>CM057343.1:159446561-160801750 GCA_030015575.1 Agapanthus africanus
ATGGCTCTCCTAGACACAGCGCGACCTCACCCCCAATACCGGGAGAGACGAACCCCTGAAGATCCGCTCACTACCTCCATGTGGCTCGGGACTGTACCCAACTAAAACCTGTTTGTACGACTCCTTTGAGCCGTGGTAGGGTAGTAATCAAAGCACAGTGGGAACTCACACGAGACAAGTGACGATCCTCAGGTCGATGAACTAACCTGTACACATGTCACCTGGGAACTGCTATCTGACGTATGGTATAAACCCAACTAGCAGGTTCCCGGCGAGTCCTGTCCGGTGTACTCATAACCCAATGAGCACCTGTATACATCTTAGGTGAACCAACTGACACCAGTGGCTTGTGAGACCGGCCACCGCCCCTCGTCGGGGTCTCGACTATATACACTAGTCTACTAATGGAGTATCGATTCCCTGTCTCGAAACTCCTACGACCAGGGACCTTTTAAGGATGTGCTTATAGACTACCAGCTCCCACGTATATGATCGCCATCATACTGCTGGTAGTCAAGCAAGAATCCTAGGGGCTCTATCAACGTGCAATAGTGACATGTCAGGTCACCTAAAGCAGTACACGATGATAAAGAGAAACCAGATAGCATACTTCATCTCGAGTAAGACTGTCCTACCGGGATAGGTCCTCCCTCAATCATTGCAACCACGTGCCTGTGATCCAATAATTGACTCTGAGGGCACTATCTCCAACAAGTAGTAGGCCGTCTCATCCGCCTGAGAGATACTACGGTTTTCTCGTAGATGGGGATAGAGAGGATTGCGTCATTGATGATTATGAACCTACTAGCTTCCAGCAGGCCATCCAGAGCGGGGACTCGGTACGATGGCTAGATGCAATGCGGACCGAAATGGAGTCCATGTACACCAACAAAGTATGGACTTTGGACTTTGCTCCAGATGGGGTAAAACTCATAGGATGCAAATGGATCTTCAAGAAAAAGATTGGTGTAGATGGACAGGTGGAAACTTATAAGGCTAGACTTGTTGTAAAGGGTTTTCGTCAAAGACCTGGTTTGGACTATGAAGAGACTTTTTCTCCAGTGACTATGCTCAAATCCATTCGAGTCCTTCTTGCTATTGCCGCCTTCCATGATTATGAGATCTGGCAGATGGACGTAAAGACGGCTTTTCTAAATGGTAATTTAGAAGAGTGCGTCTATATGGATCAGCCAGAAGGCTTCAATCTGAGTGGGAGCAGCGGGAAAGTGTGCAAGTTGCTTAAGTCCATTTATGGACTGAAGCAGGCATCGCGGGGTTGGAACATCTTTTTTGATAAACGGTCAAAGAATATGACTTTATCAAAAATCCAGATGAACGATGTATATATAGTAAAATTGTAGCACGAACTGTCGTATTCCTCGTTTTATACGTGGATGACATTCTATTGATAGGAAATGACATTCCTATGCTACAATCTGTCAAAGGATTCTTGTCACACAGGTTCTCCATGAAAGACCTAGGTGATGCCTTTTACATTCTGGGGATCCGGATCTATCGTGATAGATCCAAGAAGATGTTAGGACTTTCGCAGTCCAGGTATATCAACACTATACTGAAAAAATTCAGTATGGAAGATTCTAAGCGCGGTAATTTACCGGCTTGTCACGGAATCGCTCTCTCCAAAGAGATGTCTCCCAAGACTGATTTTGAAAGGGATCGCATGTCTATTATACCCTACGCTTCTGCGGTAGGCTCTATAATGTATGTGATGTTGTGCACCAGACCAGATGTAGCTTACACACTGAGCATGGTAAGCAGGTATCAGTCAGACCCAGGGGAGAAGCACTGGATAGAAGTGAAGAACATTCTCAAGTACCTGAGAAGGACTAAGGAGATGTTCTTAGTTTACGGCGGAAAAGACCTCAAGATCGAGGCCTTTGCTGATTCCGGCATCCAGAGTGATAAGGATGACTCCAAGTCTATGTCAGGTTATGTATTTACCCTCAATGGAGGGGCGATGTGCTGGAAGAGTTCCAAGCAGGACACCGTTGCTGACTCGACGATGGAAGCGGATTATATTGCTGCTTGCAATGCCGCAAAAGAAGCGGTCTGGATGAAGAAGTTCCTAACAGAACTTCAGGTGGTTCCTACCATTGTTGATCCAATACCGCTGTATTGTAACAACAACGGAGCTATAGCTTTAGCAAAGGAACCCAGGTCCCATCAGAAGTCCAGACACATCTTAAGGCGGTATCACCTGATCAGGAAGATCATAGATCGCCGGGAGATCGAGGTCCGGAGAGTTGCTACAGAGGAGAACATTGCTGATCCATTCACAAAGGCCTTACCTCAGATTCAGTTCGAGAGGCTACTCGAGATGATCGGTCTTCGATATGCCGGTACATGGCCCTAGTGCAAGTGGGAGATTATTAGTGTATATGCCCTAGGGGCCATTATTGTATCATACTAACTTGTATATTACTTAATGGAAGCTTGGGATATTCACAGTTATATTAACAGTCTTGCTAAATATGGTAGTATGCTACTTGGTTTTATCTATCTTAATATGTGTGTACGTATTGATAGAGCCCTTAGGATCTTGCTTGACTACCAGCGTTGTGATGGTAGTCACACTAGTGGGGGCTGGGTAGTCTACAAGCACATCCTTTTTCAGGTCCCTAGTCGTAGGATTATCAAGACAGGGCATCGATACTCCGGAGTAGACTAGTGTGTACGCTTCTCATCCCAGTTAGGGAGATGGTCTGTCCCACAGCCATCAGTACGTCATACTGGAGATAGTATACAGGTGCTCGTTGGGTTATGGGTACACCGGACAGGACTCGCGGGGAAATGTTGGTTGGTATTATACCCGTCGTTAGTTAACAGTTCCCGGGTGACATGAGTACAGCATAGTCCGCAGACTTGACACTGCTGCTTCGCCTCGAGTGTGTTCCCACTGTTCTTAGATTGCTACCCTACCACGGCTCAAAGGAGTCATGCAAACAGGTAGCAGTTGGGTGCAGTCCCGAATCACTTGGAGGCAGTGGCGGTTAGACAGGATTCGTCTCTCCCGGTATTGGGAGTTGATATCGCGCTGTGTCTGAGAGCCATTACACAAAGTCCCTGGACAGGGCAAGCGAGATTTACTGATAGGTTTTCTAGTAGTTTCTCAAGGTGTAATGGGCTTCGCTCCGACACGACTTATACCGCTTTTAGGGGACTGATGCTTGCCGCCCCCTAGGCCCGATATGCGATAGTCCTAGACGAACAGACCGGACTGTACGGAGATTGTCACATCAGGCTCAGTAGGAGTTCGGATAGGTTTCCTCATCGGCCTTCTTATCGACATCTACCTGGGGACCGTTACGTACAGCTAATGCCGCTTGCGGTCTGTGGTTAAACCCACTACCAGCGTAGTAGTTGAGTCTTTAGAGTCCCACACAGAGAGTTTCCCTGCTCCGGGCGAAACGATATAGAGGTCGTATGGTTTTACGACAAGGGTTCGGACGCATACGTGTTTTTATGCACGTACGATGTTCGGACAGTTTTTACTAGCCGGCTTTGGTTTAAGCCAGATTCTAGTATCGGATTATTGGATTTATACAGTCTAAAGTTTTTCCGTGTTTTCACGGATAGGAGGGGCGTTCTCGTGATTTGGTGAGAATCTTCTAGAAGGATGATGATTTGGGGGTTAAGGTGGCATTTGCATTTATTGATTTAGTGACTCATTTGTGTGATTCATTCATGTAGTTAATGGTGCATTAAATGACTAATGACTCATGAGATGAATCACACATAATGAATAAATGAAGCATGGTTGATAAATCATTTGATTTATTCATTTAATAAATTATCATGCTTCATATATTCAAATGATATCATTATTTCATTTGATTTTCACTCTCACCTTCTCTCTCCTCAAGCTCTCTCTCTTCAAACCCTAATCCTAACCTCTCATGTATTGAGATCAAGGATTAGCAAGACTCGTTAATCCATAATCATACTCTATATTCCCTAGGTGATTTTGATTAGCAATTAGAGTAACCTAGTTACCTCAAGATTATAGGCAAAGCTTGGAGTAGAAGCTCTCGGGTGGATCGTCTATTACAAGGAGAAGGCCGATGAGGAGGTGGTTAACGAGAAGAAGAAGGAATTGGTTCATTAGGTATAATCTTCTTTCATAGTAGCTAATTACTCCTATGATAGTGTTAGTTATAGTTTAGCAAAGATCCTTTCGGTTAGTCGATGTTAGTTTGTAGAAAAAGATTGTTTTTCATATTTCCGCCTCCCCGCAACTTGTGGGGTGTACAACGTCGACTTACACTTGATGTTGGACATTCATGATATATAAGATTTACTTGATATTGTACATTGAGGATATATGAGACTTACATGATATGAGAGCCAATTTGGGGGCTGATTTGTGGGAATTGGGAATTTGATTGTCTTGTTGGATTTTGGTCCTACCACGAGATTAGGATTTCCGTGGAAATGACAAGTTTGATTCCATACTCCACATTTATTGTTTATGCACTGTTTCATGTATTAGTAGTACCTGATAGAGTACTTTCCATGACTGTTGCATTTATATACCTTTTTTATATGCATTGCTTCATGTATTAGTTATACATGATAGAGTACCTTACATGATGGTCGCATACATATTGCCATATTATTGTTCATGTATTAGTTGTACCTGCTAATGTACCTTTCATGACTGATGCATTACATATGACCATTCATTGCTATTAGATGCTTGTGTTAGATTCGCGTTGTACGTGCATACTCGCGATTACCTGCATATGTTATTTACTATTCACAAGTTGGCAACTCACCCCCGTTGTGCTACAGTGTTTTGCAGGTGTTCCTCAGGATAGTTAGAGGTAGGGCTATTTTCATCCATCGTATCATCTTTGCTGCGGATACCACTTCGCCTGACAGTGTGCAGTTTTGCTTAGGTAGGTTTTGCGGTTATCCGATGTTGCTTGTTGTATATTCGTTGTATCATGTACTCTCCATCTACCATTATCTTGTATGACTTAGAGACTTGGTGTGAGAACGATATTGTATATCATTTTGTGACTTGGAGTTCTTTTATGAAATTTTATTTATATCGTCTCTTTCTTCGCTACGGCGTCGTATATCTGTTGTGATGGTTGTTTTCCGTCGTTGGGCATGGAATTTTTCTCCCGTTTAGGATGCTTTTACTTATATTATGTTGTACCCATTTTGGGGGGCTTGTTTTACAAAGGAGGTGCTGCCAAAATTTTAAAGGAATAAAAGTTGGACTTTAAAGAATTTGGTTTGAGATTTCAAAAGTTTTAGCAATGTTCTTATTTCTTACTTTTGATGGTTTAGATTGCTGGGTTTTCGGCTTACTTAAATTGCGTTACGCCTATAGACGTTGCGTAGTTTAAGGGCCATCACGTGCCATTTTCAGGTCGTGACATCCGCTCTGGCACGTCCTCTAAAAATCTCTGGCCAACTCTTATGGTTACTCATAACATGTCTCGTCGACGATACTGAACTCTGGCCTGCTGGGCATGTGCAATATGACTGATCCTGGGTCTAAGTCTCTTCGTGCATTATTCCAGAAAGGTCCTGTCGAGGTCTCTCTGAAATCTCGTCTCTGCCGAACTGCCCGGAAGTTATCACCCTTCACTAAATTTGTTTCTTGTTCCGGAACGGCTGCATACTCATCGCGACTCCTTCTGGAAGATATATCCATATACAACTCCTCTGCATGCGCATCACATCTCTGATGTCGGCGGAGTGGAACGTCATCTCATCAAGATCTCCTACGAACCTCTTACTCCACCTTTCTCTACTGTCGACTGCTTCGGACTCGTCTCATCGTGGCTGCATGGACTGCGCTCCAACGGCTATACTCATATCTGGAGTCTCCCAAGCAATGCATCTCACCACATAGCATACGAATGAATTCGAACCATTCGATCGATTCGTCAAAACCTCATAATCCCCCAAGAGCTCAATATCTTGGGTATAGTTTAATAGTATCGAGTACATACCACAGCATCGGTGGACCAGCCGTAGAAGGGCAAACCCAAGCCTCACTAATGGCACCGCGGAACTGCCGCAAACCCTAAGGTTCAAAGGCTTTCACACGGTCATTATGTCGAGTTAGGATTTCATTCTTCTAGAGGGTCCATAGAATTGCTTGCGTGTCTTTCCGAATACTTTAAACTTGGAATATAGGTTTCTGATATTCGATCGCCTCTATCGACTCTCAACGTATCTACGTGAAGTCGTCTCTAGTTAGGATCAATCAATCTGATGACCTCTCATCGGAGTAAGAGAACTAACCACATGTCCTAGTCATTCATCCTCGGGTGACTAGCGACCTTCTATCATATCTCTAAGTACAACTCGTACAGCAATAGCTCCAACATCTGGGGCAATATCTCATCGCTCGTAGCAGCAACCGGCTCATTCATCTGCACGCTAAACAGTGCCTCAATCATCATGAATAAGTGATTCATCACTGGTCATCACATTCTGGAAGGCCACTGTCAGTGGCTCAATTTCTGGTGCAAATCTGTGTTAGTTGTATGTATGCCCTAGAGGCCAGTATTGTACAGATGATGTATATTATATTGGATGCTTGGACATATATAGAGATAACTTTCTTGCTCGATATGATAGTATGCTATCTGGTTGCTCTTTATCTTAACATGTACACTAGTCTCTTTAAACTGTCTTATAGTTATATGTTGGTAAAGCCCTTAGAATGTGTACTTGACTACCTGGACTATGATGCAGATCATACTAGTGGGGACATGGTAGTCTATAGGTACATCCTTCAAGGTCCCTAGTCGTGGGTGTATCGAGATGGGGCATCGATATACCAGTGTAGACTAGCGTATACGCTTCTCGACCCATGAGATGGGCGATGGATGATCCCATATCCATTGGTGTTTGACATCAGAGATGGTGTACGGGTGCTCAGTGGAGACTGGGTACACTGGACGGACTCGCCGAGAACTCCCAGATGGTATTATACCTCACGTCAGATGGCAGTTCTCAGGTGACACTTGTACAGGTTAGTCTGTAGACCCGAGATCGTCATAGAGTCTTGTGTGATTCCCACTGTACTTTGATCTCCACCTTACCACGTCTATGAGGGCGTGCAAAACGGTGGTCTTTGGGTACAGTCCCGAGTCACATGGAGGCAATGAGCGATAGGAGGGGTTTCGTCTCTCCCGGTATTGGGGGTTGATGTTGCGCTGTGCTCGATTGGCCGTAACAGGGAAGTCCCTGGCCAGGGCTGATCAGAGATTTGCTGGTAAGTGTTACCAGTAGTTTCTCGACCCGTTATGAGCCTCACATCGGCACGACTTATCGGTTATTGGGGTCTGACGTTTACCACCCCTAGACTTGATATGCGACATATCAGACGAACAGACCGGACTGTACGATAAGTGTTACTGGTTGGATTCACAGGAGTGTGAGCGGGCTAGCTCGTCGATCTTCTGATCGCTCAATACCCGGGTGTCCGTTACGTTTAGCAGACCGCTTGCGGCTTATGGGTGATTGATATGATCATCATCTGCTGCCGGCGTATTGACGAGTCTTTAGAGTCCTACACAGAGGTTTCCTGGCTCAAGCGAAACGAAATAGGGGCGCATATGAGATATGTGCGGGACCGAGAATGATGCTTGTATGTGATACCGTATTTCATTCTCGCGATGAATTTTTCGATTGGTTATATGCAATATAACCTAGTTATCGAATCAAAGATTGATTCGATAAGTCGATTCATAGGATACTAGTCGGTTATGTGCGACATGACCAGATCATTGAATCAAGTGTTGATTTAATGATTTAATGTATAATTATATATTTGATATATTACTTTGCATTAACTAGTATTGGTTCACTTTAAAAGGATTTTCTCACTTGAAGTGCACATTGTATATGTGATATATTTTGTGTGCACTTGATTGTATCATGTTTGATGATACATACTTACTTGGCTTTGTGCAAAGAATTAAACCATGGTTATGATAATGGTTAGGGTTTTGAGTTATTCACTTATTTTTTATCCATTCTTTTATGAGAAATAGATAAAATGAAAACAAAATGGTTTCTTTTTATCATGAAGCTTGTTGAAGCTTCATGAAGCTTTGACTAAAGTGACCATTTTGTCTTCATCCTTAACCCTAACCATTCCCACTAACCATGGTCTATTCTCTACACCTAACCAAGGTTAGAAGATGATAAGTATTCATTTGATTATTCTTTTCAAGCATAACTTATCATATTCTATCTTCTTCTTCTTCATCTTCATGAAGAAAAGCTTGCCACCATTAATGGCATCTTGAGCAAAAGTGTGAGAAATCCAATTCTAAAGTGAACCCACCTCCTATTTCTTCACCCTCTACCTCTTGCCAAGTAGTATAGGGTGTTTTCTTCACAAGTTTCACAACTTGGTGAAGTTGGAGCTTGATCTTGTGTAACCTCGACGTAGATCCGGCATCGTAGCCGACGACTTGTCCGCTCATTTCTCCGATGAAGCCGATGCTAGAGTCCGAGATCCGACTAGGACAGCGAGAGGACGTCTACGTGGAGCTAAGGAAGTGGAGAACCGGATCTACAAAGGTTGTAGCTTCTCACTTTTAGTTAAGATGTTAACTAGCTTTATGTTTCGCCTAAAATTCTAGTTAACGATCCGTATTAGAGTTTCTCGGCACTTGTAAAATTTGAAATTGGCATGGTTGATGCCGTGTGAGACCTCATTAGAGTGCCTAGGAACCCTACAGTGGTATCAGAGCCTAGCTAGAGCCTTAGGCGATGCGTAGACGGAGTTTGAAGTCCGATCGAACCGAAACCCTAATTTAATTTTGCCCTCTGGACTTTTTCCGTAAACTGGGTTTTTTCGATATTAAAAATGCTTAAAAAATTCAGCAGGGAAATCTAAGAATTACGGTGCAAAATTTTCCAAACGAAGAGTCTAAAGTGCGGCGAAACCGCAGCAGAAGCCTAGCTTCTGCGGCGGTTCCGCGGCCATCTTCTGACGTCAGGCTTCCAAATTTGTACAGTAATTCCTATTTTATTATGCTGAGTTTTCTGGGAATTTTTAATTTGACTCAAGAGTTGAGTGTTCTGGGGTTGCATTGAAAATCGTCGTTTCAATCGGATTATCAAGTTTTGTCTATGTGGTTTTTCGGATAATTTAAGAATATGTTAAAAAGTTCGACCGGATATAAATACCCAACATTTCCCCTGCCGGGAAATTTCCAAGTGTTGGATTTTTCTGTGGTTAAGGACGTTCTGAGTAGTGCAAGTAATGCGATGGTCCCTCTAGAAGACAACAAACCTTAACTCGATTATGTGACCGTCTTGAACTGCCCTTTGAACCTTCGGGTTTGGGGCAGTACGGCGTGCCACATGTGAGGCGTTGGCTTGACCCTTCTACGGCTGGACCGTTGGTACTGAGGCATGAAGTGAATGTCTTTGAACCTATTTCATATGTTGAATGGTTTCGGGAAAACTTGGGTGTTCGAATGTTCGATCGGAAAGTTTAATATTTTCTATTTATCCGGAATGGGATACAATAATTGGAATTCACACACAGTTATGAGATAACTGGATGAATGTTATAAATCTAGCGGTTTAGTCTCACTTGATATTGAAAAGAGTTTTCGATAATGGGACTAAAATGCGGGGTTTATAATTGTTAGGCATGTGATGTCTAAGTATTTCATTTGATTAGGCATGCGATGTCTAAAGAGGTTACGGATTCCAACTGTTGTAGTTTTACACTTTCTATTCTGTGACCGTAAGTGTAATATGTGATATCGCCGGTTTCGTTGCTATATGTCAACGACAATTGGGATGCGCATATTTACTTACGTTGATAACATGTGATGTTATGTGTTGCTGGATGTGTTATATTGGATCGTCGTGTTTGAATAGCCGGGGGTTTTTATGTGAGATGAGTGTTTTTCATTTTCATTCATGTAAAAACTTGTATGTAATATTCTTTTATTGGGGCACTTCCAGGTTGCGGAAGTTGTCACCTTTTGTATATTATTTTCTTTTCCGCATTAGGATAGACCCAAGGAGGGGAGCACAAGTAACCGGGTTCTAGGGACCAGTGGGAGACCATCTCGAGGAGTCGAGTCCGGGTCTCCTAACCCTAGAATTGGTAGGGTTGCTTGCCGCTCTCGTAGGGGTCTAGGGGTGTGGGATTGGCTATTCATCACGACCGTGGAATCCGTGTTTTATACTTGCTCGTATTAAAAACACAGACGTCCTAGTATATCTAATGTTTCATATGTTTCTTCTGCTGCGATATCTGTGATGTGATCATGTGATGTTCTATGATAGATACAGTATATAGTATATATGATATATTATATAGACGTTACTTATGTTTTTCACCCGCACTAGCCCTGCCCTGCTCTGTCGTTAGTTACCTAACCTAACGGTGCACGAGGGGACATCCAGGCGAATGCGGATGGCATAAGTGTACGTCGTATTTATCTGTGATGTTTAGGTGACTTAAATGATGGGACTTCATTAATGTGATTAATGAAAGAAAAGAAACCTAAGATGTTGTAGAATCAAATTTTAAACAAAACAGGTAGCTACAGTTCTTGCTTTGTATAGTGGTATATATGATATGCCCTGCACCTTATTCGATGAGGAAAGGGCCGAGATCCCTTCACCGGGAGTGACCCCTTTAGCAATAACTGGCAAATGCTACACACTCGGTTTGCTTTTGATTGTTTTTGGAGTTTTGCTTTGCACAGCGATATATATGACATATCCCGCACCTCATTCGACGAGGAAAGGGCCGACGATCCCTTCACCGGGAGTGACCCCTTTAGCAAAACTAGAAAAGCCTCAAAATCACTCCATTTCAAAACTTCATTTGATTCTACAAACGATATCAAGTTCATTACGCAATAGGTTTTCAGAAAAACCTGTCGTAGCCCTCCGTCATTTCAGATAAGTAGTAGTTAGTATTCGTGCTACGTTTGTTGGCCTGCGTCAAGGCGTAGTGTGCGATAGCTAACTAGTATTTATCTGCTTATGCATATGGTGCAGATTGGATTAGGGTAGTCGTGCGACTTTGTTGGCCTGCGTCAAGGGTCGTACGGGTGGGTTTAATTCAATCAGGAAATGACGGGTTGAACTTGACTAGCGCACTATGGTTTGTTGGCCTGCGTCAAGGTCATAGGACGCTAGGGGCAAAATATTATCGGGAATTTCAAGTGTTGAAATTTGCAATGAGATTGCATACCTTCTATGAGATAGTTGGATCCCGATACCCACTGCGAGTAAGAGTTACTCCTGGGAGAGTTTTACACATTGCAATTAGCTGATCAAGTAGGTGTCTAGAAAGGTGTCAACGGGGTTACGCCACTGGGAAAACGAGGTTTACTTTAATTAGGTCCGTGCGAAAGCACGGAGAACCTCCCTCAAAGTACCGACACTGGCCTGGCTGAAAGATCGACGAAGTTGTAAGGTGTAATTAATCCCGGCTAGTCTTTCCTTTTAAGGTTTGAAGGAAGATTTGATAAAAACCAGTGGGAGCCATCCTGATTAGATAAGATAATAACCAATCTGATCTTGCAAGAGCATACGCTAAAGTGTTTTCTTCTCTCTCTCTCCAGGTAGCGACCATTTCATGCCCTAATAAAGATAATAATATGGATGTATTGACCGAACCCGCATGTTATTCTGTGCTGGGGAACGTTGGTTCCGTTCTTTCCTATAAGAGTTATAGGACTGAACAGGATATAGGGGAATACCAGGATTCCCATGCCACCCGAATGAAGAAAGTACATGATGATGCATTTTCTTCGGGTGTGTTCGTTATAGAGAACTGTTTCTCCATTTGCTCTGCGTCCTGGGTATTAGATACCGGGTCAGGATCCCATATATGTAATCAGTTACATGGGCTCAGGAGAGGTAGAGAACTTGGAGAAGGTGATAAAGACATTAGAGTTGGAAATGGTGCAATTGTTGCAGCTAAGACTATCGGGGAATATCACCTTGTAATACCAACTGGTAATACATTGGTTCTGAACGAATGATATTACATGCCGAACCTGATATGCAACATTATATCGGTTTCTTTGTTGAGTAAAGAGGGATATAATTTTGTATTACAGGATAATGTTATGAGCATTTTCCGTAACCAAAAGTTGGTTGGATCAGGCACGTTGTGCAATGGCATTTATGTTCTAAATCAATCAACAGTTCTAAGCATAACAAACACACACAAGAGGAAGAGTTCAGAACTGAACGAATCCTTCTTGTGGCATTGTAGACTGGGTCACATCAATGCGACACGACTGGCTAAGTTGCATAAGGATGGATATTTGAATCCGTTTGAATTTTCATCTTATGACACTTGCCAGTCATGTCTCAAAGGCAAGATGACCAAAACTCCGTTTACGGGACACGGAGAAAGAGTTACCGAACTCTTGGGACTAATACATAGTGATGTATGCGGTCCCATGTCTACACATGCCAGGAATGGTTCTTCGTACTTTATTATATTCACTGACGATCTCTCTAGATTCGGATATGTGTTCCTGATGAAACACAAATCAGAAGCTTTTGAGAAATTTAGAGAATATAAACAAGAAGTCGAGAACCAAACCGGAAAAAGTATTAAAATCCTTCGATCTGATCGAGGAGGTGAATACTTAAGCAATGAATTCCTGGACTTCCTAAAAGAGAATAGGATTCTCTCTCAGCTGACTCCTCCATATACACCACAGCACAATGGTGTATCAAAACGGAGGAACCGCACCCTATTGGATATGGTGCGCTCTATGATGAGCACAGCCGAGTTACCTATTTCCTTCTGGGGATATGCTCTGGAAACAGCTGCAGACCTATTGAATATGGTTCCCATCAAATCCGTGCCAACCACTCCATATGAGATATGGAAAGGAAAGAGACCATGTCTTAATTATGTTAAGATATGGGGTTGTCCGGCATATGTAAAAACGCAAAATCCGGACAAACTCGCGGCAAGGTCCATTCTGTGTAAGTTCATTGGATATCCCAAACATTCGCGCGGGTATATCTTCTACCACACCGAGGAACAAAAGGTGTTTGTTTCTCGACATGCCACCTTTTTAGAAAAGGAATTTCTTGAAAAAGAGATTAGTGGCAAGGAGGTAGAACTGGAAGAGGTTCCAGCAATACAGACTACGACAGATGATTTGGTTGAACCAGAGGATTCAGTAGCTCCCAATGAACCCCAGCCTCTCCGCCGATCTAGTAGGGTTCCTCGCCAACCTAAGAGATACTACGGTTTTCTCATGGATGGTGGGAGCGAGGATTGCATCATGGAGGATGATGACCCAACTAGCTTCGAGCAGGCCATCACGAGTAGGGACTCAGTGAAATGGCTGGATGCTATGCGGTCCGAGATGGAATCCATGTACACCAACAAAGTATGGACTTTGGAAGTTGCTCCTGAAGGGGTAAAACCCATTGGGAGCAAGTGGATCTTCAAGAAAAAACTTGGTGTAGATGGGAAAGTGGAGACTTTCAAAGCTAGACTTATTGCAAAGGGTTTTCGTCAAAGACCAGGTGTGGACTATGACGAAACCTTTTCTCTAGTGGCTATGCTTAAATCCATCCGGATCATGCTTGCCATCGCTGCATATCATGACTACGAAATCTGGCAAATGGATGTTAAGACCGCCTTTCTAAACGGTGATTTAGAAGAGTGCGTGTACATGACTCGGCCAGAGGGCTTCGTAGACAGTGGGAGCAGTAGGAAGGTGTGCAAGCTGCTTAAATCCATTTATGGATTAAAGCAAGTATCGCGGAGTTGGAACATCTGCTTTGATGTCGTTATCAAAGAGTTTGATTTCGTCAAAAATCCAGATGAACCTTGTATCTACAAGAAGGTGGCAGAGAGTAAGGTTGTCTTCCTCGTATTGTACGTGGACGACATACTCTTGATAGGAAATGATATTCCTATGCTGCAATCAGTCAAGCTCTTCTTATCACAAAGATTCTCAATGAAAGATCTTGGTGATGCCTCCTGCATATTGGGGATTAGGATCTATAGAGATAGATCCAAACGGATATTGGGATTGTCCCAATCCAGGTACATTGACACCATACTAAAGAGGTTTAGTATAGAAGAATCCAAGCGTGGGAATTTGCCCACGATCTCTGGAGTCACTCTCTCCAAAGAGATGTCTCCCAAGACTGATTTGGAGAGAGCTCGCATGCAAGGGATACCCTATGCTTCGGCTGTAGGCTCTATCATGTATGCGATGCTATGTACCAGACCCGATGTAGCATACTCACTAAGTGTAGTGAGCAGGTATCAAGCTGATCCTGGAGAGAATCACTGGACAGCTGTGAAGAGCATTCTCAAGTACTTGCGAAGGACTAAAGAGATGCTCTTGGTGTATGGTAACGGAGAACTCCAAGTGGAGTCCTTTACCGATTCGAGCTTCCAAAGTGATAAGGACGACTCAAAGTCGCAGTCGGAATTTGTCTTTACCCTTTACGGAGGGGCGATTAGCTGGAAGAGTTCCAAGCAGGAAACCGTGGCAGACTCGACGATGGAGGCTGAATACATCGCTGCCAACGATGCTGCCAAAGAGGCTGTCTGGATCAAGAAGTTCATTACTGAACTTGGAGTGGTTCCATCCATTGAGCATCCAATACCTTTGTATTGCGATAACAATGGAGCGGTGGCTTTGGCCAAGGAACCTAGGTCCCATCAGCGATCCAGGCATATTCTGAGGCGGTATCACCTGATCCGGGAGATAGTTGATCGCCGGGAGATCGAGGTCAGGAGGGTTGACACGAAGAACAACACGGCGGATCCACTCACGAAGGCCATTCCCCAGATACAGTTTGAGAGACTCTTCGGGATGCTCGGTATGCGATACTACAGCAGCTGGCCCTAGTGCAAGTGGGAGATTGTTAGTTGTATGTATGCCCTAGAGGCCAGTATTGTACAGATGATGTATATTATATTGGATGCTTGGACATATATAGAGATGACTTTCTTGCTCGATATGATAGTATGCTATCTGGTTGCTCTTTATCTTAACATGTACACTAGTCTCTTTAAACTGTCTTATAGTTACATGTTGGTAAAGCCCTTAGGATGTGTACTTGACTACCTGGACTATGATGCAGATCATACTAGTGGGGACATGGTAGTCTATAGGTACATCCTTCAAGGTCCCTAGTCGTGGGTGTATCGAGACGGGGCATCGATATACCAGTGTAGACTAGCGTATACGCTTCTCGACCCATGAGATGGGCGATGGATGATCCCATATCCATTGGTGTTTGACATCAAAGATGGTGTACGGGTGCTCAGTGGAGACTGGGTACACTGGACGGACTCGCCGAGAACCCCCAGATGGTATTATACCTCACGTCAGATGGCAGTTCTCAGGTGACACTTGTACAGGTTAGTCTGTAGACCCGAGATCGTCATAGAGTCTTGTGTGATTCCCACTGTACTTTGATCTCCACCTTACCACGTCCATGAGGGCGTGCAAAACGGTGGTCTTTGGATACAGTCCCGAGTCACATGGTGGCAATGAGCGATAGGAGGGGTTTCGTCTCTCCCGGTATTGGGGGTTGATGTTGCGCTGTGCTCGATTGGCCGTAACAGGGAAGTCCCTGGCCAGGGCTGATCAGAGATTTGCTGGTAAGTGTTACCAGTAGTTTCTCAACCCGTTATGAGCCTCACATCGGCACGACTTATCGGTTATTGGGGTCTGACATTTACCACCCCTAGACTTGATATGCGACATATCAGACGAACAGACCGGACTGTACGGTAAGTGTTACTGGTTGGATTCACAGGAGTGTGAGCGGGCTAGCTCGTCGATCTTCTGATCGCTCAATACCCGGGTGGCCGTTACGTTTAGCAGACCGCTTGCGGCTTGTGGGTGATTGATATGATCATCATCTGCTGCCGGCGTATTGACGAGTCTTTAGAGTCCTATACAGAGGTTTCCTGGCTCAAGCGAAACGAAATAGGGGCGCATATGAGATATGTGCGGGACCGAGAATGATGCGTGTATGTGATACCGTATTTCATTCTCACGATGAATGTTTCGATTGGTTATATGCGATATAACCTAGTTATCGAATCAAAGATTGATTCGATAAGTCGATTCATAGGATACTAGTCGGTTATGTGCGACATGACCGGATCATTGAATCAAGTGTTGATTTAATGATTTAATGTATAATTATATATTTGATATATTACTTTGCATTAACTAGTATTGGTTCACTTTAAAAGGATTTTCTCACTTGAAGTGCACATTGTATATGTGATATATTTTGTGTGCATTTGATTGTATCATGTTTGATGATACATACTTACTTGGCTTTGTGCAAAGAATTAAACCATGGTTATGATAATGGTTAGGGTTTTGAGTTATTCACTTATTTTTTATCCATTCTTTTATGAGAAATAGATAAAATGAAAACAAAATGGTTTCTTTTTATCATGAAGCTTGTTGAAGCTTCATGAAGCTTTGACTAAAGTGACCATTTTGTCTTCATCCTTAACCCTAACCATTCCCACTAACCATGGTCTATTCTCTACACCTAACCAAGATTAGAAGATGATAAGTATTCATTTGATTATTCTTTTCAAGCATAACTTATCATATTCTATCTTCTTCTTCTTCTTCGTCTTCATGAAGAAAAGCTTGCCACCATTAATGGCATCTTGAGCAAAAGTGTGAGAAATCCAATTCTAAAGTGAACCCACCTCCTATTTCTTCACCCTCTACCTCTTGCCAAGTAGTATAGGGTGTTTTCTTCACAAGTTTCACAACTTGGTGAAGTTGGAGCTTGATCTTGTGTAACCTCGACGTAGATCATCTTCGGCATCGTAGCCGACGACTTGTCCGCTCATTTCTCCGATGAAGCCGATGCTAGAGTCCGAGATCCGACTAGGACAGCGAGAGGACGTCTACGTGAAGCTAAGGAAGTGGAGAACCGGATCTACAAAGGTTGTAGCTTCTCACTTTTAGTTAAGATGTTAACTAGCTTTATGTTTCGCCTAAAATTCTAGTTAACGATCCGTATTAGAGTTCCTCGGCACTTGTCAAATTTGAAATTGGCATGGTTGATACCTTGTGAGACCTCATTAGAGTGCCTAGGAACCCTACAATCTGCACGTCCGAGAAATCTCATAACAGCGATCCAACAAATGCTCATTGCGCGAAAACACAATAACACGGCGCATCTATGCAAATCGTATGTCCCTGGAATCATGATTGAAAGAATTAAAGTTAACCGCAATCAAGACGATGTTGCTATGCAGCTAGCCGGTTGAGCACGGGTCGATCCACAGGGAGATGGTTGTATGTCCTTTCTTGTTTTAGACGAGTCAATAAAAAATACGTATGAGTTTGTTCAATCTAACCTATGTGTATTTATTTGCAAGTATGAAGTTGTTAAGAAAATATACGAAAGTGTAAGCTAAAGATATCCGTACTCAAAACCTTTGAGCCGAGTCTTGACCGATTGAAGCTAGAGCAATCGGCAACAACGTGGATTAGGGGATTTAAGCGCGGTATTCGTGGAATCCGGCTTATTTACCCTTGTCCTTCCGTTCTTGTCTCTTGCTTTCGCCTCCGGCCAAACCTAACGCAACCGGTCGCGGTTAGGAATCACCGCTACCTTGTCAGGGTAGGGTGCCTAACGGAGCGCTTGCGTATGGTTCGGGCGGAGTTCAATGGAAAATAACGGGAAAAGGAAATGAGAAAAGAAAATCTTAACTTACAATACCGTATTTATTCTTAACAACGATAATTACATTCATTCACAAAAGGAACCAAAAAGAGAGCAAAAGAAAAGAACAAAGAAAAGAAAAGATTACAAGTAATTAAGTGCATGAATATAAATTGCAAGAAAGTAAAGCAAGATAATAATAAGCAAGTAATAAAAAGCGATAAAAAGAACAAGAAACTAGAACTCAAGACAAGCATGGGATCAATAGCCAACCCTTAAACTTGCAAGCTCAATTAAGAGGTTGCAAGATCAAGAGAAGGGTAGAGAACGCATGTGAAATGAAGTGCTAATTCCATAAAAAAAATACGACCTTTGAGATCAATAACTAACCCTTAACCATTCAAGCTCAATGAAGAGGTTGAAAGATTAAGAGGAAGCAAAAATCTCAAGGGAAAACTAAAGAAAAGAGAATGATACAAAAACCTTCATCTTCATTGATCTTCCACTCAAAAAGCTCTAACTACAATTTTCATGGAGAAAGAATGAAGAAGAAGAAGAAGAACTACAAAAAAAACTACAAAAGAGGAACAAAAAATGAATACCTTGGCTTGGCTCAGTTCTGGAGTATTTATAGGCAGGGAGCTGGAAATCTAGGGTAACATTCAGAAGCTACATAAAAAGACCCAAATACTCCTGAAATTTGACCAGCTGCGGCGCCAGTACGGCCGCGGATCCGCGGCCTAGACCCCCTATTGGCCGCGGATCCGCCGCACTATAGTGGGTTCAGGGCATGGGCTTTTCTGTACGGCCCTGGTCTGCTGTCCCCTGTTTTCTGGTACATGTATTTTCTGATAATCTTTCCAGAATATCTTCAGAATTCTTAGTCCAAGATTGCTATCTTTTCTTCACTTTTGACTTCTATCTCTCTCGAGCTCCGTGCACCCATTGATTCTTGTGCTGCCCCCCTCGTGCTCTGTGCTTGTCCCAGACACGAATGACCACTGTCATATGTCTTGTCTCAGGAACTGGTACTCGGTACTGGACGGATATGGATGACCGGAACCCGGCTTTTATCTGCTGTCAACAGATGTTCTGCTTTTGGCGTAACTGTGGAGATTTTGCCTTGATTTGCAATATTTGGACTGGAAACCTGTACTCTGTAAATATGCAACAAACATGGATTAAAAGCACCTACCTATAAACACACGAGCATAAGAATGGGCGGTATAAAATGCAGTATTCTGTTATGAACAAACACCCCCAAACTTAACTTTTGCTCGTCCCGAGCAAAACCAATTATTCACAAAAATAAAATCCTAACCGCACTTTCGCAGGGAACGCGATTGCACTGAGCACGTGCAACAAGCCGTTAAACCTCTAGGTGTCCCTAGTAGGAGGAGTGTTGTCTCCTGAGGGTTTTCAGCGGATACTACCCACAAAATCCTGTCAAGCTAGTGTCATAAGTTAACATTGATTCTACTCCTACAGTTCAGTATTTACGTTAGAAATTCTATCATCCTAAGTTAGAAATATCCAACCCTTATTTTTCACACCTCCTATCTATTTAACCTTAGGTCCTATACGTTCCAAAAAAGTTTAGAAAGATGTTGGTTCTCCTGAGTTTTCCTTCTAAAGTGCGGCCTCAAATCAGGGATTTTTATCAACTTTACAGAAAACACAAGTCTTATTCTTTATTTCTATCTTTTATTCAAACATTGATTGTATACCCCTACGTGTGTGTATATTTGCACCCCTACACTCAAGAATTCAATTCAAGCTATAATACCCTTGCCCTAATACCTAATACTACTTCTTTTCATTAAGGATGGACGGTTTTGCTCACACACCTTTCATGCGACTATTAATGCTTCTTGAGGCACTAACAGCCGATTACTGAATGTGTGAGTTTAAAGCGTAAATAGCAGTTTCCAGGTCTTGACTTTATTCTATTTTTCTTTTTCTTTTTCTTTTTCTTTTTCAAGACCGGATATATTTTTCAATATGCTCTTTTGGTGTTTAGCTTTAAATACCGTTTTTTCTTTCATACTAGGCTTTCAGGCAAGAGTATTTCTAGGTATCCTCTACTATCCCAAGTTTCAAGGTGCGTGTAAGTGCAGTTTGTAGGGTGTATACTTTCTAAATTTAAACTCAAGAAAAGAAACTATTTTTCAGACTTATCCTCCAGTAAAGCTTCAATACTTTCCCTTCATCTTGACTTAACTCAAGAACTGAACTCAAGATTACCTATTTCTCAAAAAAAATGTAAGGACGTATACTTACCAAAGTTAGACAGAATGAGGGTTATTTTTAGGGTTTTTAATTCCTAAGCCTAGAATTTAATTATTTCTATCATATCAACTAAACTTTCAGAATAAAAACCTATGTTACCCTATTAGCTAACTTGACGACAAAGTTTTTATATTTTTTGGAAAATTTTCAATTTTTGTGGGTTTTTAATAAGGTATGCAAATGCAAAATATACAAATGAATGCGAAGGAAGAAAGCTTACCGAGCACACCCCCAAACTTAAACTTGACAGTGCCCTCACTGTCAGGCTATACCAAGAGGGTCAAATTTGTCGGCGCTCCCCCTAAAAACAAATTATATACAAAAAGAAAAACCAAAAATATATACAAAAAAGGTGTTCCCCCTAAACTTAAGTAGAACAGTGTTTCCACTGTTAGGCGTTGAAGTTCAGGTTTAGGGGGGAAAGAACAGTATCAAGCTATACAAGGCCTTACACAGGCCAAAAGTTAGTACCAACCATTGAAAGATCTTATCGTGATAAAGCAGTGGCTGGTGAAAGAAGGTGAAGAGGAAAGAAATGGAGAATACGCGAGACCGTATGCGGAGAGAAGCGGGATACGGTCTCGGTATATGAGAGGAAGAAGAATGGCGGAAGGGAAAAAGAAGTGGAATACGAACTTGAGGGAGGAAATGGAGTGAATAGATTAGCACAATTTGTGATGAGCGATGTGTAAACAGCGATTGTGCTAATCTATTAACCCGGCGAGAGATTGGGTCAAATCCCTCAAGATTCGTAAGAACCCATGGGTACGCCGAACTCGGTAAACCAGACACCGGAAGTGAAAATGGTACGGGTTCTTGTAAGGTCGGAATGATGGAAAGGATGGAGGGAAGTGGTTGAGGAAGGGTATCGGTTAAAGGTTCAGGAGTGTGTACACAGTCAATGGAAGGAACAGGATGAATTGGAAAATCCGACTCATCAAGCAAAACTGGTTCATCCTCAAAACTATCCTCAATATTCTCCTCAAAATTTAGCACATCCATGCTCTTCTCTTCAAAGTCCAGACGCATATGGGGTTCGGGAAAAACATTTAATGACTCGGGATGATGATTTGAAGAGACAAACTCAGCCAAATCTACGGGTTTATCATCCAAAATATCCCCAGCGTCAATATCCTTAATCAAGTGAAAATCAAAA
Organism: Agapanthus africanus; assembly: GCA_030015575.1. NCBI lineage: Eukaryota > Viridiplantae > Streptophyta > Magnoliopsida > Asparagales > Amaryllidaceae > Agapanthus > Agapanthus africanus. Next base: position 159,467,698 of record CM057343.1, read on the forward strand.
TTCTCTGACACCTCATCAAAAGCATTAATCGATTCTGGTTCTAAGATATAGGTGTAGAGGTCAAAAGGATTAGGTATGGTTTCACGTGGAAGGGACCCTTCACAATTGGGAAAATCAAACACTACGAAGTCGCACAACTCATTCATCATTCTATCTTCAATTGATAAATCATGTGGGATACTCGATAGACTTTCAAAACAGGAGTTGTGGGATTCAATTTAGGACGGGTAGGTTTGATTTGGAAGGGGGTACATCTTACTCTCTCCACTCAAATTCACAGCCTGTCCTGCCGCCTCATCATACATTGAAAAAGTTGGAGCTAGTTGAAAACTAGCTACCGGGTCACTAGGTTGCATGAGGGCGGCCATGGACGCATTCAAATCCATCATCTGTTGGCTTGACGCTACCCTAAAGTCTTCCAACGACTGTTCTAGACTAGACATTGGTTGTGAAGGGGTTTCAGTAAAAGATTCAAAGTTGTTTGGATACTGAAAACTCCCAAATGGCTGTTCTGATGCAATGTCTAGGGAAGGTGCAAAAGTAGGGTAGGATTGGTAGGAATTGAATGGTTGGACAGGGGTAGGATCAACATTTGGATAAGAAGGTGAATGAAATTGTTGATCCCAAGAATTTGAAGTGGTGTCAGGAGTGAAAGATCGGCTACGAGATTGTTCAATACGTTCTGCAATAGACATAGGTCTTGGAGTTGCAACATGACTCGAAGAAGGGGTATCAACGTAAAAAGGGGTGAATGTTTGAAATGGTTGATACGAAGTTGATTGCGGAGTCAAATTGTTTGTCCTAGACGCGTCTATCCGATCTCTCAATGAAATTTTTGGCATGGATGGATCGTTCAAAGTTTGGCCAAAGCAAGAACCGTAAGAAGTAATGTCTGGTTGGGGGTACCAAAGTTCGGCAAGAGTTTTTCGAGGTGGGGTACCCATGATATGAAGAGAGAGAAAGAAAGGTAGAGAAAAGGAGGGGAAAAAGAATGTGATATTTTTTTTTAATTTTTTTTTTATAGAGAGAAAAAGAATTCTTTCAATCAAATCCCCGGCAACGGTGCCATTTGACTGAAAGAATTAAAGTTAACCGCAATCAAGACGGTGTCGCTATGCAGCTAGCCGGTTGAGCACGGGTCGATCCACAGGGAAATGGTTGTATGTCCTTTCTTGTTTTAGATGAGTCAATAAAGAATACGTATGAGTTTGTTCAATCTAACCTATGTGTATTTATTTGCAAGTATGAAGTTGTTAAGAAAATATACGAAAGTGTAAGCTAAAGATATCCGTACTCAAAACCTTTGAGCCGAGTCTTGACCGATTGAAGCTAGAGCAATCGGCAACAACGTGGATTAGGGGATTTAAGCGCGGTATTCGTGGAATCCGGCTTATTTACCCTTGTCCTTCCGTTCTTGTCTCTTGCTTTCGCCTCCGGCCAAACCTAACGCAACCGGTCGCGGTTAGGAATCACCGCTACCTTGTCAGGGTAGGGTGCCTAACGGAGCGCTTGCGTATGGTTCGGGCGGAGTTCAATGGAAAATAACGGGAAAAGGAAATGAGAAAAGAAAATCTTAACTTACAATACCGTATTTATTCTTAACAACGATAATTACATTCATTCACAAAAGGAACCAAAAAGAGAGCAAAAGAAAAGAACAAAGAAAAGAAAAGATTACAAGTAATTAAGTGCATGAATATAAATTGCAAGAAAGTAAAGCAAAATAATAATAAGCAAGTAATAAAAAGCGATAAAAAGAACAAGAAACTAGAACTCAAGACAAGCATGGGATCAATAGCCAACCCTTAAACTTGCAAGCTCAATTAAGAGGTTGCAAGATCAAGAGAAGGGTAGAGAACGCATGTGAAATGAAGTGCTAATTCCATAAGAAAATACGACCTTTGAGATCAATAACTAACCCTTAACCATTCAAGCTCAATGAAGAGGTTGAAAGATTAACAGGAAGCAAAAATCTCAAGGGAAAACTAAAGAAAAGAGAATGATACAAAAACCTTCATCTTCAGTGATCTTTCACTCAAAAAGCTCTCACTACAATTTTCATGGAGAAAGAATGAAGAAGAAGAAGAAGAACTACAAAAAAAACTACAAAAGAGGAACAAAGAATGAACACCTTGGCTTGGCTCAGTTCTGGAGTATTTATAGGTAGGTGCAGGGTTCCTAGGCACTCCCAAGAGGTCTCACAAGGCATCAACCATGCCAATTTCAAATTTTACGGGTGCCGAGAAACCCTAATACGGATCGTTGGCTAGATATATAGGTGAAAAAGAAACTAGTCAACAAAATAACTAAAGGAACGGAAATACAACCTTTGTAGATCCGGTCCTCCACCTCCACGGCTCCGTGATGAAGTCCTCTCCACTGTCCATATCAAATCCCGGGCTCTAGCGTCGGCCTCATCGGAGAAATGGCGAGCTTGGTCGTCGATGTCCATGCCGAAGATGATCTACGTCGAGGCATCGCTAGATCAAGCTCCACCTTCACCAAGCCATGAAAACTTGTGAAGGAAATGTTAGTTATATGTATGCCCTAGAGGCCATTACTGTACATAGGATGTATATTGTAGTGAATGCTGGGACGTATATAGGAAGGACTTTCTTGCTCGACATGATAGTATGCTATCTGGTTGATCTTTACCTTAACGTGTATACTGTTTGTCTCTCTGTTACATGTTGGTAAAGCCCTTAGGATGTGTACTTGACTACCTGGACTATGATGCGGATCATACTAGTGGGGACATGGTAGTCCATAAGTACATCCTTCAAAGTCCCTAGTCGTGGGTGTATCGAGACGGGGCATCGATGTACCAGAGTAGACTAGCGTATACCTTCTCGACCCATACAGATGGGCGATGGATGATCCCATATCCATTGGTGTTTGACATCAGAGATGATATACGGGTGCTCAGTAGAGACTGGGTACACTGGACGGACTCGCCGAGAACTCCCAGATGGTATTATACCTCACGTCAGATGGCAGTTCTCTGGTGACACTGGTACAGAGTAGTCTGTTGACCCGAGATCGTCATAGAGTCTTGTGTGGTTCCCACTGTACTTTGATTTCCATCTTACCACGTCCAAGAGGGCGTGCAAAACGGTGGTTTTTGGGTACAGTCCCGAGTCACATGGAGGCAATGAGCGATAGGAGGGGATTCGTCTCTCCCGGTATAGGGGGTTGATGTTGCGCTGTGTTCGATTGGCTATAACAGGAAATCCCTGGCCAGGGTTGCTGAGATTTACTGGTAAGTGTTACCAGTAGTTTCTCGAATTGTTATAGACCTCATATCGACACGACTTATCGAGCTATTGGGGTCTGACGTTTACCACCCCTAGGCGAGATATGCGACATATCAGACGATCAGACCGGACTGTACGGTAGTGTTACTGGTTGGATTCACTGGAGTGTGAGCGGGCTTGCTCGTCGATCTTCAGATCGCTCAATACCCGGATGGCCGTTACGTTTAGCAGACCGCTTGCGGCTTGTGGGTGTTTGATATGATCATCGCCTGCTGCCGGCGTATTGACGAGTCTTTAGAGTCCTACACAGAGGTTTCCTGGCTCAAGCGAAACGAAATAGGAGCGCATATGAGATATGTGCGGGACCGAGAATAATACCAGTATGTGATGCTGTATTCGATTCTCGCGATGTGACATTGATCGGTTATATGCGATATAGCCGGGTTATCGGATCAAGTGTTGATTCGATAAGTTGTTATTATTGATACCAGTCGGTTATGTGCGACATGACCGGATCATTGAATCAAGTGTTGATTTAATGATTTAATGTATAATTATATATTTGATATATTACTTTGCATTAACTAGTATCGGTTCACTTTGAATGGATTTTCTCACTCGGATGTGCGCATTATATATGTGATATGATTTTGTGCACTTGCTTGTATCATGTTTGATGATACATGCTTTTTGGTTAAGTGTAAAGTATTAAACCTTGGTTAATGAAATGGTTAGGGTTTATTATTTGTTATTCATTTATCTTATTTAATTATCTATTTATTTATGATAAATGAATAAAAGAAAATGAAATGAAATAGTGGCTTTCATTTGTTGTTTTCATGAAGCTTCATGAACACTTTGACTAAGTGACCATTTTGTCTCTAGCTTGACCCTAACCATTCCTTTAACCATGATTGATTCTCTACACATTACCATGGTTAAAGATTATGATAAGTATTCTTTTATTTTATATTTTCTAATAACTTATCATAACATTTTACCTTCTTCTTCTTCATTTCTTCAAGTGAAGAAAGCTTGCCTCCATCAATGGCAAGTGATGAAAAAGAGTGTGAAATCCAATTCTAAAGTCTACCCACTTCCTATTTCTTCATCCTCTACCTCTTGCCAAGAAGTAGAGTGTGTTTTCTTCACAAGTTTCTTGACTTGGTGAAGTCGGAGCTTGATTTAGCGATGCCTCGACGTAGATCATCTTCGGCATGGACATCGATGACCTAGCCCGTCCATTCTCCGATGAAGCCGACGCTAGAGCCCAGGACTTGTTATGGACAGCGAGGAGAATTCATTGCGGAGCTATGGAGGTGGAGAACCGGATCTACAAAGGTTGTATTTCCGTATCTCTTAGTTAAGTGTTAACTAGATTGCTTTTTCGCCTAGACATCTAGCCGACGATCCGTAGTTTAGGGTTTCTCGGCACGTTAAAATTTGAAATTGGCATGGTTGATGCCTAGTTAGACCTCATTAGGGTGTCTAGGAACCCTACAGTGGTATCAGAGCCTAGCTAGAGCCTTAGGCGAAGTCTAGACGCAATTTGAAGTCCGAACGAACCCGAAACCCAATTCCTAACATGCTCTCTGTCCTTTTTCTAAAATCTGGGATTTTTTGAAATTAAAAATATGCAGAAAAATCAGCAGGCAATTTTAAGAGATACTGTGAAGTTCGACTGTCTAACTCCATCAACCTGCCGCGGTTCCGCGGCACGAGCCTGGCTCGTGCGGCGGTTCCGCGGCCGTACGGCATCATTGGTCAGCGAATCTTACACAGTAACTCCTAATAGATAGTGCTGGATTTTCTGGGAATTTTTAATATTTATTCAAGAGTTGAATTTTCTGGGGTTGATTTGGGGATTCGGTGTTTCGATCGGAGTATCAAATTTTGTCTGTGTGGCTTTCCGGATAATTTTTAGAATATGTTAAAAAGTTCGACCGGATATAAATACCCAATTTTTCCCCTGTCGGGAAATTTCCAAGTGTTTGATTTTTCCGTAGTTTAACGACGTTCTAAGTAGTGCAAGTAACTTGATGGACCCTCTAGAAGACAACAAACCTTAACTCGATTATGTGACCGTCTTGAACTGCCCTTTGAACCTTCGGGTTTGGGGCAGTACGGCGTGCCACATGTGAGGCGTTGGCTTGACCCTTCTACGGCTGGACCGTTGGTACTGAGGCACGAACTGAATGTTGTTAGACTTATTTCATGTGTTGATCTGTATCGGGAAAACTTGGGTGTTTGACTGTTCGATCGAAAAGTTTAACATTTTCTATTTATCTGGAATGGGATACAATAATTGGAATTCACAATGAGTTATGAGATAACTGAATGAATGTTATAAACATAGCACTTTAGTCTCACTTGATCGGTTGCCACGGAATTTTGATGTGATCAAAAGTCCGTCGCAATCACGTAGCGTACGCGGATACTCGCCGGGTAAACTTAATAGACAGCCTCACTCCATAGCCCCGACCAAGTGACTGTAGGAGAACCCCGTCGCCGAAAGCATCCGTTCAGGTGCTCGCGGTAGCGGTGTTCCGCCTTGGTGCACTTCGTCGACGGTATCAGGGGTGCGGCCGCCTACTAAAGTTTGCGACGAGCATTCGATCAGTTTTTCGGGAATCTTGTTGAATTGCCCGACTTGATATTGAAAAGTGTTTTCGATAATGAGACTAAAATGCGGGGTTTATAATTGTTAGGCATGCGATGTCTAAGTAATTCATTTGGTCAGGCATGCGATGTCTGAGGTGGTTGCGGATTCCAACTGTTGTAGTTTTACACTTTCTTTTCTGTGACCGTAAGTGTAATATGTGATATCGCCGGTTTCGTTGCTATATGTCAACGACAATTGGGATGTGCATATTTACTTACGTTGATGATATGTGATGTTATGTGTTGCTGGATATGTTATATTGGATCGTCGTGTTTGAATAGCCGGGGGGTTTTTATGTGAGATGAGTGTTTTTCATTTTCATTCATGTAAAAACTTGTATGTAATATTCTTTTATTGGGGCACTTCCAGGTTGCGGAAGTTGTCACCTTTTGTATATTATTTACTTTTCCGCACTAGGATAGACCCAAGGAGGAGGGCACAAGTAACCGGGTTCTGGAGTCCAGTGGGAGACCAACTCGAGGAGACGAGTCCGGGTCTCCTAACTCCAGAATTGGTAGGGTTGCTTGCCGCTCTCGTAGGGGTCTAGGGGTGTGGGTTTGGCTATTCATCACGACCGTGGAATCTGTGTTTTATACTGGCTCGTATTGAAAACACGGACGTCCTAGTATATCCAATATTTCATATGTTTCTTCTGCTGCGATATCTGTGATGTGATCATGTGATGTTCTGTGATAGATACAGTATATAGTATATATGATATATTATATAGACGTTACTTATGTTTTACACCCGCGCTAGCCCTGCCCCGCTCTGCCGTTAGTTACCTAACCTAACGGTGCACGAGGGGACATCGAGGCGAATGCGGATGGCATAAGTGTACGTCGTATTTATCTGTGATGTTTAGGTACTTAAATGATGGGACTTCATTAATGTGATTAATGAAATAAAAGAAACCTAAGATGTTGTAGAATCGAATTTCAAAATAAAACAGGTAGCTACAGTTCTTGCTTTGCACAGAGGTATATATGATATATCCTGCACCTTATTCGATGAGGAAAGGACCGAGATCCCTTCACCGGGAATGACTCCTTTAGCAATAACTGGCTGATGCTACACACTCGGTTTGTCTTTTGATAGCTTTTAAGAGTTTTTGCTTTGCACAGTGATATATATGATATATCCCGCACCTCATTCGACGAGGAAAGGACCGACGATCCCTTCACCGGGAATGACTCCTTTAGCAAAACTAGAAAAGCCTCAAAAGCACTCCATTTTAAAATTATTTGATTCTACAACGATATCAAGTTCATTACGCAATAGGTTTTCAGAAAAACCTGTCGTAGCCCTCCGTCATTTCAGATACGTACTAGTTAGTATTCGTGCTGCGGTTGTTTGGCCTCCGTCAAGACGTAGTGTACGGTAGCTAACTAGTGCTTATCTGCTTGCATATGATGCGATTGGATTAGGGTATTCGTACGGCGTTGTTTGGCCTCCGTCAAGGGTCGTGCGGGTGGGTTTAATTCAATCAGGAAATGATGGGTTGAACTTGACTAGCGGACTATGGGTTGTTTGGCCTCCGTCAAGGTCATAGCGAGCTAGGGGCAAAATATTATCGGGAATTTCAAGTGTTGAAATTTGCAATGAGATTGCATACCTTCTATGAGATAGTTGGATCCCGATACCCGCTGCGAGTAATTGTTACTCCTGGGAGAGTTTTATACATTACAATTAGCCGATCAAGTAGGTGTCTAGAAAGGTGTCAACGGGGTTACGCCTCTGGGAAAACGAGGTTTACATTAATTAGGTTCGTTCGAAAGCACGGGGGACCTCCCTCAAAGTACCGACACTGGCCTGGCTGAAAGATTGGCGAACTTGTAGTGTGTAATTAATCCCGGCTAGTCTTTCCTTTTAGGGTTTGAAGGAAGATTTGATAAAAAGCAGTGGGAGCCATCCTGATTAGATAAAATAATAACCAATCTATTCTTGCAAGAGCGCACGCTGAGTGTTTTCTTCTCTCTCTCTCCAGGTAGCGACCATATCACGCCTTAATCAAGATAATAAAACGGAATATTGACCGAACCCGCTTGTTATACTGAGCTGGGGAACGTTGGTCCCGCTCCAACTTATAATTGTTATAAGACAGAGCAGGAAATTAGGGATTACCAGAATTCCTATGCCGCCCAAACGAAGAGAGTGCATGCTGATGCATCATCTTCGGGTATGTTCATTATACAGAACTGTTTCTCAGTATCCTTTACGTCCTGGGTATGTGATACCAGATCAGGATCCCAGATATGTAATCTGTTACATAGGGCTACAGAAAGGTAGAGAACTGAGAACGGGTGATAAGTTTCATGAGGAAGAAAACGGGGCAAGTGTTGCAGCCAAGTCTGTTGGTCACTGTCACCCTGTATTACCAATACATTGGTTCTGAACGAATGTTATTAGATACCGAACCTGATATACAAAATCATATCAGTCTCTTTATTAGTAAAGAAATGATAAAATTTTGTATTGTTGGATAATGTTTTGAACATTTCCTATATCAAAAGTTGATCGGTTCAGGCACGTTATCTAAAAGCGTTGATGTTCTAAATCAAACTACAGTTCTTAGTATACAGAACACACACAAGAGGAAGAGTTCAGAAATGAACGAATCCTTCTTGAGGCATTGTAGACTAGGTCATATCAATACGACCCGACTAGCTGAAGTTACATGTTGATGCATATTTAAATCAGTTTGAATTTACATCTTGTGAAAATCGCTAGTCATGTCACAAAGATAAGATGACCATAGCTCCGTTTACTGGAAACAGAGAAAGAGTTAATGAACTCTTGGGATGACACATGTTGATGTATGTAGGTCCCCTGTCGACACATGCCAAGACCGGTTCTTTATACTTCATTATATTCTCTGATAATCTCTCAAGATTCAGTCATATGTTCCTGTTGAAACATGAGTCCGAACCCTTTGAGATATTCACAGAATATAAGCTAGAAGTAGAGAACCAAAACACGGGTATAAGTATTATGTCCTATGATGAGATCAAGGAGGAGAATACTTGTGCACGGAAATCCTGGATTATTCTAAAGGAGAATGAGATTCTCTCTCAGCATTACTCCTCCGAATACACCATAGCACGATGGTATATCAGGGCGGAGCAGATACACCCTATTTGATATGGTGTGCTCTATGATGAGTACTACTGAGTTACCTATTTCCTTTTGGGAGTTATGCACTTGAGAAGCTACATACCTATTGAATAGGGTTCCAATCAAATCAGTTGCCTACCGCTTCATATGTGATATGGAATGGGAGGAGCCCATCTCTTAAGGTAGTTAAGATTTGGGGTTGTCCGGCCTATGTCTAAAAGCAAAATCCGGACAAGCTAAAGGCAAGGTCTGTAATGTAGAACTGGAAAAGTTCCAGCCATACAAACTACAGCTGATGATTTGATAGAACCAAAGGATTCAGTAGATTCCAACGAACCTCAGCCTCTCCGCCGATCTAGTAGGGTTCCTCACCCACCTGAGAGATACTTCGGTTTGTCTATGACAGTGGGAGCGAGGATTGCACCATGAGATGATGACCCAACTAGCTTCGAGCTGGCCATCAGGAGTAAGACTCTGTAAGAATGGCTGGATGCTTAGCGATCTGAGATGGAATCCTTATACACCAACAAAGTATGGACTTTGGTTGCTATATCTGAAGGGTTAAATCCCCATCAGGAGCAAGTATATCTTGAGAAGATTACTTGGTGTAAATGGAAAGGTTGAGACTTTCAAAGCTAGACTTGTTAAAGATTTTCGTCATCGACCAGGCGTGGATAATGATGAAACCTTTTCCAGTACCTATGCTTAAGTCCATCCAGATCCTACTTGTCACGGCTACATACCATGACTACGATATCTGGTGGTTGGGTGTCATGACTGCTTTTCTAAATGATATTTTAGAAGAGTGCGTCTATAAGTACACATCCAGAGGGCTTCGTAGACAGTGGGAGCAGCGGAAACGTGTACAAGATGCTTTATATGATAAAGCAGGTATCGCGGAGTTGGAACATCTGTTTTGATGTAGTAGTTAAACAGTTTGACATCATCAAAATGGTAGATGAACCTTGTATATACAAAAAGGTAGTAGGGAGTATGGTGATGATCCTCATAGAGTACGTGGATGACATACTCTTGATAGGGAAGAAGTTTCCTATGCTACGCTCGGTCAATCTCCGCTTATCACCAGAATTCTCCATAAAGGATCAAAGTGATACCTCCTAAATCCTGGGTTTTGGATCTATGGGATAGATCTAATTGGATGTTAGGATACTCACTAGCTGTAGTGAGATGGTATCAATCAACCCTAGGGAGAATCACTGGAATGGTTCCAGGGTGATAATGACGACTGAGTGTCAGTCACAGGCATTGTCTTTACCCTCAGTAAAGGGACGGTATGTTGGAAGAGTTCCAAGCTAGATACCGTGGCATACTAGACGATAAAGGATGAATACATCGCTACTTAAGATGCTACCATAGAGGCAGTCTGGGTGTATAATAGTTCATGTGATGAACTTCGTTCCTACCATTGTGAGACAATGGAGTTGTAGCTTATGCCAAGGAACACCCGTCCCATCAGTGACCCAGGCGTATTCTGAGGCCGCATCACCTGATCATGGAGATAGTTGATCTCCAGGGTGATCGAGGTAAGGAGAGTAGATTCTGAGGACAACACAGCGGATCCACTCACAAAGGCCTGTTCCCAAAGAGAGATTTTTTTATGGGATGGTTGAGTATGAGATACTACAACCACTGCTACAGATGGCCCTAGTGCAAGTGGGAGATTGTTAGTTATATGTATGCCCTAGAGGCCATTACTGTACATAGGATGTATATTGTAGTGGATGCTGGGACGTATATAGGAAGGACTTTCTTGCTCGACATGATAGTATGCTATCTGGTTGATCTTTACCTTAACGTGTATACTGTTTGTCTCTCTGTTACATGTTGGTAAATCCCTTAGGATGTGTACTTGACTACCTGGACTATGATGCGGATCATACTAGTGGGGACATGGTAGTCCATAAGTACATCCTTCAAAGTCCCTAGTCGTGGGTGTATCGAGACGGGGCATCGATGTACCAGAGTAGACTAGCGTATACCTTCTCGACCCATACAGATGGGCGATGGATGATCCCATATCCATTGGTGTTTGACATCAGAGATGATATACGGGTGCTCAGTAGAGACTGGGTACACTGGACGGACTCGCCGAGAACTCCCAGATGGTATTATACCTCACGTCAGATGGCAGTTCTCTGGTGACACTGGTACAGAGTAGTCTGTTGACCCGAGATCGTCATAGAGTCTTGTGTGGTTCCCACTGTGCTTTGATTTCCATCTTACCACGTCCAAGAGGGCGTGCAAAACGGTGGTTTTTGGGTACAGTCCCGAGTCACATGGAGGCAATGAGCGATAGGAGGGGATTCGTCTCTCCCCGTATAGGGGGTTGATGTTGCGCTGTGTTCGATTGGCTATAACAGGAAATCCCTGGCCAGGGTTGCTGAGATTTACTGGTAAGTGTTACCAGTAGTTTCTCGAATTGTTATAGACCTCATATCGACACGACTTATCAAGCTATTGGGATCTGACGTTTACCACCCCTAGGCGAGATATACGACATATCAGACGATCAGACCGGACTGTACGGTAGTGTTACTGGTTGGATTCACTGGAGTGTGAGCGGGCTTGCTCGTCGATCTTCAGATCGCTCAATACCCGGGTGGCCGTTACGTTTAGCAGACCGCTTGCGGCTTGTGGGTGTTTGATATGATCATCGCCTGCTGCCGGCGTATTGACGAGTCTTTAGAGTCCTACACAGAGGTTTCCTGGCTCAAGCGAAACGAAATAGGAGCGCATATGAGATATGTGCGGGACCGAGAATAATACCAGTATGTGATACTGTATTCGATTCTCGCGATGTGACATTGATCGGTTATATGCGATATAGCCGGGTTATCGGATCGAGTGTTGATTCGATAAGTTGTTATTATTGATACCAGTCGGTTATGTGCGACATGACCGGATCATTGAATCAAGTGTTGATTTAATGATTTAATGTATAATTATATATTTGATATATTACTTTGCATTAACTAGTATCGGTTCACTTTGAATGGATTTTCTCACTCGGATGTGCGCATTATATATGTGATATGATTTTGTGCAGTTGCTTGTATCATGTTTGATGATACATGCTTTTTGGTTAAGTGTAAAGTATTAAACCTTGGTTAATGAAATGGTTAGGGTTTATTATTTGTTATTCATTTATATTATTTAATTATCCATTTATTTATGATAAATGAATAAAAGAAAATGAAATGAAATGGTGGCTTTCATTTGTTGTTTTCATGAAGCTTCATGAACACTTTGACTAAGTGACCATTTTGTCTCTAGCTTGACCCTAACCATTCCTTTAACCATGATTGATTCTCTACACATTACCATGGTTAAAGATTATGATAAGTATTCTTTTATTTTATATTTTCTAATAACTTATCATAACATTTTACCTTCTTCTTCTTCATTTCTTCAAGTGAAGAAAGCTTGCATCCATCAATGGCAAGTGATGAAAAAGAGTGTGAAATCCAATTCTAAAGTCTACCCACTTCCTATTTCTTCATCCTCTACCTCTTTCCAAGAAGTAGAGTGTGTTTTCTTCACAAGTTTCTTGACTTGGTGAAGTCGGAGCTTGATTTAGCGATGCCTCGACGTAGATCATCTTCGGCATGGACATCGATGACCTAGCCCGTCCATTTTCCGATGAAGCCGACGCTAGAGCCCAGGACTTGTTATGGACAGCGAGGAGACTTCATTGCGGAGCTATGGAGGTAGAGAACCGGATCTACAAAGGTTGTATTTCCGTATCTCTTAGTTAAGTGTTAACTAGATTGCTTTTTCGCCTAGACATCTAGCCGACGATCCGTAGTTTAGGGTTTCTCGGCACGTTAAAATTTGAAATTGGCATGGTTGATGCCTTGTTAGACCTCATTAGGGTGCCTAGGAACCCTACAGGAAACACACTCTACTACTTGGCAAGAGGTAGAGGATGAAGAAATAGGAGATGGGTTCACTTTAGATTTGGATTTCTCACTCTTTTTCATCACTTGCCATTGATGGAGGCAAGCTTTCTTCACTTGAAGAAATGAAGAAGAAGAAGAAGAATGTTATCATAAGAATATTAAAATGAAAAGTAAAAAGAATACTTATCATAATTGAACCATGGTTTAGTGTAGAGAATTGATTAGGGTTAAGTGGAATGGTTAAGGTTAAGCATGAGACAAAATGGTTACAAAGTCAAAGTGTTCATGAAACTTCATGAATAAAACAAAACATGCCACCATTTTCTCATTTGCTTTTCTTTTTCCAAAAGAATAAATAAATGAATAAAATGAATAAGGAAAAAGTAAACCCTAACCATTTCATTAACCAAGGTTTAATTATTTACACTTAACCAAAAGGCATGTATCATCAAATATGATACAAGCAAGTGCACAAAATCATATCGCATATGCAATGCGCACATCTGAGTGAGAAAATCCATCTTAAAGTGAACCAATACTAGTTAATGCAAAGTAATATATCAAATATATAATTATGCATTAAATCATTAAATCAACACTTGATTTAACGATCCGGTCATATCGCATACAACCGACTAATATCCAATGTATCGGTTTATCGAATCAATCCTTGATTCGATAACTAGGTTATATCGCATGCAACCATTCGACACATTTATCGCGAGAATGGAATACGGTATCACATACACGTATTATTCTCGGTCCCGCACATATCTCATATGCGCTCCTATTTCGTTTCGCTTGAGCCAGGAAACCTCTGTGTAGGACTCTAAAGACTCGTCAATACGCCGGTAGCAGATGATGATCATATCAAACATCCACAAGCCGCAAGCGGTCTGCTAAACGTAACGGCCACCCGGGTATTGAGCGATCAGAAGATCGACGAGCAAGCCCGCTCACACTCCTGTGAATCTAACCAGTAACACTTACCGTACAGTCCGGTCTGATCGTCTGATATGTCGCATATCTCGCCTAGGGGTGGTAAACGTCAGACCCCAATAGCTCGATAAGTCGTGTCGATATGAGGTCTATAACAATTCGAGATACTACTGGTAACACTTACCGGTAAATCTCAGCAACCCTGGACAGGGATTTCCGGTTATAGCCAATCGAACACAGCGCAACATCAACTCCCTATACCGAGAGAGACGAATCCCCTCCTATCGCTCATTGCCTCCATGTGACTCGGGACTGTACCCAAAAACCACCGTTTTGCATGCACTCTTGGACGTGGTAAGATGGAAATCAAAGCACAGTGGGAACCACACAAGACTCTATGACGATCTCGGGTCAACAGACTACTCTGTACCAGTGTCACCAGAGAACTGCCATCTGACGTAAGGTATAATACCATCTGGGAGTTCTCGGCGAGTCCGTCCAGTGTACCCAGTCTCTACTGAGCACCCGTATATCATCTCTGATGTCAAACACCAATGGATATGGGATCATCCATCGCCCATCTGTATGGGTCGAGAAGGTATACGCTAGTCTACTCTGGTATATCGATGCCCCGTCTCGATACACCCACGACTAGGGACTTTGAAGGATGTACTTATGGACTACCATGTCCCCACTAGTATGATCCGCATCATAGTCCAGGTAGTCAAGTACAGATCCTAAGGGCTTTACCAACATGTAACAGGGAGACAATCAGTGTACACGTTATGGTAAAGATTAACCAGATAGCATACTATCATGTCGAGCAAGAAAGTCCTCCCTATATATGTCCCAGCATCCACTACAATATACATCCTATGTATAGTAATGGCCTCTAGGGCATACATATAACTAACAATCTCCCACTTGTACTAGGGCCATCTGATAGCAGTGGTTGCAGTATCTCATACTCAACCATCCTATAAAAGTCTCTCTCTGGGAACAGGCCTTTGTGAGTGGATCCGCTGTGTTGTTTTCTGAGTCTACTCTCCTAACCTCGATCTCCCTGGAGATCAACCATCTCCATGATCAGGTGACACTGCCTTAGAATATGTCTGGATCACTGATGGGACGGACGTTCCTTGCAACAAGCCACAACTCCATTGTCTCACAATGGTTGGAACGTAGTTCATCTCATGAACCAATATACACCCAAACATCCTCCTTGTTAGCATCTTGAGTAGCGATGTATCCAGCCTTTATCGTCTAGTGTGTCACGGTATCTTGTTTGGAACTCTTCCAACATACCGTCCCTTTACTGAGGGTAAAGACAATGCCTGTGACTGACATTCAGTCGTCTTTATCACCCTGGAACCATTCCAGTGATTCTCCCCAGGGTCGATTGATACCATCTCACTACAGCTAGTGAGTATCCTAACATCCATTTAGATCTATCTCATAGATCCAAAAACAGGATTTAGGAGGTATCACTTTGATCCTATATGGAGAATTATGGTGATAAGCGGAGATTGACCGAGCGTAGCATAGGAAACTCCTTCCCCATCAAGAGTATGTCATCCACGTACTCTACGAGGATCGTCACCATACTCCCTACTACCTTTTTGTTTATACAAGGTTTATCTACCATTTTGATGATGTCAAACTCTTTGACTAATTCATCAAAACAGATGTTCCAACTCCGCGATGCCTGCTTTATCCTATAAAGCATCTTGCACACGTTTCCGCTGCTCCCACTGTCTACGAAGCCCTCTGGTTGTGTACTTATAGACGCTCTCTTCCAAAATATCATTTAGAAAATCAGTCATGACACCCAACCACCAGATATCGTAGTCATGGTATGTAGCCGTGGTAAGTAGGATCTGAATGGACTTAAGCATAGCCACTGGAAAAGATTTCATCATTATCCACGCCTGGTCGATGACGAAAACCCTTAACAAGTCTAGCTTTGAAAGTCTCAACTTTTCCATGTACACCAAGTAATCTTCTCAAGATATACCTGTAGGGTTCCTAGGCACACTAAGGAGGTCTCACAAGGCATCAACCATGCCAATTTCAAATTTAAACGGTGCCGAGAAACCCTAGAACGGATCGTTGGCTAGATTTCTAGGCGAAAAAGCAACTAGTAAACTACTTTACTAAGAGAATACGGAAATACAACCTTTGTAGATCCGGTTCTCCACCTCCATAGCTCCGCAAAGAAGTCTTCTCGCTGTCCATATCAAATCCCGGGCTCTAGCGTCGGCTTCATCGGAGAAAGAGCGGGCTAGGTCATCGACGACGTGCCGAAGATGATCTACGTCGAAGCATCGCTAGATCAAGCTCCAACTTCACCAAGTCTAGAAAACTTGTGAAGGAAACACACTCTACTACTTGGCAAGAGGTAGAGGATGAAGAAATAGGAAGTGGGTACACTTTAGAATTGGATTTCTCACTTTATTTCATCAATCACCATTGATGAAGAAAGGTTTTCTTCAATGAAGAAGATGAAGAAGAAGAAGATAATATTATGATAAGATATTTGAATAGAATAGAAAATCAATACTTATCATAATTTTAACTATAGTTATGTGTAGAGAATTGACCAAGGTTAAAGGAATGGTTAGGGTTAAGCATGGAGACAAGAATGGTCACAAAGTCAAAGCTTCATGAAGCTTTGACTAGAAACAAAGAAAGCCACCATTCTCTCCTAAATCTTTTCCAAATAAATAAAAGATTATGCAAAACCCTAATCATCATCTTAATCATGGTTTAATTCTATACACTTAACCAAAGAAGCAAGTATCATCAAACATGATACAAACATGTGCACAAAAATATATCACATATACAATGTGCACATACAAGTGAGAAAATCCATTTAAAGTGAACCAATACTAGTTAATGCAAAGTAATATATCAAATATATAATTATACATTAAATCATTAAATCAACACTTGATTTAACGATCCGGTCATATCGCATATAACCGACTAGTATCCAATGTATCGGCTTATCGAATCAATCCTCGATTCGATAATTAGGTTATATCACATACAACCATTCGACACATTCATCGCGAGAATGAAATACGGTATCACATACACGTATTATTCTCGGTCCCGCATATATCTCATATGCGCTCCTATTTCGTTTCGCTTGAGCCAGGAAACCTCTGTGTAGGACTCTAAAGACTCGTCAATACGCCGGCAGCGGATGATGATCATATCAAACATCCACAAGCCGCAAGCGGTCTGCTAAACGTAACGGCCACCCGGGTATTGAGCGATCAGAAGATCGACGAGCAAGCCCGCTCACACTCCAGTGAATCCAACCTGTAACACTACCGTACAGTCCGGTCTGATCGTCTGATATGTCGCATATCTCGCCTAGGGGTGGTAAACGTCAGACCCCAATAGCTTGATAAGTCGTGTCGATATGAGGTCTATAACAATTCGAGAAACTACTGGTAACACTTACCAGTAAATCTCAGCAACCCTGGCCAGGGATTTCCTGCCAATCGAACACAGCGCAACATCAACCCCCTATACCGGGAGAGACGAATCCCCTCCTATCGCTCATTGCCTCCATGTGACTCAGGACTGTACCTAAAAACCACCGTTTTGCACGCCCTCTTGGACGTGGTAAGATGGAAATCAAAGCACAGTAGGAACCACACAAGACTCTATGACGATCTCGGGTCAACAGACTACTCTGTACCAGTGTCACCAGAGAACTGCCATCTGACGTAAGGTATAATACCATCTGGGAGTTCTCGGCGAGTCCGTCCAGTGTACCCAGTCTCCACTGAGCACCCGTATATCATCTCTGATGTCAAACACTAATGGATATGGGATCATCCATCGCCCATCTGTATGGGTCGAGAAGGTACACGCTAGTCTACTCTGGTATATCGATGCCCCGTCTCGATACACCCACGACTAGGGACTTTGAAGGATGTACTTATGGACTACCATGTCCCCACTAGTATGATCCGCATCATAGTCCAGGTAGTCAAGTACACATCCTAAGGGCTTTACCAACATGTAACAGAGAGACAATCAGTATACACGTTAAGGTAAAGATCAACCAGATAGCATACTATCATGTCGAGCAAGAAAGTCCTCCCTATATATGTCCCAGCATCCACTACAATATACATCCAATGTACAGTAATGGCCTCTAGGGCATACATATAACTAACAATACCTGCTCCTGATGGGGATTTAACCCTTCAGATATAGCAACCAAAGTCCATACTTTGTTGGTGTATAAGGATTCTATCTCATATCGATAAACATCCAGCCATTCTTACAGAGTCTTACTCTCGATGGCCTGCTCGAAGCTAGTTGGGTCATCATCTCATGATGCAATCCTCGCTCCCACTGTCATAGAGTAACCGAAGTATCTCTCAGGCGGGTGAGGAACCTCACTAGATCGGCGGAGAGGCTGAGGTTCGTTGGTAACTATTGAATCCTTTGGTTCTATCAAATCATCTGCTGTAGTTTGTATAGCTGGAACCTTTCCAGTTCTACATTACAGACCTTGCCTCGAGCTTATCCGGATTTTGCTTTTTGACGTAGGCCTGACAACCCCAAATCTTAACTAGCTTAAGACATGGGCTCTTCCCATTCCATATCACATATGAAGTGGTAAGCAACTGATTTGATTTGAACCCTGTTCAATAGGTATGCAGCTTCTCAAGCGCATAACTCCCAAAAGGAAATAGGTAACTCAGTAGTACCATCATAGAGCACACCTTATCATATAGGGTGTTATTGCTCCGCCCCGATATACCATCGTGCTATGGTGTACACGGAGGAGTAATGCCGAGAGAGAATCTCATTCTCCTTTAGAAAAGTCCAAGAATTTCGTGCTCAAGTATTCTCCTCCTTGATCACATCAAAGGACATAATACTTATACCCGTATTTTGGTTCTCTACTTCTAACTTATATTCTGTGAATATCTCAAAAGGTTCGGACTTGTGTTTCAACAGGAACATATGTCTGAATCTTGAGAGATTTATCAGAGAATGTAACGAAGTACAAAGAACCAGTCCTGGCATATGTAGACAGGGGATCTGACATACATCAACATGTATCATCCCAAGAGTTTACTAACTCTTTCTCTGTTTTCAGTAAACGGAGCTATGGTCATCTTATCTTTGTGACATGACTCGCAAGTTTCATAAGATGTAAATTCAAACAGATTTAAATATGCATCTATGTGGAACTTAGCTTGTCGGGTCGCATTGATATGACCTAGTCTACAATACCTCAAGAAGAATTCGTTCATTTCTGAACTCTTCCTCTTGTGTGTGTTCCGTATACTAAGAACTGTAGTTTGATTTAGAACATCAACGCTTTTAGATAACGTGCCTGAACCGATCAACTTTTGATATAGGAAATGTTCAAAACATTATCCAACAATACAAAATTTTACCGTTTCTTTACTAATAAAGAGACAGATATGATTTTGTATATCAGGTTCGGTATCTAATAACATTCGTTCAGAATCAATGTATTGTAATACAGGGTGACAGTAACCAACAGACTTGGCTGCAACTCTTGCCCCGTTTTCTGCCTCATTAAACTTATCACCCGTTCTCAGTTCTCTACCTATCTGTAGCCCTATGTAACAAATTACATATCTGGGATCCTGATCCGGTATCATATACCCAGGACGTAAAGGATACTGAGAAACAGTTCTGTATAATGAACAAACCCGAAAATGATGCATCAGCATGCACTCTCTTCGTTTGGGCGGCATAGGAATTCTGGTAATCCCCAATTTCCTGCTCTGTCTTATAACAATTATAAGTTGGAGCGGGACCAACGTTCCCCAGCTCAGTATAACAAGCGGGTTCGGTCAATTTTCCGTATTATTATCTTGATTAAGGCGTGATATGGTCGCTACCTGGAGAGAGAGAGAGAAGAAAACACTCAGCGTATGCTCTTGCAAGATCAGATTGGTTATTATTTTATCTAATCAGGATGGCTCCCACTGCTTTTTATCAAATCTTCCTTCAAACCCTAAAAGGAAAGACTAGCCGGGATTAATTACACACTACAAGTTCGCCAATCTTTCAGCCAGGCCAGTGTCGGTACTTTGAGGGAGGTCCCCCGTGCTTTCGCACGAACCTAATTAATGTAAACCTCGTTTTCCCAGAGGCGTAACCCCGTTGACACCTTTCTAGACACCTGCTTGATCGACTAATTGTAATATGTAAAACTCTCCCAGGAGTAACTCTTACTCGCAGCGGGTATCGGGATCCAACTATCTCATAGAAGGTATGCAATCTCATTGCAAATTTCAACACTTGAAATTCCCGATAATATTTTTCCCCTAGCAGCTATATGACCTTAACATAGTCAACAAATCATAAGTGCTAGTCAAGTTCAACCCGTCATTTCCCGATTGAATCAAACCCACCCGCACGACCCTTAACATAGTCAATAAAGTCGCACGACTACCCTAATCCAATCGCATCATATGCTTATGCAGATAAGCACTAATTAGCTACCGCACACTACGCCTTAACATAGTCAACAAACGTAGCACGAATACTAACTAGTACTTATCTGAAATGACGGAGGGCTACGACAGGTTTTTCTGAAAACCTATTGCGTAATGAACTTGATACGTTGTAGAATCAAATGAATTTTGAAATGGAGTGCTTTTGAGGCTTTTCTAGTTTTGCTAAAGGAGTCATTCCCGGTGAAGGGATCGTCGGTCCTTTCCTCGTCGAATGAGGTGCGGGATATATCATATATATCACTGTGCAAAGCAAAACACGTAAAAGCAATCAAAAGAAAAACCGAGTGTGTAGCATCTTCCAGTTATTGCTAAAGGAGTCACTCCCGGTGAAGGGATCTCGGTCCTTTCCTCATCGAATAAGGTGCAGGATATATCACATATACCGCTGTGCAAAGCAAGAACTGTAGCTACCTGTTTTATTTTTGAAATTCGATTCTACAACATCTTAGGTTTCTTTTTATTTCATTAATCACATTAATGAAGTCCCATCATTTATATACCTAAACATCACAGATAAATACGACGTACACTTATGCCATCCGCATTCGCCTCGATGTCCCCTCGTGCACCGTTAGGTTAGGTAACTAACGGCAGAGCAGGGCAGGGCTAGCGCGGGTGTAAAACATAAGTAACGTCTATATAATATATCATATATACTATATACTGTATCTATCACAGAACATCAGATGATCACATCACAGATATCGCAGCAGAAGAAACATATGAAATATTGGATATACTAGGATGTCCGTGTTTTCAATACGAGCCAGTATAAAACACGGATTCCACGGTCGCGATGAATAGCCAAACCCACACCCCTAGACCCCTACGAGAGCGGCAAGCAACCCTACCAATTCTAGAGTTAGGAGACCCGGACTCGACTCCTCGAGTTGGTCTCCCACTGGACTCCAGAACCCGGTTACTTGTGCTCCACTCCTTGGGTCTATCCTAGTGCGGAAAAGTAAATAATATACAAACGGTGACATCTTCCGCAACCTGGAAGTGCCCCAATAAAAGAATATTACATACAAGTTTTTCCATGAATGAAAATGAAAAACACTCATCTCACATAAAAACCCCCGGCTATTCAAACACGACGATCCAATATAACATATCCAGCAACACATAACATCACATGTCATCAACGTAAGTAAATATGCGCATCCCAATTGTCGTTGACATATAGCAACGAAACCGGCGATATCACATATTACACTTACGGTCACAGAAAAGAAAGTGTAAAACTACAACAGTTGGAATCCGCAACCACCTCAGACATCGCATGCCTGACCAAATGAATTCCTTAGACATCGCATGCCTAACAATTATAAACGCCGCATTTTAGTCTCATTATCGAAAACACTTTTCAATATCAAGTCGGACAATTCAACAAGATTCCCGACATCCTGATCGAATGCTCGTCGCAAACTTTAGTAGGCGGCCGCACCCCCGATGCTGTCGACGAAGTGCACTAAAGCGGAACACCGCTTCCGCGAGCACCCGAACGGATGCTTTCGGCGACGGGGTTCTCCTACAGTCACTTGGTCGGGGCTATGGAGTGAGGCTGTCTATTAAGTTTACCCGGCGAGTATCCGCGTACGCTACGTGATTGCGACGGACTTTTGATCGCATCAAAATTCCGTGGCAACCGATCAAGTGAGACTAAAGTGCTATGTTTATAACATTCATTCAGTTATCTCATAACTTCTTGTGAATTCCAATTATTGTATCACATTCCAGATAAATAGAAAATGTTAAACTTTTCGATCGAACAGTCAAACACCCAAGTTTTCCCGATACAGATCAACACATGAAACAAGTCTAACAACATTCAGTTCGTGCCTCAGTACCAACGGTCCAGCCGTAGAAGGGTCAAGCCAACGCCTCACATGTGGCACGCCGTACTGCCCCAAACCCGAAGGTTCAAAGGGCAGTTCAAGACGGTCACATAATCGAGTTAAGGTTTGTTGTCTTCTAGAGGGACCATCGCATTACTTGCACTACTTAGAACGTCTTTAAACCTCGGAAAAATCCAACACTTGGAAATTTCCTGACAGGGAAAAAATTGGGTATTTATATCCGGTCGAACTTTTTAACATATTCAAAAATTATCCGGAAAGCCACATAGACAAAATCTGATACTCCGATCGAAACGCCGAATCCCCAAAACAACCCCAGAAAACTCAACTGCATAGCTTATATTAAAATTACCCAGAAAACACAGGAATTAATTATAAACATTACTGTACAAAAAGGAGTCAAAGAGTCAACAATACGGCCGCGGAACCGCCGCGCCACGTGGGCTCAGGCCGAGGTTCCGCGGCGTTATGACGGAGTTAGGTCTCCGGTTTTCACAGTAATTCATAAAAAACCCTGCTTAATTTTCTGCATATTTTTAATATTGAAAAATCCAGATTTTTAAAAATTGGACAGAGAGCATTTTGGAAATGGGTTTTCGGGTTCGTTTGGACTTCAAACTCCGTCTGGACTTCAAACTCCGTCTAGACTTCGCCTAAGGCTCTAGCTAGGCTCTGATACCACTGCAGGGTTCCTAGGCACTCCCAAGAGGTCTCACAAGGCATCAACCATGCCAATTTCAAATTTTACGGGTGCCGAAAAACCCTAATACGGATCGTTGGCTAGATATATAGGCGAAAAAGAAACTAGTTAACAAAATAACTAAAGGAACGGAAATACAACCTTTGTAGATCCGGTCCTCCACCTCCACGGCTCCGTGATGAAGTCCTCTCCGCTGTCCATATCAAATCCCGGGCTCTAGCGTCGGCTTCATCGGAGAAATGGCGAGCTAGGTCGTCGATGTCCATGCCGAAGATGATCTACGTCGAGGCATCGCTAGATCAAGCTCCACCTTCACCAAGCCATGAAAACTTGTAAAGGAAACACACTCTACTACTTGGCAAGAGGTAGAGGATGAAGAAATAGGAGGTGGGTTCACTTTAGATTTGGATTTCTCACTCTTTTTCATCACTTGCCATTGATGGAGGCAAGCTTTCTTCACTTGAAGAAATGAAGAAGAACAAGAATAATGTTATCATAAGAATATTAAAATGAAAAGTAAAAAGAATACTTATCATAATTGAACCATGGTTTAGTGTAGAGAATTGATTAGGGTTAAGTGGAATGGTTAGGGTTAAGCATGAGACAAAATGGTTACAAAGTCAAAGTGTTCATGAAACTTCATGAATAAAACAAAACATGCCACCATTTTCTCATTTGCTTTTCTTTTTCCAAAAGAATAAATAAATGAATAAAATGAATAAGGAAAAAGTAAACCCTAACTATTTCATTAACCAAGGTTTAATTCTTTACACTTAACCAAAAGGCATGTATCATCAAACATGATACAAGCAAGTGCACAAAATCATATCGCATATGCAATGCGCACATCTGAGTGAGAAAATCCATCTTAAAGTGAACCAATACTAGTTAATTCAAAGTAATATATCAAATATATAATTATGCATTAAATCATTAAATCAACACTTGATTTAACGATCCGGTCATATCGCATACAACCGACTAATATCCAATGTATCGGTTTATCGAATCAATACTTGATTCGATAACTAGGTTATATCGCATACAAACATTCGACACATTTATCGCGAGAATGGAATACGGTATCACATACACGTATTATTCTCGGTCCCGCACATATTTCATATGCGCTCCTATTTCGTTTCGCTTGAGCCAGGAAACCTCTGTGTAGGACTCTAAAGACTCGTCAATACGCCGGTAGCAGATGATGATCATATCAAACATCCACAAGCCGCAAGCGGTCTGCTAAACGTAACGGCCACCCGGGTATTGAGCGATCAGAAGATCGACGAGCAAGCCCGCTCACACTCCTGTGAATCCAACCAGTAACACTTACCGTACAGTCCGGTCTGATCGTCTGATATGTCGCATATCTCGCCTAGGGGTGGTAAACGTCAGACCCCAATAGCTCGATAAGTCGTGTCGATATGAGGTCTATAACAATTCGAGATACTACTGGTAACACTTACCAGTAAATCTCAGCAACCCTGGCCAGGGATTTCCGGTTATAGCCAATCGAATACAACGCAACATCAACTCCCTATACCGGGAGAGACGAATCCCCTCCTATCGCTCATTGCCTCCATGTGACTCGGGACTGTACCCAAAAACCACCGTTTTGCACGCCCTCTTGGACGTGGTAAGATGGAAATCAAAGCACAGTGGGAACCACACAAGACTCTATGACGATCTCGGGTCAACAGACTACTCTGTACCAGTGTCACCAGAGAACTGCCATCTGACGTAAGGTATAATACCATCTGGGAGTTCTCGGCGAGTCCGTCCAGTGTACCCAGTCTCTACTGAGCACCCGTATATCATCTCTGATGTCAAACACCAATGGATATGGGATCATCCATCGCCCATCTGTATGGGTCGAGAAGGTATACGCTAGTCTACTCTGGTATATCGATGCCCCGTCTCGATACACCCACGACTAGGGACTTTGAAGGATGTACTTATGGACTACCATGTCCCCACTAGTATGATCCGCATCATAGTCCAGGTAGTCAAGTACAGATCCTAAGGGCTTTACCAACATGTAACAGGGAGACAATCAGTGTACACGTTAAGGTAAAGATTAACCAGATAGCATACTATCATGTCGAGCAAGAAAGTCCTCCCTATATATGTCCCAGCATCCACTACAATATACATCCTATGTATAGTAATGGCCTCTAGGGCATACATATAACTAACAGCAGGGAGCTGGAAATCTAGTGCAACATTCAGAACCTACATAAAAAGACCCAAATACCCCTGAAATTTGACCAGCTGCGGCGCCAGTACGGCCGCGGATCCGCGGCCTAGACCCCCTATTGGCCGCGGATCCGCCGCACTATAGTGGGTTCAGGGCATGGGCTTTTCTGTACGGCCCTGGTCTGCTGTCCCCTGTTGTCTGGTACATGTATTTTCTGATAATCTTTCCAGAATATCTTCAGAATTCTTATTCCAAGATTGCTATCTTTTCTTCACTTTTGACTTCTATCTCTCTCGAGCTCCGCGCACCCATTGATTCTTGTGCTGCCCCCCTCGTGCTCTGTGCTTGTCCCAGACACGAATGACCACTGTCATATGTCTTGTCTCAGGAACTGGTACTCGGTACTGGACGGATATGGATGACCGGAACCCGGCTTTTATCTGCTGTCAACAGATGTTCTGCTTTTGGCGTAACTGTGGAGATTTTGCCTTGATTTGCAATATTTGGACTGGAAACCTGTACTCTGTAAATATGCAACAAACACGGATTAAAAGCACCTACCTATAAACACACGAGCATAAGAATGGGCGGTATAAAATGCAGTATTCTGTTATGAACAAATCACTCCCTGGTCAGTCCTCGTTCGTGACGAGCTCGTGCTGACCGCAACTCTAGCCGTAGCTCTATGTGCCCGTACAACCATGGTAACAAAACCATAACTGGTACCGATGAGGCTAGATCATAGGAAGGAATATAATACTGCGGAAAGAAATGTACATCCTAAGGTTTCTTAAGCGGAGTAGCGTATCGTAAGTATGTCGTGGAACATACGTACGGTACGTCACTCTACTCAAACTACCTACTCCATCAACCAAGGGTCATCCTACATTCCGAAGGTAAAACCTAACGCTTTGATACCAACTTTGTCACGACCCGAAAAGTACGGAACATGACCGGCACTTAAATTACGAAACGTCTCGAGGCGTACGTAATCTAAGTAAGCCAAAACCCAGAAATCCAAACCAAGTAAAGTAGTAGAGTGAAGGAAAACCATTTTAAAAATAAGAAGTTTAACAACATAAGCCGAAATATGCATTTTTAAAATCACAAGTCTTTTCTAAAAATTTCGGCAGAGTTTCCCTTGTAAAAACTAACCCCAAAAGCGTACAAACCTAATAAAGCATATATAATGGATAAAGGCATCCCCAAGCGGGAACTAGCTCTTCGCTAACCGGCGGACAAAACCACACAATGCAATATAATATACAACGCTGAAGGGCGAGGATCAAAACTGAAAAGGAAACTCAAAACAACATGAAATCCATAATAATACAAGCGCGACTCTAAGGTCGAAAGAATATACACTGGCCTTCTATGTCTACCAAATAATACAAGACTGGTTGATGGAGTTTTACTAGATACAACTGAAATAACAAATATACAATGGTGGTCCAGATGCAAAAGAACCCACCTACCAAAGCAATCACCCAGAAGGGACAGTGTGCCAGCAAAACCGCAACAAACCTGTACGGCAAAACCTGCAAGAAACTGTGGCACAATGGGGGTGAGTTGCCAACTCGTAAGTAGAAAACATCTACGAGTAGAAATCGCATGCATAACGCTATCCTAGGTCATATCAAGTAATATCCTCAAATAAAAATCCTAGTCCACCTATGTATAAGTGTAATACTGCATGCTCGAGTCAGTACATCAGATAGCAACATATCAGATATATGATGTATGAATGCGTTACAAATGAAACAGAATACATCATGAATGAGAAAACTGTTTTCTTTATTTTATGTGATTTCTGTATGTATATAAATCGCGTATCATCAATGAAATCGACAGATAAAACAGTGTCCAGTATCGACACAAAACATAAATCTCAGTATCTCAATACCTCAGGCTCCGGCTAGCCGGACTGGCCTGTATCATCAAATCTCAATATCTCAATATCTCAGTAACTCGGGCTCCGTCTGTCCGGATCGGCCCATATCATCAATCACACGACCACAAACGGTATCCTCCGGATATCCGCCGCGCCAAGTAAAATCACCGGTAGGCAGTCTGCTTCTGCCAGGCTCATCGTCTACACCTCGAGCTTCTTGCCCCAGGGTGCCTTACCGGGTCCACCATATACCCGCAGACGGTTCATCCAAGAATCGGGTTCGAAATCTATCTCATAACCGAGAAAACATCATGGTGGACGACTCATACATCACGAGAAAACCACACTTTTCATTTTAAAAAGAGAGATTGAGAGAGAAGTTTATATATATATTCTTGCGGTTTTCACCCAAATCCAGGAAATCTCATGAAAATCCGAAATCCAATCATCAATAGCAAGTAAACAGTGAATAATAATATACATGCAGTAGCAAGTAATAACTGCAATATCTAAACTAGCATGAGTACACTAATACCATGTCGAACTATAAGTGAACAAGCTATGTCCATGAGTAATATTCTCTAAAGTGTTCGTGACATGGCAATTACCGATAATGATGTGTGTGAGCCGGCAAGCAGGTGTACGTGGAACATACGCATTATCGGTAATGGTGTTGGTGTCCTGACAGCAGGGTTTCATGATAATTACAGATAACATATGCACAAGCATGCAATGCAATGAAACATCATGAATATACAGAAAGCGATGTAGTAACAGCAACACTGAATACTATACCTATCCAAAATACGAGTCATACCATTTGGTATTTAAAATACTCACGATTCTCCACTTTTGAAAAAGTGTATGACTCGAGCCCAGTCAAAAGGGTAAGGGAATCCACCTAAGTCTGAGTCGATCTATATATATAGCATGTAGTCGGTGATCTCGCCTCTCGCCTCAATGGTATCACGTACGACACAACAACTAATAAGACATCCATGAGTCAAGAGTGCGGATCTATCCTCATAACTATATCTCGTACGGTAAATCTATCGTACGGCATTCCAAATCTGGGTATGGGTCAAATATCACATTTATCTCATTATTCATCTGGCATCTTCATCATCACATATCGTGAGCAGGGGTACTGATCTAAGTCTAGTACACTACTAATATCATTAACAATATCATGCGCTGGCTGCTGATCTAAAGTCTCCTACAATCCGATGTCATCTACACATATCATCATATAGAAGTATACATCGCCCAAGCGATCCATTATAAATATCTTAACATATCTTATCTCATATCTCGATCACATGTCAACTATCGTCATATATACCAACAACATAGTATCGTCGTCCAACGACCCGTTATAACATCATGACATATCTCGGTCACACATTAAATATCTCACGGCATCATGCCCGATCAGATCGACTCATTCCCGAGTATCATATAACATTCTCGTCATCCAAGCATATGAATATACCAATATAAATATGTCCCCAATACGCACAAGGATATCAATGTATGTGAGTATGTGTATGTGCGTGTATGCAAATCTTTACCCTAGGGTTTTCGTGACTAAGAAATCGACTAAAGTCCTTCTTCAATTCTCGCACTAAACTCGTGATCACCTAAAGATCCCCTTGCTAAGTGTTCAATCTCTCTATAACATATAAATGCATATCTATAACATATCACATCATTTCGCAACACTAGGGTGATATATAGAGTGTATGTGAGCTATGAAGGCAACCCGGGCACCTACCCTCACCAAGTGGCCGAGCCCTCTCCCCAGAAAACCGATCTCGCCGGCCCTGGGTGCTCCCATGGGGTTCGTCTTGCTACAGGGGGTTCGTAGGGTCAATTCAAGTCTACAGGGGTTGTTTGCTCATCTCGTATCTGTCCCAGGTCATCCCAGATTTCCCTGCACACCCTAAAAGTTCACAAACCGACATGAAAAGTTCTGTAATTCTGTATTTTAGGTTTCAGTTGGGCTTGGTCTGGGTTTCTATCATTAAAGGGGGGTTTAAGGTCACCAATAAGGCTCAAGTTCACCAACACAACTCAAATATAATCCTAACCCTCTCTAGAATTTTCTAAAGTCCACTAAACTTCGCCAAATCGATTTTAAACTTGAATAGATGCATAAGCAAATGAAATACTACACTAATTGTGAAGGGATTAGCTCATTTGACACTCATGAATCCTCTACATCGCCAAAAAGCAAACTTTCTTGGTCCAAAGTGTAGCTTGAGAGCTTTTGCACATTTTTTGTGAAGAGGAGATAGGGTTTTGGGTTTGTTTTGGTGATGAAGTGAGGCTTGAAGAGGGGGAGGGAGGAGGTGTTGCCTTGGGATTTGAGAGAGGAGAGAAAAGATGAAGAAGATGAATGATGAATGGAAATGAAATGAGAGCCATGCTTGGTTGACCCCTCACCCTCTCTCTCTCTCTCTCATGCCCATCCCTCATGCAATCATTGTGTCTCTTTTGACTTTTCTTTTTCCTTTTCTTTTCTTTGTTCTCTTTTCTATTTATAAAGCCATGCACGATAACTATAAGAAGAAAAAAAGACATGATAGAAAAATGTAACAAGTGTGAAAAATGTGACATGTGCATGCCATGTACACAAAACACGCTTAATGCGCAATTAGCGATATCTAATCACGATTAGCGTTAAAAGTGCATATAAATAATCATAAAAATTCATAATTTGCATAAATCATATAAAACACCCTCTTCTCAGTAATTTCCATAATTTTCCGAACTTTTTCCTAATTTATCGGTATTTAATTATACCGTCTTATTAAAATATTCAATATTTTATTATTTAATTATAAAAATTCCCAAAAATAATATTTTATTTTTCTGAAATGTTTCAAATTTATGTTCTTTTAGCGTGCACGTGAAGAGCACGTGGCGCGCTTGGCGCTTTGCGCCAGTCAAAGAACGCAGAGCACTAGTTTATGAGCGCATTGCGCTTCGGCTAAGTAGCGCCCACGTGAGCAGCACGTGGAGCGCTTGGTGCTAAGCGCCAGATGATAGGCGCATTGCGCCAGTTTTTTAGCGCAAAGCGCTATTTGTTCAGTGGCGCACACGTGTGGAGCACGTGGTGCGCTTAGCACTGAGCGCCAGTCTATGAGCACAGTGCGCTATATTTTGAGCGCTAAGGCTCTGCAGCGCTTTGCGCTATATGTGGAGCACTGAGGCGCTTCTGCTAAGTAACGCACACGTGAGGAGCACGTGGCGCGCTTGGCGATGTGCGCTAGTCTTGAGCGCAGAGCGCTTTCTTTAAATTTGGAGCGCTAAGGCTATTCTTTTATGCAACTTAGATCAGTTTGCGCCCTGAGAATTGAATTCTCTTTTTATAAGAGACTTTGTCTCAAGGTTCTAAGATCAAAGTTCTTATTTTGTAGGAGATATTTCAATCTCTTATTTTAGTGAAAGGCTTTGCCTTTATGGATCTGTGATCCTAAAAGAATTGAATTATTCTCCCCCCCTTTTTATAATGAGATGTTCATGATCTCCTGAAAGACAATTTGTCTTATAGATCTATGATCTGTGAGAAGAATTATGTTCTTCTTCTTATTTTATGATGAGATCTTTTGATCTCTTTGTAAAAGACCTTGATCTTGCAGATCTATGATCTTAAAGAAAGAAATGAATTCTTCTTTTTATATGAGACGATTTCATCTTTCTGTTCTTTTACCTTGAAAAAAGTTCTTCTACCGAGAACTTGGCTCTTCTTTCTGAGATTTCTCAAAGCTTATGGGGGGTTCCTCTCTATGTTTCTGTATCTGAGACTTGAAGTCTTGAGGCCTTTATATAGGGTGGGCTGATTTGTTCAATCAGTTAAGGAGATCTTTCCTCCAGTTGATTTGGGGATTCCCCACCGTTGGATCTTTGATCCAAGGACTTCTGATTTACAAAAGGCAATCTTCTTGTTTTAAACAAGATTGGAAAATCTTTCCATACAGAATTTATTTTGTATTTTGGTGATTTTTAATCACCTTTGGATCATTGATCCAACGGTGCTCTGATTTACAGAGCACAATCTTTTTATTTGGAAAGATTTTAAGAAATCTCTCCTTAACAGAATTTTATTCTGATTAATTGATGATTTATCATCTTTATTGGATCTTTCATCTGACGGTGGGGAGCTTTTAGTTCTAGCGCTAGCGCACCCGTGCTTTGCACATGGTGCGCTGCTTAGAGTGCGGCGCACTCAGCGCTAGCACTTAGTGCTCTGCACGTAGTGCGCTGCAGCGCACATAGCGCTAGTGCATACGTACTCTGCACGTACTACACTGCTTAGAGTGCAGCGCTCTTAGCGCTAGCACCCATGTGCTTTGCACGTGGGCGCTGTCTCTGAGTCTTTGACTCTTTCAGCGCTAGCGCCGCTATGAAGCGCTGCTTCATTTCAAAATTTGAATTTTGAACAAAGCTTTGCTCTGATTGGGGGAAACACACATCTACAGTTATTTGATCGTATCCGTGAGACACAGTCCGATGATGTTCGTTTGTCAGAAATTATGGAGCAGGTTCGACAGGGCAGAGATTTAGAGTTCGTGATTGATGATCAGAGAGAACAACGATTTGGGATTCGACTGTGTGTGCCAGATTCTGAAGGACGGAGACACGAGATCTTAGAGGAGGCACATCAGTCAGCATACAGTGTTCATCCGGTTTCCACTAAGATGTATTATGATTTGAGAAAAGTCTACTAGTGTGAAGGGATGAATAGAGATGTCACAGATTTTGTTTCGCGATGCTGACTTGTCAGCATGTCATAGCTGAGTATCAGAGGCCAGCAGGAGAATTACAACCTTTGCCCATTCCGGAGTAGAAATAGGAGCATGTTTCTATGGAATTTATTGTGGGTCTACCTAGGACCAGTCGAGAGTATCACTCTATTTAAATGATCGTAGACCGATTGTCGAAAGCAGCTCACTTTCTGCCAGTGAAGATCCCTTTCGGATCGTCAGTATACTCAGACACATGTAGATGAGATTGTGCGACGGCATGGAGTTTCGACTTGT
Source organism: Agapanthus africanus (assembly GCA_030015575.1). Lineage (NCBI taxonomy): Eukaryota > Viridiplantae > Streptophyta > Magnoliopsida > Asparagales > Amaryllidaceae > Agapanthus > Agapanthus africanus. Next base: position 159,499,815 of record CM057343.1, read on the forward strand.
ATTGTGTCCGACTGGAACACCCAGTTCACCGGCTGACTATGGCAGAAACTTCAGAAGGCTTTGGACACCAAGTGAGTTTCATTACAGTTTTCTATCCGCGGACTGGCGGTCAATCAGAGCGGACCATTCAGATTCTTGAGGACATGCACCGAGCTTGCGTTCTAGATTTCGTGGCAGTTGGGATCGCCACTTGCCCTTGATAGAGTTTTCCTATAATAACAGCTTCCAGGAAGGGATTCAGATGGCACCCTTCAAGGTATTATATAGGAGGAAATGTCGATCACCCGTAAGTTGAGCAGTATGTTGGACAGAACTCAGTGAGAGCAGTATTTTGGGGCCATAGATGGTATAAGAAACGACCGAAAAGATTCAGTTGATTTGGGATACGATGAGAGCGGTCCATAGTAGGCAAAAATCTTATGCCGACCGATGTCGGCGCAGACTTGATTTTACAGTAGGCGATCATGTTTTCTTGAAGGTCTCTCCGATGAAGGGCATGTTGAGGTTCAGAAAGAAAAGGGGAGCTTAGTCCCAGATATGTGGGTCCCTTTCGAGATTCTCGAGTGTGTCGGCGTAGTTGTTTATTGTTTGGCTCTTCCACCTTGCTTTTCAGATGTTCACCCCGTATTTCATGTATTGATACCTCGCAAGTACCTTCTTGACCCCTCTCATGCGATATAGCATCATACGATCTAGCTGGAGCGCAATCCTTCTTTCACCGAGCAGCCGATAGTTATTCTAGATCGGCAGGTGAAGAAATTGAGGTCCGAGGTCATACCGACCGTATTGGTTCTTTGGCGTGGCCCGAGCGGCGAAAAGGTCACGTGGGAAGCCGAGGTCGAGATGAGAAAGAAATATTCACATCTCTTTGAGGGAACGCGTAGTTAGATTTTAAATTCGGGGACCGAATTTCTTTAAGGGGGGAAAATTGTAACGTTTTAAAAAAATCGTTTAGGTGAATTTTCCGATAATCGGTAAATAAGTTGTGTTTCCGTAAAAACCAAGATATAATTATTTTTCCGCATAGACTTAAATACACCTATTTTAACTTTGTAATTGTTAGTATTTGGTATTTATTTAATCACTTATAAATTATTAGTTTACTTAAATATTTTTCCTTAATTAATTATTTTTAATATTATTTTAAGCTTTCACTTATACATTAAATTAGTGTAAATTATAAATTAGAATGGGTTAATCTTATTTTAGTGAACCATGACCACTTAATACTAAGATTGTATCATGTTTCCTCTCTCTCATTTTTTTTCTCTAAAGTTCTAGAAAAATCTAAGATGGACTAGAAAATGATAAACTAAAATAATTAAAGAAATAACATAATAAGTGCAATAATTGAGGAAGTTTCCACATACACACACACACCTCACTTTCTCTCTCTCCCTCTCCTTGTTGCTGGCCGAAACAAGGCAGCCCCAAATTCCCCATTTCACCACTTCATTTCCAACTCAAAATTCTTCATTTTTGCTTCAAAAATCCACACAAATCCCCACTAATTCATAATTAAACCTTCAACCCATATTCTTTGGCCTAAACTAGTATGGATTTAGGAGTAAGGAAGCTTTGTTGGAGGCAAGTTTGCAAGTTTGATTTCAAACTTGTTGAGGTATAATCCTAACCCAATGGTTAATTGTTGATTAATTACCCTAATTTAATTTATTTTGGTGTTTAAAAATGCTTCTATTTGCAAATTTGAAATTTCAAGAAAAGGGTTTGAATTAGATATTAGGGTTTTATCACTTGATTATGGTTAGAAGGTGTAGTTTAACATCTTAAGACTTGAAGAATTTAAGCTAGTTGTTAATTTGCTAATTGTTGCTTTAAAATTGTCCAAATTATATAATCTTGCAAACTAGATTTTAGGATTTATGTAAATAGGTGAGATTAAATTTTAGTAATAATGGTGTGACCTAATTAAGTTATTAAGTGAACATTGTGGCCGCTAAATTTGTTAAAACATCTAGATTTTCACTAAAATGGTTAATGATCGTTTACTAGGTTTTTGGTATAAATAGGTTCTAAGTAAGTTTGAGGTTGAATTGAGCTATAACCTATTTCCTATAATATTTAATGTGTTGTGAATACGCGATTGGGTTCTAGACTTGGTAGTGGTCACGTATTAGCAACCCTAGTGGTGGTTTTGGCGTTGTTGCGAGTGCGTTTTGTGCACAAGTGTGTGTGCGTCTAATTAGTGCGTGTTGGTTAGCTTGTTTCGTTGTGTCCACGACCATTTATATATCATCCTCTTATTCACTTATATGCGATTCTAGGATCGGGTGCAGAGGCGTCGGACGTGGCGCGGAAAAACAAGGCTGAGATTTGATCAGATTAGCCAAGGCGTCCCGGTGAGTAGATGTACACATCTACGGGGGGATCGTATGGATGGCGCGAGACGCCCGATGGTTTAGGATTTCTTGTAGTGCTTGCATTTTATATGCGTAGTTTCCTATTTATTAATTTCATTACATCTCACCATCTTGTGTGTGTGTGTATGTGTGTGAAATCATCTCATAGGACACTTGCACCATTACCATTGGTCCATGCTGCACGGGCACTATGCATGCGAACACACACGCCTTTGGTAATTACTATGTCACGAACACTATAGAACTTGCTTAAAATCGGTAACTGTGCATCTGCATCTTATATGATCCGTAGACTTATACTTGTATGTTCATTTCATTAAATGGATATGTAGGATTGTTAGTTATATATGCATACCTCACTGCATCATGATTCATGCATAGCATATGGCCGTATTTCGCATGGTATATACTACCGTATCATAGATTTCCATCATCACTGGCATGTTTATATATTGTGATTCTTCTCGAGGATTTCAGTATTGCCCTAGGGGCCATTATTGTATCATACAAGCTTGTATATTACTTAATGGAAGCTTGGGATATTCACAGTTATATTAACAGTCTTGCTAAACATGGTAGTATGCTACTTGGTTTATATTTATCTTAATATGTATGTGCGTATTGATAGAGCCCTTAGGATCTTGCTTGACTACCAGCATTGTGATGGTAGTCACACTAGTGGGGGCTGGGTAGTCTACAAGCACATCCTTTTTCAGGTCCCTAGTCGTAGGATTATCAAGACAGGGCATCGATACTCCGGAGTAGACTAGTGTGTACGCTTCTCATCCCAGTTGGGGAGATGGTCTATCCCATAGCCATCAGTACGTCGTACTAGAGATAGTATACAGGTGCTCGTTGGGTTACGGGTACACCGGACAGGACTCACAGGGAACTGTTGGTTGGTATTATACCCGTCCTCAGTTAACAGTTCCCAGGTGACATGAGTACAGCATAGTCCGCAGACTTGACACTGCTGCTTCGCCTCGAGTGTGTTCCCGCTGTTCTTAGATTGCTACCCTACCATGGCTCAAAGGAGTCGTGCAAACAGGTAGCAGTTGGGTGCAGTCCCAAAGCACTTGGAGGCAGTGGCGGTTAGACAAGATTCATCTCTCCCGGTATTGGGAGTTGATATCACGCTGTGTCTAGAGAGCCATTACGCAAAGTCCCTGGCCAGGGCAAGCGAGATTTACTAGTAGGTTTTCCAGTATCTTCTCAAGGTGTAATGGGCTTCGCTCCGACATGACTTATACCGCTTTTAGGGGACTGACGCTTGCCGCCCCTAGGCCCAATATGCGATAGTCCTAGACGAACAGACCAGACTGTACGGAGATTGTCACATCAGGCTCAGTAGGAGTTCAGATGGGTTTCCTCATCGGCCTTCTTATCGACATCTACCTGGGGACTGTTACGTACAGCTAGTACCGCTTGCGGCCTGTGGTTAAACCCACTGCCAGCGTAGTAGTCGAGTCTTTAGAGTCCCACACAAAGAGTTTCCCTGCTTCGGGCAAAACGATATAGAGGTCGTATGGTTTTCTGACAGGGTTCGGACACATACGTGTTTTCACGCACGTACGATGTTCGGACAATTTTTACTAGCGGGCTTTGGTTTAAGCCAGATTCTAGTATTGGATTATTGGATTTATACAGTCTCAGTATTTCCGTGTTTTCACGGATGGGAGGGGCAGTCTCGTAATTAGTCGAGAAGCTTCTAGAAGATTGATGAGTTGGAGGCTTAGGAGTTATATGCATTAAATGGATTAGTGACTCATTAGATGAATCATCCAAATGAGTTAATGAAGTATTTATTGCTTAATGACTCAAGGGGTGATTCATTGTGTGTATTAAATGAAGCATGGTTGTTAATATCAAATAATGATTTATTTGATATTCTTTATGCTTCATCATATATGAAAAGTGAGACATAATTCATTTCATAATAACTCTCACCTTCTCTCTCCTCAAGCTCTCTCTTTTCAAGAACTAACCCTAACCTCTCATGTGTTGAGATCAAGGGTTAGCAAGACTAATTGATCCCTAATCCTATTCTATATCCTCTTGGTTGCTTTGATTAGCACTCTTAGTTACCTAGTTACCTCAAGTTAGAGGTCAAGCTTGGAGTAGTAGCTCTCACGTGGATCTTCTATCACAAAGAGGAAGCCGACGAGGAAGTGGTCAACGAGAACAAGAAGGACTTGGTTCATTAGGTATAATCTTCTTTCATAGTAGCTAATCCCTCCTATGTTGTTGTTAGTTATGGTTTGGCAAAGATCCATAAAGTTAGTCGATGTTAGTTTAAACAAAATGATTGTTTTTCCTATTCTGCCTCCCCGCATCTTGTGGGGTGTCTAACGTCGACTTACACCGTAGACTTATACTTGTATGTTCATTTCACTAAATGGATATGTAGGATTATTAGTTATATATGCATACCTTACTGCATCATGATTCATGCATAGCATCTGGCCGTATTTCGCATGGTATATACTACCGTTGTAGGGTTCCTAGGCACTCTTGTGAAGGTTCATAAGGCATCAAACATGCCCGGATAAAAATTTAGACGTGCCGAACAACCCAAAGCCGGGATCTTTGCTAGATTATTAGGGTTAAACAAGCAAGATGATAACTTTTATCTAAATGTGAGGGATTACAACCTTTGTAGTCCGCTCCTTCGCTTCACAAGCTCCGAGTAGAAGTCCCTTTGCCGCGATCCACGATCTCCCGGACTCATGAGAGGCTCCACGACTCGAACGATCCATGCTAGCTTGAAGTGTTCCAAATCTCCAATGATCTACGTCGAAGTTGCAAAGACTCAAGCTTTCTCACTCTAAAGAGATGAACACACTAATCTCATGGGCTAGATGAAATGAGGATGAGAAAGTAGTATTTATGCTTTCTTTTTAAATCATTTTCTCATATTTATTCATCACATAAAGAATTTCAAGTGAGCTTTTTCAAGAGAGAAGAAGATGATAATGAAAAATGATAATGATCAATCCTTTTGTGATGAATAGAAATAAAAGTATATGATTGATATATAAACCATGGTCAAGGATGAGTGGCTAATAATGTGTAGAGAAACAACTAGAGTTAGGGTTTGGTTTGGTTAGCAATGTGTCATCAAAAAATATCTCAACCATGACAAAAGAAAATGCTTCTAGAAGGTGCATGAAGCATCTAACCCTAATCAAACCCTAACCTCATTTAATCATCCTTAAACATGTTTAACAATTAATCATATCATGTCACAATAATATATATCACATATATATTATATATTTGCAACAAAAGAAAATAATACAATTAACATATATCGCATATATATCAATGTATCATCCAGTGAGAAAATGAAATAATAAAGCGAGCCAATATTAGATAATGTAATACAATATATCATATATATTATTATACATTAAATTATCGAATCAACACTTGATTCGATGATCCGGCTATATCGAATATTACCGACCAATATATCATGTACCGATTCATCGAATCAACACTTGATCCGATGTCCCAGTTCATATCTAAATATCACGAGAATATAATACGGTATCTCGTATCGCATTATCCTCGGTCCTGCACATATCACATATGTGCCTCTACTCCGTTTCGCCTGAGCCAAGAAACCTCTGTGTAGGACTCTAAAGAATCGTCAATACGCCGATAGCAGGTGATGATCATATCAAACACCCACAAGCTGCAAGCGGTCAGCTAAACGTAACAGCCACCCGGGTATTGAGCGATCAGAAGATCAACAAGCTAGCCTGTGCGTTCTCCTATGAATCCAATCAGTAACATTCCCGTACAGTCCGGTCTGTTCGTCTGATATGTCGCATATCAAGTCTAGGGGTGGTATACGTCAGACCCCAGTAACCGATAAGTCGTGTCGATGTGTGGCTCATAACGGGTCGAGAAACTACTAGTAACACTTACCAGTAAATCTCTATATCAGCCCTGGCTAGGGACTTCCAGTTATAGCCAATCGAACACAGCACAACATCAACTCCCTATACCGGGAGAGACGAATCCCCTCCTATCGCTCATTGCCTCCATGTGATTCGGGACTGTACCCAAAAGCCACCGTTTTGCACGCCCTCTTGGACGTGGTAAGGTGGAAATCAAAGCACAGTGGGAATCACACAAGACTCTATGACGATCTCGGGTCTACAGACTACCCTGTACCAGTGTCACCGGAGAACTGCCATCTGACGTGTGGTATATCACCATCTGGGAGTTCTCGGCGAGTCCATCCAGTGTACCCAGTCTCCACTGAGCACCCGTACACCATCTCTGATGTCAAACACCGATGGATATGGGATCATCCATCGCCCATCATATGGGTCAAGATGCGTATACGCTACTCTACTCTGGTGTATCGATGCCCTGTCTCGATATACCCTCGACTAGGAACAGTTATAGGATGTACTCATCGACTACCATGGCCCCACTAGTATGATCTCATCATAGTCCCAGTAGTCGAGTACAGATCCTAAGGGCTTTATCAACATGTGAGAGAAAAACAGTAAACCAATACAAGTCAACATGTTAAGATAAAGTGAAACCAAATAGCATACTATCATGACGAGCAAGAAAGTCATCTCTATATATATCCAAGCATCCATTATAATATACATCATATGTACAACAATGGCCTCTAGGGCATATACATAACTAACAATCTCCCACTTGCACTAAGGCCAGCTGTTGTAGTATCTCATACCTAGCATCCCGAATAATCTCTCAAACTGTATCTGGGGAATAGCCTTCGTGAATGAATCCGCAGTGTTGTCCTTCGTATCTACTCTCCTGACCTCGATCTCCCGGCGATCGACTATCTCCCTGATCAGGTGATACCGCCTCAGAATATGTCTGGACTTCTGATGGGATCTGGGTTCCTTGGCCAAAGCCACAGCTCCATTGTTATCGCAATACAGAGGTATTGGATGTTCAATGGATGGAACCACACCAAGTTCATTAATGAACTTCTTGATCCAGACAGCCTCTTTGGCAGTATCGTTGGCAGCGATGTATTCAGCCTCCATTGTCGAGTCTGCAACGGTATCCTGTTTGGAACTCTTCCAACATACCGCCCCTCCATTGAGGGTAAAGACAAAACCCGAATGCGACTTAGAGTCGTCCTTATCACTTTGGAAGCTGGAATCGGTAAAGGACTCCACCTGGAGTTCTCTATTACCATACACCAAGAACATCTCCTTAGTCCTTCGTAAGTACTTGAGAATGTTCTTCACAGCTGTCCAATGACTCTCTCCAGGATCTGCTTGATACCGACTCACTACACTTAGTGAGTATGCTACATCGGGTCTGGTACATAGCATCGCATACATGATAGAGCCTACCGCCGAAGCATAGGGTATCCCTTGCATGTGAGCTCTCTCCAAATCAGTCTTGGGAGACATCTCTTTGGAGAAAGTGAGCCCAGAGATCGTGAGTTGGTTTCCACGCTTGGATTCTTCCATACTAAACCTCTTTAGTATGGTGTCAATGTACCTGGATTGGGACAATCCCAGTATCCGTTTAGATCTATCTCTATAGATCATGATTCCCAATATGCAGGAGGCATCACCTAGATCTTTCATCGAGAATCTCTGTGATAAGAAGAGCTTGACTGATTACAGCATAGAAATATCATTTCCTATCAAGAGTATGTTATCCACGTACAATACGAGGAAGACAACCTTACCCTCTGCTACCTTCTTATAGATACAAGGTTCATCTATATTTTTGATGAAGTCAAACTCTTTGACTACAACATCAAAACAGATGTTCCAACTCCGCGATGCTTGCTTTAACCCATAAATGGATTTAAGCAGCTTGCACACCTTTCCGCTGCTCCCACTATCTACGAAGCCCTCTGGCTGAGTCATGTACACGCTTTCTTCTAAATCACCGTTTAGAAAGACGGTCTTAACATCCATTTGCCAGATTTCGTAGTCATGGAATGCAGCAATGGCAAGTAAGATCCGGATGGACTTAAGCATAGCCACTGGAGAAAAGGTTTCGTCATAATCCACACCTGGTCGTTGACGAAAACCCTTTGCTACAAGTCTAGCTTTGAAAGTCTCAACTTTTCCATCTACACCAAATTTCTTTTTAAAGATCCACTTGCTCCCAATGGGTTTTACCCCTTCAGGAACATTTTCCAAAGTCCATACTTTGTTGGTGTACATGGATTCCATCTCAGATCGCATTGCATCCAGCCATTTCACAGAGTCACCACTCGTGATGGCCTGCTCAAAACTAGTTGGGTCATCATCTTCCATGATGCAATCCTCGCTTCCACCATCAATGAGAAAACCGTAGTATCTCTCAGGTGGACGAGAAACCCTACTAGATCGGCGGAGAGGCTGGGGTTCGTCGGGTACTACTGAATCCTCTAGTTCTACTAAATCTTCAGTTGTAATTTGTGTTTCTGGAACCTCTTCCAGCTCTACCTCTTTGCCACTAATTTCTTTTGCAAGAAATTCCTTTTCCAAAAAGGTGGCATATTGATAAACAAACACTTTTTGTTCTTCAGCGTGGTAGAAAAAATATCCTTGGGAATTCTTAGGATATCCCACAAATTTGCAAAGAACTGATCGTACCTCGAGCTTGTCTGGATTTTGTCTTTTGACATAGGCCGGACAACCCCATATCTTAACTCTTTTAAAATATGGTTTCTTCCCACTCCATATCTCATATGGTGTGGTAGGCACAGATTTAGACGGAACTTGATTCAATAGGTATGCTGCTGTTTCAAGAGCATAACCCCAGAAGGAAATAGGCAACTCAGCCTCGCTTATCATAGAGCGCACCATATCTAATAGGGTGCGATTCCTCCGCTCAGATACACCGTTGTGCTGTGGTGTATAAGGAAGAGTAAGCTGAGAGAGAATCCCATTCTCTTTTAGATAATCTAGGAACTCACTGCTTAAGTATTCACCTCCTCGATCAGATCGAAGAATCTTAATACTTTTGCCCGTTTGATTCTCTACTTCGTGCTTATATTCCCTGAATTTCTCAAAAGCTTCATACTTGTGTTTCATCAGGAACACATGTCCGAATCTAGAGAGATCGTCAGTGAATGTAATGAAGTAGGAAGAACCGTTCCTGGCATGCGTAGACATGGGACCGTATACATCACTATGTATTAGTCCTAAGAGTTCATTAACTCTTTCTCCGTGTCCACTAAACGGAGCTTTGGTCATTTTTCCTTTGAGACATGAATGGCAAGTATCATAAGATGATAATTCGAACGGATTCAAATAACCATCCTTATGTAACTTAGCCAGTCGTGTCGCATTGATATGACCAAGTCTACAATGCCACAAGAAGGATTCGTTCATTTCTGAACTTTTCCTCTTGTGTGTGTTTTGTATATTCAGAACTGTATTCTGATTTAGAATGAATATGCCATTATGTAACGAGCCTGATGCAATCAACTTTTGATCTAGGAATATGTTCATAACATTATCCTTTACTACAAAATTATATCCTTCTTTACTTAATAAAGAAACTGATATAATGTTGCACATCATGTTCGGTATATAATAACACTCATTCAGAATCAGTGTATTACGACTTGGTAATACAAGGTAATATTCGCCAACTGCTTTGGCTACAATACTTGCACCGTTCCCTACTTGAACGGAATGATCACCTTTTCTCAGTTCTCTACCTTTACGTAGCCCATGTAACTGTTTACATATGTGGGATCCTGATCCGGTATCTAATACCCAGGACGTAGGGTGAACTGAGAAACAGTTCTCAATAACTAACACACCCGAAGAAGATGCATCAACATGCAAGTTCTTTTGGGCGGCTTGAGAATCCAGATATTCTCCTATTTCCTGTTCAGTCTTATAACTCTTATAAGAAAGAACGGGTCCAACATTCCCTAGCTCAGTACAATAATCGGGTTCAGTCAATACATCCATATTATTATCTTGATTATGGCCTGACATGGTCGCTACCTGGAGAGAGAGAGAAGAAAACACTTTAGCGTATGCTCTTGTAAGATTAGATTGGTTATTATCTTATCTAATCAGGATGTCTCCCACTGTTTTTATCAAATGTACCTTCAAACCCTAAAAGGTAAGATTAGCCGGGATTAATTACACCCTACAATTTCGTCAATCTTTCAGCCAGATCAGTGACGGTACTTTGAGGGAGGTTCCCCGTGCTTTCGCACGGACCTTATTAAAGTAAACCTCGTTTTCCCAGAGGCGTAACCCCGTTAACACTTTTCTAGACACCTACTTGATCGGCTAATTGTCCTGTGTAAAACTCTCCCAGGAGTAACACTTACTCGCAGTGGGTATCGGGATCCAACTATCTCATAAAAGGTATGCAATCTCATTGCAAATTTCAACACTTGAAATTCCCGATAATATTTTGCCCTTAGCAATTTATGACCTTAACATAGTCAACAAATCATAATTGCTAGCCAAGTTCAACCCGTCATTTCCCGATTGAATTAAATCCACCTGCACGACCCTTAACATAGTCAACAAAGGCGTACAACTACCCTAATCCAATCACATCTCATGTTTTAGCAGATAAGTACTAATTAGCTACCGCACACTGCGCCTTAACATAGTCAACAAACGTAGCACGAATACTAACTAGTCTTTATCTGAAATGACGGAGGGCTACGCAGGTTTTTCAGAAAACCATGAGCGTAATGAACTTGATATCGTCGTAGAATCAAGTGTTTTTGAAAAGGAGTGTTTTTGAGGCTTTTCTTAGTTTCGCTAAAGGGGTCACTCCCGGTGAAGGGATCGTCGGCCCTTTCCTCATCGAATAAGGTGCAGGATATATCATATATACCGCTGTGCAAAGCAAAACACTAAAAGCATTCAAAAGACAAACCGCGTTTTGTAGCATCTGCCAGTTTCGCTAAAGAGGTCACTCCCGGTGAAGGGATATCGGCTCTTTCCCCATCGAATAAGGTGCAGGATATATCATATATATCACTGTGCAAAGCAAAACTGTAGCTACCCCTTTTATAAAGTTTTGATTCTACAACATCTTTAGGTTTCTTTTCTTTTTATTAATCTCATTAATAAAATCCCATCAGCTTATGCTTCCTAAGCATCACAGAAGAAACGAAAGCAGTAATATTTATATATCAGCATATATATATAGTATAAGCATTCGTCTCAGGCAGTAATATGATCTCATCACAGAACATTGCAGCAGAAGAACATATATGAAATATTGGATATACTAGGACGTCCGTGTTTTTAATACGAGCCTGTATAAAACACGGATTCCACGGTCGCGACGAATAGCCAAACCCACATCCCAAGACCCCTACGAGAGCGGCAAGTAACACTGCCAATTCTAGGGTTAGGAGGCCCGGTCTCGACTCCTCGAGATGGCCTCCTACTGGACCCTAGAACCCGATTACTTATGCTCCCCTCCTTGGGTCTACCTAATGCGGAAAAGTAAATAATATACAATGGTGACATCATCCGCAACCTGGAAGTGCCCCAATAAAAGAATATTACATTACAAATGAATTTTACATGAATGAAAATAAAAACCCTCATCTCACATAAAACCCCGGCTATTCTGAACGCGACGATCCAATATAACATATCACAGCAACACATAATATCACATATCATCAACGTAAGTAAATATGCGCATCCTAATTGTCGTTGACATATAGCAACGAAACCGGCGATATTACATATTACACTTACGGTCACAGAAAAGAAAGTGTAAAACTACAACATTTGGAATCCACAATCACTTTAGACATCGTAAATCCGAAATATCACATACTTCGCATTTCATGCCTAACTCTATGAATTCCACATATTGTATCACATTCCAGATAAATAGACAGTATTAAACTTTCCGAACAGATAATCATATACCTAAAATTTCCTAAATTTCTCAACACTTGAGCGGAGTTCAAATAATCCCAGAATATGTCACAGTATCGATGATCCAGTCGTAGAAGGGTCAAGCCAACGCCTCACATGTGGCACGCCGTACTGTCCCAAACCCGAAGGTTCAAAAGGCAGTTCAAGACGGTCACATAATCGAGTTAAAGTTTGTTGTCTTCTAGAGGGTCCACCGCTTAACTTGTACAATTTTTCCGAAAGATTTAAACCCGATAAAAATTCAACACTTGAAAGTTTGCCGTACCGGGAAACAGTGAGTTAATGATATCCGTTCAAATAGTTTAACAGTTTCTAAATATCCGGAAAGAATTACGAATTTAAATATTCCGATCGAATCTACTATTACAAAACAAACCCCAGAATATTCAACACTTGAAACAGATTAAAAATACCCAGAAGCATCAACAAGAACCTACGGTTATTACCATGAAAAACACGTGTCACAACTCCATAATTCCGCCGCGGAACCGCCGCGAAAGCCATGTTTTCGCCGCGGTTCCGCCGCGGTTTAGTGGAGTTATGGGCCCGTGTTTCATGGTAATTCTTAGAATTCCCTGCTGATTTTTTTACATATTTTTAATTCAGAAAAATCCCAGTTTTTGAAAAATTTCCAGAGAGGGGTTAAATTTTGTCGGTTCGGGTTCGATCGGAGTTTTAACTTCGTAAACACATCGCCTAATGCTCTAGCTAGGCTCTGATACCACTGTAGGGTTCCTAGGCACTCTTGTGAAGGTTCATAAGGCATCAAATATGCCCGGATAAAAATTTAGACGTGCCGAACAACCCAAAGCCGGGATCTTTGCTAGATTATTAGGGTTAAACAAGCAAGATGATAACTTTTATCTAAGTGTGAGGGATTACAACCTTTGTAGTTCGCTCCTTCACTTCACAAGCTCCGAGTAGAAGTCCCTTTGCCGCGATCCACGATCTCCCGGACTCATGAGAGGCTCCACGACTCGAACGATCCATGCTAGCTTGAAGTGTTCCAAATCTCCGATGATCTACGTCGAAGTTGCAAAGACTCAAGCTTTCTCACTCTAAAGAGATGAACACACTAATCTCATGGGCTAGATGAGATGAGGATGAGAGAGTAGTATTTATTCTTTCTTTTTAAATCATTTTCTCATATTTATTCATCACATAAAGAATTTCAAGTGAGCTTTTTCAAGAGAGAAGAAGATGATAATGGAAAATGATAATGATCAATCCTTTTGTGATGAATAGAAATAAAAGTATATGATTGATATATAAACCATGGTCAAGGATGAGTGGCTAATAATGTGTAGAGAAACAACTAGAGTTAGGGTTTGGTTTGGTTAGCAATGTGTCATCAAAAAATATCTCAACCATGACAAAAGAAAATGCTTCTAGAAGGTGCATGAAGCATCTAACCCTAATCAAACCCTAACCTCATTTAATCATCCTTAAACATGTTTAACAATTAATCATATCATGTCACAATAATATATATCACATATATATTATATATTTGCAACAAAAGAAAATAATACAATTAACATATATCGCATATATATCAATGTATCATCCAGTGAGAAAATGAAATAATAAAGCGAGCCAATATTAGATAATGTAATACAATATATCATATATATTATTATACATTAAATCATCGAATCAACACTTGATTCGATGATCCGGCTATATCGAATATTACCGACCAATATATCATGTACCGATTCATCGAATCAACACTTGATCCGATGTCCCAGTTCATATCTAAATATCGCGAGAATATAATACGGTATCTCATATCGCATTATCCTCGGTCCTGCACATATCACATATGTGCCTCTACTCCATTTCGCCTGAGCCAAGAAACCTCTGTGTAGGACTCTAAAGAATCGTCAATACGCCGGTAACAGGTGATGATCATATCAAACACCCACAAGCTGCAAGCGGTCAGCTAAACGTAACAGCCACCCGGGTATTGAGCGATCAGAAGATCAACAAGCTAGCCTGTGCGTTCTCCTGTGAATCCAATCAGTAACACTCCCGTACAGTCCGGTCTGTTCGTCTGATATGTCGTATATCAAGTCTAGGGGTGGTATACGTCAGACCCCAGTAACCGATAAGTCGTGTCGATGTGTGGCTCATAACGGGTCGAGAAACTACTAGTAACACTTACCAGTAAATCTCTATATCAGCCCTGGCCAGGGACTTCCAGTTATAGCCAATCGAACACAGCACAACATCAACTCCTATACCGGGAGAGACGAATCCCCTCCTATCGCTCATTGCCTCCATGTGATTCGGGACTGTACCCAAAAGCCACCTTTTTGCACGCCCTCTTGGACGTGGTAAGGTGGAAATCAAAGCACAGTGGGAATCACACAAGACTCTATGACGATCTCGGGTCTACAGACTACCCTGTACCAGTGTCACCGGAGAACTGCCATCTGACGTGTGGTATATCACCATCTGGGAGTTCTCGGCGAGTCCATCCAGTGTACCCAGTCTCCACTGAGCATCCGTACACCATCTCTGATGTCAAACACCGATGGATATGGGATCATCCATCGCCCATCATATGGGTCAAGATGCGTATACGCTAGTCTACTCTGGTGTATCGATGCCCTGTCTCGATATACCCTCTACTAGGAACAGTTATAGGATGTACTCATCGACTACCGTGGCCCCACTAGTATGATCTCATCATAGTCCCAGTAGTCGAGTACAGATCCTAAGGGCTTTATCAACATGTGAGAGAAAAACAGTAAACCAATACAAGTCAACATGTTAAGATAAAGTGAAACCAAATAGCATACTATCATGACGAGCAAGAAAGTCATCTCTATATATATCCAAGCATCCATTATAATATACATCATATGTACAACAATGGCCTCTAGGGCATATACATAACTAACAACCGTATCATAGATTTCCATCATCACCGGCATGTTTATATATTGTGATTCTTCTCGAGGATTTCAGTATTGATGGGATTTCTGGATTTTTGGGAAAACCGCAAGAATTTTATAAACCTGTTATCGCTTTAAAAATGCAAGTTGCGGTTTTCTCGTGATATGATGTATGTGTACCATGAGTTTCCTGATTTATATTGGATTTCGAGACCAGATTCGAGGAGTTGGATGAACCATTTCGGGTACATGGTGGGCCTGGTAAGGTACCCCGGGGTAAGAAGCTTGAGTTGTAGACGATGGGCCTGGCAGGGGCAGACTACCTACCGGTGATTGTTGGCGCGGCGGATATCCGGAGGATACCGACGTGGTCATGAGATTTGATGATATGGGTCGATCCGGACTGACGGAGCCTGAGATATTGAGACATTGAGATATTGAGACATTGAGATATTGAGATATTTAGACATTGAGATATTGGGATATACATATATTGTGTCGATGCTTGACACGGATTTTCTGTTGATTTCATTGATGACACTCAGTTTATTGCACAGATGCTTTTCTAAGATAAGAATAAAGGTTTTCTTATACAAGAAATGTTCAGCTTTCATGTTTAATTATGCATTCATGCAAGTACATAGTATCATTTTGAGATACGTGGGTTGTGACGCATTTGTGTACATGCTTATGATACCCTTATTAGATATTACTTACTACTCACGAGTTGGCAACTCATCCCCGTTGTGCCACAGTATTTTTCAGGTCTGACCCGTCAGCACAGTAGCGGTGGGTGTACTTTCTATTCTGCTTCGTTTGCATCGTTTTGCAGCTTTACTCATAGGTAGGTTGCGAGGATATTTTTTTCCATCATGTATATTATTTTTTATCTAGTATACTCCATCTACCCTTGTATATTTGACTAGACGGTTGTAAGTGCACGGCGGCGCCCCGGCCGTCAATCCGACGCCGGAATGCGGAAGCGGTGAATAACTTAAATTTTGCGGACTTTGCAAACCGGCACCACCGCGCACTACTACCCGGGATCGTTACCATTAACTAGTCTAAGCTAACCAGAAGATGGGAAAGAGATATACCGACGATCCAAGTCCTCCGGTCTTCATCTCCAATCCGATCTCCTCGCGGGATCTCCGTCCGTCTCATCCTCGTCGCCGGAAGTGCACCACGTTGCCTACATCGTTTACGGGCTCCCACCTCAATGCCGAGGCAACTCGAGCACGAAGCCGGCTACTCGACGTGCCCAAGGTTCGTTGTAGAATATGTAGTGAACAAGTCTCTTTTTTGGGGTTTGTGGAATTGCCATTGGTGAAGGAAAAGAGAGCTTGGAGAGAGGTGAGAAAAAATGGAGCATACTCAAGAAGGAATGTATCATATTTTTCTCCACACATCAAATGAAAATGAATCCCCATCCCTCCAAGGAATGGCCGGCCCCCCCCCCTTCATGTGTGATTGGAGAGAGAGAGAGAGCAAGGTCAAGGGGTGGGTGGAAGCAATGATGCAAGAGGGCATCATGAAAGAATATGATCACAAGCAAAAACCACACACAACCACAACCATCATCAACAACCATGATGCTAACAAAGTCAAGACATCATGAAGTATGAAGTCAAGCAAGTCAAAGGAGGGTGCTATCATGATACAACAAAATGCAAAGACCCCCTTCCACAAATGCCTATTTGCAACAATGCAAATAAGCCCTCCTCCACCAATCTTCGGCCAATGAACGGAACAATGGAAATCGGCCGAAACGGAAAGCAAACTGGCAACTCCAGAAAACTGGTCCCGTAATAAATTACAGGAAAACCCCGATACTGTGCATACACACCCGCATTTGTATTCCGACTGAAATACAAATGCAATGAGACAAAATCTACACTGTACTATACTAGAATCCGGCTTATACCAAAACCGGATAGTAATATCTGTTCGATCCTGATCCGTGCAATACCGCACGTATCTGATCGAACCCTGCCATATAACCATACGGCCTATAGTACAGACTGTCCGATCCTGATCCGTGCAATACCGCACGTATCTGATCCGACCTTGCCATATCTCCATACGGCCTCTACAACTTTTCGCCCGAAAGCTGAGTAACTGAATGTGGGGGACTCTAAAGACTCGTCAACACCTTGGTTATGGATTTAACCACTAGCACGTCAGAGGTATAAGCCAATACGTGACGGGCTACCAGGTACTGACCAAATGGGACGTCGATGAGGAAGCTCACCCCGACACCCAACTGAGCCTGTCAGTGACAATATCCGTGCAGTCCGGTCCGTTCGTCTATGAGTATCGCATGGCGGGCCTAGGGGGTTGGTAAAAGTCAGACCCCCAAAAGCGGTACAAGTCGTGTCGGAGTGTAGCCCAGAACACCCTGAGATACTACTGGAATACCTACCAGTAAATCTCCTTGCCTTGGCCAAGGACTTTGTGTAATGGCTCTCCTAGACACAGCACGACCTCACCCCTAATACCGGGAGAGACGAACCCCTGAAGATACGCTCACTGCTTCCATGTGGCTCGGGACTGTACCCAACTAAAACCTGTTTGCATGACTCCTTTGAGCCGTGGTAGGGTAGTAATCAAAGTACAGTGGGAACTCACACGAGACAAATGACGATCCCCAGGTCGATGAACTAACCTGCACACATGTCACCAGGGAACTGCCATCTGACGTCTGGTATATGACCAACTAGCATGTTCCCGGCGAGTCCTGTCCGGTGTACTCATAACCCAATGAGCACCTGTATACATCTTAGGTGATCCAACTGACACCAGTGGATTGTGAGACCGGCCACCGCCCCTCGTCGGGGTCTCGACTGTATACACTAGTCTACTAATGGAGTATCGATGCCCAGTCTCGAAACTCCCACGACTAGGGACCTTTTAAGGATAAGCTTATAGACCCCCAGCTCCCACTTATATGATCGCCCTCATACTGCTGGTGGTCAAGCAAGAATCCTAGGGGCTCTATCAACGTGTAATAGCGACGTGTCATGTCACCTAAAGCAGTATACGATGACAAAGGTAAACCAGATAGCATACTATCATCTCGAGTAAGACTGTCCTACCGGGATAGGTCCTCCCTCAATCATTACAATCACGTACCTGTGACCTAATAATTGACTCTGAGGGCACTATCTCCAACAATCTCCCACTTGCACTCAAGGCTAATTATTGCGATGTCGCATACTCACAGCCCGTGTGATACCGAACACCCAACTCCTCTACTAGTCAGTCTCACAAAGCTCGTTTGCAAAACTATTGCGTTCGAGGAATAGCCTCAGTGAGTGGATCCGCTTTGTTGTTCCTTTCTATGTCTCTCTATATCTCAAGTTCGCGGAGAAAGCCATCTCCCGAAAAGAGCAATACCTGTCTTAGAATGTGTCTGGATGTCTGATGGGACATAGCTCATGAATGAACTCCAAATCCAAACTTCTTAGACTGTATCGTCAACTGAACTTAATCAGTATCCTGCGCGCCATGCCTCCCTCAGTATTGCCTTGGACCACCTGTCCAAAATACTGCCCCTCATCAGAAGGAAAAACTATAACTCTGACAACCTCCTTGTCGTCCATGTCACCTTGGAAGCCTGGAATGATAACCGTCTCCTGAATGAGGCTGTCGTTATCATATCCCTAGAACATCTACTTATGTTCTAAAACTGCTTCCGACTGTTTCTCCAGGATTGGATTAATGTCAACTTATTGCATCTAGTGCAAGAACAACATCTGGTGTGGTACTTGACATCTCATGATTGACTCAATTGCCTTGGCAAGTGATCTGCCAATCATGCACGTCCCTCTCCCCTTTAGTCTGTAAGACACCTTTGGAGAGGGTGACTCCATTACCTGCAGGTACACTACCGTGCCAGGAGTCGTCCATCCTAAATACTCTTAGAATGCTGTCAAGTACCCTGATTGGGAAACCACCCAAATCTAGATCTAAGACCATAGATCTAGTAACCAGTATGTCTGATATAAAATCCATTTCCTTTGTGGAGAAACCACTGTGTGACGACCAAAGTATAACCGATCGTAGTATAGGAATTTCCTTTCCTACTTTGTGCATGTCATCCAAATACCAGGACATCACACCCTACTACCTTCTCAACAGATCCATCCCCTATTCTGATGAAGTCAAACCCATGACTGTCACGTCAGAAACAGATGATCTATCTCCGCTACATCTGCTTTAGTCTATAAATAGACATAAGCTACCTGTCCACCAATGCTTCCGCTGCTCCCACTGACTACGACAACCCTCTGGCAGAGTCATATAGACGTGCACTTCTAAAACTAGTTTAGAACGACGCTATACTCATCCTCCCGCCGGGTCTCGCAGCCTGGAACAACAGCAATGGTAATTGTGGGTAAACAAGAACTTCCCTGTCACCGTCCTTGAGGCTACCGGAGTACCTCTCGGGTGCCTGAAGTTACCCACCTTATCTGCGGAGTGGCCAATGGAATGTCAATTCAGATTGAATCTTTAGGTTCCTTATCAAATCTTCAGTAATCGTTTGTGGTTCTGGAATCACTTCCAGTTCTACCATACTCCCACTACTGTTTTTCTGAAAAAATCCATTTTTAATAAAACTGTGGCGAGTCTAGAACAATATCGCTATTGTTCATCCAGATGGTAGAAAGTCAACCCTCGTCATAGCCTGGGTCAACCCACAAACAGCCATTACAGAAACGTGCCTTGAGTTGTCCAGTGTCTGGTTTTAATCATAAACCGGACAACTCCCCGTACCTTAACATCGTTAAGATATGAACTGTTCTATATCCAATATAGAAACAGAGGCACTGATTTAATTGAACCAGATTCAAATCATGCAGCTGTCCCCAGCGCATGTCAACTAAATGGAAGGAGGCCGATCAGCGTTACTCAACTTAGGAATACTTCCAATTATGAGTAACCTGAAAGAGAAGCAAGATCTCTTTATCATTACTATCAACTGAATACCATACACAAGTATCTACATCTTCGATCTCTTTGAAGAATCCCGATACTTGCTATACCTGGTTCTCTACTCTATTCAAATACCTATAACTTCTCCAAATTCGGACCCTGTGTTTCCACGAAACACCTGTCTAAAAACTAGAGAAGTCATAAGTAAACCGAATATAGTACGAGGACCAACCCCTATGTCCTTATGGACCCTGGACAACATACAATACTCTGTACAAGTCCCTTGAGTCTGATAACTCATTCACTGTGTGTCGTAGGTTGAAAACTGTACTTATGGTTAAGAAGAATTACACCGCTGTTTAATGCTCCTTACCTAACCATCCACTGATATAGGTAAATGTCGTAGACATAATTTCAGAAAGGTATATCTCACTCTATGAAAATAGACGTACAGATATATCAATTTGAAATTGGTGCATAACAGTGGATATTCAAAACCAAATATTTGCCGACCGGCAAACAGCCCAGGTGATTTCCTCAAATATCACCGATTACAACGAATCCCGATATAATGAGGATAATCACCCAATTCCCAACAACTTACTCCCACTCATCATCTGTAAAACCATACAGATGTGAGAATCGTACCTGGTAAATACATACCCTGGAGTAAGTATCTAATCGGGAAATCAGTTTTCCTTTAACATTACACAGTGAAACTGAAACATTGAAATGTTCCGATGGGGTATTCTGGTATTCCTAGTAATGCCTCTTCCAGATTCACGACTGTAACCGTATAGTTCTTTGCCACCTCTCCAAATCCCTTCATATGTCTTTAGTCTTTACCTTCTGCACACCCTTTTAGGCCAAATGGTTTTCTTCCTTCCCTACCGTTCGGCACCAGCCTATGGTTTGGAAGAAGACTATCCAATAAGCATAATGGGTGTACTGTCCGCATCCTAGGAACACTCGCAATGAGAGAGGGTGAAGATAAAAGACAACCGAATAAACCTTATTCCTATTTCTCCTGAACCAGAATCCATCCCCGAACTGGAACAAGTTCCATTCGAGTTCGTATATAACCATACGATGGAGTATCCAAATAAACTGTGGATCTTCGTAGTGATACGGAGTGTCCTGGAGAAATACAAAGGTGATGTGGGAGTGGTAATGAAATATTTGGTTTGGTCGTGAATATCTGTTGCAATTTACTTTGCCCTCTTACTAATCCCTTGCTTTGTCTGAACTTAATACCTTCTGCACACAATCGTTATGCTAATTGGTTTTCTTCATTCCCTACCGGTCGGCACCAGCCTAAGGTTTGGAAGAAGACAATCCAATTTGCGTAATAGGTGTACTACCCCTAAACCAAGGAGTACTCGTAACCTGAGAGAGGGTAAAAGGAAAAGACAACTGAATAATCCTATCCGTTTTCTCCAGAACCGGAAACCATCCTCGAATAAATTCTTTCGAGTTCGTATCTAACCATACGATGGTTTTGTCCAATGGAAGTGGACGTTCGTAGTAATACGGGGTGTCCTGGAGAAAAAGGGTAAAAGTAGGAGTGGCAATGAGGTCTGTAACTCTGACAATCCAAAAGCCGGTGTTTAAGAAGGTTCGGTCAACTTGGTCACTGAGTCAAAGTCTTAGGGTCGGGTCAATGGTCGCTGCCAAAGAGAGAGAGAAAAGAAACACTCAGCGTGCACTCTAACCTAGATCAGAATGGTCACCAATTTATCTAATCTGGAAACCTCCCACTGTACCTCAAATTCTCCTCCAAACCTGAAAGAAGAATTAGTCAGGGTTACCCGAGGAGTAAACTAACCCATCAGTGGGAATCGGGATCCAACTCTCATCGCATGACAACGTGACGGAATCCGCTCACGGTATCACACTCCAGAAGGTATGCGCATATCTGGCAAGTTTCAGTACTTTTGAAACTCCCGATGTGATTTCTGCCCCATGCTCTTATGACCTTGGCGAAGGTCAACAAATCATAAGTCACATGTCAAGTTCTACCCGTCATTATCCAGGTTAATTTGAATCCACCCGTACAAGCCCTTGACGAAGGTCAACAAGGCTATACGACTGTCCCAAACCAACGCATCTATCTATGCAGCAGAAAGGTAACAAGCAGCTACCATACACTATGCCTTGACGAAGGTCAACAAACACAGCATGAATACTACGTGCTACCCGTCTGAAACGACGGAGGGCTACGAATGGTTTCTGGCGAAAACCTTTAACGTAAAGAACTTGATATCGTTGAAGGAACTGATAGCTTTTTGAAAATATAGTGACGAAAACCGTTGCTAAAGAGGTCACTCCCGGTGAAGGGATCTCGGCTCTTTCCCCGTAGAATGGGGTGCAGGATATTCCAACTGAATACCACGGTGCAAAGCAAAAGTAATCGGCTATAGTGAAGTTAATGCCCTGACGCAAACTTTTTGTCCAAGGGGTCACTCCCGGTGAAGGGATCTCGGCCCTTGCCTCGTCGACTGAGGAGCAGGATATTCTAATGAATACCACGATGCAAAGCAAAAGTAAACGTCCTTGCAATAACAGCTTTTTGAAAAAGTGTTCCAACAACATCAGATTAGGTTTGTTTTTAACTTGCATTGATCCGAATCAATGCAGTCCCATCATTTGATCACACCAAAAAGAACGAAAATATACTGATGTACGTATATGCCATCCGCATTCGCCACTGGGTCCCGTCATTACCCGTTAGGTTAGCTAACTAACGACAGAGCGGGGACTGGACTAGCGCGGATGCAAAACATATACAACATCTACTAATATATATACCAATATATTATATTCGCTCAAGGCGTGATAGAAATGCAACATCACAGAAAATGTACAGCATCACAGAAACAATACAGATATCTGGGATCCCCGGGTTTCACAGAGCCGCTGAAACCCGACGTTCCCCTGGTCGTGTGGATAGCCTGTGCAATGAAATCCTAGACCCCTACGGGCGCGGCAAGTCACCCGCCAAAACCTGAAGCGAGGCAGCCCCCTTCAGCGCCGTGAATGGACCACCCAGCACTTCACGGAATCCGGTAACTTGGGCACCCCTCCTGGGTCAACCTGTACCCCCTACGAGTGCGGCGAATAGCCCGCCAATCCTAGAGTGAAGCCCCCTCCGTCTCAATGCCATGAGATGCGGGCTTGTTGCCCTCCAGAACCCGGCTATCCGTGCACCCCTCCGCGGGGCAATCCTAGTACAGAAAGTAAAATATACATACACCGGGTACATCGACCGCAACCAGGTCGTGCCCCAAAATAATAATACAAACTGGCAGTGACGGCAGTCCACATGTCGGACGCTCGCCCCGCAATATCAAATGTACATAATACAACAGCACAGTACTAGCAT
The DNA here is from genome assembly GCA_030015575.1 of Agapanthus africanus. NCBI lineage: Eukaryota > Viridiplantae > Streptophyta > Magnoliopsida > Asparagales > Amaryllidaceae > Agapanthus > Agapanthus africanus. The sequence goes on from CM057343.1 coordinate 159,523,309, forward strand.
TGCATCCAGGCTATCCCCCACGACCGATCCGCAACATCACAGCAAATACATAGAACATCAACGTGAAAGTCACGTTCGCAAATCCGTCTAACCGGGCTATAGCAGTTAGACTGGATTTACCGATCGAGTGACATTCACGGTCGCAGATATAATGTAAATACTGTGAAAAATGTGTTTAAAAAATTTCCGATTGATCAAACAATTAACAAGTGGGCCCCAAAGAAAACTGTAGCACTCACAGAAACAATTGGCCCAACTTTAATATTCCAAAGCCCATATTTTAAGCCCAGAAGGCCTCTGAAAAAAATGGTGAAGTGATGTGAATAGTGAGCGGCGGAAGGGCCGCACAAATGGGGTTTTCGCGGCGGTTCCGCGCTCCAACTGTGGAGTTACTTCGTCAAATTTTTACAGAACTCTTAGATTTTCCAGTACATCAATATTTTATAACCTGAAAAATTTTTCGAGACCAAAAATTTTCAACAGAAACTGATGCGAACTAAAATGCAGTTTTGGAACTTTTTGATCGATCGGAAATGCAAACACATTACACAAAGTTAGACTAAGTTAATGGCGAGGCTCTGATACCACTGTAAGTGCACGGCGGCGCCCCGGCCGTCAATCCGACGCCGGAATGCGGAAGCGGTGAATAACTTAAATTTTGCGGACTTTGCAAACCGGCACCACCGCGCACTACTACCCGGGATCGTTACCATTAACTAGTCTAAGCTAACCAGAAGATGGGAAAGAGATATACCGACGATCCAAGTCCTCCGGTCTTCATCTCCAATCCGATCTCCTCGCGGGATCTCCGTCCGTCTCATCCTCGTCGCCGGAAGTGCACCACGTTGCCTACATCGTTTACGGGCTCCCACCTCAATGCCGAGGCAACTCGGGCACGAAGCCGGCTACTCGACGTGCCCAAGGTTCGTTGTAGAATATGTAGTGAACAAGTCTCTTTTTTGGGGTTTGTGGAATTGCCATTGGTGAAGGAAAAGAGAGCTTGGAGAGAGGTGAGAAAAAATGGAGCATACTCAAGAAGGAATGTATCATATTTTTCTCCACACATCAAATGAAAATGAATCCCCATCCCTCCAAGGAATGGCCGCCCCCCCCCCCTTCATGTGTGATTGGAGAGAGAGAGAGAGCAAGGTCAAGGGGTGGGTGGAAGCAATGATGCAAGAGGGCATCATGAAAGAATATGATCACAAGCAAAAACCACACACAACCACAACCATCATCAACAACCATGATGCTAACAAAGTCAAGCCATCATGAAGTATGAAGTCAAGCAAGTCAAAGGAGGGTGCTATCATGATACAACAAAATGCAAAGACCCCCTTCCACAAATGCCTATTTGCAACAATGCAAATAAGCCCTCCTCCACCAATCTTCGGCCAATGAACGGAACAATGGAAATCGGCCGAAACGGAAAGCAAACTGGCAACTCCAGAAAACTGGTCCCGTAATAAATTACAGGAAAACCCCGATACTGTGCATACACACCCGCATTTGTATTCCGACCGAAATACAAATGCAATGAGACAAAATCTACACTGTACTATACTAGAATCCGGCTTATACCAAAACCGGATAGTAATATCTGTTCGATCCTGATCCGTGCAATACCGCACGTATCTGATCGAACCCTGCCATATAACCATACGGCCTATAGTACAGACTGTCCGATCCTGATCCGTGCAATACCGCACGTATCTGATCCGACCTTGCCATATCTCCATACGGCCTCTACAACTTTTCGCCCGAAAGCTGAGTAACTGAATGTGGGGGACTCTAAAGACTCGTCAACACCTTGGTTGTGGATTTAACCACTAGCACGTCAGAGGTATAAGCCAATACGTGACGGGCTACCAGGTACTGACCAAATGGGACGTCGATGAGGAAGCTCACCCCGACACCCAACTGAGCCTGTCAGTGACAATATCCGTGCAGTCCGGTCCGTTCGTCTATGAGTATCGCATGGCGGGCCTAGGGGGTTGGTAAAAGTCAGACCCCCAAAAGCGGTACAAGTCGTGTCGGAGTGTAGCCCAGAACACCCTGAGATACTACTGGAATACCTACCAGTAAATCTCCTTGCCTTGGCCAAGGACTTTGTGTAATGGCTCTCCTAGACACAGCACGACCTCACCCCTAATACCGGGAGAGACGAACCCCTGAAGATACGCTCACTGCTTCCATGTGGCTCGGGACTGTACCCAACTAAAACCTGTTTGCATGACTCCTTTGAGCCGTGGTAGGGTAGTAATCAAAGTACAGTGGGAACTCACACGAGACAAATGACGATCCCCAGGTCGATGAACTAACCTGCACACATGTCACCAGGGAACTGCCATCTGACGTCTGGTATATGACCAACTAGCATGTTCCCGGCGAGTCCTGTCCGGTGTACTCATAACCCAATGAGCACCTGTATACATCTTAGGTGATCCAACTGACACCAGTGGCTTGTGAGACCGGCCACCGCCCCTCGTCGGGGTCTCGACTGTATACACTAGTCTACTAATGGAGTATCGATGCCCAGTCTCGAAACTCCCACGACTAGGGACCTTTTAAGGATAAGCTTATAGACCCCCAGCTCCCACTTATATGATCGCCCTCATACTGCTGGTGGTCAAGCAAGAATCCTAGGGGCTCTATCAACGTGTAATAGCGACGTGTCATGTCACCTAAAGCAGTACACGATGACAAAGGTAAACCAGATAGCATACTATCATCTCGAGTAAGACTGTCCTACCGGGATAGGTCCTCCCTCAATCATTACAATCACGTACCTGTGACCTAATAATTGACTCTGAGGGCACTATCTCCAACAACGGTGAGACTCGTGAGACTTGTATTTGTGGTTTGGTGTCGATGTTCACTTGAGCCGACGTAGTATTTTCTTATTTCTTGCTTTCAGATGCTTATTGTACACTTTTGATATACATATTACATGTGGTTGTGATTCCGCCATTGACGAAGAGCTAGCTCCCGCTTGGGGATGCCTTTATTCATTATATATATGTATTTTCATGTGTTGTACCCATTTGGGGGCCAGTATTTACAAAGGAAACTCTGCCGAAATTTTCGGGAAAATATGATGTTGCTTTTAAATATTTAGTGCGACTTATTTTTTTAAAATCGCTTTTTTTAACTAAGTTTTCCTTCACTCTATTGCTTTAAATGGTTTAGATTTCTGGGCTTTGGCTTACTTAGATTACGTTGCGCCTTGAGATGTTTCGTAATTTAAGTGTCAGTCACGTTCCGTACATTCGGGTCGTGACAAAGTCGGTATCAGAGCGTTAGGTTTTATCTTTCTGAGTGTAGGATGACCCTTGGTAGATGGAGCAGGTGACTTTAGCAGAGTGACGTAGATGTGTATGTTCCGCGGCATACTTACGATACGGTACTCCACCTAAGTGACCTTAGGATATATATTTGCTTGTATTTCCTTCCTTGATTCCAGAAATCCTTTGATTTGATTGCAATGTTCCTATCGATCATGTTTCTTGTTTCAGCCACTATGTCGCCGGAGACTACGAGCGCCAGAGGGCTACCGCCAGGGATGAGATTAGAGCAGTCTCGTTTGAGACGAGGACCGATCAGGGCGGTACGCCTACCCCTAAAGGACAGAGTGATCCGCCTTCTCCAGGACGGATAGCTAGGCTGGAGTCGAGTATTCAGGACTTGCGACAGATGGTTGGATTGTTAGTTGAGGCTAGCCGAGCTCCGAGAGCCGATGATGTCACTCCTACTGCAGGGACTGTGTTTGTACCTGCAGCTCAGACAGCTGTTTCTGTTGTTACCAAGATTATTTCCGTATCCTTATAGGAGTTCTTGAGGCTGAAGCCTCTAGTTTTTACAGGCACAGATGCAGTGAAGGATCCGTAGACAATCCTTGACAGGATGGCTAGGAATTGTCGTTCACAGAGATGTTTTGACGAGATATGGATTGAGCTTGCGAGTTTCGTCTAGAGAGGTCTTGCTCATACGTGGTGCGAGTCAATTGAGAGAGGTCGAGCTGCAGACCTACTTCCTATGACTTGGGATGAGTTCACAGCCGTATTTCTTGCTCGTTTTCTTTCTGGAGAGCGTTCGAGATGCCCGAGCTCGTAGTTTCGAGCCTTTGCGCAAGATTCTAGGGATGACAGTGTCAGAGTATGACACTTAGTTTACTCAGCGGTCCGATATGCTCCTTACCTGGTGGACACTGAAGAGAAACGGATAAAGAGGTTTGTGTGGAGATTGGACATGCGGTTATTTCTTGCCATCGGCACCCAGCATTTTGACACTTATGCAGTCGCGATGGACGCAACCTTACTGTTAGAGGAGCGCATTTCTGAGACTTCAGTCGTTTTTGGATCGAAGCGGATTCGCACAGGTATGCCAGCTCAAGGCGGTTAGATAGACGCCGTTGTGACAGTTATTCTTTCGGTGTTTTCTTCCAATGCGTATTTCTTTCTGGTGTTGTTTGAAATGGTATCCACATAAATTGTATTGAAGTCTAGCCGATAGCAGCCCTTTCTAAATCAGCCGGTTGTTGTGATTTCTTCCATAGGCTAGTCTTTTGTAGCTCTATGTTTTTCTCATTCGTGTTTGTTTTGTTCGTATCGGAGATAGGGATTTTTCTGCCAATTTGATGCTTCTCAATGTATTTGACTTTGTAGTTTTTCTGGGCATGGATCGGTTAGCCATATGTTATGCGTCCGTGGACTGCCGTGAGGAGGCAGTCAGATTTAGTTTTCTGGGTGAGCCAGTTCTTGTTATTCAGGGAGACCTTAGCGCCACCCTTCCCGATTTGAATTCTTCTTTTCGCGCTAGTCAGCTTTTGAGAAAGGATGCCAAGAATTCTTGATGTATGTTTGTAATGTTAGAGCCGCAGAGGTCCCGTTGGACCAGGTCCCGATTGGGAGAGAGTTTCCAAATGTTTTCCTGACGAGTTGCTTGGTTTATCGCCAGAGCGTGATATTGAGTTCTGCTTTGACCTGATTCCCGGCACGGAGTCTTTTTCTATACCGCCATATCGGATGGACCCCATGGAGCGTAAAGAACTGAAGGATCAGTTGCAAGATTTGTTGGATAAAGGGCTTGTTCGTCCGAGTGCGTCACTTTGGGGAGCTCCTGTTTTGTTCGTCAAGAAGAAAGACGGCAGTTGTGTTGTGCATCGGTTATCGTCAGTTGAATTGAGTTACTATGTAGAACAGTTATCCCTTACCTCGTATTGATGATTTGTTCGACCAGCTCCAGGGTGCGGGGCATTTCTCGAAAATGGACTTACGATCAGACTACTACCAGTTGTGGGTTCCAGAGGGTGATATTCCGAAGACTGCTTTTCACACACGTTGCGGGCATTATGAGTCTTGGTGATGTCGTTCGAGCTCACCAATGCCCCAGCAGCGTTTATGGATTTGATGAACCGTATACTCAGGCCGTTTTTCTTGATCAGTTATTATTGTGTTTGTTGATGACACCTTAATATACTTTTGGAGCCGAGTGGAGCCTGGGCAGTAATTGAGGATTTCGTTGCAGAATTGAGGGAGCACCAGCTATTCTCTAAAGTATCCAAGTGTATTTTCTGGTTGGATGATGTTGACTTCTTGGGTCACGTAGTTACGAGAGATGATAAATATGGAACCAAAAAAGATCGAGGGAGTTCAGCACTGGCCCAGACCTGTATCAGTGATGGAGGCTCGCAGCATTTTGGGTTTGGACGAATACTATTGATATTTCGTATAGGATTTTTCGCATATAGCTGCAACGTTGACCGGGTTGAACCGGAAGGGAGTTTCTTTTCGTCGGACTAAAGTATGCGAATAGAGCTTTCAGCAGTTGAGGACTCATTTGATTACAGCGCCAGTATTATCTTTACCTCTAGGATCAGGCGGTTTTGTTATTTATTGGGATGCTTTTCGGAAGTTGAAGAAGCACGAGCAGAACTATCCTACTTATGATTTATAGAAGGCTGCGGTGATTTTTACACTTAAGATTTGGAGACACAACTTATACGACGAGTCGTGCTAGATATTTACGAACCACAAAAAACTTAAAGTACATCTTTCAGCAGCGAGACCTAAATTTGAGATAGCACAGATGGATAGAGCTAGTGAAAGTCTATGACTGGGAGATTCTTTATCGTCCGGACAAGGCAAATGTTGTGGAAGATGCATTGAGTCGGAAGCCCATAGATAGTTTTTCTTGTTTGAGCACAGTTCAGAGACTGTCGACAGCAGATTAGCAGATTCCTTATGACAGACGAGTGCAGTTCGAGTTACGTCGACCAGGGGACAACTTGTCCGTGTCCGTACACATCCACAGTTATTTGATTGTATCTGTGAGACACGGTCCAATGGCGTTCGTTTGTCAGAAATTATGGAGGAGGTTCGACAGGGCAGAGATTTAAAGTTCGTGATTGATGATCAGAGAGTACTACGATTTGGGATTCGACTGTGTGTGCCAGATTCTGAGGGACGGAGACATGAGATTTTAGAGGAGGCACATCAGTCAGCATACAGTGTTCATCCGTTTTTCACTAAGATATGATTTGAGAGAAGTCTACTAGTGTGAAGGGATGAATAGAGATGTCACAAATTTTGTTTCGGGATGCTGACTTGTCAGCAAATCATGGCTGAGTATCAGAGGCCAGCAGGAGAATTACAACCTTTGCCCATTCCGGAGTAGAAATAGGAGCAGGTTTCTATGGAATTTATTGTGGGTCTACCTAGGACCGGTCGAGAGTATCACTCTATTTGAATGATCGTAGACCGATTGACGAAAGCAGCTCACTTTCTGCCAGTGAAGACCCTTTTCGGATCGTCAGTATGCTCAGACACATGTTGATGAGATTGTGCGACGGCATGGAGTTTCGACTTGTATTATGTCCGACTGGGACACCCAGTTCACCAGCCGACTATGGAAGAAACTTCAGAAGGCTTTGGACACCAATTGACTTTCATTACAGTTTTATCCGCGGACCGACGGTCAATCAGAGCGGACCATTCAAATTCTTAAGGACATGCACCGAGCTTGCGTTCTAGATTTCGTGGCAGTTGGGATCGCCACTTGCCCTTGATAAAGTTTTCCTATAATAACAGCTTTCAGGAGGGTATTCAGATGGCACCCTTCAAGGTATTATATAGGAGGAAATGTCGATCACCCGTAAGTTGAGCAGTATGTTGGACAGAGCTCAGTGAGAGCAGTATTTTGGGGCCACAAAGTTGGAGCGGGACCAACGTTCCCCAGCTCAGTATAATAAGCGGGTTCGGTCAATACATCCTTTTTATTATCTTGATTAAGGCGTGATATGGTCGCTACCAGGAGAGAGAGAGAGAAGAAAACACTCTGCGTGCGCTCTTGCAAGATTAGATTGGTTATATATTTTATCTAATCAGGATGGCTCCCACTGTTTTTATCAAATCTTCCTTCAAACCTTAAAAGGAAAGACTAGCCGGGATTAATTACACTCTACAAGTTCGCCAATCTTTCAGCCAGGCCAGTGTCGGTACTTTGAGGGAGGTTCCCCGTGCTTTCGCACGGACCTAATTACAGTAAACCTCGTTTTCCCAGAGGCGTAACCCCGTTGACACCTTTCTAGACACCTACTTGATCGGCTAATTGCAAAGTGCAAAACTCTCCCAGGAGTAACAATTACTCGCAGTGGATATCGGGATCCAACTATCACATAGAAGGTATGCAATCTCATTGCAAATTTCAACACTTGAAACTCCCGATAAAGGTTTTTACCCCTAGCACCTATGACCTTAACTATGGTCAACAAATCATAAGTACTAGTCAAGTTCTACCCGTCATTTCGTGATTAATTAGACCCACCCACATGACCCTTAACTAAGGTCAACAAAGTCACGCGACTGTCCTAACTAATCGCATCATATGCGGTGTAGGAAGACATCACTTAGCTACCGTACACTGTGCCTTGACTATGGTCAACAAACACAGCACGAATACTAAGTACTCTACTTCCTAAAATGACGGAGGGTTGCGAATGGTTTTTGTGAAAACCTTTAACGCTTTGAACTTGATCTCGTTGCGGAATCAAATGGTTTTTAAATGGAATGTTTTCGAGGCTTTTCTAGTTTTGCTAAAGGGGTCACTCCCGGTGAAGGGATCGTCGGCCCTTTCCTCGTCGAATGAGGTGCGGGATATATCATATATATCACTGTGTAAAGCGGAAACTATAGAAGCGATCAAAGACAAACCGAGGGTTGTAGTATCTGCCAGTTATTGCTAAAGGAGTCACTCCCGGTGAAGGGATCTCGATCCTTTCCTCATCGAATAAGGTGCAGGATGTTCTATAATGAACACCGCGATGCAAAGCAAGAACTGTAGCTACCTGTTTTTATTTTGAAATTCGATTCCACAACATCAATTAGGTTTATTTTCTTCCATTAATATCATTAATGAATATCCCATCATTAAGGTCTGTTAGTGTATATGCCCTAGAGGCCATTACTGTATCATACTAGTTTGTATATTACTTAATGGATGCTTGGGATATTCACCTTGTATATACAATCTTGCTCAAAATAGTAGTATGCTACTTGGTTTGTTTCTACTTCAATGTGTACATGTGTTTATTTTTGTATATCGCCTATACACATTAGTAGAGCCCTTAGGATCTTTGCTTGATTACCAGCGATGTGATGGCCGTCACACTAGTGGGGCTGGGTAATCTATAAGCACATCCTTATGCAGGTCCCTGGTCGCAGGACTATCGAGACAGGGCATCGATACTCCGGAGTAGACCAGCGCATGCGCTTCTCATCCCAGTGTGGGAGACGGTCTGTCCTACAGCCGTCAGTACGTCGTACTTGAGATAGTATGCAGGTGCTCGTTAGGTTACGGGTACACTGGACAGGACTCGTCGGGAACTGACTAGTTGGTATTATACCTATCGTCAGTTATCAGTTCCCAGGTGACATGAGTACAGCTTAGTCCGCTGACTTGACACTGTCACTTCGCCTCGAGTGTGTTCCCACTGTACTTTGATCACTACCCTACCACGGCTCAAAGGAGTCGTACAAACAGGTAGTGGTTAGGTGCAGTCCCGAAGCACTTGGAGGCAGTGACGGTTAGACAGGATTCGTCTCTCCCGGTATTGGGGGTTGACATCGCGCTGTGTCTAGGAGAGCCATTACACGAGTAGTCCCTGGCCAGGGCAAACGAGATATACTGGTAGGTTTCCAGTGTTATCTCAGGGTGTTTGGGGCTTCGCTCCGGCACGACTTGTACCACTATTGGGGGACTGACGTTTACCGCCCCCTAGGCCCGCCATGCGATGTATCAGACGAACAGACCGGACTGTACGGAGAATGTCACACTCAGGCTCAGTAGGAGTTCAGATGGGTTTCGCCTCGTCGGTCTTCTTGTCGGCATTACCTGGGGACCGTTACGCACAGCTAGTGCCGCTTGCGGTCTGTGGTTAAACCCACTGCCAGCGTAGTGTCGAGTCTTTAGAGTCCCACACAGAAAGCTTTTCGCCTTTAGGCAAAAGAGTAGAGGTCGCATGGTATTGCGACAGGTCGCATGGTTTTGCGACAGGGTTCGGTCACATCCGTGCACTTGTGCGCGTACAGTGTCCGGACAGTTTACACTAGCGGGCTTTGGTTTAAGCCAGATCATAGTGTACCTTATGGGATTGGATTTATCCAGTTTGCATTCGTGTTCCTCGGAACGCGGATGCGGGTGTGTATGCACAGTTGACAGGGAGACAGAGGCAGTGGATTCTCATTAGGGTTGTTGACAGTTGACCGTTGACTATTTGACTTTTTGCTCAACCCTAATGAGAATATGATATGTGATTAACTATTATATTAATTAAGTATTATGGTGACATGGTTGTTGACTTTTTTTGACTTTGTTGACTTGTTGACTTTTGTTGACTTGTTGACTTTGTTGACCGGTTGACTAGGCTTGACTAGTTGACCATCATGATAACCATAGCCATCATTTCATGGCAAAGACTTTTGTTTACTTGCTCATTTGTGTAAAATGAGTGCATGAAATGATATGGTTATGGTTGCTTCAACCATCACATAAGACTTTTTTTGATATGATGAGTTATGATCACTTTGGATTATGAGAGGGTGAAAGACAAAAGAGAGCCTCATTCTTTCTTGCTCATTCTCTCTCTTGTTCTTGAGCTCTCCTTTTGCTCTCACCCTTTTGCTCTTGCTCCCTCTCTTTAATCTATGGTTCTCTTGTCTCATGAGTTGAGAATCAAGAACCATAGATAAAATCCCATTCTAATTCTTCTCTACTCATTCTAGTTCACTAGGTTTAGCAAACCAAGTGAACTAGTTTCTTCAAAGAACGAAGAAGGAGCTAAAGGTTGGAGCTTTCAGGTGGATCTATCTTCGGCGTACGGAGACGACGAGAAGAAGCCATTCCGGACCACCATCGGAGCTTGAAGACGAAGGAGTTCAAGACAAGCAAGGTATAACCCCCTAACCGAGTAGCTAGAAACTCGTAGTTAGGTTGCTAGATAGATGTTTAACCAAGATCCGGGTTTTAGGTCCATGTTACCACCTCCGTAAAAATCGTTTTTTACCAAATTCCGCATTCCCGAAAGCACCGGGAGAGGTAGCATGGACTTACAGTGGTATTAGAGCCTAGTTAAACTCTATCTAACAAGTTAGCAAGTAACTAGAAGATCGATCAAAGAAAAAGTCCCAAAAACGAACCCATGAATTTTCAACTTTCTGTCGATTTTAAAAGTGCTGGAAAACCTTTTTAAAATACACCTAAAATCGACTCAGGCTTTTTTAAAGAAACTGCAAAAATTTGGGCCCCTGACTCGATCAAAGCGCCGCGTTTCCGCGGCGGGAGGACTCTCCCGCCGCGGAAACGCGGCCGAGTTGACTCGGTCAAGGGTTTTCTTTTTTGCAGTTTACTCATTGGGGTATTTTGGGATTTTTGGAATATATATTTTCAACCCAGATTTTCCAGAACAAAAAATTTACTTTGGGGTCCTGAAAATCCGTATTTTTGATCGAACTTCTAAAAGACTTTAGCTAACGGGTTTTTCTGTAATGTGATATTTGTATTGAACGTCTACTAATCGCTATATGTCGATTAGTGGGGGTTATACAAATCTGTGATCTGTAATGTGCTGGAATGTGTATATGAATATGTTGGATTGTCACGGGTGAATAGCCGGGGGTTGTGAGACGAGAGTTTTCTTTTCTTTCAATTCATGTAAATTTGTAAATTGATGTAATAATTATTTGTATGGCCGCACAACCGGGTCGGGGTTGTAGCCGTCATTGTATAATTTCTTTTTACTGTTTTTGCTCCTAAGATAGACCCATGGAGGGGGTGCACAAACTACCGGGTATGCCGAAGTGTCGAGTGGCCTACTCATGGAGATGAGGGAGGTTACTACGCTTCGGGTACTTGGCGGGTAGTTTGCCGCACCCGTAGGGGTCTTGGGTGGGGTTTTGGCTATTCACCGCGACCGTGTAATTTGTCTTTCGTTATAGGCTCGTACGAATTACAGATTCCTAGTATATCCAATATATTCATCTGTGATCTGAAATGTTTATCATTGCAGTATATCTATATATGATATTATTTAGGCGTTGCTTATGTTTTACAGACGCGCTAGCCCAGCCCCCGCTCTGTCGTTAGTTAAGTAACCTAACGGGTAATGACGGGGCCCCGTGGCGAATGCGAATGGCATAAGCGTACGTCATATTTTGGTTGTTTTCTGCAATGGTAGGATTAAATGATGGGACGCATTAAAAGAACTAATGCAAGAATATCACGCATTAAAAGAACTAATGCAAGATAATAAACCAAGTTAAAGTCGTTGGAACACTTTCGAAAAACCACTCGGTTCTTTTCAAAACAAACTTTTAAAATACGGAGTTTGAGCCACTCCATTTAAAAGCTATCTCGTTCCATCGACCAAATCAAGTTCACTGCGTTCACGGTTTTGCCAAAACCATCCGTAGCCCTCCATCATTTCAGTTAAATATTCGGTAGTATTCAAGCTATGTATTTTGACCTCACGCCAAGGCATAGTGATTGGTAGCTGCCGGATATTTATCTGTTGCATAGATAGAATGCGTTGGTTTGAGACAGTCGTACTGCCATTTTGGCCTACGTCAAGGGTATGTACGGGTGGGTTCAAATTAACCTGGATAATGATGGGACGAACTTGACATGTGACTTATGACATTTTGACCTCACGCCAAGGTCATAAGAGCATGGGGCAAAAATCCACATCGGGAGTTTCATAAGTACTGAAACTTGCTAGATTTGCATACCATTTGGAGTGTGATGATTCTGGTAGGATTCCTTCAGTTTCGTCACGCAATGATATTTGGATCCCGATCCTACTGTGAGTATATGCTACTCCTCGGGAAATTTCTCACTTAACGATCAATGCTATAAACCTAGTAGGTGCCTAGAAAGGTGTTAGCGGGGCTACGCCCCCAGGGAAAAGAGGTTCTTTAATTAAGGAACTTCGCGAAAGCGTTGGAAAACCTCCCTCGAAGTACCGACACCGGCCTGGCTGAACGGTTAAGCAAGTATTGTACGGTGGGATTGATCCCGGCTAATTCTTCCTTTATGGTTTGAGGAGGGATTCGAGAAACAGTGGGAGCCATCCTGTTTAGACAAACTAAAAACCACTCTAAACTTGCAAGAGCATCATGCTGAGTGTTTCTTCTTCTCTCTCCTAATTGCAGCGACCAATCAACATGACTGGACTTAAGTTACTCCTAGATAAAAACAAACTGACAGGGCCAAACTACAAAGATTGGCTCAGGAATGTCAAGATAGCAATCACTTACGACAAGCTGGGGTATCTTCTTACCACCAAAGCTCCCCCTGTCCCTGGTCCAACTTCCAGCGTCGCGGATAAGGAAATCCGCAAGACTTGGGAGATTGATAGCGCGAAGGCCAAATGCCTCCTGCTTGCCTCGATGGACAACGAACATCAGAGGAGGCACGAGAATATGGACATGGAATCCATATTGCTTCATACAAAAGAACTGTATGGAGAGCAATCTCGTATCGCAAGATACGAAGCGTCGAAAAAGTTATTTTCGACAAGAATGGCCGTCGGATCATCAGTAGCCGAGCACGTGCTAAAGATGATCGGCTTCATTGAGGAGCTCGCTGACCTAGGGATCACATTGGAGAGTGAGCTATATACGGATATAGTTCTCCAGTCCCTTCCTTCCACTTACGCCCAGTTTATACTGAACTTCAACTTACAAGAAAAAGAGGTTGAACTTTCAGAGCTCCTCAACATGCTGAGGAGCGCAGAGGGCACCCTACAGAAAGGTAGGGATACATCCACTTTGTTTATAGGAGGATCATCTTCTTCTAGGTCCAAGGCGAAAGCCAAGGGAAAGAAGAAGAAGGCCCCCGCCAAACCAAGGGGCGGTGTTAGTAAAGTGGATACGAAGGGAAAAGGTAAAGCAACAAAGATAGCGGGGAAGCTTGTGGATAAGGAAGAATGCTTCTATTGTCATAAGAAAGGACACTGGAAGAATGATTGCAGGGCCTGGAAGGCCAGAACACAGGAATTGAAGCAGGTTGCAGCTTCAGCTTCAGGTGTGTATGTTATTGAAAACTGTCTTTCAATAAACTCTACTTCCTGGGTATTGGATACCGGATCAGGATCTCATATCTGTAATTCTTTGCAGGCGTTGAGAAACCGTAGGGTTTTGAAGGCAGGTGACATGACCCTCAGAGTTGCGAACGGAGCTAGCATGGATGCTAAAGCCGTGGGGGACTATCACCTGGGAATGTCAGATGGACATGTTTTGGTTTTGCGTAATTGCTTTTTTGTACCCAACGCAACTTGTAATATCATTTCTGTATCTTTAGTTTCTAAAGAAGGTTATGAATTTGCGTTTGTAAGTAATGTTGTAAACATTCACCTTAATCAAGTTTTGATTGGGTCAGGTACATTGAGTGATGGTATATACGTGTTAAACCAACCACAGATTTTTAATGTCCAGAATACACACAAGAGAAAGTCTCCAGAAATAAATCAGACTTTCTTATGGCATTGTAGATTGGGTCACATCAATGAGAGAAGGTTGACGAAGTTGCATACAGAAGGGTATTTGAATGCGTTCGAATATCAGTCGTATGCCACTTGTCAATCCTGTCTCAAAGGAAAGATGACAAAGACTCCGTTTACTGGACATGGAGTAAGAGCGAGCGAGCTCTTGGGACTCGTACACAGTGACGTGTGCGGTCCAATGTCTACACATGCCCGAAGCGGACATTCTTACTTCATTACTTTTACGGATGACTTCTCAAGGTACGGTTATGTCTTCTTAATGAAACATAAGTCCGAAGCCTTTGGGAAATTCCAGGAGTATAAGAATGAAGTAGAGAAACAGACCGGCAAAAGTATTAAGATTCTAAGATCGGATCGAGGTGGAGAATACTTAAGTGCCGAGTTCCTGGACTACTTAAAAGAGAACGGAATTCTCTCTCAGCTTACTCCTCCATACACCCCGCAACATAACGGTGTATCGGAGAGACGGAACCGCACCCTATTGGATATGGTGCGGTCCATGATGAGTAACGCTGAGTTGCCGCGATCATTCTGGGGATATGCGCTAGAATCAGCCGCATACCTTTTGAACCGAGTTCCCACTAAGACTGTGCCTACTACGCTATTTGAGATGTGGTGTGGGAAGAGACCCCATCTTAATCACATTAAGACATGGGGAAGTCCAGCTTTTGTCAAAAAGCAGCATGCGGACAAGCTCGAGGCACGCTCAGTACTGTGCAAGTTTGTGGGATATCCAAAGAATTCCAAGGGATATTTCTTCTACTGCGAAGAGGAACAAAAAGTTCTTGTTTCTCGTCATGCCCACTTTCTAGAACACCGGTTCATAGAAAAGGAAATAAGTGGGAGCGCAGTAGAACTGGAAGAAATTCCAGAACCACGGACTATTACTGAAAGTTTAGTGGAACCAGAGGGTTCGGAGGAACAGGACATTCCTACGCCGCTCCGCAGGAGTAGTAGGCAGTCTCATCCGCCCGAGAGATACTACGGTTTTCTCATAGACGGGGATAGAGAGGATTGCATCATAGATTATGATGAGCCTACTAGCTTCCAGCAGGCCGTTCAGAGCGTTGACTCAGTGAAATGGCTGGATGCAATGCGGACCGAAATGGAGTCCATGTACACCAACAAGGTATGGACGTTGGACATTGCTCCAGACGGGGTAAAACCCGTAGGATGCAAGTGGATCTTCAAAAGGAAGATTGGTGTAGATGGACAGGTTGAGACCTATAAAGCTAGGCTGGTAGCAAAGGGTTTTCGTCAAAGACCTGGCTTGGACTATGATGAAACCATTTCTCCAGTAGCCATGCTGAAATCCATTCGGATCCTTCTTGCCATTGCTGCCTTCCACGATTATGAGATCTGGCAAATGGACGTAAAGACAGCTTTTCTAAATGGAAATTTAGAGGAGTGTGTCTATATGGACCAGCCGGAGGGTTTCATTCAGAGTGGGAGCAGCGGAAAGGTGTGCAAGTTGCTTAAGTCCATCTATGGACTAAAGCAGGCGTCGCGGAGTTGGAACATCTGCTTTGATGAGACGGTCAAAGAATTTGGCTTTATCAAAAATCCAGATGAACCATGCATCTATAGTAGATTTGTAGCGAGAACTGTAGTATTTCTCGTTTTATACGTGGATGACATTCTCTTAATAGGAAATGACATTCCTATGCTACAATCTGTCAAGGGGTTCTTGTCACACAGGTTCTCCATGAAAGACCTGGGTGATGCCTCATACATTCTGGGTATCCGGATCTACCGTGACAGATCCAAGAGGATATTAGGACTTTCTCAGTCCAGGTACATCGACACCATACTGAAGAGATTCAGTATGGAAGATTCCAAGCGCGGTAACCTACTGGCTTGTCACGGGATCACCCTCTCTAAAGAGATGTCTCCCAAGACTGATTTGGAGAGGGATCGCATGTCTATTATACCCTACGCTTCTGCGGTAGGCTCTATAATGTATGCGATGTTGTGTACCAGACCGGATGTAGCTTATGCACTGAGTGTGGTAAGCCGGTATCAGTCAAACCCTGGGGAGAAACACTGGATAGCGGTAAAGAACATTCTCAAGTACCTAAGAAGGACTAAGGAGATGTTCTTGGTGTATGGCGGAAAAGACCTCCAGATCGAGGCCTTTGCTGACTCCAGCTTCCAGAGTGACAAGGATGATTCCAAGTCCATGTCGGGTTTTGTCTTTACCCTCAATGGAGGGGCGGTGTGTTGGAAGAGTTCCAAACAGGAAACCGTTGCAGACTCGACGATGGAAGCGGAATACATCGCTGCATCTGATGCCGCAAAAGAAGCTGTCTGGATGAGGAAGTTCTTGAAAGAACTTCAGGTGGTTCCGTCCATTGTTGATCCAATACCTCTGTATTGCGACAACAACGGGGCTATAGCTTTAGCGAAGGAACCCAGGTCCCATCAGAGATCCAGGCACATCTTGAGGCGGTATCACCTGATCAGGGAGATTGTGGATCGCCAGGAGATCGAGGTTCGGAGAGTCGCTTCAGAACATAACACTGCAGATCCATTCACCAAGGCCCTGCCCCAGACTCAGTTCGAGCGGCTGATCGAGATGATAGGTCTTCGATACGCCAGTACATGGCCTTAGTGCAAGTGGGAGATTGTTAGTGTATATGCCCTAGAGGCCATTACTGTATCATACTAGTTTGTATATTACTTAATGGATGCTTGGGATATTCACCTTGTATATACAATCTTGCTCAAAATAGTAGTATGCTACTTGGTTTGTTTCTACTTCAATGTGTACATGTGTTTATTTTTGTATATCGCCTATACACATTAGTAGAGCCCTTAGGATCTTTGCTTGATTACCAGCGATGTGATGGTCGTCACACTAGTGGGGCTGGGTAATCTATAAGCACATCCTTATGCAGGTCCCTGGTCGCAGGACTATCGAGACAGGGCATCGATACTCCGGAGTAGACCAGCGCATGCGCTTCTCATCCCAGTGTGGGAGACGGTCTGTCCTACAGCCGTCAGTACGTCGTACTTGAGATAGTATGCGGGTGCTCGTTAGGTTACGGGTACACTGGACAGGACTCGTCGGGAACTGACTAGTTGGTATTATACCTATCGTCAGTTATCAGTTCCCAGGTGACATGAGTACAGCTTAGTCCGCTGACTTGACACTGTCACTTCGCCTCGAGTGTGTTCCCACTGTACTTTGATCACTACCCTACCACGGCTCAAAGGAGTCGTGCAAACAGGTAGTGGTTGGGTGCAGTCCCGAAGCACTTGGAGGCAGTGACGGTTAGACAGGATTCGTCTCTCCCGGTATTGGGGGTTGACATCGCGCTGTGTCTAGGAGAGCCATTACACGAGTAGTCCCTGGCCAGGGCAAACGAGATATACTGGTAGGTTTCCAGTGTTATCTCAGGGTGTTTTGGGTTTCGCTCCGGCACGACTTGTACCGCTATTGGGGGACTGACGTTTACCGCCCCCTAGGCCCGCCATGCGATGTATCAGACGAACAGACCGGACTGTACGGAGAATGTCACACTCAGGCTCAGTAGGAGTTCAGATGGGTTTCGCCTCGTCGGTCTTCTTGTCGGCATTACCTGGGGACCGTTACGCACAGCTAGTGCCGCTTGCGGTCTGTGGTTAAACCCACTGCCAGCGTAGTGTTGAGTCTTTAGAGTCCCACACAGAAAGCTTTTCGCCTTTAGGCAAAAGAGTAGAGGTCGCATGGTATTGCGACAGGTCGCATGGTTTTGCGACAGGGTTCGGTCACATCCGTGCACTTGTGCGCGTACAGTGTCCGGACAGTTTACACTAGCGGGCTTTAGTTTAAGCCAGATCCTAGTGTACCTTATGGGATTGGATTTATCCAGTTTGCATTCGTGTTCCTCGGAACGCGGATGCGGGTGTGTATGCACAGTTGACAGGGAGACAGAGGCAGTGGATTCTCATTAGGGTTGTTGACAGTTGACCGTTGACTATTTGACTTTTTGCTCAACCCTAATGAGAATATGATATGTGATTAACTATTATATTAATTAAGTATTATGGTGACATGGTTGTTGACTTTTGTTGACTTGTTGACTTGTTGACTTTTGTTGACTTGTTGACTTTGTTGACCGGTTGACTAGGCTTGACTAGTTGACCATCATGATAACCATAGCCATCATTTCATGGCAAAGACTTTTGTTTACTTGCTCATTTGTGTAAAATGAGTGCATGAAATGATATGGTTATGGTTGCTTCAACCATCACATAAGAATTTTTTTGATATGATGAGTTATGATCACTTTGGATTATGAGAGGGTGAAAGACAAAAGAGAGCCTCATTCTTTCTTGCTCATTCTCTCTCTTGTTCTTGAGCTCTCCTTTTGCTCTCACCCTTTTGCTCTTGCTCCCTCTCTTTAATCTATGGTTCTCTTGTCTCATGAGTTGAGAATCAAGAACCATAGATAAAATCCCATTCTAATTCTTCTCTACTCATTCTAGTTCACTAGGTTTAGCAAACCAAGTGAACTAGTTTCTTCAAAGAACGAAGAAGGAGCTAAAGGTTGGAGCTTTCAGGTGGATCTATCTTCGGCGTACGGAGACGACGAGAAGAAGCCATTCCGGACCACCATCGGAGCTTGAAGACGAAGGAGTTCAAGACAAGCAAGGTATAACCCCCTAACCGAGTAGCTAGAAACTCGTAGTTAGGTTGCTAGATAGATGTTTAACCAAGATCCGGGTTTTAGGTCCATGTTACCACCTCCGTAAAAATCGTTTTTTACCAAATTCCGCATTCCCGAAAGTACCGGGAGAGGTAGCATGGACTTACAAGGTCCACCTAAACATCACAGATAAATATAACGTACGCTTATGCCATCCGCATTCGCCTCGATGTCCCGTCTGCACCGTTAGGTTAGGTAACTAACGGCAGAGCGGGGCAGGGCTAGCACGGGTGTAAAACATAAGCAACGTTTATATAATATATCATATATACTATATATAATATCTGTCACAGAACATCACATGATCACATCACAGATAAATCACAGCAGAAGAAACATATGAAATATTGGATATACTAGGACGTCCGTGCTTTCAATACGAGCCAGTATAAAACACGGATTCCACGGTCGTGATGAATAGCCAATCCCACACCCCTAGACCCCTACGAGAGCGGCAAGCAACCCTACCAATTCTAGGGTTAGGAGACCCGGACTCGACTCCTCGAGATGGTCTCCCGCTGAACCCTAGAACCCGGTTACTTGTGCTCCCCTCCTTGGGTCTATCCTAGTGCAGAAAAGTAAATAATATACATCAACGGTGACAACTTCCGCAACCTGGAAGTGCCCCAATAAAAGAATATTACATACAAGTTTTTTTTACATGAATGAAAATGAAAAACACCCATCTCACATAAAAAACCCCGGCTATTCAAACACGAAGATCCAATATAACATATCCAGCAACACATAACATCACATGTCATCAACGTAAGTAAATATGCGCATTCCAATTGTCGTTGACATATGTCGTTGACATATAGCAACGAAACCGGCGATATCACATATTACACTTACGGTCACAGAAAAGAAAGTGTAAAACTATAACAGTTGGAATCCGCAACCACCTCAGACATCGCATGCCTGATCAAATGAATTCTTTAGACATCGCATGCCTAACAATTATAAACCCCGCATTTTAGTCTCATTATCGAAAACTCTTTCCAATATCAAGTCGGGCAATTCAACAAGATTCCCGAAAAACTGATCGAATGCTCGTCGCAAACTTTAGTAGGCGGCCGCACCCCCGACGCCGTCGACGAAATGCACCAAGGCGGAACACCGCTACCGCGAGCATCCAAACGGATGCTTTCGGTGACGGGGGTTCTCCTACAGTCACTTGGTCGGGGCTATGGAGTGAGGCTGTCTATTAAGTTTTACCCGGCGAGTATCCGCGTACGCTACGTGATTGCGACGGACTTTTGATCTCATCAAAATTCCGTGGCAACCGATCAAGTGAGACTAAACTGCTATGTTTATAATATTCATTCCGTTATCACATAACTATTTGTGAATTCCAATTATTGTATCACATTCCGGATAAATAGAAAATGCTAAACCTTTCGATCGAACAATCGAACACCCAAGTTTTCCCGAAACAGATCAACACATGAAATAAGTCTAACAACATTCAGTTCGTGCCTCAGTACCAACGGTCCAGCCATAGAAGGGTCAAGCCTACGCCTCACATGTGGCACGCCGTACTGCCCCAAACCCGAAGGTTCAAAGGGCAGTTCAAGACGGTCACATAATCGAGTTAAGGTTTGTTGTCTTCTAGAGGGTCCATCGCGTTACTTGCACTACTTAGAACGTCGTTAAACTACGGAAAAATCCAACAATTGGAAATTTCCCGGCAGGGGAAAAAGTGGGTATTTATATCCGGTCGAACTTTTTAACATATTCTAAAATTTATCCGGAAAGCCACATAGACAAAATTAGACAGTCCGATCGAATCTCCGAATCCCCAATACAATCCAGAAAATACAACTCTGGAAAAAATATTAAAAATTCCCAGGAAAACCAGCACAGAAAGCTAAGAATTACTGTGCAAAATTAGATGCACAAAAGGACAAAATTGCCGCGGAACCGCCGCATGAGCATGCTCATGCCGCGGATCCGCGGTGAGTTTAAGGAATCAGGCTATCGAATTTTCCAGTAACCCTTACAATCCCCTGCTGATTTTTCTGCATATTTTTAATTTACAAAAATCCACATTTTACGAAATTGTCCGGAGAGCATTCTAAAGTCGGGGTTTCGGGTCGATCGGATTTCTAACTCCGTCTACGCATCGCCTAAGGCTCTAGCTAGGCTCTGATACCACTGTAGGGTTTCTAGACACTCTAATGGAGTCTCACAAGTGATCAAACATGCACAAATCAAATTTTACGGGTGCCTACAAACCCTAATACGGATCGTCAACTAGATATATAGGCGATGCAAGCAAGTAAACGGAAATATAGCTAAAGGGAAGGGGCTACAACCTTTGTAGATCCGGTCCTCCACCTCCTAGGCTCCGTGATGAAGTCCTCTCCGCTGTCCAAATCGAACCATGACTCTCACGGTGGTTTCATCGGAGAAAAAGGCGGGCTAGGTCGTCGACAACGTGCCGAAGATGATCTGCGTCGAGGCATCGCTAGATCAAGCTCCAACTTCACCAAGTCAAGAAAACTTGTGAAGGAAACACCCTATACTACTTGGCAAGAGGTAGAGGATGAAGAAATAGGAAGTGGGTAAACTTTAGATTTGGATTTCTCACACTTTTTCATCAATCACCATTGATGTAGCAAGCTTTCTTCATGGAAGAAGAAGATGATGAAGAAGATGAAGATATATATCATAAGTTTTAAAATAAAAACAATATGATACTTATCATAATCTTAACCATGGTTTAGTGTAGAGATTCAACTAGGGTTAGATGAGTGGTTAGGGTTAAAGAAGAGACAAGAATGGTGGACTTGTTCAAAACTTCAAGAAGCTTCAACAAAAAACAAACTAAGCCACCATTTCTTTTTCTCTTTATCATTTTCTTTTTCCAAAATAAACAAAAAGAATAAATAAATGAATAAGTAAATAAAATGAAACCCTAACCATTCATATAACCATGGTCAATTCTTTACACAAACCCAAGCTTGCATGTATCATCAAACATGATACAATCTTGTGCACAAAAAAATATATCACATATACAATATGCACATCAAGTGAGAAAATCCATTTAAAGTGAACCAATACTAGTTGATGCAAAGTAATATATCAATTATATAATTATACATTAAATCATTAAATCAATACTTGATTCAATGATCCGGTCATGTTGCATATAACCGGCTAGTATCCAATGTATCGGCTTATCGAATCAATCCTTGATTCGATAACTAGGTTATATCGCATATAACCATTCGATACATTGATCGCGAGAATATAATACGGTATCACATACACAAATTATTCTCGGTCCCGCACATATCTCATATGCGCTCCTATTTCGTTTCGCTTGAGCCAGGAAACCTCTTTGTAGGACTCTAAAGACTCGTCAATACGCCGGCAGCGGATGATGATCATATCAAACATCCACAAGCCGCAAGCGGTCTGCTAAACGTAACGGCCACCCGGGTATTGAGCGATCAGAAGATCGACGAGCAAGCCCGCTCACACTCCTGTGAATCCAACCAGTAACACTTACCGTACAGTCCGGTCTGTTCGTCTGATATGCCGCATATCTCGCCTAGGGGTGGTAAACGTCAGACCCCAATAGCTTGATAAGTCATGCCGACGTAGGGTCTATAACATTCGTGAAACTACTGATAACTCTTACCAGTATATCATAGCAACCCTGGCCAGGGATTTCCTGTTATGGCCAGTCGAGCATAGCACAACATCAACCCCCAATACCGGGAGAGACGAATCCCCTCCTATCGCTCATTGCCTCCATGTGAATTGGGACTGTACCCAAAAACCACCTGTTTGCACGACTCAGTAGAGCCGTGGTAGGGTGGAAATCAAAGCACAGTGGGAGACACACAAGACTCTATAACGATCTCGGGTCAACAGACTAAGCTGTACTAGTGTCACCAGAGAACTGCCATCTGACGTGAGGTATAATACCATCTGGGAGTTCTCGGCGAGTCCGTTCAGTGTACCCAGTCTCCACTGAGCACCCGTATACCATCTCTGATGTCAAACACCAATGGATATGGGATCATCCATCGCCCATCACATGGGTCGAGAAGATATACGCTAGTCTACTCTGGAATATCGATGCCCCGTCTCGATATTCCCACGACTAGGAACAATGAAGGATGTACTTATTGACTACCCAGGCCCCACTAGTATGATCTGCATCATAGTCCTGGAAGTCGAGTACACATCCTAAGGGCTTTATCAACATGTAACAGAGAGACAGAAAGTATACACGTTAAGATAAAGAGCAACCAGATAGCGTACTATCATGTCGAGCAAGAAAGTCCTACCTATATATGTCCCAGCATCCACTACAATATACATCCAATGTACAGTAATGGCCTCTAGGGCATACATATAACTAACAGTTAGTTTGCTAATTGTTGCTTTAAAATTGTCCAAATTATATAATCTTGCAAACTAGATTTTAGGATTTATGTAAATAGGTGAGATTAAATTTTAGTAATTAATGGTGTCACCTAATTAAGTTATTAAGTGAACATTGTGGCCTCTAGATTTGTTAAAACATCTAGATTTGCACTAAAATGGTTAATGATCGCTTACTAGGTTTTTGGTATAAATAGGTTCTATGTAAGTTTGAGGTTGGATTGAGCTATAACCTATTTTCTATAATATTTAATGTGTTGTGAATGCGCGATTGGGTTCTAGACTTGGTAGTGGTCACGTATTAGCGACCCTAGTGGTGGTTTTGGCGTTGTTGCGAGCGCGTTTTGTGCACAAGTGCATGCACGTCTAATTAGTGTGCGTTGGTTATCTTGTTTCGTTGTGTCCGCGACCATTTATATATCTATCCTCTTATTCACTTATGTGCGATTCTAGGATCGGGTGCAGAGGCGTCGGACGTGACTTGGAAAGACAAGGCTGAGATTTAATCAGATTAGCCGAGGCGTCCCGGTGAGTAGATGTACACATCTACGGGGGGATCGTCTGGATGGCGCGAGGCACCCGATGGTTTAGGATTGCTTGTAGTACTTGCATTTTATATGCGTAGTTTCCTAGTTATTAATCTCATTACATCGCACCATCTTATGTGTGAGTGTGTGTGTGTGAAATCATCTCATAGGACACTTGCACCATTACCATTGGTCCATGCTGCACGGGCACTATTCATGCGAACACACACGCCTTTGGTAATTGCTATGTCACGAACACTATAGAACTTGCTTAAAATCGGTAATTGTGCATCTACATCATATATGATCCGTAGACTTATACTTGTATGTTCATTTCACTAAATGGATATGTAAGATTGTTAGTTATATATGCATACCTCACTGCATCATGATTCATGCATAGTTTCTGGCCGTATTTCGCATGGTATATTCTACCGTATCATAGATTTCCATCATCACCGGCATGTTTATATATTGTGATTCTTCTCGAGGATTTCAGTATTGATGAGATTTCTGGATTTTTGGGAAAACTGCAAGAATTTTATAAACCTGTTATCGTTTTAAAAATGCATGTTGCAGTTTTCTCGTGATATGATGTATGTGTCGTCCACCATGAGTTTTCCTGATTTATGTTAGATTTCGTGACCTGATTCAAGGAGTTGGATGAACTGTTTCGGGTACATGGTGGGCCCGGTAAGGTACCCCGGGACAAGAAGCTCGAGTTGTAGACGATGGGCCTGGCATGGGCAGACTACCTACCGGTGATTGTTGGCGCGGCGGATATCCGGAGGATACCGACATGGTCATGAGATTTGATGATATGGGCCGATCCGGACTGACGGAGCCCGAGATATTGAGATATTGAGATATTGAGATATTGAGACATTGAGATATTGGGATATACATATATTGTGTCGATACTTGACACGGATTTTCTGTTGATTTCATTGATGATACTCCGTTTATTGTACAGATGCTTTTCTAAGATAAGAATAAAGGTTTTCTTATACCAGACATGTTCAGCTTTCGTGTTTAATTATGCATTCATGCTAGTACATAGTATCATTTTGAGATACGTGGGTTGTGACGCATTTGCGTGCATACTTACGATAGCCTTATTAGAAGTTACTTACTACTCACGAGTTGGCAACTCACCCCCGTTGTGCCATAGTATTTTTCAGGTCTGACCCGTCAGCACAGTAGCGGCGGGTGTACTTTCTATTCTGCTTCGTTTGTATCGTTTTGCAGCTTTCCTCATAGGTAGGTTGCGAGGATATTTTATTCCATCATGTATATTATTTTGTATCTAGTATACTCCATCTACCCTTGTATATTTGACAAGACGGTGAGACTCGTGAGACTTATATTTGTGGTTTGGTGTCGATGCTCACTTGAGCCGACGTGGTATTTTCTTATTTCTTGCTTTTGGATGCTTATTGTGCACTTTTGATATACATATTGCATGTGGTTGTGATTCCGCCATTGGCGAATAGATAGCTCCCGCTTGGGAATGCCTTTATTCATTATATATATGTATTTTCATGTGTTGTACCCGTTTAGGGGCCAGTATTTACAAAGGAGACTCTGCCGAAATTTTCGGGAAAATTTGATATTGCTTTTAAATGTTTAGTGCGACTTATTTTGTTTAAAATCGCTTTCTTTAACTAAGTTTTCCTTCACTCTATTACTTTAAATGGTTTAGATTTCTGGGCTTTGGCTTACTTAGATGATGGTGCGCCTTGAGACGTTTCGTAATTTAAGTGCCAGTCACGTTCCGTACGTTCGGGTCGTGACATAGTCAAGCAAGAATCATATGGGCCCTTTCAACATGTAACGGTGATCTGTAATACCATATAATGCATATACAAGATGATAGAGTCAAACTAAATAGCATACTATCATCTCGAGTAAGACTGTTTTACCCATATAGGTCCTCTCTCAATCATCATAATTGCCTGCATGCGACTACGATAATTGCTTTGAGGGCACTATAGCCAACAGTATAGTCCTATTTGAGGGGGGTAGGGCTCACTGTCGTGGAAGAGGCTGATGTTAGGTAAAGAATTTTACTAACATCACCATTTTATTAGGCATTCCATCGTCAGCCAACTGGTCAAAATATGCCTCTGGAAATTGACTCCCTATTTCGAAAATACCGGCAACTGGTCAAAATATGCATATGACTTGTAAGAAGTTTCCTGTAATTTGTAAGCAGCTGCTTGTAAGTTCCAGAGGCATATTTTCAACTGGAGACGTCTACAATAGACGTCAACCAAATTCTGTAGCCACAACAGCGTCCACAGAGAAAAACTACTAGCATAGCTCTCATCAAAGAGAGCAACTATGCATAGCTTATTATGAGTAAAATCCTTCATCAGCTCCATGATCAGTTGATCACATCCTCCTAAGAGAAGGTTAAAGAGAGAATAAACTACTTGTAAGTTCCACGGATGTTCGTATCTACCGCAAAGCTCTTTTCAAAGACTTATATGGTGTCTCTGGCAAAAATATGTGAAATGTGTACAATTTTTAATTTTTTAAGATACAATTTGTATTTTTTTCCCCAAGATTAAGAAATATATTGCAGCACCAAGTTTAAAATATGCCTATGGAAATTGACAACCAGACGTCTGGTACTTGTAACCAGATGTCTGGTACTTAGTTGCCTGTAACTTCTAACAATTTGTATGTAACTTGTAAGCAGTCGCCTGAAACTTCTAACCAGTTGCATGTAACTTCTAAAAAAGTTGCATGCAACTTCTAATAAATGCCTGTAACTTCTAAGAAGTTACATGAATTTGCCTTTAATATCTAAGAAGATTTTCCTTTAATATCTAATAAGTTGCTTGTAATATCTACGTGGATGCAAGTAATATTATTTAACATCTAAGCACTTGCTTGTAATATCTAACCATTTGCCTCTGAGTTGTAACCTGTAACTTGTAAGAATTTGCCCATAATTTGTAAGCAATTGCCTGTAACTTCTAACCAGTTGCCTGTAACATCTTATAAGTGAGGCAAGATGATTAAATAATGAGGAAATATATCCCGGTTGCTATGATGGACCGGGAACTATAGATTGGCACATGGGTCTTCAACCTCTGATGACATATGCCAAGACAAGAGGAACCATGAGAGTAAAGCTTCACATGGAATTTGTTGCACTTTTGGAGGAGGAAGTTAAAAGGAGGCCATATGTTCAAAGTATTAGTAATCATTACAAATCTAGAGACACTTTGTTATAAGATGTGTGCAAAGTGTTGGATATAGTGCCCTCAAGGCAATTATTGTAATTGCAGGAAGGTGATTATGATAATTGAAGGATAGCCTATATGAACGGTCTTACTCGAGATGATAGTATGTTATCCAGTTTGACTTTATCATCATGTACATGTATTATGTGGTATTACGGATCACTATTACATATTGATAAAGCCTTTAGGATTCTTGCTTGACTACCAGGGTTATGATGACGATCATACAAGTAAGGCCTGGGTAGACCATAAGCAAATCCTTAAATATCTCTAGTCTTGGGATTGATACCGGGTATCGATATTCCAGAGTAGACTAGTGTATACGTTTTTTGACCCCGATGAGGGGCGATGGCCGGTCTCATAGAAATTTGTTTTCGTCAGTCACGAAAGATTGTATATAGGTGCTCATTGGGTTATGAGTTATAATGGACGAACATGCTAGGAACATGGTAGATGGTATTATACCTATCATCAGGTAGCAATTCTCTGGTGACATGTGTACTAGTTAGTCTGTCGACCTAAGATCGACATTTTTCTCGTGTGACTTCATATTATGCTTTGATTACTACCCTACCACGGCTCTACCGAGTGATGCAAATAGGTTTTAGTTGGGTATAGTCCAGAACCACATGGAGGCAGTGAGCGGATTATTAGGGATTCGTCTCTCCCGGTATTAGGGGTAGATGCCGCGCTGTGTTCAGTCGGCTATCATCATAAGCCTCTGGCCAGAGCGGATGAGATTTACTGATTGTAGATCAATAGTTTCTCGGTGGGTGATTTTCTTGACACTGACATGACTTATCAGGTTATTAAAGGTCTGGTATTTTCCACCCCCTAGACCTGATATGCGATACTCTTTGACGAACAGACCGGACTATACGGAGACTGTCGCTTATAAGCTCAGTAAGGGTTCGGACGTGCTTGCTTTTTTAACTTCCTTTCGTTCAATATCTGGGTAGCCGTTACCTACAACTAGTGCCGCTGACTCGCCGAGAATCTCTAGATGGTATTGTACCTATCGTCAGATAGCGGTTCTCAGATGACATGAGTATATGTTAGTCTTTAGACCTGAGATCATCATTTGTCTTGTATGAGTTCCCACTGTGTTTTGATCACTACCCTACCACGGCTCTACTGAGTCGCGCAAACAGGTTTTGGTTTGGTACAGTCCCTAGTCACATGGAGGCAGTGAGTGATTGTCAGGGATTCGTCTCTCCCGGTATTGGGAGTCGATATCGTACTGTGTCCGGTTGGCCAGAACCATAAGACCTTAGCCAAGGCAATTGAGATTTACTGATGGTTAGATTAGTAGTTTCTCAGATTGGTCATGAGCCAAATCGACACGACTTATCGGGTCAATAGGGGTCTGTTGTTTACCATCCCCTAGACCCGATGTGCGATACTCTTAGACAAACAGAACGGACTGTACGGAGATTGTCACGGATAGGCTCAGTAGAGGTCCGGATGAGCTTGCTCGTCGGCCTTCCTTTCGATAGGTACCTGGGTAGCCGTTACGTACAGCCAGTGCCACTGACGTGCTTGTAGTTAAACTCACTGCCACCGTACTGTCAAGTCTTCAGAGTCCCATACAGAAGGTTTCTCTGGTTCGGGCGAAATGATGTGGTGGCCGTATATTTATACTTGCAGGGTTCCGATCGAATGATAATACTAGCCGGCTTAGGATTAAGCCGGATTATTAAATCAAGTATTGATTTAATAATTTACATATACATATTTCGATATGTATATTCTAGTGTTATCCATGTTTTCGATCGGACGGTAGATGATACTAGCTGGCTTAGGATTAAGCCAGTTTGTTAAATCGGATATTGATTTAATGCGAGTATTATATTAGTAGTAGTATTATATCTCTTGGGTATTCGTGTTTTGGTACGAATACATGTATGTATATACGGTAGAAAGTATTTTGTATTTATACAAAATACCTTCTAGAAGATGACACCTCATCATGCATTTTTTTTATTTGTTGAAAATAGAAAATGAGGGAGAATGGGGTGAGATGGCATGAAGCATGGCTTTGGTATTTATTGTGAATACTATTGAAGTATGGTTGTATTTTTAATGGAAGAAAATTACTTCATATCTTCAAGCTTTAGCCATTTTCTTGAGATGCTTCTTGACCTGTCATTCTCTCCTCTTTTGAGTTCATTCTCTTGTTCATTCCCTTACCATTCTCATGTGTTGAGAACCAAAGGGATTTGAGATAGAAAATTGCCACTAAACATCTCCACATCTTCTAAGCAAACTAGATTGGCAAACTAATTGGCTTAGTTTGCTTCTTTCTTAAGTAGGAGCTTGAATCGTGAACCTTCAGGTGCATCATCTAGGACCGAGGATGCCGGCCATCAAGGTTGATCTAGGAGATCTCAAGGAGCTTAAGAAGAGGAGTGAAGACCGGAAGGACACGTGTCTTTAGGTATAACGCTCTATCACAGTAGCTAGATTCTTTTAGCTTGCTAGTTTTAATGTTTGGTTAGATTCTAGGGTGTGGTTTCTAGCGCCAGTTTTATAAAAAGTTAAAGTTTTTCATTCCGCAATGGCCGCGGTTGGCGGCCAGGGCGCTAGGAAACCCAACACATGGAACTTAGTAGTCTTTTCTCTCTTTAACCTTCTCTTAGGAGGAGTGATCGTCTAGCTGATGAATGATTTTACAGATATTAATATATGCATAGTTGCTCTATTTGACGAAGGACTATACTTTGTAGGATTCTTTACCCATCCTAATTACTTTTTTACAAATGAAACTCTCTACATCCAAAAGAGAAAAGCCCCACACTCTTTCATATTTTCACTCTTTTTTTTTCCTGAGTTTACATTGAAATTTTTGCTCAATATTCAACAAAGAGAAAGTCATTTATTTATAGGAGTTCAGTCTTGATGCAAAAGAGGGGATAGAGATTATTTTTCCTCTAGTCAATGTTCTTTAGTTTACAATAATAGAAACTTTCCTGCAGCTAGTCAAGTTGTTTTCTTCAAAAAGGTTAGAATCTTCATTCATTGGTCGCATCTCATGCTTTATAGGATTTGGATTTACATGTTAGGATATAGGGTGCTTTGTGTGTAGGTCCAGTAACAACTGCTTACAAGTTACAAGCAACTGCTTAGAACTTACAGGCAACTGGTTAGAAAACCACATCAGACGTCTATTCCAGGCATCTTGAAAAAAAAATTGTAATGAAGACGTCTGTTGCAGAAGTTTCCAATTCAAAATATACCTCTGGAACTTGACTTTACAGATGTCTGTTACTTAGAACCAGACGTCTGAGTTTCAGTCTTGATGCAAAAGAGAGGATAGAGATTCTTTATCCTGTAATCAATGTACTTTAGTTTGCAATAATAGAATTTTTCCTGTAGCTAGTCAAGTCATTTTCTTCAAAAAGATCATATTCTTCATTGATTGATCATATCTCATGCTTTATAGGATTTGGATTTACATGTTAGGATATATGGTGTTTTGTGTGTAGGTCTAGTAACAACTGTTTACAAGTTACAGGAAACTTCTTAGACCTTAAAGGCAACTGTCTAGAAGTTACATACAAATGGTTAGAAAACCACATCAGATGTCTATTCCAGGCGTCTTGAAAAAAAAAATTGTACTGAAGATGTCTGTTGCAGACGTCTTCAGTTCAAAATATGCCTCTGAAACTTGACTTTACATATGTCTATTACTTAGAACCAGGCGTCTGAGTTTCAGTCTTGATGCAAAAGAGAGTATAGAGATTCTTTATCTTATAGTCAATGTACTTTAGTTTGCAATAATAAAATCTTTCCTATAGCTAGTCAAGTTGCTTTCTTCAAAAAGATCAGATTATTCATTAATTGGTCACATCTCATGTTTTATAAGGTTTGGATTTACATGTTAGGATATAGGGTGCTTTGTGTGTAGGTCCAGTAACAACTGCTTACAAGTTAAAGGGAACTGCTTAAAAGTTAGAGGCAACAGCATAGAGGTACAGGCAAACTGCATAGAAAATGGTTAGAAAACTACATCAGACGTCATGGAAAAAAATTTGTACTGCAGACATCTCCAATTCAAAATATACCTCTGAAACTTACAGGAAACCGCTTACAGATTATAGGCAACTGTTTAGAAGTTACAGGCAATAACCTAGAAGTTACAGGCAAATAGTTAGAAATTACAGGTAAATGCTTAGAAATTACATGCAAGTGCTTAGAAGTTACAAGCAACTGCTTAGAAGTTACAGGCAACTGCTTAGAAAGTACACGATTTAGACGTCTGCTTAGAAGCATACTTAATTGTCTTGAAATTGAATTACAAATTGTATCTTTAAAAAAATTATAAATTAGGAACAAGTCAGAGAACTTGGTTTTGTTTGATACATTGGTAATTAATACATTGATAACGCTAACAACTTATAGGACTTAGTGTTGTTTTATATTTCTTGATCTTGGGGGGAAAATACAAATTGTATCCTAAACAATTACAAATTGTACACATTTCTTCTTCTCAACAATCTTGTGGTCAATAGGCATGATGTTGCTTCGGGGAATTGTCTTTCGGCCAATATCGGCGAAGTAAAACCAGTAATATCCAGAACACTTAGAAACCTTATTCACCCCTTCTAAGGTATTTTCATCCTCCTCTTTCAAACTCTTAAGCAATGACTTCAACTGAAACTGCAGAGAAACACATAGCACATTTAGAAGGAGAAAGTTCTCAATAGTAGTTGGAATCCCTGATAAAATGGTGATGTTGAAAAAATTCTTTATGCATCATTAGCCTCTTCCACGACAGCAAGTCCTTCCATCTCCAAGAAGGACTATATTTAGTAAAATTCTTTATCCATCCTAATTACTTTCTAAGAAATGAAACTCTTCACATCCAAAAGAAGAAAGCCCTATACGCTTTTATTTTTTTCTCGTTTTTTTTTCTAAGTTTACATTGAAATTTTTGCTCAATGTTGAACAACAAGAAAATCATGTATTTATAGGAGTTTCAGTCTTGATGCATGTTAAAATAGAACCTTTCATGTCGCAAGTCAAGTTGTTTTCTTCAAAAAGATCAGATTCTTCATTGATTGGTCACATCTCAATTTTTCATGCTTTATAAGGTTTGGGTTTACATGTTAGGATATAGGATGCTTTGTGTGTAGGTTCAGCAACAAGTAGTGGAGAATCTTACCTTTTGCAAGGGTTTCATTTCAAGTATTTTTACTTACAGTAAGTTATAATTAATTAGTAGATAGATAGAAGTTAGAGATAAGTGGTTAGAACTTACAAGCAACTGCTTATAAGTTACAAGCAACAGCTTACAAGTTACGGGCAACTGCTTAGAAATTACAGGCAAATGGTTATAAAACCACATTAGATGTTTGTTCCTGACATCCGAAATAAATTTTTTGTATTGAAGACGTCTACCACAAACATCTCCAGTTCAAAAGTTGTCACTGAAATTAACTTCAGACACGTTTGATACTCTGAACCAGACGTCTCCATTTCAAATCTTGGCTCTGGATATACCAAAATACACAAAGTTTAGAGTTTTTCAGAAAAAAAAGTGACGTGCCTGGGGGGTTTTCCACAAGTTCAAAAAGCCTAGGGAGTTTTTGACCCCTTTTTCTTAGGCTGGGGGTTTTCCAACAATTTACCCAAGAAATTAACGACAGAGGGCTCTCGAGGAGAGTCGCATTTAATTGAAGAAAGTTTAAGGGGTTTCTGTACACGAAAAAATCTCCACGGTGGTTTTGAGAACATATGCTATACTACATGGTGGTTTTGATGAAATTTCCCTATTTGAAATGGCTAAATTGTAGGAAATCCACCTACATGTTGGTCAATTGGAAGGAACTTGTCATTTGAATAAAAACGTTATAATTGACCCGTGGATTTGAACACCATAAGTATTATTTGTTTCTCTTCCTATAAAATACCCATCAGTAGCTTCCCTTGACTGCTCATATTTTACAATCATAAGTTATCTAAGCTGGAATGAAAGGAAAGATAATTTTGAGGAAAACAAAAGGCTAAATTGCTAGAAAAACTTCTCACTTTAGCTCTTTCCATTTTTATTCAGAGAGGGTTTCCTACTAATCGAGGAGAAGCGCGTGGGTTTCATGCAATTTAGCTTTTCTATGTTTCTTCTTTTTTTTAAAAAATGAAGAAGAAAACAGAGAGACAAAATACAAGGATAAATGTTTGAAAATTTTACCGTAATTAAGCGGGAGCCTTAAATTAGCGGCATTTCTCTGGACAAAATAATTACAACGAAATTATAATCATTTTTAATTGGGAAAAAAAACACAAATTAATTCCAACTAAAGAAGGAAGAAAAGTTCTAGGTTTGAAACCTTCCCTCTCATTTCTCCCCCCTCAAATCCCAAACCCTTTAAAAAAAATTCACCCCCAAATTGAAGATAAAACCTTCCATTTCTCCGATCTCAATCGCATTTTCCCCGCTTCTCTTCCAATTTCTCGTCTTCTTCCCTGCCTTCCGCCCTTCCCTAGAGGCGGAAGCAGCTCAACACGAAGAAGAAGGAGATCATCGACGAGAGAAATCGGAAGAGAAGCGCAATTCCCCCATAAAGCCGTCAACTTCAGCTGATTCGGATCCCACTCTCATGCCCTTATCGGATCCCATCCTCATCTATGGACGCGCCCGATCTACCCTCCAGCACGTGCGCCTGCACATGCCTCTGCTGCGGCCCCGCCTCCTCTCCCTCCCTCTCCTGGCGCCGCTCCCTCAAGCGCAAGCTCGAGCAAATCCAGCAGCAGCAGCAGAAGCTTCCAGCCCTCAACGATGACGACGTCAGCGCCCTGAGTCGAGATCATAACGAGGCGGCAGTGCTTCGAGAAACCCTTAACAGCCAGCAGAGGTCGATCCAGGAACTATACGAGGAGCTTGAGGAGGAGCGGAGCGCCTCGGCCTCGGCCACCAGCGAGGCGATGTCTATGATCCTGAGGCTGCAGCGGGAAAAGGCCGAGGCTCAGATGGAGTTCCGGCAGTTCAAGCGCTTTGCCGAGGAGAAGATATCCCACGATCAGGAAGAAATTGCTGCTTTGGAAGATCTGTTGTTCAAGCGCGAACAGGCTGTCCAATCGCTGACTTGTGAGATTCAAGCCTATAAGCATTGGTTGATGAGCTATGGGTTCCATCCGAATCCGATGCTCTCTGAGCCGCAGACACCAAATACAACCACGGCTTTGGCTGCGGCCGCTGCGGCGTTTGATTACCTGCCTTTGATATGCAAAATACCGAATGTTCATCTTGATAATGTTGATGAAGCTGCTGATATTGAGAAATATGCGTTCGGTGAGACTCCTAGGGATCAAATTCAGAATCTTGGGCAGAGGATTTTGCAGATGGAGAGAACGCCGAGCAGTAGCCATGATAAAGGGGTTGTTGCGTTCTCGCCTCGCAAGCTTAGGCATGTGAGGAGGCTTTCGATGGAGAGTTTTGGTTCGAGCTCGTATGTTACGAAAGGGGAGGAATTTCCTGTGACTTTTGATAGACCGATAGAAAGTGACGATGTCAGCGATAGGGTTTATACAGTAGATGCGGTGCGTTGTGGCCCCGAAAGTTATATGAGCACGCCGAGGGATTTTGGGAAGAATGATGGTAAGAAAGATTTGGGTGGAGGGGAAGATGAGGAGGAGATTAAGAGGTTGTATGTAAGGCTTCAAGCGTTGGAGGCGGATAGAGAGACGATGAGGCAGACAATTATGTCGATGGGTACTGATAAGGCACAGCTTGTGCTGTTGAAGGAGATCGCTCAGCAGCTGTGCAAGAAGGTGGAGCCGCAGCCGCAGCCAAAACAGATTGTTAAAAGGCCTTCGTTTATTAGGAGTTTCTCTATCTTCACTGCACTGAAGGTAATTTTTTGAACTTTTTTGGTTCATTTTAGGTTGCTAGTATGTTGTAGCTTCAAGCTTGGGACAAATTGGCACAATGACTTGATAGTAATGTTGAAATTGACAATTTGACATGAGTTATAGCGGTGCCCCTTGAATTGTATGGTTAAATAGAAGAAAGGACAAGGTTCAGACTTCATATACTATATAGAAGATCAACATTAAGCTCAAAGCCATTTTTTAAAACTTCTTTAGTTCATCTTAGGCACAAATAATATTGTAGCTACATATAAATTGTCATGATTAAGTTAATCTTAAGAATATCACCATCAATATGACATCAAACCTAGGAAGATGCCAAATTCATCACCAATAATATTGTTAACCGGAGATCCAAGTTAATAAAAAGATACTTATCTATGTTGATGTCTCTAACGTGTGCAAATTGCCTTCTCTCACCTTGCCAAGTGTTATCTCGTTATGTATGTGGTGTCATGAGGCGGAAAGCTAATAACCCGAGTGTAGAGCTAACCATATTGCAGTAAGCATTTTCAATTAAGTTCATTAGCTGTTCAGTCAAAGTGTGATTTTGCTAGTCGCTTGAATACCTCATGGACTTTGATTATCAAACCATATGTTGCATCATAAACCTTAAAGTATATGTGCTAATCGTATTTCGAAGTTCTAACTCACGTATCATTGTTATATATTATTTGATAAACTAAAGAGGAATTTATGTTGCGATAAACTTTCCTTTTTCTCCCATTGTTATTGTGATATATCACAAAAAGCCTACAATTGCAATGCATCACCAATTTGTAAGGAGTGACCTGGCTGGTAAATATAATTCTAGAATCATATATGGAAACCAATCGAACCTTTAAGTTGAACCATTTGAAGTGGATCTATATGGTATTTGGCACAGTCACTTATGCATACCGGTATTCAAATGTCTTCCGCAACTAAAGCGTAGCTCAAAACAAAAAGGAAAAAGAAAATTTAGTTTACTATTCCTAGTAGATTTTTCTTCTTTTGGGTTTTATATAACTTTCTTCAATTGAGTCCATTGGATACTTGTTCTTATAATAAAATTCCTTTCTCCTTTTTACTCATATTATTTTCAAGTACGAGATTGATGCGTTTTTTGGCTTCATATTATATAATTAACGTAATTTTCCTTCTTGTCCCCTGTTAAGCGAGTATGCTTCTTGTAAATAATATTCTCTTGAACTTTGGGTCTCTAGAGCTGCTTTGTTAGGCTCCAAATTGTCCCTAGAAGGCTGCTCTAGCATTATAGCTTGGTTATTAAAAATCTTCTGAAACATTTTTAGCAAAATAACATCTTATGAAATACCTACCTAAAGATTAGAATGTACACATCATTGATGGATCGCCATCTTTGAACTCCTGATTGGGTACTTGTGACAACAACCAGCCTACTTAACCTTTCTAGAAATAACTAGAAGCTCTCACCACGAGGATTGAGTACTCAAGCATTAGTTCATTCTCACAGTCACACGACCGACATGTGCTGGACTCTAAGAGCTGTTGTTCAAAGACTCTCCTTTTCACACTGAAGCGTGAACTTCAGCCATCAGGCAAGAGTTGCGTCAAACGGTTCTCCCTTCGTCTGCACAATTACTTCAGTTCATAATTGTGATTTATCTGTTTCCATAAAACGCTAAACATTAATCGCGTTCTGGAACGATCGTTTCTAATCAGCAAACACTAGCGTTCTGGATCGAAAGAAACCGTTCCGATTTTGGTTAAAAAAGACGAATTAATCCATTAAAACTTTAGGTAAATGGGCATGAAGTCAGGTTTGTGTTGAGCTATACTAAAAAAAAAATCTCTAAGAAAACACACACACGCGTCGCATGCATGCTTGTATTATACATACACACACATAAACGATCCTACAGCAATCTAGATTTACGTTTTTTCCATTTCGTGGAAGCATACAGTCGAAGACTACTCCTATTGTACTACGTTTCATAACAACTGGCATTCCTCAATCTCGTTTTCGTTCCCCTGAAATGTTCTGCGTACTGTGTAATATTGGTTCATAACCTTTTAGCTAGCAAATTCATTTATGTTTAAATTTAGAATAACCTTTTACCTAGCAAATTCATTTATGTTTAAATTTAGAAATTTGAATACTATTTTATGTTTTATGTGTCAATTGACTAAATATTCCGTTTCTGGAGCTACTATTGTAATTATTTATAGATTATGAGTTTGCACTGTAGTCTCCCTGTATAGTTAACATATGCCCACATTCATGGAAAGTTGATGCGACATATGCAGTTGGTATGGCCTAAGAACTTACACCTGTTGACATGGTGGTGTTATATGCACAACTCGTAAAGGGAGAAGACGAGAAAAGTGAACAGATGGAAAACATTTTATATGAACAACCTTACCAGCGGCGGGGTTAACTAGGTTAGCTACAGCAATCAGCCAGGTTTTGGTTCTAACTCGATATTCAGTATCTACTGGACGATTATAAGACTTGACTTAAGAGTGTGTGTGAGTGCGTGAATGATGATGCTCAATATCGGCAATCTCCAGGATCAAGACACGTGGCAGATGACGAGTCCCAAGACTCAGAAGAAAGGGCCCACGGAGGCCGACCAGGCCACCCTACGCCCGACCTGCAAGCACAAGCTAGCCCTCCTCGGGGCTCCCTGCAAATTAGCCTCCTCGGCCCCTCAACTCGCCTCGAGCTGCCATAGGACCAAGACTCCTCGGCCTCCTCGCTCGTCCCCGAGCTCCCGTTGAGGCCGTCTTCCTCGGCCCTCCGACCAAATCCACCACTCACAGGCGTATCCGCCGCTCCGCGAATCTCGCCATGCGCGGATTTTACGCCAGCAACGTCCCACGTTCCACGCCATCACGATCCCCATTAATGGGCAATCCGCTCTCTACGCGGGCGTGCCGTCGGGAGCGTAACTGCCGGCGAGATTCTCGCGTCTGCTGCTGCGTGCCGCCACCGTTATATAAACCCCCATCATAGAGGGGTCAAGTAAGCAATTCTTTACTCTTCTAAGCCGTTACTCTGCTCGGATCCCATCACTAACTTGATCGTCGGAGGGTCCTTGGTGGTATCAAACCACCCCGGGACTTCTTTGCAGGTACTCGGCACCAAACTCCTTATTCCACTTCTTCCTCCAAAACCCATTGAGACCCACACGCAACAGGAGATAATCAACAAAGTCCCCCGGGAGATCAACGGAAGACAACATCTGACGGAGACCCGAAAAGGACCTCCATCAGTCGGCGCCGTCTGTGGGAAACACTCCACAAAACACAAAGTTGGCCTTCCGATCTCCGACCAAATGGCAAACAGCCACCCTGAGGATCCGGTACCAGCCGCCGCCTTCTACTCACCGAAGGCGGGGATGAGCCTCCTCTAATGACCGTCATCAACGCCCTCGCAGGCCGGATAGATCGGCTGCAATCTCTCGTGGAGGCCCTCGTCCGCGTCCAAACGGCCGGGCTTGGGCCCCAGATTGCCGCTCCACCGCCTCCAGAAGGCTCTGCCCCCGTCTGGACGGCTGACCACCAGCAGGCAACAACTTCTGGCCACTGATCTCTCGAGCCGGTGCTCCCTGAGGCCCGCTGGGCGCCCTACGGCTTCACACCAAGATCCGCCGTCAGAACACCCCGCCTCGAGCCTCCACGCGACCCTTATCCCCCTAAGGAGATGTCAGTCACCTCGCCTATCCACAGGCGTGGTCGACACCACCACATTCGGTGGGGCCGCACGGAAGGGGTTCACCTCGGCGGTCCTAGAGCCACCTCGCCTCGGGATCTAAGACACCTCGTCGAGAGGAATCGAGGCCGCTCCCAGACGCAGGTCACTCGCAGCGGAGGCCAGGGATTCCAAGACGCCGATTCCTCGGGATACCACGGTCGGCTCGATGCCCTCGAAAAGAAAATCGAGGGCATGTGTCGGGAGACTCACCTTTCGAGCGACGGGGCTAAATATGCCTCCGACTCGCTCACAAAGCCGTTCACCGAGGAACTGCTCATCATCCACATCTTTTCGCGCAACAAGCCCTCAAAGGTCTCTCTGTTCGATGGGAAAACCGACCCGAAGGACTATTTGGACGCTTTCACCGCGGGGATGAGCTTCCAGGATCACTCCGACGTCGCCCAGTGCAGAGCCTTTCCGGCCACCCTTATCCGCGCAAGTCGGGACTGGTTCCGGAGGCTCGAGCCCCGCTCGATTTCGACCTTCGACGAGCTAGCTATCCAGTTCCTCGGCCATTTCGTGGGGAACCGTCGACAGAAGCGCACGGTCGACTACCTCTTCACGGTAAGAATGGGGACAAGGAAACGTTCAAGGCCTACATTACCCGTTTCTACAACGCCCTTTTCGAGGTGCCCGAGCACCGGGACAAAACCGTCATCACGGCTCTTAGATCTGGTCTGAGGCACAAGGAATGGTTACGCTCGTTCGCGTTGGCGCAACCTAAGACCATGGCCGAGATCAAGGCGTGGACCGAGCGCGAAGTTCAGCTGGAATCCGAGGTGAATACTAACCTCCCCCGGGCAGAACGGTCCGACCAGAAGAAGAAGGCTCGGGAGGAGAGGCCGGAGCGTCAGTAGCCCTACTACCCGAAGTTCCAGGAGTATACCTCTCAATGTCTCCCTCGCAGTGTTGCTGGAAGAGGCCCAGAATGAGGGGTTCTTCAAGTTCACTCCGATCCCACGTCAGGCCGCAAAGAGAACCCGGGGCCCCTACTGCGCTTTCTACCGGGTACTGGGCCACGCCATGGAGGACTGCAAACAACTGAGGGACTATATCGAAGAGCTCATCCGGTCTGGGCATCTCGCCGCCTATTTGAGGGACAAACAGCAGGTCGACTGCGAGCAGGAGCAGCATCACCCTCCCGCCGACCTGACCATCGGTCAGATCATGCTCGTTTCAGCGGACGGCCAGCCCGGAGCTCAGGGAGCCCCATACCCTAGGCCAAGCGCGGAGGCCAACAGCCCCTCAGGGAGCTCGGCCCAAGCCAATAAAGTCATCTACTAGCCTGTACCTTTCTTTTAAAGCAATGTAAATTCTTCCTAGGATCTATTGTTAATTTAATAAAGATCAATGGAGCATTGCGAGAAGGGAAGAAAAACTTTGTTTATTCAAAAGGTATTATGGGCTCCTCAGCCATACATGCAAAAAAAAAAGAAAATTACAACAGTGGAGGAAGGGGTGCAGCGAGCACTGCTCGTGGTACTCGGTAAAGATCTCCGCCAACCGGGGCCTCGCAAGGTCCAATCTCTGTCCCCGGTTCCCCCGCGTGTGTCGATCCCGAGCCTCAACTCGTAGCATTTGCGGACGAGCGCCTCTGAGCAGGCCAACCGGTTCGCGGAGATTAGGCCGAAGCGTCTCAAAAACCGCAGCTTGCCTACGGCCTCGTCATAGAGCAGCTCAGACAGGGGGTTGTAAAGCCCCGGCGACGCCCTCCAGATGGAGTACATCAGCATCTGCAGCAGGGAGGAGCGTCTGGGGAGCAGCCGGTCGAAATGGTCCTCAATGCTCCCGTAGACCAGCTGCACCGTGTCCTCGGTGCAGTATGGGTCGTAAAGGTACACATCTTCAAAGCGGACAATGTCGGGGATGGTAAACGGGAAGTCCTGCATTCTCGACGACCTGTTTACGAAGGATGGAAGGATCGGTACTCCTTCAGCCTTATATAGCCCAACAGTCGCCCGCTTTCACCTAGGGAGTCGTCGCCACGCGGCAGCCATCAAGCCTTCTCCGGTGGAATCGAAGCGACGCGCCCCTAACGCTTCGCCTCCCCCCGCATTCAATGCACTGGCTACACGCGTCGTTGCCCCGACCGTTCCTATTCCCCGCACCTACAGCTGGACGGTCGGGCTACACCTCGTCAAGATTCAACCCGGCAGCTACGCTGCTCGGTCATCCCCAGCGGGCAGCTTTCCTGCCACAACGCCGGGGATCAAAAAGTCCTCCCAGAGGCAGTCGAGCACGAGGATCTCTCGCTCGGCTATCCCCAGCGGGCAGCTTCCCTGCCACAACGCTGGGAATCAAAAAGCCCTCCCAGAGGCAGTCGAGCCCGAGGATCCCTCGCTCGGCTATCCCCAGCGGGCAGCTTTCCTGCCACAACACCGGGGATCAAAAAGCCCTCCCAGAGGCAGTCGAGCCCGAAAATCCCTTGCTCGGCTATCCTTCAGGACAAGCCCTCGCCAAGAGGCACCGGGCAATAACTCTGCCCGGCCAAGGGTCCTTGGTAGGCTTCTACAGCCCCTCCCGCGCTAAGGACCAAAGTCCTCCCAGAGGCAGTCGAGTCCTTGCTCGGCTATCCCCGGCTGGTAGCTTCCTACCACAACCGACAGGGATCAAAGTTCTCGCCAAGAAGCACTGGGCAGTAACCCTGCTCGGTTCCCTTCTTGAGGGATCAA
This sequence comes from Agapanthus africanus, assembly GCA_030015575.1. Taxonomy (NCBI): domain Eukaryota; kingdom Viridiplantae; phylum Streptophyta; class Magnoliopsida; order Asparagales; family Amaryllidaceae; genus Agapanthus; species Agapanthus africanus. The sequence continues at coordinate 159,564,500 of CM057343.1, forward strand.
AGCCCTCGCAAGAGGCAACCGAGCAGCTACCCTGCTCGGTCAACTCCGGCTGGTAGCTCTCTACCCTCGACGCCAGGGATCAAAAACCCTCAAGAGAGGCACCGGAGCGGCTACCCCGCTCGTTCATCCCAGGCTGGTAGTTGCCTACCCACGACGCCAGAGGTCAAAGCCCTCGCCAAGAGGCAACCGCGCAGCTTCACTGCCCGGTCATCCTTAGTGGGCTTCTTACAGCCCCTCAGCGCTAAGGACACAAGTCCTCCTAGGGGCAGTCGAGTCCTTACTCGGCCATCCCTGGCGGATAGCTCCCCTACTACAACGCCAGGGACCAGAAAGCCCTTGCAAGAGGCAACAGGGCAGCTACCCTGCCCAGTCACCCTGGATGGTGGTCAATGCTCGAAATCAGAGATGCCCTATGGCCCGCGGAGGATCCGAGACCTCAGCGAGGGGCGTCAGGTCTATCCAAGCCTAAACGATCTCCCCTCGACTCCGGAGCCCAGGGGGATACCTCCTCAGCAGTGCTTGGCACACTCATCGGCCAGTGATTGAAGTCAACTCGACAGACGATCGCCAGACAGATGGCCAACCTGATATAAAAGCACAACGGTACAACCAAAGATATCTTACGAGCATTCTTCATAAACAGATGGAAGAGCGCAATTCTATGGAGCCGAAGAAAAACTTTATTACTACCAAAGACAAGTTTTACAAAGGGTATTTTTTGGGCTCCCCAGCCTTACAAAATTTAAGAAAACAAAATAAAGGAGGAGAACGGGGGCTCTACACTTCGGGGCCAGGTACGACCTCGAGGTCCTCGACCTCCACCACGTGGCGCGCTGGGTCCTCGGCGATCTCCTCGCCAGGAACCTCTTTCATTTACTCGTCGGCGCCCACGAGGGGGAACTCGGCCCGGAGATCTGCGTCGGCGAACTCCGGCATCCGGGACTTAACGGCATCGAGGGCGTCGTGCCAAATGTGGGTCGTGGCCACGGCCAAGTCATCATAGAAGTCCTTCGACTTCTTATAGCCCTCCATCGCCCTCGATTCGGCCAACTTGGCCGCCTCAGCCACCGCCCCCAGCTCTTTCTGGAGGGCCTTCACCGTCCTCTTCAGGTTGCCGGCGAGCACCTGGGAGTTCTCGAGCTTGCCCTTGGCGATCACGGCGGCCTCGCGATGCCGGGCGACCTCCTGTTTTCTGGCCTCCACCTCGCCTTCTAGGGCGGCGACCCTCGCCGTCATCGCCTCCAGCTCCTGCTTGGAGCTCTGTTGCAGCGAGGCGAACTGACCCACAGCCTCCAGCGCCGGGGCTACCACCTCGGCTTCCATACGCAGGGCGAGGGCTACGTGCTGGAGAACCTGGAAAACACGGAAAAATCAGAAAGATGAAGGAAGCACTGAATCTCACAATGAACCAAAAAGAACTTATCGACTCCTGGACGATGGACGCCAGCTGAGCCCTGAAGGTTCCCCCGGGGATCTACCCCCCGCCGAGGTCTCTATCTCGTGCAGAAGGCTGTCCGCCACGGACAACCCCGATGGCACCGCAAACCGGAGGCCCCCTTCCTCCACCATGGTCAGTGAGGACCGACCCCGGGAAGGCCTCCGGGAGCTCCTCTTGAGCGGCTCCGACGGAGAGCCGATCTCCTCTTCAGAGGCCGGGTCCTCCTGGATCAGGGCCCGCTTCCGGCCCGATACTCTGCTGGGGCCCGGGGCGGGATCCACCTCCGGGCGCTCACGGGACGCCTCCACCGGAGCGGTCGGAGCCGGGGCGGGCTTCGCCCGAGAAGAACTGGCGCCCCAGCCCTAGTAGGCTGTTTCGGCTGGCGCATGGAAGCTCAGAGGGAGACGAAGTCCATGGGTCCTGCACGAAACAAACACCCAACAAATCAGCGACACGAGTAAAACACAAACCCAAAAGCAAGCCTAACTTACCGACGAACTCGACGGTGCTAAGCCCGGCCCAGCTCAAGACCCTCTCGGACAGCAGCACGTCAGGTCGAGAGATGGGCTCCCACGACGCCACTCTCACCGCGGCGGGGTCATCGGACTGGTTCCCTGGCAGACATTTCTCCCTCGACCATTTGGTAGGCATGGACCAGTCCTTGCCCTCGGGAGGAGAAACGAAGAAAAATTTCTTTTTCCAATCATGGATGGAGGATGGCAAGGCCACGACCCCGGTCCCGGCAGCGCCCCCCGGCCGCTTCCTGAAGGTAAGATAAACCCATCTCGGGTCGCCCGCTCGACCACCAGGGTGACTCTTGAAGACGATGGAGGAATCGAGAAGGGGAAGGCCAAAGGGAACCGCCTGTAATTTCAGGCGGATCAAGAACCCAAGAAAGATCCTCCACGAGTTCGGCACTAACTGGCCGGGGACCAAACCGAAGAAATTCAGCGCGGCGACGACTTCAGGAGAGAAGGACAGGCGCATTCCGTCCCAAAAAGCTTCCAAATACAGGGCGATCTCCCTGCCCCGTACCTGATCTGCCCTCTCTCCCTCCTTGGCCAGTCGAAGCGTGTAGCGCGAGGGGATGTGGAAGCGAGCCCGAGCATTGGCGAGCTCGTCCTCATGCCTCACCCAGCACGAGGTGCTAGGGGCCACATCTGCCGCCTCCTCCCTGGAGGCGGCCCCCGCCTCACGATCCCGGGGAGAGGATCCAACCCTTGCTTCCCGAGTAGACTCAGACACAGCTAAAGGGACCCTAGCACCTACTCCTACAATGTCTACTGATTCTACAGAGGAAGACATCTAATCTTGGAAAAGAAGATCTTCAAGGGCTGAAAACGGGAGAAGGGAGACGAGCGCCAAGCAACCGAGACTTGAGAAAGGAAAATATGAAGGAGTAAGGGCCTTAGAGCGGACCCCACCCATGTTTATTGCTGCATATGGCCTCATCCAACGGCGCCCGTCATCTCCTGCCGAAACGGCTCCTCGCGCCCAGCGGCTCCGATCGCTCCACGTGTCAGTTCTGCGCTGGACCGCGTCCTATCAGACGCCGCAGGCCTGCGTACGTCGCATCAGCCAATTGGCGCTCGACACGTGGGCCGTCGCTTCAGTTGCAGAGTGCACGAACCGGCGCACCTTCTTTAAATTCAGAGATCTCGTCTTGATTTGCTAGCGGAAAAGACAACCGACGGCCCGAGGACTTGTCCCAACAAAGCCCTAGAAAGGAACTCACCTCGGGAGGCCCGGCAGTCCACTCCTGGCCCGACCCACTAGCTGGCCGGAACAAGAGTGGGGGGCTAAGGATGATGCTCAATATCGGCAATCTCCAGGATCAAGACACGTGGCAGATGATGTGTCCCAAGACTCAGAAGAAAGGGCCCGCGGGGGCCGACCAGGCCACCCTACGCCCAACCTGCAAACACAGGCTAGCCCTCCTCAGGGCTCCCTGCAAATTAGCCTCCTCGGCCCCTCAGCTCCCCTCGAGCTGCCACAGGACCAAGACTCCTCGGCCTCCTCGCTCGTCCTCGAGCTCCCGCCGAGGCCGTCTTCCTCGGCCCTCCGACCAACTTCACTACTCACAGGCGTATCCGCCGCTCCGTGAATCTCGCCATACGCGGATTTTACGCCAGCAACATCCCACGTTCCACGCCATCACGATCCCCATTAATGGGCGATCCGCTCTCTACGCGGGCGTGACGTCGGGAGCGTAACTGCCGGCGAGATTCTCGCGCCTGCTGCTGCGTGCCGCCACCGTTATATAAACCCCCATCACAGAGGGGTCAAGTAAGTGATTCTTTACTCTTCTAAGCCGTTGTTCTGCTCGGATCCCATCACTAACTTGATCGTCGGAGGGTCCTTGGTGGTACCAAACCATCCCGGGACTTCTTTGCAGGTACTCTGCACCAAACTCCTCATTCCACTTCTTTCTCCAAAACCCATTGAGACCCACACGCAACAGGAGATAATCAACAAAGTATCCCGGGAGATCAACGGAAGACAACATCTGATGGAGACCCGAAAAGGACCTCCATCAGTGAACGAGCTTTCTGCATGTATACGATTTTGCATTGAGCTATTACTTAATGCTCTTATCCACTAATTTTAGTAGCTAGTAACTCTGATAGCCTCCAACTTCCGAAGGTTTCATGTCATTTAATATTTGTCATTGTGTCTGGAACATCATAACTTTTGCATTTAGATCAGTTGTTGGTAGCTTGGGGGTATGGCAAACAATATCAATGCTTTTCTTACTTAAAAAAAAAATGCTTCCCACTTATTAACCCCTTAACTTCTCCCTGTTGTATTTGTTTATTGGGTTAATGGTTCAAGTAATAACGGTGATGTGTGTCATAGTATATCATTTGATTGATGTAATTATGTACTTTCTATGGTCCATCATTATGGCATGGATTATTTCTGGAGGGAACAAAAAGGGCACCTGTTTGTCGGTGAACGAATTACTATGTCAGATACGAAGATGTTTTTACATTTTGTAAAGTGTGTCTGGATTCTCAAAGCCATAAATTCATCAATACTTTATCTCCTCTGTATAATCCCCCCCCCCCCCCCCCGCCTTTAAAAAAATAGAATGAATTGTTAATGCATCTGAAATAACTTTCTTTTTCCTGCTTTTATGTTTTGCCCAATCTCATGTATCCTCTTCTTTTTTCTGCTTCTTACTCCAGTGGGTCGTATCACTTATTTTCTGGAGGAAAAAGTCATCACGAACAAAGTAAGTAACGGTGTTGCAATTTTAACATCTTATTAAATGAAATAATGTGCGTCTGATTGCTGCTATGATATTATTTCAGGTATCCATTTGGGCTCACTAGCAACAACGCAGGCTTGCTTCTGCTTGTAGACAAGAGCCCTCGAACGAGGCTGAGACGATGCCTCACTAGATCACTAAGATGATTGTGGGCCCTGTGTTTCTCGGCCACAAGCTCATCACTGTAAAATACCAATTTAATATAGTGATAGTTTGGAGATGTATTCTTTTATGGATCTAGATTCCATATCAACTGTTTGTGCTTTTCTTTTTCCTTTTCTCCCCCCTAGCATTGCTGTTGATGTAGCGGTTTTTTGTTTCAGATCCTCATTGTGCATTCTGTAGAATGTGTCCTATATCTTTTCTATTAATGAGAAATGTATAATTGGGTGACTGAAATTGGCTTCTTTACTTCTAATCATTTGTTGGCTGTGAGAAAAATTATGGGGTTTAGTGCTGCTCATTATCTCTTGCTTTGGTGTGTGGGTTTGTCTTTTTTCTTAAGCTGTACTCGGAATATTTTTTGAAAAGTTATTTGGATCTCAGTTTCTGTTTCTGTGCATTGGTGTATGTATGGTAAAAGACATGCGTGTGCAAATTGTTACTGAATCTGATTGGTCGACATGATGGAAAGAAAATGGTTATTGTTTTAGAGAACTGACGTTAAAACTGCTGGCTTTATAACAGTTCAATTTCTTTTGTAGTCATCTTCTGCTTCCATTTTAATGATTAAGGTTAATTAACAACAGGCATTACCATATTACTGCAAAGTTTACATTTTTTGGGGGGAAAAGTAGGGTAAGGCACCATACTTGATTAATTAAAATAACAAAAAATAAACAAAAATATATGTACAAATAGTTTAGATGGATCCAGCTCATATATTGGAGATATAAGGAATACATCCAAAATTGCTTGGGTTGAAGAATGAGGAGGGGACCTTTGTCATCATCCATAACTTAACAAAATGAATTAGCCCGTAATATCCTGAAAACACAGGCAACCATGCAAAAAAAGAAACTGACATCACAAAAACACCCACCAGTAAAATGCAATACATAATATTAACAAGAATACACAGCACTTGTAGGTTTGGCTAAAAATTCAGTTCATACAGTTTGCTTTTCTCCGTTTAGTCCCACATCATTGAAACCTGGAAATATGATGAACTTTACAGCTTGCTCTGATGAGCATCATTGAAACCTGGAAACAACATCATCCCTTTCTACCTCCCCTTGACTATACCTTCAATCAAAACTTGGCAAATTAGCAAAAGCCCTCATTTTGATCAGCTCGCTCTTCTTTTTTCCAATTGCAGCACCTATCCCAGAGTTGACATAGTAATAAATTGTCATTATTACAGAAGCCTTGCTATGAAACTCATTGTTAAATGTTCTCGTGTTCCGTTCTAACCACAATGCCCAAAATATAGCAAAACCAACCAATTTGCCATAAATATATTATGCTTGCATTAGCAGGTTTGAACCAAGATGTGAAGATGCTTGGAATATTTATTGGCATGCAATCAATATTAAAAAAGACTAATATGTCTGTCCAAACAGCCTGTGCAAAAAGGCATTTAAAGAGTATGTGCATAGTGTCTTCGATGTCGGCACCACAAGATGTGCAACTTGTATCGCCATTCCATCCTCTTCTCATGAGATTAAGTTTAGAGAATATACGGTTCCAAGAGAGTAGCCAGAGGAAAATTTTGATTTTAAGTAGTGCAATGGAACCCTAGATTATCGAATAACGAGGATATCTCAAACCCCCGGAGTTGAGCATCTTGTAAATAGAATTAACCATGAAAGCACCTGATTGTCTGCGTTTTTATACGCTACTGTCACGACCCGAAGTTTGGCCCGTGACCGGCACTTAACCACGTAACGTCTACAGGCGTAACGCGACTAAGTAAGCCGAAAACCCAGAAATCAAACCAGTAAAAGTATAGAGTGTTTTAAGCTTTTGATAGAACCAAATACTAAGATGTCAAGAAACCCTAAGTAGACAATTACCAAGATAACAATATACGACGCCGTAGCGAAGAAAATGAGCAACAAGTGGGAATCATCACAGATAGAATAACTGCATAAGTAAAGTTGGCTCACAACGAGCTCGACACCAGAATACAAAATAATATACATCGTCCTCACAACTGGTCTCTAAGTCAATACATAAGTGGTAGATAGAGAGTACTAGATACAACAATATACATAACTGAAAGATAACCAGATACCATACAAAATCCACCTATCAGCAAAAGAGCTAGTACACCAACTGTAGGGGTGTCTGTGTCAAAAGATGCAAGAACGCAGCCTGCCGCGACTACTCCGAAGGGCAACCTGCAAACACTGTGGCACAACGGGGTGAGTTGCCAACTCGTGAATAGAAGATAACATATAAAGGTAATCGGGAGCATGCACGTGCAACGATACTCTAACCTATATCAACAGATAACAACTATATGATGAACTGGGTGCTCAAACATGCAACAAGTACGATCTAATAACAACTCCATGTGATGAGCAAGAACTGTGATGATCAGGTATAGCAATGCAATCTAACCCTATATAGAATGAACAGGGTGTGCAATGATCAGGTATAGCAACGCAATCTAACAACCCAATATAGAATGAACAGGGTGTGCAATGATCAGGTATAGCAATGCAATCTAACAACCCTATATAGAATGAACAGGGTGTGCAATGATCAGGTATAGCAATGTGTACTATATCAGGTACAATAGATACAGGATGAGATATCGTGGACTGAGCATGGGAAATATAACATCTACACGGAATGTCATCGTGGAAAGTATAATCGGTACTCATCAATGCACCCAAATCCCAATACTACTCAGGTGTCGTCATCCTCCTCGGTCCTCCAATCCTATAAATCTCATATAATCGTGAGTGCCCAACATCGGCACCCAAAATATCAAGAAATACCCGTGCCAAGCATCGACACGCAAATCCTCCTGTATAGGGCATCCGTCAGTCCGGATCAGCCCACGGGCTCTGTCTGCGGTATCGGCCCTCGGCCCCGGCAGTACGAGTCGTCCCGTATCCATCCATCAACTCTGGTCGGTATCCTCCGGATAACCGCCAGGTCCAACAACCAATCACCGGTAGGTAGTAGTCCCTCTGCCAGGCTCACCGTCTACTACACAGCGAAACCGTTCTCGTCCCGGGGTACCATACCGGGTCCACCATGTACCCGTAATCGGCCTCATCCAACTCCTCGATTCGGGTTCACATATATCACTCTAGTACCGAGAAAACACATGGTGGACGCACCGAAATATCATATCAAGAGAAACCGGGTTTTTAAATAATTAACTATTCTCTTTTTGAAATATCCACGGTTCCCCAAATCCAGAATTAACATGGAAACAATATATCTCAATGCGTAATCTAAGCAAGTATGAAGATATCAATGTATGTGTGCACAGATATGAGTATACAGTGTGCATGTGCGCAGGTATGAAGATATCAATGTATGTGTGCACAGATATGAGTATACAGTGTGCATGTGCGCAGGTATGAAGATATCAATGTATGTGTGCACAGATATGAGTATACAGTGTGCATGTGCGCAGGTATGAAGATATCAATGTATGTGTGCACAGATATGAGTATACAGTGTGCATGTGCGCAGGTATGAAGATATCAATATATGTATGCACAGATATGAAGATATCAGTGTATGTGTATGTAGTACCAGTAGGGGTATGTGATGCATATGTGCCTAAATATGGATATAACATATACTGTTATGCGGCAAATCATGACAACATCAATAAGGTAGAATCAGTATAATATATGATTTATAGCAATCCTATAATGTGAGTGTCATGGCAATCACTAACGGTGTGAGTGTAGCATATCAATCGTGCTCGTGCGACTTGAACCGTTAGTGACAATGCAGTGTTCTATGCTATCATTTCTATATGCAACAATAATGTATGCTACTACGGTCCATATGAACATCTACAATCTAATATCCTAACTCGCCCTGACGCTTAACGCCATACGGGCGATTTCCCCGTAGATGTTAAATCTACTCACCTGGTCGTGCGCTACTCGTAGCCGACCACCTGCTTCTCTTTCTTAGCTTCGTCTGACGTACCTGCCTGCGAACCTGGAATTACACAAGAATCCATATATAAGCAACTATCTCGCAAAACGCGATATCGAAATCAAACGATACGCTCGCGTCGTGAACTAAACGCGTGTGTGTACGATACGCTAAACGTGTGCACGCGTCTAAAACTAACCCCGACACGCCGCGATACGCTGAATCATGGAACCCTCTCGCGTATCGCGCGTATCGCGCGAACCAAACGTACTAGAAATACGATATAACGTCCCAGATTCTACCCAGGCTAACAACTTGCAAAACTATACATACCACTGGCCTAGAAATAACAACAGACTCCTATCCAAGCAAACATCACCCAAAAATTCCCCTATCTGGCCGCAAATTGCGGCCAGAAAGATTAAACCGGCGGCCTCGCTATGGGGTGGGGGTCTCGGGCTCTGGTGGTGTGGTCTATACCTTGTATACAAGCTCCAGTTTCCTCAATTTTAACCTGAACTACTCGGGCCTATAGCAGATCACTGAAAGGTGAAATTTCACTTAAAAACACTAAATTTTGCACAATTAGAAATCTTATGGTATTTTGGTGTAATCTGGGGTCTAACTAGGTTTACATGGTCTTAATAATACCTAATTAGGCTAGGTTAACCAATACTAACAGCACTAAACCATAAGTTCACACAAATCACCATTTCAAGCACAAAATCTCACTTTTTATACAAACCGAAGCTAAACTACACATACGTTAAACAAACAAGAAGTTGGGCTCAGATTCTATACCTTACAAGACCCTAGGTGTAAGGAGAAAGGAGGTGGAGAAGATGGGAAGTGCTGCTGCAGCTGCTGGGGGCTGCTGCTGATGCTGCTGTTGCCACTGCTTGCTGCTGCTGATGCTACTGATGATGATGCTGTTGCTGCTGCTAGTTGCTGCTGCTGGGGCTTCTTCTGCAGCTGCTGCCTCTCTCTCTCTCTCTCTCAGCTGAGTGTGTGTGTGTGTGTGAGAGAGAGAGTTATGAGAATAATGAGGAAAGAAATGAGGCACCCTAGTCAACCTCTCTCTTTCTCTCTCATTAAATGAGCATGGCTCAAGCCATATTGCCCATACCCTCTCTCTCCTACCAAGTCAACAAAAGAAAAGAATTTCAATAAACAAAACAACACACAAAAAAAGAATAACACCCATAAATAAAAACAAGAGAACAACAACCATACCAATTTAAAACCCAAAACAACTTAATACAAAACTTAAAATGGCTTAAGGGAATGGTTAGTCCACCATGCTTGTTAATCATGGTTTAACCCCATCTCTTAACCCTAGTTTACATGCACAAGTGTGTGTGTGCCTAGAAAAATCCTAATAAAATATTCATTAATTAGAATAAAATATCAGAAACTTAATTTGGTAAAGTTTTTACCAAAAACTATCTATTAAAATACAATTAACCCCTAAACACGACCTAAGGTGTTACAATCTTCCCCCCTTAAAGAAAATTCGTCCCCGAATTTTAAAATACAAGGCTATGCATACCTTCAGAGGGATGAGGGAACTCCTTCCGCATCTCGCCCTTGTTAATGTATATGCCCTAGAGGCCATTACTGTATCATACTAGTTTGTATATTACTTGATGGAAGCTTGGGATATTCACAGTTGTATATACAATCTTGCTCGAAATGGTAGTATGCTACTTGGTTTGTCTCTGCTTTAATATGTGCATGTGTTTCTTTTAGCATATCGCTGTTATACATATTAGTAGAGCCCTTAGGATCTTTGCTTGATTACCAGCGTTGTGATAGCGCTCACACTCGTGGGAGCTGGGTGATCTATAAGCACATCCTTATACAGGTCCCTAGTCGTTGGACTATCGAGACAGGGCATCGATACTCCGGAGTAGACTAGCGTATGCGCTTCTCATCCCAGCGTGGGAGACGGTCTGTCCCACAGTCGTCAGTACGTCGTACTTGAGATAGTATGTGGGTGCTCGTTAGGTTACGAGTACACTGGACAGGACTTGTCGGGAACTGTTGGTTGGTATTATACCTATCGTCAGTTATCAGTTCCCAGGTGACATGAGTACAGCTTAGTCCGTTGACTTGACACTGTCACTTCGCCTCGAGTGTGTTCCCACTGCACTTTGATTACTACCCTACCACGGCTCAAAGGAGTCGTGCAAATAGGTAGTTTTTGGGTGCAGTCCCGAAGCACTTGGAGGCAGTGACGGTTAGACAGGATTCGTCTCTCCCGGTATTGGGGGTTGACATCGCGCTGTGTCCAGGAGAGCCATTACACGAGTAGTCCCTGGCCAGGGCAAGCGAGATATACTGGTAGGTTTCCAGTGTTATCTCAGGGTGTTCTGGGCTACACTCCGACACGACTTGTACCGCTATTAGGGGACTGACGTTCACCGCCCCCTAGGCCTGCCATGCGATGTATCAGACGAACAGACCGGACTGTACGGAGACTGTCACATACAGGCTCAGTAGGAGTTCAGATGGGGTTAACCTCGTCAGTCTTCTTATCGACATCTACCTGGGGACCGTTTCGTACAGCTAGTGCCGCTTGCGGTCTGTGCTTAAACCCACTGCCAGCGTAGTGTCGAGTCTTTAGAGTCCCACACAGAGAGCTATTCGCCTTTAGGCAAAATGAGTAGAGGTCGCATGGTTTTGCGACAGGGTTCGTTCACATTCGCGCACTTGTGCACGTTTGCTGTCCGGACAGTTTATACTAGCGGGCTTTGGTTTAAGCCGGATCCTAGTATATGATTTGGGATTGGTTTTCCTCATTGTATTCGTGTTCCTCGGATCACGAATGCGGGTGCGTATGCACAGTTGTTTGAGACAGAGGGAGAGGACCTTGATTAGGGTTAATGGCTATTGTCATTTTATTAACCCTAATGCTTATGTGTGTATTATATTTAATTGATAATTAGTTTGATAATTGTGCATGGTTATGGTTGTTGACCATTTGACCTCCTTGACTTGTTGACCTAAGTTAACACTATGACCATCATCATTTCTTTTGGAAGATGCTTTTTGATCCTTGCAAATTGAAATGATAATGGTCATGTCATGATAAGCCATGACAATTATCTAGCTAATTATTTAATTAAAATAATATACACATATTAGTGAGAATGGTTCACATAATTCTCATTCTATCATTTCATTTCTCTCTCTTGTTCTTCCTCTCCCTCAAGCTCTCTCCCTCTCATGTGTTGAGAAACACTTGAGCTTGAGAAAAACCCTCTCTTGATCATCTTTACTCTCATCTAGGGTTGAAGGACTAGCACTTCTTGAACCCTAGTCACTTCTAGCTTGGAGTTGAAGCCAAAGGTTGAGGCTTTCGGGTGGATCTTTCTTTGACGGGAGAAGACGACAAGGTGACCTCCTTCCACTACTCCAAGGAGCAAGGAGAGAAGGACTTAAAGCCCAAGGTATAACCTTTCTAGCACTTAGCTAGTTTCTAGTTAGCTTTAGCAAGTTTTTGTTTAGCAAAGATCCTTCATAGTCTAGTCCATGTTGCCTAAGCTCATAAAAATCCGATTTTTATTCCGTTTTCCGCCTCCCCGCAAGCACCGGGGTGGGCAACGTGGACTTACAGTGGTATCAGAGCCTAACTAAACATAAACTAGCTAGGTAGTGAAGTGTAACGAAGTTCGAAACCGGAAAATCCAAAAACCGAGTTTTCAAAAACCCTAGTTTCTGTTAAAATTTTTTCTGGTCAAAACAAAATTTGTTATACACCAAAAATCGTCTCAGGGTTTTCTAAAGAAAACCACCAAACCCGGTCCAGTGATTCGTCTAAACCGCCGCGTTTCCGCGGCAATAGCAAGCTATTGCCGCGGAACCGCCGCCGTTTGGACTCTTCACTGAGTCGAGTTTGGTGCAGTTTTCTTACGGCTTGGTTTTAGGATTTTTAAGATGGTTTATATGTGCCCAGATTTTCCAGAATAGAAATTTATTTTTGGGGGCCTATAAATCCGTATTTTTTCCGAACTTCACTACACTTTGACTATGACGGTTATATCTGTGATGTTTGCATGTATTGAACGTCGGCTAATCGCTATATGTCGATTAGTCGGGGTTATACATATCTGTGATCTGTGATTGATGATTGGTATGTGTATATGAATGGGTTGGATTGTCGCGGGTGAATAGCCGGGATGGATGTGAGATGAGTGTTGCTTTTTCTTTCATTCATTGGAATATGTAAATTGATGTAATATTATTATTTGTATGGCCGCGCAACCGGGTCGGGGTTGTAGCCGTCATTGTATAATTCTTTTTACTGTTTTTGCTCCTAGGATAGACCCATGGAGGGGGTGCACAAACTACCGGGTATCTCGAAGTGCTGAGTGGCCTACTCACGGTGGTGAGGGAGGTTGCTTCGCTTCGGGTACTTGGCGGGTAGTTTGCCGCACCTGTAGGGGTCTTGGGTGGGGTATTGGCTATTCACCGCGACCGTGCAATCCGCTTTTCGTTGCAGGCTCGAACGGATTGCGGATTCCTAGTATATCCAATATATTCATCTGTGATCTGTAATGTCTATCATTGCTATATATTTATATATGATAACTATTTAGGCGTTGCTTATGTTTTACAGCCGCGCTAGCCCAGCCCCCGCTCTGTCGTTAGTTAAGTAACCTAACGGGTGATGACAGGGCCCCGTGGCGAATGTGAATGGCATAATACGTCATATTTTGGTTGTTTTCTGCAATGGTAGGATTAAATGATGGGACGCATTAAAATAACTAATGCAAGAAAATAAACCAAGTAAAAGTCGATTGGAACACTTTGAAAACCACTCGGTTCTTTTCAAAACCAAACTTTTAAACGCGGAGCTTGAACCACTCCTTTTAAAAGCTATCTCGTTCCATCGATTATATCAAGTTCACTACGTTCACGGTTTCGCCAAAACCATCCGTAGCCCTCCATCATTTCAGTTAAATATTCGGTAGTATTCAAGCTATGTATTTTGACCTCACGCCAAGGCATAGTGATTGGTAGCTGCCGGATATTTATCTGTTGCATAGATAGAATGCGTTGGTTTGAGACAGTCGTACTGCCATTTTGGCCTAAGTCAAGGGTAGGTACGGGTGGGTTCAAATTAACCAGGATAATGATTGGAAGAACTTGACATGTGACTTATGACATTTTGACCTCACGCCAAGGTCATAAGAGCATGGGGCAAAAATCCACATCGAGAGTTTCATAAGTACTGAAACTTGCTAGCGCTGCATACCATTTGGAGTGTGATAATTCTAAGGATTCCTTTGGTTTTATCACGCGATGATATTTGGATCCCGATCCTACTGTGAGTATATGCTACTCCTCGGGAAAACTCTCACTTAACGATCAATGCTATAAACTTAGTAGGTGTCTAGAAAGGTGTTAGCGAGGCTACGCCCCCAGGGAAAAGAGGTTACTTAATTAAGGAACTTCGCGAAAGCGTTGGAAAACCTCCCTCGAAGTACCGACACTGGCCTGGCTGAACGGTTAAGCAAGTATTGTACGGTGAGAGTGATCCTGACTAATCCTTTCTTTACGGTTTGAGAAGGGATTCGAGAGACAGTGGGAGCCATCCAGTTTAGACAAACTAAAAACCACTCTAAATTTGCAACAGCATCATGCTAAAGTGTTTCTTTTCTCTCTCCTAATTGCAGCGACCATTCAACATGACCGGACTTAAGTTATTACTAGATAAAAACATATTGACAGGGCCAAACTACAAAGATTGGCTCAGGAATGTCAAGATGGCAATCACTTACGACAAGCTGGGGTATCTCCTTACCACCAAAGCTCCCCCTGTCCCAGGTCCCAAAACCAGTGTCGTAGATAGGGAAATCTACAAGACCTGGGAAATAGATTGCGCGAAGGCCAAATGCCTCGTACTTGCCTCGATGGATAACGAACATCAGAGGAGGCACGAGAATATGGACCTAGAGTCCATATTTCTTCATACAAAAGAACTGTATGGAGAGCAGTCTCGTATCGCAAGATACGAAGTGTCGAAGAAGTTGTTTTCGGCAAGGTTGGCCGTCGGATCATCGGTAGCGGAACACGTGCTTAAGATGATTGGCTACATTGAGGAGCTCGCGGACCTTGGGACCACGTTGGAGAATGAACTCTATACTGATTTAATTCTCCAGTCCCTTCCTTCCACTTACGCCCAGTTTATTCTTAACTTCAACATGCAAGGAAAGGAGGTTGAACTTTCCGAGCTTCTGAACATGTTAAGGAGTGCTGAGGGCACCCTACAGAAGGGTAGGGAGACATCCACTTTGTTTGTAGGAGGATCTTCCTCTTCTAGGTCCAGGGCGAAAGCCAAGGGCAAGAAGAAGAAAGCCCCCGCCAAACCAAGAGGCGGTGTCGGTAAAGTGGATACGAAGGGAAAAGGTAAAGCAACAAAGATAGCGGGAAAGCTGGTGGGGAAGGAAGAGTGCTTCTATTGTCATAAAAGTGGTCACTGGAAACAGGATTGCAAGGCTTGGAAAGCCAGAACACAGGATTTGAAGCGAGTTGCAGCTTCAGCTTCAGGTGTGTATGTTATTGAAAACTGTCTATCAATAAACTCTACATCCTGGGTATTGGATACCGGATCAGGATCTCATATCTGTAATTCTTTGCAGGCGTTGAGAAAGCGTAGAGTTTTGAAGGCATGTGACATGACCCTCAGAGTTGCAAACGGTGCTAGCATGGATGCTGAGGCCGTGGGGGACTATCACCTGGGACTGTCAGATGGACATTTTTTGGTTTTGCGTAGTTGTTATTATGTACCAAATGCAACCTGTAATATCATTTCTGTATCTTTATTATCTAAAGAAGGTTATGAATTTGCATTTGTAAGTAATGTAGTGAACATTCACCTTAATCAAGTTTTGATTGGGTCAGGTACATTGAACAACGGTATATACGTATTAAACCAGCCACAGATTTTCAATGTCCAGAATACACACAAAAGAAAGTCTCCAGAAATCGATAAAACTTTCTTATGGCATTGTAGACCGGGTCACATTAATGAGAGAAGGTTGACTAAGTTACATGCAGAAGGATATTTGGATTCATTCGAATATCAATCGCATGCAACTTGTCAATCCTGTCTCAAGGGAAAGATGACAAAGACTCCGTTCACTGGACACGGAGTAAGAGCGAGCGAGCTCTTGGGACTCGTACACAGCGACGTGTGCGGTCCAATGTCTACACATGCGCGAAGCGGTTATTCTTACTTCATTACTTTTACGGATGATTTCTCAAGGTTCGGACATGTCTTCTTAATGAAGCATAAATCCGAAGCTTTTGATAAGTTCCAGGAATATAAGAATGAAGTAGAAAAACAAACAGGCAAAAGTATCAAGGCACTGAGATCTGATCGAGGTGGTGAATTCTTGAGTGTCGAGTTCCTGGGTTACTTAAAAGAGAATGGAATTCTCTCTCAGCTTACTCCTCCATACACTCCGCAACATAACGGTGTATCGGAGAGACGGAACCGAATCCTATTGGATATGGTACGGTCCATGATGAGTAACGCTGAGTTGCCGCGATCGTTCTGGGGATATGCGCTAGAAACAGCTACATACCTTTTGAACCGTGTTCCCACTAAGACTGTGCCCACCACACCATATGAGTTATGGAGTGGGAAGAAACCCTATCTTCAATACTTGAAGATTTGGGGATGTCCAGCTTATGTCAAAAAGCAGCATGCGGACAAACTAGAGGCACGCTCAGTACTGTACAAGTTTGTGGGATACCCAAAGAATTCCAGGGGGTATCTTTTCTATTACGCAAAGGAACAAAAAGTCCTTGTTTCTCGTAATGCCCATTTTCTGGAACATCAGTTCTTAGAAAAAGAAATAAGTGGAAGCGCAATAGAACTGGAAGAAATTCCAGAACCACAAGCTATTACTGAAAGCTTAGTAGAACCAGAGGGTTCGAAAGATCAGGACATTCCCCCGCCACTCCGCAGGAGTAGTAGGCAGTCTCATCCGCCCGAGAGATACTACGGTTTTCTCATTGACGGGATAGAGAGGATTGCATCATAGACTTTGATGAGCCTACTAGCTTCCAGCAAGCCATTCAGAGCGTCGACTCGGTAAAATGGCTGGATGCAATGCGGACCGAAATGGAGTCCATGTACACCAACAAAGTATGGACATTGGACATTGCTCCAGATGGGGTAAAACCCGTAGGATGCAAGTGGATCTTCAAAAGGAAGATTGGTGTAGATGGACAGGTTGAGACCTATAAAGCTAGACTGGTAGCAAAGGATTTTCGTCAGCGACCTGGTTTGGACTATGACGAAACCTTTTCTCCAGTAGCTATGCTGAAATCCATTCGGATCCTTCTTTCCATTGCTGCCTTCCACGATTATGAGATTTGGCAGATGGACGTAAAGACAGCTTTTCTAAATGGACATTTAGAGGAGTGTGTCTATATGGATCAGCCAGAGGGTTTCATTCAGAGTGGGAGCAGCGGAAAGGTGTGCAAGTTGCTTAAGTCCATTTATGGACTGAAGCAGGCATCGCGGAGTTGGAACATCTGTTTTGATGAGACGGTCAAGGAATTTGGCTTTATCAAAAATCCAGATGAACCATGCATCTATTGTAGATTTGTAGCGAGAACTGTAGTATTCCTCGTTTTATACGTGGATGACATTCTCTTAATAGGAAATGACATTCCTATGCTACAATCTGTCAAGGGGTTCTTGTCACACAGGTTCTCCATGAAAGACCTGGGTGATGCCTCATACATTCTGGGTATCCGGATCTACCGTGACAGATCCAAGAGGATATTAGGACTTTCGCAGTCCAGGTACATCGACACCATACTGAAGAGATTCAGTATGGAAGATTCCAAGCGCGGTAATCTACCGGCTTGTCACGGGATCACTCTCTCCAAAGAGATGTCTCCCAAGACTGATTTGGAGAGGGATCGCATGTCTATTATACCCTACGCTTCTGCGGTAGGCTCTATAATGTATGCGATGTTGTGTACCAGACCGGATGTGGCTTATGCACTGAGTGTGGTAAGCAGGTATCAGTCAAACCCTGGGGAGAAACATTGGATAGCAGTGAAGAACATTCTCAAGTACCTGAGAAGGACTAAGGAGATGTTCTTGGTGTATGGCGGAAAAGACCTGCAGATTGAGGCCTTTGCTGACTCCAGCTTCTAGAGTGACAAGGATGATTCCAAGTCCATGTCGGGTTTTGTCTTTACCCTCAATGGAGGGGCGGTGTGTTGGAAGAGCTCCAAACAGGAAACCGTTGCTGACTCGACTATGGAAGCGGAATACATCGCTGCATTTGATGCCGCAAAAGAAGCTGTCTGGATGAGGAAGTTCTTGAGAGAACTTCAGGTGGTTCCGTCCATTGTTGACCCAATACCTCTGTATTGCGACAACAACGGGGCTATAGCTTTAGCGAAGGAACCCAGGTCCCATCAGAAATCCAGACACATCTTAAGGCGGTATGACCTGATCAGGGAGATCGTAGATCGCCAGGAGATCGAGGTCCGGAGAGTTGCATCAGAGGATAACACTGCAGATCCATTCACCAAGGCCTTGCCCCAGACTCAGTTCGAGCGGCTGATCGAGATGATAGGTCTTCGATACGCCAGTACATGTCCTTAGTGCAAGTGGGAGATTGTTAGTGTATATGCCCTAGAGGCCATTACTGTATCATACTAGTTTGTATATTACTTGATGGAAGCTTGGGATATTCATAGTTGTATATACAATCTTGCTCGAAATGGTAGTATGCTACTTGGTTTGTCTCTGCTTTAATATGTGCATGTGTTTCTTTTAGCATATCGCTGTTATACATATTAGTAGAGCCCTTAGGATCTTTGCTTGATTACCAGCGTTGTGATGACGCTCACACTCGGGGAGCTGGGTGATCTATAAGCACATCCTTATACAGGTCCCTAGTCGTTGGACTATCGAGACAGGGCATCGATACTCCGGAGTAGACTAGCGTATGCGCTTCTCATCCCAGCGTGGGAGACGGTCTGTCCCACAGCCGTCAGTACGTCGTACTTGAGATAGTATGCGGGTGCTCGTTAGGTTACGAGTACACTGGACAGGACTCGTCGGGAACTGTTGGTTGGTATTATACCTATCGTCAGTTATCAGTTCCCAGGTGACATGAGTACACTTAGTCCGTTGACTTGACACTGTCACTTCGCCTCGAGTGTGTTCCCACTGCACTTTGATTACTACCCTACCACGGCTCAAAGGAGTCGTGCAAACAGGTAGTTTTTGGGTGCAGTCCCGAAGCACTTGGAGGCAGTGACGGTTAGACAAGATTCGTCTCTCCCGGTATTGGGGGTTGACATTGCGCTGTGTTCAGGAGAGCCATTACACGAGTAGTCCCTGGCCAGGGCAAGCGAGATATACTGGTAGGTTTCCAGTGTTATCTCAGGGTGTTCTGGGCTACACTCCGACACGACTTGTACCGCTATTAGGGGACTGACGTTCACCGCCTCCCTAGGCCCGCCATGCGATGTATCAGACGAACAGACCGGACTGTACGGAGACTGTCACATACAGGCTCAGTAGGAGTTCAGATGGGGTTCACCTCGTCAGTCTTCTTATCGACATCTACCTGGGGACCGTTACGTACAGCTAGTGCCGCTTGCGGTCTATGGTTAAACCCACTGCCAGCGTAGTGTCGAGTCTTTAGAGTCCCACACAGAGAGCTATTCGCCTTTAGGCAAAATGAGTAGAGGTCGCATGGTTTTGCGACAGGGTTCGTTCACATTCGTGCACTTGTGCACGTTTGCTGTCCGGACAGTTTATACTAGCGGGCTTTGGTTTAAGCCGGATCCTAGTATATGATTTGGGATTGGTTTTCCTCATTGTATTCGTGTTCCTCAGATCACGAATGCGGGTGCGTATGCACAGTTGTTTGAGACAGAGGGAGAGGACCTTGATTAGGGTTAATGGCTATTGTCATTTTATTAACCCTAATGCTTATGTGTGTATTATATTTAATTGATAATTAGTTTGATAATTGTGCATGGTTATGGTTGTTGACCATTTGACCTCCTTGACTTGTTGACCTAAGTTGACACTTTGACCATCATCATTTCTTTTGGAAGATGCTTTTTGATCCTTGCAAATTGAAATGATAATGGTCATGTCATGATAAGCCATGACAATTATCTAGCTAATTATTTAATTAAAATAATATACACATATTAGTGAGAATGGTTCACATAATTCTCATTCTATCATTTCATTTCTCTCTCTTGTTCTTCCTCTCCCTCAAGCTCTCTCCCTCTCATGTGTTGAGAAACACTTGAGCTTGAGAAAAATCCTCTCTTGATCATCTTTACTCTCATCTAGGGTTGAAGGACTAGCACTTCTTGAACCCTAGTCACTTCTAGCTTGGAGTTGAAGCCAAAGGTTGAGGCTTTCGGGTGGATCTTTCTTTGACGGGAGAAGACGACAAGGTGACCTCCTTCCACTACTCCAAGGAGCAAGGAGAGAAGGACTTAAAGCCCAAGGTATAACCTTTCTAGCACTTAGCTAGTTTCTAGTTAGCTTTAGCAAGTTTT
This sequence comes from Agapanthus africanus, assembly GCA_030015575.1. Taxonomy (NCBI): domain Eukaryota; kingdom Viridiplantae; phylum Streptophyta; class Magnoliopsida; order Asparagales; family Amaryllidaceae; genus Agapanthus; species Agapanthus africanus. The sequence goes on from CM057343.1 coordinate 159,584,857, forward strand.
TGTTTAGCAAAGATCCTTCATAGTCTAATCCATGTTGCCTAAGCTCATAAAAATCCGATTTTTATTCCGTTTTCCGCCTCCCCGCAAGCACCGGGGTGGGCAACGTGGACTTACAGCCCTCAGCCTCCCAAGTGATCTCTTCACCGTTTGGGATGCACTAAAATACCTTCACTGATGGCAAGACCTTCGATTGAAGTTTCTTCACCTGCCGATCCAATATTACGGCTGGCTGTTGGGTGAACGAAGGATCACACTCGAACTAAATGGTCTGGCGCTGAATCCAAGAGAAAGGTCATGAAGGTAATTGCAAAGTATCGACATAGGGAATACGGGGTGAATACTCAATAATCTGGGTGGAAGTTCCCAACTTAAGGCAACGAACCAACTCGCCTTAGGGATCCTAAAAAGACTTACTATCCTGGGAAGCTTCCCAAAACTCAACATGTCATTTATCGGAAATCTCTGTGGGAATACATGATCTGCTATTGCGAACTTGAATCTGCGACCCTCTTGGTCAGCATCTGATCTCTATCCGCAATAGACCATTCTCATCCTGACCCAAAACAACCGAGTCATTTCCGAAATTTCTAAACTAGCTGAGGTCCAATAATCCTATAACACGGAGTTAGGAAAACAGACTGGTGATCGACATGACCTAACTTCTAAACCTGAAGGTTACCAATTGGAGTGTCTCCTGATAACAGCTATCAAAGGAGAACCCTATCGATGGCAAATGATGATCTCCAACTGCCGACAACAATTTCTATACACGCACAACTTAACAATAACAACTGAGCAAACTGAGTATCACCGGATGACATACATCCGAAAGGAGTCACATCCTAACTAAACCTGGGTGGAACACCATAACGAATTTCGGGAAGATCTGCTCTCGTTCTCTCTTCGGAACGGTTAAAGGTTGCAACTCTCCCGTCAGTCTCAGTTGCTCAACTCAAGCACACAACAAGACAGACACCTTGAAACGAATCCCAAGACTTCTTGTTCTATCCCTGCCCACCTGTAACTACCTTACAAGTCACGTTAACAGTTGGTGGGACTTGAATGAGTAGAAAGAGTTGTCCGATGTGCCTGCCCTAGGATTCCACGTCTCTAACCCAGCACACCCTTGTCACAAGTCAAGGATTCCAAATCATTACCCAGCCGAGTAGGCTCCAATATCTTTGACGAACGAGCGTCGGCGGGCAGTGTCTCGCGAAAGCGATTTAAGAAAAGTGGTCGAGCGCGGACATGAGCAAGCTGTCTCCTCAAAAGAGCCGAACTTATGCTGTACTCAACGATCGCACAAGAACTGTGAATCTGCGGAGGACTATCACAACAATCAAATTCCGCCGCAGGAAGGTGTACCTTTAACTCTAGTGGTCCGTGAAAATCTGACACGACTCTCAAACAAGTGGTGTCTCTAATCTCCAACGCAAAACCATCGCGGCCATCTCCAGATCATGAGTGGGATATCCTTCTCGTACTTCCTCCAAATATGAAGAAGCAAAAGCGATAACTCTATTGTGTTACCTCAGTACACATTCGAGTCCTACTCACGAAACATCACAGTTAAACCACAAATTCGCCCGAACCAAAAAGCAAGGAAAGGGCTGAAGCAGTTGTTAACCGAGTCTTCAACTGCGGAAACTCCGCACACAAGCCTCAGTCCAAAGAAAAGAAACCTCCATTCCAGTCAATTTAGTCAACGGTGCAGCATTACACTAGCAATCCTGGAAGAAACGGCAGTAAAAACCTACTAAGCCCCAAAAATCTACGGACCTCCGTTCTGCTCACAAGTTTGGGCCTAAACTGTACGGCCACGATCTTCCTCGGAACCATACAAAGTTGTCTCGGTAACTACAAAACCTAGGAGTCAACACAACAAGCTTAAAGGGACACTCCGAGAATCTAGTAAATCGTGTAAGTCTACGCTAGCACCCCGGCCGTCTACAGACGCCAAATGCGGAACAAAAACTTTTTATCTGGCGCTATCGTATACTTTAACCCGGATCTGCCATTATTGCTAAACTAACAAACTGTAAAGAGTGTAGAAAGGTTATACCGAACGATCCGAGTCCTTCGTTCTTTAACCATCATCCCACGCTCCGTTGCGGCTGCTCCGATCTCGTCGATCTCTGATCTGCTCGTCCAGGTGGCACCACATCACCGATTCTTTAAACGGGCTCCCGCCTCTGACTCGAGGCAACTCGGTCGTCAAGTTTGCTAGAAGAGACGACCAAGATTGATGTAGAGAATGAGTAGATGACTTTGTCTCACTTCGTCCAAAACCGTGGACGATCGGTTAATGAAGTTGCCGAAGGAATCGGGTGATGGAATGAAATGGACTGTGAAATTCTATACACCGATAAAACCTATCATAATCTTTTCTAGCAAATGAAAACATCAAGTGAGAGAGAGAGGAGGGGGGCCGGCCACTTATAGAAGTGGGGGGTGAGTGTAGGAGAGGGGGGGTGACCATAAGCAAATATCATAATGTGAACACAAAAGAATATCTTAAGGAAAACAAGAAATGGTTAAAATCAAAGCATGAGTCACAAGACACCTCACCAAATCTAGAACCTTCTAGAACCTTCTAGAAGCATGACTCACCCTCATCCAAGAAAAGATAAATCCGTCTTTAACCGAATGTTAAAAGACGGCTGATAGAAAACTGGAAACTGGCAACTTCCAAAAGTGATCCTGAAACGACTTTCAGGATAACCCCGTAACTGTATAAATATACCCGCATTTGTATTACGACCGAATACAAATGCAACTGAGACAAAGATATTATACCTACTCAATATAATACTCGGATCCGGCTTAAACCAAAACCGACCAGTATCATCTGCCCGAAAACTGACACGTGCGTAAACGCACGTGCATTTTCCGAACCCTGCCATAAAACCATATGGCCTCTACAACGTTTCGCCCGAACTTGGGAAACTGTCTGTGGGGGACTCTAATGACTCGTCAGTACCCTGGCAGTGGGTTTAACCACAAACCGTCAGCGGCACTAGCTATGCGTAACGGCTGCCCATGGACTGACCTCAAGGGAGGCTGATGAGCGAACTCAAGGGAGGCCGATGAGCGAACTCATCCAGAAACCCTACTGAGCCTAACAGTGACAATGTATATACAGTCCGGTCCGTTCGTCAATGAGTATCGCATATCCGCCTAGGGGGCTAGTAACGTCAGACCCCCAGAAGCAGTATAAGTCGTGTCGGAGTGTAGCCCAATAACACCCTGAGATACTACTGGAGTACCTACCAGTAAATCTCCTGCCATGGCCATGGACTTTGTGTAATGGCTCTCCTAGACACAGCACTACCTCGCCCCCAATACCGGGAGAGACGAATCCCCTGCCGATCCGCTCACGTGCCTCCATATGGCTCGGGACTGTACCCAAAAGCTACCTGTTTGCACGACTCCTTTGAGCCGTGGTAGGGTAGAAATCAAAGCACAGTGGGAACTCACACGAGACAAATGACGACCTCAGGTCGATGAACTAACCTGTACACATGTCACCAGGGAACTGCTATCTGACGATAGGTATAGTACTAACTAGCAGATTCCCGGCGAGTCCTGTCCGGTGTACTCATAACCCAATGAGCACCTGTATACATCTTAGGTGATCCAACTGACACCAGTGGCTTGTGAGACCGGCCACCGCCCCTCGTCGGGGTCTCGACTGTATACACTAGTCTACTCCGGAGTATCGATGCCCTGTCTCGAAACTCCCACGACTAGGGACCACAATTAAGGATATGCATATAAACTACCCAACTCTCACGTATATGATCGCCATCATACTGTTGGTAGTAAAGCAAGATCCCAAGGGCTCTATCAAAGTGTAACATGCAATCACTCACCTGAACATGTACACGACTGATAAAGGCAAACCAGATAGCATACTATCATCTTGAGTAAGACTGTCCTACCGGGATAGGTCCTCCGCAATCATTGCAATCACCTACCTGCGATCCAATAATTGACTATGAGGGCACTATCTCCAACAATCTCCCACTTGCACTCAAGGCTAATTATTGCGATGTCGACTACTCACAGCCCGTGTGAAACCGAACATCCAACTCCTCTACTAATCAGTTTCACAAAGCCCGTTTGTAAAACTATTGTGTTCGAGAAATAGCCTCAGTGAGTGGATCCGCCTAGATGTTTCTTTCTATATCTCTCTTAATCTCAAGTTCGCGGAGAAAGCCATCTCCCGAATTGAGTAATACCTGTCTTAGAATATGTCTGGATATCTGATGGGACCTTGTTCATAAATGAACTCCAAATCCAAACTTCTTAGACTGTATTGATCACTGAACCTAATCAGTATCCGGCACCATGCCTCCCACAGTATTCTCTTGGACCACCTGTCCATAATACTGTCCCTCTTCGTCAGAGGGAAAAACTAAAACTCTGACAATCACTCTGTCATCCACGTCACCTTTGAAGCTTGGAATGATAACCGTCTCCCGAAGGAGGCTGCCGTCATTAAATCCGTAGAACATGTACTTATGTTCTAAAACTGCTTCCTTATGTCTCTCCAGGATTGGATTAATACAAACTTATCGCATCTAGTGCAAAAACAACATCTGGTGTGGTACTTGACATCTCATGATTGACTCAATTGCCTAAGCAAGTGATCTGCCAATCATGCACTTCCCTCTCCCCTTTAGTCTATACGACACCTTTAGAGAGGATGACTCCATCACCTGCAAGTACATCACCATGCTAGGAGTCAACTATTCTAAAAACCATTAGAATATCTGTCAAAGTACCCACATTGGGAAACTACCCAAATCCAGATCTAAAACCATAGATCCAGAAACCAGAATGTCAAATATTATATCCATATCCTGTCTGGAGAAACACCTGTGTGACGACCACAGTACAACCGATCGTAATATAGGAATTTTACTTCCCACTCTGTGTATGTCATCCAGATACCATGACATCACACCCTACTACCTTCTTAACAGATCCATCCCCTATTCTGATTGAAGTCAAACCCATGACTGTCACATCAAAATTAGATGATCTATCTCCGCTATAACTGCTCAAGTCTATAAATAGACATAAGCTACTTGCCCACTAAGCTTCCGCTGCTCCCACTGACTACGACAACCCTCTGGCAGAATAATATGCACGTACACTTCTAAAGCTAGTTTAGAACGACGCTATACTTATCCTCCTGCCTGGTCTCATAGTCTGGAACAACAGTAGTGTCAAGTCTGGATAGATAAGAACCTCCCTGTCACCGTCCTTGAGGCTACCGAAGTACCTCTCGGGTGTCTGAGGTTACCCACCATATCTGCGGAGTGGCTATTGGAATGTCAAACCTGATTGAATATATAGGTCCTATTAAATTTTCCGTAATCGTTCGCGGTTCTGGAATCACTTCCAGTTCTACCATACTCCCACTACTGTTTTCTGAAAAAGATCCATTTTACTAAAACTGTGGCGAGTCAAGAACAATATCACTATTGATCTTCCAAATGGTAGAATATCAACCCTCGTCATAGCTAGGGTCAACCCACAAACAGCCATTACAGAAACATGCCCTGAGTTATCCAGTGTCTGGTTTTAAGCATAAGCTGGACAACTCCCCGTACCTTAATATCCTTTAAGGTATGATCCATTCTATATCCAATATAGAAACTTTGGCACTTATTTAATTGGAACCATATTCAAATCATGCAGCTGTCTCCAGTGCATATCAACTCAATGGAAAGAGGCTAATCAGCATTACTCAACTTAGGAATCCATCCAATTATGAGTAACCTGAAAGAGAAACACGTTTCTCAAAACCATCACTATCATCTGAATACCAATCACAAGAATCTACATCTTCGATCTCTTTGAAGAATCCCGATACTTGTGACACCTGGTTTTCTACTTTATTCTTATACCCAAAACTTCTCAAAACTTAGAGCTTGTATTTCTACGAAACACTTGTCTAAATACTAGAGAAGTTATAAGTAAACAGAACATAGTACGAGGACCTACCCCTTTGTCCTGATGGACACTGGACAACATACAATACTCTGTATAAGTCCGCTGAGTTTAAATAACTCAAAATCTGTGCGTCGTAGGTTGAAAACTGTACCCTGGCGATTTCCTCAAATATCACCAATTACAACGAATTCCGATATAATGAGGATAATCACCAAATTCCCAATAACTTACTCCTACTCATCATCTGTAAAACCATACAGATATGAGAATGAAACCTGGTAAATACATACCCTTGGAGTAAGTGTCTAATCGGGAAAACAGTTTTCTTTTAACAATGCACTGAAACATGAATATGTTTCGTAGGGGTATTTTGGTATTCATAGCAATGCCTCTTCCATAATCCAATTCATGACTTCAACCGTATATCTCTTTGCCATCTCTCCAAATCCCTTTATTTGTCTTTAGTCGTTACCTTCTGTACACCATCGTTAGGCTAAATGGTTTTCTTCCTTCCCTACCGTTCGGCACCAGCCTATGGTTTGGAAGAAGACTATCCAGTAAGCATAATAGGTGTACCCTCCTAAACCAAGGAGTACTCGTATCTTGAGAGAAGGTGATGATAAAAGACAACTGAATAATACCTTATTCCTTTAAAGGTGAAATAGGAGTGGCGATGAAGTACGCGGTTTGGTCGTGAATGATATCAGTCGCAATTTACTTTGCCCTCTTTCCAATCCCTTTATTTTGTCTTTACATATTACCTTCTGCACACCCTACTTAGGCTAATTGGTTTTCTTCATTCCCTACCTTTCGGCACCTGCCTATGGTTTGGAATAAGACTATCCAATAAGCGTAATAGGTGTACTCTCCTAAACCAAGGAGCCCTCGCAACCTGAGAGAAGGTGATAATAAAAAACAACTGAATAAACCAATTCTATTTCTCCTGAACCTGGATCCATCCTTGAAGAAGTCCCTTCGAGTTCGTATATAACCATACGATGGATCTATCCAATGGAAGTGGATATCCGTAGCAATACGGGTGTTCTGAGAAATTTAAAGGGTAGAAGAAGGAGTGGCAATGACTTATGCAACATAGACAATCCAAAAGCCAGTATTTTAAGAAGATTCGGTCAACTTGGTCACTGAGTCATAGTCTAGGGTCGGTCAAAGGTCGCTGCCAAAGAGAGAGAGAAAAGAAACACTCTGCGTGCACTCAAACCTAGATCAGAATGGTTATCACTTTATCTAATCCGGAAACCTCCCACTGTCCTGTCAAATTCTCCCCCAAACCTGAAAGAAGAATCAATCGGGATCACCCGAAGAGTAAACCAACTCATCAGTGGGAATCGGGATCCAACTCTCATCGCATGATAACGTGACGGAATCCACTCGCGCTATCACACTCCAGAAGGTATGCGCATGCCTGGCAAGTTTCAGTTTCTTTAGAAACTCCCGATATGATTTTTACCCCATGTTCTTATGACCTTGGCGAATGTCAACAAATCATAAGTCACATGTCAAGTTCTGCCCGTCATTATCTTGTTAATTTGAACCCACCCGTACATACCCTTGACGAAAGCCAACAAGGTAATACGACTGTCCCAAACCAACACATCTATCTATGCAACAAATGAATACCCCAGCAACTACCAAACACTATGCCTTGACGAAAGCCAACAAACATAGCTTGAATATTACTGACCATCCATAAGAAACGACGGAGGGCTACGGCTGGTTTTTGGCGAAAAACCTTTAGCGTAATGAACTTGATCTCGTTGAAGGAACCTGATAGCTTTTTAAAATATAGTGGCGAAAACCTTTGCTAAAGAGGTCACTCCCGGTGAAGGGATCTCGGCTCTTTCCTCGTGGAATGAGGTGCAGGATATTCCACTGAATACCGCTATGCAAAGCAACATGTAATCGGCTATAGTGAAGTTATTACCCTGACGCAAACTTCTGCCCAAGGGGTCAGTCCCGGTGAAGGGATATCGGCCCTTGCCCCGTCGAATGAGGTGCAGGATATTCCACTGAATACCGCTATGCAAAACAAAAGGAAACGTCTTTGCAATAACACTTTTTAAATTTGTTCCAACAACATCAAACAGGTTTGTTTTACTTTGCATTGATCAGAATCAACGCAGTCCCATCAATCAATCACACCAGAAAAGAACGAAAATAAAATGTACGTATATGTCATCCGCATTCGTCACTGGGTCCCGTCATCACCCGTTAGGTTACTTAACTAACGACAGAGCGGGGACTGGACTAGCGCGGGTGTAAAACATATACAACATCTAATAGTATATAAACCAATATACAATAATCGCTCCAGGCGTGATAATATGCAACATTACAGAAAAGTAATAAGCATCACAGAACAATACAGATAATCTGGGATCCCCGGGTTTCACAGAGCCGCTGCTGAAACCCGACGTTCCCCTGTCGTGTGGATAGCCTGTGCAATGAAACCTAGACTCCTACGGGTGCGGCAAGTTACCCGCCAAAACCTGAAGCGAGGTAGTCCCCACAGCATTGTGAATGGAACACCCGGCACTTCACGGAATCCGGTAAATTGAGCACCCCTCCATGGGTCAACCTGTACCCCCTACGAGTGCGGCGAATAGTCTGCCAATTTTAGAGTGGAGCCCCTCTGCCTCTCAAAGCCATGAGATGCGGACCCGTTGCCCTCCAGAACCCGGCTATCCGTGCACTCCGTCGCGGGGCAAAACCTAGTACAGTAATGAAAAAATAGTACAATAGGTACATCGACCGCAACCTGGTCGTGCCCCAAAAGAATATTATACAACAGGCAGTGACGGCAGTCCACATGTTGGACGCTCGCCCCGCAATATCAAATGTACAAGTAAACTCAAACTGTACTACCATTGCACACTGCTATCCACCACGACAAATCCGCAACATCACAGCACAACACAGAACATCAACGCGAATGTCACGTTCGCAAACCCGTCTAAAAGAACTATAGCAATCGGACGCGGTTTACCGATCAAATGACATTCCCGGTCGGAGATATAATGTAAGCACTGTAAACTAACATGTTTAAATTTCGATCGACAAAATATCACATAGTGGGCCCCACGCAAATCTGTAGAACAGTAATAAAACCTGGGCCCAAAAGATATATACCAAAAACCACAATTTCCAGAGGGGAACACACGAACCAAATTTGGGAGCATGATCTCACCAAGTAGCCGCGGATGCGCGGCCAAACCATGGGTTTGGCCGCGTTTCCGCGGCGGTTTGGTGGAATTACATGCCCAAATTTTGTCGTCGTTCTTACAAAACCCTGCACAGTTTTCTGAGATGTGTGAAATATTTTTAGGACACCGTTTAAAAACAACAGAAACTGTCAAGCAAGAAAAATGCGGTATTTGATTTCCGGTTCGATCGATGTTTTAAACGCGTTAGCATAAGTTAGTATAGCAAAATGGTGAGGCTCTGATACCACTGTAAGTCTACGCTAGCACCCCGGCCGTCTACAGACGCCAAATGCGGAACAAAAACTTTTTATCTGGCGCTATCGTATACTTTAACCCGGATCTGCCATTATTGCTAAACTAACAAACTGTAAAGAGTGTAGAAAGGTTATACCGAACGATCCGAGTCCTTCGTTCTTTAACCATCATCCCACGCTCCGTTGCGGCTGCTCCGATCTCGTCGATCTCTGATCTGCTCGTCCAGGTGGCACCACATCACCGATTCTTTAAACGGGCTCCCGCCTCTGACTCGAGGCAACTCGGTCGTCAAGTTTGCTAGAAGAGACGACCAAGATTGATGTAGAGAATGAGTAGATGACTTTGTCTCACTTCGTCCAAAACCGTGGACGATCGATTAATGAAGTTGCCGAAGGAATCGGGTGATGGAATGAAATGGACTGTGAAATTCCATACACCGATAAAACCTATCATAATCTTTTCTAGCAAATGAAAACATCAAGTGAGAGAGAGAGGAGGGGGGCCGGCCACTTATAGAAGTGGGGGGGTGAGTGTAGGAGAGGGGGGGTGACCATAAGCAAATATCATAATGTGAACACAAAAGAATATCTTAAGGAAAACAAGAAATGGTTAAAATCAAAGCATGAGTCACAAGACACCTCACCAAATCTAGAACCTTCTAGAACCTTCTAGAAGCATGACTCACCCTCATCCAAGAAAAGATAAATCCGTCTTTAACCGAATGTTAAAAGACGGCTGATAGAAAACTGGAAACTGGCAACTTCCAAAAGTGATCCTGAAACGACTTTCAGGATAACCCCGTAACTGTATAAATATACCCGCATTTGTATTACGACCGAATACAAATGCAACTGAGACAAAGATATTATACCTACTCAATATAATACTCGGATCCGGCTTAAACCAAAACCGACCAGTATCATCTGCCCGAAAACTGACACGTGCGTAAACGCACGTGCATTTTCCGAACCCTGCCATAAAACCATATGGCCTCTACAACGTTTCGCCCGAACTTGGGAAACTGTCTGTGGGGGACTCTAATGACTCGTCAGTACCCTGGCAGTGGGTTTAACCACAAACCGTCAGCGGCACTAGCTATGCGTAACGGCTGCCCATGGACTGACCTCAAGGGAGGCTGATGAGCGAACTCAAGGGAGGCCGATGAGCGAACTCATCCAGAAACCCTACTGAGCCTAACAGTGACAATGTATATACAGTCCGGTCCGTTCGTCAATGAGTATCGCATATCCGCCTAGGGGGCTAGTAACGTCAGACCCCCAGAAGCAGTATAAGTCGTGTCGGAGTGTAGCCCAATAACACCCTGAGATACTACTGGAGTACCTACCAGTAAATCTCCTGCCATGGCCATGGACTTTGTGTAATGGCTCTCCTAGACACAGCACTACCTCGCCCCCAATACCGGGAGAGACGAATCCCCTGCCGATCCGCTCACGTGCCTCCATATGGCTCGGGACTGTACCCAAAAGCTACCTGTTTGCACGACTCCTTTGAGCCGTGGTAGGGTAGAAATCAAAGCACAGTGGGAACTCACACGAGACAAATGACGACCTCAGGTCGATGAACTAACCTGTACACATGTCACCAGGGAACTGCTATCTGACGATAGGTATAGTACTAACTAGCAGATTCCCGGCGAGTCCTGTCCGGTGTACTCATAACCCAATGAGCACCTGTATACATCTTAGGTGATCCAACTGACACCAGTGGCTTGTGAGACCGGCCACCGCCCCTCGTCGGGGTCTCGACTGTATACACTAGTCTACTCCGGAGTATCGATGCCCTGTCTCGAAACTCCCACGACTAGGGACCACAATTAAGGATATGCATATAAACTACCCAACTCTCACGTATATGATCGCCATCATACTGTTGGTAGTAAAGCAAGATCCCAAGGGCTCTATCAAAGTGTAACATGCAATCACTCACCTGAACATGTACACGACTGATAAAGGCAAACCAGATAGCATACTATCATCTTGAGTAAGACTGTCCTACCGGGATAGGTCCTCCGCAATCATTGCAATCACCTACCTGCGATCCAATAATTGACTATGAGGGCACTATCTCCAACAAATCGCTGGGCTCTCCCAGTATCCGTATAACAGATCCTCAAGTGCTACCCTAACCCTCAAGGCACACTAAAAAGACTAGGTTGTCGTAAATAACACAACAATAACTAGTCGAGGAACGGCCCGAAGAAAACCAGTTCATCACACCTACGAATGCTGCTAGAGTATTGGTGAGTCCAGTGACACACCCAAAACACACAAGCCCGTAGCACGCACAAGGCAGTCTTCGGAACGTCATCACTCCGGACCCGCAACAATGATGACCCAATCCCAAACGAACTTAGACCAAGTCTCGCACTCTGACGCTGATCGAAGAAATCGTCAATGCGAGGTACAGGATACCTATCCGCACCGTAAGCCGGTTCAATTGACTATCCATCAATACACAACCTCAATCTGTCATCTTTTTTCTTGACGAACAGAAAAAGGAACTTCCTAATGCGAAACACCCAGACGCACAAACTCCCTCAACAACAACTCTGCAGCAGATCTTTAGCTCCTTAAGCTTCGCCGGCTCATCTGGAACGACGTCGGAAAAATTCTCGCACGAAAGAAAACCGGTCCAACAAACCAACTATGGCTACAGCATCACGAAAAACGCCAAGAATCCACGATATCTCCTCAGAGCCGACTAGCGAACAAGGCTGAATTCAAGCCATAAGAGGCGGCACCACTATCTACCTGCACAACAAGAACTGACTTGCCCGGGAAAACAAAACCTAACTGTTTCCTCACGGTAGCCCTCAACGCCTAGCACGTAGCTAACCAGTTCATGCCCAGGAGATTGCCAAATCCAGCATCTTTAGGAAGTTCAAAATGACAAACGAATCTCTATCTCCTATCTGATGGCATAAGACCGAAGTACGTGTTGCATAACAAAAGGATTGTTGACGGAAGTTAACACAACAAACGGCTAATCTACCCAGCACGACTCTCGTCCTAACTCGGCACGAAGTGTGTAAACATACGAGTGCATGAATCCGGATCAAACAATACGTGTGCAATAAAAGGATATACTGAAAGAGTACCTGAAACCACAGCGTTGGACGCCGGAGCATCCTGATGAGTCGAAGCGAAAACTTGGGCCTTCCCTCCATCTGCGACTGATCGAACTCCTCCTCTACTAGCTTGACCCCTCTGTGCAAATCCTCCGCGTCCACGACGTCTCAGAATACGACCCTGATGTGGTGTGAAGGAACACTGCCTGATGAGGTGTTGAAGGCTTCCGCATCGTAAACACCTACGCGCTGAATGCTGTCCTGCCTGGGGATGGAAGCCAAACGACTGTTTTCGTCCTAAGCCCCTGCTCTGGGCTGGTACACCAGTACGATTCCACAACTGTTCCGGAACTCTCACGGTCTCTGGAAGACGTGTCTCGTAAACTGGGGCTGTTTCCACCGGTGCTATGTAGGGGACGGAATACTGCATGATGATCGCAAGGAACAACTGGGTAACAGGGGTGACAACCACCTGTCGCTGCGCTCGAACGACCTCTACCAATGAGCTCATCGTCTGGCGCAAGCCCTGCATCTCTGCCACTAGTCTAGCGATCTGATCTGTCGTAGGGGAAACAATCTGTCCTAGTACAACAGGGGTACTACTCGGATCAGTCCTCGTCTCAGACGAATCAACTCGAACCACGGCTCTCACGACCGCTCTGTGCACCCTCGTAGTCCTTGGCGGCATAATGGCTGAAAAGAAGGTAGGATTTGATGCGGATACGAAAATTGAATCACAAGGATATATACGATCATAAAGGAAATTCAATCAATAAGTCCTAAGGTCGCTTAGGCGGAGTACCGTGTCGTGAGTATGCCGCGGAACATACGCACGCTACGCCACTCTGCTGCAGCTACCTACTCCATCATACCAGGGTCATCCTACACTCCGAAGGTAAAACCTACGCTCTGATACCAACTTTGTCACGACCCGAAGTTTGGCCCGTGACCGGCACTTAACCACGTAACGTCTACAGGCGTAACGCGACTAAGTAAGCCGAAAACCCAGAAATCAAACCAGTAAAAGTATAGAGTGTTTTAAGCTTTTGATAGAACCAAATACTAAGATGTCAAGAAACCCTAAGTAGACAATTACCAAGATAACAATATACGACGCCGTAGCGAAGAAAATGAGCAACAAGTGGGAATCATCACAGATAGAATAACTGCATAAGTAAAGTTGGCTCACAACGAGCTCGACACCAGAATACAAAATAATATACATCGTCCTCACAACTGGTCTCTAAGTCAATACATAAGTGGTAGATGGAGAGTACTAGATACAACAATGTACATAACTGAAAGATAACCAGATACCGCACAAAACCCACCTATCAGCAAAAGAGCTAGTACACCAACTGTAGGGGTATCTGTGTCAAAAGATGCAAGAACGCAGCCTGCCGCGACTACTCCGAAGGGCAACCTGCAAACACTGTGGCACAACGGGGGTGAGTTGCCAACTCGTGAATAGAGGATAACATATAAAGGTAATCGCGAGTATGCACGTGCAACGATACTCTAACCTATATCAACAGATAACAACTATATGATGAACTGGATGCTCAAACATGCAACAAGTACGATCTAATAACAACTCCATGTGATGAGCAAGAACTGTGATGATCAGGAATAGCAATGCAATCTAACAATCCTATATAGAATGAACAGGGTGTGCAATGATCAGGTAAAGCAATGCAATCTAACAACCCTATATAAAATGAACAGGGTGTGCAATGATCAGGTATAGCAATGCAATCTAACAACCCTATATAGAATGAACAGGGTGTGCAATGATCAGGTATAGCAATGCAATCTAACAACCCTATATAGAATGAACAGGGTGTGCAATGATCAGGTATAGCAATGTGTACTATATCAGGTACAATAGATACATGATGAGATATCGTGGACTGAGCATGGGAAATATAACATCTACACGGAATGTCATCGTGGAAAGTATAATCGGTACTCATCAATGCACCCAAATCCCAATGCTACTCAGACGTCGTCATCCTCCTCGGTCCTCCAATCCTATAAATCTCATATAATCGTGAGTGCCCAACATCGGCACCCAAAATATCAAGAAATACTCGTGCCAAGCATCGACATGCAAATCCTCCTGTATCGGGCATCCGTCAGTCCGGATCAGCTCACGGGCTCTGTCTGCGGTATCGGCCCTCGGCCCCGGCAGTACGAGTCGTCTCGTATCCATCCATCGACTCTGGTCGGTATCCTCCGGATAACCGCCAGGTCCAACAACCAATCACCGGTAGGTAGTAGTCCCTCTGCCAGGCTCACCGTCTACTACACAGCGAAACCGTTCTCGCCCTGGGATACCATACCGGGTCCACCATGTACCCGTAATCGGCCTCATCCAACTCCTCGATTCGGGTTCACATATATCACTCTAGTACCGAGAAAACACATGGTGGACGCACCGAAATATCATATCAAGGGAAACCGGGTTTTTAAATAATTAACTATTCTCTTTTTGAAATATCCACGGTTCCCCAAATCCAGAATTAACATGGAAACAATATATCTCAATGCGTAATCTAAGCAAGTATGAAGATATCAATGTATGTGTGCACAGATATGAGTATACAGTGTGCATGTGCGCAGGTATGAAGATATCAATGTATGTGTGCACAGATATGAGTATACAGTGTGCATGTGCGCAGGTATGAAGATATCAATGTATGTGTATGTAGTACCGGTAGGGGTATGTGATGCATATGTGCCTAAATATGGATATAACATATGCTGTTATGCGGCAAATCATGACAACATTAATAAGGTAGAATCAGTATGATATATGATTTATAGCAATTCTATAATATGAGTGTCATGGCAATCACTAACGGTGTGAGTGTAGCATATCAATCGTGCTCGTATGACTTGAACCATTAGTGACAGTGCAGTGTTCTATGCTATCATTTCTATATGCAACAATAATGTATGCTACTACGGTCCATATGAACATCTACAATCTAATATCCTATCTCGCCCTGACGCTTAACGCCATACGGGCGATTTCCCCGTAGATGTTAAATCTACTCACCTGGTCGTGCGCTACTCGTAGCCGACCACCTGCTTCCCTTTCTTAGCTTCGTCTGACGTACCTGCCTGATAACCTGGAATTACACAAGAATCCATATATAAGCAACTATCTCGCAAAACGCGATATCGAAGTCAAACGATACGCTCGCGTCGCGAACTAAACGCGCGTGTGTACGATACGCTAAACGTGTGCACGCGTCTAAAACTAACCCCGACACGCCGTGATACGCTGAATCATGGAACCCTCTCGCGTATCGCGCGTATCGCGCGAACCAAACGTACTAGAAATACGATATAACGTCCCAGATTCTACCCAGGCTAACAACTTACAAAACTATACATACCACTGGCCTAGAAATAACAACAGACTCCTATCCAAGCAAACATCACCCAAAAATTCCCCTATCTGGCCGCAAATTGCGGCCAGAAAGATTAAACCGGCGGCCTCGCTATGGGGTGGGGGTCTCGGGCTCTGGTGGTGTGGTCTATACCTTGTATACAAGCTCCAGTTTCCTCAATTTTAACCTGAACTACTCGGGCCTATAGCAGATCACTGAAAGGTGAAATTTCACTTAAAAACACTAAATTTTGCACAATTAGAAATCATATGGTATTTTGGTGTAATCTGGGGTCTAACTAGGTTTACATGGTCTTAATAACACCTAATTAGGCTAGGTTAACCAATACTAACAGCACTAAACCATAAGTTCACACAAATCACCATTTTAAGCACAAAATCTCACTTTTTATACAAACCGAAGCTAAACTACACATACGTTAAACAAACAAGAAGTTGGGCTCAGATTCTATACCTTACAAGACCCTAGGTGCAAGGAGAAAGGAGGTGGAGAAGATGGGAAGTGCTGCTGCAGCTGCTGGGGGCTGCTGCTGATGTTGCTGTTGCCACTGCTTGCTGCTGCTGATGCTACTGATGATGATGCTGTTGCTGCTGCTAGTTGCTACTGCTGGGGCTTCTTCTGCAGCTGCTGCCTCTCTCTCTCTCTCTCTCAGCTGAGTGTGTGTGTGTGAGAGAGAGTTATGAGAATAATGAGGAAAGAAATGAGGCACCCTAGTCAACCTCTCTCTCTCTCTCATTAAATGAGCATGGCTCAAGCCATATTGCCCATACCCTCTCTCTCCTACCAAGTCAACAAAAGAAAAGAATTTCAATAAACAAAACAACACACAAAAAAAGAATAACACCCATAAATAAAAACAAGAGAACAACAACCATACCAATTTAAAACCCAAAACAACTTAATACAAAACTTAAAATGGCTTAAGGGAATGGTTAGTCCACCATGCTTGTTAATCATGGTTTAACCCCATCTCTTAACCCTAGTTTACATGCACAAGTGTGTGTGCGCCTAGAAAAATCCTAATAAAATATTCATTAATTAGAATAAAATATCGGTAAACTTTTTACCAAAAATTATCTATTAAAATATAATTAACCCCTAAACACGACCTAAGATGTTACAGCTACGCTAGAAGAACGCCCGCTGTATATGTTATGCGTTCCACTTTGTTCTCTTCTTACCGCAATCAAAACGGTGTCGCTTTGCAGCTAGCCGGTTGAGTACGGGTCGTCCACTGGGAGATGGTATGTTTTCCGTTCTTGTTTTAGACGAGTCAATGAAAGTGTATATATGTATGTTCAATTCTATCCTAAGTGTTTGTATTTTATGTTCAAGTAAACTTATTAGGGTTAAGATTGGTTAGTAGAGTTAGGATTAGTCTTGCGTTTATGTTTTGCCATTCTTAAAATAATGTTGGGATAATCGGAAGTAGCGGAGATTACGAGAACATAGGAATGGAATTTACGAGTTTAAATAAGCTTTCCAACGCTAAATCCATTCCTAGTGCCCCTTGTCCGTCCGCTACATACTCTTATTTTCAACCATAGGCTAAATATACGCAACCATGTATCCAATTAGATCACAACTACATGTCACGTTGTAGTACGCCCAAAGGACTTCTCGACTTAAGTCGCGGCTATATGTGTTTATAGCGCGTCTAAAAGAGGGGGTTGTGTTTGTTTGGTCTATTCATTTTAAGGTGTTTGGCGAAGAGAGCACAAAGGAATTTTCCGTCCCTCATGCTAACCTTCCTTAGCCCGAACAAGCGTGGAATTTATTCACATTTAAAAGAAAAATAAAACAAGAAGGAAGAGAAGAAAGAATGGAAAATACGGTTTTACAAAATTAACAAGCTAACTATTTGGGTCCTCACCTAAATAAGAGACTCCATTGAGAATTATGGCTTGATAAATACGGATTAGAAGAAAAGAAAGAAAAACAATAAAGAAAAACAACTACTTAACAACAACAAATAAAAGTTACACTAAGAATTAAAATTACAATACAAGAAAATAAAGATACAAGTTAAAGAAACACCCTCATTTGCATCAATCTTCCACTCAAAAAGCTCTCACTACAATTTCAATGGAGAATATATGAAGAAGAAGAAACTACAAACTAAACTACACTAAATCTAAGTAAAGAAAAGCATCCCTAACTTGGGTCAAAACTGGAGTATTTTTAGACAGATAAATGAAACCCTAGTGCCATATTCTGAGCCCATGTATAATTACCAAACTACCTCCAAAAGTTGGTCGGGAGAAGACATGACTTGGTCGCGGAATCGCCGCCCAAAAGCCATATCGGTCGCGGTTCCACGGTCTTTTGGAGGGATTGATGCATCGTTTTTCTTGGGCTTCCTTGTGTAGCTTTGTTCTTCTGTTTGACAGGTTTAAAATTCCAATATGGTTCCAAGATATCTTCAGATTTTCAACAGTCCAAAATGGCTACTCATTTTGACTTTTGGCCTTTATCTCCCTCGAGCTCCGCGCACCTCTTGATCTTTGTGTTACTCCTCTCATGCTCTATGCTTATCCGAGACACGAATGACCGCTGTTATTTGTCTTGTCTCTTAAACTGGTAAGCGGCACTGGACGGGTGTAGATGACCGGAGCCCAGATTTTATCTGTTTTTGGCAGATGTTTTAGATTTTGGCATAGCTGTGGAGATTTTGCGCGATTTGCATTATTTTGGACTGGGAACATGTATCCTGTAATCATATAACAAACACGGATCAAAAGCAAATACCTTTAAATAAACGAGCAGAAGAATGGGCAGTATTAAATGCAATATTCTGATGTGAACAAATACCCCAAATTTATCTTTTGCTCATCCCGAGCAAAACCATTTATTTTCAAAAAGTCATAAGCTCACTTTCGTAGGCATCACGGTTGCACTTAGCATGTGCAACAAACCGTTAAACCTCTAGATGTCCCTAATAGAAGTGTTGTCTCCTGAAGGTTTTCAGCGGATACTACCCACAAAATCCCATCAAACTAGTTTCATAAGTTAACCTTAATTCTAATCCTACGGTTTAGCATCTAAGTTAGAAATTCTATCATCCTAATTTAGAAATTCTATCATCATAAGTTAGAAATATCCATCCCTTATTTTTCACACCTCTTATTTATTCAACCTAAGATCCTATATATTTTGACAGTTTAGAAAGATCTCGGTTTCTCTTAAGTTTTCCTTCTAAAGCGCAGTCTCAAATCCGGAATTTTTATCAACTTTATAGAAAACATAAAACTTATTCTTTATTCCTATCTTTCCTCCAAATATCGATCGTATACCCCATGTGTATGTAAATTCCACCCCTACACTCAAGAATTCAATTCAAGCTATAGTACCCCTGCCCTAACAACTAATATTACTTCTTTTTATTAATGATGGACGGATTTGCTCACACATCTTTCATACGACTATACTGCTTCCTGAGGCACTAATCAGCCGATTATTGAATGTGTGAGCTTATTAAAGCGTAAATAGCAGTTTCCATGTCTTGTAATTTATTTTTTTCTTTTCAAGACCGGATATATTTTTTAATAATGCTCTTTTGGTGGTTAGTTTTAAATACCGTTTTTCTTTCATACTAGGCTTTCAGGCAACATTATTTCTAGGTATTCTCTACTATCCCAAGTTTCAAGGTGCGTGTTTGTGAGATTTATAGGGTATATATTTTCTGAATTTGGACTCAAGAAACTATTTTTCAGACTTATCATTCAATAAAGCTTTCAATACTTTCTCTTCATCTCGACTTAACTTAAGAACTGAACTCAAAATTCTTAACTTTTAAAAAAACTGCAAGAACGTATATTTACCAAGGTTAAACTGAAGAGGGGTTATTTTTAGTGTTTTCAATTCCTAAACCTACGATTTAGTTATTTCTAACCTATCAAGCTAACTTGACGACAAAGTTTTTATATTTTTGTAAAAAAATTCAATTTTGTGGGTTTTAAATATGCAAATGCAAAATATACACATGAATGTGAAGATAGAAAGTTTTACCGAGCACACCCCCAAACTTAAACATGACAGTGTCCACACTGTCATGCTACACCAAGAGGGTCAAAATTGTTGAGAGGTCAAAATCTGTCGGTACTCTCCTGTTTTTTTATAAAAGAAAACGCAAACAAAATATATATACACAAAAAGGTCCCCCCAAACTTAAGTGAAATAGTGTTTCCACTATTTAAGCATTAAAGTTCAGAGTTAGGAGGGAGAGAACATCATCAATCTATACAAAGCCTTACACAGCCAAACTATTCAAAAAAAGTATCATGATAATGCAGTGGTTGGAGAAAGAATGCGTAGAGAAAAGAAATGAAGAATACACAAGACCGTGTGTGGGTGGAAGCGGGATACGGTCTTGGTAGAGGAGATGAATGGCGGAGAGGAGAAAGAAATGGAATATGAACTTGATGGTGGAAATGGATTGAATAGAGCAGTACAGTTTGTAATGATCGAAGTGAAAGAATGGAGTGTACTAATCTAGCAACATGTTGAGAAATGGGATCAAACCTCTCAAGATTCGCAAGAAAACATAGGCCGACCAAACTTGGCGAACCAGACGAAGGAGAAGGAGTTGATACGGCGTAAAACGATGGAAAGGAATGGGGAAGTGGTTGAGGAATGATATCGGTTGAACGTTCAGGAGAATGGTCACAGTCAATAGAAGAGACATGATGAATTGGAAAATCCGACTCATCTAATAAAACTGGTTCATCCTCATTGATATCCTTAAAATTCTCCTCAAAATTCAGCCCATCCATGCATTGATCATTAACAGTATCCAGACACATATAGGGTTCGGGAAAAACAGTTAATGGTTCGGGATGATACCCATACGGAAGTGAAAAGACATGATGAATTGGTGAAAAAAATCATCCAAAATTGTGGGTTCATCATCCAAAATATTCCCAGCGTCGATATCCTCAATCAAGTGAAAGTCAAATTTCTCAGACACCTCATCAAAAGCATGGTTTGCAATCAATTGTGATTATAGAGTGGAGATGTAAAGATCAAAGGGATTAGGTGTGGTTTCACTTGAAAAGGACTCTTCACAATCGGGTAAATCAAACACTACATAGTCGCACAACTCATCAAACATTCTATCTTCCATTGGTGAATCATTTGGGGCACTCGATAGAATTTTGAAACTGGAGTTGTGGAATTCAATTTGGAATGGGTAGGTTTGATTTGGAAGGGCGTACTGCTCACTCTCACTACTCAAATTCTCAAATTGTCCTATCGCCATATCATACATTGGAAAATTTTGAGCTAGTTGGAAACTAGCTGCTGGTTCATTCGGTTGTATGAGGGTGGCCATGGACGCATTCAAATTCTCCATTTATCGGCACAACCCTACTTAAAATTCTTCCAATGACTGTTCAAGACTAGACATGGGTTGTAAAAGGGTTTCAATAAAAGATTCAAATTCGTTTGGATACGTGAAACTTCTATAGTGATGATCAGAAGCAATGTCTAGGTAAAGTGTAAAAGTTGGGTAGGATTGATAGGAATCGGATGGATGTGAAAAATGGACAGAATCGGGATCAACATTATGATAAGAAGGTGATTGTAATTGTTGTCCTAACGAATTTGGAGTGGTGAAAGATCGGTTATGAGATTGTTCAATTCTGTCAGCAATGGACATGGGTTTCTGAGTCGCAACATGACTCTCAGAAAGGGTATCAACATGAGAAGGTGTGAAAGTTTGATATGGTTGATACAAAGTGGAGTGCGATGTCCAATTGTTGGTTCTAGAAGCGTCTATCCGATCTCTCAAAGAAATTTTGGATATGGATGGATTGTTCGAAGTTCGACCAAAATAAGAACCGTAAGAAGAAATATCTGGTTATAGATATCAAAGTTCAGCAAGAGTTGGTCGTTTTGGAGTACCCATGATAGGAAAAAAGTGAAAGGTAGGAAGGGTGGAAGTGGGCGATTTTTTATAAAAAAAATTGAATTTTTTTTATTTTCTGGAGTTTTGAAATTGTTTGTTTTGGTTTTTGAAAAAAATACGGAATTATGGGACTAAACTTTACACGATCACAATATGCACAAACAATACCTAGAGCTAGAGTTTTTAAAGTCCAACTAGACCGCTCCTAAATTTCCAAACGACAAGTTGCAGGATAACTCTCGAATCGCCTCTTCACTGCCAATTGTGGCCAGATAAGCACAAGTGAGGTAAAGAGGGTTTCGCTCACGAATCACCGTGAGACGGGCCTTTTAAAATTATCTCCTCACTTGTCCAATTTAGGCATCACAAAGTCAAGTTTAGATAAACGGTCGATTCCCCGCAACCTTCACTTGTCTTAAATGAGCGCGTGATAAGTCCTTAAAGATTTGGTTTAGATATTTTTTATTAACTCAAGATAATGCGTATGCTTTTTGTGATTTGTGGGGTCTTAGGAAGGGTGATGAAATCCCCACCCAATCTTAATTGGTGTTCAAGCCCCTTAATGTCCGTTTTATTACATACAAAGCGATAAACAAACAAAATCTAAAACAACAACAAAAATTTTTTGGCGGCAGTGCAATTTGTGCAAAGAAACCTGCAGAAAATACAATTCAGTGGAGTTTAGAAGGGTTTCTGGAGAAGTAGAAAAGGTAAAAAAAAAAATTGGGCTCAGAAGCCGAGGACCGCGGAACCGCCGCCATTTGCATGGTTTGACTGCGGATCCGCGGTGTGATGGTTGAATCAGGGTTTCAGTTTTGTTCTGTGCACTCCTCATGTTCTGTTCTCCAGTATAAAAGCCTCTGTTTCTTTATTTGATCACTGTACTTTCTCCAGATTTGCCTGCACACTTGCATACAAAAATATTTAAAAATAGCAAGATGGTTTTTATTATATTTATTTATTATTATTTTTTTTTATATATACAAAAATTAACCCGAATGGTAAGAAAGAAATACGTTACCTTCTTCACGACAACGGAATCATTTGATTGTCCGTGTTTTTATGCGCTATGCTAGAAGAACGCCCGCTGTATATGTTATGATATGCGTTCCACTTTGTTCTCTACTTATCGCAATCAAGTCGGTGTCTCTTTGCAGCTAGCCGGTTGAGTACGGGTCGTCCACTGGGAGATGGTATATTTTCCGTTCTTATTTTAGATGAGTCAATGAAAGTGTATATGTATATATTCAATTCTATCCTATGTGTTTGTATTTTATATTCAAGTAAACTTGTTAGGGTTAAAGTTGGTTAGTAGAGTTAAGATTAGCTTTGTGCTTATCTTTTGCCATTCTTAAAATAATAAGCTTTCCAACATTAAATCTATTCCTAGTGCCCCTTGTCCGTCCGCTTCATGCTCTTATTTGCAATTCTAGACCAAACATACGCAACCATGTATCCAATTAGGTCACAACTACATGTCACGTTGTAGTGAGCCCAAAGAACTTCTCGACTTAAGTCGCGGCTATATGTCACTTATAGCGCACCTAAGAGAGAGAGTTGTGTTTGTTTGCTCTAACTTCATTTTAAGGTGTTTGGTGAAAAGAAGCATAAGGGAGTTTTCCGCCCCTCATGTTAACCTTCCTTAGCCCTAACAAGTGTGGAATTTATTCACATTTAAAAGAAAAATAAAACAAGAAGGAAGAGAAGAAAGAATGGAAAATACGGTTTTACAAAGTTAACAAGCCAACTACTTGGGCCCTCACCTAAACAAGGGACTCCGTTGAGTATCATGGCTTGAAAAATACGGATTAGAAGAAAAGAAAGAAGAACAATAAATAACAACTATTTAACAACAACAAATAAAAGTTACACTAAGAATTAAAATTACAATACAAGAAAATAAATATACAAGTTAAAAAAACACTCTCATCTTCATTAATGTTCCACTCAAAAAGCTCTCACTACAATTTCGATAGAGAATAGATGATGAAGAAGAAGAAACTACAAACTAAACTACACTAAATCTAAGTAAAGAAAAACATCCCTAACTTGGGTCAAAACTAAAGTATTTATAGGCAGATAAATAAAACTCTAGGGCCATATTCTGAGCCCATGTATAATTACCAAACTACCCCAAAAGTTGGTCGGAAGAAGACATGACTTGGCCGTGGAACCGCCGCACAAAAGCCATATTGGCCGTGGTCCCGCGGTCCTTGGAGGGCTTGATGCATCGTTTTTCTTGGGCTTCTTCGTGTTGCTTTATTCTTCTATTTGACATGTTTAAAATTGCAAAATGGTTCCAAAATATCTTCAAATTTTCGACAGTCCAAAATGGCTACTCATTTTGACTTTTGGCCTTTATTTCCCTCGAGCTCCGCGCACCTCTTGATTTTTGTGCTGCCTCTTTCGTGCTCTGTGCTTGTTTGAGGCATGAATGACCGTTGTTATTTCTCGTCTTTTGAACTGGTAAGCGGCACTGGACGGGTGCAGATGACCGGAACCTGGATTTTATCTGTTTTTGGCAGATATTCTGGATTTTGGTATAACTGTGGAGATTTTATGTGATTTGCGTTATTTTGGACTGAGAACCTGTACCCTGTAATCATATAGCAAATACGGATTAAAAGCACCTACCTATAAATAAACGAGCAGAAGAATGAGCAATATTAAATGCAATATTCTGATGTGAACAACACCGTTGGTGAGAGACCAGTTTGGTGAGTCAGAGTTAATCCCTGAAGTACCGGGAGGAAAGTTTGAGAGCAAAGTGCAAAATTCACCGAACCCTTCGAAGAAACTAGCAGTCCTTAGTTTGTGGCACAAACCACCGAATTTACAAGAACCAGCCTTTCCCCATTGATAGTAATTTGCCTTTCCACAATGCCATTTTCTTATGAAATTTATCAATCAATTTAACCCATTCACTCTTTGGCAATTTGCCAGCACAAAGAGGGAGCCCAAGATGAGTGAGAGGGAGAGATGCAAGGGAGCACTTCATGATAGTGGCTAGTGCTCTTCCTTTAAATTTAGAGCGGCCAAAATACACCAAATAAGACTTAGAAAAATTAATCTCCAGTACAGAGAGGCCTTCGAACAGCAACATAATAACTATGAGACACAAAAATTCATGTTCATCACCATCGCATATAATCAAAAGTGTCATCAGCATATTGAATAGATGGTGAAAATGAAACTCCTCTACTGAAATTATGAAATTAGGAGATGTTAACGTGCCATTAACACTGCAAAGTTTACATCAACATTTTCTGAACCGCTTCATAGATATGGCATCGATGAATTCACATGCCGGTGAGTGACTCGTTGATTCAGAAATCAGCTATTGCACCAGCTCTGTGATCATGATTTAGTGCACGCAGCTTCGACCACAACTAAACTCGTTTGAAAACCAAGCGAGCAGGACAATAAATGGATACAATTTACCCAAGGATGATCTATTTCCACACGGTGGTTTGCTCAAGATTGCTTGTATAAGATCTTACAATTTACAAGGTAATAAGTAGTGTCCGTCTCTTTAACGGTTTAATCTGCCTTCGCATCCCCTCGTGCTGTCCGGCAGCATGAAAATGGCTTCCTCCAGAAGTTACAAACTCTTATATATGAAATCTAAACAGAATAAGCATAAAACCAAATAATGCCGAAATACATAAATAGTTTTTAGAAAATCTTCTTACAGTATGAGAGCATCAGAAACTTCCCATTACTATACAAAAAGGAGCAGCAACCGTAACACTATCGTCAAATCATTTGTTTGCCAAAAACATTTGCGTTTCAATTTTCATAGTTTGCAGTATCCCTGAATAGCACAAATCTAATTATTATCATTGTGTTTGAGCAAAAAAACAATGAAGCCACATTGAAGGGGTTTCTGCAAAACATGGCAATACCTGCATATGCAAATTTAACAAAGAAGGGGGGGGGGGGGGGGGGGGAATACAATTAGTATCAGACGGAAGTTTCAGTGATACGCTTATAGGTTGAATCACCGCCATTTTGCTCATGGCAGCTTAGGCCATGCAAATTAGTGTCTATCGTATGAACTGGATACCTTTGTTCCTTTAATCAATTTACTAGTGCTGCCTACATTGAATGCATGTATTATGTAACCCTTTAGGCAGTACATAGACAGCACAGTGCATAATAATCGATTAGTACACCTCATTGTTTAATTAATTAGAATTTTAGAGGAAAATATTATTCCTTAATATTTAATATATAGTTTGAAATGCTAAAAAAATCCTAATCATAAAAGTGGGAAGACATTAGAAAAAGTTACAAAAATCTAATAAATTTTGTGAGTGAATTTAGTCTTTAAACAATCAAAAGTTAAATACCAAAACAAATTTTCTCCCTACGCACGAACAAAACTTTTGATAAACCTTTTGAAGTGGGCAGATCAAAACTTAAATCAAATTTAATGGGCAGTGCTGAATGTTTACCGCCCGAAAACCGGTCAGACGAGCTGGAGTAGAACGTCTTGCCTGAATTTGGGGTAGATGCATAGGTTTGATCCATCCAGCTCTCCGAAGACACTGAGTTGATTTATAACTCTGTATATCGGAGGTTTGAAAGGATGCGACCAATATAACCGACTTCGGATTCCCTCTCACGAATGAGAGGTTTATTGATTGTGGGGACATATTTTTCATACAGGCGTAACCTCCTATAGTTAATTACGTCATCGCGTACAACAACTTTCTGCACTCCAGGTTCTTTACTTCGTGTGTCATGTCTTTTGGTTTTTATTTTATTTGGGTTGCCCTTGGATTGTATATAGAAATTAATTTTGCCATTGCCCGTAGGGCGTGGATTAGTCCAAATCCGTATATATATATCATATGATTTGGGTCAAGCATTTGCTTGACAGGTGTTTCCCCAATAAAAAAGCAAAGCTCTGTTCAAAATTTGAAAGACAGCGTCAAGAGTTAAAAACTCTGAGACAGCGCCTCACGTGCCTCGCACGAGAGCGCCAAGAGTTAAAAACTCCGAGTCAGCGCCTCACGTGCCTTGCATGAGGACGCCAGCGCCAGAACTAAAATCTCTCTGTTAAACAGAGCCATTGGATCAAAGATCCACCGGAGATTATAAATCACCAAAATATAGAATTAAATTCTGTTGAGAAAATATTCCTCAAATCTTTCTAAACAAGAAAAATTACTCTCTGTGAAACAGAGTGCCGTTGGATTAAAAAAATCAATGGTGATTAAAAATCACCAATATATAGAAAAGATTCTGTATGGGAAAATATTTCCCTAATCTTGTTAAAAGCAAGAAAAATATCTTCTCTAAAACAGAAGTCGTTGGATCAAAAAATCCAACGGTGGATAAAATCCCCAAATCAATTAAAATCTCTCAATGAGAGATTTCTTTAACTAAATCAACAAACTTACTTCTACTATATAAAGGATCCAAGACTTCAAGCCTTGTACAGAGGAGACCCCCCATAAGCTTTGAGAAACAAAAGAAAAAGAGAAAAAGAGAATTCAATGGTTTAAGCCTAGGTAAGAAAATCCCCTTCTTAAACAAAAATCCTAGGTAAGAAGAAAGTACAGAGATTAGTTTCTCTCCAAGGGTTTAAGCCTTCAAAAAAGAACTTAGTTCTTACTCTGGTCGAGATCTGCGGAAGCAGATCTCCCTACAAGTTAAGAATTTAATTCTCATTGGGAAGATTTTATTATGCAGATTAAAAACTTCGGGGAAAGAACTAAGTTCAAAAAATTTAATTCTTCCAAAAGTATACAGGAATTTAATTCCTCTGATAAAACTAGGGTTCAACCCTGCAAAAGAATTTAATTCTTATAAAGAAACTCATATCAAAATCTCTATGCATATAAAAGAAAAGACTGGTCACGTGCTCCCACGTGAGCACCTTTGAGGAACAAAAAGAAAGGAATGAGATCTAATCACATGCTCCCACGTGACCCCTTAAAATGAGCGCTCAGCAATTGCATGAAAAGGGGAATAAACCAAAAGACATTTCCCATTTTAAGACGCCTCACGTGTTCCCATGTGACCCCCGAACAGTTGCTTAACTCTTACATGGAAAAGGGGAAAATTCCAAAGCCTGCGCTCACATTTCGAGCACCTCACGTGTTCGCACGTGAGCATTATATGAGCTAAGTGCTTAGCACTTATAAAAGGAAGAGAGAATAATCCAAAGAGGCGGTGCCCAACCTTAGGGCGCCTCACGTGTTCACACGTGAGGGCCACAGGAATTAAGTGTTTAACACTTGTATATATAGACGGAGATTGGAACCGAAGGGCACAGCACCAACTTTCAGGTGTCTCACGTGCCACAAGTGAGCGCCCCAAAGTTTCAGTGTTTAACACTTCTTTAGAGACTCACGTGAGAGCACGTGAGCACCGAGCATATATTAGTGTTTAACACTATAAGAAGCCAACTTCAGCCCTAAATTGGCTAAGTCCTCTTGAGATTAAAACGTCTTGGATCTCCAAATAGACTGAGCCTTTATGCTCATGACTTCCCAAACTAATTGACCAGAATGATGTCCATCACACATCTCCTAAGTCGATCTTAGTCTTCCAAAAATGACTAATGATCCTCAGATGGTCCACTATGATCTTTCCCCTCAATCTGGAATTTGGTTCAAGGGTACATCTCTCCACACCTCTGATACATGTTGTAATTCTTTAACGTCTTCAGAGAGGTGGAGGTCCCGACAACCAACTCTTGGTGCACCCCCAAACCGATGAGCGCATCCCAACAGACCGTAACGTCCTTAAACTACAGCGGACCGCAACGTCCTTAAACTAGCTATAGACCGAAACGTCCTTAAACTAGCTATGGACCAAAAACGTGCTTAAACTAAAACAATAGAGCCCAAATGCTCTTTTGTTGGATCTGAATGATCATAAATGCTGTTGAGTAGATCTTAGTCAAAAATTGGACTAACG
This sequence comes from Agapanthus africanus, assembly GCA_030015575.1. Lineage (NCBI taxonomy): Eukaryota > Viridiplantae > Streptophyta > Magnoliopsida > Asparagales > Amaryllidaceae > Agapanthus > Agapanthus africanus. Next base: position 159,613,642 of record CM057343.1, read on the forward strand.
TATCCTCAACCACCATTTAAGTTGATCTTAATCTCAAACGAGATTAACGATACTTAAATCAACTCAAATCCAAATCTAAGAATATACGGATTTGGACCAATCTACGCCCTACGGGAGACAACATAAATTAGTCTCCGTATACAATCCACGGACAACCAAAAATAAATAAACACACATGACACGAAGTGAACCGCTAGCGCAGGAAAAAGTGGAATTAACTGCAGAGGCTTGCGCCTGCAGGGAAGAGCGTTCCCACAATCAAAAGCCCCTCATAAACGAGGAAGAATCTGACGAAGTCTGCTGCAATGGCCGCATCCATCCAAACCTCCGATACCCGGTGCCATAAATCAACTTGGCGTATTCGGAGAGGTGGACGGATAAATCCAAATAGCATCTGCCCCCAAATTCAGCCAAGACGACCATCCCAGTTCGTCTCCGTTTTCGACGGTAAACAGATTCTGGAACGCCCGGTGGGACTTCTTCCTCTTTCCACTCCACACTTCGTGTGCCGTGTTTCGCGAACAAATCACGATTTAATATGGTTGCCCCTGGATTCGAGGTACTAAGATTTGGTGTCATGCTCCTGTGCAGAAGATAACATCGATGGCTTCCTGCTGCACCAACTGCAACAGCAACTCTCGCTCCGCCCCGACTGAAGGAGTGACTTACGAGCCCCAAGCGGCCTTCATCTTTTCAATGCCAGTGGAACATGTAACTCAGGCCACCACTGGACTGTTCATTGGGACCATGATCCTGCCGTCAAGCTTCAGTTCCCTAGTGCCATCACAAGAAGCTCCGAAGAAGTCGGTTTTTGATCGACTTGCAACCACCACGGCTCCTCTCAACGGGTCGTCCAAGTCTACCACCTCGGTCTTTGACAGACTAAGCCAAAGCTCCAGTGGGCCTGCAAAGAGGCTCGCGATACCTGAAGGGGTTATCCCGAAGCGGATAGCCATTCCAGTTCTGGCAGATAAAGTCGTCGAAGGGGCTTCTCCTACTAAAGGATCAGTCTTCACAAAAATGGTCGTTCCAACTCTTGCTTCCGATGAAGTCGCCGAGAATGCTTCCCCTATCAAAAGATCAGCCTTTGCAAGATTGGCCGTCCCCTCTCAACGGACGTCAGTCTTCAACAGGCTGACACCAGCAGCGGCCTCTCATCAAAGCGGGGGGAGGGGGTATGACGAAGCTGCTCCCACGACAGAGTTGGTTCCGTCTACACGACATGCTCGACGTCGCCACTGGCACCGAGTAAGGAAGGCTGGTGGCAGTTCCCCCTCTGGACTTACCCCATCAACTCCAATGGTAGAAATTGACGATGTTGTTCCAACCGGAAACAACTTCGAGCTGCTCAGGAGGGTGCGCAAAAACTCTCCAACCGCTGTACTAAAGAAGTCTCCTCTGCCTGTTGAAAAAAAACGCAGACAAAGCCGGAACAGCCTCCTCAACGGCTGTCCTCCAAGATCCATAAGGTCTGGCGGAGAGTCCAAGACTCTGTAATTGACAAAGACTACTCTCGCCGACTGAAGAAAACGAAGGCTCGGCAGGAGGAGGACAATCCCGCCGTCATACCACGGAAGGTATCGTCTGCATGGGTGCCTGCTGCAACGGCCCCCTCAATTTCGACTTCCATAAAAAGAGAAGGCCATAGAATCAACCACCACCCGCGGCAAATCTCAAGCGTGATGGATCCAAACGCCCCAAGTCTGGGGGCATGGTGGTGCACACGGTGTACACCGGGAAAGAAGAAAGCCGTACTTCTACTCATCAACCACTCACACGGTCTGTGACGAAAGCTCAGGAGCAACAACAAAAGCTTCAGGAGATGCTGATAAAGATGGACGCACTCACTGGGCAGAAAGAAAGCCCGGAAGCAACGTTTGAGCAGTGCCAGGAACAAGAGTCTGACACCGAGTTCCTGCGAAGGGTGCTGGAAGGAAAGGCTAAAGAGGCCGCAGAACAGGCCGCTAATATAAAACAGATGGCGCTTCTGTTCCATGACATGGTTGGGATGATGATCCAGCTGGAACCTCCAGCCGAAGGCCCTCCGATAATTATCGAAGACGACAGAGGGAAAACGTCAAATCCTCCACCGGCTTTCTCGGAAGCCAAGGAAGAAACGATCTCCAAGGTTGTCCTTGACAACTACATAGCTCAACAATCAGGCAAGCGAAGCGGCTGGCCAAGTCGTCAGAACTGGGCGACCTTATCCAGGCTTGTACGATCAAATCAAGTACCCACCGGGATATACGATCCCTAAATTAAACCTCTATATAGAACTCTAAAGACTCGTCAATACTCCGGCAGTAGGTGATGATCACATCAAGCACCCACAAGCCGTCAGCAGTACTAGCTGGACGTAACGGCTACCCGGGTATTGAGCGATCAGAAGATCAGCAAGAAAGCCTGCTCCAACTCCTGTAGAAGCCTAACGGTAACACTTCCCGTACAGTCCGGTCTCCTCATCTGATATGTCGCATATCAAGTCGAGGGGTGGTAAACGTCAGACCCCAATAACCGATAAGTCGTGCCGATGTGAGGCTCATAACGGATCGAGAAACTACTGATAACTCTTACCAGTAAATCTCTAAATCAACCCTGGCCAGGGACTTCCCTGTTATGGCCAATCGAGCACAGCGCAACATCAACCCCCAATACCGGGAGAGACGAAACCCTTCCTATCGCTCATTGCCTCCATGTGACTCGGGACTGTACCCAAAAACCACCGTTTTGCACGCCCTCTTGGACGTGGTAAGATGGAAATCAAAGCACAGTGGGAATCACACAAGACTCTATGACGATCTCGGGTCTACAGACTAACCTGTACAAGTGTCACCAGAGAACTGCCATCTGACGTGAGGTATAATACCATCTGGGAGTTCTCGGCGAGTCCGTCCAGTGTACCCAGTCTCCACTGAGCACCCGTATACTATCTCTGATGTCAAACACCAATGGATATGGGATCATCCATCGTCCATCTCATGGGTCGAGAAGCGTATACGCTAGTCTACTCTGGTATGTCGATGCCCTGTCTCGATACACCTACGACTAGGAACATTAATGGATGTACTTATGGACTACTCTGTCCCCACCAGTATGATCTGCATCATAGTCCAGATAGTCAAGTACACATCCTAAGGGTTTTACCAACATGTAACTATAAGACAGTATCAAGAGACAAGTATACATGTTAAGATAAAGAGCAACCGGATAGCATACTATCATATCGAGCAAGAAAATCCTCTCTATATATGTCCAAGCATCCAATATAATATACATCATCTGTACAATACTGGCCTCTAGGGCATACATACAACTAACAATCTCCCACTTGCACTAGGGCCAGCTGCTGTAGTATCGCATACCAAGCATCCCGAAGAGTCTCTCGAACTGTATCTGGGGAATGGCCTTCGTGAGTGGATCCGCTGTGTTGTTCTTCGTGTCAACCCTCCTGACCTCGATCTCCCGGCAATCTACTATCTCCCGGATCAGGTGATACCGCCTTAGAATATGCCTGGATCGCTGATGGGACTTGGGTTCCTTGGCCAAAGCCACCGCTCCATTGTTATCACAATACAAAGGTATTGGATGCTCAATGGATGGAACCACTCCAAGTTCAGTAATGAACTTCTTGATCCAGACAGGCTCTTTGGCAGCATCGTTGGCAGCGATGTATTCAGCCTTCATCGTCGAGTCTGCCACGGTTTCCTGCTTGGAACTCTTCCAGCTAACCGCCCCTCCGTAGAGGGTAAAGACAAATCTCGAGTGCGACTTAGAGTCGTCCTTATCACTCTGAAAGCTCGAATCGGTAAAGGACTCCACTTGGAGTTCTCCGTTACCATACACCAAGAGCACCTCCTTAGTCCTTTGTAAGTACTTGAGAATGCTCTTCACAGCTATCCAGTGACTCTCTCCAGAATCAGCTTGATACCTGCTCACTATACTTAGTGAGTATGCTACATCAGGTCTGGTACACAGCATCGCATACATGATAGAGCCTACAGCCGAAGCATAGAGTATGCCTTGCATGCGAGCTCTCTCCAAATCAGTCTTGGGAGACATCTCTTTGGAGAGAGTGAGTCCAGAGATCGTGGGTAAGTTCCCACGCTTGGATTCTTCCATACTAAACCTCTTTAGTATGGTGTCAATGTACCTGGATTGGGACAATCCCAATATCCTTTTAGATCTATCTCTATAGATCATAATTCCCAGTATGCAGGAAGCGTCACCTAGATCTTTCATTGAGAATCTTTGTGATAAGAAGAGCTTAACCGATTGCAGCATAAGAATGTCATTTCCTATCAAGAGTATGTCGTCCACGTACAATACGAGGAAGACAACCTTACTCTCGGCTACCTTCTTGTAGATACAAGGTTCATCTGCGTTTTTGACGAAATCAAACTCTTTGATAACGACGTCAAAGCAGATGTTCCAACTCCGCGATGCTTGCTTTAATCCATAAATGGATTTAAGCAGCTTGCACACCTTCCCGCTGCTCCCACTATCTACGAAGCCCTCTGGCTGAGTCATGTACACACACTCTTCTAAATCACCGTTTAGAAAGACGGTTTTAACATCCATTTGCCAGATTTCATAGTCATGATATGCAGCGATGGCAAGCATGATCCGGATGGATTTAAGCATAGCCACTGGAGAAAAGGTTTCGTCATAGTCCACACCTGGTCTTTGACGAAAACCTTTTGCAACAAGTCTAGCTTTGAAAGTATCCACCTTCCCATCTACACCAAGTTTTTTCTTGAAGATCCACTTGCTCCCAATAGGTTTTACCCGTTCAGGAGCATCTTTTAAAGTCCATACTTTGTTGGTGTACATGGATTCCATCTCGGACCGCATTGCATCCAGCCATTTCACTGAGTCCCCACTCGTGATGGCCTGCTCGAAGCTAGTTGGGTCATCATCAACCATGATGCAATCCTCGCTCCCACCATCCATGAGAAAACTGTAATATCTCTCAGGTGGGTGAGGAACCCTACTAGATCGACGGAGAGGCTGAGGTTCGTTGGGAACTACCGAATCCTCTGGTTCCATCAAATCTTCTGTTGTGGTTTGTACAGCTGGAACCTCTTCCAGTTCTACCTCAGAGCCACTAATCTCTTTTGCAAGAAATTCCTTTTCTAAAAAGGTGGCGTGTTAAGCAACAAACACCCTTTGTTCCTCACTGTGGTAGAAGATATACCCTCGCAAATGTTTGGGATATCCAATAAACTTACACAAAATAGACCTTGCTTCGAGTTTGTCCGGTTTTTGTCTTTTGACATAGGCCGGGCAACCCCATATCTTAATAAAATTAAGATATGGTCTCTTCCCCTCCCATATCTCATATGAGGTAGTAGGCACAGATTTGGTAGGAACCCTATTCAGTAGGTATGCTGCTGTCTCCAGTGCATAGCCCCAGAAGGAAATAGGTAACTCAGCTATGCTCATCATAGAGCGCACCATATCTAATAGGGTGCGATTCCTCCGTTCTGATACACCGTTGTGCTGTGGTGTATATGGAGGAGTTAGCTGAGAGAGAATCCCATTCTCTTTTAGGAAGTCCAGGAATTCATTGCTCAAGTATTCACCTCCACGATCAGATCGAAGGATTTTAATACTTTTCCCGGTTTGGTTCTCGACTTCTTGTTTATATTCTCTAAATTTCTCAAAAACTTCTGATTTGTGTTTCATCAGGAACACATACTCGAATCTAGAGAGATCGTCAGTGAATGTAATGAAGTACGAAGAACCATCCCTGGCATGTGTAGACATGGGACCGCATACATCGCTATGTATTAGTCCCAAGAGTTCAGTAACTCTCTCTCCGTGTCCCGTAAACGGAGTTTTGGTCATCTTTCCTTTGAGACATGACTAGCAAGTATCATAAGATGAAAATTCAAATAGATTCAAATATCCATCCTTATGCAACTTAGCTAGCCGTGTCGCATTGAGGTGACTTAGTCTACAATGCCACAAGAAGGATTCGTTCAGTTCTGAACTCTTCCTCTTATGTGTGTTTGCTATGCTCAGAACTGTTGATTGATTTAGAACATAAATGTCATTGCACATCGTGCCTGATCCAACCAACTTTTGGTTCAGGAAAATGTTCATAACATTATCTTGTAATACAAAATTATATCCATCTTTACTTAATAAAGAAACTGATATAATGTTGCATATCAGGTTCGGCATGTAATAGCATTCGTTCAAAATCAATGTATTACCAGTTGGCAATACAAGGTGATATTCCCCGACGGTTTTAGCTGCAGCAATTGCACCATTTCCAACCCTTATGTCTTTATCACCTTCTCCAAGTTCTCTACCTTTCCTAAACCCATGTAACTGATTACATATATGGAATCCTGACCCGGTATCTAATACCCTGGACGTAGAGAAAATGGAGAAATAGTTCTCTGTAACGAACACACCCGAAGAAAATGCATCAACATGTACTTTCTTCACACAGGTAGCATGGGAATCCTGGCATTCCCCTATATCCTGTTCAGTCTTATAACTTTTATAAGAAAGAACGGAACCAACCTTCCCCAGCACAGTATAACATGCGGGTTCGGTCAATACATCCATATTATTATCTTGATTAAGGCATGATATGGTCGCTACCTGGAGAGAGAGAAGAAAACACTTTAGCGTATACTCTTGCAAGATCAGATTGGTTATTATTTTATCTAATCAGGATGGCTCCCACTGTTTTTATCAAATGTTCCTTCAAACCCTAAAAGGAAAGACTAGCCGGGATTAATTACACCCTACAATTTCGCCAATCTTTCAGCCAGGCCAGTGTCGGTACTTTGAGGGAGGTTCCCCGTGCTTTCGCACGGACCTAATTAAAGTAAACCTTGTTTTCTCAGAGGCGTAACCCCGTTGACACCTTTCTAGACACCTACTTGATCGGCTAATTGTCCTGTGTAAAACTCTCCCAGGAGTAACAATTACTCGCAGTGGGTATCGGGATCCAACTATCTCATAGAAGGTATGCAATCTCATTGCAAATTTCAACACTTGAAATTCCCGATAATATTCTGCCCTAAGCATCCTATGACCTTGACGGAGTTCAACAAACCACAGGGTGCAAGTCAAGTTCAACCCGCCATTTCTTGATTGAATCAAACCCACCCGTACGACCCTTGATGGAGGTCAACAAGGTCGTACGACTACCCTAATCCAATCTGCATCATATGCATAAGCAGATAAATACTAGTTAGCTACCGCACACTACGCCTTGACGGAGGTCAACAAACGTAGCACGAATACTAAGTAGGACTTATCTGAAATGACGGAGGGCTACGACAGGTTTTTTCTGAAAACCTATTGCGTAATGAACTTGATATCGTTGTAGAATCGAGTGAATTTTGAAATGGAATGATTTTGAGACTTTTATTAGTTTTGCTAAAGAGGTCACTCCCGGTGAAGGGATCTCGGCTCTTTCCTCATCGAATAAGGTGCTGGATATATCATATATATCACTATGCAAAACAAAACTCCAAAAGCAATCAAAAACAAACCGAGTGTTGTAGCATCTGCCAGTTTTGCTAAAGAGGTCACTTCCGGTGAAGGGATCTCGGCTCTTTCCTCATCGAATAAGGTGCAGGATATATCTCATATATCGCTATGCAAAGCAAAAACTGTAGCTACCCTTTTTGAAAATTTAATTCTACAATATCTTTTAGGTTTCTTTTCTTTCATTAATCATATTAATGAAGTCCCATCATTTAAGTCACCTAAACATCACAGATAAATACGACGTACACTTATGCCATCCGCATTCGCCTCGATGTCCCCTCGTGCACCGTTAGGTTAGGTAACTAACGGCAGAGCGGGGCAGGGCTAGCGCGGGTGTAAAACATAAGTAACGTCTATATAATATATCATATATACTATATACAGTATTTATCACAACATATCAAATGATCACATCACAGATATCGCAGCAGAAGAAACATATGAAACATTGGATATACTAGCGTGTTTTATTTTGAGCCTCTATAAAACACGGATTCCACGGTCCCGATGAATAGCCAAACTCACACCCCTAGACCCCTACGAGAGCGGCAAGCAACCCTTCCAATTCTAGAGTTAGGAGACCCGGATTCGACTTCTCGAGTTGGTCTCCCACTGGACTCCAGAACCCGGTTACTTGTGCTCTCCTCCTTGGGTCTATCCTAGTGCGGAAAAGTAAATAATATACAAATGGTGACATCAACCTCATTCCGGAAGTGCCCCAATAAAAGAATATTACATACATTTAATTTTACATGAATGAAAATAAAAACTCTCATCTCACATAAAACCCCCGGCTATTCAAAACGCGACGATCCAATATAACATATCCAGCAACACATAACATCACATGTCATCAACGTAAATAAGTATGCATACACCGATCGTCGTTGATGTATAGCAACGAAAACCGGCATTACAACTACATACTACACTTACGGTCACAGAAAAGAAAGTGTAAAACTACAACATTTGGAATCCACAATCTCTTTAGACATCGTAAATCCGAAATATCACATACTTCGCATTTCATGCCTAACTATATGAATTCCACATATTGTATCACATTCCAGATAAATAGACAGTATTAAACTGTCCGATCGAATAATCAAATATCCAAGATTTCCTAAATAGCTCAACACTTGAGCGGAGTTCAAAAATTCCAGAATACGTCACAGTACCAATGGTCCAGTCGTAGAAGGCTCAAGCCAACGCCTCACATGAGGCACGCCGTACCGCCCCAAACCCTAAGCTTTAGAGGCGATTCAGACGGTCACATAATGGAGATAAGGTTTGTGTTCTTCTAGAGGGTCCATCGGTTTACTTGCACGTTTTTCCGAAAGATTTAAACCCAAGAAAAAACTCAACACTTGAAAGTTTTTCGTGCCGGGAAAAATTAAGTTAATGATATCCGTTCGAACATTTTAATACTTTCTAAATTATCCGGAAAAAGAACGAAATTAAATTTTCCGATCGAATCAACGAATACAAAATAAACCCCAGAACACTCAACACTTGAGTCAGTTTAAAAATACCCAGAAAATATAACTCACAGAAATAGAGATTACAGTGCAAAAATGAGGGCATATATCCTCTATACTGCCGCGGATCCGCGGCCCAAGCGCGGTACGGCCGCGGTTCCGCGACGGTTAGTACGGATCATGCTCTCGTTTTTCACTACAATTCTTATATTTCCCTGCTGATTTTTTTAGGCATTTTTAATTCAGAAAAATCACAGCTTTTAAAATTTGTCCAGAGAGGGGTTCATTTTGGCGTTTCGGGGTTTGTTCGGAGTTTTAACTTCGTATACTCGCCGCCTAATGATCTAGCTAGGCTCTGATACCACTGTAGGCTTACTAGGCAATCTAACAAGGTTTTACAAGGCATCAACCTAGCCCGTTTAAAATTTTAGCCGTGCCGAATAACCCTAAACAAGATCTTTGCTAGATAATTAGGGTTGCAAAAGCAAGTAGATAATATTTACCACTAAGTGAATACGAAATACAACATTTGTAGATCGGTCCTTCACTTTATAAAGCTCCTTGTCGTAGTCCCTTCACTGCGATCATGGTTCTCCCGGGCTCTTGCATGGCTTCACGAGGCGAAAGATGCGTCCTTGCTTGAAGTCTTCGAGGCCGAAGATGATCTACGTCGAGGGAATACCGACTCAAGCTACTACTTCACTAACTAGAGAATTAGTGAAGCAAACACCCTAAACTAAAGTGCTAGTCTAGTAGAGGATGGAGAAATAGGAAGTGGGTTCTCTTTAGAATTTTATTTCTCACAATGTTTCACTCTCCTTTTAAAACCCTAGCAAGCCTTTTTTCTTTGCTTAAAGAAGAAGATGAACAAAAGAAAAGGACGAGGATAATGATCAAGTGAGTGAGTTAACCATGGTGAGTGAGTATCATTTACTAACTCATGTAGAGACATAACCATGGTTAATCCAAAATGGTTAGGTTAACAAAAAATCTAAAGTAAAGACAAAGTTAGTGGACTTTGTCAAAGCAAAGAAAGCTTCTACAAGCTTCATGCTTTTTCCAAATTTCCACTAATTTTGTAATTACCTTAAATAATTATAACCCACCATAATAAATAGAATGGTGTAAGTCTCATACACCCATGAATGATGTATCAACAACCATGATACAAAAAGAAAACACATTTTAATATATATCACATATATATTAAAGTTGTCCACATGTGAGAAAAATCCTTAAGTGAACAAATGTTAGTTAATATAAATTAGTATATCATATATACAATTATACACTAAATTATTAAATCAACACTTGACTTAATAATCCGGTTATATCTCATATAACCGACTAATATCCAATGTATCGACTTATCGAATCAACACCTGATTCGATAACCTGGCTATATCACATATAACCGACCGATACAAAAAGTCGCGAGAATAAAATACGGTATCACATACACGCATTATTCTCGGTCCCGCACATATCACATACGTGCTCCTATTTCGTTTTGCCTGAGCCAGTAAAAACTCTATGTAGGACTCTAAAGACTCGTCAATACTCCGGCAGTAGGTGATGATCACATCAAGCACCCACAAGCCGTCAGCGGTACTAGCTGGACGTAACGGCTATCCGGGTATTGAGCGATCAGAAGATCAGCAAGCAAGCCCGCTCCAACTCCTGTAGAAGCCTAACGGTAACACTTCCCGTACAGTCCGGTCTCCTCGTCTGATATGTCGCATATCAAGTCTAGGGGTGGTAAACGTCAGACCCCAATAACCGATAAGTCGTGCCGATGTGAGGCTCATAACGGGTCGAGAAACTACTGGTAACTGTTACCAGTAAATCTCTAAATCAGCCCTGGCCAGGGACTTCCCTGTTATGGCCAATTGAACACAACGCAACATCAACCCCCAATACCGGGAGAGACGAAACCCCTTCTATCGCTCATTGCCTCCATGTGACTCGGGACTGTACCCAAAAACCACCGTTTTGCATGCCCTCTTGGACGTGGTAAGATGGAAATCAAAGCACAGTGGGAATCACACAAGACTCTATGACGATCTCGAGTCTACAGACTAACCTGTACAAGTGTCACCAGAGAATTGCCATATGACGTGAGCTATAATACCATCTGGGAGTTCTCGGCGAGTCCGTCCAGTGTACCCAGTTTCCACTGAGCACCCGTATACTATCTCTGATGTCAAACACCAATGGATAGGGGATCATCCATCGCTCATCTCATGGGTCGAGAAGCGTATACGCTAGTCTACTCTGGTATATCGATGCCCTGTCTTGATACACCTACGACTAGGAACATTAAATGATGTACTTATGGACTACTCTGTCCCCACTAGTATGATCTGCATCATAGTCCAGGTAGTCAAGTATATATCCTAAGGGCTTTACCAACATGTAACTATAAGACAGTATCAAGAGACAAGTATATATGTTAAGATAAAGAGCAACCAGATAGCATACTATCATATCGAGCAAGAAAGTCCTCTCTATATATGTCCAAACATCCAATATAATATATATCATCTGTACAATACTGGCCTCTAGGGCATACATACAACTAACAATTTTAAGTTCAGCCGCTTATGCTTAAGTATCGTTGGATCGTTTGATCCAAGAGCTCTCTGTTAACAAAGGAATATCTTTCTTGTTTTTAAGAAGATATAGGAAAATTTTCTTGTTAACAAGAAAATCTCTTTTTGTTTTAGAAAGATAAAGGCAATAAATAGAGTTTAAGCTGTACCCGAAACATACGCTTCAACAGAGATTGGCGCTGGCGCTGCTGGCGCCAGGATGACATCGGCTCGGCTTGAGCCGGAGATAGCATTGGCGCTGCTTGCGTCAAGATTGGCATTGGCGCTGCCTGTGCCAGAATTGAGCTTAAGCTCTTGAACCCAAATTTGGACGGGAACACCCTTAAATTGAGAAAGTTGAAAAGATTTAAGAAGAAAGGTAAGTTATCCGGGCTTCAATCCATTGTCCCCGCCAGATATAGATCTCCGGTGTTTGAATAATCAACCAAATTTGGAATTAGAGGGAACTGAATAAGATTTGACAAAAATACAGTTCGAACTAAAAAAATTGTAGGAGTGAAAAAGCAAAAGAAAATTGTGAAATGGCACTAATATGTATAAAAACAAGCACAAGAAATGCCACTGTGACACGTAAATTTAAGATGTGCATTATAATATGATGGAGTATATAATATGATATATAAAGATAGAAGAACTATTTTCCTATGTCTCTATACAAGTGAGTGAATGTATGAATGCGGCGAACCTTTGCATGTATAATGTGGTAATATTTTTGAATCTTGAGAAAGGTACTAATAAAGATCATCTCATTAAGTGCTTATTGAGTTTAAGTATATATAGCAACAAACCAAAGAAACAAAGAAAAACAATAGGATATGGAATTTAAAAAGAGTAATTACAAAAAAGATGCTCGATTTTACTAATTATCTTATTGAGTTCTTAATTTACAATGAATATCTCCAAACATTTTAAAGAACACAGAACTTACACATCAACACATCTTCTGTATAACCACTTATTCTACCAAGTTCTCCAGCATTACAGTTTTATACCTGAAATTTAATCATAGCGAAGGTAATCAAAATCTCGTAAAGTTATATATAAGACATCAAGCACTGAATCACTTACTTTACAGGTAGGTAGCTCCCTCGAACAGTAATCTCACTGATTTCAGTTTAAGCGCTCCAATGATGTTTTTGAGCTGCACCTTCATGCAGCAGAGCTAAAATTATCATCTCATGTACGATATCAGTAGCTCATTTCATATCCATCAACTTTTTTAGCTAATTAATTAAATGCATTATGATCCTTAACTTGAATTGCTTCAATGACCCTCCCATTATTCGAAAGACAAGCTGTTATGGATTTACAAGGCTCGTCATTAGGCTCCCAAGTCCCAACCTTCCTCTATGATCTTTTCCACCCACTCTTCTCGAATTTACATTTCCAATCATACAATATCCTCAGAATTACATTACAAGTTCCAAAATTAAGGCTAAATCCCACATATCGAAACTCCAATATCATTTTATCCGCCATTTCCATCCGATCCATCAATAGTGGATAAAAGAATATTGTATATTTCTGTCCCTTTTTCTACTTATCAATGCACCCAAATATACAGTGATCACTTTATGCACTGCATAATTGAATTACGAGGAATTAATACACTTGAGTTTTAAAAATTAATCAATATATAGTTTAAAATGCTGAAAATTTCTACAGATCAGAAAAAGAATGAAAAAAATTCTAAACATTGCAAAAACATATAATACGAAGAGTCTGTTACCTACTAAATAAACAACAATATCCTCCTTTACTATTAGAACTTGTGGTCTTTGGAAGATGAAAGTCTGCAGGACTCGACAGCAGAGGAAGGAGAATGATAAATAGATCATATTTCCGCCTTTGTTGTCATGCAACGAGTAAAGAGAAATGGCACCCGGAAAGAAACACCTGGGAAGTAGACATATGACTGATTACTCAGATGCATAAACTCATTTTCAGAACACGTACCCTTATTTATTCAAGTGTTTAGTTACATCCAATCATGTATAATTTTCTCTGCTACCAAGAATTTAGTTTAAGCGCATCCGTCGGTTATCCTAATTGAAGCGTTGCTTGTTCAGTCAGCTCCCCTTAATTCAAGTGAGGTAAGGTGGTCTAGACTGTCTCATTTCCAACAGTATTTGACTTGCGTTAGATATCAGGTGTTAGACACATTCTCTTTTATTTCCATAAGTTCGATAATTGTGAATAGTGTGAATAGTCATTCAAGTCGGAATTGGAGGAAATTGAAGAAGTTTTGTCTAAATGAGGATAGAACTAAAATAAGCAACCACAAAAGTTGGAAAAAAGGAAACTGTGAAATTTCTCTATTGTGTATGGACCCAAGCACAGGAAAGTCCATGTTAGCAGATTATGCTGTAAACTGTAATAACATGATTTGTATATAATATGAAGATGGATGAACTCATCGTTCCTTTCTGTCTCTATATATACGCGTCCGCCCACTCAAATGTGGTGAGCTTTTGTATGCTGTGCTCATATTCTATAATACTCGTCTAATCATCAAGTGAGTTCATCTCATTAAATTCATATTCGTCACATCATAGATGGCGAGAAAATGCAGAAATAATAATAAACAGAAAGATTTTGAAGTAAAAAAGGGAAATTATGGGGGGGAATAGCTGCTCAATTTTACAAATCATCTCATTGAGTCATTCGTTTACAATTATATCCCCAAATATCTTGTTGGATGAATAGCTTACACTTAAAAACATGTTCTGGAAAAATCCAATCTTTCCACACTCTCCAGAATAGTATACATTCCTGAAATAAAATCATAGAGTAAGGTAATCAAATCCTAAATTTATAGGTAAAATATTTTGAAAAGGGGATCAATCGCTGAACCACTTACTTTACAGGTCGGTAGATTCCTTCACTAAGTATACTTGAAGCCCTGATACAGTTTGTGAGCTTTAACATTATGCAGAAGAGCAGAGATTATCTTATCGTTTAGAGATCAGTGGTTTAGTAGCATCCATCAACATTTTTAACTCATCAAGCAATACTTTATATACATTATGATCCTTGAGTTGATATACTTCGACAATCTTTCCATTATTTGAAAGACAAGCTATTATGGATTTACATGACTCATCATTAGGTTCCCAACCTTCCTCCATCATCTTTTCCACCCACTCTACACTCGATTTTACATCTCCCATCATACAATACCCACGGAGAATTACATTGTACGTTCCGAAATTAAGGCTCGATCCCTTATTTTGAAGCTCCAAAATCAATTTGTCAACCATTTCCATTTGACCCATTAAGCACAATCCATCAATCAAGCCATTGTATATTTCGATTTTGGGCAAGTAGCCTTTTCGTAACATCAAATCTTTCAATTTATGTGCTTCTCTTAACTTACTACCCATACACAAACGCCGAATGAGATTACTATACAGGCTTAATTTCGGATGATGCCCTCTTCGCATCATTTTTACAAATATCTTTAGTGCTTTCATCCACCAACCATAATTTGTAAGCGACTCCACAAGTTGAGTGTACACGAACTTCCTGTCTAACCAACCCACTCTTCTCATGTGGTTGAAGAGATCATTTCCATATTCAGGTCTCCCTTGTTTACACACCTCCTTAATTAGTAGGTTAACAGTATAACTATCCGGCTTTATTTTAAAATCAAGCATTTGCTTGAATAGACGAAACACCATTTTCGCCTCTCCCTTCTCACAACACCCTTTAATCAAGATATTGTAGCTCTCCAAATCAGGCACACAGTCTTTCTCTCTCGTCATCGCAAAAACCTCTAAAGCTTCCACCAATCTCCCTTTCACACAAAGGTACTTCATAGCAACGTTAAAGGTTTCGGTTTCCAAAGCATCAACGCTCCCAGTCAGCATTCTGCGGAACAAATCCCAACCCAAATCCTCTTGTTTTGAATCGAGAAGCTCCTCCAAGAGTATGCTACAAGAATCGAACGCAGGACTAAATCCGTGAGAACCCATCTCATGTAACAAAGATAACCCCATATCCGATCTCCCAACACAGGCCCACTGGTGCAGCACATAGTCGTAATCCGCAGGAGTCGCACCAAACCCTAAATAAATCTTCTTACGAAGCAAAGAGTCGGCGACGGAAGCATGCGACGGGTTGCAACCTCTCGTGAGAACCTTTAGGATCGTCGTGTAGCTTATCCCATCATGATCGAAACCGTCAAGGTTTTCCAACCAATGGAAAAAATTGAAAGCCAGCTCAGGCTTTCGGATGCGCTTGAGGACTTGGACTGCTATCTGAGGGGTGATTTCTGAATCGGAAACGGCGCATAGTTCCTTGAGACATGAATCCCATTTATCCGTCTTTTGAATGATTGAAGCCATGCTTCTGATCAACACATTGTCTTCTTTGGATCTCTTGTTCCTTGATTTCGAGTAACATCGAGCGTTCAGCGAATATGCTTTCGCAAAGCTAGGGTTTTGAGCTAAAGGGTTACAAACAGAAGAGGCAGTGATCTTGATTTGATTCAAGATGAGACCAGTTTTGGATAAAAGAGAGATCTTTTTAGCAGTAAAAGCCATATATATCAGCAATGAAAAAAGCTCAAATTATTGGGATTTTCATGAATACCTCGATTGAATCGGATCGTTTCTTCTTGGCGTAAGATTTTTTTTCCCCCTTCTCGAACTGCAGCCACATCTAGCAATGAGGGTTCACAAGGACAGGTCTGGGGTTGAAGGGGACAAAGGAAATATTTAGTTTAAATTGCAAATTGCACAAACCCCCCGTGCATTTTACTTGGTAATGGCACCCACGACAATCATACGCTTTGGTTTAGAGATGTTGTACGGGCCAGTCAACCAAGCCGCTGGTCAGTCCAGGTAGGTGGTGGGAAAAATGGACACGGATAAAATTGACCGAGTTTAAAGGGATTTTAAATTTTGTGTCTATCACTCGACTTGTATACGGCGGGCATGTGTTCGAGTAACCGGTGCATAAATAAATTGGCCATCCATAAGCGGGTTGATGGGTTAATGAGTAACTTACGTTGTTTTAAAGATGGTTTTTCAATCGAACGGGGAAAAAAAATATCTTTAGACCTTTTGGGTTTAAATAAGTTAACTATTATAATGAAAAACGATAACTGCATTAAAAACCCGCTTAGTACTCGTGGTATAACTTTTAACGTGGAAAATTTATTAATCAAGGCCAGAAATATAATATGAAAAGTTGCTTGATTTTCTTTTTAATGTGTGCCGGCAAAAGCCTCGTACCTGAAGGTTAGGTCGATCTGATAATAGTTTTAAACAGACGGGGTCGACTATAGATTAGATTTTACCCACGTGTCAAACGGTTCATGGCTCATACTTGACACATTTACTTGCGTAGGCCTTTATATGGGTCATGTTGGGTTAGGTCTAGTGTGTTCCAAACCCGGGCCCTTTAGTTTTTACAAGGATAGATCATAGAGATACCTTGAATAGCATATGGTCTTTAGGAGTGTGGGATTTATTGTGTTGAGAATGCATTTTAGCCACCCGTCAAATGGATCCTGCTCCTACTATAAGTAGACGCTCGTGCTCGTGCCGCTAACATGCGGCGAGTGCGGAATACAAAATGAATTCTAAACTTGAGCATGAACTACTACAACCTAGAACCGAATCCAAACACTAAACCAGAAAACATACGAAAGAGTTTAGCTACTGGGTTTGTAATAACAATGACGCGTGTCAGATCGCGTCAAGATGTTACCTTCCGTTGATCTCTTCGTGTGTCGATGGATGGCTGGGATTGAGTTGGAGAGTGGTCTCCTGAAGCGTGTGGATCTCAATGGGCTGTGGTTTTGAGGTTGAGCTGAGCTACCTGCAAGGAAGTCCCGGGGTGGTTGTACAACCGATGACGCTCCGACAATCAAGTTAGTGGTGCAAGTCGAGCAAAATAACGACTAAGTGAGGGAAGAATTGCTTACTTGAGTCGTCTGAAAGATGGGTTTCTGTAGCGGTGGCAACAGGCAGGCAGGCGCGAGAATCACGTCGGCCGTTACGCCCCCGACGTCATACCCGCGTGATAGGTGGGATCTCCCATTAATGGCTAGACAGGCTCGTTAATGGGGATCGTGGTGGCATGGAACGCGGGATCGTGGCCGGGGGATATCTCGCGCATGGCGAGATTCACGGGGGGTGAGGCGGATGCGCCTGCGGTCAGTGCCGTCGGTCGGTCGATAGGACCGAGGAAGATGAGCTCGGCAGGAGGCTTGGGACCGAGCGGGAGGCCGAGTTATCGTGGTTCTGTGGTAGCCCGGAGGCGAGCTGAGAGGGCCGATGAGGCCAATTGTGCAGGGGGCTCGGAGGTGAGCCAGCGGTTGTTTGTAGCACATGCATAGGAGTGGTCTGGTCAGCCACTGCAGGTCCTTTCTTGCAAGCTTCAGGACACGTCATCTACCACGTGTCATGATCTAAGAGATCACCGATATAGAGCATCATCATTAGCCCCCCACTCTCGTCCCGACCAGCTCACAGGTCGGGTCGAGAGTGGTCTGCCGGGTCACCCAAGGTGAGCGCCTTGTCGTAGATATCGTGAGCGTGCATTCCCGGGAAGTCGACTGTATCTTCTTGATGACGTCAGCAGATCAGGGGTCAGATTTCACATTAAAGAGGATGCGCCGGATCGTGCGTATGTTCACCGAAGCGACGACCCACGTGTCGGGCGCTGGCTGGCCGATGCGACGGGCCGCAGATTTCTGGCGTCCGATGGGATACGACCAATGCGCCTGCGACAGGTGGGGCGATTGTGGATGTTGAATGCAGCGAGTCGTTTCAGCGGGAGATGACCGTTACTATTGGATGCGCATGCCGGTAGCTATAAATAGAGGTGGGGTCCATATCATGGGCCCATATCTCTTCATAATTTTCTCGTCCAGAGTCTCGTTAGCTCGGTGCTCACTTTTTAGGTCGGATCTCTGCGTTTTGCTCTTCCAAGGACTCATCCTCTCAATCATGTTAGATGTCTTCTTCTGAAGAGTTTGTAGAGATAGATCGGATAGGGTATAGGGAGCCCCCCGTATCTTTTGCTTCTTCTTCCACTTCTGCTTCTTCTTCCACTTAGTCGGAGTCTTCCCGGGAGGTTAGGGTCAGATCCTCTTCTCGGGGTCGCGAGATGGGGGCTGTTCCCAGAGTGGATGTCGCGGATGCCCCTGGTGTGTCATCCATGGTGAGGTACGAGGATGAGCTTGTCACCGCTCGGGCTCGTTTCCACATTCCTTCCAGCTATACGCTACGTTTGGCCGAGGAAGGGAGAGGGCAGATCAGGTACGGGGTAAAGAGATTGCCCTGTACCTGGAAGCTTTTTGGGCCGGAATGCGCTTGCCCTTCTCTCCCGAGGCTGTTAGAGTGCTGAATCATTTTGGGTTAGCCCTGGGCCAGTTAGTGGAGAACTCCTGGAGGATTCTCCTTGGGTTCCTGGTTCGTTTGAAGTTGCGCGCGATCCCTTTCTCGCTGAGCACCCTCGCTTCTTCTCTCTGCTACAAAAGTCACCCCGGCACTCGCGCGGGCGAGCCATGGTGGGTATTCATCTCCTTTAGGAAACAGCGGTGAAGTGATCCCGGATCGGGGGTCGTCGTCGTGCCTTCTTCCATCCACGACTGGAAGAAGAAGTTTTTCTTTGTTGGGCCGCCCGAGGGTGAGGACTAGCCCGTGCCCACCCACTGGTCCAGGGATAGGTGTCGGCGAGAAAGTCAGTCGAGCGATCCCGACGCGCTGAGAGTGGCTGAGTGGGAGCCCATTCCTCGGGCTTATGTGCTGCTTTCTGAGCAGGCCCTTAGTTAGGCTGGGCTCAGCCCCGTCCAATTTGCGGGTAAGTTAGGAGTTCATAGGCGATCTGCTAAACTTGTGTTTATTTTACTTTTACTTGTGTTGCTGACTCTATTGCACCTTGTCTTGTGCAGAACCCATGGACGTGGGCAAATTCTGAGCAACCCTGCTCGAGCAGAAGAAGGGATCGAGGGCTGGAGGTTCCAGCTCCTCCCGTCCAATGTCGGCCCCGGCCCCCTCGGTAACCGCTCCACCCAGGCGTTCGAGTGCGGCCCGAGCCCCGGAGCCTAGCCAGACGCCGAGCCGGAAGCGAGTTCGGGAAGAAGAGGCCCGGACGGCGGAGGTAGGGACTGGCTCCCCGGCATCGACCCTCAAGAGGTTTCACCGGACGGTTCCGCGCATCCCGGCCTCCCCGATCCTGGTGGATGAGGGGGATCTCCGTTTTGAGGTGCCCTCGGGGCTCTCTGTTTCCAACAGCCTGCTAGCTGAGATGGAGAGGTCAGCCGGGGGTGTTGGATATAGTGCCCTCAGAGTCAATTATTGGATCACAGGCACGTGATTGCAATGATTGAGGGAGGACCTATACCGGTAGGACAGTCTTACTCAAGATGATAGTATACTATCTGGTTTATCTTTATCATCGTATACTGCTTTAGGTAACCTTACAGGTCACTATTACCCGTTAACAGAGCCCTTAGGATTCTTGCTTGACTGCCAGCAGTATGATGGCGATCATATACGTGGGAGCTAGGGTCTATAAGCACATCCTTAAAGTGGTCCCTAATCGTGGGAGTTTCGAAACTGGGCATCGATACTCCATTAGTAGACTAGTGTATACAGTCGAGACCCCGACGAGGGGCGGTGGCCGGTCTCACAAGCTATTGGTGTCAGTTGGTTCACCTAAGATGTATACATGTGCTCATTGGGTTATGAGTACACCGGACAGGACTGGCCGGGAACATGCTAGTTACCTGACGTCAGATAGCAGTTCCCTGGTGGCATGTGTACAGGTTAGTTCATCGACCTGAGATCGTCATTTGTCTCATGTGAATTCCCACTGTGCTTTGATTACTACCCTACCACGGCTCAAAGGAGTCGTGCAAACAGATTTTAGTTGGGTACAGTCCCGAGCCACATGGAGGCAGTGAGCAGATCGGCAGGGGTTTCGTCTCTCCCGGTAGTGGGGGTGAGGTCGCGCTGTGTCTAGGAGAGCCATTACACGAAGTCTTTGGCCAAGGAAGGAGATTTACTGGTAGGTATTCCAGTAGTATCTCAGGGTGTTCTGGGCTACACTCCGACACGACTTGTACCGCTTTTGGGGGTCTGACTTTTACCAACCCCCTAGGCCCGACATGCGATGCTCATAGACGAACAGACCGGACTGTACAGATATTGTCACTGACAGGCTCGGTAAGGTGTCAAGATGAGTTCGCTCATCGACCTCCCTTTTGGTCAATACCTGGTAGCCCGTTACGTACAGCTAGTACCTCTGACGTGCCAGTGGTTAAATCCACAGCCAAAGTATTGACGAGTCTTCAGAGTCCCCTACAGACAGTTTTCAAGTTTCGGGCGAAATGTTGTAGAGGCCGTATGATATATGGCAGGGTTCGATCATATACGTGCGGTAGTGCACGGATCATGATCGGACGGATCATACTAGTGGGCTTTGGTTTAAGCCGGATCCTAGTATTAGATTTGTTGGATTACTTTAGTCTCATCGCATTCGCATTCAGTCGGAATGCAGATGCAGGTATGTATATACAGGTGAGGGGTATCTTTATGATCCGTCACGAGTTTACTTTAGATGTTGCCATATCTTTTTATTGTTGTAAACATTTGGTTTAATATTTACAAATGGAAATTATGAGCTAGAAATCATCATGAGGTGCATTTATTGTGACACATGCAACCTAGTGACTCATGGTTCTTTTATTGTGCATATGTCACATTTTGTTATTGATTTTGTGGATGAAATGAGAGGGGGAGAGAGAGAGGGCTGCCATTGTGAGGGTTAGCTCTTGTATTTTCCATTACAACTCTCTCACTCTCATTATCATACAACACAAAAAAGAAAAAGAAAGCTTCTTCTTCTTCTTCCTCTAGCTCACAACCTCCATTGATGGCTTTATCTTCAACCTCCATCCATGCAATGGATGCAAGAGACAAAGGTTTCACACACATTCTCTACTTCGTCTTGGACACGTCGGCTAGCGAACTTCGGGCCCGAGTTGCTTCGGACGAAGCGGGAGCCCGTAAAAAGACTCGAAGATGTGGTGCCCTTTCCGACGAGAAGACCGGAGATCGGAGATGCCATGAGGAGCTTGGGATGGTGGCCAAAGACCGAAGGACACGGATCGATCGGTATAGCTTTCCAACCCTTTCTCTAGTTGCTAGTTGTAGGTTAATGGTTCGATCCGGGATTAAAGTCTGCAATAACGCCGGTTTCAAGTTTAAGAAAAGTTTTCGTTTCCGCATTTTGGTCTCGGTTCGACGGCCGGGGCGCTACCGTAGACTTACATGGTATCAGAGCCACGCCATTAACCTTTATTAGCTTTCTCTAACGTGTTTAGAATTTTGATCGAACGAAATTTTCCAAAACTGTATTTCCAATTCTGAAGTTTCTGTCGAATTTTTTTTATCGTCAATTTTTTTTTTTGGGTATGTCAGAAAATCAGGCAGGGTTTTTTAAGAGCACTGTAAAAATTTGGTAGGACGATCCCACAGGAACGCCGCGGAACCGCGGCCTTACCCTCGTTTTGGCCGCGGTTCCGCCGCCGTTCTGGGGCTTCATCGCACCAAATTTCTTCAGGTGGTCTCTGACTTGGAAATGGGGTTTCTGGTAATTTTAGTTTTGGCCCAGATTATTTTGAGTACTGGGAATTGTACTTGGGGCCCACTTCAGGAAATTTTGTCGATCGAAAATTTTAAATATGTTAGTTCACAGTGCTTACTTTATATCTGCGACCGTGAATGTTATTTGATCGGTAAATCTTGTCTAATTTCTATAGTTCTTTCAGACGGATTTGCGAACGTGACATTCACGTTGATGTTCTGTGTTGTGCTGTGATGTTGCGGATTTGTCGTGGTGGATAGCCTGGATGCAATGGTAGTACAGTTTGGTTGTATTTGTACATTTGATATTATGGGGCGAGCGTCCGACATGTGGACTGCCGTCACTGTCTGTTTGTATATTATTCTTTTGGGGCACGACCGGGCTGAGGTCGATGTACCCGTTGTATATATTTTATTTTCTGTACTAGGATTACCCCGCGGTGGGGTGCACGGATAGCCGGGTTCTAGAGGGCAACAAGCCCGCATCTCATGCCTTTGAGACGGAGGGGGCTTCACTCTAGAATTGGCGGGCTATTCGCCGCACTCGTAGGGGGTACAGGTTGACCCAAGGAGGGGTGCTCAAGTTACCGGATTCCGTGAAGTGCTGGGTGGTCCATTCACTTTGCTGTAGGGGGCTACCTAGCTTCAGGTTTTGGCGGGTAACTTGCTGCGTCCGTAGGGGTCTAGGATTTCATTGCACAGGCTATCCACATGACCAGGGGAACATCGGGTTTTAGTAGCGGCTCTATGAAACCTGGGGATCCCAGATTATCTGTATTGTTCTGTGATGCTTATTATATTTCTGTGATGTTGCATTTTATCACGTCTTGAGCGATTATTATATATTGATATATATACTAGTAGATGTTGTATATGTTTTGTATCCGCGCTAGTCTAGTCCCTGCTCCGTCGTTAGTTAAGTAACCTAACGGGTGATGACGGGACTCAGTGGCGAATGCGGATGGCATATACGTACATCGTATTTTCGTTCTTTTGTGGTGTGATTAATTGATGGGACTGCATTGATTCGGATCAATGCAAGCTAAACAAACATAATCTGATGTTGTTGGAACATTTTTCAAAAAAAAGCTGTTATTACAAGGACGTTCTCTTTTGTTTTGCACAGTGGTATTCGGTTATGAATATCCAGCACCTCAGTCGACGAGGCAAGGGCCGAGATCCCTTCACTGGGAGTGACCCCTTGGACAGAAGTTTGCGTCAGGGCAATAACTTCACTATAGCCGATTACTTTTTGCTTTGCATCGTGGTATTCAGTTGGAATATCCTGCACCTCATTCTACGGGGAAAGAGCCGAAATCCCTTCACCGGGAGTGACCTCTTTAGCAAAGGTTTTCGCCACTATATTTTTATAAAAAACTATCCGGTTCCTTCAACGATATCAAGTTCATTACGTTAAAGGTTTTTCGCCAAAAACCATTCATAGCCCTCCGTCATTTCAGACGGGTAGCACTTAGTATTCATGCTGTGTTTGTTGGCCTTCGTCATGGCATAGTGTATGGTAGCTATTTGTTACTTTTCTGCTGCATAGATAGATGCGTTGGTTTGGGACAGTCGTACTACTATTTTGGCCTTCGTCAAGGGTATATACGGGTGGATTCAAATTAACCTGGATAATGACGGGTAGAACTTGACATGTGAGTTATGATATGTTGGCCTTCGTCAAGGTCATAAAAGCATGGGGTAAAAATCACATCGGGAGTTTCTAAAGAAACTGAAACTTGCCAGATATGCGCATACCTTCTGGAGTGTGATAACGTAAGTGGATTCCATCACGTTATCATGCGATGATAGTTGGATCCCAATTCCCACTAATGAGTTGGTTTACTCCTCGGGTGATCCCGACTAATTCTTCTTTCAGGTTTGGAGGAGAATTTGAGGTTACAGTGGGAGGTTTCCTGATTAGATAAATTGATAATCATTCTGATCTAGGTTAGAGTGCACGCTGAGTGTTTCTTTTCTCTCTCTCTTTGGCACGACCATGACCCGACCCTTGACTATGACTCAGTGACTAAGTTAACCGAGCTTTCTTAAAACACTGGCTTTTGGATTGTCAGAGTTGCATACCTCATTGCCACTTCTACTTTTACCCTTTTCTCCAGAACACCCCGTATTACTACAAACATCCACTTCCATTGGATAAAACCATCATATGGTTATATACGAACTCGAAGGAACTTGTTCCAGATTAGAGGATGGTTTCCGGTTCTGGAGAAAATGAATAGGACTATTCAGTTGTCTTTTCCTTTTTACTTTCTCTCAGGTTGCGAGTGCTCCTTGGATCAGGACAGTACACCTATTACGCTAATTGGATAGTTTTCTTCCAAACCATAGGCAGGTGCCGAAAGGTAGGGAATGAAGAAAACCAATTAGCCTAACGAAGGTGTACAGAAGATAATAAGTTAAGACAAATAAAGGGATTAGTAAGAGGGCAAAGTAAATTGCGACTGTTATTCACGACCAAACCAAGTATTTCTTCGCCAATCCTATATCACCTTTGTATTTCTCCAGAACACTCCGTATCACTACGAATATCCACAGTTATTTGGATACTCCATCGTATGGTTATATACGAACTCGAAGGAACTTGTTCCAGTTCGAGGATGGATTCTGGTTCAGGAGAAATAGGAATAAGGTTTTATTCAGTTATCTTTTATCTTCACCTTCTCTCAGGTTACGAGTACTCCTAGGATTAGGAGAGTACACCCATTATGCTTATTGGATAGTCTTCTTCCAAACCATAGGCTGGTGTCGAACGGTAGGGAAGGAAGAAAACTATTTGGCCTAAAGGGGTGTACAGAAGGTAATGACTAAAGACATATAAAGGGATTTGGAGAGATGGCAAAGAAATATACAGTTATAGTTGTGAATCTGATAATGGAAGAGGCATTATTAGGAATACCCGGATACCCTTTCGAAACATTTACATGTTTCAGTTTCACTGTGTATTGTTAAAAGAAAACTGATTTCCCAATTAGCCCTTACTCCAGGGTATGTATTTACCAGGTTTGATTCTCATATCTGTATAGTTTTATAGATGATGAGTGGGAGTAAGTTATTGGGAATTGGGTGATCATCCTCATTATATCGGGATTCGTTGTAATTGGTGATATTTGAGGAAATTGCCTGGGTTGTTTTGCCGGACGACAAATATTTGGTTTTAAATATCCGTTATGCACCAATTTCAAATTGATATATCTGTACGTTTATTTTTATAAAGTGAGATATAAATTTTTGAAATTATGTCCATGACATTTACCTATATCAGTGGATGGTTAGTTAAGGAGCATTAAACAACAGTGTAATTCTTCTTAACCATAAGTACAGTTTTCAACATACGACATACAGGAAATGAGTTATTAGACTCAGGGGACTTATACAGAGTATTGTATATTGTCTAGTGTCCATGAGGACAGAGGGGTTGGTACTCGTACTATATTCTGTTTACTTGTGACTTCTCTAGTTCTTAGACATGTGTTTCGTAGAAATGCAAGGTCTAAGTTTTGAGAAGTTATAGGTATATGAATAAAGTAGAGAACCAGGTATTGCAAGTATTAGGATTCTTCAAGGTGATCGAAGATGTAGATACTTGTGTATGGTATTGATCAGTCGAAAATATTGTATATTTTAGCCGGCAATTTCCGTAACATTTGCATACATTTAGAAGTGTTCGGCATTCATATTCTACATATTAGCAAATCTGTCACAAAATATGAGATTTCATGTATTAGACTTTTAAACCGACACTTTAAGGGAAATTAACCGCATTTCATGGCATCGCATCATTTCTGTATTTGCGCAACACTTGTCTTGAGTCTGTGCAGGAAAATACGGAAGAAAAACCAAAGAGCTGATCAACATTAAGCCAATTCAATCATTTCAGATCTGGTAGCAATGCAGAAGGAATTAGATAATTATATATATCACAATAAAGGCCCAACAATCATCCCAAGACTGTACCAGAAAGATCAAAGCCCAAGGCCCACAAGTAGCCGCGGATCCGCGGCAGAAGCCTGCTTGGGCTGCGGATCCGCGGCGCTTTGGACACATCAGAGCTTATTTTTTGGTGCAGAATCACAATATCTGAGCCCACATTCATTTCTGATATGTTAAATTCCAGAATTCTCTCGAAGCTCCTGCCAGATCAGCAAAGATCATTAAGCAAGGCTAATCCTAATTAAGCTCCTAACTAACCTCTTCTAGAAGCTCCCTCCTAACTAATCACATCTAGAAGTTTCTCCTCCATCAAACTTTTGGAGGGAAATTTGAATTTCATCCAACAAACTTTTGGAGGGAAATTTGAATTTCATCCAACAAACTTTTGGAGGGAAATTCAAATTTCCTCAACAAACTTTTGGAGGGAAATTTGAATTTCACTCAACTAACTTTTGGAGGGAAATTTGAATTTCATCCAACAAACTTTTGGAGGGAAATTCGAATTTCATCCAACAAACTTTTGGAGGGAAATTCAAATTTCCTCAACAAACTTTTGGAGGGAAATTTGAATTTCACTCAACTAACTTTTGGAGGGAAATTTGAATTTCATTTAACAAACTTTTGGAGGGAAATTCAAATTTCATCTAACAAACTTTTGGAGGGAAACTAAAAATTCAAATCCTAGATCTAGGGTTTTGATGGCTATAAATAGGAACCTAGATCTAAGGGATGAGGTTGTTCATTCTACACCATTTTCTTCCACAAGTCTCGTGACAAGGCTTGTGCGAAACCCTAACCCTAACTCCACTCCAAATCCAAGATCTTGAGTACCAAATCAAGTGAGAAGCCTTCAACCTTTTAGGAGCCGAGCCGATCTTCAATCGGGCAAGTGATCCAAGCCGATCCGCGATCCACGGAGACGAGCGAAGCCAAGTCGACGATCGAATTCTTCCTCTTGTAGTTCTTGAGCGAATGTAATGAAATTGTTGATATAAATAAAAGGTGAAATTCTTTAATCTTGCTTTCTTTTAATTCTTGCATCATGATTAGATCTCAATTTGTAATTGTTGTTCTTGTTGTGATGTTTGAGTAAAACTCCGCTCGTAAAGGAGTCGAGACGATTGTAGAATGATGATGTAACAAATCTTAATACTATTTTTAAGTCCTACGAGTTTTGTAAACCCTAGCAAGTTCAAGAATCGATGACCTAGTTTCGTTGCGATGCTTTCTTGATTGTGATCGCTGGAAATTAGGGATCTACGATCGTTTCTTGAATTTACTAGAGGCTAGAATGTGAATGATATCGACGAAGGAACAAGGGATGAGATGAAACCCTAGTTTCACAAGAAATCCCTAATTCTCGTAGATCATCATCGATCTAGTATCAATTCATCGAAGGATAAGAATACATAATTCTAAGATTACATCACATCTATAGATCCGATCGATTCCTACGAGCCTCATTTCGATTCTTGAGATTTGGTTTGGAAAAATCATTAAACAATCAATTCTTGATTCTATCTTTTAATGCTTTCTTAGATCTAGTTTTTTCTCTTTCTTGAACTTTAAATACAAATCTTGAATTGTTTGTTTTCTTTTCATTAAAGTTTCAACTCACCTAAATCAAAAGACGAACGATTACACTTTCCCTGTGGACGATCCGCACTCACATACAATCTACATCCGACACCGTAGTTGATTGCGGTCAAATAATTTTTGGTTGTGATTTCTTTACTATTTCATACTACACATCAAGAATTCGTTTCAATCAAATGGCGCCGTTGCCGGGGATAGTGCGCTAATAGTTCGTATTTTGAAATTTGAGTTGAGCAATTTATTCCATTATAAATTTTAGATCAAAAATTCGTGCAAACACTAATACGTGTGTTGTGATTTGATTGCGAGAAAATCTGGAATCATTGGAGCTGGAGAAAATTTTTTCTGAAAATTCCAGTGGACTCAGCAGCTGAACAGAAGCTCTCTGTAAAAATCCTGTACAGTGATCTCACCAGACAAGCGCGTTTCCGCGGCAATACCCTTTCAAACGCGGCGGATCCGCGGCTATTCTAGCTCCTCTCTGCACAAATTTTCCCCAGTGAGTCTCTATCTTTCTTATCTCCTCCTCTGTCTGCTCCAATTGACAATTTGCTGCAGGTTTCTTTGCAAATAAATCGCAGCGCCGCAAAGCAAAATAAAAATTTGTGCGTGTTTTTGATTCTTGGTTGTTTGCATATTAATACGGAAATTAAGGGGCACGACCAAATTCAAATTAGGTGGGGATTTCATTACCCTTCCTAGGCCCCGAAAATCACAAACTTGCATCCGCATTGACCCTCATTAATTAAAAGAAATCTAGAGATGACTCTAAAGACCGTCGCGCTCAATTAGGACAAGAGAAGGCCGTGGGTAATTCATTGCTTATCCGAGTTTTCTTGTGGTGCCTAAGGCGAGTGTGTCTAAGGCTAGTGGTTATTAATTAGGCCCACTGTAGTGGTGGTTCCTTCCCACTTACCTGGCACTTATCCGGCCACAGGGGGACAAAGAGGCAGTGGAGGATTTATCCTGCGACTTGTCTTTTGGCAGTTAGGAGCGGTCTAGAGCTTTGACCTAGGTGACCCCTAGATTTTAGGGTTTTGTGTGTTGCATTTATTGTGTTGCATCATATTTTTCAAAATCCGTATCAATTTTCAAAACAAACACCGCATTCATCATTTCCCCTAATTATAAATTCACGCTGCCACTTGTACTAACCCTTTTTAGTGCAAGATAGGCTGGACAACGGGTTTCTAGTGCCCGTTAGTCCGCGTTTCACTCATCGACCCAAAGTCGGTATTTCTCTATTTACCTTTCTTTTACCCACTACCACACCCAAATCGATGGATCCACCTCCATCGAACTTCTTTTCCACTACCCTGCCGTCGTCCGTTGGTGCGCAGAATCCACCTCGCATCTCTCTCCAGGAGAGATGCTATCCTACACGAGGCCCACTTTCCACCTGTCTTTCCACACCACCAGCCAACGGGGAAAATTTTCAAATAAAACCCCAATACATCAACCTTCTACCAAAATTTCACGGTCTCGAGTCTGAAGACGCATACGTGTTTATCACGAAATTTCAAAATGTATGCGTAATGATGGGTACCTCACAGTTGTCTGTGGATGCTTTCCGTCTACGTCTTCTCCCATTCACTTTGTGCGATTTAGCCGAGAAGTGGCTATATAACACTACCGCACATTCCATTTCAAATTGGGATGAATTCGTCAAAGCATTCCTGAAGAAATTTTACCCACATCAAAAGACAGCTCGAGTCCGTAGCGAAATCTATCAATTCACCCAGCTTCCAAATGAAACATTTTCAAAATGTCTTGAACGTTTCAAGGATCTGTTAGTCCAATGTCCACATCACGGCATCCCGAGATGGGAATTGTGCCGAATCATTTATGAGGGCATTACTCCTTACACAAGACAGACCCTTGAATCCATGTGTCAAGGCAACTTCATGACCAAAGATGATAGGGAAGCCTGGAATTTTCTAGAAGATTTCGCTGAAAAATCTTTACAGTGGGAGGGTGTGAGTCAATCGTCTAGGGATGGCAATGATATTTCCATAGGAGTTAGAGCTGACATTTCAGCTATGCAAAAGAAACTCGAGAATATGGAAAACAAATTTTTAGCCGCCCTAAGTCAAATATCATTCTCCAAAACTGTATGTGGATGTTGTTCTGATCCGTCTCACTTGACGGAAGAATGTCCGTTTCAAGGTAATGAGCATACCAATGCCGCATTTCAAAGACCTAGAAACAATCCATCTTCCTCCACATATGATCAGGGTTGGAGGAATAACCCTAACTTTGCTTGGAACCAATCACAATTTCAAAACACGGTTCCAAACACGAATCATTTCCAAAGGGTCCCTCCACCACAACAGCAGCCACCACTTCAATTGAGTCAGCACCCCTTTCAATCACAAAACTTCCAAAATCCGGCCAACACTTTTGCACCGTCTAGTCCTTTGCAATTGACCGGTACAGATAATACCTCTGCACTAGCACAAACCTTGGATACTTTCATGAAACAATCCATCCAAGGGACGGCAAGTTTGCAATCTTCCGTCGAGAATGTAATGAAGATCATTATCTCTCAAAATGAGAACATCAAATCGATGGAAGAACAAATTGCACAACTAAAAGCCGAAATGAGTGCAAGAGAGAAAGGGAAACTTCCAGCTCAACCTTTACCTAATCCTAGCTATTCACATCATGTGGATGAGATCACGTTGAGATCTGGAAGAGTGCTTGACACTCATGTTGGGGAAGAGTTTGATGATACTGATAAATCAATCAATAACACCCCGGCTGAGACCTTTCCTCACACACACACTTCTGACCCCAGTTCTTCTACCCCACCATCTTCTTCCGAGCCTATTCTTCATTTCCCAAAAGGCTCGCCACTACAGCCCACCTCTTTTACCCCTCCACGGACGATCCCCACTTCTATTATGGGATCGATTCCACAAACACTTTCTTCTCCTATGATGGACCCAGCGCTTATTGCTAAAGCACCTTATCCTAATCGGTTAAGGGCTAACACACCGAGTCCACATATGGAGAAGATTATGAACATTTTTAAGCAAGTAAACACCAACATCCCTCTCCTAGATGCCATCCAACAAGTTCCGTCCTATGCGAAAACTCTTAAGAACTTGTGCACTAGGAAGAGGAAGAATCCAGTGCCCAAGAAGATTTTTATGGAAAAAACAATAGACACGGCTTTCCCCCAACAATTACCGAGGAAACGTAAGGATCCAGGATATCCTACTATTTCCGTTTCTATTGGGGAAAAACACATCAACCGTGCTCTACTAGACCTTGGCGCTAGTGTTAACTTGCTTCCTTATTCAGTTTATGAGCAACTAGGGATCGGAGAGTTGAAGCCAACCAATTGCACTCTCCAGATGGCTGACCGATCAATCACCAAACCTAGGGGTGAACTGGAGGATGTGTTAATAAAAATCGGAGAATTTATATTCCCGGTAGATTTTATTGTAATTGATACACAGCCTGTAGCGAACCCACGGAATCAAATTCCGGTGATTTTAGGTCGCCCCTTTTTGGCCACTTCCAATGCTATAATCAACTGTCGTAACGGTTCTATGACCCTATCTTTCGGGAATAGGTCAATAGAGCTGAATATTTACAAGTTGGGAAGTGTACCCTCTGAACCTATTGCTCAGGTATGTTCTGTCGACTTAATGGATGTCGACAGCAGCGAATTAGATAATCCTCCTGATATCGATCTTGACTCTTTTCATATGTTGTTGTTTGACCCAACTATGTATCATACACATACGGAATCTTCCACCGAGATGTCCGGGTCAACAATTAACACGGATTATGAACTGCTTTTAGAGTCTGAAGATCACCCCGCACCTTGTGATGACATTATTCTTCGGGGTATTGATAGAACTTTTGAGGAAATCTTCGCTGAAAAACTTGCATTTCTGAACAACACGGGTGTTGAGATGAATCATCTCCCAGTCATTGAAATTGAACCTCCATCCCTTCTTCTGAATTGTAAAAAGAATGCGAGTTATCCATCACATACACTGTATCGTCTCTCCAATATGAGACGCACACACACTCTCTTCCACCACTTAACCTTTCCCCACTTCTTCTTCCACCAACCCGAGCACTACATTGATAAAATTTTCGAATGGTTGGTGTTGACGTTCGGTCTTTGCAAAGCTTGGCATCGACCACTGATTTTTGACCCCCACTTGTGATTTTAAAAGATTAACATTGCATAACTCAAGTTTGGGGGGATATTTTTTCTGGCTCTTGAAAAGAAAAGTTTTACAAAATTTTGAGCCAAAAAAATAAGTTTGGGGGAGATTCTTCACTTATATATTTTGCCCCCACTAATAAATTCCTCCCAAGCTTACAGGTTTTTGAGCTTTAGCAGATAGCAACAGTGAGGACACTGTTGAAAACAAGTTTGGGGGAGGTTTGTGCTTATTTTTCGCATCATTTGCATATCATTTGCATAAGCACAAAACATTTTTTTGAAAACCTATAAAAATTTAAAAATTTTCAAAAAGATAAAAATATTTTTGTACATAAATAAGATAATGAAAGTTTAGATAGTGAAAAATTACATCCATGAGATTAGAAATTTTTTAGAAAACTAAGAAAATTAGAAGTTTTCTTATACGAACTAGTAATAAGTAGTTATGAGCCGTTGTCCCAAGGGTTAGTAAGATGAAAGACGTCACTAATATGAGGATAAAAATAAGTCTGAAAAATAGTTTCTATTCTGGAAGCCAAACATTTTGAACGTTGATACCCTGCTATTCTCACTTACACACGTCTTGAAGCCTGGGATAGTAGAGGATACCTTGAAATGCTCTTGTCTTAAAGCCAAAAGTATGGAAAAAAAAATGGTGAGAAAAATGGACACTGGTTTTGTTATCACCGAGGGAAAAAAAAATATATAGCAAGGGTGCATCTTCATCTAGTGCCCTAAGGCCAACTGGTCTGGGAGTCACTGCTATACCTAAGGTGGTGCAAGACGAGGAAAATACACCAAATAAGCAAGCACATGAGTAATCGGTCGGTTAGTACCTCAAGAAGTATTAACGGTCGCATGAAAGTGTGTAAGCTCATCGAAAAAAAATATATATATATATACTGAGGCTGATGGGCAAGAGTATGATAGCTTGAATTGAATTCTCCGGGTGTAGGGATGTCTTTACACACACGCAGGGTTATATGATCGATGTTTGGAAGAAAGATAGGAATGAAGAATAAGACGATGTTTTATTGAGGGAGGACGTGATTTCTAACATCTTTTCACGACCATTAAGATAGGGCTCATGACAACCGAAAAGCTAGCTTAGTTGGAAACCCTAATTTTCAAAGTCTTTCTTATACGATTCTTTTCTTTAAATGTAATATTCATGATCTTCCTTTTATTATTGGATTTTGTGGGTGCAATCCGCTGAAAACCCTCAGGAGACAACACTCCTCCTACTAGGGACACCTAGAGGTTTAAAGGCTTGTTGCACGTGCTCAGTGCAATCGTGTTGCCTACGAAAGTGTGCTAGTTAGTTTTTCTCTTTCTTTATTTTCGCCTTCTCTTTTTAATAAAACATTCGCTCGAGACGATCGAAATTAAGTTTGGGGGTATTTGATCAGTCGAAAATATTGTATATTTTAGCCGGCAATTTCCGTAACATTTGCATACATTTAGAAGTGTTCGGCATTCATATTCTACATATTAGCAAATCTGTCACAAAATATGAGATTTCATGTATTAGACTTTTAAACCGACACTTTAAGGGAAATTAACCGCATTTCATGGCATCGCATCATTTCTGTATTTGCGCAACACTTGTCTTGAGTCTGTGCAGGAAAATACGGAAGAAAAACCAAAGAGCTGATCAACATTAAGCCAATTCAATCATTTCAGATCTGGAAGCAATGCAGAAGGAATTAGATAATTATATATATCACAATAAAGGCCCAACAATCATCCCAAGACTGTACCAGAAAGATCAAAGCCCAAGGCCCACAAGTAGCCGCGGATCCGCGGCAGAAGCCTGCTTGGGCTGCGGATCCGCGGCGCTTTGGACACATCAGAGCTTAATTTTTGGTGCAGAATCACAATATCTGAGCCTACATTCATTTCTGATATGTTAAATTCCAGAATTCTCTCGAAGCTCCTGCCAGATCAGCAAAGATCATTAAGCAAGGCTAATCCTAATTAAGCTCCTAACTAACCTCTTCTAGAAGCTCCCTCCTAACTAATCACATCTAGAAGTTTCTCCTCCATCAAACTTTTGGAGGGAAATTTGAATTTCATCCAACAAACTTTTGGAGGGAAATTTGAATTTCATCCAACAAACTTTTGGAGGGAAATTCAAATTTCCTCAACAAACTTTTGGAGGGAAATTTGAATTTCACTCAACTAACTTTTGGAGGGAAATTTGAATTTCATTTAACAAACTTTTGGAGGGAAATTCGAATTTCATCCAACAAACTTTTGGAGGGAAATTCAAATTTCCTCAACAAACTTTTGGAGGGAAATTTGAATTTCACTCAACTAACTTTTGGAGGGAAATTTGAATTTCATTTAACAAACTTTTGGAGGGAAATTCAAATTTCATCTAACAAACTTTTGGAGGGAAACTAAAAATTCAAATCCTAGATCTAGGGTTTTGATGGCTATAAATAGGAACCTAGATCTAAGGGATGAGGTTGTTCATTCTACACCATTTTCTTCCACAAGTCTCGTGACAAGGCTTGTGCGAAACCCTAACCCTAACTCCACTCCAAATCCAAGATCTTGAGTACCAAATCAAGTGAGAAGCCTTCAACCTTTTAGGAGCCGAGCCGATCTTCAATCGGGCAAGTGATCCAAGCCGATCCGCGATCCACGGAGACGAGCGAAGCCAAGTCGACGATCGAATTCTTCCTCTTGTAGTTCTTGAGCGAATGTAATGAAATTGTTGATATAAATAAAAGGTGAAATTCTTTAATCTTGCTTTCTTTTAATTCTTGCATCATGATTAGATCTCAATTTGTAATTGTTGTTCTTGTTGTGATGTTTGAGTAAAACTCCGCTCGTAAAGGAGTCGAGACGATTGTAGAATGATGATGTAACAAATCTTAATACTATTTTTAAGTCCTACGAGTTTTGTAAACCCTAGCAAGTTCAAGAATCGATGACCTAGTTTCGTTGCGATGCTTTCTTGATTGTGATCGCTGGAAATTAGGGATCTACGATCGTTTCTTGAATTTACTAGAGGCTAGAATGTGAATGATATCGACGAAGGAACAAGGGATGAGATGAAACCCTAGTTTCACAAGAAATCCCTAATTCTCGTAGATCATCATCGATCTAGTATCAATTCATCGAAGGATAAGAATACATAATTCTAAGATTACATCACATATATAGATCCGATCGATTCCTACGAGCCTCATTTCGATTCTTGAGATTTGGTTTGGAAAAATCATTAAACAATCAATTCTTGATTCTATCTTTTAATGCTTTCTTAGATCTAGTTTTTTCTCTTTCTTGAACTTTAAATACAAATCTTGAATTGTTTGTTTTCTTTTCATTAAAGTTTCAACTCACCTAAATCAAAAGACGAACGATTACACTTTCCCTGTGGACGATCCGCACTCACATACAATCTACATCCGACACCGTAGTTGATTGCGGTCAAATAATTTTTGGTTGTGATTTCTTTACTATTTCATACTACACATCAAGAATTCGTTTCAATCAGGTATTCAGTTGATAGTAATGATTAAGAGAACTTACTTCTCTTTCAGGTTACTCATAATTGGAAACACTCCTAAGTTGAGTAATGTTGATCGGCCTCTCTCCATTTAGTTGACATGCACCGGAGACAGCTGCATAATTTGAATCTGGTTCCAATTAAATCAGTGCCTCTGTTTCTATATTGGATATAGAATAGTTCATATCTTAACAATGTTAAGGTACGAGGAGTTGTCCGGCTTATGCTTAAAACCAGACTCCGGATAACTCAAGGCACGTTTCTATAATGGCTGTTTGTGGGTTGACCCGGGCTATGACGAGGGTTAATTTTCTACCATCTGAAAGATCAATAGTGATATTGTTCTTGACTCGCCACAGTTTTAATAAAAATGGATTTTTTCAGAAAACAGTAGTGGGAGTTGTTGGGGTAAAAATTTACACCCCGGTTGATCAAGTCAAAATCAAAGTCAACCCCAAATTAAGTGGGCCCAAGCCCAGATCCAGTGGGCCCATGCCCGGGTCGAGCCCGAACATGAAGCGGTCGGCCTTCCCCCATGCCGAGATAAAAATTTTGTAATAAATAATTTTGTTGCATTTCTTTTATTTTGTTTTATGGATAAATGTAAGAAAAATAGGCATAAAGCCAAATTTTTGTAAAGCCCATGGCTTATGTGCAAAAAGAAATGGCTCATGAGCCATGGGATAGGCAAAATGCCATTTTGTGAAGCCCAAAGGGCTATGTGTAAAGTGTATAGCCTATAAAGGCAAAGATAATGAAAATATCTCACAACTAAAAAAAAAAAAGAAAAAAGAAAAAAAGAAGAAAAAAGAAGAAGAAAGAAATAAAAAAAAATTAAACGGTATGTCCACAAGCAAAACAGGCACGGATGAAAACCCGAAAGGGCTCCGTGAGTAAAAACAGCGGGACTACCGGCGAGTCTGTGAAAACCCGAAAGCAGTGGGGCAAACCCAGAAAAGAAGCGCCAGCACCATTCAAGAACCTGGTTAGGCCAGCCGCCTTCAATCGACTACCAGCTACCGAAACAAGGGGGTCAAGACAGCGATCCGTGAAATCAGCTGCCAATGATAGAAAGACGGCCGGATATATCATCCATACAGTCTATATGGCGGGCGGGCGCCCCAGCGACAACCTTCGCAGCAAAAGCAAGGATGGGGCCATCACATCCCAAGCCCAATCTAGCCTAAATGTAGTTACCGCTGCCCAAGAACAGCCGCAGAAGAAAAACCCTCTCGATGAGGATGATAGGCAAAAAGACCCCTCGGTCCGCGCAGTCAAGCTCGGACAGCGAGGAAGAGCCGACTTTCCGCCCCAGGACTGCGGAGCAAGAGCTGCTTCAAGAGCTTCGAAAACAGCTCAGGAGCAAAGATAAAGAGATGGCCAAGTTCTATTCGAAGATTGACGACTTAACGAACATGGTGATGCAGCTTACGGCTCAAATTGCTCGAGCGCCTCCCAATCAAGCACAAGCCGCTACTAATCAGCCGGGTGATGACAATCCGAGGCAGCCAATGCCTGTTCCTTTAGGACCAAGACTGGTCGAGCCGCATGAAAGCCGGCCACATTCCGCTTCTGGGGACGCCTTGGCCCCAGATAACACTACCCCGCTAACACAGGATCGGATAATGGATTTGGTCACCAGCAAGGTTAAAACATTGGTGGCCGAAGCTGAAGCTCAGAAAGAAATCGGCAGTAGCGGGCGGCCATATCCCGCGCAGTACGATCTGATTGAATTCCCAAGCGGCTACGTTATTCCTAAGTTCAGAAGATTTGATGGAACGGGGAATGCAAATCAGCACGTCGCCCACTTCAAAGCATCGTGCGGAAATACAGGGGGCAATGACGCGCTCCTTCTTCGTCAGTTTGTCAACAGCCTGACCGGCGTCGCCTTCGACTGGTATGCGAGTATACCGGATGGGTCCGTCATTACCTTTGCCCAAATGGAATCCCTGTTTCGGCAAAGGTTCATGAGTGTCAGTGATAAAATCTCCATTGCCGACCTTGTGAGGACCAAGCCGGGGAAGGATGAAAGCAACACCGACTTTATTGCCCGATGGCGTAATCTCACGGTCAAGTGCGAACCGCCGCTAGAGCAGGACCAGTCCGTCAGCCTTCTCGTTGGGAACCTCAGCATTTGGATAGTCCCATTCTTGTGTACAGCAGGCCTCAAGACATTTCAAGAGCTAACCAAGAAAGTCCAAATGCTGGAACGCTCGAAGCAAGAGTCCCCGCCGGAATCTCAGAGAGACAAAACTTGGAAAAGCAAGCGGGACGACAGCCGTAGAAGCGGGAGTTCCAGCAGTACCAATGTCTTCAATGCGTCCGACAATGAAGAAAAGCGAAGGGCGGGCGAATCCAAAACCAACCGGTCTCGAAAGCCATTGCTGGGAGGAGATGGGCCTTCCCTAGAGGAGAAGAAGAACAAGGTTTACTCTTTCAGAAGGGACAAGGTCCGTAAGATATTTAAAGATGCCTTGAACAACGGCCTACAATTGCCGGAGTCGAAAAGACCCCAAGAAGCAAAAATGACCGACAATCCTCTGTATTGCCCGTACCATCGAGTAGTGAGCCATGCGATCGAGGATTGCTATATCTTCAAAGACTGGGTAGAGAAGCAGTACAAGGCTGGAGAGATCGAGCTGTCCAAAAGTGTATTGGTGAACAATCAAGTTGCAACCACCAACTTTATACAGACAGAAACTGAAGCCTTCTGGGAGCAGACAGCCGAACCCGCTGCCCTGAGAAATGAAACGGACTCATCGCGGCCTCCGTGGAGTACGCACATATCTAATAAGACGAAGAAGATGATAAAGCTACTTCGGAAAGAACCCAGGACGGAATGGGAAGGGCAGAAGAAGCCTACCAGTCCAGCTGCCAATGCGGCTCCATCAGGCTCAAAATCCAAGAAGCTCAAGAAGAAGAAAAGTGCAGCTCGGCGTGAAAAAGAGTCTGCAGGAAGATCGACCATTCAAAAATATATCGATTCTCTCGAAGAATATGAACAAAAGAAAAGAACATTGATTCAATTAAAGGAGTTCTTCCCTGTACAAGCGGCTGGAATTCTGGAGGAGTTAGAAGAAGACTCCAATGAAGAGATCCCAGTAGTGACCTGCTACGCCATCCATCTTGGCAGCGACTCCGAGGATGAGCTCTGTTTTCCCGAAGAGGACGAGGAGCTCACCAAAAGGCCAATCAAATCCAGCACAGAAGCGGCAGGGCTCTACTGCAAAATCAGGGCAACGCCCCAAAAGGGAAGGAAAAACAAGTCGCTAATGAAGAAGATGGCAGAGAACTGGCTGATGAAAACATAGGTCCTTCCTCAGTGGACTATAATGTCTTGGCACATCTCTGGAAGCTTCCGTCTCTCCTGAGCATCTACGACGCCTTGGTCCTATCTAAGGAGCTTAGAGATGTTCTCATTCACGCTCTACAAAACCCCGAGCAGTATCAGGCTCACTTTGCGGAAATTAATATGAAAGAAGCCCAGCACGCTTTGCATGCCGCCGCAGTCACATTTAAGGATGAAGACTTGCTACTGGGAACGGCTGAGCATAATCGGCCGCTTTACGTGACCGGGTACAGCGATGGAGATCGGATTAATCGCATATTGATTGATCCGGGGTCTTCAGTGAACATCATGAACTTGCGAACGCTGAAGAGTTTGTCAATGGACGTCCGACACCTGTCAAGGGAGAGGATTGTCATTCAAGGCTTCAACCAAAATTGTCAGCAAGTTCTGGGGTCCATAGCTCTGCCAATCAAATTCGGGGATCTGCAGACCGAAGCTAAGATATACGTGATCGACGCCGACACGTCTTATAAGATTCTCTTGGGGGCAGCCGTGGCTCCACGATTACGGCATCATTCCGTCAACTCTCCATCAATGCATGAAGTATACTAAAAATGGCGAAGAAAGACGCATTGACGGAGACATCCAGCCGTTCGGTGTGCATGAAGTCCGATATGAAGATTCTCGGTACTTTATGAACCACCAAAATACTAAGCCACAACTGACTGAAGATAAAAGCAGCCCCAAGACTCAAAGGCAAATCTGAGCCGGCTGTCACTTTCAAAAGCAAAAACGTCCAAGTACGCCCGCATTTCGGTAGTGACACTGATGAGTCCGACGCTGGAAGTCCGTCTTTCTATAAAACTCGCTTTCGTTTCGGTAGCGATACGGATGAATCTGATGCTGAAGGCCCATCTAGCAGCAAAGTCCGCCCTCATCTTGGCAGTGACACTGAAGAGTCAGAAGAAGAGGACCTGCCGTGCAACAGCTGTGCAGATTGGCCCCCCATGCAGCAAGCGAAACTACGAGAGACCTTCGAAGTCGCAGAAGGGTCCCTGGCCATCACAAGGGTGCCGGAACGGATGTGCAAAGAGCTCGACGCATTGTCGGTCTCTACCGTGGACCAGCTGAAAACTTTCTACGTGCCCGGGAGGAAAAATGGACAG
The DNA here is from genome assembly GCA_030015575.1 of Agapanthus africanus. Lineage (NCBI taxonomy): Eukaryota > Viridiplantae > Streptophyta > Magnoliopsida > Asparagales > Amaryllidaceae > Agapanthus > Agapanthus africanus. The sequence goes on from CM057343.1 coordinate 159,653,565, forward strand.
AAGGGCATCCTGTTTTACAGGTCAAACCCCATTGTGCACCCGGACGATCTTTCTGTCACGTGCCTTCCCTATGAGAGAGGCATAAGAGCCATCCTCAATCCCGGATACTATGCGCCCGAGATGCGGGAATACTTTAAGAAGTGCGGATGCCGGTTATATCAAACGGAGTCCGAAGCAAAGTTTTACGAAGGGCTATGGTATCCGCCCCAGGTCCGAGCACTCATTGACGGACGAATTCCAGATAGACGGGGCATAGGCTACATTCAACCTGATTCCAAAGCGTGCTACATGATCCATGTTGGTGAGGCCAGCGAAAGATCAAATGATGACGACGAGATAGCTGAGCCAGAAGAAGCTCCTCAAGAGCTCGAAGATGGCGGACAAGCAACCTTTGACGAGCTAACCGAGATTGACTTAGGAACGCCCGATAATCCAAAGCCGACCTACATCAGCTCGCTCTTGTCAGAGGAAGTGAAAGCGCAGATAATTACCCTGCTGCATGAGTTCGTCGACTGCTTCGCGTGGACATACAAAGAAATGCCTGGCCTTTCCCCTGAAGTGGCCGTACATAAGTTGGCTATATCTCCCGATGCTAAGCCAGTCAAACAAGCTCCTCGAAGAATGAGAAGGGGGTTGGAAGAAAAGGTCATCGAGGAAACCAAGAAACTCATCGATGCCGGCTTCATTAGGGAAGAGAAATATGCGGACTGGATCGCATGCATAGTCCCAGTGAAGAAGAAAAATGGGCAGATTCGAGTTTGTGTCGATTTCAGGGACCTCAACAAGGCATGTCCAAAGGACGACTTCCCGCTACCGGTCATGGAAATGATGGTCGATGACACCTCAAATTACGAGTTGTTCACCTTTATGGATGGCTCGTCTGGATATAATCAGATCAAGATGTCGCTTGAGGATGAGAAGCACACAGCATTTCGAACTCCGATCGGAATATATTGCTACAAGGTGATGCCGTTCGGACTGAAGAACGCAGGTGCTATGTATCAAAAGGCAATGACCAATATCTTCGATGACCTAATTCATAAAGTCGTCGAATGTTACGTTGATGATCTGGTCGTTAAGACTGAAACCAAGGCCGATCATATCCAGGATCTTAGGACCGTTCTCACCAGACTGAAGGAATTTGACCTGAAGATGAATCCTCTGAAATGCGCTTTTGGCGTGTCATGGGGAAAATTCCTGGGCTTCATAGTTCGACATCGAGGGATCGAAGTTGACCCATCAAAGATAAAGGCCGTCATGGAGATGCCCCCTCCGAAGAGTCTGACGCAGCTAAGATCTTTTCAAGGCAAGCTTGCTTATATACGGAGGTTTATCTCAAATTTATCGGGGAGATGTAGGCCCTTCTCAAAGCTCATGAAGAAAGGAGCTCCTTTTATCTGGGATGCCGAATGTCAAGCAGCGTTCGAAAGCATCAAACAGTACTTGTTGCACCCTCCAGTGCTGGCCGCTCCCATTCCAAATAAACCGTTGATTCTCTACACTGCCGCGCTAGATGAGTCACTCGGTGCGCTCCTTGCCCAGAATACCGAGGAGGGGAAGGAACATGCCCTCTACTACCTCAGTCGAACTCTAGTCGGGGCGGAACACAACTATTCCCCAATCGAGAAGCAATGCCTGGCTCTAATATTTGCTGTGAAGAAGCTGAGGCACTATCTGCTTGCTCATCGGGTTATGCTGATCTCCAAGGTCGACCCGCTCAAACACTTGATGACCAGAGCGAGCCTAGCCGGCAGAATGGCAAGATGGGCTGTTATGCTACTCGAGTTTGACATAGTTTATACTCCTCAGAAAGCAGTAAAAGGGCAAGCTCTTGCAGACTTTCTCGCTGCTCATCCCATACCAGAAGGATCGCCGCTAAATTGTGAGTTACCCGACGAACAAGTGCTGCACCTCGAGGAAGACGAGCTATATTGGGAGCTCTACTTCGATGGGGCCTCATCAATAAGGAGCTCCGGCAGATCAAGCGTCCCGGAGGTAAAAGCGGGGATAGGATTGGTGTTCACCACGCCATCAATAGGAACCCTACGGCATTCTTTCGCTCTCACCGAGCCTCGGACAAACAATGAAGCTGAGTATGAAGCTCTGATAGCTGGTTTGGAGCTCGCCATTGAAATGGAAATCCGCCGGCTACGAGTTTACGGTGACTCCCAGCTCGTCGTCAACCAAGTAAGCGGTGATTATAAAATATACAAACCTGAGTTGGCTCGGTACAGAGGCCGAGTGGTGGAACTCATGAAACGGTTCACTCACATTGAACTAATGAGAGTCCCTAGAGCGTTGAATGGAAAGGCTGACGTACTCGCTCGCTTAGCCAAGGAGCTGGCCGATCCTGACATGGACAAAATTCTGATCACAGTCAGGAGCCAACAAATTCTACCCCCAGTCTCTCTACGAGAAGAGGAAAGCGCGGAACAGAAGAGCAGTCCTGCCGAAGAAGCTTCGATCATCCAAGACGAGCCCGATTGGAGAGAACCCTTCATAGAGTACCTCCGATACGACAAGCTGCCCGAAGAAAAATCTGCGAGGATCCAGCTGAAGAAAAGAGCTCTCCGATACGTGTTTGTAAATGACACGTTATACCGCAGGTCATATGACCAACTCTGGCTCAGGTGTCTGTCATTGGCCGAAGCCCAAAAGGTCATGAAAGATGTTCACTCGGGCGTTTGCGGTGCCCACCAATCTGGCCCCAAGATGCGACTTCAAATTAAACGGCTTGGGTATTATTGGCCCACCATGATACGGGATTGCGGAGAGCACACAAAGAAATGTCAGATCTGCCAAATCCATGGTGATTTCATTCACAAGCATCCCAACCCATTGCATCCTACAGTGGCGTCGTGGCCCTTCGAAGTTTGGGGCACCGACATTGTTGGCCCAATTGATCCTCCGTCATCTAAAGGCCACCGGTTCATACTGGCCGCGACAGACTACTTCTCCAGATAGGCTGAAGCTGTCCCGCTAAAAGAAGTCAAGACAAAAGATATTCTGACATTCTTCCAGCATAATATTCTATACCGCTTCGGGACACCAAGAAGAATCATTTCTGAAAACGGGCCTTCTTTCAAGAGCTTCAATGTCTCAAGGTTCGCTACTCAGCACAAGATAGACTGGAGATATTCTTCCATCTATAATCCAAGAGCCAATGGGCTAGCAGAAGCCTTCAATAAGACTCTATGCAAGCTCCTGAGGAAAAATGCTTCAGCCAACAAGAGAGACTGGAATCTCAAACTTCACGAGGCGTTGTGGGCATATCGTACCACACACCGTACTCCAACTCAGTCCACTCCATACTCATTGCTCTTCGGAGTGGAGGCGGTCTTCCCCCTCGAAGTTGAAGTTCCAAGCTTAAGAATGGCCGTTCAGCACGAGTTGACGGAGGAGGAAAACGTGCTCCTTCGACTTGAAGAGCTCGATGCCCTCGAAGAAAAGAGGCTCGCGGTGCAGCAAAATCTGGAGCTATACCGAGCCCAAATGTCACGGGCCTATGACAAGATAACCTGTCTCCGCGCTTTCAAGAAAGGTGAATTGGTGTTGGTCCTCAAAAGACCGATCATCCTCAATCGACATGCCAAGGGAAAATTCGAGCCAAACTGGGAAGGACCATACGTCATCGAGAAAGTGTTCGACGGAGGATCCTACCAACTAATAAGTGCCGAGGGAGAAAGGCCCATGCCACCCATCAACGACCGATATCTCAAGAAATACTACACGTGAATGCTCCAAGTTGCAGGCGAATTGAGCACATCAGCCCTATGGTCTGGATCATACATCCTGCAAAACCGTATACAATCCACGGGCGTAAATGACCCCTATCTCTCCCAAATCCTGCCGGTAAGACTACTTTTAAAGTCCCACCGGGCGTGCCAAAATCTGTAGGGTGTTTTTCGTCACCCCATTGAAATGGGAATACGCGCGCACTTGTCAGGCGTACTACAGATTCCCCCTGCCTAGGGTAGGCCGGGGTTTGATGATTATGGGGATCCGAATCTCCGACAGCCGCGGACTAAGCTGCCGTTAATTACCCCCCGCCTTTGGGGCGAGAGAACCTCCGATTAACGGGTTAAACTGGTCATGCGAACTCAATGTGCAGTGTACATGTGTTTTTTTTTGGAGGGGGGGTTTGGATACATCGGGAGCCATGCAGAGTTTTTACGGGGGTCCCGCTACCCGGATAGCGGGCTGGGGGTCAAGGGGGCTAGCAGCCCCCTTGCGGGGTGCGGGGCAGCGCCCCGTTAGAAATTTTTTTCTAACAGGGACAGTGTCGTGGAGTATGTGTATGTGTACATATGTATACATATGTATATATATATATGTATATATAAATAAAGGGGAAAAATACATCCAAAGGATGCGTGGGGCAGCACCTTGGGCGTTGTGCGCCTAGGTGCTGAGCGCTCAGGCGCAGAGCGCCCACGTGCTGACACGTGGCACTCTAGCGCCTGAGCGCACAGCACCTAGGCGCACAACGCCCAAGGTGCTGCCCCACGCATCCTTTGGATGTATTTTTCCCCTTTATTTATTTATACATGTATATATATACATATGTATACATATGTACACATACACATACTCCATGACACTGTCCCTGTTAGAAAAATTTTTCTAACGGGGCACTGCCCCGCACCCCGCAAGGGGGCTGCTAGCCCTCTTGACCCCCAGCCCGCTATCCGGGTAGCGGGACCCCCGTAAAAACTCTGCATGGCTCCCGATATATCCAAACCCCCCTCCAAAACAAAACACACGTACACTGCACATTGAGTTCGCATGACCAGTTTAACCCGTTAATCGGAGGTTTTTTCGCCCCAAAGGCGGGGGGTAATTAACGGCAGCTTAGTCCGCGGCTGTCGGAGATTTGGATCCCCATAATCATCAAACCCCCGCCTACCCTAGGCAGGGGGAATCTGTAATACGCCTGACAAGCGCGCGCGTATTCCCATCTCAATGGGGTGACGAAAAACACCCTACAGGAGTATGGTAGAACTGGAAGTGATTCCAGAACCGCAAACGATTACTGAAAATTTGATAAGAACCTAAAGATTCAATCAGGATTGACATTCCATTGGCCACTCCGCAGATATGGTGGGTAACCTCAGGCACCCGAGAGGTACTCCGGTAGCCTCAAGGACGGTGACAGGGAGGTTCTTGTTTACCCAGACTTGCTATTGCTGTTGTTCCAGACTGTGAGACCCGGCAGGAGGATGAGTATAGCGTCGTTCTAAACTATCTTTAGAAGTGTACGTGTATATGACTCTGCCAGAGGGTTGTTGTAGTCAGTGGAAGCAGCGGAAGCATAGTGGACAAATAGTTTATGTCTATTTATGGACTAAAGCAGATATAGCGGAGATAGATCATCTATTTCTGATGTGACAGTCATAGGTTTGACTTCATCAGAATAGGGGATGGATCTGTTAAGAAGGTAGTAGGGTGTGATGTCCTGGTATTTGGAAGACATACACAGAGTAGGAAGTGAAATTCCTATACTACGATCGGTTATACTTTGGTTGTCACACAGTGGTTTCTCCACATAGGATATAGATATAATATCAGACATTCTGGTTACTAAATCTATGGTTTTAGATCTAGATTTGGGTAGTTTCCCAATCTTGGTACTCAGACAGCATTCTAAAGGTGTTTTAGAATGGACGACTCCTGGCACGGTAGTATACCTGCAGGTGATGGAGTCACCCTCTCTAAAGATGTCTTACAGACTAAAGGGGAGAGGGATGTGCTTGATTGACATATCACTTGCTTAGGCAATTGAGTCAATCATGAGATGTCAAGTACCACACCAGATGTCGTTTTTGCACTAGCTGCTATAAGTTCAGATATTAATCCAATCCTGGAGAAACATTCGGAAGCAGTTTTAGAACATAAGTGGATGTTTAGGGATATGATAACAACAGCCTCTTTTAGGAGACAGTTATCATTCCAGGCTTCCAAGGTGACCTGGATGACAGAGTGACTGTCAGAGTTATAGTTTTCCCTCTGACGAGGGGCGGTTGTTTGGACAGGAGGTCCAAGCGGATACCGAGGGAGGCATGGCGCATGATACTGATTAAGTTCAGTTAACGATACAGTCTAAGTAGTTTGGATTTGGAGTTCATTTATGAACTAGGTCCCATCAGATATCCAGACATATTCTAAGGCATGTATTGCTCATTTCGGGAGATGGCTTTCTCCACGAACTTGAGATAAAGAGAGACATAGAGAGAAACATCAGGGTGGATCCACTCACTGAGGCTATTCCTCGAATGCAATAGTTTCGCAAACGGGCTTTGTGAGACTGATTAGTAGAGGAGTTGGGTGTTCGGTATCACACGGGCTGTGAGTATGCGACATCGCAATAATTAGCCTTAAGTGAAAGTGGGAGATTGTTGGATATAGTGCCCTCAGAGTCAATTATTGGATCACAGGCACATGATTGCAATGATTGAGGGAGGACCTATACCGGTAGGACAGTCTTACTCAAGATGATAGTATGCTATCTGGTTTATCTTTATCATCGTGTACTGCTTTAGGTGACCTTACAGGTCACTATTACCCGTTGATAGAGCCCTTAGGATTCTTGCTTGACAGCCAGCAGTATGATGGCGATCATATACGTGGGAGCTGGAATCTGTAAGCACATCCTTAAAGTGGTCCCTAGTCGTGGGAGTTTCGAGTCTGGGTATCGATACTCCATTAGTAGACTAGTGTATACAGTCGAGACCTTGACGAGGGGCGGTGGCCGGTCTCACAAGCCATTGGTGTCAGTTGGTTCACCTAAGATGTATACAGGTGCTCATTGGGTTATGAGTACACCGGACAGGACTCGCCGGGAACATGCTAGTTGGTATTATACCTGACGTCAGATAGCAGTTCCTTGGTGACATGTGTACAGATTAGTTCATCGACCTGAGATCGTCATTTGTCTCGTGTGGGTTCCCACTGTGCTTTGATTACTACCCTACCACGGCTCAAAGGAGTCGTGCAAACAGGTTTTAGTTGGGTACAGTCCCGAGCCACATGGAGGCAGTGAGCGGATCGGCAGGGGTTTCGTCTCTCCCGGTATTGGGCGTGAGGTCGCGCTGTGTCTAGGAGAGCCATTACACGAAGTTCTTGGCCAAGGCAGGAGATTTACTGGTAGGTATTCCAGTAGTATCTCAGGGTGTTCTGGGCTACACTCCGACACGACTTGTACCGCTTTTGGGGGTCTGACTTTTACCAACCCCCTAGGCCCGACATACGATGCTCATAGACGAACGGACCGGACTGTACGGATATTGTCACTGACAGGCTCAGTAGGGTGTCAAGATGAGTTCGCTCATCGACCTCCTTTTTGGTCAATACCTGGTAACCCGTTACGTACAGCTAGTACCTCTGACGTGCCAGTGGTTAAATCCACAGCCAAAGTATTGGCGAGTCTTTAGAGTCCCCCACAGACAATTTCTCAAGTTTCGGACGAAACGCTGTAGAGGCCGTATGATATATGGCAGGGTTCGATCATATACGTGCGGTAGTGCACGGATCATGATCGGACGGATCATACTAGTGGGCTTTGGTTTAAGCCGGATCCTAGTATTAGATTTGTTGGATTCTTTAGTCTCATCGCATTCTCATTCAGTCGGAATGCGGATGCAGGTATGTATATACAGGTGAGTGGTATCCTTGTGATCCGTCGCGAGTTTACTTTAGATGTTGCCGTATCTTTTTATTGTTGTAAACATTTGGGTTAATGTTTACAAATGGAAATTATGAGCTAGAAATCATCATGAGGTGCATTTATTTTGATACATGCAACCTAGTGACTCATGGTCTCTTTTATTGTGCATATGTTACATTTTGTGATTGATTTTGTGGATGAAATGAGAGGGAGAGAGAGAGGGGGCTTCCATTGTGAGGGTTAGCTCTTGTATTTTCCATTACAACTCTCTCACTCTCATTATCATACAACACAAAAAAGAAAAAGAAAGCTTCTTCTTCTTCTTCTTCCTCTAGTTCACAACCTCTATTGATGGCTTCATCTTCAACCTCCATCCATGCAATGGATGCAAGAGACAAAGTTGTCACACACATTCTGTACTTCGCCCTGGACACGTCGGCTAGCGAACTTCGTGCTCGAGTTGCTTCGGACGAAGCGGGAGCCCGTAAAAAGACTCGAAGATGTGGTGCCCTTTCCGACGAGAAGACCGGAGATCGGAGATGCCGCGAGGAGCTTGGGATGGTGGCCAAAGACCGAAGGACACGGATCGATCGGTATAGCTTTCCAACCCTTTCTTTAGTTGCTAGTTGTAAGTTAATGGTTCAATCCGGGATTAATGTCTGCGATAGCGCTAGTTTCAAGTTTAAGAAAAGTTTTCATTTCCGCATTTTGGCTTCGGTTCGACGGCCGGGGCACTACCGTAGACTTACAGGGGGCAAAGTCCCTCGGGATACTCTCAGGGTACAAATGGCGGCCATTGCCCAGGAGGCTGTGCAGGTTAGTGCTCGCACTTTACTTGGTTTTCCACTCAGTGCCTCGTTATTCATGAAATTTGGTGCCTCTCTCTTCTTTCTGACACTTCTCTGATTTCTTCATGTCCTCCAGCATGTCGCCCTTGTCGTCCAAATGGAGGATGAGAAGATTGCCCCGGCGATGCGAGCCACGGGCGAGTTTTCCTCGCTGGAGGAGAGCTCCAAGTTGGAGCTGGAGGCGGCGGCGGCGAGGGTTGCCGTCCTTGAGGAGGAGGTTGTGGCCTGGAAGCAGGAGGCGGCGGCCAAGAAGCAGGAGGTCGCCAGGTACCGTGAGGCTGCCCGGGCTGCTGGGGCCAAGCTGCAGGACTCCAAGATGCCCGTCGGCACCCTGAAGAAGTCGGCTGGCACCCTCCGGAAGGAGCTGGAGGCGGCGATAGAGGGGATGAAATAGGACGAGCTCAGAGCGGCGAAGGCGGTGGAGAACTACAAGAAGTCGGACCATTTTTACACCGACCTAGCCGCGGCCTCTACCCTTGTCTGGCACGATGCCCTCGACGCCGTTAAGGCTCGGATGCCGGAGTTTCCTAATGAAGAGCTCTGGGACGAGTATCCTCGCGGGAATGATGGGCGGGCTGATGCCCCTGGATGCGCCACCGGGGAGGAGACCCCCGGCGAGGGCGGCGCCGAGGCTCCTGCGATGGGCGCCGACCTTCCTGACGCAGCCCCAGTCGTGGTGGACATTGAGCTCCTCGGGGTTGCGCCCGGCCCTGAGGCCTGAAACCCCTCGTCTTCTTGTTTATATTTTTGTTGCCTTGGGAATCATGTAAGTCTCCGGCACTTTTGTTATGCTGGGGATCCCATAATACCTTTGTAGAGTCTTTTTGATTTATGTGAATAAAAAATCTTTTTGCAGTTTCTTGGCGTGCGCATTATTCTTTTGTTTGTGGAGAACATTCGTATTTGCATGGTTCAGCTTTCATGTCAGGTCGGTTCTTCGTCTGGCGATCGCACGTCGAGTTGAATTCGACCATTTGCCAAGTTTGCAAAGACCGGTGAAGGGTCGGTATCTCCATGGCCCCGAAGTCGAGGTGGGGTCGTTTATTTGAAAAGTTTGGAAGAACCTGTGCTGCAAGAAGGTTGGTGCTTTGCAAGGAATTGGCCGGGCATTTTTGCTGCTCGAGGTCCTTGGTGAGGATGGACTGAGCAGCGAAGCTGCTCAGTTGCCTCTTGGCAAGGGCTTAGTTCCCTGGCGTCTTGGGGTAGTGAATTACCTGCCGGGGATAGCCGAGCAGTGAAGCTGTTGGGTTGCCTCTTGGCGAGAGCTTAGATCCCTGGCGTTGCGAGGTAGGGAACTACCAGCCGGGGATAGCCGAGCAGGGTAGCCGCTAGGCTGTCTCTTAGTAAGGGCTTAGATCCTTAGCACGGGAGGGGCTGTAAGAGGCCTACTAAGGACGGGCCGAGCAGGGTTGCTATCCGGTGCCTCTTGGCGAGGGCTTTGATCCTTAAGGACGAGCCGAGCAGGGTTGCTGCCCGGTGCCTCTTGGCGAGGGCTTTGATCCCTGGCGTTGTGGGGGTAGGGAACTACCAGCCAGGGATAACCGAGAAAGGGCGGGCCCGGTTGCCTCTTGGTGAGGGCTTTGATCATTATCCCGGAAGGGGCCGTAAGAAGCCTACTAAGGATGGACCGAGCAGTGAAGCTGCTGGGTTGCCTCTTGGCGAGGGCTTTAATCCTTAGCGTTATGGGGTAGGGAACTACTAGCCGGGGATAGCCGAGCAGGGTAGCTGCTGGGCTGCCTCTTGACGAGAGCTTTGATTCTTAGCGCGGGAGGGGCCGTATGAGGTCTGCTAAGGATGGATCGAGCAAGGAAGCTGCTCAGTTATGGAGTGGGGTTCCGTCCGACCTTCCCGGTGTGAGTATGGGGAAAAGGGATAGTCGTGGGCGACACGTAGCATGAACGCGTGGGGAAGGTGAAGTGCCGGAGCCGCGTCGTTTCGATTTCGCCAAGAAAGGCCCCACATTTGACGCGTGGCGGCACAGTTGTGGGTGAGATGAGCGACTGTTGAGCTCCCGGGGCGTTGTGTGCTATAAAATAGAGGGTGCGCTGATCACCCCTTCTTTCACATCCAAAATGCAAGAATGGAGGACTTCCCTTTTACCATCCCCGACATCGTGAGTTTCGGGGACGTGTACTTCTACGATCAGCACTGCACCGAGGAAACGGTGCAGTTAGTGATATGCCGCATCGTGAATCACTTCGGCCAGAACCTCAGCGCTCACCCCTGCTCCAGCTGTTGATGTACTCAATTTGGAGGGCATCGCCGGGGCTCTACAACCCCTTGTCCGAATAGCTGAGGGAAGAGGCAATTGATAAGCTGAGGTCTCTACGGCGTTTCGGCCAGATTTCCGCAGGTCGGCGAGATCGCTCGGCGGCGCTCATCCTTGAGAGCTACCGATTGAGGCACGATGCCGACGTTCGAGGGCGGCGTCAGGGGCAGAGGTCTGAGGCCGCGAGGGCTCGGCTGGCGGAGATATCCTCAAAGTACCACGAGCAATGTTCTCTGCATCCCCTTCCCCCGCTACCGTAATTTTTATTTTTTGATGTACGGCTGAGGAGCCTATAATACCCTTTTGAATAAACAGAAGTCTTCTTTTTGCAATATTTTATTGATCCTTTTTACTATATAAACAAAAAGATCTTGAGAAAATTTTACATTGCCTTAGTAAAAGGAGGTACACGCTAGTAGATGTTCTTTTTATTGGTGCAGCTTGAGCTCCTCGGATGTCTGTTTGCCTCCACGACCGGCATGGAGTGTTGAGCCTCGTAGGTACCCGACGTACCCTCCGCTGACACGACCATGATTTTTGATGAGACTCGATTCTTTTCGGTGGGGTTCCTTAAGTCTCCTGGCGAGGTCGTTTTTGAGCTGCCGTGGCGAGTCTCGCGTGTGCGACCCCGTCGAGGGAGGGGGTGCCGGTCATGCCTGGGAGCAGGCGAGCTGACCGCCACAGTCTCGGGAAGGACAGGGGTGCGACGAGACTCGGGGAGAAACTCTATTGGGTAAGACCTCGGAGTCAAGCTATGCGTTGCCCACCGGGTCATTGAATATGTCGGCCTGGGAGATCCGCGGTCGTGGGAGGCAGCGAGGCGGTAGTTCGCAGTGCTGATGCGAGCGTAGTCTTCTCTCCCTCTGTAGGGGTCCCCATCCCAAGGTGGGGGAGCAGTGACCTGGGGAGCTTGCCCCGCCGTCTGGACACGGACGAGCGCATCCACGATGGATGTGAGTCGATCTATCCGGGCAGACAGGGCGTTGTAGACGCTCGGCGAAGGAGGGGATTCGTCTGTGCCTCCATTGAGGGGGAGGCGGCGGCTGGTGCTTGGATCGTCGCGGTGATCGCTGGCCATCGGGTTGAGATCGGAAGATGAACTTTTGTTTTAGTGGAATCAAGAGTTCCCACAGACGGCGCCAGTTGATTCATGTCGGATCGCGTCAAGATGTTACCTTCCGTTGATCTCTTCGTGTGTCGATGGATGGCTAGGATTGAGTTGGAGAGTGGTCTCCTGAAGCGTGTGGATCTCAATGGGCTATGGTTTTGAGGTTGAGCCGAGCTATCTGTAAGGAAGTACCGGGGTGGTTGTACCACCGAGGACCCTCCGACGATCAAGTTAGTGGTGCAAGTCGAGCAGAGTAACGTCTAAGTGAGGGAAGAATTACTTACTTGAGTCATCTGAAAGAGGGGTTTATGTAGCGGTTGTTGGATATAGTGCCCTCAGAGTCAATTATTGGATCACAGGCACGTGATTGCAATGATTGAGGGACGACCTATGCTGGTAGGACAGTTTTACTCAAGATGATAGTATGCTATCCGGTTTATCTTTATCATCGTGTACTGCTTTGGGTGACATTACTGATCACTATTGCGCGTTGATAAAGCCCTTAGGATTCTTGCTTGACGGCCAGCAGTATGATGGCGACCATATACGTGGGAGCCGGGGTTTATAAGCACATCCTTAAAAGGTCCCTAGTCGAGGGAGTTTCGAGACAGGGCATCGATACTCCAAATTAGACTAGTGTATACAGTCGAAACCCCGACGAGGGGCGGTGGCCGGTCTCACAAGTCACTGGTGTCAGTTGGTTCACCTAAGATGTATACAGGTGCTCATTGGGTTATGAGTACACCCGACAGGACTCGCCGGGAACATGCTAGTTGGTATTATACCTGACGTCAGATAGCAGTTTCCTGGTGACATGTGTACAGGTTAGTTCATCGACCTGAGATCGTCATTTGTCTCGTGTGAGTCCCCACTGTACTTTGATTACTACCCTACCAGGGCTCAAAGGAGTCGTGCAAACAGGTTTTAGTTGGGTACAGTCCCGAGCCACATGGAGGCAGTGAGCGGATCGGCAAGGGTTCGTCTCTCCCGGTATTGGGGGTGAGGTCGCACTGTGTCTAGGAGAGCCATTACACGAAGTCCTTGGCCAAGGCAGGAGATTTACTGGTAGGTATTCCAGTAGTATCTCAGGGTGTTCTGGGCTACACTCCGACAAGACTTGTACCGCTTTGGGGGTCTGACTTTTACCAAACCTCTAGGCCCGCCATGCGATGCTCATAGACGAACGGACCGGACTGTACGGATATTGTCACTGACAGGCTCAGTAGGGTGTCGGGATGAGTTCGCTCATCGACCTCCCTTTTGGTCAATACGTGGTAGCCCGTTATGTATGGCTAATACCTCTGACGTGCTAGTGGTTAAATCCACAGCCAAAGTATTGACGAGTCTTTAGAGTCCCCCACAGACAGTTTCTCAAGTTTTGGGCGAAACGCTGTAGAGGCCGTATGATATATGGCAGGGTTCGATCTTATACGTGCGGTATTGCACGGATTATGATCGGACGGATTATACTAGCGGGCTTTGGTTTAAACCGGATCCTACTATTGTACAGTGTAGATTTTGTCTCATTGTATTTGTATTCGGTCGGAATACAAATGCGAGTATGTATATACAGTCGCGGGGTTTTCCTGTAATTTATTACAGGATCAGTTTTTTGAAATTGCCAGTTTACATTCCGTTTCGGCCAGTTTTCCTTTGTTCCTTCATGGCCGAATTTTTGTGATGGAGGGGCTAATTTGCAAATGTGCAAATTAGAAATTGTCACGACCCGAAAGTACGGAACGTGACCGGCACTTAGATTACGAAGCGTCTAGAGGCGCCACATAACCTAAGTAAGCCGAAGCCCAGAAATCTAAACCATAAAAAAAGAAGAAGAAGAAAAAGAAAACAAGTTTAAAATCATCAGTAAATTTTCCTAAAAATTTCGGCAGAGTCTCCTCTGTAAAAACTGGCCCCAAACGGGTACAACAAGTATAATATACATAAACAATAAAAAGCATCCCCAAACGGGTGCTAGCTCAACGCCAACAGGCGGAAACAACCACAACAAGCACAATAATATACAACGCCAAAGGGCGAGGCGCAAAACTCAAAAGAAAACAAAACCATCAGATCTGAATAATACAAGCGCGACTCTAAGGTCGAAATAAATAACTGGTCCAATAAACTTATCAAGTAATACAAGTATGGTTGATGGAGCTTACTAGATACAAATGAAAGAATAAAAGTACAATGGTGGTTCAGATACAAGTGAACCAACCTACCGTGCAAATCACCCTGAATGAAATGATGTGCCAGCAACTGCCAGGGAAACCTGTACATCGAACCTGTAATAAAATTTGGCACAACGGGGGTGAGTTGCCAACTCGTGAGTAGAAGACATCTACGAAAAGAAATCGAATGCACGACGCTATCCTAGGTCATAATAATACACTACTAGATCCCAATCATCTAGTAATAGCAGGGTAATACTACGTGTAAATGCAGATACTCCGTGCTCGTGTCAGTGCCTCCTATAGTACTATGTCATATGAATGGATATGCATGCACCATGAATGTAAAATAACCAATCCTGAAATCCAGATATATCTGTATAAGAAATCTTTAGCTGTTATCATAGTAAAATGTGTATAGGGATCTGAAATCTCAACAATGAAATCCATGGAAATCCGTGTCAAGCATCGACACAAACATGTAAATCTCAAGTCTCATAGTCTCAATATCTCGGGCTCCGTCAGTCCGGATCGGCCCATATCATCAAATCTCACGACAACGGTCGGTATCCTCTGGTTATCTTTCAAACCGTCTGGTATTAACAAAATGTCCGATTAAAAGCACGCGTACAAAAACACGTGTTTAATCGAATCTGAGTACATATCAAAATACGTACACTACATCATTTCGCTCAAGCTGGGAAACCCTCTGTGTGGGACTCTATACACTCGGCAATACGCTAGCAGTGTATTTAACAACAAGCACGTTAGCGGCACTAGCTGTATATAACGGCTACCCAGGTATTGAATGAAAGCAAGGCCGACAAGCAAACTTGTCTGTATCCCTACTGAGCCTGAAAGTGAGAATCTCCATACAGTCTGGTATGTTCATCTAAGAGTATCGGATATCGGATCTAGGGGTGGATAAAGTCAGACCCCTAATAAAGCAATAAGTCGGTGTGAAGCCCATCACCCACCGAGAGACCACTGATCCAAATCAGTAATTCTCTTCTACCTTAACTAAGGATTTCTGGTGCTGGCCACCCGTGCACAATGCGATATCTACTCCCAATACCGGGAGAGAAGAATCCCCAACGATTCGCTCACTACCTCCATGTGCTCGGGACTGTGTACCCAACTAAAACATGTTTACACGATTCTGTAGAGCCGTGGTAGGGTAATAATCAAAACACAGTGGGAACTCACATGACAAAAATGACGACCTCAGGTCGACAGACTAACCTATACTTATGTCACTAGAGAACTGCTACCTGACAGTAGGTATAATACTATCTAGCATGTTCCCGGCGAGTTCGTCCAGTGTAACTCATAACCTAATGAGCACCTGCATACTATCTTTAGTGACTAACGAACACCAATGGCTGTGAGACCGGCCATCGCCCCTCGTCGGGATCAAGAAACGTATACACTAGTCTGCTTTGGAATATTGATGCCCAGTCTCGATATTCCCACGACTAGGGACATTTAAGGTGTTAGTTATATGTATGCCCTAGAGGCCATTACTGTATATACGATGTATATTGTAGTGGATGCTTGGACATATATAGGGAGGACTTTCTTGCTCGACATGATAGTATGCTATCTGGTTACTCTTTATCTTAACATGTACACTGATTGTCTATATGTTACATGTTGATAAAGCCCTTAGGATGAGTACTTGACTACCAGGATTATGATGCAGATCATACTAGTGGGGACATGGTAGTCGTCAAGTACATCCTTCAAATGTTCCTAGTCGAGGGTGTATCGAGACAGGGCATCGATATACCAGAGTAGACAAGCGTATAGCTTATCGACCCATGTAGATGGGCGATGGATGATCCTATATCCATTGGTGTTTGACATCAGAGACAGTGTACGGGTGCTCAGTGGAGACTAGGTACACTGAACGGACTCGCCGAGAACTCCCAGATGGTATTATACCTTACGTCAGATGGCAGTTCTATGGTGACACTGGTACAGGTTAGTCTGTAGACCCGAGATCGTCATAGAGTCTTGTGTGATTCCCACTGTGCTTTAATTTCCACCTTACCACGTTCAAGAGAACGTGCAAAACGATGGCTTTTGGGTACAGCCCCGAATCACATGGAGGCAATGAGCGATAGGAGGGGTTTCGTCTCTCCCGGTATTGGGGGTTGATGTTGCGCTGTGCTCGATTGGATATAACAGAAAATCCCTGGCCAGGGCTGCTTCAGAGATATACTGGTAAGTGTTATCAGTAGTTTCTCGACCCGTTATATGCCTCATATCGACACGAATTATCGTGTTACTGGGGTCTGACGTTTACCACCCCTAGACGAGATATGCGACATATCAGACGAAGAGACCGGACTGTACGGTAGTGTTACTGATTGGATTCGCAGGAGTGTGAGCAGGCTTGCTTGTTGATTTTCTGATCGCTCAATACCCGGGTAGCCGTTACATTTAGCAGACCACTTGCGGCTTGTGGGTGTTTGATATGATCATCACCTACTGCCGGCGTATTGACGAGTCTTTAGAGTCCTACACAGAGCTTTCCTGGCTCAAGCGAAACGGAGTAGGTTTGCATATGTGTTAAGTGCGGGACCGAGATTTATACGATATGTGATACCGTATTCTATTCTCGCGAATCGTGACAACGGTCAGTTATATGAGATATAGCCGGGTTATCGGATCAAGTGTTGATTCGATAAGTTGTTACATATGATATTAGTCGGTTGTATATAAAATAGCCGGATTATTAAATCAAGAGTTGATTTAATAATTTAATGTATAATTATATATTTGATATATTACATTACATTAACTAATATTAGCTCACTTAAGTAATTCTTTTTCTCGCATTTGATACACTTTACATATATATGATATATGTATTGTTTTCTATTTGCATGCATTATATATATGTGATATATAGTATGTATCATGTTAGGTTACACTTGCAACATGCATGAATGAGACTTTTACCATGCTAGGGTTTAAGCTAGGGTTTTATTTGTTTTAAGCAAATCAAACATTTGGATTTATTCAAGGTTAAGCTTGGAGAAACTTGTAGAACATTGACCAAGTCCACTTGTTTCTCTTGCTTAAGATATTTCTTAACCCAACCATTAACCTTAGGCAATGGTTTATTCTCTACATGAGTTAGACATGACACTAACTCACCCATGGTTGCAATTCTAACCTCACTCTCATTCTCTCTTGATAATTCTTCATCTTTTTCATGAGCTCAAAAGAAAAGTGTTTTCTAGGGTTTGAAAAAGTGAAGAAAATTTGTGAGAAAAATAAAACTAAAGTGAGCCCACTTCCTACTTCATCATCTTCTACCACTTGCCATTTAGTAAAGGGTGTTTGCTTCACTAATTTCACAATTAGTGAAGAGATAGCTTGGGTTAGTGTCTCCTTGACGTAGATCATCTTCGGCCTCGAAGACTTTGAAGCAAGCATGTTCGTTTCTTCAAGGGAGTCTCTCTAGAGTCCGGGACTTCATGATCGCAGTGAAGGGACTACTACACGGAGCTAATGAAGTGAAGGAGCAGTCTACAAAGGTTGTATTCTTTGTTCACTTTACTCGCAAAGTCGTTTGCTTTTCTTTTCCGTCGGATTTCTAGTATACGATTCTATGGTTAGGGTTAGCTAGAACGGCAAATTTTTGTATTTGGCATGGACGATGCCTCCCGAAACCTTGCTGCCATGCTAGGCAACCCTGCTGTGGTATCAGAGCCATGCTAGAAATTTAGACGGATTTTGTTAAGATTATGAAACCGAAATACTCCAAAACTTGAAACGAGAAATTGTAGTTTCTGTCGAATTTAAAATGTTGTCAATTTTTTTTAAACAAGTACAGAATGTTATATGGGATATATCATGAACACCATGAAAATTTCAGGGGGTTTGCTCGGATTTTGGCCGAGGACAAGGTAGTTGGGGCCGACCACTTTGTGATGTTTTTGCCTGAAATTTTCACTGTGTTCCAGTGACTGGGTTTTGGTGTTTCAGGTGTTGTTTGTTTTTGCTAATTTTGCATGTGATGTGAACTTACACTATAAGCAATTTGGAGTGTTTCGTATTCATAGTTTTAACAATGTTTCGGGTTATTCACATATTGTCTAGGAGAAGTTTGAAAGTGAAGGGTTATGACAGCGCCCCGGCCAACATCCGTGGCCAAACGCGGAATAAAAATTTTACTACGATAAAAAACTTGGCGCTATAACAACCCTAAACTGGATTTTTACCATAAACCTAGTTAGCAAAAAGGGTTCTATCTACTATGATAGCAAGTATACCTAACGGATCCAAGTCCTTCTCTTCTTTCCGTTGTCCTCCTTCTCCTTGCAAGCTCATTGGAGTGGAAATGGAAAGCATCTCCTCGTCGGCTTCTCAAAATAGTAGAAGATCCACCCGAGAGTTCTAACCTTGAGCTAAACCTCCAAGTTGAGGCAACTAGATTACTTGGTGTGCTAAACTAAGTAACCTAGAATGTGTAGAGTGTGATTTTGAGTAGCTTAGTCTCACAAGCCCTTGATTCTCAGCACATGAGACATTAGGGTTTGAGAGAGAAAGAAGGAGAGAACCATGAAAGAGAGTTAGAATGAAAAATGAAGAGAGTTCTCTTTTGAGGAAAGAGAAAACTTAGTTTTTATTATGATAATTGTGATGGCTACTTTGATTTGACCATAAGTATGTCACAATTAATGCTAAGCAAAAATATCTAGTGTCCAAAGAAAATATCTAAGTCAACTGAAGTCAACAAAGTCAAATGGTCAAACTAATTAGCCATGACATAATTATCATTATAAAAATTAGTAAACAATTTCCTCCACCTCATAATGGTTTTAATCAAGTCAATGGTCAAAACCCTAATGAGGTGTCTCCTCCTACGCCCCTCTCAACCGTATATACATACCTGCATCCGTGTTCCAAGAAACACGAATACAAAGAGACTAAACCAGCCCAAAATTTAATACTAGGATCCGGCTTAAATCAAAGCCCACTAGTATCAATGGCCCGAACACCATACGCGCACAAGTACGCGTATGTGAACGAACCCTGTCGTAAAACCGTACGACCTCTATATCGTTTCGCCCGAAGCTGGGAAACCCTCTGTGTGGGACTCTAAAGACTCGACAGTACTCTGGCAGTGGGTTTAACCACAAGCATGTCAGCGGCACTAGCTGTACGTAATGGCTACCCAGGTATTTGTGGATAAGAAGGTCGAAGAGCAAGCTCATCCAAACTCCTACTGAGCCTATCTGTGACAATCTCTGTACAGTCCGGTCTGTTCGTCTAAGAGTATCGCATATCGGGCCTAGGGGGTGGTAAACGTCAGACCCCTAATAGCGGTATAAGTCATGTCGGAGTGTAGCCCAGAACACCTTGAGAAACTACTGGAACACCTACCAATAAATCTCGCTTGCCCTGGCCAGGGACTTTGTGTAATGGCTCTCCTAAACACAGCATGATATCAACCCCCAATACCGGGAGAGACGAATCCTATCTAACTGCCACTGCCTCCAAGTGCTTCCGGAATGCACCCAACTACTACCTATTTGCACGACTCAATAGAGCCGTGGTAGGGTAGCAATCAAAGAACAGTAGGAACACACTTGAGACGAAGTGGCAGTGTCAAGTCAACGGACTAAGCTGTACTCATATCACCTGGGAACTGCTACCTGATGATAGGTATAGTACCAACCAGTAGTTCCGAACGAGTCCGTCTAGTGTAACTCATAACCCAATGAGCACCTGCATACTATCTCCAGTATGACGTACTGATGGCTGTGGGACAGACCATCTCCCCTGTTGAGATGAGAAGCGTATACACTAGTCTACTCTGGAATATCGATGCCCTGTCTCGATAATCCTATGACTAGGGACCTGTATAAGGATGTGCTTATAGACTACCCAACCCCAACTAGTGTGATCGCCATCACAACGCTGGTAGTCAAGCAAACATCCTAAGGGCTTCATTAATATGTATTAGCGATATGTTAAAAGAAACATGTACACATATTAAGATAGATACAAACCAAGTAGCATACTACTATATCGAGCAAGACTGTCGTCAATCCGTGTATATATCCCAAGCTTCCAAAATGTAATATACAAACTAGTACTATACAATAATGGCCTCTACGACATACATATCCAACAATCTCCCACTTGCACTAAAGTCCAGTAATTGGTGTACCGCATACCCAACGTCTGCACTAAGGCCAGCTGCTGGCGTACCGTATACCCAATAGCTCAAAAATTCGCTCGAACTGTGCTTGAGGGAGGGCCTTTGTGAATGGACCCGCCGTGTTATCTTTAGTGTCCACTCTCTGTACCTCGATCTCCTAGCGATCAATGATCTCCCTGATCAGGTGATACCACCTTAAGATGTGCCTGGATTTCTGATGGGACCGTGGTTCCTTCGCTAAAGCTATAGCCCCACTGTTATCGCAATACAAAGGTATTGGGTCAACAATGTACGGAACTAGCTGAAGTCATCCAGACCGCCTCTTTTGCGGCATCGCTTGCAGCAATGTATTCAGCCTCCATCGTCGAGTCTGCGACGGTATCCTGTTTGGAGCTCCTCCAACACACCGCTCCTCCGTTGAGGGTAAACATAAAACCCGAGACAGACTTGCTGTCATCCTTGTCACTCTGGAAGCTTGAATTGGTAAAGGACTCGACCCTGAGGTCTCCATTATCGTAAACCAGGAACATCTCCTTAGTCCTTCTCAGGTACTTGAGAATGTTCTTCACTGCTGTCCAGTGGTTCTCACCTGGGTCTGACTAATACCTGCTCACTACGCTTAGTGCGTAAGCTACATCTGGTCTTGTACATAGTATCACATACATTATAGATCCTACCGCCGAAGCGTAGGGTATAGTGCTGCGAACCCTCTCCTCGTCAGTCTTAGGAGATATCTTCTTGGAGAGGGTGATTCTATGCAATGTGGGTATATTACCGCGCCTGGAATCTTCCATACTAAATACCTTTAGTACAGTCTCTATGTACTTGGACTCCGAAAGTCCCAGTAATCTCTTGGATCTATCTCTGTAGATCTTGATCACCAGAATGCACGTGGCATCACCCAAGTCTTTCATGGAGAACCGTTGTGACAAGAATAGCTTGACCGATTGTAGCATAGGAATGTCATTTCCTATCAAAAGAATGTCATCCACGTACAAGACTAGGAATACGACAGTTCGTCCTACAATCTTCTTATAAATACAAGGCTCATCCTCGTTCTTGATGAAGTAAAATTCCTTGACTGTTTCATCAAAACCGATGTTCCAGCTCCGCTATGCCTGCTTTAATCCATAAATGGATTTGAGCAACTTGCACACCTTCTCGCTGCTCCCACTATCTACAAAACCTTCTGGCTGATCCATACAAACGCACTCTTCCAAACTACCATTTAGAAAAGCCGTTTTTACGTCCATCTGCGAGAT
Organism: Agapanthus africanus; assembly: GCA_030015575.1. Taxonomy (NCBI): domain Eukaryota; kingdom Viridiplantae; phylum Streptophyta; class Magnoliopsida; order Asparagales; family Amaryllidaceae; genus Agapanthus; species Agapanthus africanus. The sequence goes on from CM057343.1 coordinate 159,675,067, forward strand.
CTCATAGTCATGGAAGGCAGCAATGGCAAGTAGGATCCGAATGGATTTGAGCATAGCCACTGGAGAAAAGTTTCGTTATAGTCTACACCAGGTCTTTGACGAAAACCTTTTGCAACGAGTCTAGCCTTATAGGTTTCTACCTGCCCATCTACACCAAGTTTCCTTTTGTAGATCCATTTGCATCCAACGGGTTTTACCCCAGGTGGAGCAATATCCAAGGTCCACACTTTATTGGTGTATATGGACTCCATTTCGGATCACATAGTATCCAGCCACTTATCAGAGTCCCTACTGATAATGGCATGCCTGAAACTGGTAGGGTCATCTTCTTCCAAGATGCAATCCTCTCGATTCTTGTCTATGAGAAAACCATAGTATCTCTCAGGTGGATGAGAAATCCTACCAGATCTGTGGAGTGGCTGAGGTTCATCGGGTATAACTGAATCTAGCGGTTCCACCAAATCTTCAGTTATAGTGTGTGTCTCTGGAATTTCATCCAGTTCTACCGTGCTGCCACCAATATTTTTAACAAGAAATTCTTTTTCCAAAAATGTGGCGTTCCTAGAAACAATAATCTTCTGTTCCTCTGCATGGTAGAATAGATACCCATTAGAATCTTTTGGGTATCCTACAAACTTACACAAAATTGACCGTGCCTCAAGTTTGTCTGGGTTCTGCTTTTTGACATAAGCTCGGCAACCCCAAATCTTAATACGTTTAAGATACAAACTCTTACTACTCAATATTTCATACGGAGTCTTAGGCACGGATTTGGATGGAACTTGATTCAAAAGATGTGCTGCTGTTTGAAGTGCATATCCCCAGAATGAAAGATGTAACTCAGTATTACTCATCATGAAGCGAACCATATCCAATAGGGTATGATTTCTCCGCTCCGATACACCGTTGTGCTGTGGTGTATACGGAGGAGTAAGCTGAGAGAGAATTCCATGCTCTTTTAGGTATTCTAGGAATTCCGTGCTTAAGTACTCCCCTCTTCTATCCGATCGGAGGATTTTTATACTTTTGCCAACCTTATTCTCTACTTCATTTCTAAATTCTTTGAATTTCTCAAAAGCTTCAGATTTGTGTTTCATAAGATACACATATCCGAATCTAGAGAGATCGTCAGTTAATGTAATAAAGTACGAGAAACCTCCCCTTGCATGTATAGACATCAGACTACACACATCACTGTGTATGAGTCCCAAGAGCTTTACTGCTCTTTCTCCATGTCCGGTGAACGGTGATTTGGTCATCTTTCTTTTGAGACAAGACTGACAAGTTTCATAAGATGAAAATTCGAACGTATTCAAGAGTCCATCTTTATATAACTTACTTAGTCTTTTCGGATACAATATTTGGAATCCACAAAAGCAGTTATGAGATAACTAATTTGAATGTTATAAATCTAGCAATTTAGTCTCATTTGATCGGTTGCCACGGGATTTTGATGTGATCAAAAGTCCGCCGCAATCACGTAGCATACGCGGATACTCGCCGGGTAACCTTATTAGATAGCCACGCCCCATAGCCCCGACCAAGTGACTGTAGGAGAACTCCGTCGCCAAAAGCATCCGTTTGGGTGCTCGCGGCAGCGGTGTTCTGCCTTAGTGCACTTCGTCGACGGTATCGGGGGGTGCGGCCGTCTACTAAAGTTTCCGACGAGCATTCAATCAGGATGTCGGGAATCTTGTTGAATTGCCCGACTGGATATTGAAAAGTGTTTTCGAGATCGAGACTAAAATGCGGGGTTTATAATTGTTAGGCATGCGATGTCTAAGGAATTCATTTGGTTAGGCATGAAATCCGGAATATGAGATATTTCGGGTTTATGATGTTTAAGGTGGTTGCGGATTCCAACTATTGTAGTTTTCACTTTCTTTTCTGCGACCGTAAGTGTAATATGTGGTGTATCGCCAGTTTCGTTGCTATATGTCAATGACAATTGGGATACGCATATTTACTTATATTGATGACATGTGATGTTATGTGTTGCTATGATATGTTATATTGGATCGTTGTGTTTGGAATAGCCGGGGGTTTTAGGTGAGATGAGAGTTTTTCATTTTCATTCATGTAAAATTCATTGTATGTAATATTCTTTTATTGGGGCACTTCCGGGTTGAGGAAGATGTCACCATTGTATATTATTTACTTTTTCGCATTAGGATAGACCCAAGGCGGGGAACACAAGTAACCGGGTTCTAGGGTCCAGTGGGAGACCATCTCGAGGAGTCGAGACCGGGTCTCCTAACTCTAGAATTGGTAGGGTTGCTTGCCGCTCTAGTAAGGGTTTAGAGTTGTGGGATTGGCTATTCATCACGACCGTGGAATCCGTGTTTTATACAGGCTTAATTTGAAACCCGGAAATCCTAATATATCCAATATTTCATATGTTATTTTCTGCTGCGATGCTCTGTGATGTGATCACTGTGATATGTTCAGATGAATGCCTATATATTATATATATGAGATATAATTAATATTGCTGCTTTCGTTTCATATGTGATGCTTGGGAAGCATAATAAATGTGACTTCATTAATGAGATTAATGAAATAAAAGAAACCTAAAAATGTTGTAGAAACTTATCTCGAAAACTGGTAGCTCTAGTTCTTGCTTCGCATAGCGGAATTCCTTATAGAATATCCAACACCTTATTCGATAAGGAAAGTGCCAAGATCCCTTCACCGGGAGTGACCTCTTTAGCGAAACTAGCAGTTGCTACAAACTCGGTTTGTTTTTTGATTGCTTTTATAGTTTTTGCTTTGCATAGTGGTATTTATGAAATATCCTGTACCTTATTCGATAAGGAAAGAGCCGAGATCCCTTCACTGGGAGTGACCGCTTTAGCAAAACTAGTAAAAGCCTAAAAAACACTTCTTTTCAAAATCACTCGACTCTACGACGATATCAAGTTCATTATGCAAAAGGTTTTCTTAAAAACCTGTCGTGGCCCTCCATTATTTCAGATAAGTACTACTTAGTATTCGTGCTACGGTAGTTTGGCCTTCGTCAAGGCGTAGTGTTCGGTAGCTAATTAATGCTTATCTGCAGCATGAGATGCGATTGGATTAGGGTATTCGTGCGGCGTAGTTTGGCCTCCGTCAAGGGTCGTGCGGGTGTGTTTAATTCAATCAAGAAATGAATGTGTTGAACTTGACTAGCGCACTATGGGTAGTTTGGCCTCCGTCAAGGCCATAGGACACTAGGGGTAAAAACCATTATCGGGAATTTCAAGTGTTGAAATTTGCAATAAGATTGCATACCTTCTATGAGATAGTTGGATCCCGATACCCACTGAGAGTAAGAGTTACTTCCGGGAGAGTTTTATACATCACAATTAGACAATTAAGTAGGTGTCTAGAAAGGTGTTAATGAGGTTATGCCTCTGAGAAAATGAGATTTATTTTAATTAGGTCCGTGCGAAAGCACATGGAACCTCCCTTAAAGTACTGACACTGTCCTGGCCGAAAGATTGACGAACTTGTAGGGTGTAATTAATCTGGCTAGTCTTTCCTTTTAGAGTTTGAAGGAAGATTTGACTAAAAAAGTGGGAGCCATCCCGATTAGATAAATTAATAACCAATCTAATCTTGTAAGAGCATACGCTGAGTGTTTTCTTCTTTCTCTCTCCAGGTAGCGACCATGTCACGCCTTAATCTAGATAATAATATGGATGTATTGACCGAAACAGCTCGTTATACTGAGCTGGGGAACGTTGGTCCCACTCCAACTTATAATTGTTATAAGACCGAGTAGGAAATAGGGGATTACCAGGATTCGCATGCCGCCCAAACGAAGAAAGTGCATGATGATGCATCTTCTTCGGGTGTGTTCATTACCGAGAACTATTTCTCAGTATCCTTTACGTCCTGGGTATGAGATACCGGATCAGGACCCACATATGTAATATATTACATGGGCTACAGATAGGTAGAGAACTAAGAATAGGTGATAAGTTTCAAGAGTTGGAAACGATGCAAGTGTTGCAACCAAGGTGTTGGCAGTTATCACCCTGTATTACCAAATACATTGATTCTGAACGAATGTTACTAGATACCGAACCTGATATACAACATCATATCTGTCTCTTTATTAAGATAAAGAAGGATATAATTTTGTATTGTTGGATAATGTTTTGAACATTTCCTATATCAAGAGTTGAACGGTTCAGTCACGTTATCTAAAAGCATATACGTTCTAAATCAAACTACAGTTCTTAACATACAAAACACACACAAGAGGAAGAGTTTAGAAATGAACGAATCCTTCTTGAGGCATTATAGACTAGGTCATATCAATGCGACACAACTAGCTAAGTTACATTTAGATGCATATTTAAATCAGTTTGAATTTACATCTTGTGAAACTTGCCAGTCATGTCACAAAGATAACCTGACCATAGCTCCGTTTATTGGAAACAGAGAAAGAGTTAATGAACTCTTGGGATTGATACATGATGATGTATGTAACTCTCCTGTCTACACATGCCAGGACTGGTTCTTTGTACTTCATTACATTCACTGATGATCTCTCAAGATTCGCACATGTGTTCCTGTTGAAACACAAGTCTGAAGATTTTGAGAAATTCAAAGAATATAAGTTAGAAGTAGATAACCGAAATGGGTATAAGTATTATGTCCTTTGATGAGACCAGGGAGGAGAATACTTAAGTACAGAATTCCTGGACTATTATAAAGGAGAATGAGATTCTCTCTCAACATTACTCCTCCGTATACACTACAGCACGTCGGTGTATCGGGGTGGAGCAATCACACCCTATCTGATATGGTGCATTCTATGATGAGTACTACTGAGAAGCCTATTTCCTTTTGGGGGTTATGCACTTAAGAAGCTGCATACCTATTGAATAAGGTTCCAACCAAATCAGGTGCCTACCACTCTATATGTGATATGGTATGGGAAGGGCCTATCTCTTAAGTAAGTTAAGATTTGGGGTTGTCCGGCCTATGTCTAAAAGCAAGATCCGGACAAGCTCGAGGCAAGGTCAGTACTGTGGAAGTTTGTTGGATATCCAAAGCATTCGCAAGGGAATATCTTCTACCGCACCGAGGAACAAAAGGTGTTTTGTTTCTCAGCATGCCACCTTTTGGAAAGGGAATTTCTTGTGAAGAAATTAGTGGTCATGAGTTAGAACTGGAAGGAGTTCCAGCTACACAAACTACAGCTGATGATTTGGTAGAACCGTAGAATTCAATAGTTCCCGACGAATCTCAGCCACTCCGTCGATCTGGTAGGATTCCTCACCCACCTGAGAGATACTTCGGTTTTCTCTATGACAGTGGCAGCAAGGATTGCATCATGGGATGATGACCTAACTAGTTTCGAGCAGGCCATCAGGAGTGAAGGACTCTGTGAGAATGGCTGGATGCTAAGCGATCTGAGATGGAATCCGTATACACCAACAAAGTATGGACTTTGGTTGCTATATCTGAAAGGTTAAATCCCCATCAGGAGCAAGTATATCTTGAGAAGATTACTTGGTGTACATGGAAAAGTTGAGATTTTCAAAGCTAAGGCTTATTGCAAAAGGTTCTCGTCATCGACCAGGTGTGGATAATGATGAAACCTTTTCTAGTGCCTATGCTTAAGTCCATCTGGATCCTACTTGCCATTGCTACATACCATGAATACGATATCTGGCGGCTGGGTGTCATGACTGCTTTTCTAAATAGTGATTTAGAAGGAAGCGTCTATAAGTACATAGCCAGAGGGCTTCGTAAATAGTGGGAGCAGTGGAAACGTGTGTAAGTTGCTTTATGGGATAAAACAGGCATCGCAGAGTTGGAACATCTGTTTTGATGTGATAGTCAAAGCGTTTGACTTCATCAAAATAGTAGATGAACCTTGTATATACAAAAAGGTAGTAGGGAGTATGGTGGTGATCCTCGTATTGTACGTGGATGACATACTCTTGATAGGAAAGGAGTTTCCTATGCTACACTCGGTCAATCTCCTCTTATCACAAGGATTCTCCATATAGGATCAATGTGATACCTCATAAATCCTGGGTTTTGAATCTATGAGATAGATCTAATTGGATATTAGGATTCTCACTAGGTGTAGTGAGTTGGTATCAATCGATCCCGGGGAGAATCACTGGATAGATTCCAGGGTGGTAAAGTCGACTGAATGTCAGTCACAGGCATTGTCTTTACCCTCAGTGGAGGAACGGTATATTGGAAGAGTTCCAAGCTAGATACTGTATCATACTCGACGATAAAGGCTGGGTACATCGCTACCAAGAATGCTACCAAAGAGGTAGTCTGGATGTACACTAGTTCATGAGATGTACTTCGTTCCTACCATTGTGTGACAATGGAGTTGTGGTTTAGGCCTAGGAACCCCCGTCCCATCAGTGATCCAGACATATTCTTAGGCAGTATCACCTGATCATAGAGATGGTTGATCTCCAGGGAGATCGAGGATAGGAGAGTAGACACAGAGGAGAACAGGGCGGATCTACTCACAAAGGCCTATTCTCAGGAGAGACTTTTATGGGATGGTTGAGTATGAGATACTTCAGCCGTTGCTGATTGTTGGGTATGGGATACTATAACAGATGACCCTAGTGCAAGTGAGAGATTGTTAGTTATATGTATGCCCTAGAGGCTATTACTGTACATACGATGTATATTGTAGTGGATGCTTGGACATATATAGGGAGGACTTTCTTGCTCGACATGATAATATGCTATCTGGTTGCTCTTTATCTTAACATGTACACCGATTATCTCTATGTTACATGTTGATAAAGCCCTTAGGATAAGTACTTGACTACAAGGAATATGATGCAGATCATACTAGTGAGGACATGGTAGTTGTCAAGTACATCCTTCAAATGTTTCTAGTCGAGAGTGTATCGAGACAGGGCATCGATATACCAGAGTAGACTAGCGTATAGCTTCTCGACCCATGTAGATGGGCGATGGATGATCCCATATCCATTGGTGTTTGACATCAGAGATAGTATACGGGTGCTCAGTGGAGACTGGGTACACTGAACGGACTCACCGAGAACTCCCAGATGGTATTATACCTCATGTCAGATGGCAGTTCTCTGGTGACACTGGTACAGGTTAGTCTGTAGACCTAAGATCGTCATAGAGTCTTGTGTGATTCCCACTATGCTTTGATTTCCACCTTACCACATTCAAGAGAATGTGCAAAACGGTGGCTTTTGGGTACAGTCTCGAATCACATGGAGGCAATGAGCGATAGGAGGGGTTTCGTCTCTCCCGGTATTGGACGTTGATATTGCACTATGCTTGATCGGCTATAATAGGAAGTCCCTGGCCAGGGCCGCTTCAGAGATATACTGGTAAGTGTTATCAGTAGTTTCTCGACCCGTTATGAGCCTCCTATCGACATGACTTATCGAGTTACTGGGGTCTGACGTTTACCACCCCTAGACGAGATATGCGACATATCAGACGAAGAGACCGGATTGTACGGTAGTGTTACTGATTAGATTCATAGGAGTGTGAGCAGGCTTGCTTGTTGATCTTCTGATCGCTCAATACCCGGGTGGCCGTTACGTTTAGCAGACCGTTTGCGGCTTGTGGGTGTTTGATATGATCATCACCTACTGCCGGCGTATTGACGAGTCTTTAGAGTCCTACACAGAGCTTTCCTAGCTCAAGCGAAACGGAGTAGGAGCGCATATGTGATATGTGCGGGACCGAGATTAATACGATATGTGATACCGTATTCTATTCTCGCGAATCGTGACATCGGTCGGTTATATGAGATATAGCCGGGTTATCGGATCAAGTGTTGATTCGATAAGTTGTTACATATGATATTAGTCGGTTGTATATAAAATAGCCGGATTATTAAATCAGGAGTTGATTTAATAATTTAATGTATAATTATATATTTGATATATTATATTACATTAACTAATATTAGCTCACTTAAGTAATTCTTCTTCTCGCATTTGATACACAATACATATATATGATATATGTATTGTTTTCTATTTGCATGCATTATATATATGTGATATATATTATGTATCATGTTAGGTTACACTTGCAACTTGCATGAATGAGACTTTTACCATGCTAGGGTTTAAGCTAGGGTTTTATTTGTTTTAAGCAAATCAAACATTTGGATTTATTCAAGGTTAAGCTTGGAGAAACTTGTAGAACATTGACCAAGTCCACTTGTTTCTCTTGCTTAAGATATTTCTTAACCCAACCATTACCCTTAGGCAATGGTTTATTCTCTACATGAGTTAGGCATGACACTAACTCATCCATGGTTGCAATTCTAACCTCACTCTCATTCTCTCTTGATAATTCTTCATCTTCTTCATGAGCTCAAAAGAAAAGTGTTTTCTAGGGTTTGAAAAAGTGAAGAAAATTTATGAGAAAAATAAAACTAAAGTGAGCCCACTTCCTACTTCATCATCTTCTACTAATTGCCATTTAGTAAAGTGTGTTTGCTTCACTAATTTCACAATTAGTGAAGAGATAGTTTGGGTTAGTGTCTCCTTGACGTAGATCATCTTCGGCCTCGAAGACTTCGAAGCAAGCATGTTCGTTTCTTCAAGGGAGCCTCTTTAGTGTCCGGGACTTCATGATCGCAGCGAAGGGACTACTACACGGAGCTAATGAAGTGAATGACCGGTCTACAAAGGTTGTATTCTTTGTTCACTTTACTTGCAAAGTCGTTTGCTTTTCTTTTCTATCGGATTTCTAGTATACGATTCTAGGGTTAGGGTTAGTTAGAACGACAAATTTTTGTATTTGGGATGGATGATACCTCCCGAAACCTTGCTGCCGTGCTAGACAACCCTGCATAATGATATGCTAATAGACTACTAGTTCTCACAAGTGTGATCGCCACAATAACCGTGATAGTCAAGCATATATCCTAAGGTCTCTATCAACATATAATAGTGATCCGTAATACCACATAGTACATGTATATGATGATAGAGATGAACCAGAGAACATACTATCATCTCGAGTAAGACTGTTCTACCCGTATAGGTCCTCCCTCAATCATCATAATCGCATGCCTGCGATTACAATAATTGCCTTGAAGGCACTATAACCAACAATATCCCACTTGCACTTAAGGTTAATTATTGCGGTGTCGCATACTCATAACCCGTGTGATACCGAACACCCAACTTCTTTACCAATCAGTTTCACAAATCATGTTTGTGAAACATTCGTGTTCGAGAAATAGCCTCAGTGAGTGGATTCGCTTCAATGGTTCTATCTTTATCTTTCTATATCTCAACTTTGTGGAGAACGGCTATCTCCCGAAATGAGTGATACCTGTCTTAGAACTTGTCTGGATATCTGATGGGACATAGTTTATAAATGAACTTCAAATCCAACAAACTTCATAGACTGTATCATCTACTGAATTTAATCAATATCCTGCGCTATGCCTACCTTAGTATCCGCTTGGACCCCTGTCCAACATACTACTCCTCAGAAGAATGTAAACTCTAACTCTGACAGTCACTCTGTCATCCAGGTCATCTTGGAAGCCTAAAATGATAATCGCATCCTCAAGGAGACTTCGGTTACCATATACCATGAACATTCTCTCATGTTCAAAACTGCTTTCCTATGTTTCTTCAGGATTGGATTAATATCTGTTTATTGCAACTAGTGCAAAAGCAATATCTGATGTGGTACTTGACGTTTCATGATTGACTTAATTGCCTAAACAAGTGATATCTCAATCATGCAAATACTTCTCCTCATCAGTTTAGAAGACATCACTTCAGAAAGGGAAACTCCATCTGTTGGGATACCTACAACTGCAGCAAGGTTTCGGGTGGCATCTCTTATGCCAATTTCAAATTTTGCCATTATAGATAACCCTAAACCTAGACCATTAACTAGAGAATAAAAAAAAACTAGCATGTTAACACTTTAACATCTAAGAGTTAGGGATTACAACCTTTGTAGTCCGTTCCTTCGCTTCATAAGCTCCGAGTTGAGGTCCCTTCGCTGCGATCATCAAATACCCGGACTCTAGAGAGGCTCCATGAAGAGAATGATACAACCTTGCTTCTAATCTTCAAAAACTAAGATGATCTACCTTGAAGAAACACTAACCCAAGCTCTCACTTCACTAATCAAGTATTAGTGAAGCAAACACCCTAATCTAAATAGCTAAAATAGATGAGGATGACGAAGTAGGAATTTTGCTCTCTTTTGTTTTCAATTTCTCATAAAACATCCATCACAAATGAAAATCTAGAAAGCTTTTGGAGTGAGCAAGAAGAAGATAAAGTTGTGATGAATGAATTAATTGTTTAAGTTAGAAATGCAACCATGGTTTAATATGTGTCATGGCTAACTCATGTAGAGAATAAACCATAGGCTAGGGATTAAACTTAGGTTAACAAATATCAAGGATAAAACAAAGAGGGTGGACAAAGTCAAAGGATCATGAAGCTTCCTCAAAGCTCATCCAAAACAAAATGAATTATCCATCCAAAATGAATTAATCCATAAAGAAAAAGTTAACCCAAGTTTAAAACCCTAGCATAGTTTAAACTCATAACCTTAGTTGCATGTGTAACCCTAACATGTCACAATATTATATATCACATATACAATATTTTGTAACAAAAGAAAATAATACAATTAACATATATCACATATATATCAATGTATCAACATGTGAGAAAAAGAATCTTTAAGTTAGCTTATATTAGTCAATGTAATGTAATATATCAAATATATAATTATACATTAAATTATCGAATCAACACTTGATCCGATAATCTGGCTATTTCACAAATAACCGACTAATATAAAATGTATCGTTCATCGAATCAACACTTGATCCGATGACCCGGCTATATCACATATACCCGGCCGATATCACATATCGCGAGAATCGAATACGCTATCACATACACGTATTATTCTCGGTCCCGCACATATCACATATGTGCTCCTACTCTATTTTTCCTGAGCCAGGAAACCTCTGTGTAGGACTTTAAAGAATTGTCAATACGCCGGCAGTAGGTGATGATCATATCAAACACCCACAAGCTGCAAGCGGTCAGCTAAACGTAACAGCCACCCAGGTATTGAGCTATCAGAAGATCAACAAGCAAGCTTGTACATTCTCCTATGAATCCAATCAGTAACACTCCCGTACAGTCCGGTCTCTTCGTCTGATATGTCGCATATCTAGTCTAGGGGTGGTAAACGTCAGACCCCAGTAACCGATAAGTCGTGTCGATATGAGGTCCATAGACGGTTTGAGAAACTACTGATAACTCTTACCAGTAAATCTCAGCAACCCTGCCCAGGGATTTCCGGTTATAGCCAATCGAACACAGGGCAACATCAACTCCCAATACCGGGAGAGACGAAACCCCTCCTATCGCTCATTGCCTCCATGTGATTCGGGACTGTACCCAAAAGCCACCGTTTTGCACGTTCTCTTGAACGTGGTAAGGTAGAAATCAAAGCACAGTGGGAATCACACAAGACTCTATGACAATCTCGGGTCTACAGACTAACCTGTACCAGTGTCACTAGAGAACTGCCATCTAACGTGAAGTATAATACCATCTGGGAGTTCTCGGCGAGTCCGTCCAGTGTACCCATTCTCCACTGAGCACCCGTATAATTTCTCTGATGTCAAACACCAATGGATATGGGATCATCCATCACCCATCTACATGGGTCGAGAAGCTATACGCTAGTCTACTCTGGTATATCGATGCCTTGTCTTGATACACCTACGACTAGGAACATTTGAAGGATGTACTTAGCGACTACACTGTCCCCACTAGTATGATCTACATCATAGTCCTGGTAGTCAAGTACTCATCCTGAGGGCTTTATCAACATGTAACATAGAGACAATCAGAGTACATGTTAAGATAAAGAGCAACCAGATAGCATACTATCATGTCGAGCAAGAAAGTCCTCCATATATATGTCCAAGCATCCACTACAATATACATCGTATGTACAGTAATGGCCTTTAGGGCATACATATCACTAACAATCTCCCACTTGCACTAGGGCCATCTGTTGTAGTATCTCATACCCAACAATCAGTTATGGTTGAAGTATCTCATACTCAACCATCCCATAAAAGTCTCTACTGGGAAATAAGCCTTTATGAGTGGATCCGCGCTATTGTCCGCTGTATCTACTCTCGTATCCTCGATCTCCCTGGAGATCATCATCTCCATGATCAGGTGATACTGCCTAAGAATGTCTGGATCTCTGATGGGACGGGGATTCCTAGGCACAAGCCACAACTCCATTGTCATACAATGGTAGGAACGAAGTTCATCTCATGAACTTATATATATCCAGACTGCCTCTTTGGTAGCATCCTTGGTAACGATGTATCTAGCCTTTAATCGTCTAGTTACCACGGTATCTTTCTTGGAACTGTTCCAACATACCGTCCTTTCACTGAGGGCAAAGACAATGCCTGTGACTGACATTCAGTCGACCTTACCACTCTGGAAGCATTCCAGTGAATCTCCCCAGGATCGATTGATACCATCTCACTACACCTAGTGAGAATCCTAACATCCAATTAGATCTATCTCATAGATCCAAAACCCAGGATTTAGGAGGTATCACCTTGATCCTATATGGAGAATCCATGTGATAAGAGGAGATTGACCGAGCGTAGCATAGGAAACTCCTTCCCTATCAAGAGTATGTCATCCACGTACTATACGAGGATCACCACCATACTCCCTACTACCTTTTTGTGTATATTAGGTTCATCTCATTTTGATGAAATCAAACTCTTTGACTACCACATCAAAACAGACGTTCCAACTCCGTGATGCCTGATTTATCCCATAAAACAACTTCCACACGTTTCCGCTGCTCCCACTGTCTACGAAGCCCTCTGGCTGTGTACTTATAGACGCTCTCTTCTAAATCACTATTTAGGAAAGCAGTCCTGACTCCCAACCGCTAGATATCGTAGTCATGGTATGTAGCAATGGCAAGTAGGTTCCGGATGGACTTAAGCATAGCCACTAGAAAAAGGTTTCATCATTATCCACACCTGGTTGATGACGAGGACCTTTTACAACTAGTCTTAGCTTTGAAAGTCTCAACTTTTCCATGTACACCTAGTAATCTTCTCAAGATATACTTGCTCCTGATGGGGATTTAACCCTTCAGATAAAGCAACCAAAGTCCAAACTTTGTTGGTGTATATGGATTCCATCTCAGATCACTAATCATCTAGCCATTCTTACAGAGTCCCCACTCTTGATGGCCTACTCGAAACTAGTTGGGTCATCATCTCATGATGCAATCCTCGCTCCTACTGTCATGGAGAAACCGAAGCATCTCTTAGGTGGATGAGGAACCCTACCAGATTGGCAGAGAGGCTGGGGTTCGTTGGAAACTATTGAATCCTCCAGGTTTACCAAATTATCAGCTGCAGTTTTTATAGCTGGAACTCCTTTCAGTTCTACCTCATGACCACTAATTTCTTCACAAGAAATTCCCTTTACAAAAGGTGGCATGCCGAGAAATAAAAAAACCTTTTGTTCCTCAGTTTGTGTAACACCCGAGCCCAATAATACTATTCATATTACTAGTTGAGGGTCATATACTGCTCATTCCAATTTTCCTGATTTTCTGGTGTTTGTTGCTAAATTTTAACCGGTTAAGTCATTTTGGCACATAACAAATTTTAACTCCTAAAATGAAATTTAAAATGTCCATGTTGTCCTACTCGCCGCCACTAGTCGCGTGGTAGCGTCCGCGTGACGAGATTCCGTTCCGTTTGGCTAAACGGGCAAGTTCGGACGACTACGTGCGCGTGCAAGTGTCCGACTTGGGGGCATGCATTTTAATCACTAAACACCTATTTTCAAAAGTCGGAACCCGCTTAAAATCCTACAATTTGAATTTGAAATATTTGGGCGCAACCCGGGCGTGATTTGGAAATGTTTCATTTCGCGCCAAAAAGGGCCCGTTTCAATTTAATATCTAAAACTATAATAATATACGAATATATATATATTCACAGTTATCTTTCCAAATCCATTCAAAATCTTATTTCTTAAAAATCTCTTTAACCGCCCAGCCAATCACGAGCTCACAATCGAGCTCGTGGGCCCCGCCTCCTTTTCCCCATCTCTCTCTCTCTCCTCCCTCAATCTCTCTCTCTTTCTCTCTCCAATCTCCCTCTCTCTCTTCCTCTTTAAACCATGCACGCAGCCGCCTTCCCCAACCCATCTCCTTCACGAAACCCACACGAAACCCTAACCCTAGCCCTCGCGATCTCACCGCCGACCTTCCCGTGACCTCGTCGCCGCCAGCAACGCCTCCTCGACCTAGCCGCACCTTCCTCCTCCCGTTCTCCCGACGATTCCCGCGCCTGCACCCAACCCCGACCTCGCCTCCACCCTCGCAGACCTCGCCGTCGACGCCGCCTCTCGCCGCCGACGCCTCCCACGACTCCCTCTCACCCTCCTCGTCGCGACCTCGTCATCACCTCCCTTCCTCTCCTCGCCGGACCACCAGCCCGAGCCCTTCACCCATCGCCTACCCCCGCTGTTCACCGGAGAACGCCCCGGTCGACCCTCCTCGTCGTCGCCTGTGCCACCGCCGACCACTTCCTCTCCACTGCGACCAGAACCCGGGGCTTACCTTTCCCCCCACTGCTCAGCACGACCACCTTTCCTGCAATCCTGAAGCCCCAGCCTTGCTGCGTCGCCGTCGCTGCCTCGCCGGCGTCCCATCGCCGTCGAGCCCATCGTATTGCCCTGGTTCTTCTCTATAGGTATCCCTTTATCCTTCCTAGTGTGCTAGTTTCCCCCTGCTGGTCCGTATTTTTGGATGCGTGGTTTATGTTGCTAACCTTGTTGCTGTTGTTTGCTGCCGGATTCCGGCGTGCTGTCTTGGCGAACCCGACGCTCCAGCGAAGCCCCCTGGTCCGTGCGATTCCGTTGATCTCTGTTGGGACTCGATCCGTGGCCCGTGCTATCATATCGTGCTTTCTGCCGACATCGCATCCGTGTTCCAGTTTGCAGACCGTCGAGGCAAGTATCTGAATACTTGCTTGAACATGCTAGCGTGCGAGATCTAGTCTCGCCACGCAATTGGACTCATACTATGTAATACCACAACTTAATGATGGCATTTGATATCGTATTATTGCAGTTACCTTAACTTGGAATCGTTACAACAGTTCCTCGTGATTAACCAACCCACATAACCCGTAATTCAACTAAATAAAACGACTGAATCATATCTGCTTAAACTGCTAAATCATTCCTGAGACAATCCTTATATTTGGTATAATTTCATGTAGTTTCCTTAATTTATAATTGAGGATATTGTTTCACCTTGTGGCGATTGCACTCTAATTAAGATGATTGAACCTGTTAATAAGAGAATACAAACATCACTGTGGTTATATAGAATATTGTGGTTAATTACTGTTTCCTGCTGTTGTTCATTATTGATTGTTTACCGGTTGTGAGCACTTACCCGATTGCACGACATATTGACCTGACCCTGCTACACCTGACGTATACATACATACCGACTCATCCTGTTGTACCATGACATTACCTGTTCCATGATTTCATGCCTAATGCCGACAAACCTAACCATTCCTGCTGTCGATCCAGACAGACCTATTTTTACTTGACTTTGTGTTGGCATTAGTCCTTGACTACTGAATACCTGACCTGACATACATAGCTTGGGGGTATGGGGAAATCAAAGGTGAAACCGACTTGTAACTCAACAGTTCGATACATTGTTCTGATCAGTCTTACGGGCTTGGCCAGCTCCGGAGTGTTGATGCTGACATCACTTGTCCATCCTACTACCTTTTACTGCTTAGCGGCACGTCTCGGATTCAGCCCCGAGGGTCATGACCGTGGTCCCGGGCACGCACGGGATACTATTGAGTTACATCGACGATTCATCAATTGGTTTCAAAGACTATAGAGTAGAACACCTGATAGGACAGTTAGTCACCATTGCACATTACTCTGCTTGTTATCTCGTATTATTGCTTTACTCATGTTCATACTTGCATTGCTTATTACCATGTTTATACTATATACTTGATGTCATGACGCGCTGACGTCTGGGTTTTGCATGGCCCAGATCCCGTACCTTTGTCGACGACCGAGCAGGAGTACTTCAGCCAGCAGGCTGAACAGTGAGTCCTTAGGGTTAGTTTATTTATTGCTTTTCATTTCCAGATGTGAGCCCGCATTATGGGACGTACTGTTTATTCATTGTATTGGATCATTAGCTTCCGCACTTATTGTTTATTGATTCTTGTTATTATGGATTTGGACATGTATTAGTTTAGTTTATTTTTCTGTTCTTGATATCTTTACAACCGTAATGTGACTGTGGGCGGATGCGTCCTACCCACAGGTAGCATGGTTGGCTATGTCACGTGCCCAATCTTGCGTACTCTGGGAAGCGGGGCGTGACATGGTTCTATGGTATCAGAGCCATAGGTTAGTCGGGTTGATTTTTTTGTAGTTGGGTATTGTACCCAATACACGAACCAGAATACCCGTGTTTAGGAAACATGTCCAGCCACATTGACCGTTTTACCATTCTTGAATCACATTCTTCCTGATTATATCTTTTACGACGTGCAAACTTACTTTGCATGTCGACTCGGAAACCTGATTTCTTGTTATCCCTAGGACTTGGGCGACTTGGGTGGAGTTAAGTAATTGCGGCTATGATACCGCGGCATAGCTACAATGCAGCACTCTATTTAAGTATCTTGGAGTTCTAGCCTTGATCTATACTCGAAAACTATCATCATGCTAATGTTGGGTACTTTGATTTCCAGGAATATGGCCGGTCAGAATTTGGAGATGGACCCAGGGCGTGCGGTCTTAGCCGCCAGGCAAAGAGTGATAAGGGGATTGCTGGAGAAACTAAAGGAACAAATCAAGCTGGAACCAGCATTTGCACGGGACCCCACGTCCGTACGTAGAAGTATTCCGGTGAACAGGCGCAGCGTAGCACCAATGAAGAAAACAAGTATGGGTGATCGGAAGGGGAGAGTGATCTGTAGATACTGCCATAAACCCGGACATGTGCGAAAGAAGTGTCGTATGAGGCTGGGACTCTGTTTTAGATGTGGAGCGGCAGATCACACCGTTGATGCTTGTCCGTCGAAGCCTCGCACAAAGGATGATACACAGAAGCCTCCGCAGGGACCGTTCCAAGGACAGGAACCGCTTACTCAAGGACCCCAGCAGGCTCGAGCGTTCACGTTGACAGCTGAGGAAGCTAAGGCATCGGGAGAAGTGGTTTCAGGTAATTTACTCGTTCATGGTTTTCCCGCTTTGGCATTACTTAAGTTCGGAGCATCCCATTGTTTATGTCATCCAAATTTATAACTACACACTCGATCACCTGCACGACCCTGTCTAGTTTCTGGGACATACACACTGGAAATGGGAAAGTCATAGCTAGTAAGGAAGGTAGAGATTGTACAGTTGTTGTTTGCGGACGGGAGCTTTTTGCAGATTTCTTGGTGATAGATACGGGCAGTTATGGGGTTGTCTTGGGGATGGATTTTCTTGGCACTTTCCACGCCCACATTGACTGTAGGGCACGGAAGGTAATTTCCAGATTCCCGGACATCCTAAGTTTACTTTCATTGGAGAAAGCAATTCTGTCGGGCCAGTCGAGTTTAGGGCTAGGCCGACGAACAGTGTTCTTGCGGCTATGGTAGTGGAGAGTAATGAAGAGCCGGCAGTTGTCCGTGACTTTATGGATGTGTTTGAAGATATTTCGGGCTTACCGCCGAAGCGAGATGTGGAGTTTGCGATTGACCTTACTCCTGGTGCAACGCCAGTATCAAAAGCTTACTATCCAATGGCACCAGTGGAATTGGAAGGAGTTAAGAAACAAGTGAGTGAATTACTCGAGAAGGGATGGATTCGAAGCAGCAACTCACCTTGGGGAGCTCCAGTTCTCTTAGTAAAGAAGAAGGATGGCACAAGAAGGATGTGCATTGATTATCGAGAATTGAACCGGGTGACTGTTAAGAATAAGTACCCGATCCCTCGCATTGGAGAATTCTTTGAGCAGCTTAGTGGCGCGAGGGTATTCTCGAAACTGGATTTGCGATCCGGATATCATTGGGTCCTACAGATGTGGAGACAGGAGAAGCTTTATGCGAAGATGAGTAGTGCGAAGTCTGGCTGGAGGAAGTGAAGTTTCTGGGGCATGTCGTGTCGGGCGATGGAATCGCCGTTGATCCCGAGAAGATTGCAGCAGTTCGAGATTGGCCTATTCCGAAGAATGTTGCTGAGATAAGAAGTTTCCTTGGAGTAGCCGGATACTACAGAAGATTGTGGAGAACTTCGCTCGTTTAGCTGAGCCGTTAACCAAGCTCACGCGTAAGGAGGTACCGTTTGTTTGGACGGATGGATGTGCATTGGCCTTCGAGACGTTGAAGCAGAAGTTGATAACCGCCCCGATCCTGACCGTACCGGATAATTCAGGAGGACTGGTGTTTCACAGCGACGCATCTGGAAAAGGATTGGGATGTGTTTTAATGCAGAGTGGGAAAGTCGTCGCCTACGCATCGAGACAACTGAAGACTCATGAGAAGAACTATCCGACTCATGACTTAGAGCTTACGGCCGTGATCTTCGCCCTGAAGATTTGGAGACACTACCTTCTGGGCGAGAGAGTTGAAGTCTTTACGGATCACAAGGGTTTAAAGTATGTGTTCACTCAGAAGGAGTTGAACATGAGGCAACGCAGATGGTTGGAACTGATGGCCGACGATGACCTTGATCTTAAGTACCATCCGGGAAAAGTCAACGTCGTGCCGGATGCGCTGAGTCGGTTATCAGCAATTCAGGTTTTGACCGCACAAAGGGAGATCATTGCGGATTTTCAGAGATTTGACTTGGAGGTTGTGCCACCACATGCTACAGGACAGCTCATGCAATTGCAAGTACAATCGTCCTTAGTTGAGAAGATTAAAGCGGCGCAATCACAAGATCCTAGACTGCAAAAGTTTCGAGAGCAGGTTGGAGCCGGACTACGAACCGATTTACTGATCCATGAAGATGGTTCGTTGAGATATGGTAGCCGTGTGTGTGTGCCAAAAGGAGATGTGCGTGAAGAGCTTATGAAGGAGGCACACAGTTCAGCTTACTCTGTACATCCAGGAGGGACAAAGATGTACCGAGATATTCGACAGCACTTCTGGTGGGAAGGTATGAAACGGGAAATTGCTCGCTTCGTGGCTAAGTGCTTGGTGTGTCAGCAAGTCAAGGCCGAACACCAAAGGGTTGCTGGTTTGTTGCAACCACTTCCGATTCCTCAATGGAAGTGGGAACATATAACCATGGACTTCGTGACGGCTTTACCGCGGAGTCCAAAGGGAAACAATGCTGTATGGGTGATTGTCGATTGGTTGACCAAAGCAGCTCACTTTATTCCTTTTCGGGTTGGTCAATCGACAGAGACTTTGGCAGAACGGTACATGCAGGGGATTGTCAGATTGCATGGAGTACCGGTAAGCATCGTGTCCGATCGGGACACTCGGTTCTTGTCGCACTTTTGGAGGAGTTTACAAGAAAGTTTGGGGACTCGATTGAAGTTTAGCACAGCTTATCATCCTCAGACTGATGGACAATCAGAGAGAACGATCCAGACCCTTGAAGATATGTTGAGGGCCTGCATGTTGGACTTCAAAGGTTCTTGGGAAGATCATCTACACCTGGTGGAGTTTTCGTACAACAACAGCTTCCAAGCAACTATCCAGATGGCCCCGTTTGGAGCACTGTATGGTCGTAAGTGCCGTTCACCTGTTTGTTGGGATGATGTTGGTGAACGAAGGTTACTAGGACCAGATTTGGTGGTACAGACAGTCGAGAAGGTGAATACCATCAGGAAGCATATGAAGGCAGCTCAAGACAGACAGAAGAGTTGGGCCGACACGTTAAGAAGACCTCTGGAGTTCGCCGTGGGTGATTTGGTATTCCTGAAGATATCACCGACCAGAGGAGTGATTCGCTTTGGAAGTCGGGAAAAGCTTAGTCCCCGATTCGTTGGACCCTTCGAGATATTGGAGCGCGTTGGAGAGGTATCGTACCGGTTGGCGTTACCACAGTCTTTAGCAGGAGTTCACGATGTGTTTCATGTGTCTCCACTACGGAGGTATGTTCGTGATGAGACTCATGTCTTGGATCATTCAGAGTTGACCGTACGGGAGGACCTGACTTTTGAGGAGCGACCAGTTGAAATCAAG
Source organism: Agapanthus africanus (assembly GCA_030015575.1). Lineage (NCBI taxonomy): Eukaryota > Viridiplantae > Streptophyta > Magnoliopsida > Asparagales > Amaryllidaceae > Agapanthus > Agapanthus africanus. The sequence goes on from CM057343.1 coordinate 159,695,348, forward strand.
GATCGAAGAGAAAAGGTTCTTAAGAGCAAGGTTATCCCTCTTGTGCTAGTTTCTTGGGGTAACCGATTGCATGGAGAATCCACTTGGGAGCGAGAAGACGAGATCCGACAGAAATTCCCTCACCTTTTCCAGTAGTTAGCTATCTTGTATTCTTGGAATTTCGAGGACGAAATTCTTTTTGTAGTTGGGTATGATGTAACACCCGAGCCCAATAATACTATTCATATTACTAGTTGAGGGTCATATACTGCTCATTCCAATTTTCCTGATTTTCTGGTGTTTGTTGCTAAATTTTAACCGGTTAAGTCATTTTGGCACATAACAAATTTTAACTCCTAAAATGAAATTTAAAATGTCCATGTTATCCTACTCGCCGCCACTAGTCGCGTGGTAGCGTCCGCGTATCGAGATTCCGTTCCGTTTGGCTAAACGGGCAAGTTCGGACGACTACGTGCGCGTGCAAGTGTCCAACTTGGGGGCATGCATTTTAATCACTAAACACCTATTTTCAAAATTCGGAACCCGCTTAAAATCCTACAATTTGAATTTGAAATATTTGGGCGCAACCCGGGCGCGATTTGGAAATGTTTCATTTCGCGCCAAAAAGGGCCCGTTTCAATTTAATATCTAAAACTATAATAATATACGAATATATATATATTCACAGTTATCTTTCCAAATCCATTCAAAATCTTATTTCTTAAAAATCTCTTTAACCGCCTAGCCAATCACGAGCTCACAATCGAGCTCGTGGGCCCCGCCTCCTTTTCCCCATCTCTCTCTCTCTCCTCCCTCAATCTCTCTCTCTCTTTCTCTCTCCAATCTCCCTCTCTCTCTTCCTCTTTAAACCATGCACGCAGCCGCCTTCCCCAACCCATCTCCTTCACGAAACCCACACGAAACCCTAACCCTAGCCCTCGCGATCTCACCGCCGACCTTCCCGTGACCTCGTCGCCGCCAGCAACGCCTCCTCGACCTAGCCGCACCTTCCTCCTCCCATTCTCCCGACGATTCCCGTGCCTGCACCCAACCCCGACCTCGCCTCCACCCTCGCAGACCTCGCCGTCGACGCCGCCTCTCGCCGCCGACGCCTCCCACGACTCCCTCTCACCCTCCTCGTCGCGACCTCGTCATCACCTCCCTTCCTCTCCTCGCCGGACCACCAGCCCAAGCCCTTCACCCATCGCCTACCCCCGCTGTTCACCGGAGAACGCCCCGGTCGACCCTCCTCGTCGTCGCCTGTGCCACCGCCGACCACTTCCTCTCCACTGCGACCAGAACCCGGGGCTTACCTTTCCCCCCACTGCTCAGCACGACCACCTTTCCTGCAATCCTGAAGCCCCAGCCTTGCTGCGTCGCCATCGCTGCCTCACCGGCGTCCCATCGCCGTCGAGCCCATCGTATTGCCCTGGTTCTTCTCTATAGGTATCCCTTTATCCTTCCTAGTGTGCTGGTTTCCCCCTGCTGGTCCGTATTTTTGGATGCGTGGTTTATGTTGCTAACCTTGTTGCTGTTGTTTGCTGCCGGATTCCGGCGTGCTGTCTTGGCGAACCCGACGCTCCAGCGAAGCCCCCTGGTCCGTGCGATTCCGTTGATCTCTGTTGGGACTCGATCCGTGGCCCGTGCTATCATATCGTGCTTTCTGCCGACATCGCATCCGTGTTCCAGTTTGCAGACCGTCGAGGCAAGTATCTGAATACTTGCTTGAACATGCTAGCGTACGAGATCTAGTCTCGCCACGCAATTGGACTCATACTATTTAATACCACAACTTAATGATGGCATTTGATATCGTATTATTGCAGTTACCTTAACTTGGAATCGTTACAACAGTTCCTCGTGATTAACCAACCCACATAACCCGTAATTCAACTAAATAAAACGACTGAATCATATCTGCTTAAACTGCTAAATCATTCCTGAGACAATCCTTATATTTGGTATAATTTCATGTAGTTTCCTTAATTTATAATTGAGGATATTGTTTCACCTTGTGGCGATTGCACCCTAATTAAGATGATTGAACCTGTTAATAAGAGAATACAAACATCACTGTGGTTATATAGAATATTGTGGTTAATTACTGTTTCCTGCTGTTGTTCATTATTGATTGTTTACCGGTTGTGAGCACTTACCCGATTGCACGACATATTGACCTGACCCTGCTACACCTGACGTATACATACATACCGACTCATCCTGTTGTACCATGACATTACCTGTTCCATGATTTCATGCCTAATGCCGACAAACCTAACCATTCCTGCTGTCGATCCAGACAGACCTATTTTTACTTGACTTTGTGTTGGCATTAGTCCTTGACTACTGAATACCTGACCTGACATACATAGCTTGGGGGTATGGGGAAATCAAAGGTGAAACCGACTTGTAACTCAACAGTTCGATACATTGTTCTGATCAGTCTTACGGGCTTGGCCAGCTCCGGAGTGTTGATGCTGACATCACTCGTCCATCCTACTACCTTTTACTGCTTAGCGGCACGTCTCGGATTCAGCCCCGAGGGTCATGACCGTGGTCCCGGGCACGCACGGGATACTATTGAGTTACATCGACGATTCATCAATTGGTTTCAAAGACTATAGAGTAGAACACCTGATAGGACAGTTAGTCACCATTGCACATTACTCTTCTTGTTATCTCGTATTATTGCTTTATTCATGTTCATACTTGCATTGCTTATTACCATGTTTATACTATATACTTGATGTCATGACGCGCTGACGTCTGGGTTTTGCATGGCCCAGATCCCGTACCTTTGTCGACGACCGAGCAGGAGTACTTCAGCCAGCAGGCTGAACAGTGAGTCCTTAGGGTTAGTTTATTTATTGCTTTTCATTTCCAGATGTGAGCCCGCATTATGGGACGTACTGTTTATTCATTGTATTGGATCATTAGCTTCCGCACTTATTGTTTATTGATTCTTGTTATTATGGATTTGGACATGTATTAGTTTAGTTTATTTTTCTGTTCTTGATATCTTTACAACCGTAATGTGACTGTGGGCGGATGCGTCCTACCTACAGGTAGCATGGTTGGCTATGTCACGTGCCCAATCTTGCGTACTCTGGGAAGCGGGGCGTGACATGGTTCTATGGTATCAGAGCCATAGGTTAGTCGGGTTGATTTTTTTGTAGTTGGGTATTGTACCCAATACACGAACCAGAATACCCGTGTTTAGGAAACATGTCCAGCCACATTGACCGTTTTACCATTCTTGAATCACATTCTTCCTGATTATATCTTTTACGACGTGCAAACTTACTTTGCATGTCGACTCGGAAACCTGATTTCTTGTTATCCCTAGGACTTGGGCGACTTGGGTGGAGTTAAGTAATTGCGGCTATGATACCGCGGCATAGCTACAATGCAGCACTCTATTTAAGTATCTTGGAGTTCTAGCCTTGATCTATACTCGAAAACTATCATCATGCTAATGTTGGGTACTTTGATTTCCAGGAATATGGCAAGTCAGAATTTGGAGATGGACCCAGGGCGTGCGGTCTTAGCCGCCAGGCAAAGAGTGATAAGGGGATTGCTGGAGAAACTAAAGGAACAAATCAAGCTGGAACCAGCATTTGCACGGGACCCCACGTCCGTACGTAGAAGTATTCCGGTGAACAGGCGCAGCGTAGCACCAATGAAGAAAACAAGTATGGGTGATTGGAAGGGGAGAGTGATCTGTAGATACTGCCATAAACCCGGACATGTGCGAAAGAAGTGTCGTATGAGGCTGGGACTCTGTTTTAGATGTGGAGCGGCAGATCACACCGTTGGTGCTTGTCCGTCGAAGCCTCGCACAAAGGATGATACACAGAAGCCTCCGCAGGGACCGTTCCAAGGACAGGAACCGCTTACTCAAGGACCCCAGCAGGCTCGAGCGTTCACGTTGACAGCTGAGGAAGCTAAGGCATCGGGAGAAGTGGTTTCAGGTAATTTACTCGTTCATGGTTTTCCCGCTTTGGCATTACTTAAGTTCGGAGCATCCCATTGTTTATGTCATCCAAATTTATAACTACACACTCGATCACCTGCATGACCCTGTCTAGTTTCTGGGACATACACACTGGAAATGGGAAAGTCATAGCTAGTAAGGAAGGTAGAGATTGTACAGTTGTTGTTTGTGGACGGGAGCTTTTTGCAGATTTCTTGGTGATAGATACGGGCAGTTATGGGGTTGTCTTGGGGATGGATTTTCTTGGCACTTTCCACGCCCACATTGACTGTAGGGCACGGAAGGTAATTTCCAGATTCCCGGACATCCTAAGTTTACTTTCATTGGAGAAAGCAATTCTGTCGGGCCAGTCGAGTTTAGGGCTAGGCCGACGAACAGTGTTCTTGCGGCTATGGTAGTGGAGAGTAATGAAGAGCCGGCAGTTGTCCGTGACTTTATGGATGTGTTTGAAGATATTTCGGGCTTACCGCCGAAGCGAGATGTGGAGTTTGCGATTGACCTTACTCCTGGTGCAACGCCAGTATCAAAAGCTTACTATCCAATGGCACCAGTGGAATTGGAAGGAGTTAAGAAACAAGTGAGTGAATTACTCGAGAAGGGATGGATTCGAAGCAGCAACTCACCTTGGGGAGCTCCAGTTCTCTTAGTAAAGAAGAAGGATGGCACAAGAAGGATGTGCATTGATTATCGAGAATTGAACCGGGTGACTGTTAAGAATAAGTACCCGATCCCTCGCATTGGAGAATTCTTTGAGCAGCTTAGTGGCGCGAGGGTATTCTCGAAACTGGATTTGCGATCCGGATATCATTGGGTCCTACAGATGTGGAGACAGGAGAAGCTTTATGCGAAGATGAGTAGTGCGAAGTCTGGCTGGAGGAAGTGAAGTTTCTGGGGCATGTCGTGTCGGGCGATGGAATCGCCGTTGATCCCGAGAAGATTGCAGCAGTTCGAGATTGGCCTATTCCGAAGAATGTTGCTGAGATAAGAAGTTTCCTTGGAGTAGCCGGATACTACAGAAGATTGTGGAGAACTTCGCTCGTTTAGCTGAGCCGTTAACCAAGCTCACGCGTAAGGAGGTACCGTTTGTTTGGACGGATGGATGTGCATTGGCCTTCGAGACGTTGAAGCAGAAGTTGATAACCGCCCCGATCCTGACCGTACCGGATAATTCAGGAGGACTGGTGTTTCACAGCGACGCATCTGGAAAAGGATTGGGATGTGTTTTAATGCAGAGTGGGAAAGTCGTCGCCTACGCATCGAGACAACTGAAGACTCATGAGAAGAACTATCCGACTCATGACTTAGAGCTTACGGCCGTGATCTTCGCCCTGAAGATTTGGAGACACTACCTTCTGGGCGAGAGAGTTGAAGTCTTTACGGATCACAAGGGTTTAAAGTATGTGTTCACTCAGAAGGAGTTGAACATGAGGCAACGCAGATGGTTGGAACTGATGGCCGACGATGACCTTGATCTTAAGTACCATCCGGGAAAAGTCAACGTCGTGCCGGATGCGCTGAGTCGGTTATCAGCAATTCAGGTTTTGACCGCACAAAGGGAGATCATTGCGGATTTTCAGAGATTTGACTTGGAGGTTGTGCCACCACATGCTACAGGACAGCTCATGCAATTGCAAGTACAATCGTCCTTAGTTGAGAAGATTAAAGCGGCGCAATCGCAAGATCCTAGACTGCAAAAGTTTCGAGAGCAGGTTGGAGCCGGACTACGAACCGATTTACTGATCCATGAAGATGGTTCGTTGAGATATGGTAGCCATGTGTGTGTGCCAAAAGGAGATGTGCGTGAAGAGCTTATGAAGGAGGCACACAGTTCAGCTTACTCTGTACATCCAGGAGGGACAAAGATGTACCGAGATATTCGACAGCACTTCTGGTGGGAAGGTATGAAACGGGAAATTGCTCGCTTCGTGGCTAAGTGCTTGGTGTGTCAGCAAGTCAAGGCCGAACACCAAAGGGTTGCTGGTTTGTTGCAACCACTTCCGATTCCTCAATGGAAGTGGGAACATATAACCATGGACTTCGTGACGGCTTTACCGCGGAGTCCAAAGGGAAACAATGCTGTATGGGTGATTGTCGATTGGTTGACCAAAGCAGCTCACTTTATTCCTTTTCGGGTTGGTCAATCGACAGAGACTTTGGCAGAGCGGTACATGCAGGGGATTGTCAGATTGCATGGAGTACCGGTAAGCATCGTGTCCGATCGGGACACTCGGTTCTTGTCGCACTTTTGGAGGAGTTTACAAGAAAGTTTGGGGACTCGATTGAAGTTTAGCACAGCTTATCATCCTCAGACTGATGGACAATCAGAGAGAACGATCCAGACCCTTGAAGATATGTTGAGGGCCTGCATGTTGGACTTCAAAGGTTCTTGGGAAGATCATCTACACCTGGTGGAGTTTTCGTACAACAACAGCTTCCAAGCAACTATCCAGATGGCCCCGTTTGGAGCACTGTATGGTCGTAAGTGCCGTTCACCTGTTTGTTGGGATGATGTTGGTGAACGAAGGTTACTAGGACCAGATTTGGTGGTACAGACAGTCGAGAAGGTGAATACCATCAGGAAGCATATGAAGGCAGCTCAAGACAGACAGAAGAGTTGGGCCGACACGTTAAGAAGACCTCTGGAGTTCGCCGTGGGTGATTTGGTATTCCTGAAGATATCACCGACCAGAGGAGTGATTCGCTTTGGAAGTCGGGAAAAGCTTAGTGGGAGCTGGGTAATCCATAACCACATCCTTATACTGGTCCCTGGTCGTTGGACTATCGAGACAGGGCATCGATACTCCGGAGTAGACTAGCGTATGCGCTTCTCATCCCAGCGTGGGAGACGGTCTGTCCCACAGCCGTCAGTACGTCGTACTTGAGATAGTATGCGGGTGCTCGTTAGGTTACGAGTACACCGGACAGGACTCGTCGGGAACTGTTGGTTGGTATTATACCTATCGTCAGTTATCAGTTCCCAGGTGACATGAGTACAGCTTAGTCCGCTGACTTGACGCTGTCACTTCGCCTCGAGTGTGTTCCCACTGCACTTTGATTACTACCCTACCACGGCTCAAAGGAGTCGTGCAAACAGGTAGTTTTTGGGTGCAGTCCCGAAGCACTTGGAGGCAGTGACGGTTAGACAGGATTCGTCTCTCCCGGTATTGGGGGTTGACATCTCGCTGTGTCCAGTAGAGCCATTACACGAGTAGTCCCTGGCCAGGGCAAGCGAGATATACTGGTAGGTTTCCAGTGTTATCTCAGGGTGTTCTGGGCTACACTCCGACACGACTTGTACCGCTATTAGGGGACTGACGTTCACCGCCCCCTAGGCCCGCCATGCGATGTATCAGACGAACAGACCGGACTGTACGGAGATTGTCACATACAGGCTCAGTAGGAGTTCAGATGGGGTTCACCTCATCAGTCTTCTTATCGGCATCTACCTGGGGACCGTTACGTACAGCTAGTGCCGCTTGCGGTCTGTGGTTAAACCCACTGCCAGCGTAGTGTCGACTCTTTAGAGTCCCACACAGAGAGCTATTCGCCTTTAGGCAAAATGAGTAGAGGTCGCATGGTTTTGCGACAGGGTTCGTTCACATCCGTCCACTTGTGCACGTTTGCTGTCCGGACAGCTTATACTAGCGGGCTTTGGTTTAAGCCGGATCCTAGTATATGATTTGGGATTGGTTTTATCTCTTTGTATTCGTGTTCCTCGGATCACGAATACGGGTGCGTATGCACAGTTGCTTGAGACAGAGGGAGAGGACTTTGATTAGGGTTAATGACCTTTGTCATTTTATTAACCCTAATGCTTATGTGTGTATTATGGTTAATTGATATTAGTTTAATATAATTGTGCATGGTTATGGTTATTGACCATTTGACCTTCTTGACTTGTTGACCTAGGTTGACACTTTGACCATCATCATTTCATTTGGAAGATGCTCTTTGATCCTTGCAATTTGCATTAAAAATGAAATGATAATGGTCATGTCTTGATTAACCATGACAATTATCTAGCTAATTATCAATTTATAATAATTCACACATATATGTGAGAATGGTTGTTTTATTCTTTCATTCTATCATTCACTTTCTCTCTCTTGTTCTTCCTCTCCCTCAAGCTCTCCCCTCTCATGTGTTGAGAAACACTTGAGCTTGAGAAAAACCTCTTCTTGATAATCTTTACTCTCATCTAGGGTTTTAGGACTAGCACTTCTAGCACCCTAGTTATTTCTAGCTTGAAGTTGAAGCCAAAGGTTGAGGCTTTCGGGTGGATACTTTTTTGACTCAAGAAGACGACAAAGGTGATCCCTTTCCACTACTCCAAGGAGCAAGGAGAGAAGGACATAAAGCCCTAGGTATAACCATTCTACCCTTTAGCTAGTTTCTAGTTAGCTTTAGCTTGTTTTTGTTTAGCAAAGATCCTTCTTTGTCTAGTCCATGTTGCCTAAAGTGATAAAAATCCGATTTTTATTCCATTTTCCGCCTCCCCGCAAACACCGGGATGGGCAACGTGGACTTACAGTGGTATCAGAGCCTAACTAAACATAAACTAGCTAGGCAGTAAAAGCATATGGAAGTTCGATCGAAAAAAATCGCAAAACCGAGTTTACAAAAACCCAAGTTTCTGTTAAAATTTTTTCTGCTCTAAAAATAAAAAGTCATACTCCAAAAATCATCTCAGGGTTTTGTGAAGAAGCCCACCAAAAACGGTCGAGTGATCCCTTCAAAGCGCCGCGGTTCCGCGGCAATGGGTATACTTTTTCCGCGGAACCGCCGCAGTTTTGACTCGGTTCTGGGTCGTGTTTGGTGCAGTGTTCTTCTGACATGGTTTTGGGATTTTTAAGATGGTTTATATGTGCCCAGGTTTTCCAGAAAAGAAATTTGTTTTTGGGGGCCTATAAATCCGTATTTTTGATCGAACTTCAATACACTTTGACTGAAGGGTTATATCTGTGATGTTTATATGTATTCAACATTGGCTAATCGCTATATGTCGATTAGTGGGGGTTATACATATCTGTGATCTGTGTTTGATGATGGTATGTGTATATGAATGCGTTGGATTGTCGCAGGTGAATAGCCGGGGTGGATGTGAGATGAGTGTTTCTTTTCTTTCATTCATTGTAACATGTAAATTGATGTATTATTATTTGTATGGCCGCACAACCGGGTCGGGGTTGTAGCCGTCATTGTATAATTCTTTTTACTGTTTTTGCTCCTAGGATAGACCCATGGAGGGGGTGCACAAACTACCGAGTATCTCGAAGTGCCGAGTGGCCTACTCACGGTGGTGAAGGAGGTTGCTTCGCTTCGGGTACTTGGCGGGTAGTTTGCCGCACCCGTAGGGGTCTTGGGTGGGGTATTGGCTATTCACCGCGACCGTGTAATCCGCTTTTCGTTGCAGGCTCGAACGGATTGCGGATTCCTAGTATATCCAATGTATTCATCTGTGATCTGTAATGTCTATCATTGCTATATATTTATATATTATAACTATTTAGGCGTTGCTTATGTTTTACAGCCGCGCTAGCCCAGCCCCCGCTCTGTCGTTAGTTAAGTAACCTAACGGGTGATGACGGGGCCCCGTGGCGAATGCGAATGGCATAAGAGTACGTCATATTTTGGTTGTTTTCTGCAATGGTAGGATTAAATGATGGGACGCATTAAAGAACTAATGCAAGAAAATAAACCAAGTAAAAGTCGATTGGAACACTTTGAAAACCACTCGGTTCTTTTCACTAAACTTTTAAATGCGGAGCTTGAATCACTCCTTTTTTTAAAAGCTATCTCGTTCCATCGATTATATCAAGTTCACCACGTTCACGGTTTCGCCAAAACCATTCGTAGCCCTCCATCATTTCAGTTAAATATTCGGTAGTATTCAAGCTATATATTTTGACCTCACGCCAAGGCATAGTGATTGGTAGCTACCGGATATTTATCTGTTGCATAGATAGAATGCGTTGGTTTGAGACAGTCGTAATGCCATTTTGGCCTACGTCAAGGGTAGGTATGGGTGGGTTCAAATTAACCGGGATAATGATGGGAAGAACTTGACATGTGACTTATGACATTTTGACCTCACGCCAAGGTCATAAGAGCATGGGGCAAAAATCCACATCAGGAGTTTCATAAGTACTGAAATTTGCTAGCGCTGCATACCATTTGGAGTGTGATGATTCTGGTAGGATTCCTTCGGTTTTATCACGCGATGATATTTGGATCCCGATCCTACTGTGAGTATATGCTACTCCTCGGGAAAACTCTCACTTAACGATCAATGCTATAAACCTAGTAGGTGTCTAGAAAGGTGTTAGCGGGGCTACGCCCACAGGGAAAAGAGGTTACTTAATTAAGGAACTTCGCGAAAGCGTTGGAAAACCTCCCTCGAAGTACCGACACTGGCCTGGCTGAACGGTTAAGCAAGTATTGTACGGTGAGATTGATCCTGACTAATCCTTTCTTTACGGTTTGAGAAGGGATTCGAGAGACAGTGGGAGCCATCCTGTTTAGACAAACTAAAAACCACTCTAAACTTGCAAGAGCATCATGCTAAAGTGTTTCTTTTCTCTCTTCTAATTGCAGCGACCATTCAACATGACCGGACTTAAGTTATTACTAGATAAAAACATACTGACAGGGCCGAACTACAAAGATTGGCTCAGGAATGTCAAGATGGCAATCACTTACGACAAGCTGGGGTATCTCCTTACCACCAAAGCTCCCCCTGTCCCAGGTCCCAAAACTAGTGTCGCGGATAGGGAAATCCGTAAGACATGGGAAATAGATTGCGCGAAGGCCAAATGCCTCGTACTTGCCTCGATGGACAACGAACATCAGAGGAGGCACGAGAATATGGACCTAGAGTCCATATTTCTTCATACAAAAGAACTGTATGGAGAGCAGTCTCGTATCGCCAGATACGAAGTGTCGAAGAAGTTGTTTTCGGCAAGGTTGGCCGTCGGATCATCGGTAGCGGAACACGTGCTTAAGATGATTGGCTACATAAAGGAGCTCACAGAACTTGGGACCACATTGGAGAATGAGCTCTATACGGACTTGATTCTCCAGTCCCTTCCTTCCACTTACGCCCAGTTCATCCTGAACTTCAACTTACAGGAAAAGGAAGTTGAACTTTCAGAGCTCCTCAACATGTTGAGGAGTGCAGAGGGCACCCTACAGAAAAGTAGGGAGATATCCACTTTGTTTGTAGGAGGATCTTCCTCTTCTAAGTCCAAGGCGAAAGCCAAGGGCAAGAAGAAGAAAGCCCCCGCCAAACCAAGAGGCGGTGTCAGTAAAGTGGATACGAAAGGAAAAGGAAAAGCAACAAAGGTGGCGGGAAAGCTGGTGGGGAAGGAAGAATGCTTCTACTGTCACAAAAGTGGTCACTGGAAACAGGATTGCAAGGCTTGGAAGGCCAGAACACAGGATTTGAAGCGAGTTGCGGCTTCAGCTTCAGGTGTGTATGTTATTGAAAACTGTCTATCAATAAACTCTACATCCTGGGTATTGGATACCGGATCAGGATCTCATATCTGTAATTCTTTGCAGGCATTGAGAAAGCGTAGAGTTTTGAAGGCAGGTGACATGACCCTCAGAGTTGCAAACGGTGCTAGCATGGATGCTGAGGCCGTGAGGGACTATCACCTGGGACTGTCGGATGGACACTTTTTGGTTTTGCGTAGTTGTTATTATGTACCAAATGCAACCTGTAATATCATTTCTGTATCTTTATTATCTAAAGAAGGTTATGAATTTGCATTTATAAGTAATGTAGTGAACATTCACCTTAATCAAGTTTTGATTGGGTCAGGTACATTGAACAACGGTATATACGTATTAAACCAACCACAGATTTTCAATGTCCAGAATACACACAAAAGAAAGTCTCCAGAAATCAATAAAACTTTCTTATGGCATTGTAGACTGGGTCACATCAATGAGAGAAGGTTGACTAAGTTACATACAGAAGGATATTTGGATCCGTTCGAATATCAATCATATGCAACTTGTCAATCCTGTCTCAAAGGAAAGATGACAAAGACTCTGTTCACTGGACACGGAGTAAGAGCGAGCAAGCTCTTGGGACTCGTACACAGCGACGTGTGCGGTCCAATGTCTACACATGCACGAAGCGGTTATTCTTACTTCATTACTTTTACGGATGACTTTTCAAGGTACGGTTATGTCTTCTTAATGAAACATAAATTCGAGCTTTTGAAAAATTCCAGGAATACAAGAATGAAGTAGAAAAACAAACAGGCAAAAGTATCAAAGCACTGAGATCTGATCGAGGTGGTGAATACTTGAGTGCCGAGTTCCTGGGTTACTTAAAAGAGAATGGAATTCTTTCTCAGCTTACTCCTCCATACACTCCGCAACATAACGGTGTATCGGAGAGACGGAACCGAACCCTATTGGATATGGTACGGTCCATGATGAGTAACCCTGAGTTGCCGCGATCGTTCTGGGGATATGTGCTAGAAACAGCTGCATACCTTTTGAACCGAGTTCCCACTAAGACTATGCCTACCACACCATATGAGTTATGGAGTGGGAAGAAACCCTGTCTTCAATACTTGAAGATTTAGGGATGTCCAGCTTATGTCAAAAAGCAGCATGCGGACAAACTAGAGGCACGCTCAGTACTATGCAAGTTTGTAGGATACCCAAAGAACTCCAGGGGGTATCTTTTCTATTACGCAGTGGAACAAAAAGTCCTTGTTTCTCGTAATGCCCATTTTCTGGAACATCAGTTCTTAGAAAAAGAAATAAGTAGGAGCGCAATAGAACTGTAAGAAATTCCAGAACCACAAGCTATTATTGAAAGCTTAGTAGAACCAGAGGGTTCGAAAGATCAGGACATTCCCACGCCACTCCGCAGGAGTAGCAGGCAGTCTCATCCGCCCGAGAGATACTACGGTTTTCTCATTGACGGGGATAGAGAGGATTGCATCATAGATTGTGATGAGCCTACTAGCTTCCAGCAAGCCATTCAGAGCGTCGACTCGGTAAAATGGCTGGATGCAATGCGGACCGAAATGGAGTCCATGTACACCAACAAAGTATGGACGTTGGACATTGCTCCAGATAGGGTAAAACCCGTAGGATGCAAGTGGATCTTCAAAAGGAAGATTGGTGTAGATGGACAGGTTGAGACCTATAAAGCTAGACTGGTAGCAAAGGGTTTTCGTCAGCGACCTGGTTTGGACTATGACGAAACCTTTTCTCCAGTAGCTATGCTGAAATCCATTCGGATCCTTCTTACCATTGCAGCCTTCCACGATTATGAGATTTGGAAGATGGACGTAAAGACATCTTTTCTAAATGGACATTTAGAGGAGTGTGTTTATATGGAACAGCCAGAGGGTTTCATTCAGAGTGGGAGCAGCGGAAAGGTGTGCAAATTGCTTAAGTCCATTTATGGACTGAAGCAGGCATCGCGGAGTTGGAACATCTGTTTTGATGAGACGGTCAAGGAATTTGGCTTTATCAAAAATCCAGATGAACCATGCATCTATTGTAGATTTGTAGCGAGAACTGTAGTATTCCTCGTTTTATACGTGGATGACATTCTCTTAATAGGATATGACATTCCTATGCTACAATCTGTCAAGGGGTTCTTGTCACACAGGTTCTCGATGAAAGACCTGGGTGATGCCTCATACATTCTGGGTATCCGGATCTACCGTGACAGATCTAAGAGGATATTAGGACTTTCACAGTCTAGGTACATCGACACCATACTGAAGAGATTCAGTATGGAAGATTCCAAGCGCGGTAATCTACCGGCTTGTCACGGGATCACCCTCTCCAAAGAGATGTCTCCCAAGACTGATTTGGAGAGGGATCGCATGTCTATTATACCCTACGCTTCTGCGGTAGGCTCTATAATGTATGCGATGTTGTGTACCAGACCAGATGTGGCTTATGCACTGAGTGTGGTAAGCAGGTATCAGTCAAACCCTGGGGAGAAACATTGGATAGCGGTAAAGAACATTCTCAAGTACCTGAGAAGGACTAAGGAGGTGTTCTTGGTGTATGGAGGAAAAGACCTCCAGATTGAGACCTTTGCTGACTCCAGCTTCCAGAGTGACAAGGATGATTCCAAGTCCATGTCGGGTTTTGTCTTTACCCTCAATGGAGGGGCGGTGTATTAGAAGAGCTCCAAATAGGAAACCGTTGCTGACTCGACTATGGAAGCGGAATACATCGCTGCATCTGATGCCGCAAAAGAAGCTGTCTGGATGAGGAAGTTCTTGAAAGAACTTCAGGTGGTTCCGTCCATTGTTGACCCAATACCTCTGTATTGCGACAACAACGGGGCTATAGCTTTAGCGAAGGAACCCAGGTCCCATCAGAAATCCAGACACATCTTAAGGCGGTATCACCTGATCAGGGAGATCGTGGATCGCCAGGAGATCGAGGTTCGGAGGGTTGCTTCAGAAGATAACACTGCAGATCCATTCACCAAGGCCTTGCCCCAGACTTAGTTCGAGCGGCTGATCGAGATGATAGGTCTTCGATACGCCAGTACATGGCCTTAGTGCAAGTGGGAGATTGTTAGTGTATATGCCCTAGAGGCCATTACTGTATCATACTAGTTTGTATATTACTTGATGGAAGCTTGGGATATTCACAGTTGTATTTACAATCTTGCTCGAAATGGTAGTATGCTACTTGGTTTGTCTCTGCTTTAATATGTGCATGTGTTTCTTTTAGCATATTGCTGATATACATATTAGTAGAGCCCTCAGGATCTTTGCTTGATTACCAGCGTTGTGATGGCGCTCACACTCGTGGGAGCTGGGTAATCCATAAGCACATCCTTATACTGGTCCCTGGTCGTTGGACTATCGAGACAGGGCATCGATACTCCGGAGTAGACTAGCGTATGCGCTTCTCATCCCAGCGTGGGAGACGGTCTGTCCCACAGCCGTCAGTACGTCGTACTTGAGATAGTATGCGGGTGCTCGTTAGGTTACGAGTACACTGGACAGGACTCGTCGGGAACTGTTGGTTGGTATTATACCTATCGTCAGTTATCAGTTCCCAGGTGACATGAGTACAGCTTAGTCCGCTGACTTGACACTGTCACTTCGCCTCGAGTGTGTTCCCACTGCACTTTGATTATTACCCTACCACGGCTCAAAGGAGTCGTGCAAACAGGTAGTTTTTGGGTGCAGTCCCGAAGCACTTGGAGGCAGTGACGGTTAGACAGGATTCGTCTCTCCCAGTATTGGGGGTTGACATCGCGCTGTGTCCAGGAGAGCCATTACACGAGTAGTCCCTGGCCAGGGCAAGCGAGATATACTGGTAGGTTTTCAGTGTTATCTCAGGGTGTTCTGGGCTACACTCCGACACGACTTGTACCGCTATTAGGGGACTGACGTTCACCGCCCCCTAGGCCCGCCATGCGATGTATCAGACGAACAGACCGGACTGTACGGAGATTGTCACATACAGGCTCAGTAGGAGTTCAGATGGGGTTCACCTCGTCAGTCTTCTTATCGGCATCTACCTGGGGACCGTTACGTACAGCTAATGCCGCTTGCGGTCTGTGGTTAAACCCACTGCCAGCGTAGTGTCGAGTCTTTAGAGTCCCACACAGAGAGCTATTCGCCTTTAGGCAAAATGAGTAGAGGTCGCATGGTTTTGCGACAGGGTTCGTTCACATCCGCGCACTTGTGCACGTTTGCTGTCCGGACAGCTTATACTAGCGGGTTTTGGTTTAAGCCGGATCCTAGTATATGATTTGGGATTGGTTTTATCTCTTTCTATTCGTGTTCCTCGGATTACGAATACGGGTGCGTATGCACAGTTGCTTGAGACAGAGGGAGAGGACTTTGATTAGGGTTAATGACCTTTTTCATTTTATTAACCCTAATACTTATGTGTGTATTATGGTTAATTGATATTGGTTTAATATAATTGTGCATGGTTATGGTTGTTGACCATTTGACCTTCTTGACTTGTTGACCTAGGTTGACACTTTGACCATCATCATTTCATTTGGAAGATGCTCTTTGATCCTTGCAATTTGCATTAAAAATGAAATGATAATGGTCATGTCTTGATTAACCATGACAATTATCTAGCTAATTATCAATTTATAATAATTCACACATATATGTGAGAATGGTTGTTTTATTCTCTAATTCTATCATTCACTTTCTCTCTCTTGTTCTTCCTCTCCCTCAAGCTCTCCCCTCTCATGTGTTGAGAAACACTTGAGCTTGAGAAAAACCTCTTCTTGATAATCTTTACTCTCATCTAGGGTTTTAGGACTAGCACTTCTAGCACCCTAGTTACTTCTAGCTTGAAGTTGAAGCCAAAGGTTGAGACTTTCGGGTGGATCCTTCTTCGACTCAAGAAGACGACAAAGGTGATCCCTTTCCACTACTCCAAGGAGCAAGGAGAGAAGGACATAAAGCCCTAGGTATAACCATTCTATCATTTAGCTAGTTTCTAGTTAGGTTTAGCTTATTTTTGTTTAGTAAAGATCCTTCTTTGTCTAGTCCGTGTTGCCTAAAGTGATAAAAATCCGATTTTTATTCCATTTTCCGCCTCCCCGCAAGCACCGGGGTGGGCAACGTGGACTTACAATATGGGCGGTATTGCACGGATCATGATTGGACGGATAATACTAGCGGGCTTTGGTTTAAGCCGGATCCTAGTATTGTACAGTATAGATTTTTTCTCATTGTATTTGTATTCGATCACAATACAAATGCGGGTATGTATATACAGTCGCAGGGTTTTCCTGTAATTTATTACCGGATCACTTTTTGAAGTTGCCAGTTTGCATTCCGTTTTGGCCATTTTCCTTTGTTTCTTTCCTTGGCTGAATTTTCCATGGAGTGGCTTATTTGCAAATGTGCAAATTAGTATGGTGGAGGGTTCATGATGGTTCTCATGATGGTTCTAGTATATGATGATTATTTTATGCATCATTGCTTGCTTTATATGATGGGTTTAGTGATGGGTCTTTGATTGGACTTGGTTGTGAATCATTTTCATGGTTATCATTCATTTCCTTTTTGCTCATGATGACATTTTCTTTCTCTCCCCTCTATTATTTTTTGGCCGGCCATTATGAGATGGGGCTCTCCATTTTCCTTTTGGACGAGAGATTCATTCATGTCATTTTTACACCAAAATTCCTTAGCTCATCAAAATGGTTTTACTCCTCCACCACCACCTTGACATCTCCATAATGGCAACTTCAACAACCCCTAGAGACATGGTGATCTACGTATAGTCTACAGCAATCTTGGACACGTCGGCTTGCCAACTTCGTGTCCAAGTTGCCTCGGTCTAGAGGTAGGAGCCCGTAAAAACACTCGGTGATGTGGTGCCCTTTCTGACGAGGAGATCGAGACCGGAGATTCCGCGAGGAGATCAGGATGGTGGCCGAAGACCGAAGGACACGGATCGCTCGGTATAGCTCTCTACCCCTTCTCTTGATAGCTAGTAGTAGGTTAATGGTCCGATCCGGGTTTATAGTCCGCGGTAGCGCCGGTTTAAAGTTTAAAGTTTAAAGAAAAGTTTTTGTTTCCGCATTTTGGCCTCGTTCAGACGGCCGGGGCGCCATCGTGGTCCTACATGGTATCAGAGCCATGCCATTAACCTTTACTAGCTTACTCTTGCGTGTTTAGAACTTCGATCGGACGAAAATTTCAAAAACTCCATTTCCAATTTGACAGTTTCTGTCGAAATTTTTTAGTTGTCAAAAAAATATTTAGTGTATTGCAGAAACATGTGCAGGCTTTTTCAAGAGAACTGAAGAAATTTGGTCGGCTGATTTCACTGTAGCGCTGCGGATCCGCGGCCATAACCATGTTTTGGCCGCGGATCCGCCGCTGTACTGTAGCCACAGTGCACCAAATTTCTTCAGTAGGTCTCTGTGTTGGAATTGGGGTTTTTGGTATATTCTGTTTGGGCCCAGATTTATTTTGTGTACTGAGTATTGTACTTGGGGCCCACTTCGGGAAATTTAGTCGATCGAAAATTTTAAACATGTTAGTTCACAGTATTTACATTATATTTGCGACCGTGAATGTCATTTGATCGGTAAATCCTGTCTAATTGCTATAGCCATTTTAGACGGATTTGCGAACGTGACATTCACGTTGATGTTCTGTGTTGTGCTGTGATGTTGTGGATTTGTCGTGGTGGATAGCCTGGATGCAATGTTAGTACAGTTTGGTTGTATATGTACATTTGATATTGCGGGGCGAGCATCCGACATGTGGACTTCCGTCACTGCCTGTTTGTATATTATTCTTTTGGGCATGACCGGGCTGAGGTCGATGTACCCGTTGTATGTATATTTTACTTTCTGTACTAGGATTACCCCGCGGAGGGGTGCACGGATAGCCGGGTTCTAGAGGGCAACGGGCCCGCATCTCATGTCTTTGAGACGGAGGGGGCTTCACTCTAGAATTGGTGGGCTATTCGCTGCACTCGTAGGGGGTACAGGTTGACCCAAGGAGGGGTGCCCAAGTTACCGGATTCTGTGAAGTGCTGGGTGGTCCATTCACGTTGTTGAAGGGGGCTGCCTCGCTTCAGGTTTTGGCGGGTAACTTGCCGCGCCCATAGGGGTCTAGGTTTTCATTGCACAGGCTATCCATACGACCAGGGGAATGTCGGGTTTCAGTAGCGGCTCTATGAAACCCGGGGATCCCAGATATCTGTATTGTTCTGTGATGCTTATTACATTTCTGTGATGTTGCATTTTTCACGCCTTGAGCGAATATTATATATTGATATATATACTAGTAGATGTTGTATATGTTTTGCATCCGCGCTAGTCCAGTCCCCGCTCTGTCGTTAGTTAAGTAACCTAATGGGTAATGACGGGACCCAGTGGCGAATGCGGATGGCATATACGTACATCGTATTTTCGTTCTTTATTGGTGTGATCAATTGATGGGACTGCATTGATTCGGATCAATGCAATCTAAACAAACCTATTCTGATGTTGTTGGAACATTTTTCAAAAAAAGCTGTTATTGCAAGGAAGTTCTCTTTTGTTTTGCACAGTGGTATTCGGTTATGAATATCCAGCACCTCAGTCGACGAGGCAAGGGCCGAGATCCCTTCACCGGGAGTGACCCCTTAGATAGAAGTTTGCGTCAGGGCAATAACTTCACTATTGTCGATTACATTTGCTTTGCATCGCGGTATTCAGTTGGAATATCCGGCACCTCATTCTACGGGGAAAGAGCCGAGATCCCTTCACCGGGAGTGACCTCTTTAGCAAAGGTTTTCGTCACTACATTTTTATAAAAAGCTATGCAGTTCCTTCAATGATATCAAGTTCATTACGTTAAAAGTTTTTCGCCAAAAACTAGACGTAGCCCTCTGTCATTTCTTACAAATATTACTTAGTATTCGTGCTGCGTTTGTTGACTGTGTCAAGGCGCAGTGTACGGTAGCTAAGTAGTGTTCGTTTGTGGCATATTAATGGGATTGGTTAGGACAGTCGTGCGGCCTTGATGACTGTGTCAAGGGCTTGTACGGGTGGGTTTAATGCAATTCAGGATAATGACGGGTTGAACTTGACTAGGACTCTTTGATTTGTTGACTGTGTCAAGGTCACTTGGGTCCTAGGGGTAAAAACATACATCGGGAGTTTCTAAAGAAACTGAAATTTGCCAGGCATACGCATACCTTCTGGAGTGTGATAACGTGAGTGGATTCCATCACGTTATCATGCGATGATAGTTGGATCCTGATTCCCACTGATGAGTTGGTTTACTCCTCGGGTGATCCTGACTAATTATTCTTTAATGTTTGGAGGAGAATTTGAGGTTACAGTGGGAGGTTTCCTGATTGGATAAAGTGATAACCATTCTGATCTAGGTTAGAGTGCACGCAGAGTGTTTCTTTTCTCTCTCTCCCTTTGGCAGTGACCATGACCCGACCCGTGACTATGATTCAGTGACCAAGTTAACCGAACTTTCTTATAACACTGGCTTTTGGATTGTCAGAATTGCATACCTGATTGCCACTCCTACTTTTACCCTTTTTTCCAAGACACCCCGTATTGCTATGAACGTCCACTTCCATTGGATAAAACCATCTTATGGTTATATACGAACTCGAAGGAACTTGTTCCAGATTCGAGGATGGTTTCCGGTTCTGGAGAAAACGAACAAGACTATTCAGTTGTCTTTTCCTTTTACCTTCTCTCAGGTTGCGAGTGCTCCTTAGAATAGGGGATAGTACACCTGTTACGCTTATTGGATAGTGTTCTTCCAAACCTTAGGTTGGTGCCGAACGGTAGGGAATGAAGAAAGCCGATTAGCCTAAGTATGGTGTACAGAAGGTATTAAGTAAAGACAAATAAAGGGATTAGAAAGACGGCAAAGTAAAATGCGACTGCTATTCACGACCAAACCAAGTATTTCATTGCCACTCCTACTTCACTCCTTTGTATTTCTCCAGAATACTCCGTATCACTACGAAGATCCATAGTTGTTTGGATATTCCATCGTATGGTTATATACGAACTCGAAAGGAACTTGTTCCAGTTCGGGGATGGATTCTGGTTCAGGAGAAATATGAATAAGATTTATTCGGTTGTCTTTTATCTTCACCTTCTCTCTCATTGCGAGTGCTCCTAGGATTAGGACAGTACACCTGTTACGCTTATTGGATAGTCTTCTTCCAAACCATAGGCTGGTGCCGAACGGTAGGGAAGGAAGAAAACCATTTAGCCTAAGAAGGTGTACAGAAGGTAATGACTAAAGACAAATGAAGGGATTTGGAGAGATGGCAAAGAAATATACGGTTACAGTTGTGAATCTGGATAATGGAAGGGGCATTACAAGGAATACCTGGATACCCCTTCGAAACATTTACATGTTTCAGTTTCACTGTATTGTTAAAAGAAAACTGATTTCCCAATTAGTCCTTGCTCCAGGGTATGTATTTACCAGGTTTGATTCTCACATCTGTATGGTTTTACAGATGATGAGTGGGAGTAAGTCATTGGGAATTGGGTGATCATCCTCATTATATCGGGATTCGTTGTAATTGGTGATATTTGAGGAAGTCACCTGGGTTGTTTGCCGGACGGCAAATATATGGTTTTGAATATCCGCTTTTATGCACCAATTTCAAATTGATATATCTGTAAGTCTATTTTTATAGAGTGAGATATACCTTTTTTGAAATTATGTTCATGACATTTACCTATATCAGTGGATGGTTAGGTAAGGAGCATTAAACAGCGGTGTAATTCTTCTTAACCATAAGTACAGTTTTCAACCTACGACACACATGGAATGAGTTATTAGACTCAAGCGACTTATACAGAGTATTGTATATTGTCCGGTGTCCATTAGGACAGAGGGGTTGGTCCTCGTACTATATTCGGTTTACTTATGACTTCTCTAGTTTTTAGACAAGTGTTTCGTAGAAACGCAAGGTTCGAATTTTGAGAAGTTATAGGTATATGAATAAAGTAGAGAACCAGGTGTTGCAAGTATCGGGATTCTTTAAGGTGATCGAAGATGTAGATACTTGTGTATGGTATTCAGTTGATAGTAATGGTTTTGAGAGAACTTTCTTCTCTTTCTGGTTACTCATAATTGGATACATTCCTAAGTTGAGTAAGGTTGATCGGCCTCCTTCCATTTAGTTGATATGCACTGGTGACAGCTGCATGATTTGAATCTGGTTCCAATTAAATCAGTGCCTCTGTTTCTATATTGGATATAGAATAGTTCATATCTTAACAATGTTAAGGTACGGGGAGTTGTCCGGCTTATGCTTAAAACCAGACTCTGGATAACTCAAGGCACGTTTCTGTAATGGCTGTTTGTGGGTTGACCCAGGCTATGACGAGGGTTGACATTTTACCATCTGGAAGATCAATAGTGATATTGTTCTTGACTCGCCACAGTTTTAGTAAAAATGGATTTTTCAGAAAACAGTAGTGGGAGTATGGTAGATCTGGAAGTGATTCCAGAACCGCAAACGATTACTGAAAATTTGATAAGAACCTAAAGATTCAATCTGGATTGACATTCCATTGGCCACTCCGCAGATAAGGTGGGTAACCTCAGGCACTCGAGAGGTACTTCGGTATGCTCAAAGACGGTGATAGGGAGGTTCTTGTTTACCCAGACTTGCCATTGCTGTTGTCCCAGACTGTGAGACCCGGCAGGAGGATTAGTATAGCGTCGTTCTAAACTGGCTTTAGAAGTGTACGTGTATATGACTCTGCCAGAGGGTTGTCATAGTCAGTGGGAGTAGCGAAAGCATAGTGGACAAGTTGCTTATGTCTATTTATATACTAAAGCAGATATAGCGGAGATAGATCATCTATTTCTGATATGACAGTCATAGGTTTGACTTCATCAGAATAGGGGATGGATCTGTTAAGAAGGTAGTAGGGTGTGATGTCCTGGTATTTGGATGACATACACAGAGTAGGACGTGAAGTTCCTATACTACGGTCGGTTATACTTTGGTTGTCACACAGTGGTTTCTCCACAAAAGATATAGATATAATATCTGACATTTTGGTTACTAGATCTATGGCTTTAGATCTAGATTTGGGTAGTTTCCCAATCAGGGTACTAAGACAGCATTCTAAAGGTGTTTTAGAATGGACGACTCCTGGCACGGTAGTGTACCTGCAGGTGATGGAGTCACCCTCTCTGAAGGCGTCTTACAGACTAAAGGGGAGAGGGATGTGCATGATTGGCAGATCACTTGCTTAGGCAATTGAGTCAATCATGAGATGTCAAGTACCACACCAGATGTTGTTTTTGCACAAGATGCAGTAAGTTTATATTGATCCAATCCTGGAGAAACATTCGGAAGCAGTTTTCGAACATAAGTGGATGTTCTACGGATATGATAACGACAGCTTCATTCGGGAGACAGTTATCATTCCAGGCTTCCAAGGTGACCTGGATGACAGAGTGTCTGTCAGAGTTATAGTTTTCCCTCTGACGAGGGGCAGTGTATTGGACAGGTGATCCAAGCGGACACTGAGGGAGGCATTACGCAGGATACTGATTAAGTTCAGTTGACGATACAGTCTAAGAAGTTTGGATTTGGAGTTCATTTGTGAACTAGGTCCCATCAGATATCCAGACATATTCTAAGACAGGTATTGCTCATTTCGGGAGATAGGTTTCTCCGCGAACTTGAGATTAAGAGAGACATAGAAAGAAACATCAGGGCCGATCCACTAGCTGAGGCTATTTCTCGAACACAATAGTTTCGCAAATGAGTTTTATGAAACTGATTAGTAGAGGAGTTGGGTGTTCGGTATCACACGGGCTGTGAGTATGCGACATCACAATAATTAACCTTGAGTGCAAGTGGGAGATTGTTGGATGTAGTGCCCTCAGAGTCAATTATTGGATCATAAGCACGTGATTGCAATGATTGACGGAGGACCTATACCGGTAGGACAGTCTTACTCAAGAGGTTTGTATACTATATGGTTTGTCTTTATAAGTCGTGTACAGCTTTAGGTGACATGTTCACTATTAGACGTTGATAGAGCCCTTAGGATTCTTGCTTGACGGCCAGCAGTATGATGGCGATCATATACGTAGGAGCTGGGGTCTATAAGCACATCCTTAAAAGGTCCCTAGTGGTGGGAGTTTTCGAGACAGGGCATCGATACTCCAGAGTAGACTAGTGTATACAGTCGAGACCCCGACGAGAGGCGGTGGCCGGTCTCACAAGCCACTGGTGTCAGTTGGTTCACCTAAGATATATACAGGTGCTCATTGGGTTATGAGTACACCGGACAGGACTCGCCGGGAACCTGCTAGTTGGGATTATACTAGACGTCAGATAGCAGTTCCCTGGTGACATGTGTATAGGTTAGTTCATCGACCTGAGATCGTTATTTGTCTCATGTGAGTTCCCACTGTACTTTGATTCCTACCCTACCACGGCTCAAAGGAGTCGTGCAAACAAGTTTTAGTTGGGTACAGTCCCGAGCCACATGGAGGCAGTGAGCGGATCGGCAGGGGTTTCGTCTCTCCCGGTATTGGGGGTGAGATCGCGCTGTGTCTAGGAGAGCCATTACACAAAGCCCTCGGCCAAGACAGGAAATTTACTGGTAGGTATTCCAGTAGTATCTCAGGGTGTTTTGGGCTACACTCCGACACGACTTGTACCGCTTTTGGGGGTCTGACTTTTACCAACCCCCTAGGCCCGCCATGCGATGCTCATAGACGAACGGACCAGACTGTATGGATATTGTCACTGACAGGCTCAGTAGGGTGTCAGGATGAGTTCGCTCATCGACCTCCCTTTTGGTCAATACTTGGTAGCTCGTTACGTACGGCTAATACCTCTGACGTGCTAGTGGTTAAATCCACAGCCAAAGTATTGACGAGTCTTTAGAGTTCCCCACAGACAGTTTCTCAAGTTTCGGGCGAAACGCTGTAGAGGCCGTATGGATATATGGCAGGGTTCGATCATATACGTGCGGTATTGTACGGATCATGATTGGACGGATAATACTAGCGGGCTTTGGTTTAAGCCGGATCCTAGTATTGTACAGTGTAGATTTTGTCTCATTGCATTTGTATTCGGTCGCAATACAAATGCGGGTATGTATATACAGTCGCGGTATTTTCCTGTAATTTATTACCGGATCACTTTTTGAAGTTGTCAGTTTGCATTCCGTTTCGGCCATTTTCCTTTGTTTCTTTCCTTGGCTGAATTTTCCATGGAGTGGCTTATTTGCAAATGTGCAAATTAGCATGGTGGAGGGTTCATGATGGTTCTCATGATGGTTCTCATGATGGTTCTAGTATATGATGATTATTTTGTGCATCATTGCTTGCTTTAATGATGGGTTTAGTGATGGGTCTTTGATTGGACTTGGTTGTGAATCAGTTTCATGGTTATCATTCATTTCCTTTTTGCTCATGATGACATTTTCTTTCTCTCCCCTCTATTATTTTTTGGCCGGCCATTATGAGATGGGGCTCTCCATTTTCCTTTTGGGCGAGAGATTCATTCATGTCATTTTTACACCAAAATTCCTTAGCTCATCAAAATGATTTTACTCCTCCACCACCACCTTGACATCTCCATAATGGCAACTTCAACAACCCCTAGAGACATGGTGATCTACGTATAGTCTACAGCAATGTTGGACACGTCGGCTTGCCAACTTCATGTCCGAGTTGCCTCGGTCTAGAGGTGGGAGCCCGTAAAAAGACTCGGTGAAGTGGTGCCCTTTCCGACGAGGAGATCAAGACCGGAGATTCCGCGAGGAGATCGGGATGGTAGCCGAAGACCGAAGGACACGGATCGCTCGGTATAGCTCTCTACCCCTTCTCTTGATAGCTAGTAGTCGGTTAATAGTCCGATCTGGGTTTATAGTCCGCGGTAGCACCTGTTTAAAGTTTAAAGAAAAGTTTTTGTTTCCGCATTTTGGCCTCGTTCAGACGGCCGGGGTGCCACCGTGGTCCTAAAATTGCAATGATTGAGGAGGACCTATACCGGTAGCACAGTCTTACTCGAGATGATAGTATGCTATCTGGTTTTCCTTTATCAGTCGTGTACAGGTTCAGGTGACTGATCACTATTACACGTTGATAGAGCCCATAGGATCTTGCTTCACTACCAACAGTATGATAGCGATAATATACGTGAGAGTTGGGTAGTCTATAAGCACATCCTTAACAGTGGTACCTAGTCGTGGGAGTTTCGAGACAGGGCATCGATACTCCGGAGTAGACTAATGTATACAGTCGAGACCCCGACGAGGGGCGGTGGCCGGTCTCATAAGCCACTGGTGTCAGTTGGATCACCTAAGATGTATACAAATGCTTATTGGGTTATGAGTACACCAGACAGGACTCGACGGGAACCTGCTAGTTGGTATTTATACCTAGCGTCAGATAATAGTTCCCTGGTGACATGTGTACAGGTTAGTTCATCAACCTGAGGTCGTCATTTGTCTCGTGTGAGTTCCCACTGTGCTTTGATTTCTACCCTACCACGGCTCAAAGGAGTCGTGCAAACAGGTCCTTTTTGGGTACAATCCCGAGCCACATGGAGGCAAGTGAGCGGATCGGCAGGGGATTCGTCTCTCCCGGTATTGGGGGTGAGATCGCGCTGTGTCTAGGAGAGCCATTACACAAAGCCCTCGGCCGACGCAGGAGATTTACTGGTAGGTACTCCAATAGTATCTCAGGGTGTTCTGGGCTACACTCCGACACGACTTATACCGCTATTGGGGGTCTGACGTTACCAGCCCCCTAGGCCCGATATGCGATACTCATAGACGAACAGACCGGACTGTATGTATATTGTCACTGTTAGGCTCAGTAGGGTTCCAGGATGAGTTCGCTCATCGGCTTTCCTTGAGGTCAGTACATGGGCAGCCGTTACGCACAGCTAGTGCCGCTGACGGCTTGTGGTTAAACCCACTGTCAGGGTACTGATGAGTCATTAGAGTCCCCCACAGATAGTTTCCCAAGTTCGGGCGAAACGTTTTAGAGGCCGTATGGTTTTATGGCAGGGTTCGGAAAATGCACGTGCGTTTACGCACGTGTAATATTTCGGGCAGATAATACTGGTGGGCTTTGGTTTAAGCCGGATCCATGTATTATATTGAGTCGGAATATTTTAGTCTCTCGTATTCGTATTCGGTCGGAATACGGATACAGGTATGTATATACATGTGAGGGGTATTTTCGTAATCCGTTACGAGAATATTTTAGAAGATGTATTTCTTTTTGGATTAATCATTTTGGTTTAAATGATTATTGGATTTTGGAAATGGTGACTCATTTTGGATGACACATGAATTCTAGAATGTTCACTAATGACTCATTAGCATGAGTCATCTAGTGAGTCATTAAGGAATTAATGTGTTTTGTTTTGTGAAGAGATATTTGTGGTTGTTTTGTGAGATATTTTGATAAGATATTTTTCTTTTGGGTTTTAAAAGAAAACAACCTCATTCATCTATTTACAAGAGAAGAAAAAGAGAGAAGATTATTATGCTTAGTTTTCTTTTGCTCTCTTGAGTTTCATGAGTTCATCATTTCCAAACCATAGCATCTTCTTCAACCTCCATCCTAACCCTCTCATGTGATGAGAACCCTAGGGTGTTTGAGACAAAGTATTCTACTCGTTCTCTACTTCATCTTGGTCATCTCTTTTAGCAGACTTGATGATCGAGTTGCCTCGGTTTAGAGGCGGGAGCTCGTTTAAAGATCCATAGATGTGGTGCTATCTCGACGAGGAGCAAAGAGATCGGAGTTGCCGCGAGGAGCGTGGGACGATGGCTAAAGACCGAAGGACTCGGATCGTTCGGTATAGCATTTCTACCTCTTTACAGTTTGTTAGTTTAGCGTTAATGGCAATATCCGGGTTATAGTATGCGATAGCGCCAGTTAAAAAGTTTTTGTTCCGTGTTTGGTGTCAGAATGACGGCCGGGGCGCTACCGTAGACTTACATGCCCGAATGCACCGACGTGCTGTGGTGTATACGGAGGAGTAATGCTGAGAGAGAATGTCATTCTCCTTTAGAATAATCCAGGAATTCTATGCTCAAGTATTCTCCTCCTTGATCACATCAAAAAACATAATACTTATACCCGTTTTGGTTCTCTAATTCTAACTTATATTCTTTGAATTTCTCAAAATCTTCAAACTTGTGTTTCAACAGGAACACATGTGCGAATCTTGAGAGATCATCAGTGAATTAATGAAGTATAAAGAACCAGTCCTGGCATGTACAGACATGGGAACTACATACATCATCATGTATCAATCCCAAGAGTTCACTAACTCTTTCTCTGTTTCCAATAAACGGAGCTATGGTCATCTTATCTTTGTGACATGACTGGCAAGTTTCACAAGATGTAAATTCAAACTGATTTAAATATGCATCTGTATATAACTTCAGCTAGTCGGGTTACATTGATATGACCTAGTCTACAATACCTCAAGAAGGATTTTTTCATTTCTGAACTCTTCCTCTTGTGTGTGTTCTGTACGTTAAAAACCGTGGTTTGATTTAGAACGTCTATGCTTTTAGATAACATGCCTGAACCGATCAACTCTTGATATAAGAAATGTTCAAAACATTATCCAATAATAAAAAATTATATCCTTCTTTACTAAATAAAGAGACTGATATGATGTTGTATATCAGGTTCGGTATCTAATAACATTCGTTCAGAATCAATGTATTTGGTAATACAGGGTGATAACTGCCAATATGTTAGTGTATATGCCCTAGAGGCCATTACTGTATCATACTAGTTTGTATATTACTTAATGGATGCTTGGGATATTCACCTTGTATATACAATCTTGCTCAAAATAGTAGTATGCTACTTGGTTTGTTTCTACTTCAATGTGTACATGTGTTTATTTTGTATATCGCCTATACACATTAGTAGAGCCCTTAGGATCTTTGCTTGATTACCAGCGATGTGATGGCCGTCACACTAGTGGGGCTGGGTAATCTATAAGCACATCTTTATGCAGGTCCCTGGTCGCAGGACTATTGAGACAGGGCATCGATACTCCGGAGTAGACCAGCGCATGCGCTTCTCATCCCAGTGTGGGAGACGGTCTGTCCCACAGCCGTCAGTACGTCGTACTTGAGATAGTATGCGGGTGCTCGTTAGGTTACGGGTACACTGGACAGGACTCGTCGGGAACTGACTAGTTGGTATTATACCTATCGTCAGTTATCAGTTCCCAGGTGACATGAGTACAGCTTAGTCCGCTGACTTGACACTGTCACTTCGCCTCGAGTGTGTTCCCACTGTACTTTGATCACTACCCTACTACGGCTCAAAGGAGTTGTGCAAACAGGTAGTGGTTGGGTGCAGTCCCGAAGCACTTGGAGGCAGTGACGGTTAGACAGGATTCGTCTCTCCCGGTATTGGGGGTTGACATCGCGCTGTGTCTAGGAGAGCCATTACACGAGTAGTCCCTGGCCAGGGCAAACGAGATATACTGGTAGGTTTCCAGTGTTATCTCAGGGTGTATTGGGCTTCACTCCGGCACGACTTGTACCGCTATTGGGGGACTGACGTTTACCGCCCCCTAGGCCCGCCATGCGATGTATCAGACGAACAGACCGGACTGTACGGAGAATGTCACACTCAGGCTCAGTAGGAGTTCAGATGGGTTTCGCCTCGTCCGTCTTCTTGTCGGCATTACCTGGGGACCGTTACGCACAGCTAGTGCCGCTTGCGGTCTGTGGTTAAACCCACTGCCAGCGTAGTGTCGAGTCTTTAGAGTCCCACACAGAAAGCTTTTCGCCTTTAGGCAAAAGAGTAGAGGTCGCATGGTATTGCGACAGGTCGCATGGTTTTGCGACAGGGTTCGGTCACATCCGTGCACTTGTGCACGTACAGTGTCCGGACAGTTTACACTAGCGGGCTTTGGTTTAAGCCAGATCCTAGTGTGCCTTATGGGATTGGATTTATCCAGTTTGCATTCGTGTTCCTCGGAACGCGGATGCGGGTGTGTATGCACAGTTGACAGGGAGGCAGAGGCTGCGGATTCTCATTAGGGTTGTTGACAGTTGACCGTTGACTATTTGACTTTATGCTCAACCCTAATGAGAATATGATATGTGATTAACTATTATATTAATTAAGTATTATGGTGATATGGTTGTTGACTTGTTGACTTTGGTGACTTGTTGACTTTTGTTGACTTGTTGACCGGTTGACTAGGCTTGACTAGTTGACCATCATGATAACCATGGTTATCATTTCATGCCAAAGACTTTTTCTTGCTTGCTCATTTGAGTAAAATGAGTGCATGGCATGATAAGGTTATGGTTGCTTCTAACCATCACATAAGACTTTTTTTGATATGATGAGTTATGATCACTTTGGATTATGAGAGGGTGAAAGACAAAAGAGTTGCTCATTCTTTCTTGCTCATTCTCTCTCTTGTTCTTGAGCTCTCCTCTTGCTCTCACCCTCAACCTCTTGCTCCCTCTCTTGATCTATGGTTCTCTTGTCTCATGAGTTGAGAATCAAGAACCATAGATAAAATCCCATTCTAAATCATCTCTACTCATTCTAGTTCACTAGGTTTAGCAAACCAAGTGAACTAGTTTCTTCAAAGAACGAAGAAGGAGCTAAAGGTTGGAGCTTTCAAGTGGATCTATCTTCGGCGTACGGAGACAACGAGAAGGAGCCATCGACCACCATCGGAGCTTGAAGAGAAGGAGTTCAAGTTTAGGTATAACCATCTTCATCCGAGTAGCTAAATATCTTTAGCTTAGTATGCTAGTTTTAGTTTAGGTAAAGATCCCGACCCAGCTTAGTCCATGTTGCCTCTTGCGTTAAAATTTTGATTTTATACCGTTTCCGCCTCCCCGTAAGAACCGGGGGTCGCAACGTGGACTTACAGTGGTATCAGAGCCTAACTAAACTTAAACTAGCTTGGTAGTGAAGTGTAACGAAGTTCGGAACCGGAAAAATCCAAAAACCAAACTTTTACAAAAACTGAGTTTCTGTTGAAATTTTTTTGGCTCAAAATGAAAAACTTTACACTTGTAAATTCGGCTCAGGGTTTTGTGTGAACACCCAAGAAAAACGATACAGTAATTCGTCCAAACCGCCGCCCTTCCGCCGCGTGAGCTAGGCATCCGCCGCGGAACCGCCGCGCTTTGTCGTCTTCTGTGCATCGTTTTTCGTGCAGTGTGTGTCTGTGTTGGTTTTGGGATTTTTGGAATATATTATATGTGCCCAGATTTTCCAGAAAAGAAATTTCCTTTTGGGGTCCTATAATTCCGTATTTTTCCGAACTTCACTGCACTTTGACTATGATGGTTATATCTGTGATGTTTGCATGTATTGAACGTCGGCTAATCGCTATAAGTCGATTGGTCGGGGTTATACATGATCTGTAATGTGCTGGAATGTGTATATAAATATGTTGGATTGTCGCGGGTGAATAGCCGGGGGTTGTGAGACGAGAGTTTTCTTTTCTTGCAATTCATGTAAATTTGTAAATTGATGTAATAATTATTTGTATGGCCGCACAACCGGGAAGGGGTTGTAGCCGTCATTGTATAATTTCTTTTTACTGTTTTTGCTCCTAGGATAGACCCATGGAGGGGGTGCACAAACTACCGGGTATGCCGAAGTGTCGAGTTGCCTACTCATGGAGATGAGGGAGGTTGCTACGCTTCGGGTACTTGGCGGGTAGTTTGCCGCACCCGTAGGGGTCTTGGGTGGGGTTTTGGCTATTCACCGCGACCGTGTTATCTGTTTTTGTTACAGGCTCGTACAAATTACAGATTGCTAGTATATCCAATGTATTTATCTGTGATCTGAAATGTTTATCATTGCAGTATATCTATATATGATATTATTTAGGCGTTGCTTATGTTTTACAGACGCGCTAGCCCAGCCCCCGCTCTGTCGTTAGTTAAGTAACCTAACGGGTAATGACGGGGCCCCGTGGCGAATGCGAATGGCATAAGCGTACGTCATATTTTGGTTGTTTTCTGCAATGGTAGGATTAAATGATGGGACGCATTAAAAGAACTAATGCAAGAATATCACGCATTAAAAGAACTAATGCAAGATAATAAACCAAGTTAAAGTCGTTGGAACACTTTCGAAAAACCACTCGGTTCTTTTCAAAAACAACTTTTAAATGCGGAGCTTGAGCCACTCCTTTTAAAAGCTATCTCGTTCCATCGACCAAATCAAGTTCACTACGTTCACGGTTTTGCCAAAACCATCCGTAGCCCTCCGTCGTTTCGCATGAATAGTCAATAGTATTCAAGCTGTGTATGTTGGCCAAAGTCAAGGCACAGTGATTGGTAGCTATTGGGTGTTCATGTGTAGCATAGATAGATGCGTTGGTTTGGGACAGTCGTACTGCCATTTTGGCCAAAGTCAAGGGTAGGTACGGATGGATCCAAATTAACCTGGATAATGACGGGTAGAACTTGACATGTGACTTATGATATTTTGGCCAAAGTCAAGGTCATAAGAGCATGGGGCAAAAATCCACATCGGGAGTTTCATAAGTACTGAAACTTGCTAGATTTGCATACCATTTAGAGTGATGATTCTGGTAGGATTCCTTCAGTTTCGTCACGCAATGATATTTGGATCCCGATCCTACTGTGAGTATATGCTACTCCTCGGGAAATTTCTCACTTAACGATCAATGCTATAAACCTAGTAGGTGCCTAGAAAGGTGTTAGCGGGGCTACGCCCCCAGGGAAAAGAGGTTCTTTAATTAAGGAACTTCGCGAAAGCGTTGGAAAACCTCCCTCGAAGTACCGACACCGGCCTGGCTGAACGGTTAAGCAAGTATTGTACGGTGGGATTGATCCTGACTAATTCTTCCTTTATGGTTTGAGGAGGGATTCGAGAAACAGTGGGAGCCATCCTGTTTAGACAAATTAAAAACCACTCTAAACTTGCAAGAGCATCATGCTGAGTGTTTCTTCTTCTCTCTCCTAATTGCAGCGACCAATCAACATGACTGGACTTAAGTTACTCCTAGATAAAAACAAACTGACAGGGCCAAACTACAAAGATTGGCTCAGGAATGTCAAGATAGCAATCACTTATGACAAGCTGGGGTATCTTCTTACCACTAAAGCTCCCCCTGTCCCTGGTCCAACTTCCAGCGTCGCGGATAAGGAAATCCGCAAGACTTGGGAGATTGATAGCGCGAAGGCCAAGTGCCTCCTGCTTGCCTCGATGGACAACGAACATCAGAGGAGGCATGAGAATATGGACATGGAGTCCATATTGCTTCATACAAAAGAACTGTATGGAGAGCAGTCTCGTATCGCAAGATACGAAGCGTCGAAAAAGTTATTTTCGACAAGAATGGCCGTCGGATCATCAGTAGCCGAGCACGTGCTAAAGATGATCGGCTACATTGAGCAGCTCGCTGACCTAGGGATCACATTGGAGAGTGAGCTATATACGGATATAGTTCTCCAGTCCCTTCCTTCCACTTACGCCCAGTTCATACTGAACTTCAACCTACAAGAAAAAGAGGTTGAACTTTCAGAGCTCCTCAACATGCTGAGGAGCGCAGAGGGCACCCTACAGAAAGGTAGGGAAACATCCACTTTGTTTGTAGGAGGATCATCTTCTTCTAGGTCCAAGGCGAAAGCCAAGGGAAAGAAGAAGAAGGCCCCCGCCAAACCAAGGGGCGGTGTTAGTAAAGTGGATACGAAGGGAAAAGGTAAAGCAACAAAGATAGCGGGGAAGCTTGTGGATAAGGAAGAATGCTTCTATTGTCATAAGAGAGGACACTGGAAGAATGATTGCAGGGCCTGGAAGGCCAGAACACAGGAATTGAAGCAGGTTGCAGCTTCAGCTTCAGGTGTGTATGTTATTGAAAACTGTCTTTCAATAAACTCTACTTCCTGGGTATTGGATACCGGATCAGGATCTCATATCTGTAATTCTTTGCAGGCGTTGAGAAACCGTAGGGTTTTGAAGGCAGGTGATATGACCCTCAGAGTTGCGAACGGAGCTAGCATGGATGCTAAAGCCGTGGGGGACTATCACCTGGGAATGTCAGATGGACATGTTTTGGTTTTGCGTAATTGCTTTTTTGTACCCAACGCAACTTGTAATATCATTTCTGTATCTTTAGTTTCTAAAGAAGGTTATGAATTTGCGTTTGTAAGCAATGTTGTAAACATTCACCTTAATCAAGTTTTGATTGGGTCAGGTATTTTGAGTAATGGTATATACGTGTTAAACCAACCACAGATTTTTAATGTCCAGAATACACACAAAAGAAAGTCTCCAGAAATAAATCAGACTTTCTTATGGCATTGTAGATTGGGTCACATCAATGAGAGAAGGTTGACGAAGTTACATACAGAAGGGTATTTGAATGCGTTCGAATATCAGTCGTATGCCACTTGTCAATCCTGTCTCAAAAGAAAGATGACAAAGACTCCGTTTACTGGACATGGAGTAAGAGCGAGCGAGCTCTTAGGACTCGTACACAGTGACGTGTGCGGTCCAATGTCTACACATGCCCGAAGCGGACATTCTTACTTCATTACTTTTACGGATGACTTCTCAAGGTACGGTTATGTCTTCTTAATGAAACATAAGTCCGAGGCCTTTGGAAAATTCCAGGAGTATAAGAATGAAGTGGAGAAACAGACCGGCAAAAGTATTAAGATTCTAAGATCGGATCGAGGTGGAGAATACTTAAGTGCCGAGTTCCTGGACTATTTAAAAGAGAATGGAATTCTCTCTCAGCTTACTCCTCCATACACCCCGCAACATAACGGTGTATCGGAGAGACGGAACCGCACCCTATTGGATATGGTGCGGTCCGTGATGAGTAACGCTGAGTTGCCGCGATCATTCTGGGGATATGCGCTAGAATCAGCCGCATACCTTTTGAACCGAGTTCCCACTAAGACTGTGCCTACTACGCCATTTGAGATGTGGTGTGGGAAGAGACCCCATCTTAATCACATTAAGATATGGGGAAGTCCAGCTTTTGTCAAAAAGCAGCATGCGGACAAGCTCGAGGTACGCTCAGTACTGTGCAAGTTTGTGGGATATCCAAAGAATTCCAAGGGATATTTCTTCTACTGTGAAGAGGAACAAAAAGTTCTTGTTTCTCGTCATGCCCACTTTCTAGAACACCAGTTCATAGAAAAAGAAATAAGTGGGAGCGCAGTAGAACTGGAAGAAATTCCAGAACCACGGACTATTACTGAAAGTTTAGTGGAACCAGAGGGTTCGGAAGAACAGGACATTCCTACGCCGCTCCGCAGGAGTAGTAGGCAGACTCATCCGCCCGAGAGATACTACGGTTTTCTCGTAGACGGGGATAGAGAGGATTGCATCATAGATTATGATGAGCCTACTAGCTTCCAGCAGGCCGTTCAGAGCGTTGACTCAGTGAAATGGCTGGATGCAATGCGGACCGAAATGGAGTCCATGTACACCAACAAGGTATGGACGTTGGACATTGCTCCAGACGGGGTAAAACCCGTAGGATGCAAGTGGATCTTCAAAAGGAAGATTGGTGTAGATGGACAGGTTGAGACCTATAAAGCTAGGCTGGTAGCAAAGGGTTTTCGTCAAAGACCTGGCTTGGACTACGACGAAACCTTTTCTCCAGTAGCCATGCTGAAATCCATTCGGATCCTTCTTGCCATTGCTGCCTTCCACGATTATGAGATCTGGCAAATGGACGTAAAGACAGCTTTTCTAAATGGAAATTTAGAGGAGTGTGTCTATATGGACCAGCCGGAGGGTTTCATCCAGAGTGGGAGCAGCGGAAAGGTGTGCAAGTTGCTTAAGTCCATCTATGGACTAAAGCAGGCGTCGCGGAGTTGGAACATCTGCTTTGATGAGACGGTCAAGGAATTTGGCTTTATCAAAAATCCAGATGAACCATGCATCTATAGTAGATTTGTAGCGAGAACTGTAGTATTCCTCGTTTTATACGTGGATGACATTCTCTTAATAGGAAATGACATTCCTATGCTACAATCTGTCAAGGGGTTCTTGTCACACAGGTTCTCCATGAAAGACCTGGGTGATGCCTCATACATTCTGGGTATCCGGATCTACCGTGACAGATCCAAGAGGATATTAGGACTTTCTCAGTCCAGGTACATCGACACCATACTGAAGAGATTCAGTATGGAAGATTCCAAGCGCGGTAACCTACCGGCTTGTCACGGGATCACCCTCTCTAAAGAGATGTCTCCCAAGACTGATTTGGAGAGGGATCGCATGTCTATTATACCCTACGCTTCTGCGGTAGGCTCTATAATGTATGCGATGTTGTGTACCAGACCGGATGTAGCTTATGCACTGAGTGTGGTAAGCCGGTATCAGTCTAACCCTGGGGAGAAACACTGGATAGCGGTAAAGAACATTCTCAAGTACCTGAGAAGGACTAAGGAGATGTTCTTGGTGTATGGCGGAAAAGACCTCCAGATCGAGGCCTTTGCTGACTCCAGCTTCCAGAGTGACAAGGATGATTCCAAGTCCATGTCGGGTTTTGTCTTTACCCTCAATGGAGGGGCGGTGTGTTGGAAGAGTTCCAAACAGGAAACCGTTGCAGACTCGACGATGGAAGCGGAATACATCGCTGCATCTGATGCCGCAAAAGAAGCTGTCTGGATGAGGAAGTTCTTGAAAGAACTTCAGGTGGTTCCGTCCATTGTTGATCCAATACCTCTGTATTGCGACAACAACGGGGCTATAGCATTAGCGAAGGAACCCAGGTCCCATCAGAGATCCAGGCACATCTTGAGGCGGTATCACCTGATCAGGGAGATCGTGGATCGCCAGGAGATCGAGGTTCGGAGAGTCGCTTCAGAAGACAACACTGCAGATCCATTCACCAAGGCCTTGCCCCAGACTCAGTTCGAGCGGCTGATCGAGATGATAGGTCTTCGATACGCCAGTACATGGCCTTAGTGCAAGTGGGAGATTGTTAGTGTATATGCCCTAGAGGCCATTACTGTATCATACTAGTTTGTATATTACTTAATGGATGCTTGGGATATTCACCTTGTATATACAATCTTGCTCAAAATAGTAGTATGCTACTTGGTTTGTTTCTACTTCAATGTGTACATGTGTTTATTTTGTATATCGCCTATACACATTAGTAGAGCCCTTAGGATCTTTGCTTGATTACCAGCGATGTGATGGCCGTCACACTAGTGGGGCTGGGTAATCTATAAGCACATCCTTATGCAGGTCCCTGGTCGCAGGACTATCGAGACAGGGCATCGATACTCCGGAGTAGACCAGCGCATGCGCTTCTCATCCCAGTGTGGGAGACGGTCTGTCCCACAGCCGTCAGTACGTCGTACTTGAGATAGTATGCGGGTGCTCGTTAGGTTACGGGTACACTGGACAGGACTCGTCGGGAACTGACTAGTTGGTATTATACCTATCGTCAGTTATCAGTTCCCAGGTGACATGAGTACAGCTTAGTCCGCTGACTTGACACTGTCACTTCGCCTCGAGTGTGTTCCCACTGTACTTTGATCACTACCCTACCACGGCTCAAAGGAGTCGTGCAAACAGGTAGTGGTTGGGTGCAGTCCCGAAGCACTTGGAGGCAGTGACGGTTAGACAGGATTCGTCTCTCCCGGTATTGGGGGTTGACATCGCGCTGTGTCTAGGAGAGCTATTACACGAGTAGTCCCTGGCCAGGGCAAACGAGATATACTGGTAGGTTTCCAGTGTTATCTCAGGGTG
The DNA here is from genome assembly GCA_030015575.1 of Agapanthus africanus. Taxonomy (NCBI): domain Eukaryota; kingdom Viridiplantae; phylum Streptophyta; class Magnoliopsida; order Asparagales; family Amaryllidaceae; genus Agapanthus; species Agapanthus africanus. The sequence continues at coordinate 159,732,563 of CM057343.1, forward strand.
TATTGGGCTTCACTCCGGCACGACTTGTACCGCTATTGGGGGACTGACGTTTACCGCCCCCTAGGCCCGCCATGCGATGTATCAGACGAACAGACCGGACTGTACGGAGAATGTCACACTCAGGCTCAGTAGGAGTTCAGATGGGTTTCGCCTCGTCCGTCTTCTTGTCGGCATTACCTGGGGACCGTTACGCACAGCTAGTGCCGCTTGCGGTCTGTGGTTAAACCCACTGCCAGCGTAGTGTCGAGTCTTTAGAGTCCCACACAGAAAGCTTTTCGCCTTTAGGCAAAAGAGTAGAGGTCGCATGGTATTGCGACAGGTCGCATGGTTTTGCGACAGGGTTCGGTCACATCCGTGCACTTGTGCACGTACAGTGTCCGGACAGTTTACACTAGCGGGCTTTGGTTTAAGCCAGATCCTAGTGTGCCTTATGGGATTGGATTTATCCAGTTTGCATTCGTGTTCCTCGGAACGCGGATGCGGGTGTGTATGCACAGTTGACAGGGAGGCAGAGGCTGCGGATTCTCATTAGGGTTGTTGACAGTTGACCGTTGACTATTTGACTTTATGCTCAACCCTAATGAGAATATGATATGTGATTAACTATTATATTAATTAAGTATTATGGTGATATGGTTGTTGACTTGTTGACTTTTGTTGACTTGTTGACTTTGGTGACTTGTTGACTTTTGTTGACTTATTGACCGGTTGACTAGGCTTGACTAGTTGACCATCATGATAACCATGGTTATCATTTCATGCCAAAGACTTTTTCTTGCTTGCTCATTTGAGTAAAATGAGTGCATGACATGATAAGGTTATGGTTGCTTCTAACCATCACATAAGACTTTTTTTGATATGATGAGTTATGATCACTTTGGATTATGAGAGGGTGAAAGACAAAAGAGTTGCTCATTCTTTCTTGCTCATTCTCTCTCTTGTTCTTGAGCTCTCCTCTTGCTCTCACCCTCAACCTCTTGCTCCCTCTCTTGATCTATGGTTCTCTTGTCTCATGAGTTGAGAATCAAGAACCATAGATAAAATCCCATTCTAAATCATCTCTACTCATTCTAGTGCACTAGGTTTAGCAAACTAAGTGAACTAGTTTCTTCAAAGAACGAAGAAGGAGCTAAAGGTTGGAGCTTTCAAGTGGATCTATCTTCGGCGTACGGAGACAACGAGAAGGAGCCATCGACCACCATCGGAGCTTGAAGAGAAGGAGTTCAAGTTTAGGTATAACCATCTTCATCCGAGTAGCTAAATATCTTTAACTTAGTATGCTAGTTTTAGTTTAGGTAAAGATCCCGACCCAGCTTAGTCCATGTTGCCTCTTGCGTTAAAATTTTGATTTTATACCGTTTCCGCCTCCCCGTAAGAACCGGGGGTCGCAACGTGGACTTACACAATATACTTGGCTGCAACAATTGCACCGTTTCTAACTCTTAAAACTTGTCACCCATTCTTAGTTCTCTACCTACCTTTAGCCCATATAACATATTACATTTGCGGGATCCTGATCCGGTATCTCATACCCAGGACGTAAAGGATACTGAGAAACAGTTCTCGATAATGAATACATCTGAAGAAGATGCATCATCATGCACTTTCTTCGTTTGAGTGGTATGGGAATTCTGGTAATCCCCTAATTCCTGCTCAGTCTTATAACAATTATAAGTTGGAATGGGACCATCGTTTCCCAGCTCAGTATAACTAGCGGGTTCGGTCAATACATCCGTATTATTATCTTGATTAAGGCGTGACATGGTCTCTATCTGGAGAGAGAGAGAGAGAAGAAAACACTCAGCGTATGTTCTTGCAAGATTAGATTGGTTATTAATATATCTAATCAGAATGGCTCCTACTGTTTTAGTGAAATCTTCCTTCAAACCCTAAAAGGAATGACTAGCCGGGATTAATTACACCCTACAATTTCACCAATCTTTCAGCCAGGCCAGTGCCGGTACTTTGAGGGAGGTTCCCCGTGCTTTCACACAGACCTAATTAAATAAATCTCGTTTTCCCAGGGGCGTAACCCCGTTAACACCTTTCTAGACACCTACTTGATCGGCTAATTGTAATGTGTAAAACTCTCCCAGGAGTAACTCTTACTCGCAGCGGGTATCGGGATCCAACTATCTCATAGAAGGTATGCAATCTCATTGCAAATTTCAACACTTGAAATTCCCAATAATATTTTACCTCTAGCATCCTATGACCTTGACGAAAGCCAACAAACCATAGGGTACTGGTCAAGTTCAACCCGTACATTTCCCGATTGAATTAAACCCACCCGCACGACCCTTGACGAAAGCCAATAAAGTCGCACGACTACCCTAACTTAATTGCATTATATGCTTATGCAGATAAGCATAAATAGCTACCACACACTACGCCTTGACGAAAGCCTACAAACGTAGCACGAATACTATGAAGTACTTATTTGAAATGACGGAGGGCTACGATAGATTTTTAAGAAAACCTTTTGCGTAATGAACTTGATATCGTCATAGAATCGAGTGATTTTGAAAAGGAGTGTTTTTGAGGCTTTTACTAGTTTTGCTAAAGAGGTCACTCCCGGTGAAGGGATCTCGGCTCTTTCCTCATCGAATGAGGTGCAGGATATTCACAATACCACTATGCAAAGCAAGAACTATACAAACAATCAAAAGACATGTTAGTTATATGTATGCCCTAGAGGCCATTACTATACATGAGATGTATATAGTAGTGGATGCTTGACATATATAGGGAGGACTTTCTTGCTCGACATGATAGTATGCTATCTGGTTACTCTTTACCTTAACGTGTACACTGATTGTCCCTCTGTTACATGTTGGTAAAGCCCTTAGGATATGCACTTGACTACATGGACTATGATGCAGATCATACTAGTGGGGACAAAGTAGTCCATAAGTACATCCTTTAATGTCCCTAGTCATGGGTGTATCGAGACGGGGCATCGATATTCCAGAGTAGACTAGCGTATACCTTCTCGACCCATATAGATGGGCGATGGATGATCCCATATACATTGGTGTTTGACATCAGAGATGGTATATGGGTGCTCAGTAGAGACTGGGTACACTGGACGGACTCGCCGAGAACTCCTAGATGGTATTATACCTCACATCAGATGGCAGTTCTCTGGTGACACTGGTACAGGTTAGTTTGTAGACCCGAGATCGTCATAGAGTCTTGTGTGATTCCCACTGTGCTTTGATTTCCACCTTACCATGTCAAGGAGGGCGTGCAAAACGGTGGTTTTTAGGTACAGTCCTGAGTCACATGGAGGCAATGAGCGATAGGAGGGGTTTCGTCTCTCCCGGTATTGGGGGTTGATGTTGCGCTATGCTCGATTGGCCATAACAGGGAAGTCCCTGGCCAGGGCTGGTTTAGAGATTTACTGGTAAGTGCTACCAGTAGTTTCTCGACCTGTTATGAGCCTCATATCGGCATGACTTATCGGTTATTGGGGTCTGATGTTTACCACCCCTAGACTTGATATGCGACATATCAGACGAGGAGACCGGACTGTACGGTAGTGTCACTGTCAGGCTTTTGCAGGAGTTGGAGCGGGCTTTCTTGCTGATCTTCTGATCACTCAATACCCGGGTAGCCGTTACGTCCAGCTAGCACCGCTGACGGCTTGTGGGTGCTTGATGTGATCATCACTACTGCCGGCGTATTGACGAGTCTTTAGAGTCCTACATAGAGGTTTTACTGGCTTAGGAAAAACGAAATAGGAGCGCATATGTGATATGTGCGGGACCGAGAATAATGCGTGTATGTGATACCGTATTCTATTCTCACGACTTTTGTATCGGACGGTTATATGCGATATAGCCGGGTTATCGAATCAAGTGTTGATTCGATAAGTTGGTACATTTAGTGTTAGTCGGTTATATGTGATATAGCCGGATCATCAAATCAAGTGTTGATTTAATAATTTAGTGTATAATTGTATATTTGATATACTAATTTACATTAACAAACATTGGCTCACTTAAGCATTCTTTTCTCACTTGTGTGTACATGTAATATATATGCGATATATATTAATGTGCATTGTTTATTTTTGTGTGTCATGGTTGTTGATACACTATGCATGGGTGTATGAGACATACAACATTCTAATTATAGTGGTGGGTGTTTAATATTTAAAGTAATCCAAAATTAGTGGATTTTTGTTTAAGGTGCATGAAGCTTTGAGAAGCTTGTGAGTGCATTGACCAAGTCCACTAGTTTTGTTTTACTTAGGATATTTATTAACCTAACCAATATAATTAACCATGGTTATGTCTCTACATGAGTCAGTATATGATACCCACTCACCCATGGTTACTCATCTCACTTGGATTAATTTCATTCTCTTCTTTTTCTTCATCTTCTTCCTCCAAAAGAAAATTGTTTCTAGGGTTTGATCCAAGTGAGGAAAATTGTGAGAAAAGAAATTCTAAAGTGAGCCCACTTCCTATTTCACCATCCTCTACTTGATTATCACTTTAGTATAGGGTGTTTGCTTCACTTTGGTGAAGTGGTAGCTTGAGTTAGTAATCTCTCGACGTAGATCATCTTCGGCTTCGAAGACTTCAAGCAAGACCGTTGCCTTCTTCTCATGGAGCCGTCCAAGAGTCAGGGAGTTCGATGATCGCAGCGAAGGGATTACTACAAGGAGCTTTTGAAGTGAAGGACCGATCTACAAAGGTTGTATTTCTATTTCACTTAGATGTAAAATGGTTTACATTTATTTACGTATTGTTTTCTAGTTAACGATTCTAGTTTAGAGTTTCTTGAAACGGCAAATTTTTGAAAATGGCATGAACGATGCCTCCCGAAACCTTGCTGCCGTCGATACGAACCCTACAAGGAAAACCGAGTTTGTAGCATCTGCTAGTTTCGCTAAAGAGGTCACTCCCGGTGAAAGGATCTCGGCTCTTTCCTTATCGAATAAGGTGCTGGATATTCTACAAGGAATACCGCTATGCAAAGTAAGAACTAGAGCTACCGGTTTTCGAGAAAAGTTTCTACAACATCTTTAGGTTTTTTTTATTTCATTAATCTCATTAATGAAGTCCCATCATTTAAGTTTACCTAAACATTATAGATAAATACAAAGTACGCTTATGCCACCGCATTCGCCTCGATGTCCCCTTGTGCACCGTTAGGTTAGGTAACTAACGGCAGAGCGGGGCAGTGCTAGCGCGGGTATAAAACATAAGCAACTTCTATAATATATCACATATACTATATCCTGTATTCATCTCAACATATCAAATGATCACATCACAGATATCACAGCAGAAGAAACATATGAAATATTGGATATACTAGGTTCTCCGTGTTTTATTTTAAGTCTGTATAAAACACGGATTCCACGGTCGTGATGAATAGCCAATCCCACACCCCTAGATCCCTACGAGAGCGGCAAGCAACCCTACCAATTCTAGAGTTAGGACACCCGGTCTCGACTCCTCGAGATGGTCTCCCACTGGACCCTAGAACCCGGTTACTTATGCTCCCCGCCTTGGATCTATCCTAATGCGGAAAAGTAAATAATATACAATGGTGACATCATCCTCAACCTGGAAGTGCCCCAATAAAAGAATATTATATACAATGAATTTTACATGAATGAAAATGAAAAACTCTCATCTCACATAAAACCCCCGGCTATTCAAAACATGACGATCCAATATAACATATCACAGCAACACATAACATCACATGTTATCAACGTAAGTAAATATGCGTATCCCAATTGTCGTTTATGTATAGCAACAAAACCGGCGATACTCCACATATTACACTTACGGTCGCAGAAAAGAAAGTGTAAAACTACAACAGTTGGAATCCACAACCTTCTTAGACATCACATGCCTAACCAAATGAATTCCTTAGACATCGCATGCCTAACAATTATAAACCCCTCATTTTAGTCTCAATATCGAAAACACTTTTCAATATCAAGTCGGGCAATTCAACAAGATTCCCGACAACCTGATCAAATGCTCGTCGAAAACTTTAGTAGACGTCCGCACCCCCCGATGCCGTCGACGAAGTGCACTAAGGCAGAACACCGCTGCCACGAGCACCCGAACGGATGCTTTTGGCGACGGGGTCCTCCTACAGTCACTTGGTCGGGGCTATGGGGAGTAGCTATCTATTAAGTTTACCCGACGAGTATCCACGTACGCTACGTGATTGCGACGGACTTTTGATCGCATCAAAATCATGCGGCAACCGATTAACATGCAATATATATCTCATCAAGTGTGAAAATAAGCATATAAAGCACGAATGTAAGAAAACAACTCGTCGGCTCAAGTGAGCATCGGTACCAGAAATAGAATACATACAAATCTCACAAGCTCACCATCTAAGTCCAATGTACGAAGGGTAGATGGAGTATACTAGATACAAATAAAATACACGGTGGGAGAAAAAGAAAATCCTTCAAAACCCACCTATGAGCAAACTGCAAGCCGAAGCAAACGAAGCGGAAAAGAAGGTGCACCCGCCGCTACTGTGCTGACGGGCAGACCTGCAAGATACTGTGGCACAACGGGGGTGAGTTTCCAACTCGTGAGTAATAAGTAACATCTAATAAGGCTATTGTAAGCATGCACGCAAATGCATCACAACCTACATATATCAATATGATACGATGTACTAGCATGAATGCAATATGAATACAAAATCAAATACGAGACCTGAACATCTCCGGTATGCGATGCTCTTTGACGAAGAGACCGGACTGTACGGATATTGTCACGGATAGGCTCAGTAGGAGTTCGGACGAGCTTGCTCGTCGTCCTTCCTTTTCGACAGGTACCTGGGCAGCCGTTACGTATAGCTAGTGCCGCTGACGTGCTTTTGGTTAAACCCACTGCCAGAGTACTGTCGAGTCTTTAGAGTCCCACACAAAGGGTTTCCCTGATCCAGGCAAAACGATGTAGTAGCCGTATTGGATACGTGCAGGGTTCGATCGATTGATGTACTTGGTACTCGGATTTTCGATCGGACAGTTTGTAATACTAGCCGGCTCGGGTTTGAGCCGGATTATTAAATCAGGTATTGATTTAATAATTTACGTATATGTATTTCGATATATATATTCTGGTATTATGTTCTTCGTGTTATTCTATCTCTTTTGGGCATTTGGATTTTATCTGATTGCCGGTATATTTGTACAGTAGACTGAAATCCGTATTTACTACAGATTTCCTTTTAGAAGGTGGCCACCTCATTTTGGATTTTCCATTTATTTTCATAAATGGAAATGAGGTGTAAAGTGAAGGGTATGGGAGGAAAAGAGGTGACCATGCTTCAATAGTGGTCAAATGAATTTATAATTCATTTTGGGTTTACTATTGAAGAATGGTTGCTATTGTTTAATGAAAAAATGGCATATAAAACCTGTGTGTTATTTTCTCTCTCATGCTTGATTCATTTTTCTCTCTTGAGCTCTCATCTCCTCCCTCCTCTAGCTTTCTCCTCCATCTTCATCTTCTTCCTCTTCATTACATTTCTCATGTGTTGAGATACAAGTGAAGAGGCTAGAAAGAGATAGAACACTTAGACATCCAAACTACATCCTAGATTACTTGGACTAGCATTCCAAGTCCTCTAGTTGCTCTTTTGACATATTGCAAAGAGCTAGAGCCATGGATCATACTCCCCGGGTGGATCATCTACGACAAAAGGAGGCCGGAGAACAAGCTCGATCCCGATGGACTGATAGAGCCGGATTTGGAGTTCAAGCATGTTCAAGGCGCTTGCTAGGAGCTATGGATGAAGAAAGAAGACCGAAGGACTTGGTTCGTTTGGTGAGCTTTCTATCATAGTAGATAGCACTTCTTCTTTTGCTAATTAGGTTTTATGGAAAGATCCGGTTTTAGGGTTTAGTCTAGCGCCAAGTTTTACTCGCAAGAAAATTTTTGTTCCGCATTTGACCACGTGAGTTGGCCGAGGCGCTAGGGTAACCCTTCACCACCTCTGTGCTGGCATACCGGTATAAATCCGCTTCTCTTCAGTGTCCACCAGATAAGGAGCATATCGGATAGCTGAGTAAACTAAATGTCGTACTTGGTCACTGTCTGTCACGACCCGGAAATGGCACGTGACTGACACTTGAATCAGATGAAGTCTATAGGACCACATCTAATTCAGTAAGCCAAAAGCCCAGAAATCTAAAACCATTTTAAATAATAAATGAAGGAAAACTTGTTTAAAAGCAAGTGGTTTTAATAGCATAAGCCGAATTATGCGCTTTTAAAATATCAAGTCTTTTCTGAAAATTTCGGCAGAGTTTCCTTTGTAAATACCGGCCCCAAACGGGGTACAGCATTAATAATATATACATGAATGATAAAAGGCATCCCCAAGAGGGAGCTAGCTCTTCGTCAATCGACGGTCATAACCACGCAAGCAATATAATATACAACGCTGAAGGGCGAGGATCAACACTGAAAGGAAACCCAAAAAACAACATGAAAACCCATAATAATACAACGTGCGACTCTAAGGTCAAAATAATATACAACTGGTCTCTATGTCTGAAATAAATACACATATTTGGTTGATGGAGTTTACTAGATACAATGAATAAAATAAAGTACAATGGTGGTCACGATACAAGTGAACCCACCTACCAAAGCAAATCACCCGGAATGAAAGCAGTATACCAGCAAAGCCGTAACGAAATCTGTACGGCAAAACCTGCAAGAAACTGTGGCACAACGGGGGTGAGTTGCCAACTCCTGAGTAGAAAAATATCACCGAGCAGAAATCGTATATATGACTCAATCCTAGGTGAATACGATCAATATATATATAACCTCAAAATGATAAAGTCTGAAGGATGATAAAGTGACAAGGGTAAACATCTATACATAAGTGTAATCCCATGTGCTCGTGCCAGTGCCCCAGGTAGCAAAATATCACAATAAGAGGTATGAATGCATGAAAACAGAATACATATAAATAAGAAACTGTTTTCTTGTTTTAGTGAGATTTCTGCAATTTAAAATGAGGTATCATCAATGAAATCAACATAAATCAGTGTCTAGCATCGACACAAAACATAATTCTCAATATCTCAATATCTAGGGATCCGGCTATCCGGACTGGCCCATATCATAATATCTTATTACCTCAATATCCATATCTGGGGCTCCGGCTATCCAGACTGGCCCCTGGGCTCCGGCTATCCGGACTGGCCCGACTCCGATCGGTATCCTCCGGATATCCGTCGAGTCACAAAACAATCACCGGTCAGCAATGCTCCCCTGTCACAGGCTCAACGCCAATCAACTGCGATCTTCTTGCCCCGGGGTATCGCACCGGGTCTACCATGCACCTACAGATGGACTCTACTCCTTCTCGAATTGGGTGTATGATATCGCTCAAGAGCCGAGAAAACTCATGGTGGACAATCTCAAATCATATCATGAGAAAACCGCAACTTTCATTTTAAAATGATAATCAGTTTTATAAAATCTTGCAGTTTCTCCAAATCCATAAATCTCATGGAAAACCCAAATCTTGAGAATAAATAACAATGAATTTAAAAGTATTGGGCTCCGGCAAATCCGGACTGGCCCTAAATAATAATGCATGACAATGAATAATAAATATGCATGAAGTATCATAATAATGAATGCAATGTCTAAACTAGCACAGTAATGATCAGTCGAGACTACCAGCTAATAGGCGATATCAATCAAATAATATTCTAAAAAGTGTACGTGACATGGAAATTACCGATGATGATGTGTGTGAGCCGGCAAGTAAGTGTATATGGAACATACGCATCATCGGTAATGGTGCTGGTGTCCTGACAGCATGATTTCATTGATAGCATATGAAAATACAATATAAGCATGAAATGCGATGCGAGCAGAAAGAATATGCGGGAGCTGAATAACAAATACCACAATAATGAATATGTAATAATATAAACGAGTCTACAAATAACTACAGGTCTAACTAACAGACTAATCATAAGGGTAAGGAAAAACCACCTAAATCTGAGTCGATTCATATATATATATATATATATATATATATATATATATATATATATAATAGTCGGTGATCCCGCCTCAATAGTAACCCATACGATACCCTATATAATATGACATTCTCGAGTCAAGAGTGCGGATTTATCATCAATATAGCTCGTATGGTAAATCCATCGTACGGCATCCCAAATCTGGGTATGGGTCAATATCACATTTATCTCATTATTCGTATGGTATCCTTTTCATCATATATCATGATCTGGGGGTACTGATCTACGTCTAGTACAATCTGATGCCATCTATGTATATGCATACGTCTGTATGAAAACACCACGCCTAAAGGACCCCCTAAATATCGTGTCGTATCTCATAATATGAACCACGTCATATCACCGATCTCATAGCCTCAAGCCCAATCTCATCGACTCATCTCCAATTCCAAGTACTATCCTCATAATCCGTGTATATGTATACGTATATATATATATACATATATATATACGTATATATTGTAAGTCTACGGTAGCGCCCCGGCCGTCTGTCCGAGGCCAAAATGGGGAAACGAAAACTTTTTTCAAAGTAGAAACCGGCGCTATCGTATGCTTAAAACCCGGATCGAACCATTAAGCTACAACTAGCTATCTAGAGAAGGGATAGAATGCTATACCGATTGATCCGTGTCCTTTGGTCTTTGGCCACCATCCCAAGCTCCTCGCGGCATCTCCAGTCTCGATATCCTCGTCGGAAAGGGGTACCACATCTACGGGTCTTTTTACGGGCTCCCGCTTCATCCGAAGCAACTCGGGCATGAAGTGAGCTAGCCGACGTGTCCAAGATGTTGTAGAGTGTTAGTTGTATGTATGCCCTGGAGGCCAGTATTGTATAGATGATGTATATTATATTGGATGCTTGGACATATATAGAGAGGACTTTCTTTCTTGATATGATAGTATGCTATCTGGTTGCTCTTTACTTTAACATGTATACTTGTCTCTTTATACTGTCTTATCGTTACATGTTGGTAAAGCCCTTAGGATGTGTACTTGACTACCTGGACTATAATGCGGATCATACTAATGGGGACATGGTAGTCCATAAGTACATCCTTTAAGGTCCCTAGTCATGGGTGTATCGAGACGGGGCATCGATATACCAGTGTAGACTAGCGTATACGCTTCTCGACCCATGAGATGGGCGATGGATAATCCCATATCCATTGGTGTTTGACATCAGAGATGGTATACGGGTGCTCAGTGGAGACTGGGTACACTAGACGGACTCGCCGAGAACTCCCAGATGGTATTATACCTCACGTCAGATGGCAGTTCTCTGGTGACACTTGTGCAGGTTAGTCTGTAGTTAGTCTGTAGACCCAAGATCGTCATAGAGTCTTGTGTGATTCCCACTGTGCTTTGATTTCCACCTTACCACGTCCATGAGGGCGTGCAAAACGGTGGTTTTTGGGTACAGTCCCGAGTCACATGGAGGCAATGAGCGATGGGAGGGGTTTCGTCTCTCCCGGTATTGGGAGTTGATGTTGCGCTGTGCTCGATTGGCCGTAACAGGGAAGTCCCTGGCCAGGGCTGATTTAGAGATTTACTGGTAAGTGTCACCAGTAGTTTCTCGACCCGTTATGAGCCTCACATCGGCACGACTTATCGGTTATTGGGGTCTGACGACTTGATATGCGACATATCAGACGAGGAGACCGGACTGTACGGGAAGTGTTACCGGCAGGCTTTTATAAGAGTTGGAGCGGGCTTGCTTGCTGATCTTCTGATCGCTCAATCCCCGGGTAGCCGTTACGTCCAGCTAGTACCGCTGACGGCTTGTGGGTGTGTGATGTGATCATCACCTACTGCCGGCGTATTGACGAGTCTTTAGAGTCCTACACAGAGGTTTTACTGGCTCAGGCAAAACGAAATAGGGGCGCATATGTGATATGTGCGGGACCGAGAATAATGCGTGTATGTGATACCGTATTCTATTCTCGCGACTTTATGTATCGGTCGGTTATATATGATATAGCCGGGTTATCGAATCAAGTGTTGATTCGATAAGACGATACATTGGATGTTAGTCGGTTATATGTGATATGACCGGATTATTAAGTCAAGTGTTGATTTAATAATTTATTGTATAATTGTATATTTGATATACTAGTTTACATTAACTAACATATGTTCACTTAGGGTATTTTCTCACATGTACACATCTTTACTATATATATATGATATATATTAAAATGTGTTATATTTTTGTATCATGGTTTATGATACATCATCCATGGGTGTATGAGATTTACACTATGCTAATTTTTAGTTTGGGTTTTTAATATTTAAAGTAATTACAAAATCATGTGGAGGATTAGAAAATGCATGAAGCTTGTGGAAGCTTGTGGATGCATTGACTAATTCAACTTGAGTTTGTTTTTACTATAGATTTTTATTAACCCAACCATAACAATTAGCCTAGGGTTAAGTCTCTACAAGAGTTAGTATATGATACTCACTCACTATGGTTAGCTCACACACTTGATCATTATCCTCTTCTCTTTTCTTTTGTTCATCTTCTTCATTGTTCAAAAGAAAAGCTTGCTAGGGTTGGATCCAAAGTGAGAACTAAAGTGAGAAATAAAAATCCAAAGAGAACCCACTTCCTATTTCTCTATCCTCTACTAGACCAGCACTTTAGTATAGGGTGTTTACTTCACTAATTCTCAAATTAGTGAAGTAGTAGCTTGAGTCCGAATTCCCTCGACGTAGATCATCTTCGGCCTCGGAGACTTCAAGCAAGGTCGCATCTTTCGCCTCGTGAAACCATGCAAGAGCCCGGGAGAACCTTGATCGCAGCGAAGGGACTTCAACAAGGAGCAAATGAAGTGAAGGACCGATCTACAAAGGTTGTATTTCGTGTTCCCTTAGAAGTAAAGTTGTTTACTTACTATTAGTTTCGCCTAATCTCTAGTATACGATCTTGCTTAGGGTTGTTCGGCACATAAAAATTTAATTTTGGCATGGTCGATGCTTTGTAGAGCCTTGTTAGTGTGCCTAGTAATCCTACAGTGGTATCAGAGCCTAGCTAGAGAATTAGGCGATATGTTAACGAAGTTAAAACCCCGATCGAACCCGACAATGTCAAAGTTAACCCCCTCTCTGTACATTTTTTAAAAACTGTGTATTTTCAGAATTAAAAATACCTAAAAAAATCAGCAAGTAATTTTAAGGGTTACCATGAAAAACGAGCCCTCAAAGCCTCCACGTGGCCGCGGAACCACGGCACTAAGCAACCATTTGCGGCGGTTCCGCGGCAGAGAAGGAGTATTGGGGACGGTTCTTCATGCAGTAATTTCCAGTACCATTCCTGCATCTTTCTGGGTATTTTTATTGTGACTCATGTGTTGAGTATTTTTGGGGTTTATTTTGTAATCGTCGATTCGATTGGAGAATTTAATTTTGTTTTGTTATTCCGGATAATTTAGAAAGTATTAAAATGTTCGAACGGATATCATTAACTCGATTTTTCCCGGCACGAAAAACATTCAAGTGTTGAATTTTTCTCGGGTTTAAATCTTTCGGAAATACGTGCATGTGATGCGATGGACCCTCTAGAAGACAACAAACCTTAACTCGATTATGTGACCGTCTTGAACTGCCTTTTGAATCTTAGGGTTTGAGGCAGTACGGCGTGCCATATGTGAGGCGTTGGCTTGACCCTTCTACGGCTGGACCGTTGCTACTGTTACGTATTCTGGAATTTTTGAACTCCGCTCAAGTGTTGAGCTAATTAGGAAACTTTGGGTATTTGATTATCTGTTCGGAGAGTTTAATACTGTCTATTTATCTGGAATGTGATACAATATGTGGAATTCACAAAGTTAGGCATGAAATGCGAAGTATGTGATATTTCGGATTTACGATGTCTAAAGAGATTGTGGATTCCAAATGTTGTAGTTTTACACTTTCTTTTCTGTGACTATAAGTGTAATATGTGATATCGCCGGTTTCGTTGCTATATGTCAACGACAATTGGGATGCGCATATTTACTTACGTTGATGACATGTGATGTTATATGTTGCTGGATATGTTATATTGGATCGTCGCGTTTTGAATAGCCGGGTTTTTTTTTATGTGAGATGAGAGTTTTTATTTTCATTCATGTAAAATAAAATGTATGTAATATTCTTTAATTGGGGCACTTCCGGGATGAGGTTGATGTCACCTTTTGTATATTATTTACTTTTCCGCACTAGGATAGACCCAAGGAGGAGAGCACAAGTAACCGGGTTCTGGAGTCCAGTGGGAGACCAACTCGAGGAGTCGAGTCCGGGTCTCCTAACTCTAGAATTGGTAGGGTTGCTTGCCGCTCTCGTAGGGGTCTAGGGGTGTGGGTTTGGCTACTCATTGCGACCGTGGAATCCGTGTTTTATAGAGGCTCACAATAAAACACGGACGTCCTAGTATATCCAATGTTTCATATGTTTTTTCTGCTGCGATATCTATGATGTGATCATGTGATGTAATGTGATAAATACTATATATAGTATATATGATATATTATATAGGCGTTACTTATGTTTTACACCCGCACTAGCCTTGCCCCGCTCAGCCGTTAGTTACCTAACCTAACGGTGCACGAGGGGACATCGAGGCGAATGTGGATGGCATAAGTGTACGTCGTATTTATCTGTGATGTTTAGGTGACTTAAATGATGGGACTTCATTAATGTGATTAGTGAAAGAAAAGAAATCTAAAAGATGTTGTAGAATCAAATTTTTTAAAAAAGGGTAGCTACAGTTTTGCTTTGCATAGTGGTATATATGATATACCCTGCACCTTATTCGATGACGAAAGAGCCGAGATCCCTTCACCGGGAGTGACCTCTTTAGCAAAACTGGCAGATGCTACAACACTCGGTTTGTTTTTGATTACTTTTGGAGTTTTGTTTTGCATAGTGATGTATATAATATATCCTGCACCTTATTCCATAAGGAAAGAGCCGAGATCCCTTCACCGGGAGTGACCTCTTTAGCAAAACTAATAAAAGCCTCAAAATCACTCCATTTCAAAATTCACATGATTCTACGATGATATCAAGTTCATTACGCAATAGGTTTTCAGAAAAACCTGTTGTAGCCCTCCGTCATTTCAGATAAGTCCTGCTTAGTATTCGTGCTGCGTTTGTTGACCTTGTCAAGGCGTAGTGTGCGGTAGCTGACCAGTATTTATCTGTTTATGCATATGATGCAGATTGTTTTAGGATAGTCGTACGGCCTTGTTGACCTTGTCAAGGGTCGTGCGGGTAGGTTTAATTCAATCAAGAAATGATGGGTTGAACTTGACTTACGGTCTATGGTTTATTGATCTTGTCAAGGTCATAGATCGTTTGGGGCAAAATATTATCGGGAATTTCAAGTGTTGAAATTTGCAATGAGATTGCATAGCTTCTATGAGATAGTTGGATCCTGATACCCACTGCGAGTAATTGTTACTCCTGGGAGAGTTTTACACAGGACAATTAGCCGATCAAGTAGGTGTCTAGAAAGGTGTCAATGGGGTTACGCCTCTGGGAAAATGAGGTTTACTTTAATTAGGTCCGTGCGAAAGCACGGGGAACCTCCCTCAAAGTACCGACACTGGCCTGGCTGAAAGATTGGCGAAGTTGTAGGGTGTAATTAATCCCGGCTAGTCTTTCCTTTTAGGGTTTGAAGGAAGATTTGATAAAAACAGTGGGAGCCATCCTGATTAGATAAAATAATAACCAATCTGATCTTGCAAGAGCATACGCCAAAGTGTTTTCTTCTCTCTCTCTCCAGGTAGCGACCATATCATGCCTTAATCAAGATAATAATATGGATGTATTGACCGAACCCGCATGTTATACTGTGCTGGGGAACGTTGGTTTCGTTCTTTCTTATAAGAGTTATAAGACTGAACGGGATATAGGGGAATACCAGGATTCCCATGCCACCCGAATGAAGAAAGTACATGTTGATGCATTTTCTTTGGGTGTGTTCATTACAGAGAACTGTTTCTCCATTTCCTCTACGTCCTGAGTATTAGATACCATGTCAGGATCCCATATATGTAATCAGTTACATGGGCTTAGGAAAGGTAGAGAACTTAGAGAAGGTGATAAAGACATAAGGGTTGGAAATGGTGCAATTGTTGCAGCTAAAACCGTCGGGGAATATCACCCTGTATTGCCAACTGGTAATACATTGATTCTGAACGAATGCTATTACATGCCGAACCTGATATGCAACATTATATCGGTTTCTTTATTGAGTAAAGAGGGATATAATTTTGTATTACAAGATAATGTTATGAACATTTTTCTAAACCAAAAGTTGGTTGGATCAGGCACGATGTGCAATGGCATTTATGTTCTAAATCAATCAACAGTTCTGAGCATAACAAACACACACAAGAGGAAGAGTTCACAAATGAACGAATCCTTCTTGTGGCATTGTAGACTGGGTCACATCAATGCGACACGACTAGCTAAGTTACATAAAGATGGATATTTGAATCCGTTTGAATTTTCATCTTATGACACTTGCCAGTCATGTCTCAAAGGCAAGATGACCAAAACTCCGTTTCCGGGACATGGAGAGAGAGTTACGGAACACTTGGGACTGGTACATAGTGATGTATGCGGCCCCATGTCTACACATGCCAGGAATGGTTCTGCGTACTTCATTACATTCACTGACGATCTCTCTAGATTCGGATATGTGTTCCCGATGAAACACAAATCAGAAGCTTTTGAGAAATTTAGAGAATATAAACAAGAAGTCGAGAACCAAACCGGGAAAAGTATTAAAATCCTTCGATCTGATCGAGGAGGTGAATACTTGAGCAATGAATTCCTGGACTTCCTAAAAGAGAATGGGATTCTTTCTCAGCTGACTCCTCCATATACACCACAGCACAACGGTGTATCGGAACGGAGGAACCGCACCCTATTAGATATGGTGCGCTCTATGATGAGCACAGCTGAGTTACCTATTTCCTTCTGGGGGTATGCGCTGGAGACAGCAACATACCTATTAAATCAAGTTCCATCTAAATCTGTACCTACCACACCATATGAGATATGGAGTGGGAAGATGCCATATCTTAAATGAGTTAAGATATGGGGTTTTCCGGCTTATGTCAAAAGACAAAATCCGGACAAACTCGAGGCACGGTCAGTTCTTTGCAAGTTTGTGGGATATCCAAAGAACTCATATGGGTATTTTTTCTACCACAGTGAGGAACAAAAAGTGTTTGTTGCTCAACATGCCACCTTTTTAGAAAAGGAATTTCTTGTTAAAGAAATTAGTGGCAAAGTGGTAGAGCTGGAAGAGGTTCCAGATACACAAACTGCTACTGAAGATTTAGTGGAACCAGAGGATTCGGTAGTTCCCAACGAACCTTAGCCTCTCCGCGGATCTAGTAGGGTTCCTTACCCACCTGAGAGATACTACGGTTTTCTCATGGATGGTGGGAGCGAGGATTGCATCATGGTTGATGATGACCCAACTAGCTTCGAGCAGGCCATCACGAGTGGGGACTCAGTGAAATGCTGGATGCAATGCGGTCCGAGATGGAATCCATGTACACCAACAAAGTGTGGACTTTAGAAGTTGCTCCTGAAGGGGTAAAACCCATTGGGAGCAAGTGGATCTTCAAGAAAAAACTTGGTGTAGATGGGAAAGTGGAGACTTTCAAAGCTAGACTTGTTGCAAAAGGTTTTCGTCAAAGACCAGGTGTGGACTATGACGAAACCTTTTCTCCAGTGGCTATGCTTAAATCCATCTGGATCATGCTTGCCATCGCTGCATATTATGACTACGAAATCTGGCAAATGGATGTTAAGACCGCCTTTCTAAACGGTGATTTAGAAGAGTGAATGTACATGACTCAGCCAGAGGGCTTCGTAGATAGTGGGAGCAGCGGGTAGGTGTGCAAGCTGCTTAAATCCATTTATAGATTAAAGTAAGCATCGCGGAGTTGGAACATCTGCTTTGACATCGTTATCAAAGAGTTTGATTTCGTCAAAAACGTAGATGAACCTTGTATCTACAAGAAGGTGGCAGAGAGTAAGGTTGTCTTCCTCGTATTGTACGTGGATGACATACTCTTGATAGGAAATGACATTCCTATGCTGCAATCGGTCAAGCTCTTCTTATCACAAAGATTCTCAATGAAAGATCTTGGTGATGCCTCTTGCATATTGGGAATTATGATCTATAGAGATAGATCTAAACGGATATTGGGATTGTCCCAATCAAGGTACATTGACACCATACTAAAGAGGTTTAGTATTGAAGAGTCCAAACGTGGGTTTTTACCCATGATTTCAGGGCTCACTCTCTCCAAAATGATGTCTCCCAAGACTGATTTGGAGAGAGCTCGCATGCAAGGGATACCCTATGCTTCGGCAGTAGGCTCTATCATGTACGCGATGTTATGTACCAGACCCGATGTAGCATACTCACTAAGTGTAGTGAGCAGGTATCAAGCTGATCCTGGAGAGAGTCACTGGACAGCTGTGAAGAGCATTCTCAAGTACTTGCGAAGGACTAAAGAGACGCTCTTGGTGTATGGTAACGGAGAACTCCAAGTGGAGTCCTTTACCGATTCGAGCTTCCAGAGTGATAAGGACGACTCTAAGTCGCAGTCGGGATTTGTCCTTACCCTTTACGGAGGGGCGGTTAGCTGGAAGAGTTCCAAGCAGAAAACCGCGGCAGACTCGACGATGGAGGTTGAATACATCGCTGCCAACGATGCTGCCAAAGAGGCTGTCTGGATCAAGAAGTTCATTACTGAACTTGGAGTGGTTCCATCCATTGAGCATCCAATACCTTTGTATTGCGATAACAATGGAGCGTTGGCTTTGGCTAAGGAACCCAGGTCCCATCAGCGATCCAGGCATATTCTGAGGCGGTATCACTTGATCCGGGAGATAGTTGATCGCCGGGAGATCGAGGTCAGGAGGGTTGACACGAAGAACAACACTGCGGATCCACTCACGAAGGCCATTCCCCAGATACAGTTTGAGAGACTCTTCGGTATGCTCGGTATGTGATACTACAGCAGCTGGCCCTAGTGCAAGTAGGAGATTGTTAGTTGTATGTATGCCCTAGAGGCCGGTATTGTACAGATGATGTATATTATATTGGATGCTTGGACATATATAGAGAGGACTTTCTTGCTCGATATGATAGTATGCTATCTGGTTGCTCTTTACTTTAACATGTATACTTGTCTCTTTATACTGTCTTATAGTTACATGTTTTTAAAGCCCTTAGGATGTGTACTTGACTACCTGGACTATGATGCGGATCATACTAGTGGGGACATGGTAGTCCATAAGTACATCCTTCAAGGTCCCTAGTCGTGGGTGTATTGAGACGGGGCATCGATATACCAGTGTAGACTAGCGTATACGCTTCTCGACTCATGAGATGGGCGATGGATGATCCCATATCCATTGGTGTTTGACATCAGAGATGGTATACGGGTGCTCAGTGGAGACTGGGTACACTGGACGGACTCGTCGAGAACTCCCAGATGGTATTATACCTCACGTCAGATGGCAGTTCTCTGGTGACAGTTGTGCAGGTTAGTCTGTAGACCCGAGATCGTCATAGAGTCTTGTGTGATTCCCACTGTGCTTTGATTTCCACCTTACCACGTCCATGAGGGCGTGCAAAATAGTGGTTTTTGGGTACAGTCCCGAGTCACATGGAGGCAATGAGCGATGGGAGAGGTTTCGTCTCTCCCGGTATTGGGAGTTGATGTTGCGCTGTGCTCGATTGGCCGTAATAGGGAAGTCCCTGGCCAGGGCTGATTTAGAGATTTACTGGTAAGTGTTACCAGTAGTTTCTCGACCTGTTATGAGCCTCACATCGGCACGACTTATCGGTTATTGGGGTCTGACGTTTACCACCCCTCGACTTGATATGCGACATATCAGACGAGGAGACCGGACTGTACGGGAAGTGTTACCGGCATGCTTTTACAGGAGTTGGAGCGGGCTTGCTTGCTGATCTTCTGATCGCTCAATACCCGGGTAGCCGTTACGTCCAGCTAGTATTGCTGACGGCTTGTGGGTGCGTGATGTGATCATCACCTACTGCCGGCGTATTGACGAGTCTTTAGAGTCCTACATAGAGGTTTTACTGGCTCAGGCAAAACGAAATAGGGGCGCATATGTGATATGTGCGGGACCGAGAATAATGCGTGTATGTGATACCGTATTCTATTCTCGCGACTTTATGTATCGGTCGGTTAGATATGATATAGCCGGGTTATCGAATCAAGTGTTGATTCGATAAGACGATACATTGGATATTAGTCGGTTATATGTGATATGACCGGATTATTAAGTCAAGTGTTGATTTAATAATTTATTGTATAATTGTATATTTGATATACTAGTTTACATTAACTAACACATGTTCACTTAGGGTATTTTCTCACATGTACACATCTTTACTATATATATATGATATATATTAAAATGTGTTATATTTTTGTATCATGGTTGATGATACATCATCCATGGGTGTATGAGACTTACACTATGCTAATTTTTAGTTTGAATTTTTAATATTTAAAGTAATTACAAAATCATGTGGAGGATTAGAAAATGCATGAAGCTTGTGGATGCATTGACTAATTCAACTTGAGTTTGTTTTTACTATAGATTTTTATTAACCCAACCATAACAATTAGCCTAGGGTTAAGTCTCTACAAGAGTTAGTATATGATACTCACTCACCATGGTTAGCTCACACACTTGATCATTATCCTCTTCTCTTTTCTTTTGTTCATCTTCTTCATTGTTCAAAAGAAAAGCTTGCTAGGGTTTGATCCAAAGTGAGAACTAAAGTGAAAAATAAAAATCCAAAGAGAACCCACTTCCTATTTCTCCATCCTCTACTAGACCAGCACTTTAGTATAGGGTGTTTGCTTCACTAATTCTCAAATTTGTGAAGTAGTAGCTTGAGTCGGAATTCCCTCGACATAGATCATCTTCGGCCTCGGAGACTTCAAGCAAGGTCACATCTTTCGCCTCGTGAAGCCATGCAAGAGCCCGGGAGAACCTTGATCGCAGCGAAGGGACTTCAACAAGGAGCAAATGAAGTGAATGACCGATCTACAAAGGTTGTATTTCGTGTTCCCTTAGAAGTAAAGTTGTTTACTTACTATTAGTTTCGCCTAATCTCTAGTATACGATCTTGCTTAGGGTTGTTCGGCACATAAAAATTTAATTTTGGCATGGTCGATGCTTTGTAGAGCCTTGTTAGTGTGCCTAGTAACTCTAAATAGAGAATGTTTGTGATCACTTTGTCTCTTGCATCCATAGATTTGGATGGAGGTTGAAGGTGTTGCCATTGATGGAGATAATAAGCTAGTGGAAGAAGAAGAAGAGAAGAGGCTTTTTCTTTTCTTTTGCTATGATAGAATGAGAGTGAGAGAGTGTATCAAAAATACAAGACCAAGCTTGCATAAGGCAGCCCCTTTCTCTTTCCTCTTATCAAATCATCACAAAAGCATAATATAATGTGACATTAGCACATAAAAAGAGACAATGAGTCACTAATGAAGTCCATGTCACATTTAATGCATGTCATGATGAAATTCTAGCTCATTATTTCCACCATCCAAACATTAATCCAAATGTTTGGTCCAACAAAAAAGATCCGGCAACATCTAAAGTAAACTCGTGACGGATCACAAAGATACCCCTCACCTGTATATACATACCTGCATCCGCATTTCGACTGAATGCGAATGCGATGAGACTAAAGTAATCCAACAAATCTAATACTAGGATCCGGTTTAATCCAAAGCCCACTAGTATGATCCGTCCGATCATGATCCGTGCAATACCGCATGTATATGATCAAACCCTGCCATATATCATACGACCTCTACAACATTTCGCCCGAAACTTGAGAAACTGTCTGTGGGGGACTCTAAAGACTCGTCAATATTTTGGATGTGGATTTAACCGCTAGCACGTCAGAGGTACTAGCTATACGTAACGGGCTACCAGGTATTGACCAAAAGGGAGGTCAATGAGCGAATTCATCCTGACACCCTACTGATACTGTCAGTGACAATATCCGTACAGTCCGGTCCGTTCATCTATGAGCATCGCATGTCGGGCCTAGGGGGTTGGTAAAAGTCAGACCCCCAAAAGCGGTACAAGTCGTGTCGGAGAGTAGCCCAGAACACCCTGAGATACTACTGGAATACCTACCAGTAAATCTCCTGCCTTAACCAAGGACTTCGTGTAATGGCTCTCCTAGATACAGCGCGACCTCACCCCCAATACCGGGAGAGACGAACCCCTGCCGATCCGCTCACTGCCTCCATGTGGCTCGGGACTGTACCCAACTAAAACCTGTTTCCACGACTCCTTTGAGCCATGGTAGGGTAGTAATCAAAGTACAGTGGGAACTCACACGAGAAAAATGACAATCTCAGGTCGATGAACTAACCTGTACACATGTCACCAGGGAACTGCTATCTGACGCTAGGTATAATACCAACTAGCATGTTCCCGGCGAGTCCTGTCCGGTGTACTCATAACCCAATGAGCACCTGTATACATCTTAGGTGAACCAACTGACACCAATGGCTTATGAGACCGGCCACCGCCCTTCGTCGGGGTCTCGACTGTATACACTAGTCTACTAATGGAGTATCGATGCCTAGTCTCGAAACTCCCACGACTAGGGACCTTTTAAGGATGTGCTTATAGACCCCAGCTCCCACGTATATGATCGCCATCATACTGCTGGTAGTCAAACAAGAATCCTAAGGGCTCTATCAACATGCAATAGTGACCTGTAAGGTCACCTGAAGCAGTACACGATAATAAAGATAAACCAGATAGCATACTATCATCTTGAGTAAGACTGTCCTACCGGTATAGGTCCTCCCTCAATCATTGCAATCACGTGCCTGCGATCCAATAATTGACTCTGAGGGCACTATATCCAACAATCTCCCACTTACACTCAAGGCTAATTATTGCGATGTCGCATACTCGCAGCCCGTGTGATACCGAACACCCAACTCCTCTTCTAATCAGTCTCACAAAACCCGTTTGCGAAACTATTGCGTTCGAGGAATAGCCTCAGTGAGTGGATCCGCCCTGATGTTTCTTTCTATGTCTCTCTTTATCTCAAGTTCGTGGAGAAAGCCATATCCCGAAATGAGCAATACCTGTCTTAGAATATGTCTGGATATCTGATGGGACCTAGTTCATAAATGAACTCCAAATCCAAACTTCTTAGACTGTATCGTCAACTGAAACCAATCGGTATCCTGCGCCATGCCTCCCTCAGTATCCCCTTAGACCACCTGTCTAAAATACTGCCCCTCGTCAGAGGGAAAACTATAACTCTGACAGTCACTCTGTCATCCAGGTCACCTTGGAAGCCTGGAATGATAACCGTCTCCCGAAAGAGGATGCCGTTATCATATCCCTAGAACATCCACTTATGTTCTAAAATTTTTCCGAATGTCTCTCCAGGATAGGATTAATATCAACTTATTGCATCTCGTGCAAAAACAATATCTGGTGTGCTACTTGACATCTCATGATTGACTCAATTTCCTAAGTAAGTGATCTGCCAATCATGCACATCCCTCTCCCCTTTAGTCTGTAAGACACCTTTAGAGAGGGTGACTCCATCACCTGCAGGTACACTACAGTGCCAGGAGTCGTCCATTCTAAAACACCTTTAGAATGCTGTCTAAGTACCCAGATTGGGAAACTACCCAAATCCAGATCTAAAACCATAGATCTAGTAACCAGAATATCTGATATAATATCCATATCCTATGTGGAGAAACCACTGTGTGACAACCAAAGTATAACTGATCATAGTATAGGAATTTCACTTCCAACTCTGTGTATGTCATCCAAATACCAGGACATTACACCCTACTACCTTCTTAATAGATCCATCCCCTATTCTGATGAAGTCAAACCTATGACTGTCACATCAGAAATAGATGATCTATCTCCGCTATAACTGCTTTAGTCCAGAAATAGACATAAGCTACTTGTCCACTATACTTCCGCTGCTCCCACTGACTACGACAACCCTCTGGCAGAGTCATATACACGTTCACTTCTAAAGCTAGTTTAGAATGACGCTATAATCATCTCCTGCCGGGTCTCATATCCTGGAACAACAGTAGTGTCAAGACTGGGTAAACAAGAACCTCCCTGTCACCGTCCTTGAGGCTACCGAAGTACCTCTCGGGTGCCTGAGGTTACCCACCATATCTGCGGAGTGGCCAATGGAATGTCAAACTAGATTGAATCTTTAGGTTCTTATCAAATTTTCAGTAATCGTTTGCGGTTCTGGAATCACTTCCAGTTCTACCATACTCCCACTACTGTTTTCTGAAAAAATCTATTTTACTAAAACTGTGGCGAGTCAAGAACAATATCACTATTGATCTTCCAGATGGTAGAAAGTCAACCCTCGTCATAGCCCGGGTCAACCCACAAACAGCCATTACAGAAACATGCCTTGAGTTATCCTGGTTTTAAGCATAAGCCGGACAACTCCCTGTACCTTAACATTGTTAAGATATGAACTATTCTATATCCAAAATAGAAAAGAGGCACTGATTTAATTGGAACCAGAGCTGTCTCCAGTGCATGTCAACTAAATGGAGAGAGGCCGATCAGCATTACTCAACTTAGGAGTGCTTCCAATTATGAGTAAACTGAAAAAGAAGCAAGTTATCATAATCATTACTATCAACTGAATACCATACACAAGTATCTACATCTTCGAACACCTTGAAGAATCTTGATACTTACAACGCCTGGTTCTCTACTTTATTCTTATACCTATAACTTCTCAAAACTTAGACCTTGCATTTCTTCGAAACACATGTCTAAGAACTAGAGAAGGCACAAGTAAGCAGAATACAGTACGAGTACCAACCCCTCTGTCTTAATGGACACTGGATAATATACAATACTCTGTATAAGTCCCCTGAGTCTAATAACTCATTCCCCGTGTGTCGTAGGTTGAAAACTGTACTTATGGTTAAGAAGAATTACACCGCTATTTAATGCTCCTTACCTAACCATCCACTGATATAGGTAAATGCCATAGACATAATTTCAAAAAGTTATATCTCACTTTATAAAAATAAACGTACAGATATATCAATTTGAAATTGGTGCACAACAACGGATATTCAAAACCAAATATTTGCCGTCCGGCAAACAAACCAGGCGATTTCCTCAAATATCACCAATTACAATGAATCCCGATATAATAAGGATGATCACCCAATTCCCAATAACTTACTCCCACTCATCATCTGTAAAACCATACAGATGTGAGAATCAAACCTGGTAAATACATACCCTGGAGCAAGGACTAATTGGGAAATCAGTTTTCTTTTAACAATTCACAGTGAAACTGAAACATGTAAATGTTTCGTACGGGTATCCGGGTATTCCTAGTAATGCCTCTTCCATTATACAGATTCACAACTGTAACCGTATATTTCTTTGCCATTTCTCCAAATCCCTTTATATGTTTTTAGTCATTACCTTCTGCACACCTACTTAGGCTAAATGGTTTTCTTCCCTCCCTACCGTTCGGCACCAGCCTATGGTTTGGAAGAAGACTATCCAATAAGCATAATGGGTGTACTCTCCTAATCCTAGGAGTACTCGTAACCTGAAAGAAGGTGAAGATAAAAGACAACTGAATAAAACCTTATTCCTATTTCTCCTGAACCAGAATCCATCCCCGAACCGGAACAAGTCCCTTCGAGTTCGTATATAACATATGATGGAGTATCCAAATAACTGTGGATCTTCGTAGTGATACGGAGTGTCCTGGAGAATTACAAAGGTGAAGTAGGAGTGGCGATGAAATACTTGGTTTGGTCATGAATAGCAGTCGCAATTTACTTTTCCCTCTTACTAATCCCTTTATTTGTCTTAACTTATTACCTTCTGTATACCATCGTTAGGCTAATTGGTTTTCTTCATTCCCTACCGTTCGGCACCTGTCTATGGTTTGGAAGAAGACTATCCAATTAGCGTAATAGGTGTACCGTCCTAATCCAAGGAACACTCGCAACTTGAGAGAAGGTAAAAGGAAAAGACAACTGAATAGTCCTATTCGTTTTCTCAAGAACCGGAAACCATCCTCGAATCTAGAACAAGTTCCTTCGAGTTCGTATATAACCATATGATGGTTTTATCCAATGGAAGTGGACGTTCGTAGTAATACGGGGTGTTTTGGAGAAAAAGGGTAAAAGTGGGAGTGGCAATGCGGTATGCAACTCTGACAATCCAAAAGCCAGTGTTTAAGAAGGTTCGGTCAACTTGGTCACTGAGTCATAGTCAAGAGTCGGGCCATGGCCGCTGCCAAAGAGAGAGAGAAAAGAAACACTCAGCGTGCACTCTAACCTAGATCAGAATGGTTATCACTTTATCTAATCAGGAAACCTCCCACTGTAACCTCAAATTCTCCTCCAAACCTAAAAGAAGAATTAGTCGGGATCACCCGAGGAGAAAACCAACTCATCAGTGGGAATCGGGATCCAACTATCATCGCATGATAACGTGATGGAATCCACTCACGTTATCACACTCCAGAAGGTATGCGCATATCTGGCAAGTTTCAGTTTCTTTAGAAACTCCCGATGTAATTTTTACCCCATGCTCTTATGACCTTGACGAAGGTCAACAAATCATAAGTCACATGTCAAGTTCTACCCGTCATTGTCCAGGTTAATTTGAACCCACCCATATAAGCCCTTGATGAAGGCCAACAAGGCTATACGACTGTCCTAAACCAACGCATCTATCTATGCAGCAGAAAAGTAACAAGCAGCTACCATTCACTATGCCTTGACGAAGGCCAACAAACATAGCATGAATACTAAGTGCTACCCATCTGAAATGACGGAGGGCTACGAATGGTTTTTGGCAAAAAACCTTTAACGTAATGAACTTGATATCGTTGAAGGAACCGGATAGCTTTTTATAAAAAAATATAGTGGCGAAAACCTTTGCTAAAGAGGTCACTCCCGGTGAAGGGATCTCGGCTCTTTCCCCATAGAATCAGGTGCAGGATATTCCAACTGAATACCACGATGCAAAGCAAAAAGTAATCGACTATAGTGAAATTATTACCCCGACGCAAACTTCTGTCCAAGGGGTCACTCCCGGTGAAGGGATCTCGGCCCTTGCCTCATCGACTGAGGTGCTGGATATTCATAACCGAATACCACTGTGCAAAACAAAAGAGAACGCCCTTGCAATAACAGCTTTTTGAAAATTGTTCCAACAACATCAAACATGTTTGTTTAGCTTGCATTGATCCGAATCAATGCAGTCCCATCAATTGATCACACTAATAAAGAACGAAAATACGATGTACGTATATGCCATCCGCATTCGCCATTGGGTCCCGTCATCACCCGTTAGGTTACTTAACTAACGACAGAGCGGGGACTGGACTAGCGCGAGTGTAAAACATATACAACATCTACTAGTATATATATCAATATATAATAATCGCTCATGGCGTGATAAAATGCAACATCACAGAAATGTAATAAGCATCACAGAACAATACAGATAATTTGGGATCCACGGGTTTCATAGAGCCGCTACTGAAACCCGACGTTCCCCTGGTCGTGTGGATAGCCTGTGCAATGAAATCCTAGACCCCTACGGGCGCGGCAAGTTACCCGCCAAAACCTGAAGCGAGGCAGCCCCCTTCAACAACGTAAATGGACCACCCAGCACTTCACGGAATCTGGTAACTTGGGGACCCCTCCTTAGGTCAACCTGTACCCCCTACGAGTGCGGTGAATAGCCAGCCAATTCTAGAATGAAGCCCTTTCCGTCTCAATGCCATGAGATGCGGGCCCGTTGCCCTCTAGAACCCGGCAATCCGTGCATAATCCTAGTACAGAAAGTAAAAATATACAACGGGTACATCGACCTCAGCCCGGTCGTGCCCCAAAAGAATAATATACAAACAGGCAGTGACGGCAGTCCACATGTCGGACGCTCGCCCTGCAATATCAAATGTACAAATACAACCAAACTGTACTACCATTGCATCCAGGCTATCCACTATGACAAACCCGCAACATCACAGCACAACACAGAACATCAATGTGAATGTCACGTTCGCAAATCCGTCTAAAAGAACTATAGCAATTAGACAGGATTTACCGATCAAATGACATTCACGGTCGCAGATATAATGTAAATACTGTGAACTAACATGCTTAAAATTTTCGATCGACAAAATTTCCCGAAGTGGGCCCCAAGTACAATACCCAGTACTCAAAATAATCTGGGCCAGAACAAAAATTACCAGAAACCCCATTTCCAAGTCAGGGAGCACTGTAGAAATTTTGGAGCAGTGAGGCTACAGAATGGCGACGGAACCGCGGCTAGAACAGGGTCATTGCCGCGGTTCCGCGGCGACACTGTAGGATCAGGCAACCAAATTTTCTCAGAACTCCTAAAAAACCCTGCCTGATTTTCTGCAGTACACCAAATACTTTTTTGACCATAGGAAAAATTCGACAGAAACTGTGACTTGGAAATGCAGTTTTTAGAAAATTCGTTCGATCGATATTTTAAATACGTTAGAGCAAGCTAGTAAAGGTTAATGGCGTGGCTCTGATACCATGTAAGTCTACGGTAGCGCCCCGGCCGTCTGTCCGAGGCCAAAATGCGGAAACGAAAACTTTTTTCAAACTAGAAACCGGCGCTATCGTATGCTTAAAATCCGGATCGAACCATTAACCTACAACTAGCTATCTAGAGAAGGGATAGAATGCTATACCGATCGATCCGTGTCCTTCGGTCTTTGGCCACCATCCCAAGCTCCTTGCGGCATCTCCGGTCTCGATCTCCTCGTCGGAAAGGGGCACCACATCTATGAGTCTTTTTACGGGCTCCCGCTTCATCCGAAGCAACTCGGGCACGAAGTGTGCTAGCCGACGTGTCCAAGATGTTGTAGAGAATGTTTGTGATCACTTTGTCTCTTGCATCCATTGATTTGGATAGAGGTTGAAGGTGTTGCCATTGATGGAGATAATGAGCTAGAGGAAGAAGAAGAAGAGAAGAGGCTTTTTCTTTTCTTTTGCTATGATAGAATGAGAGTGAGAGAGTGTATCAAAAATACACGACCAAGCTTGCATAAGGCAGCCCCTTTCTCTTTCCTCTTATCAAATCATCACAAAAGTATCATATAATGTGACATTAGCACATAAAAAGAGACAATGAGTCACTAATGAAGTCCATGTCACATTTAATGCATGTCATAATGAAATTCTAGCTCATTATTTCCACCATCCAAATATTAATCCAAATGTTTGGTCCAACAAAAAAGATCCGGCAACATCTAAAGTAAACTCGTGACGGATCACAAGGATACCCCTCACCTGTATATACATACCTGCATCCGCATTCCGACTGAATGCGAATGCGATGAGACTAAAGTAATCCAACAAATCTAATACTAGGATCTGGCTTAAACCAAAGCCCACTAGTATGATCCTTCCGATCATGATCCGTGCAATACCGCACGTATATGATCGAACCCTGCCATATATCATATGGCCTCTACAACGTTTCGCTCGAAACTTGAGAAACTGTCAGTGGGGGACTCTAAAGACTCGTCAATACTTTGGCTGTGGATTTAACCACTAACGCGTCAGAGGTACTAGCTATACATAACGGGCTACCAGGTATTGACCAAAAGGGAGGTCGATGAGAGAACTCATCCTGACACCCTACTGAGCCTGTCAGTGACATTATTCGTACAGTCCGGTCCGTTCGTCTATGAGCATCGCATGTCGGGCCTAGGGGGTTGGTAAAAGTCAGACCCCCAAAAGCGGTACAAGTCGTGTCAGACTGTAGCCCAGAACACCCTGAGATACTACTGGAATACCTACCAGTAAATCTCCTGCCTTGGCCAAGGACTTCGTGTAATGGCTCTCCTAGACAAAGCGCGACCTCACCCCCAATACCGGGAGAGACGAAACCCTGCCGATCCGCTCACTGCCTCCATGTGGCTCGGGACTGTACCCAACTAAAACTTGTTTGTACGACTCCTTTGAGCCGTGGTAGGGTAGTAATCAAAGTACAGTGGGAACTCACACGAGACAAATGACGATTTCAGGTCGATGAACTAACCTGTACACATGTCACCAGGGAACTGCTATCTGACGTCAGGTATAATACTAACTAGCATGTTCCCGGTGAGTCCTGTCCGGTGTACTCATAACCTAATGAGCACCTGTATACATCTTAGGTGAACCAACTGACACCAATGGCTTGTGAGACCGGCCACCGCCCCTCGTCGGGGTCTCGACTGTATACACTAGTCTACTAATGGAGTATCGATGCCCAGTCTCGAAACTCCCACGACTAGGGACCTTTTAAGGATGTGCTTATAGACCCCAGCTCCCACGTATATGATTGCCATCATACTGCTGGTAGTCAAGCAAGAATCCTAAGGGCTCTATCAACATGCAATAGTGACCTGTAAGGTCACCTGAAGCAGTACACGATGATAAAGATAAACCAGATAGCATACTATCATCTTGAGTAAGACTGTCCTACCGGTATAGGTCCTCCCTCAATCATTGCAATCACGTGCCTGCGATCCAATAATTGACTCTGAGGGCACTATATCCAACATACACACACACACACACACACACACAGTCCCATACCGATGTGTATATATATATATACATATCCCCATATACACACAGGTAATAAAATATATGCAAGTGTATGTGTGCGCGCGGGTGTAACACTATTCTAGGGTTTCACGATTTACACTAAACTAACCCATGATCTTTTACGACCCTACTTGCTAAACTATCCAAGTTTTTATATAACACATAATATATATATACATACATACATACATATACATACATACATACATACATACATACATATATATATATATATAAGTTTATACTATGAACTGCGGGGGTGCTATACGCCATCCACCCGACTTCCTCCGTAGATATATATCTACTCACATGAGCTTCGCTTGCCGGAGTCAATATCGCCACGCCCATCCTTGTTGCTTTGAGCCCACTCGAGGGTACCTATAAGGATATCACATGACATCGTAAATAGAAATCAAGTGCGGAAACCAAATCGGCACGCTTATCGTTTATAGGTCAAAACCTATGGCCTAAACATGCAAAACACGATCAGTAACCCTAGTCGTTGACGTTCAAACGCCACGCGACGGAATACAAAATCAAATACCAAATCCTAAATTAAAACAAATTCACAAAACAATACAGCAACTCAAGAAAATGGTCTCAGATTTTACCCCAGGTCAAATTAGCCAATTTTGCAGATATGGAGGGTCTATTTTACTGATAAAGGAGCCACAGAACAAACACGGACCAAAATGACCCTACCCTGGCCGCAAATTGCGGCCAGAAACAATAAATCTGTAGCCTGGAAGTGGGGTTAGGGTCCAGGGTTTTGGGTATAGGTTCTAGGTTGCTTGCTTGTGTCTCTGTATTTGCTAAATATTTTTCAGGTGTCCCGGGTGATAGCAGATACCAAAATACATCATAATTTCCATAAAATCTGCCGATGTCGGGGTTTAAAAGTTTGGGTTTGGGGTTCTATTCTCTGGTTTCAGTCCATTTTACAATCCCTACAGGGGTTTAAGGTCACTATTAAGCCTCAATTACACCTTTAGATTCAATTCAAACCCTAACCCTTTCTAGGAATTTTCAAAGCTCACAAAACCGCATCCAAACACTTCTAAACTTGCATAGGTGCTAAAGTAAACCAAATATTACTCTAATGGTTCGGAAATTATCTCATTTGGCAACTCAAGAAAATTCTTGAGTTACCCCAAGTCTTCAAAATGCAAACTTTCTTGGTCCAAAGTGTAGTTTGTGTGCTTGTGCATGCTTTTTGTGAAGTGGGGATGGACTTTTGGGTTTTTTTTGGGGTTGTTTTGAGGCTTGAAGTGAAGGAGGAAGATGGGGCTGCCATGGTGACGAGAGAGTGAGAAAGATGAAGGAAAATGAAGAGAGAAGCAATGAGCCTTACCTATGGTTGACCCCTTACCCTCTCTCTCTTATGCCCATACCCCTTTCTTTATTATTTCCCCTTTTCTTTTCTTTTCTTTTTTAATCTTTTCTCTTTTTTAAAACAACAACTATGCATGATAAAAAGAAAAGCCATGATAAAAATGTAACAAGTGCTAAAATGTGATATGGTACATGTTATGTGCACAAATCCGGTTTAATGCACGATTAGCGATATTTAATCGCGATTAGAATTAGAATAATGTATAATTACTCATAAAAACTTATAATTTGCTTAATTTCAACAAAACATCCTTTTTTCGTAAGTTCTATAATTTTCCAAATTTTTCCCTATTTATCGGTATTTAATTATACCGCCTTATTAAAATATTCAATATAATATTATTTAATTATAAAAATCCCCAAAAATTATATTTTATTTTTCTGAAATATTACAATCTTCCCCCTTAAAGAAATTCGGTCCCTGAATTTAAATTTAAAGTCCCCAATTTCTAAAACATTTCAGTAAAAAGATCAAGTCGACGAGGCTCCGAAACCATCAATACATAAAACGCATCGTAGCGCAATGCATGCATATGAACAATGAGCTGATAACTCAAAATTAAAACTCCGTCAAGCATCCCGCAATCATCGGAGTCATGGTGAAGACACAAATGTCAAATTCAAAACGAAACCAATATGATATACATCAAAACTATACATGTAAATATCAAATCAATACATTTAACATTTGAAGGAAATGCATACCAAACCTTTTTAAGTCATTGTGCGATGCACGTAACATTGCACAGTGGCGGACGCCTATCGTAAGAAAATAACTATATATATATATATGTATATATCCTTTGAATACATTTAACATTTGAAGGAAATGCATGCCAAACCTTTTTAAGTCATTGTGCGATGCACGTAACAATGCACAGTGGCGGACGCCTATCGTAAGAAAATAACTATATATATATATATACATGTAAATATCAAATCAATACATTTAACATTTGAAGGAAATGCATGCCAAACCTTTTTAAGTCATTGTGCGATGCACGTAACATTGCACGTAACATTGCACAGTGGCGGATAACTTTAGAATATGTTAAAAAGTTCGACCAGATATAAATACCCAACTTTTCCCCTGCCGGAAAATTTCCAAGTGTTGGATCTTTCAATGGTTTAAGGACGTTCTGAGTAGTGCAAGTAACGCGATGGTCCCTCTAGAAGACAACAAACCTTAACTCGATTATGTGACCGTCTTGAACTGCCCTTTGAACCTTCGGGTTTGGGGCAGTACGGCGTGCCACATGTGAGGCGTTGGCTTGACCCTTCTACGGCTGGACCGTTGGTACTGAGGCACGAACTGAATGTTGTTAGACTTATTTCATGTGTTGACCTGTATCGGGAAAACTTGGGTATTCGACTGTTCGATCGGAAAGTTTAACATTTTCTGTTTATCTGGAATGTGATACAATAATTGGAATTCACAAACAGTTATGAGATAACTGAATGAATGTTAATAATCTAGCGGTTTAGTTTCACTTGATATTGAAAAGAGTTTTCGATAATGAGACTAAAATGCGGGGTTTATAACTGTTAGGCATGTGATGTCTAAGTATTTCATTTGATTAGGCATGTGATGTCTAAAGAGGTTGCGGATTCCAACTGTTGTAATTTTACACTTTCTTTTCTGTGACCGTAAAGAGGCCATATCTTAAACGAGTTAAGATATGGGGTTGTCCAGCCTATGTCAAAAGACAAAATCCGGACAAGCTCGAGGCACGGTCACTTCTTTGCAAGTTTGTGGGATATCCAAAGAACTCCTATGGGTATTTTTTCTACCACAGTGAGGAACAAAAAGTGTTTGTTGCTCAACATGCCACCTTTTTAGAAAAGGAATTCCTTGAAAAAGAAATTAGTGGCAAAGTGGTAGAGCTGGAAGAAGTTCCAGATACACAAACCGTAACTGAAGATTTGGTGGAACCAGAAGATTCAGTAGCTCCCAATGAACCTCAGCCTCTCCGCCGATCTAGTAGGGTTCCTCGCCAACCTGAGAGATACTATGGTTTTCTCATGGATGGTGGGAGCGAGGATTGCATCATGGAGGATGATGACCCAACTAGCTTCGAGCAGGCCATCATGAGTAGGGACTCAGTGAAATGGCTGGATACTATGCGGTCTGAGATGGAATCCATGTACACCAACAAAGTATGGACTTTGGATGTTGCTCCTGAAGGGGTAAAACCCATCGGGAGCAAGTGGATCTTCAAGAAGAAACTTGGTGTAGATGGGAAAGTGGAGACTTTCAAAGCTAGACTTGTTGCAAAGGGTTTTCGTCAAAGACCAGGTGTGGACTATGACGAAACCTTTTCTCCAGTGGCTATGCTTAAATCCATCCGGATCATGCTTGCCATCGCTGCGTATCATGATTACGAAATCTGGCAAATGGATGTTAAGACCGCCTTTCTAAATGGTGATTTAGAAGAGTGCGTGTACATGACTCAGCCAGAGGGCTTCGTAGACAGTGGAAGCAGCGGGAAGGTGTGCAAGCTGCTTAAATCCATTTATGGATTAAAGCAAGCATCGCGGAGTTGGAACATCTGCTTTGACGTCGTTATCAAAGAGTTTGATTTCGTCAAAAACCCAGATGAACCTTGTATTTACAAGAAGGTGGTAGAGAGTAAGGTTGTCTTCCTCGTATTGTACGTGGACGACATACTCTTGATAGGAAATGATATTCCTATGCTGCAATCGGTTAAGCTCTTCTTATCACAAAGATTCTCAATGAAAGATCTTGGTGATGCCTCCTGCATATTGGGAATTAGGATCTATAGAGATAGATCCAAACGGATATTGGGATTGTCCCAATCCAGGTACATTGACACCATACTAAAGAGGTTTAGTATGGAAGAATCCAAGCGTGGGAACTTGCCCACGATCTCTGGAGTCACTCTCTCCAAAGAGATGTCTCCCAAGACTGATTTGGAGAGAGCTCGCATGCAAGGGATACCCTATGCTTCGGCTGTAGGCTCTATCATGTATGTGATGCTATGTACCAGACCCGATGTAGCATACTCACTAAGTGTAGTGAGCAGGTATCAAGCTGATCCTGGAGAGAGTCACTGGACAGCTGTGAAGAGCATTCTCAAGTACTTACGAAGGACTAAAGAGATGCTCTTGGTGTATGGTAACGGAGAACTCCAAGTGGAGTCCTTTACCGATTCGAGCTTCCAGAGTGATAAGGACGACTTTAAGTCGTAGTCGGGATTTGTCTTTACCCTTTACGGAGGGGCAGTTAGCTGGAAGAGTTCCAAGCAGGAAACCGTGGCAGACTCGACGATGGAGGCTGAATACATCGCTGCCAACGATGCTGCCAAAGAGGCTGTCTGGATCAAGAAGTTCATTACTGAACTTGGAGTGGTTCCATCCATTGAGCATCCAATACCTTTGTATTGCGATAACAATGGAGCGGTGGCTTTGGACAAGGAACCCAGCTCTCATCAGCGATCCAGGCATATTCTGAGGCGGTATTACCTGATCCGGGAGATAGTTGATCACCGGGAGATCGAGGTCAGGAGGGTTGACACGAAGAACAACACGGCGGATCCACTCACGAAGGCCATTCCCCAGATACAGTTTGAGAGACTCTTCGGGATGCTCGGTATGCGATACTACAGCAGCTGGCCCTAGTGCAAGTGGGAGATTGTTAGTTGTATGTATGCCCTAGAGGCCAGTATTGTACAGATGATGTATATTATATTGGATGCTTGGACATATATAGAGATGACTTTCTTGCTCGATATGATAGTACGCTATCTGGTTGCTCTTTATCTTAACATGTACACTTGTCTCTTTAAACTGTCTTATAGTTACATGTTGATAAAGCCCTTAGGATGTGTACTTGACTACCTGGACTATGATGCAGATCATACTAGTAGGGACATGGTAGTCTATAAGTACATCCTTCAAGGTCCCTAGTCGTGGGTGTATCGAGACAGGGCATCGATATACCAGTGTAGACTAGCGTATACGCTTCTCGACCCATGAGATGGGCGATGGATGATCCCATATCCATTGGTGTTTGACATCAGAGATGGTATACGGGTTCTCAGTGGAGACTGGGTACACTGGACGGACTCGCCGAGAACTCCCAGATGGTATTATACCTCACGTCAGATGGCAGTTCTCAGGTGACACTTGTACAGGTTAGTCTGTAGACCCGAGATCGTCATAGAGTCTTGTGTGATTCCCACTGTGCTTTGATCTCCCCCCTTACCACGTCCATGAGGGCATGCAAAACGGTGGTCTTTGGGTACAGTCCCGAGTCACATGGAGGCAATGAGCGATAGGAGGGGTTTCGTCTCTCCCGGTATTGGGGGTTGATGTTGCGCTGTGCTCGATTAGCCGTAACAGGGAAGGCCCTGGCCAGGGCTGATCAGAGATTTGCTGGTAAGTGTTACCAGTAGTTTCTCGACCCGTTATGAGCCTCACATCGGCATGACTTATCGGTTATTGGGGTCTGACGTATACCACCCCTAGACTTGATATGCGACATATCAGACGAACAGACCGGACTGTACGGTAAGTGTTACTGGTTGGATTCACAGGAGTGTGAGCGGGCTAGCTCGTCGATCTTCTGATCGCTCAATACCCGGATGGCCGTTACGTTTAGCAGACCGCTTGCGGCTTGTGGGTGCTTGATATGATCATCATCTGCTACCGGCGTATTGACGAGTCTTTAGAGTCCTACACAGAGGTTTCCTGGCTCAAGCGAAACGAAATAGGAGTGCATATGAGATATGTGCAGGACCGAGAATGATGCGTGTATGTGATACCGTATTCCATTCTCGCGATGGATGTATCGATTGGTTATATTCGATATAACCTAGTTATCGAATCAAGGATTGATTCGATAAGCCGATACATAGGATACTAGTCGGTTATATGCGATATGACCGGATCGTTAAATCAAGTGTTGATTTAATGATTTAATGTATAATTATATATTTGATATATTACTTTGCATTAACTAGTATTGGTTCACTTTAAATGGATTTTCTCACTTGATGTGCAAGAAGTATATGTGATATACTTTTGTGCACATATTTGTATCATGTTTGATGATACTTGATCATTTGGTTAAGTGTAAAGGATTAAACCATGGTTAAGAGATGATTAAGGTTTTGCTTTTTCATTTATTTATTTGTTTATTTATTTGGAAAAGATTTAGATAAGAATGGTGGCTATGTTTGTTTCTAGTTGAAGCTTCATGAAGCTTTGACTTCTTAACCATTCTTGTCTTCATGCTTAACCCTAACCCATCCAAGTAACCATGGTCTATTCTCTACACTTTACCCTAGTTAGTTTATGATAAGTATTCATTTATTATTCATTTTAACCCAACACTTATTATAATTCTAGCTTCATCTTCTTCTTCATCTTCAAGAATGAAAACTTGATGCCATCAATGGCAACTTGAGCAAAAGTGAGAGAAATCCAATTCTAAAGTGAACCCACTTCCTATTTCTTCATCCTCTACCTCTTGCCAAGTGGTTTTGGGTGTTTTCTTCACAAGTTTCACAACTTGGTGCAGTCGGAGCTTGAACTTGTGAAACCTCGACGTAGATCATCTTCGGCACGAAGCCGACGACCTTGCCCGCTCGTTTTTCCGATGAAGCCGACGATTGAGTCTAGGATTCGAGATGGACAGCGAGAGGACGCCTACGTGGAGCTAAGGAAGTGGAGAACCGGATCTACAAAGGTTGTAGCCTCTCTCCTTTAGTTAAGTTGTTAACTAGTTTAGTTTTTCGCCTAAATTTCTAGTTAACGATCCGTATTAGGGTTTCTCGGCACCCGTAAAATTTGAAATTGGCATGGTTGATGCCTTGTGAGACCTCTTGAGAGTGCCTAGGAACCCTACAGTGGTATCAGAGCCTAGCTAGAGCCTTAGGCGAAGTCTAGATGACGTTTGAAACCCGAACGAACCCGAAACCCTAAAACCCAAGTGCTCTCTGGACTTTTTCTAAAATCTGGGATTTTTCCATATTAAAAATGCTTAAAAAATTCAGCAGGGAAATCTAAGAATTACGATGCAAAATTTATCCCATGAACAGTAAAGAGTGCGGCAGAACCGCGGCAGAAGCCTGGCTTCTGCGGCGGTTCCACGGCAATATGATGACATCATCACTCCCGTTTTGCACAGTAATTACTATTTTATTATGCTGAATTTTCTGGGAATTTTTAATTTGACTCAAGAGTTGAGTGTTCTGGGGTTGTATTGGGAATCAACGATTCGATCGGATTATCAAATCTTGTCTATGTGGCTTTCCGGATAACTTTAGAATATGTTAAAAAGTTCGACCGGATATAAATACCCAACTTTTCCCCTGCCGGAAAATTTCCAAGTGTTGGATCTTTCAATGGTTTAAGGACGTTCTGAGTAGTGCAAGTAACGCGATGGTCCCTCTAGAAGACAACAAACCTTAACTCGATTATGTGACCGTCTTGAACTGCCCTTTGAACCTTCGGGTTTGGGGCAGTACGGCGTGCCACATGTGAGGCGTTGGCTTGACCCTTCTACGGCTGGACCGTTGGTACTGAGGCACGAACTGAATGTTGTTAGACTTATTTCATGTGTTGACCTGTATCGGGAAAACTTGGGTATTCGACTGTTCGATCGGAAAGTTTAACATTTTCTGTTTATCTGGAATGTGATACAATAATTGGAATTCACAAACAGTTATGAGATAACTGAATGAATGTTATAAATCTAGCGGTTTAGTTTTATTTGATTTTGAAAAGAGTTTTCGATAATGAGACTAAAATGCGGGGTTTATAACTGTTAGGCATGTGATGTCTAAGTATTTCATTTGATTAGGCATGCGATGTCTAAAGAGATTGCGGATTCCAACTGTTGTAGTTTTACACTTTCTTTTCTGTGACCGTAAGTGTAATATGTGATATCGCCGGTTTCGTTGCTATATGTCAACGACAATTGGGATGCGCATATTTACTTACGTTGATGACATGTGATGTTATGTGTTGCTGGATATGTTATATTGGATTGTCGTGTTTGAATAGCCGGGGGTTTTTATGTGAGATGAGTGCTTCTCATTTTCATTCATGTAAAAAAAAAAACTTGTATGTAATATTCTTTTATTGTGACACTTCCAGGTTGCGGAAGATGTCACCCTTTGTATATTATTTACTTTTCTGCACTAGGATAGACCCAAGGAGGGGAGCACAGGTAACCGGGTTCTAGGGTCCAGTGGGAGACCATCTCGAGGAGTCGAGTCCGGGTCTCCTAACTCTAGAATTGGTAGGGTTGCTTGCCGCTCTCGTAGGGATCTAGGGGTGTGGGATTGGCTATTCATCATGACCGTGGAATCCGTGTTTTATACTGGCTCGTATTGAAAACACGGACGTCCTAGTATACCAATATTTCATATGATATTTTCTGCTGCGATATCTGTGATGTGATCATGTGATGTTCTGTGATAGATACATTATATAGTATATATGATATATTATATAGACGTTACTTATGTTTTGCACCCGCACTAGCCCTGCCCTGCTCTGTCGTTAGTTACCTAACCTAACGGTGCACGAGGGGACATCGAGGCGAATGCGGATGACATAAGTGTACGTCGTATTTATCTGTGATGTTTAGGTATTTAAATGATGGGACTTCATTAATGTGATTAATGAAAGAAAAGAAACCAAATGATGTTATAGAATCAAATTTTAAATAAAACAGGTAGCTACAGTTCTTGCTTTGCATAGCGGTATATATGATATACCCTGCACCTTATTCGATGAGGAAAGGACCGAGATCCCTTCACCGGGAGTGACTCCTTTAGCAATAACTGGCAGATGCTACATACTCGGTTTGCTTTTGATTGTTTTTGAGTTTTGCTTTGCACAGTGATATATATGATATATCCCGCACCTCATTCGACGAGGAAAGGGCCGACGATCCCTTCACCGGGAGTGACCCCTTTAGCAAAACTAGAAAAGCCTCAAAATCACTCCATTTCAAAACTTCATTTGATTCTACAACGATATCAAGTTCATTACGTAATAGGTTTTCAGAAAAACCTGTCGTAGCCCTCCGTCATTTCAGATAAGTCCTGTTTAGTATTCGTGCTGCGTTTGTTGACCTTGTCAAGACGCAGTGTGCGGTAGCTAACCAGTATTTATCTGCTTATGCATATGATGCAGATTGAGTTAGGGTAGTCGTACGGCCTTGTTGACCTTGTCAAGGGTCGTGCGGGTGGGTTTAATTCAATCAAGAAATGACGGGTTGAACTTGACTTACGGTCTATGGTTTGTTGACCTTGTCAAGGTCATAGATCGTTTGGGGCAAAATATTATCGGGAATTTCAAGTGTTGAAATTTGCAATGAGATTGCATACCTTCTATGAGATAGTTGGATCCCGATACCCACTGCGGGTAAGAGTTACTCCTGGGAGAGTTTTACACATTACAATTAGCCGATCAAGTAGGTGTCTAGAAAGGTGTCAACGGGGTTACGCCTCTGGGAAAACGAGGTTTACATTAATTAGGTTCGTGCGAAAGCACGGGGGACCTCCCTCAAAGTACCGACACTGGCCTGGCTGAAAGATTGGCGAACTTGTAGTGTGTAATTAATCCCGGCTAGTCTTTCCTTTTAGGGTTTGAAGGAAGATTTGATAAAAACCAGTGGGAGCCATCCTGATTAGATAAGATAATAACCAATCTGATCTTGCACGAGCATACGCTAAAGTGTTTTCTTCTCTCTCTCTCCAGGTAGCGACCATGTCATACCCTAATAAAGATAATAATATGGATGTATTGACCGAACCCGCATGTTATACTGTGCTGGGGAACGTTGGTTCCGTTCTTTCCTATAAGAGTTATAGAACTGAACAGGATATAGGGGAATACCAGGATTCCCATGCCACGCGAATAAAGAAAGTACATGATGATGCAGTTTCTTCGGGTGTGTTCGTTACAGAGAACTGTTTCTCCATTTGCTCTACGTCCTGGGTATTAGATACCGGGTCGGGATCCCATATATGTAATCAGTTACATGGGCTTAAGAAAGGTAGAGAACTTGGAGAAGGTGATAAAGACATTAGAGTTGGAAATGGTGCAATAGTTGCAGCTAAGACTGTCGGGGAATATCACCTTGCATTACCAACAGGTAATACATTGGTTCTGAACGAATGCTATTACATGCCGAACCTGATATGCAACATTATATCAGTTTCTTTATTAAGTAAAGAGGGATATAATTTTGTATTACAGGATAATGTTATGAACATTTTCCGTAACCAAAAGTTGGTTGGATCAGGCACGATGTGCAATGGCATTTATGTTCTAAATCAATCCACAGTTCTAAGTATAACAAACACACACAAGAGGAAGAGTTCTGAACTGAACGAATCTTTCTTGTGGCATTGTAGACTGGGTCACATCAATGCGACACGACTGGCTAAGTTGCATAAGGATGGATATTTGAAACCATTCGAATTTTCATCTTATGACACTTGCCAGTCATGTCTCAAAGGCAAGATGACCAAAACTCCGTTCACGGGACACGGAGAAAGAGTTACCGAACTCTTAGGACTGATACATAGTGATGTATGCGGTCCTATGTCTACACATGCCAGGGATGGTTCTTCATACTTCATTACATTCACTGACGATCTCTCTAGATTCGGATATGTGTTCCTGATGAAACACAAATCAGAAGCTTTTGAGAAAATTAGAGAATATAAACAAGAAGTTGAGAACCAAACCGGAAAAAGTATTAAAATCCTACGATCTGATCGAGGAGGTGAATACTTGAGCAATGAATTCCTGGACTTCCTAAATGAGAATGGGATTCTCTCTCAGCTGACTCCTCCATATACACCACAGCACAACGGTGTATCAGAACAGAGGAACCGCACCCTATTAGATATGGTGCGCTCTATGATGGGCACAGCTGAGTTACCTATTTCCTTCTGGGGATATGCACTGGAAACAGCAGTATACCTATTGAATCAAGTTCCATCTAAATCTGTACCTACCACACCATATGAGATATGGAGTGGGAAGAGGCCATATCTTAAACGAGTTAAGATATGGGGTTGTCCAGCCTATGTCAAAAGACAAAATCCGGACAAGCTCGAGGCACGGTCACTTCTTTGCAAGTTTGTGGGATATCCAAAGAACTCCTATGGGTATTTTTTCTACCACAGTGAGGAACAAAAAGTGTTTGTTGCTCAACATGCCACCTTTTTAGAAAAGGAATTCCTTGAAAAAGAAATTAGTGGCAAAGTGGTAGAGCTGGAAGAAGTTCCAGATACACAAACCGTAACTGAAGATTTGGTGGAACCAGAAGATTCAGTAGCTCCCAATGAACCTCAGCCTCTCCGCCGATCTAGTAGGGTTCCTCGCCAACCTGAGAGATACTATAGTTTTCTCATGGATGGTGGGAGCGAGGATTGCATCATGGAGGATGATGACCCAACTAGCTTCGAGCAGGCCATCACGAGTAGGGACTCAGTGAAATGGCTGGATGCTATGCGGTCCGAGATGGAATCCATGTACACCAACAAAGTATGGACTTTGGATGTTGCTCCTGAAGGGGTAAAACCCATCGGGAGCAAGTGGATCTTCAAGAAGAAACTTGGTGTAGATGGGAAAGTGGAGACTTTCAAAGCTAGACATGTTGCAAAGGGTTTTCGTCAAAGACCAGGTGTGGACTATGACGAAACCTTTTCTCCAGTGGCTATGCTTAAATCCATTCGAATCGTGCTTGCCATCGCTGCGTATCATGATTACGAAATCTGGCAAATGGATGTTAAGACCGCCTTTCTAAATGGTGATTTAGAAGAGTGCGTGTACATGACTCAGCCAGAGGGCTTCGTAGACAGTGGGAGCAGCGGGAAGGTGTGCAAGCTGCTTAAATTCATTTATGGATTAAAGCAAGCATCGCGGAGTTGGAACATCTGCTTTGACGTCGTTATCAAAGAGTTTGATTTCGTCAAAAACCCAGATGAACCTTGTATTTACAAGAAGGTGGTAGAGAGTAAGGTTGTCTTCCTCGTATTGTACGTGGACGACATACTCTTGATAGGAAATGATATTCCTATGCTGCAATCGGTTAAGCTCTTCTTATCACAAAGATTCTCAATGAAAGATCTTGGTGATGCCTCCTGCATATTGGGAATTAGGATCTATAGAGATAGATCCAAACGGATATTGGGATTGTCCCAATCCAGGTACATTGACACCATACTAAAGAGGTTTAGTATGGAAGAATCCAAGCGTGGGAACTTTCCCACGATCTCTGGAGTCACTCTCTCCAAAGAGATGTCTCCCAAGACTGATTTGGAGAGAGCTCGCATGCAAGGGATGCCCTATGCTTCGGCTGTAGGATCTATCATGTATGCGATGCTATGTACCAGACCCGATGTAGCATACTCACTAAGTGTAATGAGCAGGTATCAAGCTGATCCTGGAGAGAGTCACTGGACAGCTGTGAAGAG
Source organism: Agapanthus africanus (assembly GCA_030015575.1). Lineage (NCBI taxonomy): Eukaryota > Viridiplantae > Streptophyta > Magnoliopsida > Asparagales > Amaryllidaceae > Agapanthus > Agapanthus africanus. The sequence goes on from CM057343.1 coordinate 159,776,227, forward strand.
CATTCTCAAGTACTTACGAAGGACTAAAGAGATGCTCTTGGTGTATGGTAACGGAGAACTCCAAGTGGAGTCCTTTACCGATTTGAGCTTCCAGAGTGATAAGGACGACTTTAAGTCGCAGTCGGGATTTGTCTTTACCCTTTACGGAGGGGCGGTTAGCTGGAAGAGTTCCAAGCAGGAAACCGTGGCAGACTCGACGATGGAGACTGAATACATCGCTGCCAACGATGCTGCCAAAGAGGCTGTCTGGATCAAGAAGTTCATTACTGAACTTGGAGTGGTTCCATCCATTGAGCATCCAATACCTTTGTATTGCGATAACAATGGAGCGGTGGCTTTGGACAAGGAACCCAGGTCCCATCATCGATCCAGGCATATTCTGAGGCGGTATTACCTGATCCGGGAGACAGTTGATCGCCGGGAGATCGAGGTCAGGAGGGTTGACTCGAAGAACAACACGGCGGATCCACTCACGAAGGCCATTCCCCAGATACAGTTTGAGAGACTCTTCGGGATGCTCGGTATGCGATACTACAGCAACTGGCCCTAGTGCAAGTGGGAGATTGTTAGTTGTATGTATGCTCTAGAGGCCAGTATTATACAGATGATGTATATTATATTGGATGCTTGGACATATATAGAGATGACTTTCTTGCTCGATATGATAGTATGCTATCTGGTTGCTCTTTATCTTAACATGTACACTTGTCTCCTTAAACTGTCTTATAGTTACATGTTGATAAAGCCCTTAGGATGTGTACTTGACTACCTGGACTATGATGCAGATCATACTAGTGGGGACATGGTAGTCTATAAGTACATCCTTCAAGGTCCCTAGTCGTGGGTGTATCGAGACAGGGCATCGATATACCAGTGTAGACTAGCGTATACGCTTCTCGACTCATGAGATGGGCGATGGATGATCCCATATCCATTGGTGTTTGACATCAGAGATGGTATACGGGTGCTCAGTGGAGACTGGGTACACTGGACGGACTCGCCGAGAACTCCCAGATGGTATTATACCTCACGTCAGATGGCAGTTCTCAGGTGACACTTGTACAGGTTAGTCCGTAGACCCGAGATCGTCATAGAGTCTTGTGTGATTCCCACTGTGCTTTGATCTCCACCTTACCACGTCCATGAGGGCGTGCAAAACGGTGGTCTTTGGGTACAGTCCCGAGTCACATGGAGGCAATGAGCGATAGGAGGGGTTTCGTCTCTCCCAGTATTGGGGGTTGATGTTGCGCTGTGCTCGATTGGCCGTAACAGGGAAGTCCCTGGCCAGGGCTGATCAGAGATTTGCTGTAAAGTGTTACCAGTAGTTTCTCGACCCGTTATGAGCCTCACATCGGCATGACTTATCGGTTATTGGGGTCTGACGTATACCACCCCTAGACTTGATATGCGAAATATCAGACGAACAGACCGGACTGTACGGTAAGTGTTACTGGTTGGATTCACAGGAGTGTGAGCGGGCTAGCTCGTCGATCTTCTGATCGCTCAATACCCGGATGGCCGTTACGTTTAGCAGACCGCTTGCGGCTTGTGGGTGCTTGATATGATCATCATCTGCTACCGGCGTATTGACGAGTCTTTAGAGTCCTACACAGAGGTTTCCTGGCTCAAGCGAAACGAAATAGGAGTGCATATGAGATATGTGCAGGACCGAGAATGATGCGTGTATGTGATACCGTATTCCATTCTCGCGATGGATGTATCGATTGGTTATATTCGATATAACCTAGATATCGAATCAAGGATTGATTCGATAAGCCGATACATAGGATACTAGTCGGTTATATGCGATATGACCGGATCGTTAAATCAAGTGTTGATTTAATGATTTAATGTATAATTATATATTTGATATATTACTTTGCATTAACTAGTATTGGTTCACTTTAAATGGATTTTCTCACTTGATGTGCAAGAAGTATATGTGATATACTTTTGTGCACATATTTGTATCATGTTTGATGATACTTGATCATTTGGTTAAGTGTAAAGGATTAAACCATGGTTAAGAGATGATTAGGGTTTTGCTTTTTCATTTATTTATTTGTTTATTTATTTGGAAAAGATTTAGATAAGAATGGTGGCTATGTTTGTTTCTAGTTGAAGCTTCATGAAGCTTTGACTTCTTAACCATTCTTGTCTTCATGCTTAACCCTAACCCATCCAAGTAACCATGGTCTATTCTCTACACTCTACCCTAGTTAGTTTATGATAAGTATTCATTTATTATTCATTTTAACTCAACACTTATTATAATTCTAGCTTCATCTTCTTCTTCATCTTCAAGAATGAAAACTTGATGCCATCAATGGCAACTTGAGCAAAAGTGAGAGAAATCCAATTCTAAAGAGAACCCACCTCCTATTTCTTCATCCTCTACCTCTTGCCAAGTGGTTTTGGGTGTTTTCTTCACAAGTTTCACAACTTGGTGCAGTCGGAGCTTGAACTTGTGAAACCTCGACGTAGATCATCTTAGGCACGAAGCCGACGACCTTGCCCGCTCGTTTTTCCGATGAAGCCGACGATTGAGTCTAGGATTCGAGATGGACAGCGAGAGGACGCCTACGTGGAGCTAAGGAAGTGGAGAACCGGATCTACAAAGGTTGTAGCCTCTCTCCTTTAGTTAAGTTGTTAACTAGTTTAGTTTTTCGCCTAAATTTCTAGTTAACGATCCGTATTAGGGTTTCTCGGCACCCGTAAAATTTGAAATTGGCATGGTTGATACCTTGTGAGACCTCTTGAGAGTGTCTAGGAACCCTACAGTGGTATCAGAGCCTAGCTAGAGCCTTAGGCGAAGTCTAGACGACGTTTGAAACCCGAACGAACCCGAAACCCTAAAACCCAAGTGCTCTCTGGACTTTTTCTAAAATCTGGGATTTTTCCATATTAAAAATGCTTAAAAAATTCAGCAGGGAAATCTAAGAATTACGATGCAAAATTTATCCCATGAACAGTAAAGAGTGCGGCGGAACCGCGGCAGAAGCCTGGCTTCTGCGTCGGTTCCGCGGCAATATGATGACATCATCACTCCCGTTTGCACAGTAATTACTATTTTATTATGCTGAATTTTCTGGGAATTTTTAATTTGACTCAAGAGTTGAGTGTTCTGGGGTTGTATTGGGAATCAACGATTCGATCGGATTATCAAATCTTGTCTATGTGGCTTTCCGGATAACTTTAGAATATGTTAAAAAGTTCGACCGGATATAAATACCCAGCTTTTCCCCTGCCGGAAAATTTCCAAGTGTTGGATCTTTCAATGCTTTAAAGACGTTCTGAGTAGTGCAAGTAACGCGATGGTCCCTCTAGAAGACAACAAATCTTAACTCGATTATGTGACCGTCTTGAACTGCCCTTTGAACCTTCGGGTTTGGGACAGTACGGCGTGCCACATGTGAGGCGTTGGCTTGACCCTTCTACGGCTGGACCGTTGGTACTGAGGCATGAAGTGAATTTTGTTGAACCTATTTCATGTGTTGGACGGTTTCGGGAAAACTTGGGTGTTCGAATGTTCGATCGGAAAGTTTAATATTTTCTATTTATCTGGAATGGGATACAATAATTGGAATTCACAAACAGTTATGAGATAACTGAATGAATGTTATAAATCTAGCGGTTTAGTTTCATTTGATATTGAAAAGAGTTTTCGATAATGAGACTAAAATGCGGGGTTTATAACTGTTAGGTATGTGATGTCTAAGTATTTCATTTGATTAGGCATGCGATGTCTAAAGAGATTGCGGATTCCAACTGTTGTAGTTTTACACTTTCTTTTCTGTGACCGTAAGTGTAATATGTGATATCGCCGGTTTCGTTGCTATATGTCAACGACAATTGGGATGCGCATATTTACTTACGTTGATGACATGTGATATTATGTGTTGCTGGATATGTTATATTGGATTGTCGTGTTTGAATAGCCGGTTTTTTTTATGTGAGATGAGTGCTTTTCATTTTCATTCATGTAAAAAAAAAAACTTGTATGTAATATTCTTTTATTGTGACACTTCCAGGTTGCGGAAGATGTCACCCTTTGTATATTATTTACTTTTCTGCACTAGGATAGACCCAAGGAGGGGAGCACAGGTAACCGGGTTCTAGGGTCCAGTGGGAGACCATCTCGAGGAGTCGAGTCCGGGTCTCCTAACTCTAGAATTGGTAGGGTTGCTTGCCGCTCTCGTAGGGGTCTAGGGGTGTGGGATTGGCTATTCATCACGACCGTGGAATCCGTGTTTTATACTGGCTCGTATTGAAAACACGGACGTCCTAGTATATCCAATATTTCATATGATATTTTCTGCTGCGATATCTGTGATGTGATCATGTGATGTTCTGTGATAGATACATTATATAGTATATATGATATATTATATAGACGTTACTTATGTTTTGCACCCGCACTAGCCCTGCCCTGCTCTGTCGTTAGTTACCTAACCTAACGGTGCACGAGGGGACATCGAGGCGAATGCGGATGACATAAGTGTACGTCGTATTTATCTGTGATGTTTAGGTATTTAAATGATGGGACTTCATTAATGTGATTAATGAAAGAAAAGAAACCAAATGATGTTGCAGAATCAAATTTTAAATAAAACAGGTAGCTACAGTTCTTGCTTTGCATAGCGGTATATATGATATACCCTGCACCTTATTCGATGAGGAAAGGACCGAGATCCCTTCACCGGGAGTGACTCCTTTAGCAATAACTGGCAGATGCTACATACTCGGTTTGCTTTTGATTGTTTTTGAGTTTTGCTTTGCACAGTGATATATATGATATATCCCGCACCTCATTCGACGAGGAAAGGGCCGACGATCCCTTCACCGGGAGTGACCCCTTTAGCAAAACTAGAAAAGCCTCAAAATCACTCCATTTCAAAACTTCATTTGATTCTACAACGATATCAAGTTCATTACGCAATAGGTTTTCAGAAAAACCTGTCGTAGCCCTCCGTCATTTCAGATAAGTCCTGTTTAGTATTCGTGCTGCGTTTGTTGACCTTGTCAAGACGCAGTGTGCGGTAGCTAACCAGTATTTATCTGCTTATGCATATGATGCAGATTGAGTTAGGGTAGTCGTACGGCCTTGTTGACCTTGTCAAGGGTCGTGCGGGTGGGTTTAATTCAATCAAGAAATGACGGGTTGAACTTGACTTACGGTCTATGGTTTGTTGACCTTGTCAAGGTCATAGATCGTTTGGGGCAAAATATTATCGGGAATTTCAAGTGTTGAAATTTGCAATGAGATTGCATACCTTCTATGAGATAGTTGGATCCCGATACCCACTGCGGGTAAGAGTTACTCCTGGGAGAGTTTTACACATTACAATTAGCCGATCAAGTAGGTGTCTAGAAAGGTGTCAACGGGGTTACGCCTCTGGGAAAACGAGGTTTACATTAATTAGGTTCGTGCGAAAGCACGGGGGACCTCCCTCAAAGTACCGACACTGGCCTGGCTGAAAGATTGGCGAACTTGTAGTGTGTAATTAATCCCGGCTAGTCTTTCCTTTTAGGGTTTGAAGGAAGATTTGATAAAAACCAGTGGGAGCCATCCTGATTAGATAAGATAATAACCAATCTGATCTTGCACGAGCATACGCTAAAGTGTTTTCTTCTCTCTCTCTCCAGGTAGCGACCATGTCATACCCTAATAAAGATAATAATATGGATGTATTGACCGAACCCGCATGTTATATTGTGCTGGGGAACGTTGGTTCCGTTCTTTCCTATAAGAGTTATAGAACTGAACAGGATATAGGGGAATACCAGGATTCCCATGCCACCCGAATGAAGAAAGTACATGATGATGCATTTTCTTCGGTTGTGTTCGTTACAGAGAACTGTTTCTCCATTTGCTCTACGTCCTGGGTATTAGATACCGGGTCGGGATCCTATATATGTAATCAGTTACATGGGCTTAGGAAAGGTAGAGAACTTGGAGAAGGTGATAAAGACATTAGAGTTGGAAATGGTGCAATAGTTGCAGCTAAGACTGTCGGGGAATATCACCTTGCATTACCAACCGGTAATACATTGGTTCTGAATGAATGCTATTACATGCCGAACCTGATATGCAACATTATATCAGTTTCTTTATTAAGTAAAGAGGGATATAATTTTGTATTACAGGATAATGTTATGAACATTTTCCGTAACCAAAAGTTGGTTGGATCAGGCACATTGTGCAATGGCATTTATGTTCTAAATCAATCCACAGTTTTAAGTCTAACAAACACACACAAGAGGAAGAGTTCTGAACTGAACGAATCTTTCTTGTGGCATTGTAGACTGGGTCACATCAATGCGACACGACTGGCTAAGTTGCATAAGGATGGATATTTGAAACCATTCGAATTTTCATCTTATGACACTTGCCAGTCATGTCTCAAAGGCAAGATGACCAAAACTCCGTTTACGGAACACGGAGAAAGAGTTACCGAACTCTTAGGACTGATACATAGTGATGTATGCGGTCCTATGTCTACACATGCCAGGGATGGTTCATCATACTTCATTACATTCACTGACGATCTCTCTAGATTCGGATATGTGTTCCTGATGAAACAAAAATCAGAAGCTTTTGAGAAATTTAGAGAATATAAACAAGAAGTTGAGAACCAAACCAGAAAAAGTATTAAAATCCTACGATCTGATCGAGGAGGTGAATACTTGAGCAATGAATTCCTGGACTTCCTAAAAGAGAATAGGATTCTCTCTCAGCTGACTCCTCCATATACACCACAGCACAACGGTGTATCAGAACGGAGGAACAACACCCTATTAGATATGGTGCGCTCTATGATGAGCACAGCTGAGTTACCTATTTCCTTCTGGGGATATGCACTGGAGACAGCAGCATACCTATTGAATCAAGTTCCATCTAAATCTGTACCTACCACACCATATGAGATATGGAGTGGGAAGAGGCCATATCTTAAACGAGTTAAGATATGGGGTTGTCCAGCCTATGTCAAAAGACAAAATCCGGACAAGCTCGAGGCACGGTCAGTTCTTTCCAAGTTTGTGGGATATCCAAAGAACTCCTATGGGTATTTTTTCTACCACAGTGAGGAACAAAAAGTGTTTGTTGCTCAACATGCCACCTTTTTAGAAAAGGAATTCCTTGAAAAAGAAATTAGTGGCAAAGTGGTAGAGCTGGAAGAAGTTCCAGATACACAAACCGTAACTGAAGATTTGGTGGAACCAGAAGATTCAGTAGCTCCCAATGAACCTCAGCCTCTCCGCCGATCTAGTAGGGTTCCTCGCCAACCTGAGAGATACTATAGTTTTCTCATGGATGGTGGGAGCGAGGATTGCATCATGGAGGATGATGACCCAACTAGCTTCGAGCAGGCCATCACGAGTAGGGACTCAGCGAAATGGCTGGATGCTATGCGGTCCGAGATGGAATCCATGTACACCAACAAAGTATGGACTTTGGATGTTGCTCCTGAAGGGGTAAAACCCATCGGGAGCAAGTGGATCTTCAAGAAGAAACTTGGTGTAGATGGGAAAGTGGAGACTTTCAAAGCTAGACTTGTTGCAAAGGGTTTTCGTCAAAGACCAGGTGTGGACTATGATGAAACCTTTTCTCCAGTGGCTATGCTTAAATCCATCCGGATCATGCTTGCCATCGCTGCGTATCATGATTACGAAATCTGGCAAATGGATGTTAAGACCGCCTTTCTAAATGGTGATTTAGAAGAGTGCGTGTACATGACTCAGCCAGAGGGCTTCGTAGACAGTGGGAGCAGCGGGAAGGTGTGCAAGCTGCTTAAATCCATTTATGGATTAAAGCAAGCATCGCAGAGTTGGAACATCTGCTTTGACGTCGTTATCAAAGAGTTTGATTTCGTCAAAAACCCAGATGAACCTTGTATTTACAAGAAGGTGGTAGAGAGTAAGGTTGTCTTTCTCGTATTGTACGTGGACGACATACTCTTGATAGGAAATGATATTCCTATGCTGCAATCGGTTAAGCTCTTCTTATCACAAAGATTCTCAATGAAAGATCTTGGTGATTCCTCCTGCATATTGGGAATTAGGATCTATAGAGATAGATCCAAACGGATATTGGGATTGTCCCAATCCAGGTACATTGACACCATACTAAAGAGGTTTAGTATGGAAGAATCCAAGCGTGGGAACTTGCCCACGATCTCTGGAGTCACTCTCTCCAAAGAGATGTCTCCCAAGACTGATTTGGAGAGAGCTCGCATGCAAGGGATACCCTATGCTTCGGCTGTAGGCTCTATCATGTATGCGATGCTATGTACCAGACCCGATGTAGCATACTCACTAAGTGTAGTGAGCAGGTATCAAGCTGATCCTGGAGAGAGTCACTGGACAGCTGTGAAGAGCATTCTCAAGTACTTACGAAGGACTAAAGAGATGCTCTTGGTGTATGGTAACGGAGAACTCCAAGTGGAGTCCTTTACCGATTCGAGCTTCCAGAGTGATAAGGACGACTCTAAGTCGCAGTCGGGATTTGTCTTTACCCTTTACGGAGGGGCGGTTAGCTGGAAGAGTCTAAGAAGGAAACCGTGGCAGACTCGACGATGGAGGTTGAATACATCGCAGCCAACGATGCTGCCAAAGAGGCTGTCTGGATCAAGAAGTTCATTACTGAACTTGGAGTGGTTCCATCCATTGAGCATCCAATACCTTTGTATTGCGATAACAATGGAGCGGTGGCTTTGGCCAAGGAACCCAGGTCCCATCAGCGATCCAGGCATATTCTGAGGCGGTATTACCTGATCCGGGAGATAGTTGATCGCCGGGAGATCGAGGTCAGGAGGGTTGACACGAAGAACAACACGGCGGATCCACTCACGAAGGCCATTCCCCAGATACAGTTTGAGAGACTCTTCGGGATGCTCGGTATGCGATACTACAGAAGCTGGCCCTTGTGCAAGTGGGAGATTGTTAGTTGTATGTATGCCCTAGAGGCCAGTATTGTACAGATGATGTATATTATATTGGATGCTTGGACATATATAGAGATTACTTTCTTGCTCGATATGATAGTATGCTATCTGGTTGCTCTTTATCTTAACATGTACACTTGTCTCTTTAAACTGTTTTATAGTTACATGTTGATAAAGCCCTTAGGATGTGTACTTGACTACCTGGACAATGATGCAGATCATACTAGTGGGGACATGGTAGTCTATAAGTACATCCTTCAAGGTCCCTAGTCGTGGGTGTATCGAGACAGGGCATCGATATACCAGTGTAGACTAGCGTATACGCTTCTCGACCCATGAGATGGGCGATGGATGATCCCATATCCATTGGTGTTTGACATCAGAGATGGTATACGGGTGCTCAGTGGAGACTGGGTACACTGGACGGACTCACCGAGAACTCCCAGATGGTATTATACCTCACGTCAGATGGCAGTTCTCAGGTGACACTTGTACAGGTTAGTCTGTAGACCCGAGATCGTCATAGAGTCTTGTGTGATTCCCACTGTGCTTTGATCTCCACCTTACCACGTCCATGAGGGCATGCAAAACGGTGGTCTTTGGGTACAGTCCCGAGTCACATGGAGGCAATGAGCGATAGGAGGGGTTTCGTCTCTCCCGGTATTGGGGGTTGATGTTGCGCTAGGCTCGATTGGCCGTAACAGGGAAGTCCCTGGCCAGGGCTGATCAGAGATTTGCTGGTAAGTGTTACCAGTAGTTTCTCGACCCGTTATGAGCCTCACATCGGCACGACTTATCGGTTATTGGGGTCTAACGTATACCACTCCTAGACTTGATATGCGTCATATCAGACGAACAGACCGGACTGTACGGTAAGTGTTACTGGTTGGATTCACAGGAGTGTGAGCGGGCTAGCTCGTCGATCTTCTGATCGCTCAATACCCGGATGGCCGTTACGTTTAGCAGACCGCTTGCGGCTTGTGGGTGCTTGATATGATCATCATCTGCTACCGGCGTATTGACGAGTCTTTAGAGTCCTACACAGAGGTTTCCTGGCTCAAGCGAAACGAAATAGGAGTGCATATGAGATATGTGCAGGACCGAGAATGATGCGTGTATGTGATACCGTATTCAATTCTCGTGATGGATGTATCGATTGGTTATATTCGATATAACCTAGATATCGAATCAAGGATTGATTCGATAAGCCGATACATAGGATACTAGTCGGTTATATGCGATATGACCGGATCGTTAAATCAAGTGTTGATTTAATGATTTAATGTATAATTATATATTTGATATATTACTTTGCATTAACTAGTATTGGTTCACTTTAAATGGATTTTCTCACTTGATGTGCAAGAAGTATATGTGATATACTTTTGTGCACATATTTGTATCATGTTTGATGATACTTGATCATTTGGTTAAGTGTAAAGGATTAAACCATGGTTAAGAGATGATTAGGGTTTTGCTTTTTCATTTATTTATTTGTTTATTTATTTGGAAAAGATTTAGATAAGAATGGTGGCTATGTTTGTTTCTAGTTGAAGCTTCATGAAGCTTTGATTTCTTAACCATTCTTGTCTTCATGCTTAACCCTAACCCATCCAAGTAACCATGGTCTATTCTCTACACTCTACCCTAGTTAGTTTATGATAAGTATTCATTTATTATTCATTTTAACTCAACACTTATTATAATTCTAGCTTCATCTTCTTCTTCATCTTCAAGAATGAAAACTTGATGCCATCAATGGCAACTTGAGCAAAAGTGAGAGAAATCCAATTCTAAAGTGAACCCACCTCCTATTTCTTCATCCTCTACCTCTTGCCAAGTGGTTTTGGGTGTTTTCTTCACAAGTTTCACAACTTGGTGCAGTCGGAGCTTGAACTTGTGAAACCTCGACGTAGATCATCTTCGGCACGAAGCCGACGACCTTGCCCGCTCGTTTTTCCGATGAAGCCGACGATTGAGTCTAGGATTCGAGATGGACAGCGAGAGGATGCCTACGTGGAGCTAAGGAAGTGGAGAACCGGATCTACAAAGGTTGTAGCCTCTCTCCTTTAGTTAAGTTGTTAACTAGTTTAGTTTTTCGCCTAAATTTCTAGTTAACGATCCGTATTAGGGTTTCTCGGCACCCGTAAAATTTGAAATTGGCATGGTTGATACCTTGTGAGACCTCTTGAGAGTGCCTTGGAACCCTACAGTACGAATACAAATAGTAAATATCATAAAAACGTACTGCTCCGTAAGAAACCAATCCCAAAATGTGCATAAGAACGCCGCGTGCGTCTGGTGCGCATGGAAATCAAAATCCATATTTGTGCCATACATGTGCACAGAAACAACATCTAAGTGCAACGGGTTTGCACGAAACACTTGTCAAGGGCAACGGGTGTGCCTGATAGCAATATTAGGTGCATCTGATATGCACAAAGAATCCCGATTTAGTGTATCTGTTGTGCACCAAAATCGCATCTCATATCATGCGCCCAACATGCGCGAAAATACAAATCAGGTGTATCCATCATGCATGAATAAAATCTAAATCATGTGCATCCAACATGCACGAAATCACGAAATCCAATATCAAGCGCCGAACATGCACAAAATCCAATCCAAGCGCGTCAAATATGCGCAAGAATCCAAACAGGTGCACAAAGTGCACAAAACAACTATCGAGTATCACAATCGAAATCTACGGTATACAACACATTTCAATCAAAATCCAAATCAGGTATACCGTGGTATATAATCTCACAACCATGCGCATCAGCATGCATAAAATCTACTTAAAACACTAAAAGTGCATGAAATCTATGCCGAAAACACAAGTCAAATCATATACATGCCCTAGGCATGAAATCACAATCAATATCTCAAATGACATCAAAATGAAGTCAGGAGCAACTGTGGTGCACAAAATACGTATCAATGCACTGCAAGCATATGTGAACTATACCGAGTGCAAAAACTAAATCGTGTGCATACCATATTCACAAAATCAACCCAACTGCATGAAATCCATGAAATCATAAACATGTGCAGTCAAGGCACAAAACGATATTAAGTGCGATACTGTGCATAAATCATAAATCACCACAACGGTGTATAAAGCATATCTCAAGTGTAATAACTATGCACAAAATATAAATACCAAGTAGGTGCAGCCATGGTGCACGAAAACAAATATCATGAAACTCAGTCATCAAAACTCAATCATGCGAATAGATCGCCCAAAATACCGAAATCAAGTATGGCGGTATAGTCCTGCTCGAACACATCCTCTAAAGATCTCTGGCCAACTGTCGTGGTCACTCATAACATGTCTCGTCGACGATACCGAACTCTGGCCTGCTGGGTGTGCGTAATATGACCACTCCTGGGTCTAAGTCTTCTCGTATAATATTCCAGAAAGGTCCTGTCGAAGTCTCTCCCAAATCTCGTTTCTGCCGAACTGCCCGGAAGTCATCGTCCTTTATTAAATCTGTTTCTTGTTCTGGAACGGCTGCATACTTATCGCGACTCCTTCTGGAAGATATATCCATATATAACGCCTCTGCATGCGTATCACATCTATGATGTCAGCGGAGTTGAACGTCATCTCATCAAGATCTCGTACGAATATCTTACTCCACTTTCCTCTAATGTCGACTGCTTCGGACTCATCTCTTCATGGCTGCATGGACTGCGCTCCAACGGCTATACTCATATCTGGAGTCTCCCAAGCAATGCATCCCATCACTTGATACCCGAATGAAGCCGAACTATTCGATCGATTCATCAAAAGCTCATAATCCCCCAAGAACTCGACATCTTGGGTACAGTTTAATAATATCGAGTACATACCACAACACCTATGGACCAACCGTAGAACGGTAAACCCAAGCCTCATTAATGGCACCGCTGAACTGCCGCAAACCCTAAGGTTTAATAGCGTTCTCATGGTCATTATGTCGAGTTAGGGTTTCATTCTTCTAGAGGGTCCGTAGAATTACTTGCATGTTTTCTTCAAATACTTTAAACTTGGAAAATGGTTTTCTGACATTCGATCGTCTCTATCGACTCCCAACGTATCCGCGTGAAGTCTTCTCAAGTTGGAATCAATCAATCTGATGACCTCGCATCGGGGTAAGTGAACGAACCATATGTCCTAGTCATTCATCCTCGGGTGACTAGCGATCTTCTATCATATCTCTATGTATAAACTCGTGCTGTAATAGCTCCAACCATCTGGGCAATATCTCGTCATTCGTGGCAGCAACTGGCTCATTCGTCTGCACACTAAACAGTGCCTCAATAATCAAGAATAGTCGATACATCAACGGTCATCACATTCTGGCTGGCCTCTATCAGTGGCCCAACCTCTGGTGCTGATCTGCACGTCTGAGTAATCTCGTAAAAGCGATCCATCAAACGCTCATAGCGCGAAAACACAATATGACGACGCCTCTCTATGCAATCGTATGTCCATGGAATCATGCCCTGGTCAGTCCTCGTCGGTGATAAGCTCGTGCTGACCGCAACTCTAGCCGTAGTTCTCTCTGCCCGTATAATCGTGGCAGCAAAACCATAAACCAATATTGATGAGGATAGATCATGAATGAATATAATGCTGTGCAAGGAAATGTAAATCCTAAGGCTTCTTAAGCGGAGTAGCGTATCATAAGTATGCCGCAGAACATATACACGGTACGTCACTCTCCTTATGTCACCTACTCCATCAACCAAACTCAACCTATGCGACGAAAGTTCGGGTCTAATACCCCCTCGAATAAGTCTAAGTTCCGTAAGGTCAAGCCTAGATTCCGTATATATACAAACGCCCTAGGCTCCGCATAGTTAAACATAGACTCGAACCAAGGTTAACCTAGTGCTCTAATACCAACTTTGTCATGACCCGGAAATGGCACGTGACTGGCACTTGAATCAGATGAAGTCTATAGGACCATATCTAATTCAGTAAGCCAAAAGCCCAGAAATCTAAAACCATTTTAAATAATAAATGAAGGAAAACTTGTTTAAAAGCAAGTGGTTTTAATAGCATAAGCCGAATTATGCGATTTTAAAACATCAAGTCTTTTCTGAAAATTTCGGCAGAGTTTCCTTTGTAAATACTGGCCCCGAACGGGGTACAACATGAATAATATATACATGAATGATAAAAGGCATCCTCAAGCGGGAGCTAGTTCTTCGTCAATCGACGGTCACAACCACGCAAGCAATATAATATACAATGCCGAAGGGCGAGGATCAACACTGAAAGGAAACCCAAAAAACAACATGAAAACCCATAATAATACAACGCGTGACTCTAAGGTGGAAATAATATACAACTGGACTCTAAGTCTGAAATAAATACACATGTTTGGTTGATGGAGTTTACTAGATACAATGAATAAAATAAAGTACAATGGTGGTCACGATACAAGTGAACCCACCTACCAAAGCAAATCACCCGGAATGGAAGCAGTGTGCTAGCAAAGCCGTAACGAAACCTGTACGGGAAAACCTGCAAGAAACTATGGCATAACGGGGGTGAGTTGCCAAATCGTGAGTAGAAAACATCACCGAGTAGAAATCGTATATATGACTCAATCCTAGGTCAATACGATCAATATATATATAATCTCAAAATGATAAAGTCTGAAGCATGATAAGGTGACAAGGGTAAACATCTATACATAAGTGTAATCCCATGTTCTCGTGTCAGTGCCTCAGGTAGCAAAATATCACAGTAAGAGGTATGAATGCATGAAAATAGAATACATATAAATGAGACTCTGTTTTCTTGTTTTAGTGAGATTTCTGTAATTTAAAATGAGGTATCATCAATGAAATCAACATAAATCAGTGTCTAGCATCGACACAAAGCATAAATCCCAATATCTCAATATCTAGGGCTCCAGCTATCCGGACTGTCCCATATCATAATATCTCAATACCTCAATATCCATATCTGGGTCTCCGGCTATCCGGACTGGACCCTGGGCTCCGGCTATCTGAGCTGGCCTGACTCCGATCGGTATCCTCCGGATATCCTTCGAGTCACAAAACAATCACCAGTCAGCAATGCTCCTCTGTCACAGGCTCAACGCCGATCAACTGCGATCTTCTTGCCCCGGGGTACCGCACCGGGTCTACCATGCACCCACAGACGGACTCTACTCCTCCTCGAATTGGGTGTATGATATCGCTCAAGAGCCGAGAAAACTCATGGTGGACAATCTCAAATCATATCATGAGAAAACTGCAACTTTCATTTTAAAAAGATAATCAGTTTTATAAAATCTTGCGGTTTCTCCAAATCCATAAATCTCATGGAAAATCTAAATCTCGAGAATAAATAACAATGAATTTAAAAGTATTGAGCTCCGGCAAATCCGGACTGGCCCTAAATAATAATGCATGACAATGAATAATAAATATGCATGGAGTATCACAATAATGAATGCAATGTTTAAACTAGCACAGTAATGATCAGTCGAGACTACCAGCTAACAGGCGATATCAATCAAATAATATTCTCTAAAGTGTACGTGACATGGCAATTACCGATGATGATGTGTGTGAGTCGGCAAGTAAGTGTATGTGGAACATACGCATCATCGGTAATGGTGCTGGTGTCCTGACAGCATGATTTCATTGATAGCATATGAAAATACAATATAAGCATGAAATAGGATGCGAGCAGCAAGAATATGTGGGAGCTGAATAACAAATACCACAATAATGAATATGCATTAATATAAACGAGTCTATAAATAACTACAGGTCTAACTAAAAGACTAATCATAAGGGTAAGGAAAAACCACCTAAATCTGAGTCGATTCATATATATAATAGTCGGTAATCCCGCCTCAATAGTAACCCATACGATACCCTATATAATATGACATCCTTGAGTAAAGAGTGCGGATCTATCATCAATATAGCTCGTACGGTAAATCCATCACACGGCATCCCAAATCTGGGTACGGGTCAATATCACATTTATCTCATTATTCATCTGGTATCCTTTTCATCATATATCATGATCTGGGGGTACTGATCTACGTCTAGTACAATCTGATACCATCTATGTATATGCATACGTGTGTATGAAACACCACGCCTAAAGGACCCGCTAAATATCGTGTCGTATCTCATAATACGAACCACGTCATATTACCGATCTCATAGCCTCAAGCCCAATCTCATCGACTTATCTCCAATCCCAAGTACTATCCTCATAATCCGTGTATATGTATACTATATATATATATATATACACACACACACACATAGTCCCATACACATGCGTGTGTATATATATATATACATATCCCTATAGACGCACAGGTAATAAAATATATGCAAGTGTATGTGTGCAGGTGGGTGTAACACTATTCTAGGATTTCGCGATTTACATTAAACTAACCCATGATCTTCTACGACCCTACTTGCTAAACTATCCAAGTTTTTATATAACACATAACATATATATATATATATATATATATATATAAGTTTATACTACGAACTGCGGAGGTGTTATACGCCATCCACCCGACTTCCCCTGTAGATATATATCTACTCACATGAGCTTCGCTTGCCGGAATCGATGTCACCACGCCCATCCTTGTTGCTCCGAGCCCACTCGAGGGTACCTACAAGGATATCACATGACATCGTAAATAGAAATCAAGCACGAAAACCAAATCAGCACGCGTATCGTTCATAGGTCAAAACCTATGGCCTAAACATGCAAAACACGATCAGTAACCCTAGTCGTTGACGTTCAAACGCCACGCGACGGAATAAAAAATCAAATACCAAATCCCAAATTAAAATGAATTCGCAAAACAATACAGCAACTCAAAAAAATGGTCCCAGATTTTACCCCAGGTCAAATTAGCCAATTTTGCATATATGGAGGGCCTATTTTACTGATAAAGGAGCCACAGAACAAACACGGACCAAACTGACCCTACCCTGGCGGCAAATTGCTGCCAGAAATAATAAATCTGTGGCCTGGAAGTGGGGTTAGGGTCCAGGGTTTTGGGTATAGGTTCTAGATTGCCTGCTTGTGTCTCTGTATTTGCTAAATATTTTTCAGGTGTCCCGGGTGATAGCAGATACCAAAATACATCACAATTTCCATAAAATCTGCCCATGTTGGGGTTTCAAAGTTTGGGTTTGGGGTTCTATTTTCTTGTTTCAGTCCATTTTACAATCTCTACAGGGGTTTAAGGTCACTATTAAGCCTCAATTACACCTTTGGATTCAATTCAAACCCTAACCCTTTCTAGGAATTTTCAAAGCTCACAAAACCGCATCCAAACACTTCTAAACTTGCATAGGTGCTAAAGTAAACCAAATACTACACTAATGGTTCGGAAATTATCTCATTTGGCAACTCAAGAAAATTCTTGAGTTGCCCCAAGTCTTCAAAATGCAAATTTTCTTGGTCCAAAATGTAGCTTGTGAGCTTGTGCATGCTTTTTATGAAGTGGGGATGGACTTTTGGGTTTGTTTTGGGGTTATTTTGAGGCTTGAAGTGAAGGAGGGAGATGGGGCTGCCATGGTGATGAGAGAGTGAGAAAGATGAAGGAAAATGAAGAGAGAAGCAATGAGCCTTGACTACGGTTGACCCCTCACCCTCTCTCTCTCATGCCCATACCCCTTTCTTTATTATTTTCCCTTTTCTGTTCTTTTCTTTTCTTTTGTAATCTTTTCTCTTTTTTAAAACAACAACCATGCATGATAAAAAGAAAAGCCATGATAAAAATGTTGGAGATAGTGCCCTCAGAGTCAATTATTGGATCACAGGCACGTGATTGCAATGATTGAGGGAGGACCTATCCCGGGACGACAGTCTTACTCGAGATGATAGTATGCTATCTGGTTTACCTTTATCATCGTGTACTGTTTCAGGTGACCTTACAGGTCGCTATTACACGTTGATAGAGCCCCTAGGATTCTTGCTTGACGACCAGCAGTATGATGGCGATCATATACGTGGGAGCTGGGGTCTATAAGCACATCCTTAAAAGGTCCCTGGTCGTGGGAGTTTCGAGACTGGGCATCGATACTCCATTAGTAGACTAGTGTATACAGTCGAGACCCCGACGAGGGGCGGTGGCCGGTCTCACAAGCCACTGGTGTCAGTTGGTTCACCTAAGATGTATACAGGTGCTCATTAGGTTATGAGTACACCGGACAGGACTCGCCGGGAACCTGCTAGTTGGGATTATACCAGACGTCAGATAGAAGTTCCCAGGTGACATGTGTACAGGTTAGTTCATCGACCTGAGATCGTCATTTGTCTCGTGTGAGTTCCCACTGTACTTTGATTACTACCCTACCACGGCTCAAAGGAGTCGTGCAAACAGGTTTTAGTTGGGTACAGTCCCGAGCCACATGGAGGCAGTGAGCGGATCTGCAGGGGTTCGTCTCTCCCGGTATTGGGGGTGAGGTCGCGCTGTGTCTAGGAGAGCCATTACACAAAGCCCTCGGCCGAGGCAGGAGATTTACTGGTAGGTATTCCAGTAGTATCTCAGGGTGTTCTGGGCTTCACTCCGACACGACTTGTACCGCCTTTGGGGGTCTGACTTTTACCAACCCCCTAGGCCCGCCATGCGATGCTCATAGACGAACGGACCGGACTGTACGGATATTGTCACTGACAGGCTCAGTAGGGTGTCAGGATGAGTTCGCTCATCGACGTCCCTTTTGGTCAATAGATGGTGGCCCGTCATGTATTGGCTTATACCTCTGACGTGCTGGTGGTTAAATCCACAACCATTGTATTGACGAGTCTTTAGAGTCCACCACACTTTCAGTTACTCAAGCTTTCGGGCGAAACGCTGTAGAAGCCGTATGGAGATATGGCAGGGTCCGATCAGATACGTGCGGTATTGCACGGATCAGGATCGGACGGTTTGTACTAGTGGCCGTATGGATATATGGCAGGGTTCGATCGGATACGTGCGGTATTGCACGGATCAGGATCGAACGGATATTACTAGCCAGCTTTGTTTTAAGCCAGTCCTAGTTTAGTACAGTGTAGATTTTGTCTCATTGCATTTGTATCCGGTCGGAATACAGATGCGGGTGTGTATGCACAGTGTCGGGGTTTTCCTGTAATTTATTACGGGACCAGTTTTCTGGAGTTGCCAGTTTGCATTCCGTTCCGGCCGGTTTTCCTTTGTTCTTTCCCTGCCGGACTTTTCAGTTGGAGGGGGTTATTTGCAATTGTGCAAATAACATTTGTGGAGGGGTTTTTCTTGCAAAAGTATTCATTATGATAGAATAAGCATCCTTGCTTTTTCATGATGATTTTTGCATTAATGAGATTTGAAAGGGTATGGTGTGATAAGCATGGTTGATGTTTGGATGTGGTCACCATTCTCTTTATCCTACACTCACCTCCCTTAGTTGCTTCCCCCCCCACCATTTCCCACTTGAGAGGGCCGGCCACTTGAGTTTGAGGATGAGAGAAAATTTCTTTTTTTGGTTGTAGCACACATTTCTTCATCTCATTCTTCTAGTTTTGGAAAAAATGAAAGCACCATTTTTTCTTTAACCTTATTCCTCCTTCAAGGCAACATAACCCCAAAGAGACAAGCATCATCTACACTACATTCTACAGCACATCTTGGGCACGTCGACTTGCCAGCTTCGTGCCCGAGTTGCCTCGGCATTGAGGTGGGAGCCCGTAAAAGATACAGACGATGTGGTGCCCTTCCGGCAAGGATGCGACGACCGGAGTTTCCGCGGGAGATCGGGACGATGAGGAGAAGACCGGAGGATTCGGATCGCTTGGTATATCTCTCACCCTTTCTCTTGTTAGCTAGTGACGGTTAATGGTTTCGATCCGGGTTCATTGTCCGCGGTAGCGCCAGTTTAAAAGTGAAGAAAATTTTGATTCCGCATTTTGGCCTCGGATAGACGGCCGGGGCGCTGCCGTGGCGCAACATGGTATTAGAGCCAGGCCATTAACTTCGTCTAGCTTCGTTTGATGTGTTTTGCATTTCCGATCGACCAAAATTCCAAAATCTACATTTTCACTCACATCAGTTTTCTGTCGAATTTTTTCTGGCTCTAAAAATTTTTCAGGTTGTCTCAGAATGATGTGCAGGGAGTTCTAAGACTACTGGAAAAATTCGACACATTCAGTCGATCACTGAAGCGCGGAACCGCGGCCAAACCCCCCCTTGGGCTGCGGTTCTGCCGCACATTGGTGTCCTCACTGTGTCCAATTTCTCCAGTGGGCTTCTGGGCTAATTTTAGGGGTTTTGGAATATTAAAATTGGGCCCAGATTTTCTGTGAGTGCTACAGTATTGCTTTGGGGCCCACTTGTTAATTTTTGATCGATCGGATATTTTAAACACATTTTTTCACAGTATTTACATTATATCTGCGACCGTGAATGTCACTCGATCGGTAAATCCGGTCTAACTGCTATAGCCCGGTTAGACGGATGTTTTGTGATTTTGCTGTGATGTTGCGGATCGGTCGTGGGGATAGCCTGGATGCAATGCTAGTACAGTTTTGTTTTATATGTACATTTGATATTGCGGGGCGAGCGTCCGACATGTGGACTGCCGTCACTGCCTGTTTGTATTATTCTTTTGGGGCACGACCTGGTTGCGATCGATGTACCCGTTGTATGTATATTTTACTTTCTGTACTAGGATTGCCCCGCGGTGGGGTGCACGGATAGCCGGGTTCTGGAGGGCAACAAGCCCGCATCTCATGGCATTGGGACGGAGGGGGCTTCACTCCAGGATTGGCGGGCTATTCGCCGCACTCGTAGGGGGTACAGGTTGACCCAGGAGGGGTGCCCGAGTTACCGGATTCCATGAAGTGTTGGGTGGTCCATTCACGTTGCTGAAGGGGGCTGCCTCGCTTCAGGTTCTGGCGGGTGACTTGCCGCGCCCGTAGGGGTCTAGGTTTTCATTGCATAGGCTATCCACACGACCAGGGGAACGTCGGGTTTCAGCAGCGGCTCTGTGAAACCCGGGGCTTCCAGATATCTGTATTGTTCTGTGATGCTGCATCTTTCTGTGATGTTGCATTTTATCATGCCTTGAGCGAAATATAATATATTGGTATATATATTAGTAGATGTTGTATATGTTTTACATCCGCGCTAGTCCAGTCCCCGCTCTGTCGTTAGTTAGCTAACCTAACGGATAATGACGGGACCTAGTGGCGAATGCGGATGGCATATACGTACATCAGTATATTTTCGTTCTTTGTGGTGTGATCAATTGATGGGACTGCGTTGATTTGGATCAATGCAAGCTAAACAAACCTATTCTGATGTTGTTGGAACATTTTTCAAAAAGCTGTTATTGCAAAGACGTTCACTTTTGTTTTGCATCGTGGTATTCATTTGGAATATCCTGCTCCTCAGTCGACGAGGCAAGGGCCGAGATCCCTTCACCGGGAGTGACCCCTTGGACAGAAGTTTGCGTCAGGGCATTAACTTCACTATAGCCGATTACTTTTGCTTTGCATCGTGGTATTCAGTTGGAATATCCTGCACCTCATTCTACGGGGAAAGAGCCGAGATCCCTTCACCGGGAGTGACCTCTTTAGTAAAGGTTTTCGTCACTATATTTTCTAAAAAGTTATCCAGTTCCTTCAACGATATCAAGTTCATTACGTTAAAGGTTTTTCGCCAAAAAAAAAACCAGTCGTAGCCCTCCGTCATTTCAGATTAGTATTACTTAGTATTCGTGCTGCGTTTGTCATGCATTGCCGAGGCGTAGTGTTCGGTAGCTATGTAGTGCTTTTCTGTCACATGGATAAGTGGATTGGTTAGGACAGTCGTACGGTCTTGTTGGCATTGTCAAGGACTCGTACGGGTGGGTTTAACGCAATCAAGATAATGACGGGTATAACTTGACTAGGACTCTTTGATTTGTTGGCATTGTCAAGGTCACTTGGGTCCTAGGGGTAAAAACCTACATCGGGAGTTTCAAAAGAACTGAAACTTGCCAGATATGCGCATACCTTCTGGAGTGTGGTGACTTGAGTGGATTCCGTCAAGTTATCATGCGATGATAGTTGGATCCCGATTCCCACTGATGAGTTGGTTTACTCCTCGGGTGATCCCGACTAATTCTTCTTTCAGGTTTGGAGGAGAATTTGACGGTACAGTGGGAGGTTTCCAGATTAGATAAAGTGATAACCATTCTGATCTAGGTTAGAGTGCACGCTGAGTGTTTCTTTTCTCTCTCTCTTTGGCAGCAACCATTGACCCGACCCTAGACTATGACTCAGTAACCAAGTTGACCGAACCTTCTTAACACTGGCTTTTGGATTGTCAGAGTTGCAAACCCCATTGCCACTCCTACTTTTACCCTTTTCTCCAGGACACCCCGTGTTACTACGAACGTCCACTTCCATTGGACAAAACCATCGTATGGTTAGATACGAACTCGAAGGAATTCGAGGATGGTTTCCGGTTCTGGAGAAAACGGATAGGTTTATTCAGTTGTCTTTTCTTTTCACCTTCTCTCATTGCGAGTACTCCTTGGTTTAGGAGATAGTACACCTATTATGCAAATTGGATAGTCTTCTTCCAAACCTTAGGCTGGTGCCGAACTGTGGGGAATGAAGAAAACCAATTAGCATAACGATGGTGTACAGAAGGTATTAAGTTAAGACAAAGCAAGGGATTAGTAAGAGGGCAAAGTAAATTGCGACTGCTATTCACGACCAAACCGAGTATATCTTCGCCAAACCTAAATCACCTTTGTATTTCTCCAGGACACTCCGTATCACTATGAAGATGCACAGTTTATTTGGATACTCCATCGTATGGTTATATACGAACTCGAAAGGAACTTGTTCCAGTTCGGGGATGGATTCTGGTCCAGGAGAAATAGGAATAAGGTTTATTCGGTTGTATTTTATCTTCACCTTCTCTCGCATTGCGAGTGCTCCTAGGATTAGGACAGTACACCCATTATGCTTATTGGATAGTCTTCTTCCAAACCATAGGCTGGTGCCGAACGGTAGGGAAGGAAGAAAACCATTTGGCCTAAGGGGTGTGCAGAAGGTAATGACTAAAGACATATAAAGGGATTTGGAGAGGTGGTAAAGAATTATACGGTTATAGTTGTGAATCTGGATAATGGTAGAGGCATTACTAGGAATACCAGGATACCCCATCGAAACATTTCAATGTTTCAGTTCAACTGTGTACTGTTAAAAGAAAACTGATTTCCCGATTAGACACTTGCTCCAGGGTATGTATTTACCAAGTTTGATTCTCACATCTGTATGGTTTTACAGATGATGAGTGGGAGTAAGTTATTGGGAATTGGGTGATCATCCTCATTATATCGGGATTCGTTGTAATCGGTGATATTTGAGGAGATCATCTGGGCTGTTTGCTGGTCGGCAAATATTTGGTTTTGAATATCCGCTGTTGTGCACCAATTTCAAATTGATATATCTGTACGTCTATTTTCATAGAGTGAGATATACCTTTTGATATTATGTCGATGACATTTACCTATATCAGTGGATGGTTAGGTAAGGAGCATGAAACAGCGGTGTAATTCTTCTTAACCATAAGTACAGTTTTTAACTTACGACGCACAGTGAAAGAGTTGTTAGACTCAGCGGACTTATACAGAGTATTGTATGTTGTCCAGTGTCCATTAGGACAGAGGGGTTGGTCCTCATACTATATTCTGTTTACTTTTAACTTCTCTAGTTCTTAGACATGTGTTTCGTAGAAACACAGGGTCTAAGTTTTGAGGAGTTATAGGTATTTGAATAGAGTAGAGTACCAGGTGTAGCAAGTATCTGGATTCTTCAAAGTGATCGAAGATGTAGATACTTGTGTATGGTGTTCAGTTGATAGTAATGATTAAGAGAACTAGCTTCTCTTTCAGGTTACTCATAATTGGAAACATTCCTAAGTTGAGTAACGCTGATCGGCCTCCTTCCATTTAGTTGACATGCACTGGAGACAGCTGCATGATTTGAATCTGGTTCAATTAAATCAGTGCCTCTGTTTCTATATTGGATATAGAACAGTTCATATCTTGACATTGTTAAGGTACGGGGAGTTGTCCGGCTTATGCTTAAAACCAAACACTGGACAACTCAAGGCACGTTTCTGTAATGGCTGTTTGTGGGTTGACCCAGGCTATGACGAGGGTTGACTTTCTACCATCTGGAAGATCAATAGTGATATTGTTCTTGACTCGCCACAGTTTTAATAAAAATGGATTTTTTCAGAAAACAGTAGTGGGAGTATGGTAGAACTGGAAGTAATTCCAGAACCACAAACGATTACTGAAGATTTGATAAGGAACCTAAAGATTCAATCTGGATTGACATTCCATTAGCCACTCCGCAGATATGGTGGGTAACCTCAGGCACTCGAGAGGTACTTCGGTATACTCAAGGACGGTGGCAGGGAGGTTCTTGTTTACCCAGACTTACCATTGCTGTTGTTCCAGACTGTGAGACCCCGGCAGGAGGATGAGTATAGCGTCGTTCTAAACTAGCTTTAGAAGTGTACGTCTATATGACTCTGCCAGAGGGTTGTCGTAGTCGGTAGGAGCAGCGGAAGCATTGGTGGACAGGTGGCTTATGTCTATAGACTAAAGCAGATATAGCGGAGATAGATCATCTATTTCTGATGTGACAGTCATAGATTTGACGTCATCAGAATAGGGGATGGATCTGTTAAGAAGGTAGTAGGGTGTGATGTCCTGGTTTTGGATGACATACACAGAGTAGGAAGTGATATTCCTATACTACGATCGGTTATACTTTGGTTGTCACACAGTGTTTTCTCCACACAGGACTTGGATATTATATCAGACATTCTGGTTACTAGATCTATAGTTTTAGATCTAGATTTGGGTGGTTTCCTAATCTGGGTACCTTGACAGCATTCTATGAGTATTTAGAATGGACGACTCCTGGCACGGTAGTACACCTGCAGGTAATGGAGTCACCCTCTCTAAAGGTGTCTTACAGACTAAAGCGGAGAGGGATACGCATGATTGACAGATCACTTGCTTAGGCAATTGAGTCAATCATGAGATGTCAAGTACCACACCAGATGTTGTTCTTGCAGTAGCTGCAATAAGCTGATATTAATCCAATCCTGGAGAAATAGTCGGAAGCAGTTTTAGAACATAAGTTGATGTTCTAGGGATATGATAACGACAACCTCTTTTAGGAGACGGTTGTCACTCCAGGCTTCCAAGGTGACATAGATGGCAGAGTGGCTGTCAGAGTTATATTTTCTCCTTCTGGCGAGGGGCAGTATTTTGGACAGGTGGTCCAAGGCAATCTGAGGGAGGCATGGCGCTGGGTACTGATTAAGTTCAGTTATCGATACAGTCTAAGAAGTTTGGATTTGGAGTTCATTTATGAGCTAGGTCCCATCAGATATCCAGACATACTCTAAGACAGGTATTGCTCATTTCGGGAGATTGTTTTCTCTGCGAACTTGAGATATAGAGAGACATAGAAAGAATCATCACAGCGGATCCACTCACTGAGGCTATTCCTCGAACGCAATAGTTTCGCAAACGAGCTTTGTGAGACTGACTAGTAGAGGAGTTGGGTGTTCGGTATCACACGGGCTGTGAGTATGCGACATCGCAATAATTAGCCTTGAGTGCAAGTGGGAGATTGTTGGAGATAGTGCCCTCAGAGTCAATTATTGGATCACAGGCACGTGATTGCAATGATTGAGGGAGGACCTATCCCGGGACGACAGTCTTACTCGAGATGATAGTATGCTATCTGGTTTACCTTTATCATCGTGTACTGTTTCAGGTGACCTTACAGGTCGCTATTACACGTTGATAGAGCCCCTAGGATTCTTGCTTGACGACCAGCAGTATGATGGCGATCATATACGTGGGAGCTGGGGTCTATAAGCACATCCTTAAAAGGTCCCTGGTCATGGGAGTTTCGAGACTGGGCATCGATACTCCATTAGTAGACTAGTGTATACAGTCGAGACCCCGACGAGGGGCGGTGGCCGGTCTCACAAGCCACTGGTGTCAGTTGGTTCACCTAAGATGTATACAGGTGCTCATTAGGTTATGAGTACACCGGACAGGACTCGCCGGGAACCTGCTAGTTGGGATTATACCAGACGTCAGATAGCAGTTCCCAGGTGACATGTGTACAGGTTAGTTCATCGACCTGAGATCGTCATTTGTCTCGTGTGAGTTCCCACTGTACTTTGATTACTACCCTACCACGGCTCAAAGGAGTCGTGCAAACAGGTTTTAGTTGGGTACAGTCCCGAGCCACATGGAGGCAGTGAGCGGATCTGCAGGGGTTCGTCTCTCCCGGTATTGGGGATGAGGTCGCGCTGTGTCTAGGAGAGCCATTACACAAAGCCCTCGGTCGAGGCAGGAGATTTACTGGTAGGTATTCCAGTAGTATCTCAGGGTGTTCTGGGCTTCACTCTGACACGACTTGTACCGCCTTTGGGGGTCTGACTTTTACCAACCCCCTAGGCCCGCCATGCGATGCTCATAGACGAACGGACCGGACTGTACGGATATTGTTACTGACAGGCTCAGTAGGGTGTCAGGATGAGTTCGCTTATCGACGTCCCTCTTGGTCAATAGATGGTGGCCCGTCATGTATTGGCTTATACCTCTGACGTGCTGGTGGTTAAATCCACAACCATTGTATTGACGAGTCTTTAGAGTCCACCACACTTTCAGTTACTCAAGCTTTCGGGCGAAACGCTGTAGAAGCCGTATGGAGATATGGCAGGGTCCGATCAGATACGTGCGGTATTGCACGGATCAGGATCGGACGGTTTGTACTAGTGGCCGTATGGATATATGGCAGGGTTCGATCGGATACGTGCGGTATTGCACGGATCAGGATCGAACGGATATTACTAGCCGGCTTTGTTTTAAGCCGGTCCTAGTTTAGTACAGTGTAGATTTTGTCTCATTGCATTTGTATCCGGTCGGAATACAGATGCGGGTGTGTATGCACAGTGTCGGGGTTTTCCTGTAATTTATTACGGGACCAGTTTTCTGGAGTTGCCAGTTTGCATTCCGTTCCGGCCGGTTTTCCTTTGTTCTTTCCCGGCCGGACTTTTCAGTTGGAGGGGGTTATTTGCAATTGTCCAAATAACATTTGTGGAGGGGGTTTTCTTGCAAAAGTATTCATTATGATAGAATAAGCATCCTTGCTTTTTCATGATGATTTTTGCATTAATGAGATTTGAAAGGGTATGGTGTGATAAGCATGGTTGATGTTTGGATGTGGTCACCATTCTCTTTATCCTACACTCACCTCCCTTAGTTGCTTCCCCCCCCACCATTTCCCACTTGAGAGGGCCGGCCACTTGAGTTTGAGGATGAGAGAAAATTTCTTTTTTTGGTTGTAGCACACATTTCTTCATCTTATTCTTCTAGTTTTGGAAAAAATGAAAGCACCATTTTTTCTTTAACCTTATTCCTCCTTCAAGGCAACATAACCCCAAAGAGACAAGCATCATCTACACTACATTCTACAGCACATCTTGGGCACGTCGACTTGCCAGCTTCGTGCCCGAGTTGCCTCGGCATTGAGGTGGGAGCCCGTAAAAGATACAGACGATGTGGTGCCCTTCCGGCAAGGATGCGACGACCGGAGTTTCCGCGGGAGATCGGGACGATGAGGAGAAGACCGGAGGACTCGGATCGCTTGGTATATCTCTCACCCTTTCTCTTGTTAGCTAGTGACGGTTAATGGTTTCGATCCGGGTTCATTGTCCGCGGTAGCGCCAGTTTAAAAGTTAAGAAAATTTTGATTCTGCATTTTGGCCTCGGATAGACGGCCGGGGCGCTGCCGTGGCGCAACAAAAAATGTAACAAATGCTAAAATGTGATATGGTGCATGTCATGTGCTCAAATCTGGCTTAATGCACGATTAGCGATATTTAATCGTGATTAGCATTAAAATAATGTATAATTACTCATAAAAACCTATAATTTTCTTAATTTCAACAAAATACCCTTTTTTGTAAGTTCTATAATTTTCCAAATTTTCCTCATTTATCGATATTTAATTATACCGCCTTATTAAAATATTCAATATAATATTATTTAATTATAAAAATCCCCCAAAATAATATTTTATTTTTCTGAAATGTTACACTGTTATCCCTGAAGTCTTTCGCAAAGACTCAAAACTACGAGCTCGGGCATCTCGAACGCTCTTCGGAAGGAAACGAGCAGGAAATACAGCTGTGAACTCATCCCAAGTCATAAGAAGTAGACCTGTAGCTCGGCCTCTCTCAATCGACTGGCACCGTGTCTGAGCAAGACCCGCTAGACGCAAGCTTAACCCATCTCTCGTCAGAACATCTCAATGAACGACAATTCCTAGCCATCCTATCGATGAATGTCTGTGGATCCTCCGCCGCATCTGTGCTGGTGAAAATCGGAGGCTTTAGCCTTACAAACTCCTGTAAGGATACAGAATTAGTCTCGGTAACGACAGAAACAGCTGCCTGAGCAGCAGGTACAATCACGGTCCCCGCAATAGAAGGGACATCATTGGCTCACGGAGCTCGGCTAACCCTAACTTAAATCCAACCATCTGTCATACGTCTTGAATACTCGACTCCAGCTTTGCCATCCGTCCTAGAAAATGAGGATCACTCTATCCCTGAGGGGTCGGCGTATCGCCCTGATCGGTCCTTGTCTCAAACGAGCCTACTTTAATCTCATCCCCGGCAGCAGCCCTCTGGCCCTCATAGTCTCCGGCGGCATAATGGCTGGAATAAGAAACATGATTGATAGGAACATCGTGATCGAGTTGAAGGATTTCGGGAATCAAGAAGGGAGATACAAGAAAATATACATATATCCTAAGGTCATTTAGGCGGAGTACCGTATCGTAAGTATGCCGCGGAACATACACACGCTACGTCACTCTGCTTAAGTCACCTACTCCATCTACCAAGGGTCATCCTACACTCAGAAAGGTAAAACCTATGGCTCTGATACCAACTTTGTCACGACCCGAAGGTACGGAACGCGACTGGCACTTAAATTACGAAACGTCTTAAGGCGTACGCAATCTAAGTAAGCCAAAGCCCAGAAATCTAAACTATTTAAGAAATAGAGTGAAGGAAAACTTATTTAAAGAAAGCGATTTAAACCAAATAAGTCGCATTAAACATTTTTAAAACATCAAATTTCCTAAAAATTTTGGCAGAGTTTCTTTTGTAAATACTGGCCCCGAAATGGGTACAAAACAAGAAAATTCATATACATGAATAAAGGCATCCCTAAGCGAGAGTTAGCACTTCGCCAATGGCGGAATCACAACCACATGCAATATATATCTCACCAAGTGTGAAAATAAAAATATAAGCACGAATGTAAGAAAACAACTCGTCGGCTCAAGTGACATCGGTACCAGAAATAGAATAGATACAAATCTCACAAGCTCACCATCTAAGTCCAATGTACGAAGGGTAGATGGAGTATACTAGATACAAATAAAATATACGGTGGGAGAAAAAGAAAATCCTCCAAAACCCACCTATGAGCAAACTGCAAGCCGAAGCAAACGAAGCGGAAAAGAAGGTGCACCCGCCGCTACTGTGCTGACGGGTCAGACCTGCAAGATACTGTGGCACAACGGGGGTGAGTTTCCAACTCATGAGTAGTAAGTAACATCTAATAAGGCTATCGTAAGTATGCACACAAATGCATCACAACCTACATATATCAATATGATACGATGTACTAGCGTGAATGCAATATGAATACAAAATCAAATACGAAACCTGAACATGTCTGGTATGAGAAAATCCTTCTCTTTAGCTTAGAAAAACCTTTTGTATAATAAAAACCGGAATATCATCAGTGAAATCAACAGAAAATCCGTGTCAAGCATCGACACAAAATCCTCAATATCCCGGGCTCCGTCAGTCCGGATCGGCCCGTATCATCATATCACGACCACGGTCGGTATCTTAAAGATATCTGCCGCGCCAAACTATCTCGGGCTCCGTCAGTCCGGATCAGCCCATATCATCATATCACGACCACAGTCGGTATCCTAAAGATATCCTCCGTGCCAAACTATCTCGGGCTCCGTCAGTCCGGATCGGCCCATATCATTATATCACCACGGTCGGTATCCTAAAGATATCCGCCGCGCCAAACTATCTTGGGCTCCGTCATTCCGGATCGGCCCATATCATCATATCACGACCACGGTGAGTATCATAAAGATATCCGCCGTGCCAAACTATCTCGGGCTCCGTTAGTCCGGATCGGCCCATATCATCATATCACAACCACGGTTGGTATCCTAAAGATATCCGCCACGCCAAACTATCTCGGGCTCCGTCAGTCCGGATCGGCCCATATCATCATATCACGAGGAAAACTGCAACTTGTAATTTAAAAGATAATAAGTTTATAAAATTCTTACGGTTTTCCCCAAAATCCAGAAATCTCATAAATAATGAAATCCCCAAGAAGAATCACAATGTAAAAACGTGGCGGTAATAATGGATGTCCAAAATATGAATAACCTGCAATGCGATGCATGGCTAGAAAACTATGTATAAATGATGATGCGATGAGGCAGATGACTAACAATCTACATACAATACATGATGCAATGCACCGATATTGATTTTTACGCAAGTTCTATAGTGTCCGTGACATATCAATTACCAAAGGTGTGTGTGTTAGCATGAATAGTGCACGTGCAATATGAACCAATGGTAATGGTGCAAGTGTCCTATGAAATGATATCACGAGTATATAAGATGATGCAATGCAATGAAATGAATAACTAGGAAAACTACGCATATAAATGCAAGCACTACAAGTAATACTAAACCATCGGGCGCCTCGCGCCATCCAGATGATCCCCCTATAGATGTGTACATCTACTCACCGATATGTCTCGGCTAATCTGATCCGATCTCCGCCCTGTCTTTCCACACCGCGTCCGACGCCTCTATACCCAATCCTTGAATCGCACACAATCAATTAAGAGAATAAATATACGAATAGTCACGGAACAAACGGTACAAGTCAATCACGCGTATTAACTAGACGCGCACACACTTGGTGTACAGAACACGCTCGCGACAATGCCGCAAACTACAACTAGGGTCGCTATACGTGAAAATCCACAAACTTAAAACCTAATCGAACCAATTGTGCATTCACAACACACTAAATATTATAGGAAATAAGTTATATATATCACCAAAATATCAACTTAATTAAAAATCGTTTTATTCAAAAAACCTAGTAAGCAACCCTTAACCGTTTCAGCACAATTCTAGAAGTTTTAACGAAACTAGTGGCCACAATGTTCACCCAATAATTTAATTAGGTCACACAAATAATCATTAGATTTAGTCTTACCTTATTACATTAAATCTAAAATTTTAGTTTGCAAATTATACAATTTGGACAATTTAAAAGTAGAAATTAGCAAATTAACAATTAGACTAGTTTGAAGAAATTTACCAACATGTAATTCATTATGTTAAGATTATACCTCACAATCAAGAGATCAAACTTGCAATATAGCCTCCCTAAATGATTTCTTGCTTCAAGATTCTAAGCTAGTTTGGCCAAAGAAAATTGGATGAAGATTTAATGAAGAATTTATGAGAGTTTATTTGGATTTTTGATGGATTTTGATGAATTTTTTGAGATGGAGATGAAGTGGGGAAAATTTGGTGCTGCTCATGGGGGGCTCGGCCAAGTGTGAGGGGAAGGAGAGAGAGAGTGTGTGTGTGAGATGTGTGTGGGTGAATGTAGAAGTTTCCTTAATTATATAATATATTAATTACTTTTTTTTATTCATTTCTTTTTCTTAATTGAAGTGGGAAAAATGAGTGGGGAAGTGGGGAAATGGCTGCTGCCTAGGGTCGGCCATAGGGAGGAAAGAGGGAAAAAAAGTGAGGTGTTTTGTGTGTGAGTGTAGAAACATCTGCATCATATCATACATTAATTCCTTTTCTTAATTTATTCATTTTATTTTATTTGTAGCCAATCCTAGATTTTTTTTTTCTAGAGGCATGGAGACAATTGAAGAAAAAGAAAACACATTAAAAACTAGGTTTTGGGTTGTCATGGTTTAAAATTGTGTAATTAACCCATTCCAATTTGTAATTACCACTAATTAAATGTATAAGTAAAAGTTTATAAAAATATTTAAAATAATTAATTAAGGAAAAATATTTAAGTAACTAACAATTTATAAATGACTAAATAAATACCAAATACTAGCAATTAGATAGTTAAAATAGGCATATTTAAGTCTATGATGAAAAATAATTATAGTTAAGTTTTACGGAAAATACAATTTATTTTATCGATTATCGGAAATTCTCATAAACGATTTATTTATTTATTTATTTATTTTTAAAACTCTACAGTAGGAAGACATCACTTAGGTACCGCACACTACGCCTTAACTATGGTCAACAAATATAGCACGAATACTAAGTACTCTACTTCCTAAAATGACGGAGGGTTACGACAGGTTTTTAAGAAAACCTTTTGCGTAATGAACTTGATAACATTATAGAATCGAGTGAATTTTAAAAGGAGTGTTTTTTAGGCTTTTACTAGTTTTGCTAAAGAGGTCACTCTCGGCGAAGGGATCTCGGCTCTTTCTTTATCGAATAAGGTACTGGATATTCTACAAGGAATGCCGCTATGCAAAGCAAAAACTAGAAAAGCAATCAAAAAACAAAACCGAATGGGTTGTAGCATCTGCTAGTTTCGCGAAAGAGGTCACTCCCGGTGAAGGGATCTCGGCTCTTTCCTTATCGAATAAGGTGCTGGATATTCTTCAAGGAATACCGCTATGCAAAGCAAGAACCAGAGCTACCAGTTTTTAAAACAAGTTTCTACAACATCTTTTAGATTTCTTTTATTTCATTAATCTCATTAATGAAGTCCCATCATATATGCTTCCTAAGCATTACATAAGAAACGAAAGCATCAATAGTTATTATATATCATATATATAATATAGGCATTCGTCTCAGAATATCAAGTGATCACATCACAGAATATCAGCAGCAGAAGAACACATATGAAATATTAGATATACTAGGAATTCCGTGTTTTAAATTAAGCCAGTATAAAACACGGATTCCACGGTCGCGATGAATAGCCAAACCCACATCCCTAGACCCCTACGAGAGCGGTAAGTAACCCTACCAATTCTAGAGTTAGGAGACCAGGTATGGACTCCTCGAGAAGGTCTCCCACTGGACTCTGGAACCCGGTTACTTGTGCTCCCCACATTGGGTCTATCCTAATGCAGAAAAGTAAGTAATATACATCGATGGTGACATCATCCTCAACCCGGAAGTGCCCCAATAAAAGAATATTACATACAAGGTTTTACATGAATGAAAATGAAAAACTCTCATCTCACATAAAAAAACCCGGCTATTCAAACACAACGATCCAATATAATATATCACAGCAACACATAACATCACATGTTATCAACGTAAGTAAATATACGCATCCCAATTGTCGTTGACATATAGCAACAAAACCGGTGAAACACCACATATTACACTTACGGTCGCAGAAAAGAAAGTGAAAAACTACAACAATTGGAATCCGCAACCACCTTAGACATCATAAACCCAATGTATCACATACTTTGGATTTCATGCCCAACCAAATGAATTCCTTAGACATCACATGTCTAACAATTATAAACCCCGCATTTTAGTCTCAATATTGAAAACACTTTTCAATAATCTGTCGGGTAATTCAACAATATTCCCGACAACTTGATCGAATGCTTGTCGGAAACTTTAGTAGACGGCCGCACCACCGATATCGTCGACGAAGTGCACTAAGGCGGAACACCGCGGCCGCGAGCACCCGAACGGATGCTTTTGGATACGAGGTTCTCCTACAGTCACTTGGTCGGGGCTATGGGGCATGGCTATCTAGTAAGGTTACCCGGCGAGTATCCGCATACACTACGTAATTGCGACGGACTTTTCATCCACATCAAAATTCCGTGGCAACCGATCAAATGAGACTAAATTGCTAGATTTATAAAATTCAAACTAGTTATCACATAACTAATTATGTGGATTCCAAATATTGTATCACAATCACAGTTAGCTAGACGATGTTAAACTTTTCGATCGAATAAACAAACACCCAAAATTTCCCAAAGAGCTCAACACTTGAGCGGAGTTTAAAAAGTACCCAGAACATGCCACAGCACCTATGAACCATCCGTAAAAGGGCCGACCCATGCCTCACTCATGTTGCCACGGAACTGCCGCAAACCCTAGGGTATGACCGCGGTTCCGCGATCCAAAAATTCGAGTTTGGGTATCGTTCTTCTAGAGGGTCCACAAAATCGCTTGCATGATTTTCTGAAGATTTTAAACTTGGAAAAAATCCAACTCTTGGAAAATTTTCAGCAAGGGAAAATATGAGTTATTGATATCCGTTCGAACATTTTAACGTCGTCTAAATAACCTGAATAGATGTTAGAATTACGATTACGAAACACTCCGAATTTCCTTTGCAGAAAGTTAACATCATAAGCAAATTTAGCAAAAACAAGCAACACCTGAAATACCAAAACCCAGAGACTGGAACACAGGAAAAATTTGAAGCCAAAATACCCCAGAAGAACCGGCGAGCTCGGATATTTTGCTCATGTGGCCAGCCAAAGACAGGTGGGGAGGGTTCAAATTTCTACTGTGTTCATGTTACATCTCATATAACATTCTGTAGTTGCTAAAAAAATTTTTAGGGGCTTTGAAAAAATTGACAGAAACTAGATTTTAGAATCGGGTCTTTCGGAGTTGTTTCGGTTTCGTAATCCTACAAAAATCGTCTAATTCTATAGCTTGGCTCTGATACCACTGTAGGGTTACGTAGCGCGGCAGCAAGGTTTCGGGAGGTATCGTCCATGCCAATTTCAAATTTTTGCCATGCTAAACAACCCTAACCCTAGAATCTTAACTAGAGATTTAGACGAAAGAACAATGTAAACAACTTTATATCAAAGTGAATGAGGAATACAATCTTTGTAGACCGGTCCTTCACTTCTAAAGCTCTGTGTAGTAGTCCCTTCGCTCCAAGTAGTGAACACCCGAACTCTAGTAAGGATTCACATGAAGAAATGAACAAGCTTGCTCGAAGTCTTCGAGGCCGAAGATGATCTACATCGAGGAGACTCAAGCTCATGCTATCTCTTCACTAATGGTAGATTAGTGAAGCAAACACCCTAAACTAAATGGGTAATATAGGAGAGGATGATGTAGTAGGAATTGGGCTCACTTTAGATTTATTTTTATCACAATATTTCATCACCATTTCAAAAGCTAGAAAGCTTTTTCAAGAGGAAGAAGAAGATGAAGTGGAGATGAGAATGAAACTCTTGAGGTGAGAATAAAAACCATGGTTGAGTTAATATCACACACTAACTCATGTGGAGAATCAACCATGGCTAAGGATAATGGTTAGGTTAATAAATATCTACAAGTGAAACAAAATTAGTGGACTTGGTCAATGGTTCCACAAGTTTCTATAAGCTTGCAGCCATGACAAATTTTCAACCAATTTTGATTTATTTTGATAAATAAAAACCCCTCATTATATCAAGCATGGTGTGAGTCTCATACACCCATGTAGTATGTGGTATTTAACATGACACAAATAAAATGTACATTAATATATATCACATATATACTATATGCACACAAGTGAGAAAAAAGAAATTTTTAAGTGAGCTCATATTAATTAATGTAATTCAATATATCAAATTTATAATTATACATTAAATTATTAAATCAACACTTGATTTAATAATCCGGCTATATCACATACAACCGGCTAATATCAAATGTAACAACCTATCGAATTAACACTTGATCCGATAACCCGGCTATATCACATATAACCGACCGATATCACATATCGCGAGAAAAGAATACGGTATAATATACGCGTATTAATTCGGTCCCTCACATATCACATATGTGCTCCTATTTCGTTTCGCATGAACCAGGAAACCTCTGTGTAGGACTCTAAAAACTCGTCAATACGCCGGCAGTAGGTAATGATCATATCAAACACCCACAAGCCGCAAGCGGTCTGCTAAACGTAACGGCCAACCGGGTATTGAGCGATCAGAAGATCAATAAGCAAGACTGCTCATTACTCCTGCGAATCCAATCAGTAACACTACCGTACAGTCCGGTCTCTTCATCAGATATGTCGCATATCATAGCCTGGGGGTGGTATAACGTCAGACCCCAATAGCTTGATAATTCATGCCGATGCAAGGTCCATAACGGTTCGTGAAACTACTGATAACACTTACCAGTAGATTTCAGCAACCCTGGCCAGGTATTTCCTGTTATGGCCAATCAAGCATAACATAACATCAACCCCCAATACCGGGAGAGACGAATCCCCTCCTATCGCTCATTGCCTCCATGTGACTCGGGACTGTACCCAAAAACCACATTTTTGCTTGATCTCTTGAACGTGGTATGGTGTAAATCAAAGCACAGTGGGAATCACACAAGACTCTATGACGATCTCGGGTCAACAGACTAACCTGTACCAGTGTCACCAGAGAACTGCTATCTGATGATAGGTATAATACCATCTAGGAGTTCTCGGCGAGTCCGTTCAGTGTACCCAGTCTCCACTGAGTACCCGTATACCATCTCTGATGTCATATACCAATGGCTATGGGATCATCCATGACCCATCATATGGGTCGAGAAGCATATACGCTAGTCTACTCTGGAGTATCGATGCCATGTCTCGATACTCCCACGAGTAGGAACATTTGAAGGATGTACTTACCGACTACCTCTGCCCCAGTAGTATGATCTACATCATAGTCCTGGTAGTTAAGTACTCATCCTAAGGGCTTTATCAACATGTAATAAAGAGACAATAAGTGTACATGTTAAGATAAAGAGCAACCAGATAGCACACTATCATGTCGAGCAAGAAAGTCCTCCCTATATATGTCCAAGCATCCACCATAATATACATCGTATGAACAGTAATGGCCTCTAGGGCATACATATAACTAACAGTTAGATAGCAGTTCTCAGGTGATATGAGTATAGGTTAGTCTGTCGACCCGAGATCGTCATTTGTCTCGTGTGAGTTCCCACTGTGCTTTGATTACTATCCTACCACGACTCAAAGGAGTCGTGCAAACAGGTTTTAGTTTGGTACAGTCCCGAGCCACATGGAGGCAGTGAGCGAATCGTCGGGGATTCATCTCTCTCGGTATTGCGAGTTTATGTCATGCTGTGCACGGGTGGCCATCACTAGAAATCCTTGGCCAAAGTAGACGGGAATTACTGATTTGGATCAGTAGATTCTCAGTGGGTGATGGGTTTCATACTGAAAAGAAATATCGCGTTATTAGGGGTCTGACTTTATCCACCCTTTAGACCCGATATGCGATACTCTTAGAAAAACGGACCGGACTGTATGGAGATTGTCACAGACTGGCCTAGTAAGGGTTTGGATGAGTTTGCTCGTCGGTCTTCCTTTCGCACAATACCTGGGTTGCCATTACGTACAGCTAGTGTCGCTGACGTGCTTGTGGTTAAACCCACTGCCAGTGTATTGATGAGTCTTTAGAGTCCCATACAGAGGGTTTCCCTGGTTCAGGCAAAATTATGTAGTAGCCGGATTTTGATATGTGCAGGGTTCCGATCGAATGATTGTACGAGTTACCCAGACTTTCGATCGGATGGTTGATAATACTAGCTGGCTCGGGTTTGAGCCGGATTATTAAATCAGATATTGATTTAATAATTTACGTATATATATTTCGATATGTATATTCTAGTATTATGTTCTTTGGGTTATTCTATCTTTTTGGGTATTCTTATTTTGGTACGAATACAGGTATGTATATACAGTTGAGTGTAATCCGTATTTATATGGAAAACATTCTAGAAGGTGGACACCTCATTTTGGTTTATCCATTTATTAAATTAAATGGAAATGAGGTGTCAAGGTAAAGAAGAGAGTATGGTGAGACCCATGCTTGAATAGTATTAACAAATGAATTGTTAATTCATTTATGCTGACTATTCAAGTATGGTTGCAATATTATATTTGGAAAATTGTTTTACAAAACAATGCTTGATCTTTTTCTCTCACTAGAGATGGTTCATTTTTGACATGGGATTTTTCTCACTCTCACCATTTGCTTGCTCTCTTCACTTACTTTTCTTGACCTCCTCCATCTTCTTCATCTTCTATCCTACCATCTCATGTGTTGAGAATCATGGGTAGAAGAGAAATAGATAAACACTAGAGCTATTCACTACATCCTTAGGCAATCTAGATTAGCAACCTAGAGTCCCTAGTTGCTGTTGGAATTCCATAGCACCCTACTGGGTTTTCACAGCAACTACCATGCCAAATTTAAAAATTCTAAGGTGCTAATCAATCCTAAGCTAGGATTAAGCTAGAGTAAATAGACGAAATGAACATGTAATCTACCATTATACTAAGTGAATGATGAATACAACCTTTGTAGACCGGTCCTTCACTTCTAAAGCTCCGTATAGTAGTCCCTTCGTTGCGAGTATCGATCTCCTGAACTCTAGTATGGGTTCTCCCGGAGAAATGAACAAGCTTGCTCGAAGTCTTCGAGGTCGAAGATGATTTACGTCGAGCAGACTCAAGCTCATGCTACCTCTTCACTAATTGTGAAATTAGCGAAGCAAACATCCTAAACTAAATGGCAAGTAGTAGAGGATGATGAATTAAGAAGTGGGCTCTCTTTGGATTTATTTTTCTCACAATATTTTCTCACCTTGAGAAAAGCTAGTGAGCTTTTCTCATGAGGAAGAAGAAGCCCAAGTGAAGAGAAGAGAGAATGAATTCAAGAGGTGCGTATAGCAACCATGGGTGAGTTAGTGTCATACACTAACTCATCTAGAGAGTTTACCATGGCTAACTATAATGGTTAAGTTAATAAATATCTACAAGAAAAACAAATGAGTGGACTTAGTCAATGGTTCCACAAGCTTCTACAAGCTTGAACCATGTGACTAATTTCCACTAATTTGGTTTGCTTTAGATAAATAAAATCCTTACATTATAATTAGTATGGTGTAACTCTCATACACCCATGTAGCATGTAGCATCTAGCATGACACAGAAGTTGTACATTAATATATATCACATATACAATAATGCACACAAGTGAGAAAAGAAATCATAAGTGAGCTAATATTAGTTAATGTAATCTAGTATATCAAATATACAATCATACATTAAATTATTAAACCAACACTTGATTTAATAATGCGGCTATATCTCATATAACCGACTAATATCAAATGCAACATCTTATTGAATCAACACTTGATCCGATAACCCGGCTATATCACATATAACCGAGCGATGTCACAAATCATGAGAATAGAATGCGGTATCTCATACGTGCATCAATCTCGGTCCCGCACATATCTCATATGTGCTCCTACTCCGTTTCGCATGAACTAGGATACCTTTGTGTAGAACTCTAAAGACTCGTCAATACGCCGGCAGTAGATGATGATCATATCAAACACCCACAAGCCGCAAGCGGTATGCTAAACGTAACGGTCACCCGGGTATTGAGCGATCAGAAGATCAACAAGGAAGCCTTCTCATACTCCTGCGAATCCAATCAGTAACACTAACGTACTGTCCAGTCTCTTCGTCTGATATGTCGCATATCTCGTTTAGGGATGGTAAACGTCAGACCCCAGTAACTCGATAATTCATACTGATATGAGGCTCATAACGGGTCGAGAAACTACTGGTAACACTTACCAGTAAATCTCATAATCAGCACTGACCAGGGACTTCTTATTATAGCCAATTGAGCATAGCGCAACATCAACCCCCAATACCGGGAGAGACGAATCCCCTACTATCGCTCATTTCCTCCATGTGACTTGGGACTGTACCCAAAAACCACCGTTTTGCACGTTCTCATGAACGCGGTAAGGTGGAAATCAAAGCACAGTAGGAATCACACATGACTCTGTGATGATCTCGGGTCAACAGACTAACCTGTACCAGTGTCACCAGAGAACTGCCATCTGACGTGAGGTATAATACCATCTGGGAGTTCTCGACGAGTCCGTCCAGTGTAACCAGTCTCCACTGAGCACCCGTATACCATCTCTGATGTCAAACACCAATGGATATGGGATCATCCATTGCCTATCTACATGGGTCGAGAAGCTATGCGCTAGTCTACTCTGGTATATCAATGCCCCGTCTCGATACACCAACGACTAGGGATATTAAAGGATGTACTCAAAGACTACCTTTGTCCCACTAGTATGATCTGCATCATAATCTAGGTAGTCAAGTACGCATCCTAAGGGCTTTACCAACATGTAACAGAGAGACAATCAGTGTACATGTTAAGATAAAGAGTAACCAGATAGCATACTATCATATCGAGCAAGAAAGTCCACCCTATATATGTCCAAGCATCCACTACAATATACATCGCATGTACAGTAATGGCCTCTAGGGCATACATATAACTAACAATCTCCTACTTGCACTAGGACTATCATATAGCAGTGGTTGTAGTATCTCATACTATACCATCCCATAAAAGTCTCTCTCTAGGAAAAGGCCTTTGTGAGTGGATCCGCCGTATTCTCCTCTGAGTCTACTCTTCTAATCTCGATCCCCTGGAGATCTACCATCTCCATGATCAGGTGATACTGCCTTAGAATATGTCTGGATCACTGATGGGATGGGGGTTCCTACGCATAAGCCACAACTCCATTGTCACACAATGGTAGGAATGAAGTTCATCTCATGAACTAATAAACACCCAGACTTCCTCTTTGGTAGCATCTTTGTTAGCGATGTATCGGGCCTTTATCTTCTAGTTTGCCACGGTATTAAGCTTGGAACTCTTCCAACATACCGTCCCTCCACTGAGGGTAAAGACAATGTCTGTGACTGACATTCAGTCGACCTTACCACCCAGGAAGCTATCCAGTGATTCTCCCCCGGATCGATTGATACCATCTCACTACACCTAGTGAGAATCCTAACAGCCACTTAGATCTATCTCATAGATCCAAAACCCAGAATTTAGGAGGTATCACATTGACCCTATATGGAGAATCAATATGATAAGAGGAGATTGACCGAGTGTAGCATAGAAAACTCCTTTCCTATCAAGAGTATGACATCCACGTACAATACGAGGAAGACCACCTTACTCTCTACTACCTTTTTGTATATATAAGGTTCATTTACCATTTTGATGAAGTCAAACGCTTTGACTACCACATAAAAACAGATGTTCCAACTCCGCGATGCCTGTTTTAATCTGTAAAGCAACTTGCACACGTATCCACTGCTCCCACTGTCTACGAAGCCCTCTGGCTGTGTACTTATA
The DNA here is from genome assembly GCA_030015575.1 of Agapanthus africanus. Classification (NCBI taxonomy): domain Eukaryota; kingdom Viridiplantae; phylum Streptophyta; class Magnoliopsida; order Asparagales; family Amaryllidaceae; genus Agapanthus; species Agapanthus africanus. The sequence continues at coordinate 159,817,636 of CM057343.1, forward strand.
GATGCTCTCTTCTAAATCACTATCTAGAAAAGCAGTCATGACACCCAACCGCCAGATATCGTAGTTATGGTATGTAGCAGTGGCAAGTAGGATCCAGATGGACTTAAGTATAACCACTGGAGAAAAGGTTTCATCATTATCTATACCTGGTTGATGACGAAAACCTTTTGCAACAAGTCTTAGCTTTGAAAGTCTCAACTTTTTCATGTACATCAAGTAATCTTCTCAAGATAAACTTGCTCCTGATGGGGATTTAACCCTTCAGATATAGCAATCAAATTCCATACTTTGTTGGTGTACATAGATTCTATCTCAGATCACATGGCATCTAGCCATTCTTACAGAGTCTCCACTCTTGATGGCCTGCTCGAAATTAGTTTGGTCATCATCTTATGATGCAATCCTCGTTCCCTCTGTCATAAAGAAAACCGAAGTATCTCTCAGGCGGATGATGAACCCTACCAGATCGGCGGAGAGGCCGAGGTTCATTGGGAGCTATTGAATCCTCCGGTTTTACCAAATCGTCAGATGTAGTTTGTATAGCTGGAACTCCTTCCAGTTCAACCTCATGACCACAAATTTCTTTCAAAATAAATCTCTTTTCCTAAAAAGGTGGCATGCCGAGAAATAAAACACCTTTTGTTCCCCGGTGCGGTAGAAGATATTCCCTTGCGAATGCTTAGGATATCCAACAAACATCCACAGAACTGACCTTGCCTCGAGCTTGTCCGGATTTTGCTTTTGACAAAGGCCAGACAACCCCAAATCTTAACTTACTTAAGAAATGGGCTCTTCTCATACCATATCGCATATAGAGTAGTAGACACCTGATTTGGTTGGAATACTATTCAATAGGTATGCGGCTTCACATGTGCATAACTCCCAAAAGGAAATAGGCAACTCAGTAGTACTCATCATAGAGCGCACCGTATCTAATAGGGTACGATTGCTCCATCCCGATAAACTGTTGTGCTGTGATGTATACGGAGGAGTAATGCTGAGAGAGAATCTCATTCTCTTTTTGAATAGTCCAGGAATTCTGTGCTCAAGTATTCTCCTTCATGATTGTTCATACCATAATTCTGCATTATTATATTCCCCATTCTTATTCATTTTACAAATAAACAGGTACTTTTGACCCATGTCTGCTACATAGTTGCAGGTTACAGGTTCTCAGAACAAAACAGTGAAAAAGATGAAAAGGCGATACAAAAGTGAGACTACGACCAACAAATGGAAGAATCTTGATCAAGCCTACAGTTTGAAGACTAAACGAAGATCAATGAACAAGTTCATAAAGTACAATGGCAGTGCAAGGTTCAAGACTTCAACATGAAGCAAACGGTAAAGTCCACGACATTATTCACTGTGGAAATCTGGAAGAAATCTAGAAGCCAATCTGAGAAAAAAACTGAAGAAAACAAAAGGAAAAATGCAACAGAAGAACACCTAGAAATCTGAGCCCAAGACCCATCTATTTGACCGTGGAACCGCGGCCAAACATGGGTTTTGTCCGCGGATCCGCGGCCATGAAGGACACGTGTCGGTGCAAAATCTTTGTAGCGGTGCGTCGGTGCATTATCTCGGTTTCTTAGGGGGTAAAATTGTAAAAGCAGATGTGCGGCGAATGTAACCCTAGGGTTTCTATAATCTATAAATAGAAACCCTATTGCTCTTTTTGGAGCATGCCTCTTCTTGTGCCTCATTTCATCTATCTAAATTCAGATCTGTAAATTTCTGTAAAGAAGGAAGAGAGCATCAAATAAAAATTGGGATTTTGTGTAAATTTCTGTAAATTGCACAAGAAGAGGCATGCTCCAAAAAGAGCATTAGGGTTTCTATTTATAGATTATAGAAACCCTAGGGTCACACTCGCCGCAAATCTGCTTTTACAATTTTATCCCCTAAGAAACCGAGATAATGCACCGACGCACCGCCATAAAGATTTTACACCGACAAGTGTCCTTCATGGCCACGGATCCACGGCCAAAACCCATGTTTGGCTGCGGTTCCACGGCTAAATAGAAGGGTCTTGGGCTCAGATTTCTAGGTGTTCTTCTGTTGCATTTTTCCTTTTATTTTCTTCACTTGTTTTCTCAGATTGACTTCTAGATTTCTTCCAAATTTCCACAGTGAATAATGTCGTGGACTTTACCGTTTGCTTCATGTCGAAGTCTTGAACCTTGCACTGCCATTGTACTTTGTGAACTTGTTCATTGATCTTCGTTTAGTCTTCAAACTGTAGGCTTGATCAAGATTCTTCCATTTGTTGGTCGTAGTCTCACTTTTGTATCGTCTTTTCATCTTTTTCACTGTTTTGTTCTGAGAACCTATAACCTGCAACTATATAGCAGACATGGGTCAAAACCACCTGTTTATTTGTAAAATGAATAAGAATGGGGAATATAATAATGCAGAATTATGGTATGAACAAATACCCCCAAACTTATCTTTTGCTCGTCCTCGAGCAAACCTAGTTTTATTCTCGAAAAAGACCCAGCCTCACTTTCGCAGGGAAACGCGATTGCACCGAGCTCGTGCAACAAGCCGTTAAACCTCTGGGTGTCCCTAGTAGGAGGAGTGTTGTCTCCTGAGGGTTTTCAGCGGACACTACCCATAAAATCCTATCAATTCGGCATATTAACTTTTATTCTCCAATTAGGTTTTCTCACAAGGAATTCTATTATCTTAGACTCATAAATTATCCACCCGTATTTTCACGCTTCCTTATCATTTAACTTAAGATTATATATGTTCTGTAAATTCACTTAGCTTTTAGCATCTTTTAAGTTTTCCTTCTAGGGTTCCATCTCAATTTAGGAATTTTTATCATCTCTAGTAAAGATATAAGTCCTATTTTTCATTTCTATCTCTTATCTAAACCCCAATCACATACCCCTACGTGTGTGTATATATCACCCCTACACTTGGAAATTCAAATCAAGCTATTATACTCTTGTCCGTCGTCCAAAGCATTTCTTAATTGGTGAATTCTTAGATGAAATTTGCTCACACATCTTTCATGTGACCGTTAATACTTCTCGAGGTACCAACGACCGATTACAAAATATGTTTGCACATTAAGGCGTAATTCCTAGTCTTGTAATCCCTAAGGCTTTTAGCAGTGACTCCCAAACCAGTTGGTCTAAGGCACTAGGTGATGAAGCACCCTCGCTAAATATTTTTTTCAATTAATGCAGCCTTAAGTAATTACAAAAACCAGTGTTCATTTTTTTATCTCTTTATTCACACTTGTATTTTTATTTTATTTTTCTCCGTACTAAGGACTTTAGACAAGAGCATTTCAAGATCTCTTCTACTAATCCAAGTTTCAAGGTTCGTGTTTGTGTAATTTGTAGGGTATATATTTTCAGAATTTAGACTTAAGCTTAGGAATTATTTTTCAAACTTATACTTTAATAAAAAATATCAATACTTTTCCCTTGTTTTAACTTAGCCCAAGAAGTCAACTCGAAATTTGCCTCTTTCTAAATAAACTACAAAGACATATACTTTCTACCGTTAAATTTTAAGAAAGGTTATTTTTAGGGTTTTAATTTACTAAGTCTAAGATCTAGTTGTTCCTAGCTAGTTAACCTATTTGTCAAACTCAAGTTAATTATGTCCAAAATTGAATGTTTTAATTTTTATAATTTTTGAAAATTTTCAATTTTTATTGGTTTTAAAAATAAGTATGCAAATGCAAAAATGTACATATGAATGCGAAGGAAGAAAGCTTACCGAGCAATGAGCACATCAAAGGACATAATACTTATACCCGTTTTGGTTTTCTACTTCTGACTTATATTCTATGAATTTCTCAAAAGGTTCAGACTTGTGTTTCAACAGGAACATATGTCTGAATCTTGAGAGATCATCAGTGAATGTAATGAAGTACAAAGAACCATTTCTGGTATGTGTAGACAGGGGACTTACATACATCATTATGTATCAGTCCCAAGAGTTCACGAACTCTTTCTCTGTTTTAAGTAAACGGAGCTATGGTCATAGTATCTTTGTGACATGACTAGCAAGTTTCACAAGATGTAAATTCAAACTGATTAAAATATACATCTTAATGTAACTTCGCTAGTCTGGTCGCATTGATATGACCTAGTCTATAATACCTTAAGAAGGAGTCGTTCATTTCTGAACTCTTCTCCTTGTGTATGTTCTGTACATTGAGATCTGTAATTTCATTTAGAACGTATATGCTTTTAGATAACGTGCCTGAACCGATCAAATCTTGATATAGGAAATGTTCAAAACATTATCCAACAATACAAAATTAAATCCTTCTTTACTAAATAAAGAGACTGATATGAAGTTGTATATCAGGTTCGATATCTAATAACATTCGTTCAGAATCAATGTACTTGATAATACAGGGTGATAAATGCCAACAACTTGGCTACAACAATTGCACTGTTTCCAACTCTTGAAATTTTATCACCCGTTCTCAGTTCTCTACCTATCTATTGCCCATGTAACAGATTAAATATGTGGGATCCTGATCCGGTATCACATACCCAGGACGTAAAGGATACTGAGAAAACAGTTCTCGGTAATGAACACACCCGAAGAAGATGCATCATCATGCACTTTCTTTGTTTGGGCGGCACAGGAATTCTGGTAATCCCCTATTTCCTGCTCGGTCTTATAACAATTATAAGTTGGAGCGGGACCAACGTTCCCCAGCACAGTATAACAAGCGGGTTCGGTCAATACATCCATATTATTATCTTGATTAAAGCGTGACATGGTCGCTACCTGGAGAGAGAGAAGAAAATACTCAGCGTATGGTCTTGCAAGATTAGATTGGTTATTATTTTATCTAATCAGGAAGGCTTCCACTGTTTTTATCAAATCTACCTTCAAACCCTGAAAGGTTAGACTAGCTGGGATTAATTACACCCTACAAGTTTGCCAATCTTTCAGCCAGGCCTGTGCCGGTTCTTTGAGAGAGGTTCCCCGTGCTTTCGCACGAACCTAATTAAAATAAACCTCGTTTTCCCAGGGGCGTAACCCCGTTGACACCTTTCTAGACACCTACTTGATCGGCTAATTGTAATGTGCAAGACTCTCCCAGGAGTAACAATTACTCGTAGTGGGTATCAGGATCCAACTATCTCATAGAAGGTATGCAATCTCATTGCAAATTTCAACACTTGAAATTCCCGATAATATTTTACCCCTAGCATCCTATGACCTTGACAAAAGCCAACAAACCATAAAGTGCTAGTCAAGTTCAACCCGTACATTTCCTGATTGAATTAAACCCACTCGCGACCCTTGATGAAAGCCAACAAAGTCGCACGACTACCCTAACTCAATCGCATCATATGCTTATGCAGATAACGATAAATAGCTACTGCACACTATGCCTTGACGAAAGCCAACAAACGTAACACGAATACTATGAAGTACTTATCTAAAATGACGGAGGGCTACGACAGGTTTTTAATAAAACCTTTTGCGTAATGAACTTGATATCGTTGTAGAATCAAATGATTTAAATGGAGTGTTTTTGAGTCTTTTACTAGTTTTGCTAAATAGGTCACTCCCGGTGAAGGGATCTCGGCTCTTTCCTTATCGAATAAGGTGCAGGATATTTCACAAATACCACTATGCAAAGCAAAAACTATAGAAGCAATCAAAAGATGAAACCGACGGTTGTAGCATCTGCCAGTTATTGCTAAAGTGGTTACTCTCGGTGAAGGGATCTCGGCTCTTTCCTTATCGAATAAGGTGCTGGATATTCTACAAGGAATACCGCTATGCAAAGCAAGAACTAGAGCTACCTGTTTTTGAAAATTCGATTCCACAACATCTTTAGGTTTATTTTCTTTCATTATCTAATTAATGAAGTCCCATCATTTTATGTTACCTAAACATCACAGATAAATACAACGTACGCTTATGCCATTCGCATTCGCCTCGATGTTCCCTCATGCACCGTTAGGTTAGGTAACTAACGGCAGAGCGGGGCATGGCTAGCGTGGGTGTAAAACATAAGCAACGTCTATATAGTATACCACATATACTATATACAATATCTATCTCATCATATACAGTGATCACATCACAGAATATCACAGCAGAAATCAACATATGAAATATTGGATATACTAGGATTTCCGAGTTTTATATTAAGCCTGTATAAAACACGGATTCCACGGTCATGATGAATAGCCAAACCCACATCCCTAGATCCCTATAAGAGCGGCAAGCAACCCTACCAATTCTAGAGTTAGGCAACCCGGACTCGACGCCTCGAGATAGTCTCCCACTGGACTCTAGAAGCCGGTTACGTGTGCTCCCTTCCTTAGGTCTATCCTAATACGGAAAAGTAAATACATCAACGGTGACATCTTCCTCAACCCGGAAGTGCCCTAATAAAAGAATATTACATACAATGAATTTTACATGAATGAAAATGAAAAACTCTAATCTCACATAAAACCCCCGGCTATTCAAACACGACGATCCAATATAACATATCCCAGCAACACATAACATCACATGTCATCAACGTAAGTAAATATGCGTATCCTAATTATCGTTGAGATATAGCAACAAAACCGACGATACACCATATATTACACTTACGGTCGCAGAAAAAAAGTGAAAAACTATAATAATTGGAATCCGCATTGCCCTTAGACATCATAAACCCGGAATATCACATATTCTCGATTTCATTCCTAATAATGCAAATTTTACATTTAGGTCTCAACCATGAATACACTTTTTAAAGGAAGTCGGGTGATTCAACAAGATTCCTGATTCCGTCCGAGGCCGAAATGTTAAACTTGCATGCAAATGGATAGATTCCAATAATTGTATCCCATCACAAATATCCGGACGATGTTAAACTTTTCGATCGATTCATCAAAGTTCCACAATTTCCCGACAGCTCAACACTTGAGCACAGTTTTAATAATACCCGGAACATGCCACAGTACCTATGGATCAACCGTAGAAGGGCAAACCCAAGCCTCAATAATGGCACCACAGAACTGCCACAAACCCTAAGGTTCAAAGCGGTTCCATGGTCATTATGTCGAGTTAGGATTTCATTCTTCTAAAGGGTCTACAGAATTACTTGCATGTTTTTTCGAATACGTTAAACGTGGAAAAATGGGTTTTTGACATTCGATCAAACTTTTTAACTTGGCCTAGATAACTTGTGAAAACCCAAAAACAATGTTAAACTATGAATACGAAACACTTCGAATTGTTTATAGTGTAAAATTACATCTCATGCAAAATTAGCAAAAACAAACAACACCTGAAACACCAAAACCCAGTCTTTGGAACACCCTGCAAATTTCAAGTAAAACCAAAAATATTTGGCCGGCCACTACCTACATGATCTCGTCCAAAATTCGAGAAAATTGCCTGAAATTTTCATGTTACATCTCATACAACACTCTGCACTTGTTTTAAATTTTTTTTGAGGTCATTTAAAAATCGACAGAACCCGTATTTGGTGTTTCAAATTTCGGAGTTCGTTTCGGTTTCGTAATCTAACAAACATCGTCAAATACTCTAGCCTGTCTCTGATACGACTGTTGGGATTCCTTAGCACCCTACTGGGTTTTCACAGCAACTACCATGACAAATTTAAAAATTCTAAGGTGCTCTTCAATCCTAAGTTAGGATCAAGCTAGACGAAATGAACATGTAATCTACCATTACACTAAGTGAATGATGAATACAACCTTTGTAGACCGGTCCTTCAGTTCTAAAACTCCGTGTAGTAGTCCCTACGCTGCAAGTATTGATCTCCCGAACTCTAATACGGGTTCTCTCAGAGAAATGAACAAGTTTGCTCGAAGTCTTCGAGGCCGAAGATGATCTACGTCGAGGTGACTAAAGATCATACTACCTCTTCACTAATTGTGAAATTAGTGAAGCAAACACCCTAAACTAAATAGCAAGTAGTAGAGGATGATGAAGTAGGAAGTGGGCTCCCTTTAGATTTATTTTTCTTACAATATTTTCTCACCTTGAGAAAAGCTAGTGAGCTTTTCTCGTAAGGAAGAAGAAGCCCAAGTGAAGAGATAAGAGAATGAACTCATGAGGTGAGAATAGCAACCATGGGTGAGTTAGTGTCATACACTAACTCATGTAGAGAGTTTACCATGGCTAACTATAATGGTTAAGTTAATAAATATCTATAAGTAAAACAAATTAGTGGACTTAGTCAATGGTTCCACAAGCTTCTACAAACTTGAACCATGTGACTAATTTCCACTAATTTGGTTTGCTTTAGATAAATAAAAACCTTACATTATAATTAGTATGGTGTAACTCTCATACACCCATGTAGCATGTGGCATCTAGCATGACACAGAAGTTGTACATTAATATATATCACGTATACACTAATGCACACAAGTGAGAAAAGAAATCATAAGTGAGCTAATATTAGTTAATGTAATCTAGTATATCAAATATACAATCATACATTAAATTATTAAATCAACACTTGATTTAATAATGCGGCTATATCTCATATAACCGACTAATATCAAATGCAACATCTTATCGAATCAACACTTGATCCGATAACCTGGCTATATCACATATAACCGAACGATGTCACAAATCACGAGAATAGAATGTGGTATCTCATACGCGCATCAATCTCGGTCCTGCACATATCTCATATGTGCTCCTACTCTGTTTCGCATGAACCAGGGCTCTGTGTAGGACTCTAAAGACTCATCAATATGCCGGCAGTAGGTGATGATCATATCAAACACCCACAAGACGCAAGTGGTCTGCTAAACTTAACGGCCATCCGGGTATTGAGCGATTAGCAGATCAACAAGCAAGACTGCTCATTCTCCCGCGAATCCAATCAGTAACACTAACGTACAATCCGGTCTCTTTTTCTGATATGTCGCATATTTCGTCTAAGGGTGGTAAACATCAGACCCCAGTAACTCGATAAGTCGTACCGATATGAGGCTCATAACGGGTCGAGAAACTATGGGTAACAATTACCAGTAAATTTCATAACCAGCCCTGGCCAGGGACTTCCTATTATAGCCAATCGAGCATAGCGCAACATCAACCCCCAATACCGGGAGAGACGAATCCCCTCCTATCGCTCATTGCCTCCATATGACTCGGGTTTGTACCCAAAAACCACCGTTTTGCATGTTCTCATAAACGTGGTGAGGTGGAAATCAAAGCACAGTGGGAATCACACAAGACTCTATGACGATCTCATGTCAACAGACTAGGTCAGTCCATAAACAAGTATTAATGAGGAAATGAAAACTATAACTAAAAAAAATAGAATGTTTATACAAAAATGGAATGTGTTAGGGATATACGGACTCGAACCGTAGACCTTCTCGGTAAAGCAGATCAAACTTATTATTATCGAAATGATTCGAACTGTTTCAAAGACCCAACATGCATTTTGTTGCATTGAGATCTTTCATCAACTGAACCTGTAGCAGTGTCACCAGAGAACTGCAATCTGACGTGATGTATAATAACATCTGGGAGTTCTTGGCGAGTCCGTCCAGTGTACCCAGTCTCCACTGAGCACCCGTATACCATCTTTGATGTTAAACACCAATGGATATGGGATCATCCATCGCCCATCTACATGGGTCGAGAAGCTATGCGCTAGTCTACTCGGGTATATCGATACACCCACGACTAGGGACATTAAAGGATGTACTCAAAGACTATCTTTGTCTCACTAGTATGATCTGCATCATAATCTAGGTAGTCAAGTACGCATCCTAAGGGCTTTACCAATATGCAACAGAAAGACAATCAGTGTACATGTTAGGATAAAGAGTAACCAGATAGCATACTATCATATCGAGCAAGAAAGTCCTCCCTATATATGTCTAAGCATCCACTACAATATACATCGCATGTACAGTAATGGCCTCTAGGGCATACATATAACTAACAATCTCCCACTTGCACTAGGGCATCATATAGCAGTGGTTGTAGTATCTCATACTCAACCATCCCATAAAAGTCTTTCTCTTGGAAAGGGCCTTTGTGAGTAGATCTGCCGTGTTGTCCTCTGAGTCTACTCTCCTAACCTCGATCCTTTAGAGATCTACCATCTCCATGATCAGGTGATACTGCCTTCGAATATGTCTGGATCACTGATGTGATGGGGGTTCCTACGCATAAGCCACAACTCCATTGTCACAAAATGGTATGAACGAAGTTCATCTCATGAACTAATAAACACCTAGGCTTCCTCTTTGGTAGCATCTTTGGTAGCGATGTATAGAGCTTTTATCGTCTAGTTTGTCACGGTATTTATCTTGGAACTCTTCCAACATACCGTCCATCCACTGAGGGTAAAGGTAATGCCTATGACTGACATTCAGTCGACCTTACCACCCAGGAAGTATCCGGTGATTCTCCCCAGGATCGATTGATACCATCTCACTACACCTAGTGAGAATCCTAACATCCACTTAGATCTATCTCATAGATCCAAAACCCAGGATTTAGGAGGTATCACCATGATCCTATATGGAGAATCAATATGATAAGAGGAGATTAACCGAGTGTTGCATAGGAAACTCCTTTTCTATCAAGAGTATGACATCCACGTACAATACGAGGAAGACCACCTTACTCTCTATTACCTTTTTGTATATACAAGGTTCATCTACCATTTTGATGAAGTCAAACGCTTTGACTACCACATCAAAACAGATGTTCCAACTCCGCGATGCCTGCTTTAATCTGTAAGCAACTTGCACACGTATCCGCTGGTCCCACTGTCTACGAAGCCCTCTGGCTGTGTACTTATAGACGCTCTCTTCTAAATCACTATCTAGAAAAGCAGTCATGACACCCAACCGCCAGATATCATAGTTATGGTATGTAGCAGTGGCAAGTAGGATCCGGATGGACTTAAGCATAGCCACTGGAGAAAAGGTTTCATCATTACCCATACTTGGTTGATGACGAGAACCTTTTGCAACAAGTCTTAATTTTGAAAGTCTCTACTTTTCCATGTACACCAAGTAATCTTCTCAAGATATACTTGCTCCTGATGGGGATTTAACCCTTCAGATATAGCAATCAAAGTCCATACTTTATTGGTGTACATAGATTCCATCTCAGATCACATAGCATCCAGCCATTCTTACAGAGTCTCTACTCTTGATGGTATGCTCGAAACTAGTTGGGTCATCATCTCATGATGCAATCCTCGCTCTCACTGTCATAGAGAAACTGAAGTATCTCTCAGGCGGATGAGGAACCCTACCAGATCGGCGGAGAGGCTGAGGTTCGTTGGGAGCTATTGAATCCTCCGGTTTTACCAAATCGTCAGCTGTAGTTTGTATAGCTGGAACTCTTTCCAGTCCTACCTCATGACCACAAATTTCTTTCAAAATAAATTCCTTTTTCTAAAAAGGTGGCATGCCGAGAAATAAAACACCTTTTGTTCCCCGGTGCGGTAGAAGATATTCCCTTGCGAATGCTTGGGATATCCAACAAACATCCACAGAACTGACCTTGTCTCGAGCTTGTCCGGATTTTTCTTTTGACATAGGCCGGACAACCCCAAATCTTAATTTACTTAAGAAATGGACTCTTTCCATACGATATCGTATATGGAGTGGTAGGCACCTGATTTGGTTGGAACGCTATTCAATAGGTATGCGGCTTCACAAGTGCACAACTCCCAAAAGGAATAGGCAACTCAGTAGTACTCCTCATAGAGCGCGCCATATCTAATAGGGTGCGATTCCTCCACCCTGATACACCGTTGTTCTATAGTTTATACGGAGGAGTAATGCTGAGAGAGAATCTCATTCTCTTTTTGAATAGTCCAGGAATTCCGTGCTCAAGTATTCTCCTCCCTAATCACTTCAAAGGACGTAATACTTATACCCGTTTTGGTTCTCTATTTCTGACTTATATTCTATGAATTTCTCAAATGCTTCAGACTTGTGTTTCAACAGGAACATATGTCCGAACCTTGAGAGATCATCAGTGAATGTAATGAAGTACAAAGAATTATTCCTGGCATGTGTAGACAGGGGACTTACATTCATCATTATGCATCAATCCCAAGAGTTCACTAACTCTTTCTCTGTTTCAAGTAAACGGAGCTATGGTCATAGTATCTTTGTGACATGACTAGCAAGTTTCACAAGATGTAAATTCAAACTGGTTAAAATATGCATCTTAATGTAACTTCGCTAGTTGGGTCGCATTGATATGACCTAGTCTACAATGCCTTAAGAAGGATTCGTTCATTTCTGAACTCTACTCCTTGTGTGTGTTCTGTACATTGAGAACTGCAATTTGATTTAGAACGTATATGCTTTTAGATAACGTGCCTGAACCGATCAACTCTTGATATAGGAAATGTTCAAAACATTATCCAACAATACAAAATCATATCCTTCCTTACTAAATAAAGAGGCTGATATGATGTTGTATATCAGGTTCCGTATCTAATAACATTCGTTCAGAATCAATGTACTTGATAATACAGGGTGATAAATGCCAACAACTTGGCTGCAACAATTGTACCGTTTCCAACTTTTGAAACTTTATCACGCGTTCTCAGTTCTCTAACTATTTGTAGCCCATGTAACAGATTACTTATGTGGGATCCTGATCCGGTATCACATACCCAGGACATAAAGGATACTGAGAAAATGGTTCTCGGTAATGAACACACCCGAAGAAGATGCATCATCATGTACTTTCTTTGTTTGGGCGGCACGGGAATCCTGGTAATCCCCTATTTCCTGCTCGGTCTTATAACAATTATAAGTTGGAGCGGGATCAACGTTTCCCAGCATAGTATAACAAGTGGGTTCGGTCAATACATCCATATTATTATCTTGATTAAGGCGTGACATGGTCGCTACCTGGAGAGAGAGAGAGAAGAAAACAATCAGCGTATGCTTTTGCAAGATTAGATTGGTTATTATTTTATCTAATCAGGATGTCTCCCACCGTTTTTATCTAATCTACCTTCAAACCCTAATAGGTTAGACTAGCCGAGATTAATTACACCCTACAAGTTCGCCAATCTTTCAGCCTGGCCAGTGCCGGTACTTTGAGGGTGGTTCCCCGTGCTTTCGCACAGACCTAATTAAAATAAACCTCGTTTTCCCAGGGGAGCAACCCCGTTGACACCTTTCTAGACATCTACTTGATCGGCTAATTTTAATGTGGAAAACTCTCCCAGGAGTAACAATTACTCGTAGTGGGTATCGGGATCCAACTATCTCAAAGAAGGTATGCAATCTCATTGCAAATTTCAACACTTGAAATTCCCGATAATATTTTGCCCCTAGCATCCTATGACTTTAATGAAAGCCAACAAACCATAGGATGCTAGTCAAGTTCAACCCGTACATTTCCTGATTGAATTAAACCCACTCGTATGACCCTTTACGAAAGCCAACAAAGTCGCACGACTACCCTAACTCAATCGCATCATATTCTTATGCAGATAAGCATAAATAGCTACCGCACACTACGCCTTGACGAAAGCCAACAAACGTAGCACGAACACTATGAAGTACTTATCTGAAATGACGGAGGGCTACGACAGGTTTTTAAGAAAACCTTTTGCGTAATGAACATGATATCGTCGTAGAATCAAATGATTTAAATGGAGTGTTTTTTAGGCTTTTACTAGTTTTGCTAAAGAGGTCACTCCCGGTGAAGGGATCTCGGCTCTTTCCTTATCAAATAAGGTGCAGGATATTTCACAAATACCGCTATGCAAAGCAAAAACTATAGAAGCAATCAAAAGACGAAACCGAAAGTTGTAGCATCTGCCAGTTATTGCTAAAGAGGTCACTCCCGGTGAAGGGATCTCGGCTCTTTCCTTATCGAATAAGGTGCTGGATATTTTACAAGGAATACCGCTATGCAAAGCAAGAACTAAAGCTACCCGTTTTTGAAAATTCGATTCCACAACATCTTTAGGTTTATTTTCTTTCATTAATCTCATTAATGAAGTCCTATCATTCTAAGTTACCTAAACATCATAGATAAATACAACGTACACTTATGCCATTCGCATTCGCCTCGATGTCCCCTCATGCAACGTTAGGTTAGGTAACTAATGGCAGAGCGGGGCAGGGCTAGCGCGGGTCTAAAATATAAGCAACGTCTATATAATATATCACATATACTATATACAATATCTATCTCATCATATACAGTGATCACATCACAGAATATTGCAGCAGAAATCAACATATAAAATATTGGATATACTAGGATTTCCGGGTTTTATATTAAGCTTGCATAAAACACAGATTCCACATCGTGATGAATAACCAAACCCATATCCGTAGACCCCTACGAGAGCGGCAAGCAACCCTACCAATTCTGGAGTTAGAAGACCTGGACTTGACACTTCGAGATGGTCTCCCACTAGACTCTAGAACCCGGTTACTTGTGCTCCCTTCCTTGGGTCTATCCTAATGCGGAAAAGTAAATAATATACATCAACGATGACATCTTCCTCAACCCGGAAGTGCCCCAATAAAAGAATATTAAATACAATGAATTTTACATGAATGAAAATGAAAAAATCTCATCTCACATAAAACCCCCGGATATTCAAACACGACGATCAAATATAACATATCCTATCAACACATAACATCACATGTCATCAACGTAAGTAAATATGCGTATCCCAATTGTCGTTGACATATAGCAATAAAACCGGCGATACAGCACATATTACACTTACGGTGGCAGAAAAGAAAGTGAAAAACTACAACAATTGGAATCCGCACTGCCCTTAGACATCATAAACCCGGAATATCACATATTCTGGATTTCATGCCTAACAATGCAAATTTTACATTTAGGTCTCAACCATGAATACACTTTTTAAAGGAAGTCTGGTGATTCAACAAGATTCCCAATTCCGTCCGAGGCCGAAATGTTGAACTTGCATGCAACTGGATAGATTCCAATTATTGTATCCCATCATAAATATCCGGACGACGTTAATCTTTTCGATCGATTCATCAAAGTCCCACAATTTCCCGACAGCTCAACACTTGAGCACAGTTTTAATAATACCCGGAACATGCCACAGTACCTATGGACCAACCGTAAAAGGGCAAACCCAAGCCTCATTAATGGCACCATAGAACTGCCACAAACCCTAAGGTTCAAAGCGGTTCCATGGTCATTATGTCGAGTTAGGGTTTCATTCTTCTAGAGTGTCCACAGAATTACTTGCATATTTTTCCGAATATGTTAAATTTGGAAAAATAGGTTTTTGACATTCAATCGAACTTTTTAACTTCGCCTAGATAACTTGTGAAAACCCAAATACAATGTTAAACTATGAATACGAAACACTCCGAATTGTTTATAGTGTAAGATTACATCTCATGCAAAATTAGCAAAAACAAACAACACTTGAAACACCAAAACCCAGTCTCTGGTACACCCTGCAAATTTCAAGCAAAACCAAAAATATTTGGCCGACCAACACCTACATGATCTCGGAAAAATCTGAGAAAACTGCCTGAAATTTTCATGGTGTTCATGTTGCATCCCATACAACACTCTGCACTTGTTTAAAAAAAAATTTGAGGTCATTTAAAATTCGACAGATCCCGTATTTGGTGTTTCATGTTTCGGAGTTTGTTTCGGTTTCGTAATCTAAAAAACACCGTCTAATACTCTAGCCTGGCTCTGATACCATTGTTGGGATTCTTTAGCACCCTACTGGGTTTTCACAGCAACTACTATGCCAAATTTAAAAATTCTAAGGTGCTAATCAATCCTAAGCAAGGATCAAGCTAGAGTAAATAGACGAAATAAACATGTAATCTACCATTACACTAAGTGAATGATCAATACAACCTTTGTAGACCGGTCCTTCACTTCTAAAGCTCCGTGTAGTAGTCCTTTCGCTGCGAGTATCAATCTCCCGAACTCTAGTATGGGTTCTCCCGGAGAAATGAATAAGCTTGCTCGAAGTCTTCGAGGCCGAAAATGATCCACGTCGAGGAGACTCAAGCTCATGCTACCTCTTCACTAATTGTGAAATTAGTGAAGCAAACACCCTAAACTAAATAGCAAGTAGTAGAGGATGATGAAGTAGGAAGTGGGCTCTCTTTATATTTATTTTTCTCAAAATATTTTCTCACCTTGAGAAAAGCTAGTGAGCTTTTCTCATGACGAAGAAGAAGCCCAAGTGAAAAGATGAAAGAATAAACTCATTAGGTGAGAATAGCAACCATGGGTGAGTTAGTGTCATACACTAACTCATGTAGAGAGTTTACCATGGCTAACTATAATGGTTAAGTTAATAAATATCTACAAGTAAAACAAATGAGTGGACTTAGTCAATGGTGCCACAAGCTTCTACAAGCTTGAACCATGTGACTAATTTCCACTAATTTGGTTTGCTTTAGATAAATAAAATCCTTACATTATAATTAGTATGGTGTAACTCTCATACACCCATGTAGCATGTGGCATCTAGCATGACACAGAAGTTGTACATTAATATATATCACATATACACTAATGCACACAAGTGAGAAAAGAAATCATAAGTGAGCTAATATTAGTTAATGTAATCTAATATATCAAATATACAATCATACATTAAATTATTAAATCAACACTTGATTTAATAATGCGGCTATATCTCATATAATCGACTAATATAAAATGCAACATCTTATCGAATCAACACTTGATCCGATAACCCGGCTATATCACATATAACCGACCGATGTCACAAATCGCGAGAATAGAATACGGTATCTCATACGCGCATCAATCTCGGTCCCGCACATATCTCATATGTGCTCTTATTCCATTTCAAATGAACCAGGAAATCTCTGTGTAGGACTCTAAAGACTCGTCAATACGCCGACAGTAGGTGATGATCATATCAAACACCCACAAGCCGCAAGTGGTCTGCTAAACGTAACGGCCACCCGGGTATTGAGTGTTAGTTATATGTATTCCCTAGAGGCCATTACTGTACATAAGATGTATATTGTAGTGGATGCTTGGACATATATAGGGAGGACTTTCTTGCTCGACATGATAGTATGCTATCTGGTTATTCTTTATCTTAACATGTACATTGATTGTCTCTCTGTTACGTGTTGGTAAAGCCCTTAGGATGCATACTTGACTACCTAGATTATGATGGAGATCATACTAGTGGGACAAAGGTGGTCTGTGAGTACATCCTTTAATGTCCCTAGTCATGGGTGTATCGAGACGGGGCATCGATATAACCGAGTAGACTAGCGTGTACCTTCTCGACCCATGTTGATGGGCGATAGATGATCCCATATCCATTGGTGTTTGACATCAGAGATGATATACGGGTGCTCAGTGGAGACTGGGTACACTGGACGGACTCGACGAGAACTCCCAGATGGTATTATACCTCACGTCATATGGCAGTTCTTTGGTGACATTAGTACATGTTAGTCTGTCGACCCGAGATCGTCATAGAGTCTTGTGTGATTCCCACTGTGCTTTGATTTCCACCTTATCACGTTCAAGATAACATGCAAAACGGTGGTTTTTGGGTACAGTCCCGAGTCACATTGAGGCATTGAGCGATAGGAGGGGATTCGTCTCTCCCGGTATTGGGAGTTGATATTGCGCTGTGCTCGATTGGCTATAACATGAAGTCCCTGGCCAGGGCTATTTCCGAGATTTACTGGTAAGTGTTACTTGTAGTTTCTCGACCTGTTATGAGCCTCACAATGGCACGACTTATCGAGTTACTGGGGTCTGACGTTTACCACCCCTAGACCAGATATGTAACATATCAGACGAAGAGACCGGGCCGTACGGTAAGTGTTACTGATTGGATTCGCAGGAGTATAAGCAAGCTTGCTTGTTGATCTTCTGATCACTCAATACCCGGGTGGCCGTTATGTTTAGCACGCCTCTTGCGGCTTGTGGGTGTTTGATATGATCATCACCTACTGCCGGCGTATTGACGAGTCTTTAGAGTCCTACACAGAGGTTTCCTGGCTCAGGCGAAATGGAGTAGGAGCACATATGAGATATGTGTGGGACCGAGATTAATGCGTGTATGTGATACCACATTCTATTCTCGCATTTTATGACATCGGTCGGTTATATGTGATATAGCCGGGTTATCGGATCAAGTGTTGATTCGATAAGTTGTTACATTTGATATTAGTCGGTTATATATGATATAGCCGGATTATTAAATCAAGTGTTGATTTAATAATTTAATGTATAATTATATATTTGATATATTAACTTACATTAACTAATACATGCTCACTTATGATTTCTTTTCTCACTTTGTTTGTGCATTAGTATATATGTGATATATATTGATGTATATTATTTTGTGTCATGCTAGATGATAAATGAGGCATGGGTGTATGAGACTTACACTAAGCTTATGATAATCCTTCGGTTTCATTTATTTAATGTTAATCAAATTAGGTAGAAAATGGTCAAATGGATGAAGCTTGTGGAAGCTTGTGGATTCATTTGACTTATCCACTAATTTGTTTTTACTTAAGATATTTTCTTAACCCAACCATGATCCTAAGCCTTAGTTACATCTCTACAAGGGTTTATATATGATAAAAACTCACCCATGGTTACCTCTCTCATGAGATGAGTTCATTCTTCTTCTTCTTCATCTAAACTCCAAAAGCTTTCTAGGTTTTGGATTAGTGATGAAATATTGTGAGAAAATAAATTCTAAAGTGAGCCCACTTCCTATTTCATCATCCTATACACTTGCTTGGGTAGTAAAGGGTGTTCTCTTCACAAAGTTCTTGACCTAGTGAAGAGTTAGCTTGAGTTTGAGTCTCCTCGACGCAGATCATCTTCGGCCTCGAAGGCTTCGTGCAAGCTTGTTCATTTCTCCGAGGGAACCATTCTAGAGTTCGGGAAATCTTCACTTGCCATGATCGCAGCGAAGGGACGTCTACACGGAGCTTTAGAAGTGAAGGACCGGTCTACAAAGATTGTATTCCTTGCTCACTTAGATGTAAAGTAGTTTACATGTTGTTTCATATGATTCTCTAGTTATCGATTCTAGTTTAGGGTTCTTTAAAACGACAAATTTTTGAAAATGGCATAGATGATGCCTCCCGAAACCTTGTTGTCGTTCATAGGAACCTTACAGTGGTATCAGAGCCTAGCTAGAGAATTAGACGGATTGTTAGATTGCGAAACCGAAACGAACTCCGAAACTTGAAACCCTAAAATCCAGGTTCTATCGTTTTTATATGAGCTCTAAAATTTTTTTTAAACAAGTGCAGAATCATACATGTGTGGTAACATGAACACTGGTGAAATTTGGGGCCATTTGGACATTTTTTGGCCGGCGAGACCCCTCCCCCCCCAAATTTTTCCAGGGTTCCATTGCATGGGTTTTGGTGTTTCAGGTGTTTTTTTATTTTTGCTAAATTTTCATGTGATGTTAATTTACTATAACGGTAACTCGGAGTGTTTCGTAGTCGTAATTCTAACTGTTTTCGGGTTATTTTAGATGGTGTTAAAAAGTTCGAACGGATGTTAAATACCCGCTTTTTCACTTGCCGGAAAAATTTCCAAGTGTTTGATTTTTTTCGAGTTAAAGAACATTCAAACATCATGCAAGTAATGCGATGGACCCTCTAGAAGAACGAAACCCTAACTCGATTATGTGACTGTAGGGTGTTTTTCGTCACCCTATTGAGATGGGAATACGCGCGCGCTTGTCAGGCGTATACTACAGATTCCCCCTGCCTAGGGTAGGCCGGGGTTTTTTGATTGTGGGGATCCGAATCTCCGGCAGCCGCGGACTAAGCTGCCGTTAATTACCCCTCGCCTTTTGGGCGAGGGAACCTCCGATTAACGGGTTAAACTGGTCATGCGAACTCAATGTGCGGTGTGCGTGTGTTGTGTTTTAAAAGGGGTTTTTGGATATATCGGGAGCCACGCAGAGTTTTTACGGGGGTCCCGCTACCTAGATAGCGGGCTGGGGGTCAAGGGGGCTAGCAGCCCCCTTGCGGGGTGCGGGGTAGCGCCCCGTTAGAAATTTTTTTCTAACAGGGACAGTGTCGTGGAGCACGTGTGTGTGCAAATATGTATACATATGTATATGTATATGTATGTACATAAAAAGAGGGGGAAAAAGCATCCAAGGGATGCGTGGGGCCGGCGCCTTGAGCGCTGTGCGCTTAGGTGCTGTACGCTCAGGCGCAAGCGCGCCACGTGTCGACACGTGGGCGCTTTGTGCATGAGCGCTGGGCGCTCGAGTGCAAGCGCGCCACGTGTCGGCACGTGAGTGCTTTGCACTTAAGCGCTGGGCGCTGGAGCGCAAGCGCGCCACGTGTCGGCACGTAGGCGCTCTGCGCTCGGGCGCAGAGCGCTGGAACGCAAGCGCGCCACGTGTCGGCACGTGGACGCCTTGCGCTCGGGCGCAATCCGTTGGAGCGCAAGCGCGCCACGTGTCGGCACGTGGGTGCCTTGCACTCGGGCGCAATCCGCTGGAGCGTAAGCGCGCCACGTGTCGGCACGTGGGCGCTTTGCGCTCGAGCACAGTGCACTTGAGCGCAAGCACGCCACGTGTCGGCACGTGGGCGCCTTGCGCTCGGGCGCAATCCGCTGGAGCGCAAGCGCGCCACGTGTCGGCACGTGGGCGCTTTGCGCTTGAGCGCAGGGCGCCAGGGCGCAAACGCGCCACGTGTCGGCACGTAGGCGCTTAGCGCTCGAGCGCTTTGGCGCCGGCGAGAAAAGGGGGCTTTTTGTCCCAGAACCAGAAGCTATACTTCAGAAAGGAAATGTCTATTATATATATATATATATATATATATATATGTAGAGTTAAACTCCTAGGATGTTTTGAAGCTGATGAAGGGGTTCTTCTTCCTCCTCCTCTGTTGGCTGGATCTTGAAGATCAAGAGATGTAAGATTTTTAAAATCTCTTCTTTTTGAGAGCTGATGGTAGATCCAAGTTCCCCTTTATGGGTTTTGTGGTTAAAAACTATTTAGTTTTGAAAAAGGAAGAGTAAAACCCTTGATTTGATTCAAAAAGAAAGAAGATGGCTTGAAACCTTCAGAAAGAGGAAAGAGGTACAAACCCTAGGTTTTTGAGAGAATGAAAAAAGTGTTCTTTTATTCATCATCATGTTTCCTTTTATAGGCTTACATATTTACATATAACCACTTGGGCTTCACAAAATGGCATTTTGCCTATCTCATGGCTTATGTGCTATTTCATTTTTGCACATAAGCCATGGGCTTACAAAATATTGGCTTTATGCCCATTTTGCATACATTCATGTATATAAAAATTACATAAAAATTATTTATTACATGATTTTGTTGTTGGCATGGGGAGGCTGGCCGCGGGCTCGACTTGGGCATGGGCCCGCTTGTCCTGGGCTTGGGCCCACCTAGTTTGGGGGTTGACCTTGACTTTGACTCGGTCAACCGGGGTGTAAATTTTTACCCCAACAAATTGCCCCCCATCAATAAATGCACACCACATATGTGGGTCGTATGCGTGAAATTAATGGATTTTCTTTCACGTGGAGGCGACTTTCTTTGGTCCCCACTTTTTGGGATGTTCTGCCCTTTTTACGACAGGGACGGTCGACGCTTGACGCGTCTCCGAGATGGAGTGTCTGTGGTAGATGTTTCTCTGGCCCAGAGTAATTCGGTAGACGTGCCCTCGGTATGGAGTGTCGGCTGGTTGATGTGTCCCCCGCACGTAGTGTCTGCTTGACGTTTCCCCGGCACGGAGTGTCGTTGTCGGACGTTTCCCTGATGCGGAGTGTCAGTGTTGGACGTTTCCCCGATGCAGAGTGTCGCTGGTTGACGTGTCCTCGGCACGGAGTGTCTGCTTGACGTTTCCCCGGCACGGACTGTCGTTGTCGGACGTTTCCCCGATGCGGAGTGTCTGTGTTGGACGTTTCCCCGATGCAGAGTGTCGCTGGTTGACGTGTCCCCGGCACGGAGTGTCTATGTTGGACGTTTCCCCGAGACGGAGTGTTGTTGTCGGACGTTTCCCTGATGCGGAGTGTCTGTGTTGGACGTTTCCCCGATGCAGAGTGTCGCTGGTTGACGTGTCCCCGGCACGGAGTGTCTGCTTGACGTTTCCCCGGCACGGAGTGTCGTTGTCGAACGTTTTCCTGATGCGGAGTGTCTGTGTTGGACGTTTCCCCGATCCAGAGTGTCTCTGGTTGACGTGTCCCTGGCGTGGAGTGTCTGCTGGTTGACGTATCACCGAGACGGAGTGTCGCTGTTGGACGTTTCCCTGATGCAGAGTGTCTGTATTGGACGTTTCCCCGATGCAGAGTGTCGCTGGTTGACGTGTCTCCGGCACAGAGTGTCGCTGATCAACTTTTCCCCGGCGCGGAGTGTCGCTGGTTGACTTTTCCCCGGCGCGGAGTGCCCCGGCACGGAGTGTCGCTGATCGACTTTTCCCCGGCGTGGAGTGTCGGGTTGACTTTTCCCCGGCGCGGAGTGTCGCTGGTCGACTTTTCCCCGGCGCGGAGTGTCGGGTTGACTTTTCCCCGGCGCGGAGTGTCGCTGATCGACTTTTCCCCGGCGCGGAGTGTCGCCGGTTGACTTTTCTCCGACGCGGAGTGTCGCTGGTTGACTTTTCCCCGGTACGGAGTGTCGCTGATCGACTTTTCCCCGGCGCGGAGTGTCAGGTTGACTTTTCCCCAGCACGGAGTGTCAGGTTGACTTTTCCCCAGCACGGAGTGTCGCTGATCGACTTTTCCCCGGCGCGGAGTGTCGGGTTGACTTTTCCCCAGCGCGGAGTGTCGCTGATCGACTTCTACCCGGCGCGGAGTGTCGCTGGTGGACTTTTCCCCCAGCACGGAGTGTCGCTGATTGACTTATCCCCGGCACGGAGTGTCGCTGATCGACTTTTCCCCGGCGCGGAGTGTCGGGTTGACTTTTCCCCGTCACGGAGTGTCGCTGATTGACTTTTCCCCGGCACGGAGTGTCGCTGATTGACTTTTTCCCGGCGCGGAGTGTCGGGTTGACTTTTCCCTGGCGCGGAGTGTCGCTGATCGACTTTTCCCCGGTGCGGAGTGTCGCTGTTTGATTCCGAGTCGAAGCATAATTCCGACATGGAAGTCAGATATGCCTGAGGCGAAGCATGATTTCGACACAGGGTATATTCTGGTACGAAGCATGATTTTGCCGCAAGGACTGTTGGTTTGATTTGTTTGATTTGAGTTGACATCAGCATCGCTATACTGGAATATGGTACCAGGAGCGAATCATCATCCGTCTTTGAGAGGATTTGGGAATTGGGGTTTTTGTTTGCCATCTGCATTGCTGCACTGGAATAATGTCAGAAGCAACTCATCATTTGCCCCGAGAGAATTTGGGAATTGGTGGCTTAGGAGACAGGTTTAGATCCCTGTCACCTAAGGCTTTTCAATTTTATGGGCCGTAAGGGTCCCATAAAAGCATTTTCTCCCTGCGAGTCGAAAGGATCTCATAGGTGTATTTTCTCCTTAGGAGTCGTGGGGACTCCTAAGTGTGTTGCTCCTTTGTGAGTCGTAAGGATCTCACGCGGGAATTTTCTCCTCACAAAGTCGAGAGGACTTTGCAAGTGCATTTCATCTCTCTTTTTTTTTACGAGTCTGCGCCCTTTCGGGTTTTCACAAACTCGTCGGCAGTCCTGCTGTTTTACTCACGGCGCCCTTTCGGGTTTTCATCCGTGCCCATTTTGCTTGTGGACATACCATTTTTTTTAAATTTTTGGTGGGACTTTGAATGTGGTCTCACCGGTAGGACTTGGGAGAGACTGGGATTGTTTTACGCCCGTGGATTGTATACGGTTTTGCAGGATGTATGATCCAGACAGTAGGGCCAAAAACATTTTGGGTCTTTGTTGGCGTCTGCATCACTGCACTGGAATATGGTACCAGGAGCGACTCATCATTCGCCGTTGGGATTTGGAATTTGGCTGGCGTCTGCATCGCTGCACTGGGATATGGTACCAGGAGCGACTCATCATTCTCCACTTAGGAATTAGGGAGCGATGATTAGGAGATAGGTTCAGATCCCTATCGCCTAAGGCTTTTCAATTTTATGGGCCGTGAGGGTCCTATAAAAGCATTTTCTCCCTGCGAGTCGTAAGGATCCCGCAGGTGTATTTTCTCCTTAGGAGTCGTGAGGACTCCTAAGTGTATTTTTCCTTTGTGAGTCGTAAGGATCCCACAAAGGTATGTTGTCCTCATGTATCGTGAGGACACATGAGTGGATTTCCCTCATTCCCAGTTTAATGACTTAGAGGTCGACTATTTCCAGTTTAACGACTTAGAGGTCATCTATTTCCAGTTTAAAGACTTAGAGGTCTGCTGTTTCCAGTTTAACGACTTAGAGGTCATCTGTTTCCAGTTTAAAGACTTAGGGGTCTATTGTGCCCAGTTTAACGACTTAGCGGTCATCTGTTTCCAGTTTAATGACGTGGTGGTCATCTGTTTCTAGTTTAACGACTTAGAGGTCTACTGTCTCCAGTTTAACGACTTAGAGGTCATCTTTTTCCAGTTTAACGACTTAGTGGTCATCTATTTCCAGTTTAAAGACTTAGAGGTCTACTGTTTCCAGTTTAACGACTTAGATGTCATCTGTTTCCAGTTTAAAGACTTAGAGGTCTACTGTTTCCAGTTTAACGACTTAGAGGTCATCTGTTTCCAGTTTAAAGACTTAAAGGTCTATTGTACCCAGTTTAACGACTTGGCGGTCATGTGCTTCCAGTTTAACGACGTGGTGGTCATCTGTTTTTAGTTTAACGACTTAGAGGTCATCTGTTTCCAGTTTAAAGAGTTAGAGGTCTACTGTTTCCAGTTTAACGACTTAGAGGTCATCTGTTTCTAGTTTAAAGACTTAGAGGTCTACGGATGGCGAGCTTGGAATTTTGGCGTAGGGGCCGGCATCAGCGTTGCTAACACTGAAGCAGAGGTGCCAGGAGCAATTCATCGTTTGCCTATTCCTGTTGGGGGAGCGATGGCTTATGAGACAGGTTTAGGTCTCTATCGCCTAAGGCTTTTCAATTTTATGGGCCATGAGGGTCCCATAAAAGCATTTTCTCCCTACAAGTCGCAAGGATCCCGCAGGTGTATTTTCTCCTTAGGAGTCGTGAGGACTCCTAAGTGTGTTTTTCCTTTATGAGTCATAAGGATCCTACAAAGGTTTGTTCTCTTCATATATCGTGAGGACACATGAGTGGGCCTTCTCAATGGAGCATAATTCCAAAGGCGGAGACCAGCCGCGTAACTGGTGATTGCGGTGGGGCATGGGTATGAAGAGAATTATTTGAGCCCGTGGATTGTTAGTTGTATGTATGCCCTAGAGGCCAGTATTGTACAGATGATGTATATTATATTGGATGCTTGGACATATATAGAGATGACTTTCTTGCTCGATATGATAGTATGCTATCTGGTTACTCTTTATCTTAACATGTACACTTGTAACATTTTAAAAATAATTAAATAAATAATTAAATGAATAAAATTATTTAAGTGAATTTTATGATTTTCGGCAAAGTAAAATGTATTTTTCGTAAAACCCAGCCGTGATTGTTTTTCATTATAATTTCAAAAATACCTATTTTAATTATGTAATTACTAGTAAATGGTGTTTATTTAGCCACTTATAAATTTTTATTTTAATTAAATATTTTTCCTAAATTAATTATTTTAAATACTAACATAAGCTTTATTTTTACACTAAATTAGTGTAAATTACAAATTTAAATGGTTTTAATTTGTAAAAATGAACCATGGCATGTTAGAATTTAGTGTGTATCATGCAAAATTTATTTGAAAATTTTTCCTATTTTCTAGAGCTTTCTTGAGTTGCTATAGTAAAGAAATAAAAGAAAAATAAAGAAATGCATGAAAAGACATAATGAAGTGATATTTTGGTGGAGACTTCTACACAACTTTTGTCACTCTCTTCCTTCTCTCCCTCACCTCCAAAAATGGCCGGCCTCACCCCCCATGGTAGCCCCCATTTTCCTCATTTTATTTTGCTCCAAAATTCATCAAAAATACATCAAAAATTCAATTAAAATTCCACAAAATCCTAATAAATTCCTACCCTTTGTTCTTTGCTCTTCTTTACATGGATTTTGGAGTGGGAAAGCATGCATTTTGGAGGCTCATTTTCATGTTGGGATTTCATATTTTGAAGGTATAAATTTCCTTCTTTTGTTTTATTTCTATTAGATGTTTCTTTTAAAGCATAATTAGATTTATTAAATTAATTCTAGTTGCAAATTTTAAAATTCAAGTTAGGGTTTGTAAATTCAAGTTGTGGTTTTTATTAATTAAATAAGGTTATAATAGCTAGTTTAACATCTTTTAGAGTGGAAAAATCTTGCATGGTTGTTGTATAATAAATTGTTTATTCAAATTGTTTTAATCAAGCTATTTAGCTAACTAGATTTTTCTAAAATGTGTTTGTGGGTAAAATAAAATTCTTATTAAGGTTGTTATCATTAGATGGTAGTTTTAATGAGAATATTAGCATGTTAATGGAAAGAAAAACTTAGTTTGATCACTAGTTTCCTTTGATAATTGGAAAATAGTAATAAAATGCTAGTATTTTGTAAACTAGATTTTGGAAATTCCTATATAAATGAAATTAAAAATATAATCATGGTTTCATTATATCATTATCATCATGAATTGTAGTTTAATACATTAATTCATGCAAAATCACGTTTTGTGGTGGAATTGTGGTATTTTGCTTGAAAAATTTTGAAAATTGTTAAAGGTTGCAAACTAGAAATTTCAAATTAATACAAAATTGTGTAATAAAAATATAGTAATGGTTTGTATAGTCTAGTTATGCTATTTAATGAGTTTTATAACCATTGGTTTCATTTAAATGTCAAGTTTTGATGAAAAACGGTAAATTGGTATTTCGGGTTTTACGAAATGGGACGGTTTGATGGATTTTAGGGTTTCGATGGATTTAATCATGTTTTATAATATAAGTAATGTGTTTTAAAACAACGAGTTATTTGTTGATGTTTATCTCGATCCATCGAAGTTTGTACGCCGATATCGAGCGATATTTGGTTCTTTTGCGTGGACGGGACATAGGTTTTAACCTATGCCGGTTCATTGCGTCGTTTTGACTTTTGTATGTGATTCAGTTTACGATACTATTTATATGTTTGCGTTTAGGTACCCCTCACGTGGACCGCGGGCGATGAAGAGGAGGATGGCGACACCGTCTTCGGCAGACATGGACCAGGTGAGTAGATGCATATCTACGGGGGGAAGTCGGGTGGATGGCGTTTAGCACCCCCGCAACGTAGAATAGGAATAGTACTTATTGACATTAGGAAACCAGATGTGACCCTAGATTCTTAATGAGTAGGACCCTAGTAATGACCCTAGGCTGGACTAGACTGATTTAGGAAAACCATATCAGAGGATGAGTACCTTGGAAGAGGTTCGTAGGTTTCAGGTAGAAACACACACACGCACACACTGAAACTCGACATGGTGTATACGTGCATGTGTATATATATATAGGACGAGGTATAGGTATATATATATACAACACGTATATGTGATACATTGATGTGATATGATATCCGAGGTATGATGAAACGGTGTAACTGGGCTTGATGCCGTGATTCTTGGCTATACAGTCGTATTAAGTGTTAGCGGATCATTAGAGAATGAGATAATGAACATGTGTACATAAATTATAATGGGTGGTGATGATGTTGAGGTACATAGGACTCTAAAATAGTACCCGGACTATAAATTGTGACTGATCACGATATGATATATGTATGACTTGATTACGACATCATATAGGTGTGACCTGATGTCGATATCATATAGGTGTGACTTGATGACGATATGATATCGGTATGACTTAATCACAATATGATACATATGACATGATATTTCTGAGGATAAACTAATGATGTATATTTATGATGGCAATGATATATGTTTGATGTATGCGATTACAGTATAGCACCTTGATCTTGACACTTGTTGATGATAAAATTATACGAATAATGAGACACGTAGGTGACACTTGACTCGTACCCCGATATTGTGATGACGTACGATGGATTTTACCGTACAAGGCATAGATATGATGATTGATCCGCACTCCTGATTTGAGGAAGTCGTACTATGTACGTGACGCTAGTGAGGCAGGATCGCCGACCATTAGAGATATGGACTCGGGTTTTAGGTGTACTTCTATCGACCAGTTCTTAGGTTTAGTTTTCCTTAGAGGGGGGGTTAGATGGATACTAGGTTAGGTTCGAGTCATATAGTGGTAGTGGTAATTGTATATCAAATGAGTGGATAACACACATCCGTCTTTACTTTCACATTGTAATCATAATGATGCATGTTCTTACATATGCTGCTATAATCAGTATAAACTTTACCTGTTAGGACACCAGCACCATTACCGATGATGCACATATTCCACGCACACTTATTTGCCGGCTCACACACATCATCATCGGTAATTGCTATGTCACGTACACTTTAGATTATATTATCTTTTATTGATAGAATCAGTTAACAACTTGACCGATATAATATTGTGATTATTCTCTGATGTTAGTATAGACATGATATTTATTACTTAGACATTCATGCATTCATATTTTCATGTTATCATGCAGTATTATGGGCATATGCCGACACTTATCATATACTTACTCATGATTTTGAGATTTGGGTTTCTATGAGATTTCTGGATTTTTGGGGAAAACCGCAAGAATATATAAAAACTTCTCTCTCTCTCTCTCCTCTTCTCTTTTTAAAATAAGATGCGGTTTTCTCGTGATGTATGTGTCGTCCACCATGAGATTTCATGTTTTCTGTTGGATTTCGAGACCCGATTCGAGGAGTGGATGAACCGTCTCGGGTACATGGTGGGCCCGGTATGGTACCCCGGGGCAAGAAGATCGAGTTGTAGACGATGAGCCTGGCAGGGGAAGGCTACCTACCGGTGATGTCTGGCGCGGCGGATATCCGGAGGATACCGACCGTTGTCGTGAGATTTGATGATATGGGCCGATCCGGACTGACGGAGCCCGAGGTATTGGGACTATGAGACTTGAGATTTACATGTTTGTGTCGATGCTTGACACGGATTTCCATGGATTTTATTGTTGAGATTTCAGATTCCTATACACATTTTACTATAATAACAGTTAAAGATTTCTTATACAGATATATCTGGATTTCAGGATTGATTATTTTATATTCATGGTGCATGCATATCCATTCAAATGGCATAGTATTATATGAGGCACTGACACGAGCACGGAGTATCTGCATTTACACGTAGTTTTACCCTGCTATTACTAGATGATTGGGATATTATAGTGTATTATTATGACCTAGGATAACGTCGTGCATTCGATTTCTTTTCGTAGATGTCTTCTACTCACGAGTTGGCAACTCACCCCCGTTGTGCCAAATTTTATTACAGGTTCGATGTACAGGTTTCCCTGGCAGCTTGCTGGCACATCATTTCATTCAGGGTGACTTGCACGGTAGGTTGGTTCACTTGTATCTGAACCACCATTGTACTTTTATTCATTCATTTGTATCTAGTAAGCTCCATCAACCATACTTGTATTACTTGATAAGTTTATTGGACCAGTTATTTATTTCGACCTTAGAGTCGCGCATGTATTATTCTGATCTGGTGGTTTTGTTTTCTTTTGAGTTTTGAGCCTCGCCCTTTGGCGTTGTATATTATTGTGCTTGTTGTGGTTGTTTCCGCCTGTTGGCGTTGAGCTAGCTCCCGTTTAGGGATGCTTTTTACTGTTTATGTATATTATACTTGTTGTACCCATTTAGGGGCCAGTTTTTATAGAGGAGACTCTGCCGAAATTTTTGAGAAAATTTGCTGATGCTTTTAAACTTGTTCTTCTTCATGTTTTCTTTTCCTCTTCTTCTTTTTTATGGTTTAGATTTCTGGGCTTCGGCTTACTTAGGTTACATTGCGCCTCTAGACGTTTCGTAATCTAAGTGCCGGTCACGTTCCGTACTTTCGGGTTATGACAACACTAGTTTCTTTAAACTGTCTTATAGTTACATGTTGGTAAAGCCCTTAGGATGTGTACTTGACTACATGGACTATGATGCAGATCATACTAGTGGGGACATGGTAGTCCATAGATACATCCTTCAAGGTCCCTAGTCGTGGGTGTATCGAGACGGGGCATCGATATACCAGTGTAGACTAGCGTATACGCTTCTCGACCCATGAGATGGGCGATGGATGATCCCATATCCATTGGTGTTTGACATCAGAGATGGTATACGGGTGATCAGTGGAGACTGGGTACACTAGACGGACTCGCCGAGAACTCCCAGATGGTATTATACCTCACGTCAGATGGCAGTTCTCAGGTGACACTTGTGCAGGTTAGTCTGTAGACCCGAGATCGTCATTGAGGCTTGTGTGATTCCCACTGTGCTTTGATCTCCACCTTACCACGTCCATGAGGGCGTGCAAAACGGTGGTTTTTGGGCACAGTCCCGAGTCACATGGAGGCAATGAGCGATAGGAGGGGTTTCGTCTCTCCCGGTATTGGGGGTTGATGTTGCGCTATGCTCGATTGGCCGTAACAGGGAAGTCCCTGGCCAGGGCTGATCTGAGATTTGCTGGTAAGTGTTACCAGTAGTTTCTCGACCCGTTATGAGCCTCACATCGGCACGACTTATCGGTTATTGGGGTCTGACGTTTACCACTCCTAGACTTGATATGCGACATATCAGACGAACAGACCGGACTGTACGGTAAGTGTTACTGGTTGGATTCACAGGAGTGTGAGCGGGCTTGCTCGTCGATCTTCTGATCGCTCAATACCCGGGTGGCCATTACGTTTAGCAGACCGCTTGCGGCTTGTGGGTGCTTGATATGATCATCATCTGCTGCCGGCGTATTGACGAGTCTTTAGAGTCCTACACAGAGGTTTCCTGGCTCAAGCGAAACGAAATAGGAGCGCATATGAGATATGTGCGGGACCGAGAATAATACGTGTATGTGATACAGTATTTCATTCTCGCGATGAATGTTTCGATTGGTTGTATGCGATATAACCTAGTTATCGAATCGAAGATTGATTCGATAAGTCGATACATTGGATACTAGTCGGTTATGTGCGACATGACCGGATCATTGAATCAAGTGTTGATTTAATGATTTAATGTATAATTATATATTTGATATATTACTTTGCATTAACTAGTATTGGTTCATTTTAAAAGGATTTTCTCACTTGATGTGCACATTGTATATGTGATATATTTTTTGTGTGCACTTGATTGTATCATGTTTGATGATACATGTTAACTTGAGTTTGTGTAAAGATTAAACCATGGTTATATGAATGGTTAGGGTTTTGTTTACTTATTCATTTATTTATTTTGATTATTGATTTTGGAAAAGAAAATGGAAATGGTGGCTTTTCTTGTTTCTTTCATGAAGCTTCATGAAGGGTTGAAACCTTGACCATTTTTGTTTTCTTCTCTTAACCTAACCATTCACCTAACCCTAGTTTACTCTCTACACTTGACCATTGTTAGTATATGATAAGTATTCATATTATTTTCATTTTTAATCCAACACTTATCATATTCTATCTTCATCTTCTTCATCTTTGACAAGAAGAAAAGCTTACTAGCTTTAATGGCATCTTGAGAAAAAGAGTGAGAAATCCAATTCTAAAGTGAACCTACCTCCTATTTCTTCACCCTCTACCTCTTGCCAAGTAGTATAGGGTGTTTTCTTCACAAGTTTCACGACTTGGTGAAGTTGGAGCTCGATCTAGAGTTGCCTCGACGTAGATCATCTTCGGCATCGAAGCCGACGACCTAGCCCGCCCATTTCTCCGATGAAGCCGATGCTAGAGTCCGGGATCCGATATGGACAGCGAGGGGACGTCTACGTGGAGCTAAGGAAGTGGAGAACCGGATCTACAAAGGTTGTAGCTTCTTACTTTTAGTTAAGTTGTTAACTAGTTTCACTTTTCGCCTAAACTCTAGTCAACGAATCCGTATTAGGGTTTCTCGGCACTTGTAAAATTTGAAATTGGCATGGTTGATGCCTTGTGAGACCTCTAGTGTGTGCCTAGGAACCCTACAGTGGTATCAGAGCCTAGCTAGAGCCTTAGGCGATGCGTTGACGGAGTTAGAAGTCCGATCGAACCGAAACCCTAATTCAAACTTGCTCTCTGTACATTTTCTGAAATCGTGGATTTTTGAGAATTAAAAATATGCAGAAAACCCAGCAGGAGATTATAAGAATTACTGAGAAGCCCGTACTCCTGAGTCCATCAAAGCGCGGCGGAACCGCGGCATTAGCATGCTAATGCGGCAGTTCCGCGGCCCTTTTGTCTCCTCTTGCATTGAATTTTGCACAGTAATTCCTATTTTGCAGTGCTGAGTTTTCTGGGAATTTTTAATATTTACTCAAGAGTTGAGTTTTCTGGGTTGTATTGGGGACTCGGTGTATCGATCGGATTGTCTAATTTTGTCAGTGTGTTTTTCCGGGTAATTTTAGAATATGTTAAAAAGTTCGACCGGATATAAATACCCACTTTTTCCCCTGCCGGGAAATTTCCAATTGTTGGATTTTTCTGTAGTTTAATCACGTTCTAAGTAGTGCAAGTAACGCGATGGTCCCTCTAGAAGACAACAAACCTTAACTCGATTATGTGACCGTCTTGAACTGCCCTTTGAACCTTCGGGTTTGGGGCAGTACGGCGTGCCACATGTGAGGCGTTGGCTTGACCCTTCTACGGCTGGACCGTTGGTACTGAGGCATGAACTGAATGTTTTTAGACTTATTTCATGTGTTGAGCTGTATTGGGAAAACATGGGTGTTCGATTGTTCGATCGGAAAGTTTAACATTTTCTGTTTATCCGGAATGTGATACAACATTTGGAATTTACAAGTAGTTATGAGATAACTGAATGAATGTTATAAATCTAGTAGTTTAGTCTCACTTGATCGGTTGCCACGGAATTTTGATGCGATCAAAAGTCCGTCGCAATCACGTAGTGTACACGGATACTCGCCGGGTAAACTTAATAGACAGCCTTGCCCCATAACCCTGACCAAGTGACTGTAGGAGAACCCCATCGCCGAAAGCATCCGTTTTGGTGCTCGCGGCAGCGGTGTTTCGCCTTGGTGCACTTCGTCGACGGCGTCGGGGGTGCGGCCGCCTACTAAAGTTTGCGACGAGCATTCGATCAGGATGTCGGGAATCTTGTTGAATTGCCCGACTTAATATTGAAAAGTGTTTTCGATAATGAGACTAAAATGCGGGGTTTATAATTGTTAGGCATGTGATGTCTAAGGAATTCATTTGATTAGGCATGCGATGTCTAAAGGGACTGCGGGTTCCAACTGTTGTAGTTTTACACTTTCTTTTCTGTGACCGTAAGTGTGATATGTGATGTCGCCGGTTTCGTTGCTATATGTCAACGACAATTGGGATGCGCATATTTATTTACGTTGATGACATGTGATGTTATGTGTTGCTGGATATGTTATATTGGATCGTCGTGTTTGAATAGCCGGGGGGTTTTATGTGAGATGAGTGTTTTTCCTTTTCATTCATGTAAAAACTTGTATGTAATATTCTTTTATTGGGGCACTTCCAGGTTGCGGAAGATGTCACCCTTTGTATATTATTTACTTTTCCGCACTAGGATAGACCCAAGGAGGGGAGCACAAGTAACCGGGTTCTGGAGTCCAGTGGGAGACCAACTCGAGGAGTCGAGTCCGGGTCTCCTAACTCTAGAATTGGTAGGGTTGCTTACCGCTCTCGTAACGGTCTAGGGGTGTGGGTTTGGCTATTCATCGTGACCGTGGAATCCGTGTTTTATACTGGCTCGTATTGAAAACACGGACGTCTTAGTATATCCAATATTTCATATGATTCTTCTGCTGCGATATCTGTGATGTGATCATGTGATATGTTCGATGATAGATACTGTATATAGTATATATGATATATTATATAGGCGTTACTTATGTTTTACACCCGCGCTAGCCCTGCCCCGCTCTGCCGTTAGTTACCTAACCTAACGGTGCACGAGGGGACATCGAGGCGAATGCGGATGGCATAAGTGTACGTCGTAATTATCTGTGATGTTTAGGTACAAAATGATGGGACTTCATTAATGTGATTAATGAAAGAAAAGAAACCTAAAGATGTTGTAGAATCGAATTTCAAAAATAAAACAGGTAGCTACAGTTCTTGCTTTGCACAGCGGTATATATGATATATCCTGCACCTTATTTGATAAGGAAAGGACCAAGATCCCTTCACCGGGAGTGACTCCTTTAGCAATAACTGGCAGATGCTACACCCTCGGTTTGTCTTTTGATTTCTTTTAAGAGTTTTTTCTTTGCACAGTGAGATATATATGATATATCCCGCACCTCATTCGACGAGGAAAGGGCCGACGATCCCTTCACCGGGAGTGACCCCTTTAGCAAAACTAGAAAAGCCTCAAAATCACTCCATTTCAAAACTTCACTTGATTCTACAACGATATCAAGTTCATTACGCAATAGGTTTCAGAAAAACCTGACGTAGCCCTCCGTCATTTCAGATAAATCCTACTTAGTATTCGTGCTACGTTTGTTGACCTCCGTCAAGGCGTAGTGTGCGGTAGCTAACTAGTATTTATCTGCTTATGCATGTGATGCAGATTGGATTAGGGTAGTCGTACGACCTTGTTGACCTCCGTCAAGGGTCGTGCGGGTGGGTTTGATTCAATCAAGAAATGACGGGTTGAACTTGACTTGCACCCTGTGGTTTGTTGACCTCCGTCAAGGTCATAGGATGCTTGGGGCAAAATATTATCGGGAATTTCAAGTGTTGAAATTTGCAATGAGATTGCATACCTTCTATGAGATAGTTGGATCCCGATACCCACTGCGAGTAAGAGTTACTCTTGGGAGAGTTTTGCACATTACAATTAGCCGATCAAGTAGGTGTCTAGAAAGGTGTCAACGGGGTTACGCCTCTGGGAAAACGAGGTTTACTTTAATTAGGTCCGTGCGAAAGCACGGGGAACCTCCCTCAAAGTACCGACACTGGCCTGGCTGAAAGATTGGCGAAGTTGTAGGGTGTAATTAATCCCGGCTAGTCTTTCCTTCTATGGTTTGAAGGAAGATTTGATAAAAACCAGTGGGAGCCATCCTGATTAGATAAGATAATAACCAATCTGATCTTGCAAGAGCATACGCTAAAGTGTTTTCTTCTCTCTCTCTCCAGGTAGCGACCATGTCATGCCCTAATAAAGATAATAATATGGATGTATTGACTGAACCCGCATGTTATACTGTGCTGGGGAACATTGGTTCCGTTCTTTCTTTTAAGAGTTATGGGAATGAACAGGATATAGGGGAATACCAGGATTCCCAAGCCACCCGAATGAAGAAAGTACATGTTGATGCATTTTTTTCGGGTGTGTTCGTTACAGAGAACTGTTTCTCCATCTGCCCTACGTCCTGGGTATTGATACCGGGTCAGGATCCCATATATGTAATCAGTTACATGGGCTTAGGAAAGGTAGAGAACTTGGAGAAGGTGATAAAGACATTAGAGTTGGAAATGGTGCAATTGTTGCAGCTAAGACTGTCGGGGAATATCACCTTGCATTACCAACTGGTAATACATTGGTTCTGAACGAATGCTATTACATGCCGAACCTGATATGCAACATTATATCGGTTTCTTTATTGAGTAAAGAGGGATATAATTTTGTATTACAGGATAATGTTATGAACATTTTCCGTAACCAAAAGTTTGTTGGATCAGGCACGTTGTGCAATGGCATTTATGTTCTAAATCAAGCAACAGTTCTGAGCATAACAAACACGCACAAAAGGAAGAGTTCAGAACTGAACGAATCCTTCTTATGACATTGTAGACTGGGTCACATCAATACGACACGACTAGCTAAGTTGCATAAGGAGGGATATTTGAATCCGTTTGAATTTTCATCTTATGACACTTGCCAGTCATGTCTCAAAGGCCAGATGACCAAAACTCCGTTTACGGGACACGGAGAAAGAGTTACTGAACTCTTAGGACTGATACATAGTGATGTATGCGGTCCTATGTCTACACATGTCAGGGATGGTTCTTCATACTTCATTACATTCACTGACGATCTCTCTAGGTTCGGATATGTGTTCCTGATGAAACACAAATCAGAAACTTTTGAGAAATTTAGAGAATATAAACAAGAAGTTGAGAACCAAACCGGAAAAAGTATTAAAATCCTACGATCTGATCGAGGAGGTGAATACTTGAGCATTGAATTCCTGAACTTCCTAAAAGAGAATGGGATTCTCTCTTAGCTAACTCCTCCATATACACCACAACACAACGGTGTATCAGAACGGAGGAACCGCACCCTATTAGATATGGTGCGCTCTATGATGAGTGTAGCTGAGTTACCTGTTTCCTTCTGGGGATATGCACTGGAAACAACAGCATACCTACTGAATAGGGTTCCCACCAAATCTGTGCCTACCACACCATATGAGATATGGGAGGGGAAGAGACCATATCTTAATTTTATAAAGATATGGGGTTGCCCGGCCTATGTCAAAAGACAAAAACCGGACAAACTCGAGGCAAGGTCTATTTTGTGTAAATTTGTTGGATATCCCAAACATTCGCGAGGGTATATCTTCTACCAAAGTGAGGAACAAAGAGTATTTGTTGCTCAACTTGCCACCTTTTTAGAAAAGAAATTTCTTGCAAAAGAGATTAGTGGTTCTAAGGTAGAACTGGAAGAGGTTCCAGCTGAACAAAACACAACAGAAGATTTAGTGGAACCAGAAGATTCAGTGGCTCCCAATGAACCTCGGCCTCTCCGCCGATCTAGTAGGGTTCCTCGCCAACCTGAGAGATACTACGGTTTTCTCATGGATGGTGGGAGCGAGGATTGCATCATGGAGGATGATGACCCAACTAGTTTCGAGCAGGCCATCACGAGTAGGGACTCAGTGAAATGGCTGGATGCTATGCGGTCCGAGATGGAATCCATGTACACCAACAAAGTATGGACTTTGGAAGTTGCTTCTGAAGGGGTAAAACCCATCGGGAGCAAGTGGATCTTCAAGAAAAAAACTTGGTGTAGATGGGAAGGTGGAGACTTTCAAAGCTAGACTTGTTGCAAAGGGTTTTCGTCAAAGACCAGGTGTGGACTATGACGAAACCTTTTCTCCAGTGGCTATGCTTAAATCCATCCGGATCATGCTTGCCATCGCTGCATATCATGACTACGAAATCTGGCAAATGGATGTTAAGACCGCCTTTCTAAACGGTGATTTAGAAGAGTGCGTGTACATGACTCAGCCAGAGGGCTTCTTAGACAGTGGGAGCAGCGGGAAGGTGTGCAAGCTGCTTAAATCCATTTATGGATTAAAGCAAGCATCGCGGAGTTAGAACATCTGCTTTGACGTCGTTATCAAAGAGTTTGATTTCGTCAAAAATCCAGATGAACCTTGTATCTACAAGAAGGTAGCAGAGAGTAAGGTTGTCTTCCTCGTATTATACGTGGACGACATACTCTTGATAGGAAATGATATTCCTATGCTGCAATCGGTCAAGCTCTTCTTATCACAAAGATTCTCAATGAAAGATCTTGGTGATGCCTCCTGCATATTGGGAATTAGGATCTATAGAGATAGATCCAAACGGATATTGGGATTGTCCCAATCCAGGTACATTGACACCATACTAAAGAGGTTTAGTATGGAAGAATCCAAGCGTGGGAACTTTCCCACAATCTCTGGAGTCACTCTCTCCAAAGAGATGTCTCCCAAGACTGATTTGGAGAGAGCTCGCATACAAGGGATACCCTATGCTTCGGCTGTAGGCTCTATCATGTACGCGATGCTATGTACCAGACCCGATGTTGCATACTCACTAAGTGTAGTGAGCAGGTATCAAGCTGATCCTGGAGAGAGTCACTGGACAGCTGTGAAGAGCATTCTCAAGTACTTGCGAAGGACTAAAGAGATGCTCTTAGTGTATGGTAACGGAGAACTCCAAGTGGAGTCCTTTACCGATTCAAGCTTCCAGAGTGATAAGGAAGACTCTAAGTCACAGTCGGGATTTGTCTTTACCCTTTACGGAGGGGCGGTTAGCTGGAAGAGTTCCAAGCAGGAAACCGTGGCAGACTCGACGATGGAGGCTGAATACATCGCTGCCAACGATACTGCTAAAGAGGCTGTCTGGATCAAGAAGTTCATTACTGAACTTGGTGTTGATGGGTTCCTAGGCACTCTAATGGAGTCTCACAAGTGATCAAACATGGCCAATTGAAATTTTACAAGTGCCTACAAACCCTAATACGGATCGTTAACTAGATATATAGGCGAAGCAAGCATGTAATCGAATTAAATGCTAAGGGAAAGTGACTACAACCTTTGTAGATCCAGTCCACCACTTCCTAAGCTCCGCGATGATCTCCCTCCGCTGTCCAAATCGAACCCTTGACTCTAGCATTGGCATCATCGAAGAATGGGCGGGCTTGATCGTCGGTTCGATGCCGAAGATGATCTACGTCGAGGCATCACAAGAACAAGCTCCAACTTCACCAAGC
Organism: Agapanthus africanus; assembly: GCA_030015575.1. NCBI lineage: Eukaryota > Viridiplantae > Streptophyta > Magnoliopsida > Asparagales > Amaryllidaceae > Agapanthus > Agapanthus africanus. Next base: position 159,856,297 of record CM057343.1, read on the forward strand.
CTTGAAAACTTGTGAAGGAAACACCCTATACAACTTGGCAAGAGGTAGAGGATGAAGAAATAGGAAGTGGGTAGACTTTAGATTTCGATTTCTCACTCATTTTGGCTAGTTGCCATTGATGGTGCAAGCTTTCTTCAAGTTGAAGATGAAGAAGAAGAAGATAAAGAATTATGATAAGTGTTATGTAAATGATAAATAAATCAATACTTATCATTTACTAACCCTTGGTTAGTTTTAGAGAATGGACCATGGTTAACTTGAATGGTTAGGGTTAAGGATGAGACAAGAATGGTGACTTAGTCAAAGTTTCAAGAAACTTCAACTACAAACAAATCAAGCCACCATTCTATTTTCTTTATCATTTTCTTCTTCCAAAATAAACAAAAAGAATAAATAAATGAATAAGAAAATAAAAAGAAAACCCTAATCATAAACTTAGCCATGGTCTAATTCTTTACACTAACCCTAGCTTGCATGTATCATCAAACATGATACAATCATGTGCACAAAATATATCACATATACAATGTGCACAAACCAAGTGAGTAAATCCATTTAAAGTGAACCAATACTAGTTAATGCAAAGTAATATATCAAATATATAATTCTACATTAAATCATTAAATCAACACTTAATTTAACGATCCGGTCATGTCGCATATAACCGGCTAGTATCCAATGTATCGGCTTATCGAGTCAATCCTTGATTCGATAACTAGGTTATATCGCATATAACCATTCGATACATTCATCGCGAGAATAGAATACGGTATCATATACACGCATTATTCTCGGTCCCGCACATATCTCATATGCGCTCCTATTTCGTTTCGCTTGAGCTAGGAAACCTCTGTGTAGGACTCTAAAGACTCGTCAATACGCCGGCAGCAGATGATGATCATATCAAACACCCACAAGCCGCAAGCGGTCTGCTAAACGTAACGGCCATCCGGGTATTGAGCGATCAGAAGATCGACAAGCAAGCCCGCTCACACTCCTGTGAATCCAACCAGTAACACTTACCGTACAGTCCGGTCTGTTCGTCTGATATGTCGCATATCTCGCCTAGGGGTGGTAAACGTCAGACCCCAGTAGCTCGATAAGTCATGCCGACTTGAGGTCCATGACAATCGTGAAACTACTGATAACTCTTACCAGTACAACACAGCAACCCTGGCCAGGAATTTCCTGTTATGGCCAGTCGAGCATAGCGCAACATCAACCCCCAATACCGGGAGAGACGAATCCCCTCCTATCGCTCATTGCCTCCATGTGAATCGGGACTGTACCCAAAAACCACCTATTTGCACGACTCAGTAGAGCCGTGGTAGGGTGGAAATCAAAGCACAGTGGGAGACACACAAGACTCTATGACGATCTCGGGTTAACAGACTAAGCTGTACCAGTGTCACCAGAGAACTGCCATCTGACGTGAGGTATAATACCATCTGGGAGTTCTTGGCGAGTCCGTTCAATGTACCCAGTCTCCACTGAGCACCCGCATACCATCTTCGATGTCAAACACCAATGGATATGGGATCATCCATCGCCCATCGCATGGGTCGAGAAGATATGCGCTAGTCTACTCTGGAATATCGATGCCCCGTCTCGATATTCCCTCGACTAGGAACATTTCAAGGATGTACTCATGGACTACCCAGGCCCCACTAGTATGATCTACATCATAGTCCTGGAAGTCGAGTACACATCCTAAGGGCTTTATCAACATGTAACAGAGAGACAGAAAGTATACACGTTAAGATAAAGAGCAACCAGATAGCGTACTATCATGTCGAGCAAGAAAGTCCTACCTATATATGTCCCAGCATCTACTACAATATACATCCAATGTACAGTAATGGCCTCTAGGGCATACATATAACTAACAATTTTCCACTTGCACTAGGGCCATCTGTAGCAGTGGTTGCAGTATCGCATACTCAACCATCCCCTAAAAGTCTCTCTTTGGGAAAAGGCCTTCGTGAGTGGATCCGCCGTGTTGTCCTCTGAGTCTACTCTCCTAACCTCGATCACCCTGGAGATCAACTATCTCCATGATCAGGTGAAGCTTCCTCAGAATATGTCTGGGTCACTGATGGGACCAGGGTTCCAGGGCCAAAACCACACTTCCATTGTCATACAATGGCAGGAACCTAGTTCATCTTATGAACCAATATACACCCAAACTGCCTCTTTGGTAGTATCTTTAATAGCGATGTTACCAGCCTTTATCGTCTAGTTTGTCACGGTATCTAGCTTGGAACTCTTCCAACATACCGCCCCCTTACTGAGGGTAAAGACAATGCCTGTGACTGACATTCAGTCGCCTTTATCACCCTGGAACCCTTCCAGTGATTCTCCCCAGGATCGATTGATACCATCTCACTACAACTAGTGAGTATCCTAACATCCAATTAAATCTATCTCATAGATCCAAAGCTTAGGATTTAGTAGGTATCACTTTGATCCTATATGGAAAATCATTGTGATAAGCGGAGATTGATCGAGTGTAGCATAGGAAATTCCTTCCCTAACAAGAGTATGTCATCCACGTACTCTACGAGGATCGTCACCATACTCCCTACTACCTTTTTGTTTATACAAGGTTCATCTACCATTTTGATGATGTCAACTTCTTTGACTAATCCATCAAAACAGATGTTCCAACACCGCGATGCCTGCTTTATCTTATAAAGCATCTTGCACACGTTTCCGCTGCTCCCACTCTCTACGAGGCTCTCTGGCTGTGTTCTTATAGACGTTCTCTTCTAAATCAATATTTAGAAAAGTAGTCATGGCACTCAACCACCGGATATCGTAGTCATGGTATGTAGCCGTGGCAAGTAGGATCTGGATGGATTTAAACATAGTCCCTGGAAAAGGTTTCATCATTATCCGTGCCTGGTTGATGATGAAAAACTTTAACAAGTCTAGCTTTGAAAGTCTCAAATTTTCCATGTACACCAAGTAATCTTCTCAAGATATACTTGCTCCTGATGGGGATTTAACCCTTCAGATATAGCAACCAAAGTCCATACTTCGTTGGTGTATATGGATTCCATCTCAGACCGCTAAGCATCCAGCCATCCTTACAGAGTCCCTACTCTTGATGGCCTGCTCGAATCAAGTTGGGTTATCATCTCATGATGCAATCCTCGCTCCCACTGTCATCGAGAAACCGAGGTATCTCTCAGGCAGGCGAGGAACCCTACCAGATCGGCGGAGAGGCTGAGGTTCGTCGGGGACTATATAATCCTTTGGTTCTGTCAAATCTTCAGCTGTAGTTTCGTATAGCTGGAACCTTTCCAGTTCTACAAAACTGACCTTGCCTTGATCTTGTCCGGATTTTGCTTTTGACATAGGCCGGACAATCCCAAATCTTAACTTATTTAAGAGATAGGATCTTCCCTTTCCATATCACATATGAAGTGGTAGGCAGTGATTTGATTCGAACCTAATTCAATAGGTATGCAGCTTCTCAAGCGCATAACATCCAAAAGGAAATAGGTAACTCAGTAATACTCACCATAGAGCACACGATATCTAATATTGTGTGATTGCTCCGCCCCGATACACCGTTGTGCTGTGGTGTATTCAGAGGAGTAATACTGAGAGAGAATCTCATTTTCCTTTAGAATGGTCCAGGAATGCCATGCACAAGTATTCTCCTCCCTGATCTCATCATAGGACATAATACTTATACCCGGTTATTGGTTCTCTACTTCTAACTTATATTCTGTGAATATCTCAAAAGGTTCAGACTTGTGTTTCAACAGGAACATATGTCAGAATCTTGAGAGATTATCAGAGAATATAATGAAGTATAAAGAACCAGTCCTGGCATGTGTAGACAGGAGACCTTACATACATCATCATGTATCGGTCCCAAGAGTTTACTAACTCTTCCTCTGTTTCCATTAAACAGAGTTATGGTCATCTTATCTTTGTGACATGACTGGAAAGTTTCACAAGATGTAAATTCAAACTGATTTAAATATGCATCTAAAATGTAACTTCAGCCAGCCGGGTCGCATTGATATGACCTAGTCTACAATGCCTCAAGAATGATTCGTTCATTTCTGAACTTTTCCTCTTGTGTGTGTTCAGTATACAAGGAACTGTAGTTTGATTTAGAACGTCAATGCTTTTAGATAACGTGCCTGAACCGATCAACTTTTGATATAGGAAATGTTCAAAACATTATCTAACAATACAAAATTATATCATTTCCTTACTTATAAAGAGACTGATATGATTTTGTATATCAGGTTCGGTATCTAATAGTATTTGTTCAGAATCAATGTATTGATAATACAGGGTGACAGTGACCAACAGACTTGGCTGCAACACTTGCCCCGTTTTCTGCCTCATGAAACTTATCACCCGTTCTCAGTTTTTCTACCTTTTTGTAGCCTTATGTAACAAATTACATATCTGGGATCCTGATCCGGTATCAGATACCCAGGATGCAGAGGATACTGAGAAACAGTTCTGTATGATGAACACACCCGAAGGAGATGCATCATATGCACTTTCTTCGTTTGGGCGGCATAGGAATTCTGGTATTCCCCTATTTCCTGCTCTGTCTTATAACAATTATAAGTTGGAGCGGGACCAACGTTCCCAGCTCAGTATAACAAGCGGGTTCGGTCAATACATCCATATTATTATCTTGATTAAGGCGTGATATGGTCGCTACCTGGAGAGAGAGAGAAGAAAACACTCTGCGTGCACTCTTGCAAGATTAGATTGGTTATGTATTTTATCTAATCAGGATGGCTCCCACTGTTTTTATCAAATCTTCCTTCAAACCTTAAAAGGAAAGACTAGCCGGGATTAATTACACTCTACAAGTTCGCCAATCTTTCAGCCAGGCCAGTGTCGGTACTTTGAGGGAGGTTCCCCGTGCTTTCGCACGGACCTAATTACAGTAAACCTCGTTTTCCCAGAGGCGTAACCCCGTTGACACCTTTCTAGACACCTACTTGATCGGCTAATTGTAAAGTGCAAAACTCTTCCAGGAGTAACAATTACTCACAGTGGGTATCGGGATCCAACTATCATATAGAAGGTATGCAATCTCATTGCAAGTTTCAACACTTGAAACTCCCGATAAAGGTTTTTACCCCTAGCACCTATGACCTTAACTATGGTCAACAAATCATAAGTACTAGTCAAGTTCTACCCGTCATTTCGTGATTAATTAGACCCACCCACATGACCCTTAACTAAGGTCAACAAAGTCACGCGACTGTCCTAACTAATCGCATCATATGCGGTGTAGGAAGACATCACTTAGCTACCGTACACTGTGCCTTGACTATGGTCAACAAACACAGCACGAATACTAAGTACTCTACTTCCTAAAATGACGGAGGGTTGCGAATGGTTTTTGAGAAAACCTTTAACGCTTTGAACTTGATCTCGTTGCGGAATCAAATGGTTTTTAAATGGAATGTTTTCGAGGCTTTTCTAGTTTTGCTAAAGGGGTCACTCCTGGTGAAGGGATCGTCGGCCCTTTCCTCGTCGAATGAGGTGCGGGATATATCATATATATCACTGTGCAAAGCGGAAACTATAGAAGCGATCAAAGACAAACCGAGGGTTGTAGCATCTGCCAGTTATTGCTAAAGGAGTCACTCCCGGTGAAGGGATCTCGGTCCTTTCCTCATCGAATAAGGTGCAGGATGTTCTATAATGAACACCGCGATGCAAAGCAAGAACTGTAGCTACCTGTTTTTATTTTGAAATTCAATTCCACAACATCAATTAGTTTTATTTTCTTTCATTAATCTCATTAATGAATATCCCATCATTTAAGTCCACCTAAACATCACAGATAAATATAACGTACGCTTATGCCATCCGCATTCGCCTCGATGTCCCGTCTGCACCGTTAGGTTAGGTAACTAACGGCAGAGCGGGGCAGGGCTAGCGCGGGTGTAAAACATAAGCAACGTCTATATAATATATCATATATACTATATATAATATCTGTCACATGATCACATCACAGATAACGCAGCAGAAAATATCATATGAAATATTGGATATACTAGGACGTCCGTGTTTTCAATACGAGCCAGTATAAAATACGGATTCCACGGTCGTGATGAATAGCCAATCCCACACCCCTAGACCCCTACGAGAGCGGTAAGCAACCCTACCAATTCTAGGGTTAGGAGACCCGGACTCGACTCCTCGAGTTGGTCTCCCACTAGACCCCAGAACCCGATTACTTGTGCTCCCCTCCTTGGGTCTATCCTAGTGTAGAAAAGTAAATAATATACAACAACGGTGACATCTTCCGCAACCTGGAAGTGCCCCAATAAAAGAATATTACATACAAGTTTTTACATGAATGAAAATGAAAAACACTCATCTCACATAAAAACCCCCCGGCTATTCAAACACGACGATCCAATATAACATATCCAGCAACACATAACATCACATGTCATCAACGTAAGTAAATATGCGCATCCCAATTGTCGTTGACATATAGCAACGAAACCGGTGATATCACATATTACACTTACGGTCACAGAAAAGAAAGTGTAAAAGTACAACAGTTGGAATCCGCAACCTCTTTAGACATCACATGCCTAACCAAATGAAATACTTAGACATCGCATGCCTAACAATTATAAACCCCGCATTTTAGTCTCATTATCGAAAACTCTTTTGAATATCAAGTCGGGCAATTCAACAGGATTCCCGACATTCTGATCGAATGCTCGTCGCAAACTTCAGTAGGCGGCCGCACCCCCGACGCCGTCGACAAAGTGCACCAAGGCGGAACACCGCTGCCGCGAGCACCCGAACAGATGCTTTCGGCGACGGGGTTCTCCTACAGTCACTTGGTCGGGGCTATGGAGTGAGGCTGTCTATTAAGTTTACCCGGCGAGTATCCGCGTATGCTACGTGATTGCGACGGACTTTTGATCACATCAAAACTCCGTGGCAACCGATCAAGTGAGACTAAACTGCTATGTTTATAATATTCATTCCGTTATCTCATAACTACTTGTGAATTCCAATTATTGTATCACATTCCGGATAAATAGAAAATGTTAAACTTTCCGATCGAACAATCGAACACCCAAGTTTTCCCGATACAGCTCAACACATGAAATAAGTCTAACAGCATTCAGTTCATGCCTCAGTAGCAACGGTCCAGCCGTAGAAGGGTCAAGCCAACGCCTCACATGTGGCACGCCGTACTGCCCCAAACCTGAAGGTTCAAAGGGCAGTTCAAGACGGTCACATAATCGAGTTAAGGTTTGTTATCTTGTAGAGGGTCCATCGCGTTACTTGCACTACTTAGAACATCGTTAAACTACGGAAAAATCCAACAATTGGAAATTTCCCGGCAGGGGAAAAAGTGGGTATTTATATCCGGTTGAACTTTTTAACATATTCTAAGATTATCCGGAAAAGCACACAGACAAAATTAGACAATCCGATCGATATACCGAGTCCCCAATACGACCCAGAAAATGCAACTCTAGAAAAATTATTAAAATCCCCAGGAAAGCCAGCACAGACAACTAAGAATTACTGTGCAAAATTGGATGCATAAAACGACAAACTGGCCGCGGAACAGCCACATGAGCATGCTCATGCCGCGGATCCGCGGCGCCTTTATGGAATCAGGTCCTAAAATTTTACCGTAATCCTTAGATCTTCCTGCTGATTTTTCTGAATATTTTTAATCTGCAAAAATCCACATTTTACAAAAAAGTCCAGAGAGCATTTCAAAGTCGGGGTTTTAGGTCGATCGGACTTCTAACTCCGTCTACGCATCGCCTAAGGCTCTAGCTAGGCTCTGATACCACTGATGGGTTCTTAGGCACTCTAATAGAGTCTCACAAGTGATCAAACATGGCCAATTGAAATTTTACAAGTGCCTACAAACCCTAATACGGATCGTTAACTAGATATATAGGCGAAGCAAGCATATAATCGAATTAAATGCTAAGGGAAAGTGACTACAACCTTTGTAGATCCGGTCCACCACTTCCTAAGCTCCGCGATGATCTCCCTCCGCTGTCCAAATCGAACCCTTGACTCTAGCATTGGCATCATCAAAGAATGGGCGGGCTTGATCGTCGGTTCGATGCCGAAGATGATCTACGTCGAGGCATCACAAGAACAAGCTCCAACTTCACCAAGCCTTGAAAACTTATGAAGGAAACACCCTATACAACTTGGAAAGAGGTAGAGGATGAAGAAATAGGAAGTGGGTAGACTTTAGTTTTGGATTTCTTACTCATTTTGGCTAGTTGCCATTGATGGTGCAAGCTTTCTTCAAGTTGAAGATGAAGAAGAAGAAGATAAAGAATTATGATAAGTGTTATGTAAATGATAAATAAATCAATACTTATCATTTACTAACCCTTGGTTAGTTGTAGAGAATGGACCATGGTTAACTTGAATGGTTAGGGTTAAGGATGAGACAAGAATGGTGACTTAGTCAAAGTTTCAAGAAACTTCAACTACAAACAAATCAAGCCACCATTCTATTTTCTTTATCATTTTCTTTTTCCAAAATAAACAAAAAGAATAAATAAATGAATAAGAAAATAAAAAGAAAACCCTAATCATAAACTTAACCATGGTCTAATTCTTTACACTAACCCTAGCTTGCATGTATCATCAAACATAATACAATCATGTGCACAAAATATATCACATATACAATGTGCACAAACCAAGTGAGTAAATCCATTTAAAGTGAACCAATACTAGTTAATGCAAAGTAATATATCAAATATATAATTCTACATTAAATCATTAAATCAACACTTGATTTAACGATCCGGTCATGTCGCATATAACCGGCTAGTATCCAATGTATCGGCTTATCGAGTCAATCCTTGATTCGATAACTAGATTATATCGCATATAACCATTCGATACATTCATCACGAGAATAGAATACGGTATCACATACACGCATTATTCTCGGTCCCGCACATATCTCATATGCGCTCCTATTTCGTTTCGCTTGAGCTAGGAAACCTCTGTGTAGGACTCTAAAGACTCGTCAATACGCCGGCAGCAGATGATGATCATATCAAACACCCACAAGCCGCAAGCGGTCTGCTAAACGTAACGGCCACCCGGGTATTGAGCGATCAGAAGATCGACGAGCAAGCCCGCTCACACTCCTGTTAATCCAACCAGTAACACTTACCGTACAGTCCGGTCTGTTCGTCTGATATGTCGCATATCTCGCCTAGGGGTGGTAAACGTCATACCCCAGTAGCTCGATAAGTCATGCCGACTTGAGGTCCATGACAATCGTGAAACTACTGATAACTCTTACCAGTACATCACAGCAACCCTGGCCAGGGATTTCCTGTTATGGCCAGTCGAGCATAGCGCAACATCAACCCCCAATACCGGGAGAGACGAATCCCCTCCTATCGCTCATTGCCTCCATGTGAATCGGGACTGTACCCAAAAACCACCTGTTTGCATGACTCAGTAGAGCCCTGGTAGGGTGGAAATCAAAGCACAGTGGGAGACACACAAGACTCTATGACGATCTCGGGTCAACAGACTAAGCTGTACCAGTGTCACCAGAGAACTGCCATCTGACGTGAGGTATAATACCATCTGGGAGTTCTCGGCGAGTCCGTTCAGTGTACCCAGTCTCCACTGAGCACCCGCATACCATCTTCGATGTCAAACACCAATGGATATGGGATCATCCATCGCCCATCGCATGGGTCGAGAAGATATGCGCTAGTCTACTCTGGAATATCGATGCCCCGTCTCGATATTCCCTCGACTAGGAACATTTCAAGGATGTACTCATGGACTACCCAGGCCCCACTAGTATGATCTACATCATAGTCCTGGAAGTCGAGTACACATCCTAAGGGCTTTATCAACATGTAACAGAGAGACAGAAAGTATACACGTTAAGATAAAGAGCAACCAGATAGCGTACTATCATGTCGAGCAAGAAAGTCCTACCTATATATGTCCCAGCATCCACTACAATATACATCCAATGTACAGTAATGGCCTCTAGGGCATACATATAACTAACAGGTGTGGTTCCATCCATTGAGCATCCAATACCTTTGTATTGTGATAACAATGGAGCGGTGGCTTTGGCCAAGGAACCCAGGTCCCATCAGCGATCCAGGCATATTCTGAGGCGGTATCACCTGATCCGGGAGATAGTTGATCGCCGGGAGATCGAGGTCAGGAGGGTTGACACGAAGAACAACACGGCGGATCCACTCACGAAGGCCATTCCCCAGATACAGTTTGAGAGACTCTTCGGGATGCTCGGTATGCGATACTACAGCAGCTGGCCCTAGTGCAAGTGGGAGATTGTTAGTTGTATGTATGCCCTAGAGGCCAGTATTGTACAGATGATGTATATTATATTGGATGCTTGGACATATATAGAGATGACTTTCTTGCTCGATATGATAGTATGCTATCTGGTTACTCTTTATCTTAACATGTACACTAGTCTCTTTAAACTGTCTTATAGTTACATGTTGGTAAAGCCCTTAGGATGTGTACTTGACTACCTGGACTATGATGCAGATCATACTAGTGGGGACATTGTAGTCCATAGGTACATCCTTCAAGGTCCCTAGTCGTGGGTGTATCGAGACGGGGCATCGATATACCAGTGTAGACTAGCGTATACGCTTCTCGACCCATGAGATGGGCGATGGATGATCCTATATCCATTGGTGTTTGACATCAGAGATGGTATACGGGTGCTCAGTGGAGACTGGGTACACTGGACGGACTCGCCAAGAACTCCCAGATGGTATTATACCTCACGTCAGATGGCAGTTCTCAGGTGACACTTGTGCAGGTTAGTCTGTAGACCCGAGATCGTCATAGAGTCTTGTGTGATTCCCACTGTGCTTTGATCTCCACCTTACCACGTCCATGAGGGCGTGCAAAACGGTGGTTTTTGGGCACAGTCCCGAGTCACATGGAGGCAATGAGCGATAGGAGGGGTTTCGTCTCTCCCGGTATCGGGGGTTGATGTTGCGCTGTGCTCGATTGGCCGTAACAGGGTAGTCCCTGGCCAGGGCTGATCTGAGATTTGCTGGTAAGTGTTACTAGTAGTTTCTCGACCCGTTATGAGCCTCACATCGGCACGACTTATCGGTTATTAGGGTCTGACGTTTACCACCCTTAGACTTGATATGTGACATATCAGACGAACAGACCGGACTGTACGGTAAGTGTTACTGGTTGGATTCACAGGAGTGTGAGCTGGCTTGCTCGTCGATCTTCTGATCGCTCAATACCCGGGTGGCCGTTACGTTTAGCAGACCGCTTGCAGCTTGTGGGTGCTTGATCTGATCATCATCTGCTGCCGGCGTATTTGTAAGTCCATATTGCGACCCCCGGTTCTTACGGGGAGGCGGAAACGGTATAAAAGACAAATTTTTATCGCAAGAGGCAACATGGACTAAACAAGGTCGGGATCGTGTCTAAACTAAAACTAGCATGCTTAGCTAAAGAGGGTTAGCTACTCGGATGGAGATGGTTATACCTAAACTTGAACTCCTTCTTCTTCAAACTTTGTAGAGGTTGATGGTTCTCTTCTTGTCGCCTTCTTCCGTCGAAGATGGATCCACCTCGAGAGTTCGACCTTTGGGCTCTTCCTCGTGCTTTGAGTGAACTAGGGTTTCCGGCTTGCTAAACCTTGAACCTAGAATGAGTAGAGAGTGACTAGGGGTTGTCTTTCTTTTCTAAAGAGAAGGATTCTCAACACATGAGAAGGGTTCTCTTTAGCTTAGAGGAAGAAGAAGATGAAGTGAAGAGAGAGAGTGAATATGATAGAATGAGCAATCCTTTTTCTTTCTTGCAACCATAATGCAAAAGAAAAAGAATTATCAATAATAATAATAATGAAAATGAAAAGGTTGATGGAAAGTTTTAGAATGACCATTATCATTACAAACATTAAATGAATTTGCTAGAATCAAAGAGCATCTTTCTTTTGTGATGATGATGGTCAAAAGTTCAACCATGGTCAACAAGTCAACCATGGTCAACAAGTCAACAAAAACTAACCATGACACAATTTCATTTTATTATATATTATTAATTGATATAACATAAATCCATTAGGGTTTGGAAAAAGACGACTGTCAACTGTGCATACGCACCCGTTCCGAAACCCTAATGAAAAATCATCTTCCTCCTCCTCAAAAAGAACTGTGCATACACACCTGCATTCTTGTTCCGGGGAACATGAATACTGAGAGATAAAATCAACCCCAAAACAAATACCGGTATCTGACTCAAACCAGAGCCAGCCAGTAATATCCGTCCGGACTCCAAACGTGCACAAGTGCGCGGATGAGAACGAACCCTGTCGCAAAACCATGCGACCTCTACTCTGTTTTGCCCAGAGGCGAATACCCTCTGTGTGGGACTCTAAAGACTCGACACTACGCTGGCAGTGGGTTTAACCACAGACCGCAAGCGGCACTAGCTGTGCGTAACGGTCCCCAGGTAGATGTCGACAAGAAGGCTGACGAGGTGAAACCCCATCTGTACTCCTACTGAGTCTGAATGTGACAGTCTCCGTACAGTCCGGTCTGTTCGTCTGATACATCGCATGGCGGGCCTAGGGGGCGGTAAACGTCAGTCCCCCAATAGCGGTACAAGTCGTGCCGGAGCGAAGCCCAAAACACCCTGAGATAACACTGGAAACCTACCAGTATATCTCGTTTGCCCTGGCCAGGGACTACTCGTGTAATGGCTCTCCTAGACACAGCGCGATGTCAACCCCCAATACCGGGAGAGACGAATCCTGTCTAACCGTCACTGCCTCCAAGTGCTTCGGGACTGCACCCAACCACCACCTGTTTGCACGACTCCTTTGAGCCGTGGTAGGGTAGTGATCAAAATGCAGTGGGAACACACTTGAGGCGAAGTGCCAGTGTCAAGTCAGCGGACTAAGCTGTACTCATGTCACCTGGGAACTGATAACTGACGATAGGTATAATACCAACTTGTCAGTTCCCGACGAGTCCTGTCCAGTGTACTCGTAACCCAACGAGCACCCGTATACTATCTCCAGTACGACGTACTGATGGCTGTGGGACAGACCATCTCCCACACTGGGATGAGAAGCGCATACGCTAGTCTACTCCGGAGTATCGATGCCCTGTCTCGATAGTCCTGCGACTAGGGACCTGTATAAGGATGTGCTTATAGATTACCCAGCCCCCACTAGTGTGACTGCCATCACAACACTGGTAATCAAGCAAAGATCCTAAGGGCTCCACTAATGCGTATAAGTGATATACTGAAATAAACATAAGTACACATTGAAGTAGAGACAAACCAAGTAGCATACTACTATATTGAGCAAGATTGTTTATACAAGGTGAATATTCCAAGCTTCCATTAAGTAATATACAAACTAGTATGATACAGTAATGGCCTCTAGGGCATATACACTAACAATCTCCCACTTGCACTAAGGCCATGTACTGGCGTATCGAAGACCTATCATCTCGATCAGCCGCTCGAACTGAGTCTGGGGTAAGGCCTTGGTGAATGGATCTGCAGTGTTCTCTTCTGAAGCAACCCTCCGAACCTCGATCTCTTTGCGATCCACGATCTCCCTGATCAGGTGATACCGCCTCAAGATGTGCCTGGATCTCTGATGGGACCTGGGTTCCTTCGCTAAAGCTATAGCCCCGTTGTTGTCGCAATACAGAGGTATTGGGTCAACAATGGACGGAACCACCTGAAGTTCTTTCAAGAACTTCCTCATCCAGACAGCTTCTTTTGCGGCATCAGATGCAGCGATGTATTCCGCTTCCATCGTCGAGTCTGCAACGGTTTCCTGTTTGGAACTCTTCCAACACACCGCCCCTCCATTGAGGGTGAAGACAAAACCCGACATGGACTTGGAATCATCCTTGTCACTCTGGAAGCTGGAGTCAGCAAAGGCCTCGATCTGGAGGTCTTTTCCGCCATACACCAAGAACATCTCCTTAGTCCTTCTCAGGTACTTGAGAATGTTCTTTACTGCTATCCAGTGTTTCTCCCCAGGGTTAGACTGATACCGGCTTACCACACTCAGTGCATAAGCTACATCCGGTCTGGTACACAACATCGCATACATTATAGAGCCTACCGCAGAAGCGTAGGGTATAATAGACATGCGATCCCTCTCCAAATCAGTCTTGGGAGACATCTCTTTAGAGAGGGTGATCCCGTGACAAGCCGGTAGGTTACCGCGCTTGGAATCTTCCATACTGAATCTCTTCACTATGGTGTCGATGTACCTGGACTGAGAAAGTCCCAATATCCTCTTGGATCTATCACGATGGATCCGGATCCCCAGGATGTATGAGGCATCACCCAGGTCTTTCATGGAGAACCTTTGTGACAAGAACCCCTTGACAGATTGTAGCATAGGAATATCATTTCCTATTAAGAGAATGTCATCCACGTATAAAACGAGGAATACTACAGTTCTTGCTACAAATCTACTATAGATGCATGGTTCATCTGGATTTTTGATAAAGCCAAATTCCTTGACCGTCTCATCAAAACAGATGTTCCAACTCCGCGATGCCTGCTTTAGTCCATAGATGGACTTAAGCAACTTGCACACCTTTCCGCTGCTCCCACTCTGAATGAAACCCTCTGGCTGATCCATATAGACACACTCCTCTAAATTTCCATTTAGAAAAGCGGTTTTTACGTCCATCTGCCAAATCTCATAATCGTGGAAGGCAGCAATGGTAAGAAGGATCCGAATGGATTTCAGCATGGCTACTGGAGAAAAGGTTTCGTCGTAGTCCAAGCCAGGTCTTTGACGAAAACCCTTTGCTACCAGCCTAGCTTTATAGGTCTCAACCTGTCCATCTACACCAATCTTCCTTTTGAAGATCCACTTGCATCCTACGGGTTTTACCCCGTCTGGAGCAATGTCCAACGTCCATACCTTGTTGGTGTACATGGACTCCATTTCGGTCCGCATTGCATCCAGCCATTTCACTGAGTCAATGCTCTGAACGGCCTGCTGGAAGCTAGTAGGCTCATCATAATCTATGATGCAATCCTCTCTATCCCCGTCTATGAGAAAACCGCAGTATCTCTCGGGCGGATGAGACTGCCTACTACTCCTGCGGAGCGGCGTAGGAATGTCCTGTTCTGTTGAACCCTCTGGTTCCACTAAGCTTTCAGTAACAGTCTGTGGTTCTGGAATTTCTTCCAGTTCTATTGTGTTCCCACTTATCTGGGTTTCCAAAAACTCAGTTTCCAAGAAGCGGGCATGCTGAGAAACAAAAACCTTTTGTTCCTCAACGGAATAGAAAAGATACCCCCTGGAGTTCCTTGGGTATCCCACAAACTTACACTGTACTGAACGTGCCTCAAGCTTGTCCGCATGCTGCTTTTTTACAAAAGCTGGACATCCCCATACCTTAAGATAATTAAGACAGGGTTTCTTCCCAGTCCACATCTCATATGGGGTGGTGGCCACAGTCTTGGTAGGAGCCTTGTTCAAGAGATACGCAGCTGCTTCTAGTGCATATCCCCAGAATGATCGCGGCAACTCAGCGTTACTCATCATGGACCGCACCATATCCAATAGGGTACGGTTCCGTCTCTCCGATACACCGTTATGTTGCGGGGTGTAAGGAGGAGTAAGCTGAGAGAGAATTCCGTTCTCTTTTAAATAGTCCAGGAACTCGGCACTTAAGTATTCTCCACCTCGATCCGATCTTAGAATCTTAATACTTTTGCCGGTCTGTTTCTCTATTTCATTCTTATACTCCTGGAATTTTCCAAAAGCCTCGGACTTATGTTTCATTAAGAAGACATAACCGTACCTTGAGAAGTCATCCGTAAAAGTAATGAAGTAAGAATGTCCGCTTCGGGCATGTGTAGACATTGGACCGCACACGTCACTGTGTACGAGTCCCAAGAGCTCGCTCGCTCTTACTCCATGTCCAGTAAACGGAGTCTTTGTCATCTTTCCCTTGAGACAGGATTGACAAGTGGCATACGATTGATATTCGAACGCATTCAAATACCCTTCTGTATGTAACTTCGTCAACCTTCTCTCATTGATGTGACCCAATCTACAATGCCATAAGAAAGTCTGATTTATTTCTGGAGACTTTCTTTTGTGTGTATTCTGGACATTAAAAATCTGTGGTTGGTTTAACACGTATATACCATTACTCAAAGTACCTGACCCAATCAAAACTTGATTAAGGTGAATGTTTACAACATTACTTACAAACGCAAATTCATAACCTTCTTTAGAAACTAAAGATACAGAAATGATATTACAAGTTGCGTTGGGTACAAAAAAGCAATTACGCAAAACCAAAACATGTCCATCTGACATTCCCAGGTGATAGTCCCCCACGGCTTTAGCATCCATGCTAGCTCCGTTCGCAACTCTGAGGGTCATGTCACCTGCCTTCAAAACCCTACGGTTTCTCAACGCCTGCAAAGAATTACATATATGAGATCCTGATCCGGTATCCAATACCCAGGAAGTAGAGTTTATTGAAAGACAGTTTTCAATAACATACACACCTGAAGCTGAAGCTGCAACCTGCTTCAATTCCTGTGTTCTGGCCTTCCAGGCCCTGCAATCATTCTTCCAGTGTCCTTTCTTATGACAAAAGAAGCATTCTTCCTTATCCACAAGCTTCCCTGCTATCTTTGTTGCTTTGGCTTTTCCCTTCGTATCCACTTTACTAACACCGCCCCTTGGTTTGGCGGGGGCTTTCTTCTTCTTTCCCTTGGCTTTTGCCTTGGACCTAGAAGAAGATGATCCTCCTATAAACAAAGTGGATGTTTCCCTACCTTTCTGTAGGGTGCCCTCTGCGCTCCTCAGCATGTTGAGGAGCTCTGAAAGTTCAACCTCTTTTTCTTGTAGGTTGAAGTTCAGTATGAACTGGGCGTAAGTGGAAGGAAGGGACTGGAGAACTATATCCGTATATAGCTCACTCTCCAATGTGATCCCTAGGTCAGCGAGCTCCTCAATGTAGCCGATCATCTTTAGCACGTGCTCGGCTACTGATGATCCGACGGCCATTCTTGTCGAGAATAACCTTTTCGACGCTTCGTATCTTGCGATACGTGATTGCTCTCCATACAGTTCTTTTGTATGGAGCAATATGGATTCCATGTCCATATTCTCATGCCTCCTCTGATGTTCGTTGTCCATTGAGGCAAGCAGGAGGCACTTGGCCTTCGCGCTATCAATCTCCCAAGTCTTGCGGATTTCCTTATCCGCGACACTGGAAGTTGGACCAGGGACAGGGGGAGCTTTGGTGGTAAGAAGATACCCCAGCTTGTCATAAGTGATTGCTATCTTGACATTCCTGAGCCAATCTTTGTAGTTTGGCCCTGTCAGTTTGTTTTTATCTAGGAGTAACTTAAGTCCAGTCATGTTGATTGGTCGCTGCAATTAGGAGAGAGAAGAAGAAACACTCAGCATGATGCTCTTGCAAGTTTAGAATGGTTTTTAATTTGTCTAAACAGGATGGCTCCCACTGTTTCTCGAATCCCTCCTCAAACCATAAAGGAAGAATTAGCCGGGATCAATCCCACCGTACAATACTTGCTTAACCGTTCAGCCAGGCCGGTGTCGGTACTTCGAGGGAGGTTTTCCAACGCTTTCGCGAAGTTCCTTAATTAAATAACCTCTTTTCCCTGGGGGCGTAACCCCGCTAACACCTTTCTAGGCACCTACTAGGTTTATAGCATTGATCGTTTAGTGAGAAATTTCCCGAGGAGTAGCATATACTCACAGTAGGATCGGGATCCAAATATCATCGCGTGATGAAACTGAAGGAATCCTACCAGAATCACCACACTCCAAATGGTATGCAAATCTAGCAAGTTTCAGTACTTATGAAACTCCCGATGTGGATTTTTGCCCCATGCTCTTATGACCTTGACGAAGGTCAACAAATCATAAGTCACATGTCAAGTTCTGCCCGTCATTATCCAGGTTAATTTGAATCCACCCGTATATACCCTTGACGAAGGTCAACAAGGTAATGCGAATGTCCCAAACCAACGCATCTATCTATGCTACATATGAATACCCAATAGCTACCAATCACTATGCCTTGACGAAGGTCAACAAACACAGCTTGAATACTTGTTGAATATTCATACGAAACGACGGAGGGTTACGAATGGTTTTGGCAAAACCGTGAACGTAGTGAACTTGATTTGGTCGATGGAACGAGATAGCTTTTAAAAGGAGTGGCTCAAGCTCCGCATTTAAAAGTTGGTTTTGAAAAGAACCGAGTGGTTTTTTGAAAGTGTTCCAACGACTTTAACTTGGTTTATTATCTTGCATTAGTTCTTTTAATGCGTGATATTCTTGCATTAGTACTTTTAATGCGTCCCATCATTTAATTCCTACCATTGCAGAAAACAACCAAAATATGACGTACGCTTATGCCATTCGCATTCACCACGGGGTCCCGTCATCACTCGTTAGGTTACTTAACTAACGACAGAGCGGGGGCTGGGCTAGCGCGGCTGTAAAACATAAGCAACGCCTAAATAGAAAGCAATGATAGACATTACAGATCACAGATGAATACATTGGATATACTAGCAATCCGCAATCCTTTCGAGCCTGGAACGAAAAGCGGATAACACGGTCGCGGTGAATAGCCAAATACCCCACCCAAGACCCCTACGGGTGCGGCAAACTACCCGCCAAGTACTCGGTAGTTTGTGCACCCCTCCATGGGTCTATCCTAGGAGCAAAAACAGTAAAAAGAATTATACAATGACGGCTACAACCCCGACCCGGTTGTGCGGCCAAACAAATAATATTATTACATCAATTTACATTTACAATGAATGAAAGAAAAACAAAAGCTCATCTCACATCCACCCCGGCTATTCACCCGCGACAGTCCAACACATTCATATACACATTCCAGCACATTACAGATCATGTATAACCCCGACTAATCGACTTATAGCGATTAGCCGACGTTCAATACATGCAAACATCACAGATATAACCATCATAGTTAAAGTGCAGTGAAGTTCGGAAAAAAATACGGAATTATAGGACCCCAAAAGTGAATTTCAGTTCTGGAAAATCTGGGTACATATAATATATTTTAAAAATCCCAAAACCAACACACAAACACACTGCACGAAAATCGATGGACAGAAGGCGACAAACCGCGGCGCTTCCGCCGCACATGCCTACCTCGTGCGGCGGAAGGGCGGCGGTTTGAGGGAATTAGGTCATCGTTTTTCATGGGTGCACTCACAAAACCCTGAGACGATTTTACAAGTATAAATATTTTCATTTTGATCCAAAAAAATTTCAACAGAAACTCAGGTTTTGTAATTTTTCCGGTTTTGTGATTTTTCGTTTCCGAACTTCGTTACACTTCACTACCAAGCTAGTTTAAGTTTAGTTAGTCTCTGATACCACTGTAAGTCCATATTGCGACCCCCGGTTCTTACGGGGAGGCGGAAACGGTATAAAAGACAAATTTTTATCGCAAGAGGCAACATGGACTAAACAAGGTCGGGATCGTGTCTAAACTAAAACTAGCATGCTTAGCTAAAGAGGGTTAGCTACTCGGATGGAGATGGTTATACCTAAACTTGAACTCCTTCTTCTTCAAACTTTGTAGAGGTTGATGGTTCTCTTCTTGTCGCCTTCTTCCGTCGAAGATGGATCCACCTCGAGAGTTCGACCTTTGGGCTCTTCCTCGTGCTTTGAGTGAACTAGGGTTTCCGGCTTGCTAAACCTTGAACCTAGAATGAGTAGAGAGTGACTAGGGGTTGTCTTTCTTTTCTAAAGAGAAGGATTCTCAACACATGAGAAGGGTTCTCTTTAGCTTAGAGGAAGAAGAAGATGAAGTGAAGAGAGAGAGTGAATATGATAGAATGAGCAATCCTTTTTCTTTCTTGCAACCATAATGCAAAAGAAAAAGAATTATCAATAATAATAATAATGAAAATGAAAAGGTTGATGGAAAGTTTTAGAATGACCATTATCATTACAAACATTAAATGAATTTGCTAGAATCAAAGAGCATCTTTCTTTTGTGATGATGATGGTCAAAAGTTCAACCATGGTCAACAAGTCAACCATGGTCAACAAGTCAACAAAAACTAACCATGACACAATTTCATTTTATTATATATTATTAATTGATATAACATAAATCCATTAGGGTTTGGAAAAAGACGACTGTCAACTGTGCATACGCACCCGTTCCGAAACCCTAATGAAAAATCATCTTCCTCCTCCTCAAAAAGAACTGTGCATACACACCTGCATTCTTGTTCCGGGGAACATGAATACTGAGAGATAAAATCAACCCCAAAACAAATACCGGTATCTGACTCAAACCAGAGCCAGCCAGTAATATCCGTCCGGACTCC
The DNA here is from genome assembly GCA_030015575.1 of Agapanthus africanus. Taxonomy (NCBI): domain Eukaryota; kingdom Viridiplantae; phylum Streptophyta; class Magnoliopsida; order Asparagales; family Amaryllidaceae; genus Agapanthus; species Agapanthus africanus. Next base: position 159,876,727 of record CM057343.1, read on the forward strand.
AAACGTGCACAAGTGCGCGGATGAGAACGAACCCTGTCGCAAAACCATGCGACCTCTACTCTGTTTTGCCCAGAGGCGAATACCCTCTGTGTGGGACTCTAAAGACTCGACACTACGCTGGCAGTGGGTTTAACCACAGACCGCAAGCGGCACTAGCTGTGCGTAACGGTCCCCAGGTAGATGTCGACAAGAAGGCTGACGAGGTGAAACCCCATCTGTACTCCTACTGAGTCTGAATGTGACAGTCTCCGTACAGTCCGGTCTGTTCGTCTGATACATCGCATGGCGGGCCTAGGGGGCGGTAAACGTCAGTCCCCCAATAGCGGTACAAGTCGTGCCGGAGCGAAGCCCAAAACACCCTGAGATAACACTGGAAACCTACCAGTATATCTCGTTTGCCCTGGCCAGGGACTACTCGTGTAATGGCTCTCCTAGACACAGCGCGATGTCAACCCCCAATACCGGGAGAGACGAATCCTGTCTAACCGTCACTGCCTCCAAGTGCTTCGGGACTGCACCCAACCACCACCTGTTTGCATGACTCCTTTGAGCCGTGGTAGGGTAGTGATCAAAATGCAGTGGGAACACACTTGAGGCGAAGTGCCAGTGTCAAGTCAGCGGACTAAGCTGTACTCATGTCACCTGGGAACTGATAACTGACGATAGGTATAATACCAACTTGTCAGTTCCCGACGAGTCCTGTCCAGTGTACTCGTAACCCAACGAGCACCCGTATACTATCTCCAGTACGACGTACTGATGGCTGTGGGACAGACCATCTCCCACACTGGGATGAGAAGCGCATACGCTAGTCTACTCCGGAGTATCGATGCCCTGTCTCGATAGTCCTGCGACTAGGGACCTGTATAAGGATGTGCTTATAGATTACCCAGCCCCCACTAGTGTGACTGCCATCACAACGCTGGTAATCAAGCAAAGATCCTAAGGGCTCCACTAATGCGTATAAGTGATATACTGAAATAAACACAAGTACACATTGAAGTAGAGACAAACCAAGTAGCATACTACTATATTGAGCAAGATTGTTCATACAAGGTGAATATTCCAAGCTTCCATTAAGTAATATACAAACTAGTATGATACAGTAATGGCCTCTAGGGCATATACACTAACAGTATTGACGAGTCTTTAGAGTCCTACACAGAGGTTTCCTGGCTCAAGCGAAACGAAATAGGAGCGCATATGAGATATGTGGGGGACCGAGAATAATGCGTGTATGTGATACCGTATTTCATTCTCGCGATGAATGTTTCGATTGGTTGTATGCGATATAACCTAGTTATCGAATCGAAGATTGATTCGATAAGTCGATACATTGGATACTAGTCGGTTATGTGCGACATGACCGGATCATTGAATCAAGTGTTGATTTAATGATTTAATGTATAATTATATATTTGATATATTACTTTGCATTAACTAGTATTGGTTCATTTTAAAAGGATTTTCTCACTTGATGTGCACATTGTATATGTGATATATTTTTTGTGTGCACTTGATTGTATCATGTTTGATGATACATGTTAACTTGAGTTTGTGTAAAGATTAAACCATGGTTATATGAATGGTTAGGGTTTTGTTTACTTATTCATTTATTTATTTTGATTATTGATTTTGGAAAAGAAAATGGAAATGGTGGCTTTTCTTGTTTCTTTCATGAAGCTTCATGAAGGGTTGAAACCTTGACCATTTTTGTTTTCTTCTCTTAACCTAACCATTCACCTAACCCTAGTTTACTCTCTACACTTGACCATGGTTAGTATATGATAAGTATTCATATTATTTTCATTTTTAATCTAACACTTATCATATTCTATCTTCATCTTTGACAAGAAGAAAAGCTTACTAGCTTTAATGGCATCTTGAGAAAAAGAATGAGAAATCCAATTCTAAAGTGAACCCACCTCCTATTTCTTCACCCTCTACCTCTTGCCAAGTAGTATAGGGTGTTTTATTCTCAAGTTTCATGACTTGGTGAAGTTGGAGCTCGATCTAGAGTTGTCTCGACGTAGATCATCTTCGGCATCGAAGCCGACGACCTAGCCCGCCCATTTCTCCGATGAAGCCGATGCTAGAGTCCGGGATCCGATATGGACAGCGAGGGGACGTCTACGTGGAGCTAAGGAAGTGGAGAACCGGATCTACAAAGGTTGTAGCTTCTTACTTTTAGTTAAGTTGTTAACTAGTTTCACTTTTCGCCTAAACTCTAGTCAACGAATCCGTATTAGGGTTTCTCGGCACTTGTAAAATTTGAAATTGGCATGGTTGATGCCTTGTGAGACCTCTAGTGTGTGCCTAGGAACCCTACATAGATTGTATACGGTAGTCAATTTGGGGACTAACCGTAGGGCTGGAAGAATCTTGGGAAACTGGATTTTGGTCGGCGTCTGCATCGCTGCACTGGAATATGGTACCAGGAGCGACTCATCATTCGCCGTTTTTTTATTGTTGTTGTTTTTTTGTTTGTTTGTTTTCTTTTGTTGTTGTTTTTTTTTACCGCGATTGCTCTATCATTTCAGCTTTTCTTATCGCGAAGATCGCGATTGCCCTATCATTTCGGCTTTTATTCGCGGTTGCCCCAACATTTCGGCTTTATTTTCATCTTTATTTTACTCGCTGATTTTTATTGCGAGTTGCCCCATCATTTCGGCTTTTCTTTATTTTTCTTTTATTTACACATTTTTTGTCTATTTACATATACATATATATATTTTTTTACATTCCCAGTTTAACGACTTAGAGGTCGATGGTTCCCAGTTTAACGACGTGGTGGTCATCAGGTGTTTCCAGTTTAACGACGTGGTGGTCCTTTTTGCTTATCCCAGCTCCTTGAACTTTGATCTTGGCGGAGCTGTGTTGATGACCTAGCTCTGTGGCTTGCCGATACATCCGAGGATTGTGAGGTTTTTCAAGCTTATATTGGTCCTCTGCCCAATCTTTGAAAATATAGCATTCTTCGATGGTATGACCCACCACTCTATGATATGGGCAGTATACGGGATTGCCGGTCATGTTCATTTCCTGTGGCCTCTTTGGAACAGGCAGTTGCAGACCGTTGTTCAAGGCGTCCATGAATATTTTGCGGACTTCATCCCTCCTGAAGGAGTATACCTTCTTCTTTCTCTCTTTTGGAGTAGGTGCCTTTACTGATGCTGGTCCTCGTCGCCGATCGGTCTTTAGTTCGCCTTTTTCAGATAGTGGCACATGCCTGGGAGGATTAGGTTCCCGAAAGGCTTCGGTCTCCATTTGCATGAAATTGGCGGTCGTAGCTTGACTGTTTGCTAACGCGCCTTTAGACAGTTCTATCTCAACTAGGTCAAATTATCAAGCATGGTCAAATGGTCAAAGCAAATAGCCATAACATAATTATCATTAAAAAGATTAGTAAATATTTTCCTCACCTCATAATGGTTTTGACCGAATCAACGGTCAGAACCCCAATGAGGCACCTCCTTCTTCTCTCTTCACAACCGTGCATACACACCCGCATCCGCATTCCGTAGAATGCGAATGCACAGAAGACAAAACCAATCTATCTATACAATACTAGGATCCGTCTTAAACCAAAGCCCACTAGTATCGTCTGCCCGAACATCATACACGCACAAGTGCACGTAAGTGATCGTAGCCTTGCCGTAAAACCATACGGCCTCTACACCTTTTTCCCAGTGCAGGGAAACTCTCTGTGTGGGACTCTAAAGACTCGACACTACGCTGGAAGTGGGTTTAACCACAGACCGCAAGCGGCACTAGCTGTACGTAACAGTTCCCAGATAGATGTCGATAAGAAGGCCGATGAGGTAAACCCACCCGAACTCCTACTGAGCCTGAATATGACAATCTTTGTACGGTTTGGTCTGTTCGTCTACGAGTATCGCATGTTGGGCCTAGAGGGGCGGTAAACGTCAGACCCATAATAGCGGTACAAGTCATGCCGGAGTGTAGCCCAGAACTCCCTAAGAAACTACTGGAAACACTACTAGTAATTCTCGCTTGCCCTGGCCAGGGACTTTGTGTAATGGCTCTCCTAGACACAGCGCGATATCAACCCCCAATACCGGGAGAGACGAATCCTATCTAACCGCTACTGCCTCCAAGTGCTTCGGGACTGCACCCAACTACTACCTGTTTGCATGACTCCTTTGAGCCGTGGTAGGGTAGTAATCAAAGTACAGTGGGAACACACTCGAGACGAAGTAGCAGTGTCAACTCGACGGACTAAGCTGTACTCCTGTCACCTGGGAACTGTTATCTGACGATAGGTATAGTACCAACCAACAGTTCCCAATGAGTCCTGTCCAGTGTACTCGTAACCTAACGAGCACCCGCATACCATCTTCAGTACGACGTACTGATGGCTGTGGGACAGACCATCTCCCCTGCTGGGATGAGAAGCGCATACGCTAGTCTACTCCGAAGTATCGACTAGGGACCTGTATAAGGATGTGCTTGTAGATTACCCAGCCCCCACTAGTGTGACTGCCATCACAACGTTGGTAATCAAGCAAAGATCCTAAGGGCTCCACTAATATGTATAAGCGATATGCTAAAAGAAACACATGCGCATATTTAAGTAGAAACAAACCAAGTAGCATACTACCATTTTGAGCAAGATTGTCTATACAACTGTGAATATCCCAAGCTTCCATTAAGTAATATACAAACTAGTATGATACAGTAATGGCTTCTAGGGCATATACACTAACAATCTCCCACTTGCACTAGGGCCATGTACCGGCGTATCGAAGACCTATCATCTCGATCAGCCGCTCGAACTGAGTCTGGGGTATGGCCTTCGTGAATGGATCTGCAGTGTTATTCTCCGAATCTACTCTCTTCACCTCGATCTCCCGGCGATCTACGATCTCCCTGATCAGGTGGTACCGCCTCAAAATGTGTATGGACTTCTGATGGGACCTGGGTTCCTTCGCTAAAGCTATAGCGCCGTTGTAATCACAATACAGCGATATTGGATCAACAATGGTAGGAACCACCTAAAGCCCCGTGAGGAACTTCTTCATCCAGACAGCTTCCTTTGCGGCATCGCAAGCAGTTATGTACTCCGCTTCCATAGTTGAGTCAGCAACGGTTTCCTGCTTGGAGCTCTTCCAGCAAACCGCCCCTCCATTGAGGGTAAAGACATAACCTGATATGGACTTGGAGTCATCCTTGTCACTCTGGAAGCTGGAGTCAGCAAAGGCCTCGATCTGGAGGTCTTTTCCGCCATACACCAAGAACATCTCCTTAGTCCTTCTCAGGTACTTAAGAATGTTCTTTACTGCTATCAGTGTTTCTCCCCTGGGTCCGACTGATACTGGCTTACAACACTTAACGCGTATACTACATCTGGTCTGGTACACAACATCGCATACATTATAGAACCTACCGCAGATGCGTAGGGTATAGATGACATGCGAGCCATTTCCAAATCAGTCTTGGGAGACATATCTTTGGAGAGGGTGATTCCGTGACAAGCCGGCAGATTACCGCGCTTTGAATCTTCCATACTGAATCGTTTCAGTATGGTGTCGATGTGCCTGGACTGTGAAAGTCCCAACAACCTCTTAGATCTATCACGATAGATCTGGATCCCCAGAATGTAGTTGGCATCACCCAGGTCCTTCATGGAGAACCTCTGTGACAAGAATCCTTTGACTGACTGTAGCATAGGAATGTCATTTCCTATTAGGAGAATGTCATCCACATACAAGACGAGGAATACCACAGTTCTCCCTACAATCTTACTGTAAATGCATGGTTCATCCAGATTTTTGATAAAGTAGAATTCTTTGACAGTATCATCAAAGCAGATGTTCCAACTCCGCGATGCCTGCTTCAGTCCATAAATGGACTTAAGCAACTTGCACACTTTACCGCTGCTCCCACTCTGAATGAAACCCTCCGGCTGATCCATATAGACGCACTCTTCCAAATTTCCATTTAGAAAAGCCGTCTTTACGTCCATCTGCCAGATCTCATAATCGTGGAAGGCAGCAATGGTAAGAAGGATCCGAATGGATTTGAGCATAGCCACTGGAGAAAAGGTTTTGTCATAGTCCAAACCAGGTCTTTGACGAAAACCTTTTGCAACAAGTCTAGCTTTATAGGTTTCAACCTGCCCATCTACACCAATCTTCTTTCTGAAGATCCATTTGCAGCCTACGGGTTTTACCTCTTCTGGAGCAATGTCCAAAGTCCAAACTTTGTTGGTGTACATGGACTCCATCTCAGTCTACATTGTATCCAGCCATTTTACTGAGTCGCCGCTCTGAATGGCTTGCTGGAAGCTAGTAGGCTCATCATTTTCAATGACGCAATCCTCTCGATCCCCGTCTATGAGAAAACCGTAGTATCTCTCGGGCGGATGAGACTGCCTACTACTCCTGCGGAGTGGCGCTGGGATGTCCGGTTCTCCAGAAACCTCTGGTTCTACCAAGCTTTCAGTAATAGCTTGTGCTTCTGGAATTTCTTCCAGTTCTATTGCGCTCCCACTTGTTTCCTTTTCTAAAAACTGATGTTCTAGAAAGTGGGCATGGCGAGAAACAAAAACCTTTTGTTCCTCTGCGTAATAGAAAAGATACCCCTTAGAGTTCTTTGAGTATCCCACAAACTTACACAGTACTGAGCGTTCCTCGAGTTTGTCCGCATGCTGCTTTTTAACAAAAGCTGGACATCCCCATATCTTCAGATATTGAAGATAGGGTTTATTCCCATACCACATCTGATATGGTGCGGTAGGCACAGTCTTGGAGGGAACCTTGTTCAAAAGATATGCAGCTGATTCTAGTGCATAACCCCAGAAAGATCGCGGTAACTCAGCTTTACTCATCATGGAACGAACCATATCCAATAGGGTTCGATTCCGCCTTTCAGATACACCATTGTTTTGTGGTGTGTATGGAGGAGTAAGCTGAGAGAGAATTCCATTCTCTTTCAAATAGTCCAGAAACTCGGCACTTAAGTATTCACCACCTTGATCAGATCTCAGTGTCTTGATACTTTTGCCTGTTTGTTTTTCTACTTCATTCTTATATTCCTGGAATTTTTCAAAGGCCTTGGATTTATGCTTCATCAAGAAGACATGTCCATACCTGAAGAAATCATCCGTAAAAGTAATGAAGTATGAATATCCACTTCGCGCATGTGTAGACATTGGACCACACACGTCACTGTGTATGAGTTCCAAGAGCTCGCTCGCTCTTACTCCGTATCCAGTGAACGGAGTTTTTGTCATCTTTCCCATTAGACAAGATTCACAAGTAGCATAAGACTGATACTCGAACGGATTCAAGTATCTCTCTTTATGTAATTTTGTTAACCGTGTCTCATTAATGTGACCCAGTCTACAATGCCATAAGAAAGCCTGATTTGTTTCCGGAGACTTTCTTTTAAGTGTGTTCTTGACACTGAATACCTGAGCTTGATTCAATACTTATATTCCGTTTTCTAATGTACCTGACCCAATCAGAACTTGATTTAGGTGGATGTGGACCACATCTCTTACAAAAGTAAAATCATATCCTTCCTTAGAAAGTAAGAATACAGATATGATATTATAAGCCATACTAGGTACATACAAACAGTTACGCAGAATCAATATCTGCCCACTTGTCAATCCAAGGTGATATTCCCCTACGGATTCGGCGTCCACGCTCATTCCGTTGGCAACCCTGAGAGTTATATCACCTATCCTGATAACTCTACGGTTTCTCAAAGCCTGTAATAAATTACAGATGTGATATTCTAATCCGGTATCCAGTACCCAGGAAGTAGAGTTAATTGACATACAGTTTTCTATTACAAACACACCCGAAGCCGAAGCCACAACATGCTTCGAATCCTGGCTACTGGCTTTGCTAGCCCTGTAATCCATCTGCCAATGTCCTTTCCCGTAACAATAGGAACGTCCTTCCTTTACTATATCCAGTCCCGAATCTTTTTCCCTTCCCTTTCCTTCTTCTTCCTTGCTTTCCTTCAGGGTATAAGTAGAGGGCAGAGACTATAGAATCAAGTCAGTATTTGACCCGTTCTTCAACGTGGTCTTCAGGTCCGTGAGCTCATCAAAATAGCTAGTCTCTGTAAGGACGTTGTCCCCTACAGATGACCCAAAAACCAATCTCGCTTGAAGCAATTCGTTCGAGATCTCATATCTTGCGATACGAGATTGCTCTCCATATAAATCTTTGTTATGGAGGAAGACAGAAACTAAGTCCATCTTCTCGTGCTGCCTTTGGTATGCACCATCAACTGAGGCCAACACGAGGCACTTGGCATTCGCACAGTCCTTTTCCGATGTCTTACGGATATCAATATCCGTGACAGGGGAAACTGGTCCTGAGACGGCAGGGGTTTGATTAGTTAGGAGGTGTCCCAGCTTGTCATGGGTAATGGACATCTGGACAGACCTTTTCCAGTCATAACAGTCAGATTCAGTCATTTTATTATCTAGATGTAACCTATGTCTGGTCACTTGGTCGCTGCAATTAAGAGAGAGAGAAGAAAACACTTAGCATGATGCTCTTACAAGTTTAGATTGGTTTTTAGTTTATCTAAACAGGATGGCTCCCACTGTTTCTCGAATCCTTCCCCAAACCATAAAAGAAGAATTAGTCGGGATTGATCTCACCGTACAATACTTGCTTAACCGTTCAGCCAGGCTGGTGTTGGTACTTCGAGGGAGGTTTTACGACACTTTCGCGAAGTTCCTTAATTAAATAACCTCTTTTCCCTGTGGGCGTAGCCCCGCTAACACCTTTGTAGACACCTACTTGGTTTATAGTATTGATCGTTAAGTGAAAAGTCTCCCGAGGAGTAGCGAATACTCACAGTAGGATCAGGATCCAAATATCATTGTGAGATAATGCAGAAGGAATCCTACCAACATTATCAAACTCCAAATTTTATGCAACACTAGCAAGTTTCAGTTTCTTTAGAAACTCCCGATGTGGATTTTTGCCCCATGCTCTTATGACTTTGACGAATGCCAACATATCGTAAGTCGCATGTCAAGTTCTACCCTTCATTATCCAGGTTAATTTGAACCCACCCGTACATACCCTTGACGAAGGCCAAAATAGCAGTACGACTGTCCCAAACCAACGCATCTATCTATGCAACAGATATATATTCGGCAGCTACCAATCACTATGCCTTGGCGAAGGTCAAAATACATAGCTTGAATACTACTGAATATTTAACCGAAATGACGGAGGGCTATGAATGGTTTTGGTGAAACCGTGAACGTAGTGAACTTGATATAATCGAAGGAACCTGATAGCTTTTAAAAGGAGTGGTTTAAGCTCCGTGTTTTAAAAATTTTCTGTTTTTGAAAAAACCGAGTGGTTTTGAAATTGTTCCAACGATTCAGTTTTGGTTTATTTTCTTTACATTAATATAATGCGTCCCATCAATTAATCCTACCATTGCAGAAAACAACGAAAATATGACGTACGCTTATGCCATCCGCATTCGCCACTGGGCCCCGTCATCACCCGTTAGGTTACTTAACTAACGACAGAGCGGGGGCTGGACTAGAGCGGATGCAAAACATAAGCAACGCCTACTAGATATCATATATAGATATATACATTCGTCAGGTGCAATGATAGCCATTCCAGATCACAGATGAACACATTGGATATGCTAGGAATCCGCGTTTCGTTCGAGCCTGCAACGAAAGACGGATTACACGGTCGCGATGAATAGCCAAACCCCACCCTAGACCCCTACGGGTGCGGCAAACTACCCGCCAAGTACCTGAAGTGAAGCAACCTCCCTCAACAACGTGAGTAGGACACTCGGCACTTCAAAGTACCCGGTAGTTTATGCACCCCACCTTGGGTCTATCCTAGGAGCAAAAACAGTAAAAGAAATAATACATAATGGCGGTTACAATCTCAACCCGGATGTGCGGCCTTAAAATAATATTACATCAAATTACAAATTTTACATTGAATGAAAAATGAAAACTCTCATCTCACATACCCAGCTATTCATCATGACAATCCAACAAGTTCATATATACAAACCAACATCACAGATCACAAATATGTACAACCCCTACTAATCGACGTATAGCGATTAATAGACGTTCAATACATATATCACATCACAGAAGATCCGATTAGCTAAAGTACTTAGAATTTCGATCGATAACTTGATTTGAAACTACCCCAAGCACAACACAGTACTCAGCAAAATCTAGGCAGAAACAAACTATCAGAAAAATCATAAAATACAAATCTGGACAGGCTACAGGAAAACCGAGTTGACTCAGCGTCGACTCGGCCGCGGATCCGCAGCTAAACCCTTGGTTTGGCCACGCTTCCGTGGCGGACTGACCGATTCATGGGCTCGTTTTTCTTGTGTGTCCTTAAAAAGCCTGCACGTATTTTTAAGGTCCCTGGAAAAATTTTTGGACCAGATTTTAAAATCGACAGAAAACGTGCATTTTTGACGTAATTTTGCGATTTTTCCGGCGATCGAATTTCTAACACTTTGCTAACAGGTTAGTAATGGTTTAGCGAGGCTCTGATACCACTGTAAGTCTACGTTACCCACCCTGGTACTTACGGGGAGGCGGAATCGGTAAAAAACAAATTTTTAACACAAGGTAGCATAGACTAAAACTTGAGGATCTTTGCCAAACCATTGCTAACAAACTACATGAGGTCCTATCTACTATGCAAGGAGATTATATCTCATGCTACTGGTCCTTCAGGTCTTCTCCGCTATCCTCCTCGTCTCCGTAGGCTCCATGGGTCGATCGGATTTTGGTCACCTCCGCGGCCTCCTTGAGTCAAAGACGATCCACCCGAGAGTCTATAGTCCGAGCTCCACCTCAAACCGAGGTAACCAGGGCAACAAGTTTGCTACTCTTGATGTCCTAGGTGATGTAGATGAAGAAGATGGATTTGTTTGTCTATTTGAACCCCAACTTGCTCAACACATGAGACCTTTTGGGAATTCTAGTGAGGAAGAAGAAGAAGAGCTAAGCTTGAGAGCTCAAATGAAGAGAGAGAATGCCAATGAGATAATGAGCCATATAAAAATAAAAACCAATCTTTTATCATAATAATTATGATGGCTAAGTTTGATTTGACAACTATCATGTCTTGATAAAGCAAAGAAGAGTCTAGAGCTCACAAGAAATATCCAAGTCAACAATGGTCAACTAGGTCAAATTGTCAAGCATGGTCAAATGGTCAAAGCAATTAGCCATAACATAATTATCATTAAAAAGATTAGTAAATATTTTCCTCACCTCATAATGGTTTTGACCGAATCAACGGTCAGAACCCCAATGAGGCGCCTCCTTTTTCGCTCCTCACAACCGTGCATACACACCCGCATCCGCATTCCGTAGAATGCGAATGCACAGAAGACAAAACCAATCCATCTATACAATACTAGGATTCGGCTTAAACCAAAGCCCACTAGTATCGTCTGCCCGAACATCATACGCGCACAAGTGCACGTAAGTGATCGTAGCCTTGCCGTAAAACCATACGGCCTCTACACCTTTTGCCCAGTGCAGGGAAACTCTCTGTATGGGACTCTAAAGACTCGACACTACGCTGGTAGTGTGTTTAACCACAGACCAAAAGCGGCACTAGCTGTACGTAACGGTCCCCAGGTAGATGTCGATAAGAAGGCCGATGAGGTAAACCCACCCGAACTCCTAATGAGCCTGAATGTGACAATCTCTGTACGGTCCGGTCTGTTCTTCTATGAGTATCGCATGTCGGGCCTAGGGGCGGTAAACGTCAGTGTTGTGCCACGGCAGCGCCCCGGCCTCGTAGTCGAGGCCAAAATGCGGAATAAAAAATTTTTCCTTGCTCGGAAACCGGCGCTACCGCGGACAATTACCCGGATCGAAACCATTAACCTATACTAGCTATCTAGAGATGGGGTGAGAAGTTATACCAAGCGATCCGTGTCCTTCGGTCTTCATCTCCACTCCGATCTCTTGCGGAATCTCCGTCACCTCCTCGCTCGTCGGAAAGGGGCACCACGTAGCCGGAATCTTTTACGGGCTCCCGCCTCTTGGCCGAGGCAACTCGGGCGCGAAGTTGGCTAGCCGACGCGTCCAAGGCTTACTGTAGAATAGTGTAGTGAACTTGTCTCTTGGGGTTATAAGGTTGCCTTGATGTGGAGGAATGGAGAAGAGAAGGAGAGAAGGAATTGAGCTTTGAAGCTAATTTTACAACCATGGAATGAGATGAAAAATGCCACACCAAATAATTATCCCTCTCCCTCTCCTATGTGGCCGGCCCCTCTCACTCAAGAATAGATTGGAGAGAGAAAAACAAAAGCACCACAATTTGTATAGAATAAAAGAATGGAAAAAACAATAACATAAAGAAAATGGTCACAACCATTTCCTTTCACAAACCATCAAATGAAAAGCCAAGAATAGACTAGAAAGGCATCTCATGATGAAACAAGTCTCATCATAATGCAAACTTGCAAGAAAACCCTCCACTAAAAGTTAATTGCGAACTTGCAATTAACACCCTCCACCTGGAAAGTCCGACCGAGAAGGAATGAAGGAAAACCGGACGGAACGGAATGCAAACTGGCAACCCCAGAAAACCGATCCCATAATAAATTACAGGAAAACCCCGCTACTGCAAATACATGCCCGCATTTGTATTCCCACTGAACACAAATGCAAAGAGACAAAAACTACACTATCAAATACTAGAATCCGGCTTAAGCCAAAGCCGGCTAGTAAAAACTGTCCGATCACGATCCGTGCAATACCGCACGTATCTGATCGAACCCTGCCATATCTCCATACGGCCTCTACAGCGTTTCGCCCGAAACTTGAGTAACTGTAACTGTGGTGGACTCTAAAGACCCGTCAATACCTTGGCTGTGGATTTAACCACTAGCACGTCAGAGGTATAAGCCAATACATGACGGGCCACCAGGTATTGACCAAATGGGACGTCGATGAGGAAGCTCACCCCGACACCCAACTGAGCCTGTCAGTGACAATATCCGTACAGTCCGGTCCGTTCGTCTATGAGTATCGCATGGCGGGCCTAGGGGGTTGGTGAAAGTCAGACCCCCAAAAGCGGTACAAGTCGTGTCGGAGCGTAGCCCAGAACACCCTGAGATACTACTGGAATACCTACCAGTAAATCTCCTGCCTCGGCCGAGGGCTTTGTGTAATGGCTCTCCTAGACACAGCGCGACCTCACCCCCAATACCGGGAGAGACGAAGCCCTGCAGATCCGCTCACTGCCTCCATGTGGCTCGGGACTGTACCCAACTAAAACCTGTTTGCACGACTCCTTTGAGCCGTGGTAGGGTAGTAATCAAAGCACAGTGGGAACTCACACGAGACAAATGACGATCTCAGGTCGATGAACTAACCTGTACACATGTCACCAGGGAACTGCTATCTGACATCTGGTATAAGACCAACTAGCAGGTTCCCGGCGAGTCCTGTCCGGTGTACTCATAACCCAATGAGCACCTGTATACATCTTAGGTGAACCAACTGACACCAGTGGCTTGTGAGACCGGCCACCGCCCCTCGTCGGGGTCTCGACTGTATACACTAGTCTACTAACGGAGTATCGATGCCCTGTCTCGAAACTCCTACGACTAGGGACCTTTTAAGGATGTGCTTATAGACCACCAGCTCCCACGTATATGATCGCCATCATACTGCTGGCAGTCAAGCAAGAATCCTAGGGGCTCTATCAACGTGTAATAGCGACATGTCAGGTCACCTAAAGCAGTACACGATGATAAAGATAAACCAGATAGCATACTATCATCTCGAGTAAGACTGTCCTACCGGGATAGGTCCTCCCTCAATCATTGCAATCACGTGCCTGTGATCCAAAAATTGACTCTGAGGGCACTAACCCCAACAATCTCCCACTTGCACTCAAGGCTAATTATTGCGATGTCGCATACTCACAGCCCGTGTGATACCGAACACCCAACTCCTCTACTAGTCAGTCTCACAAAGCTCGTTTGCGAAACTATTGCGTTCGAGGAATAGCCTCAGTGAGTGGATCCGCTGTGATGTTTCTTTCTATGTCTCTCTATATCTCAAGTTCGCGGAGAAAGCCATCTCCCGAAATGAGCAATACCTGTCTTAGAACGTCTGGATGTCTGATGGGACCTAGCTCATAAATGAACTCCAAATCCAAACTTCTTAGACTGTATCATCAACTGAACTTAATCAGTATCCTGCGTCATGCCTCCCTCAGTATTGTCTTGGACCACCTGTCCAAAATACTGCCCCTCGTCAGAGGGAGAACTATAACTCTGACAACCTCCTTGTCGTCCATGTCACCTTGGAAGCCTGGAGTGATAACCGTCTCCTAAAAGAGGCAGCCGTTATCATATCCCTAGAACATTCACTTATGTTCGAAAACTGCTTCCGACTGTTTTTCCAGGATTGGATTAATATCAACTTATTGCACCTACTGCAAGAACAACATCTGGTGTGGTACTTGACATCTCATGATTGACTCAATTGCCTAAGCAAGTGATCTGTCAATCATGCGTATCCCTCTCCCCTTTAGTCTATAAGACACCTTTAGAGAGGGTGACTCCATTACCTGCAGGTATACTACCGTGCCAGGAGTCGTCCATTCTAAATACTCATAGAATGCTGTCAAGTTACCCAGATTGGGAAACCACCCAAATCTAGATCTAAAACCATAGATCTAGTAACCAGTATGTCTGATATAATATCCAAGTCCCTTATGGAGAAACCACTGTGTGACGACCAAAGTATAACCGATCGTAGTATAGGAATATCACTTCCTACTACCTTCTCAACAGATCCATCCCCTATTCTGATGACGTCAAACCCATGACTGTCACATCAGAAACAGATGATCTATCTCCGCTACATCTGCTTTAGTCTATAAATAGACATAAGCCTGATGTCCACCAATGCTTCCGCTGCTCCCACTGACTACGACAACCCTCTGGTGGAGTCATATAGACGCGCACTTCTAAAGCTAGTTTAGAACGACGCTATACTCATCCTCTCACCGGGTCTCGCAGCCTGGAACAACAGCAATGGCAAGTGTGGGTAAACAAGAACTTCCCTGTCACCGTCCTTGAGGCTACCGGAGTACCTCTCGGGTGCCTGAAGTTACCCACCTTATTCTGCGGAGTGGCCAATGGAATGTCAAATCAGATTGAATCTTTAGGTTCCTTATTAAATCTTCAGTAATCGTTTGCGGTTCTGGAATCACTTCCAGTTCTACCATACTCCCACTGCTGTTTTTGAAAAAATCCATTTTTAATAAAACTGTGGCGAGTCTAGAACAATATTTCTATTGATCTGCCAGATGGTAGAAAGTCAACCCTCGTCATAGCCTGGGTCAACCCACAAACAGCCATTACAGAAACGTGCCTTGAGTTATCCGGAGTCTGGTTTTAAGCATAAGCCGGACAACTCCCCGTACCTTAACATCGTTAAGATATGAACTGTTCTATATCCAATATAGAAACAGAGGCACTGATTCAATTGAACCAGATTCAAATCATGCAGCTGTCTCCAGTGCATGTCAACTAAATGGAAGGAGGCCGATCAGCGTTACTCAACTTAGGAATGCTTCCAATTATGAGTAATCTGAAAGAGAAGCAATTTCTCTTTATCATTACTATCAACTGAAATACCATACACAAGTATCTACATCTTCGATTACTTTGAAGAATCCCGATACTTATAATACTTGGTTCTCTACTCTATTCAAATACCTATAACTCCTCAAAACTTAGACCCTGTGTTTCCACGAAGCACATGTCTAAGAACTAGAGAAGTTAAAAGTAAACAGAATATAGTATGAGGACCAACCCCTCTGTCCTAATGGACACTGGACAACATACAATACTCTGTATAAGTCCGCTGAGTCTAACAACTCTTTCACTGTGTGTCGTAGGTTGAAAACTGTACTTATGGTTAAGAAGAATTACACCGCTGTTCAATGCTCCTTACCTAACCATCCACTGATATAGGTAAATGTCATTGACATAATATCAAAAGGTATATCTCACTCTATGAAAATAGACGTACAGATATATCGATTTGAAATTGGTGCACAACAGCGGATATTCAAAACCAAATATTTGCCGACCGTCAAACAGCCCAGGTGATCTCCTCAAAAATCACCGATTACAACGAATCCCGATACAATGAGGATGATCACCCAATTCCCAATAACTTACTCCCACTCATCATCTGTAAAACCATACAGATGTGAGAATCATACCTGGCAAATACATACCCTGGAGTAAGTGTCTAATCGGGAAATCAGTTTTCTATTAACATTACACAGTAAAACTGAAACATTGAAATGTTTCGTTGGGGTATCGTGGTATTCCTAGTAATGCCTCTTCCATTATCCAGATTCACAACTGTAACCGTATAATTCTTTGCCACCTCTCCAAATCCCTTTATATGTCTTTAGTCATTACCTTCTGTACACCCCTTTAAGCCAAATGGTTTTCTTCCTTCCCTACCGTTCGGCACCAGCCTATGGCTTGGAAGAAGACTATCCAAAAAGCATAAAGGGTGTACTGTCCTAATCCTAGGAGCACTCGCAATGCGAGAGAAGGTGAAGATAAAAGACACCTGAATGTACTTTATTCCTATTTCTCCTGAACCAGGATCCATCCCCGAACTGGAACAAGTTCCTTTCGAGTTCGTATATAACCATACGATGGATTATCCAATAAAATGGGATCTTCGTAGTGATACGGAGTGTCCTGGAGAAATACAAAGGTGATTTAGGATTGGCAAAGAAATACTTGGTTTGGTCGTGAATATCAGTTGCAATTTACATTGCCCTCCTACTAATCCCTTGCTTTGTCTTAACTTAATACCTTCTGCACACCATCGTTATGCTAATTGGTTTTCTTCATTCCCCACCGTTCGGCACCAGCCTAAGGTTTGGAAGAAGACTATCCAATCTGCGTAATAGGTGTACTACTCCTAAGCCAAGGAGCACACGCAACCTGTGAGAAGGTGAAAAGAAAAGACAACTGAATAGTCCTATCCGTTTTCTCCAGAACCAGAAACCATCCTCGAAGTCCTTCGAGTTCGTATCTAACCATACGATGGTTTTGTCCAATGGAAGTGGACGTTCGCAGTAATACGGGGTGTCCTGGAGAAAAGGGTAAAAATAGGAGTGGCAATGAGGTCTGCAACTCTGACAATCCAAAAGCCAGTGTTAAGAAGGTTCGGTCAACTTGGTCACTGAGTCATAGTCCAGGGTCGGGTCAATGGTCGCTGCCAGAGAGAGAGAAAAGAAACACTCAGCGTGCACTCTAACCTAGATCAGAATGGTTACCACTTTGTCTAATCTGGAAAACTCCCACTGTACCTCAAATTCTCCTCCAAACCTGAAAGAAGAATTAGTCGGGATCACCCGAGGAGTAAACTAACTCATCAGTGGGAATCGGGATCCAACTATCATCGCATGATGACATGACGGAATCCACTCACGTCACCACACTCCAGAAGGTATGCGCATGCCTGGCAAGTTTCAGTTCTTTTGAAACTCCCGATGTGATTTTTACCCCTAGGACCCAAGTGACCTTGACGAATAATCAACAAATCAAAAGGTCCTAGTCAAGTTCAACCCGTCATTATCTTGATTGCGTTAAACCCACCCGCACGACCCTTGACGAATAATCAACAAAGTCGCACGACTGTCCTAACCAATCCACATATCCATGCGACAGAAAGCATTACAGAGCTACCGCACACTACGCCTCGGCGAATAGCAACGACAAACGTAGCGCGAATACTATGCAATACTAATCCGAAATGACGGAGGGCTACGAATGGTTTCTGGCGAAAAACCTTTAACGTAATGAACTTGATATCGTTGAAGGAACTGGATAACTTTTATAAAAATATAGTGACGAAAACCTTTACTAAAGAGGTCACTCCCGGTGAAGGGATCTCGGCTCTTTCCCCGTAGAATGAGGTGCAGGATATTCCAACTGAATACCACGATGCAAAGCAAAAGTAATCGGCTATAGTGAAGTTAATGCCCTGACGCAAACTTCTGTCCAAGGGGTCACTCCCGGTGAAGGGATCTCGGCCCTTGCCTCGTCGACTGAGGAGCAGGATATTCCAAATGAATACCGCGATGCAAAACAAAAGTGAACGTCCTTGCAATAACAGCTTTTTGAAAAATTGTTCCAACAACATCAGATTAGGTTTGTTTATCTTGCATTGATCCGAATCAATGCAGTCCCATCAAATGATCACACCACAAAGAACGAAAATATACTGACGTACGTATATGCCATCCGCATTCGCCACTGGGTCCCGTCATCACCCGTTAGGTTAGCTAACTAACGGCAGAGCGGGGACTGGACTAGCGCGGATGAAAAACATATACAACATCTACTAATATATATACCAATATATAGTATTTCGCTCAAGGCGTGATAAAAAAAGCAGCAACACAGAAATGTATAGCAACACAGAACAATACAGATATCTGGAAGCCCCGGGTTTCACAGAGCCGCTGCTGAAACCCGACGTTCCCCTGGTCGTGTGGATAGCCTGTGCAATGAAAACCTAGACCCCTACGGGCGCGGCAAGTCACCCGCCAAAACCTGAAGCGAGGCAGCCCCCTTCAGCTCCGTGAATGGACCACCCAGCACTCCACGGAATCCGGCAACTTGGGCACCCCTCCTGGGTCAACCTGTACCCCCTACGAGTGCGGCGAATAGCCCGCCAATCCCAGAGTGAAGCCCCCTCCGTCTCAATGCCATGAGATGCGGGCTTGTTGCCCTCCAGAACCCGGCTATCCGTGCACCCCTCCGCGGGGTAATCCTAGTACAGAAAGTAAAATATACATACACCGGGTACATCGACCGCAACCAGGTCGTGCCCCAAAAGAATAATACAAACAGGCAGTGACGGCAGTCCACATGTCGGACGCTCGCCCCGCAATATCAAATGTACATAATACATCAAAACTGTACTAGCATTGCAGCCAGGCTATCCCCCACGACCGATCCGCAACATCACAGCATAAACATAGAACATCAACGTGAAAATCACGTTCGCAAATCCGTCTAACCGGGCTATAGCAGTTAGATCGGATTTACCGATCGAGTGACATTCACGGTCGCAGAAAATAATGTAAATACTGTGAAATAATGTGTTTAAAATTTTCCGATCAATCAAACAATTAACAAGTGGGCCCCAAAGAAAACTGTAGCACTCACAGAAACAATTGGCCCAACTTTAATATTCCAAAGCCCATATTTTAAGCCCAGAAGGCCTCTGTAAAAAAATGGTGAAGTGATGTGAATAGTGCGCGGCGGAAGGGCCGCACAAAGGGGGTTTTCGCGGCGGTTCCGCGCTCCAACTGTGGAGTCACTTCATCGAATTTTTACAGAGCTCTTATATTTTCCAGTACATCAATATTTTACAACCTGAAAAATTTTTCGAGACCAAAATATTTCAACAGAAACTGATGTGAACAAAAATACGGTTTTTGGAATTTCGGTCGATCGGAAATGCAAAACACATTAAACGAAGCTAGGTAAGGTTAATGGCCTGGCTCTGATACCATGTTGTGCCACGGCAGCGCCCCGGCCTCGTAGTCGAGGCCAAAATGCGGAATAAAAAATTTTTCCTTGCTCGGAAACCGGCGCTACCGCGGACAATTACCCGGATCGAAACCATTAACCTATACTAGCTATCTAGAGATGGGGTGAGAAGTTATACCAAGCGATCCGTGTCCTTCGGTCTTCATCTCCACTCCGATCTCTTGCGGAATCTCCGTCACCTCCTCGCTCGTCGGAAAGGGGCACCACGTAGCCGGAATCTTTTACGGGCTCCCGCCTCTTGGCCGAGGCAACTCGGGCGCGAAGTTGGCTAGCCGACGCGTCCAAGGCTTACTGTAGAATAGTGTAGTGAACTTGTCTCTTGGGGTTATAAGGTTGCCTTGATGTGGAGGAATGGAGAAGAGAAGGAGAGAAGGAATTGAGCTTTGAAGCTAATTTTACAACCATGGAATGAGATGAAAAATGCCACACCAAATAATTATCCCTCTCCCTCTCCTATGTGGCCGGCCCCTCTCACTCAAGAATAGATTGGAGAGAGAAAAACAAAAGCACCACAATTTGTATAGAATAAAAGAATGGAAAAAACAATAACATAAAGAAAATGGTCACAACCATTTCCTTTCACAAACCATCAAATGAAAAGCCAAGAATAGACTAGAAAGGCATCTCATGATGAAACAAGTCTCATCATAATGCAAACTTGCAAGAAAACCCTCCACTAAAAGTTAATTGCGAACTTGCAATTAACACCCTCCACCTGGAAAGTCCGACCGAGAAGGAATGAAGGAAAACCGGACGGAACGGAATGCAAACTGGCAACCCCAGAAAACCGATCCCATAATAAATTACAGGAAAACCCCGCTACTGCAAATACATGCCCGCATTTGTATTCCCACTGAACACAAATGCAAAGAGACAAAAACTACACTATCAAATACTAGAATCCGGCTTAAGCCAAAGCCGGCTAGTAAAAACTGTCCGATCACGATCCGTGCAATACCGCACGTATCTGATCGAACCCTGCCATATCTCCATACGGCCTCTACAGCGTTTCGCCCGAAACTTGAGTAACTGTAACTGTGGTGGACTCTAAAGACCCGTCAATACCTTGGCTGTGGATTTAACCACTAGCACGTCAGAGGTATAAGCCAATACATGACGGGCCACCAGGTATTGACCAAATGGGACGTCGATGAGGAAGCTCACCCCGACACCCAACTGAGCCTGTCAGTGACAATATCCGTACAGTCCGGTCCGTTCGTCTATGAGTATCGCATGGCGGGCCTAGGGGGTTGGTGAAAGTCAGACCCCCAAAAGCGGTACAAGTCGTGTCGGAGCGTAGCCCAGAACACCCTGAGATACTACTGGAATACCTACCAGTAAATCTCCTGCCTCGGCCGAGGGCTTTGTGTAATGGCTCTCCTAGACACAGCGCGACCTCACCCCCAATACCGGGAGAGACGAACCCCTGCAGATCCGCTCACTGCCTCCATGTGGCTCGGGACTGTACCCAACTAAAACCTGTTTGCACGACTCCTTTGAGCCGTGGTAGGGTAGTAATCAAAGCACAGTGGGAACTCACACGAGACAAATGACGATCTCAGGTCGATGAACTAACCTGTACACATGTCACCAGGGAACTGCTATCTGACATCTGGTATAAGACCAACTAGCAGGTTCCCGGCGAGTCCTGTCCGGTGTACTCATAACCCAATGAGCACCTGTATACATCTTAGGTGAACCAACTGACACCAGTGGCTTGTGAGACCGGCCACCGCCCCTCGTCGGGGTCTCGACTGTATACACTAGTCTACTAACGGAGTATCGATGCCCTGTCTCGAAACTCCTACGACTAGGGACCTTTTAAGGATGTGCTTATAGACCACCAGCTCCCACGTATATGATCGCCATCATACTGCTGGCAGTCAAGCAAGAATCCTAGGGGCTCTATCAACGTGTAATAGCGACATGTCAGGTCACCTAAAGCAGTACACGATGATAAAGATAAACCAGATAGCATACTATCATCTCGAGTAAGACTGTCCTACCGGGATAGGTCCTCCCTCAATCATTGCAATCACGTGCCTGTGATCCAATAATTGACTCTGAGGGCACTAACCCCAACAGTCAGACCCCTAATAGCGGTACAAGTCATGCTGGAGTGTAGCCCAGAACACCCTGAGAAACTACTGGAAACACTGCCAGTAATTCTCGCTTGCCCTGGCCAGGGACTTTGTGTAATGGATCTCCTAGACACAGCACAATATCAACCTCCAATACCGGAAGAGACGAATCCTATCTAACCGCTACTGCCTCCAAGTGTTTCGGGACTGAACCCAACTACTATCTGTTTGCACGACTCCTTTGAGCCGTGGTAGGGTAGTAATCAAAGTACAGTGGGAACACACTTGAGGCGAAGTAGCAGTGTCAAGTCGACGGACTAAGCTGTATTCCTGTCACCTGGGAACTGTTATCTGACGATAGGTATAGTAACAACCAACAGTTCCCGATGAGTCCTATCCAGTGTACTCGTAACCTAACGAGCACCCGCATACTATCTCTAGTACGACGTACTGATGGCTGTGGGACAGACCATCTCCCATGCTGGGATGAGAAGCGCATACGCTAGTCTATTCCGGAGTATCGATGCCCCGTCTCGATAATCCAACGACTAGGGACCTGTATAAGGATGTGCTTGTAGATTACCCAGCCCCCACTAGTGTGACTGCCATCACAACGCTAGTAATCTAGCAAAGATCCTCAGGGCTCCACTAATATGTATAAGTGATAAGCTAAAAGAAACACATACACATATTTAAGTAGAAACAAACCAAGTAGCATACTACCATTTTGAGCAAGATTGTCTATACAACTGTGAATATCCCAAGCTTCCATTAAGTAATATACAAACTAATATGATACAGTAATGGCCTCTAAGGCATATACACTAACAGTTACATGTTGATAAAGCCCTTAGGATGAGTACTTGACTACTAGGATTATGATGCAGATCATACTAGTGGGGACAGTGTAGTCGCCGAGTACATCCTTCAAATGTTCCTAGTCGTAGGTGTATTGAGACAGGGCATCGATATACCAGAGTAGACTAGCGTATAGCTTCTCGACCCATGTAGATGGGCGATGGATGATCCCACATCCATTGGTGTTTGACATCAGAGAAAGTATACGGGTGCTCAGTGGAGACTGGGTACACTGGACGGACTCCCCGAGAACTCCCAGATGGTATTATACCTAACGTCAGATGGCAGTTCTCTGGTGACACTGGTATAGGTTAGTCTGTAGACCCAAGATCGTCATAGAGTCTTGTGTGATTCCCACTGTGCTTTGATTTCCACCTTACCACGTTCAAGAGAACGTGCAAAACGGTGGCTTTTGGGTACAGTACCGAATCATATAGAGGCAATGAGCGCTAGGAGGGGTTTCGTCTCTTATGGTATTGGGAGTTGATGTTGCGTTGTGCTCGATTGGCTATAACAGGAAGTCCTTGGCCATGGCTGCTTCAGAGATATACTGGTAAGTGTTATCAGTAGTTTCTTGACCCGTTATGAGCCTCATATCGACATGACTTATCGAGTTACTGGGGTCTGACGTTTACCACTCCTAGACGAGATATGTGACATATCAGACGAAGAGACCAGACTGTACGGTAGTGTTACTGATTGGAATCAAAGGAGTTTGAGCAGGCTTGCCTGTTGATCTTTTAATCGCTCAATAGCCGGGTGGCCGTTACGTTTAGCAGACCGCTTGCGGCTTGTGGGTGTTTGATATGATCATCTCCTACTGCCGGCGTATTGACGAGTCTTTAGAGTCCTGCACAGGGGTTTCCTGGCTCAAGCGAAATGGAGTAGGAGCACATATATGATATGTGCTGGACCGAGATTGATACGATATGAGATACCGTATTCTATTCTTAAGATATGTGACATTGGTCGGTTATATGCGATATAGCCGGGTTATCGGATCAAGTGTTGATTCGATAAGTTGTTACACATGATATTAGTCGGTTATAGCCGGATTATTAAATCAAGAGTTGATTTAATAATTTAATGTATAATTATATATTAGATATATTACATTACATTAACTAGTATTAGCTCACTTAAGATTTCTTTCTCACTAGATTGTGCATATTGTATATATGTGATATATGCAAGTGTACATGTTTGTGTCATGCTTGATGATACATACAAGATGGGTGTATGAGATTTAGACCATCTAAAGGTTAAATTAGGGTTTTGTTTAATTCTTAAGAAATAACAAAAGAGAGAAGACTTGGTCAATGTTGTCAAGCTTGCTTGAAGCTTGTAGAAACATTGACAAAGTCAATTCTTTTGTCATTCTTTAGGATATTTCTTAACCCAACCCTTAACCTTACACCTTGGTTAATTCTCTACATGAGTTAAGCATGATGACTTAACTCACCCATGGTTACATAATTCATAATGGATAAATTATTAACTTGAGTTCATCTTCTTCTTCTTCTTCCTCCTCAAAAGCTTTCAAGCTCTAATGGAGTTATGAGAAAAAGCGTGAGAAAATAAATTCTAAAATGAGCTCACTTCCTAATTCATCATCCTCTACTACTTGTCATTTAGTATAGGGTGTTCTCTTCACAAAGTTCTTGACCTAGTGAAGAAATATCTTGGGTTAGTGTCTCCTCGACGTAGATCATCTTCGGCCTCGAAGTCATCGAAGCAAGCATGTTCGTTTCTTCGTGGAGCCTTTCTAGAGTCCGGAGTTTACGATCGCAGCGAAGGGGACTTCTACACGGAGCTATTGAAGTGAAGGACCGGTCTACAAAGGTTGTATTCCTTGCTCTCTTTACTTATTGCAAATTGTTTGCATATTACTTTCCGTATATTTCTAGTTTACGATTCAAGTTAGGCTTAGCTAAAACGGCAAATTTTGATTTTGGCATGGACGATACCTCTTGAAACCTTGTTGCCGTCTTGGGTAACCCTGCAGTGGTATTAGAGCCATGCTAGAAATTTATACGGATTTTGTTAGAATTATGGAACCGAAACAACTCCGAAACTTGAAATGCAAAATCTTAGTTTCTGTAGATTTTAAATTGTTGTTAACAAATTATTTAAACAAGTGCAGAATGTTGTATGAGATACCACATGAACACAAAAGAAATTCCAACCCTATCCCTCGGACCCAAGCCGGCGATATGACTAGGTTTACCGGCGTCGCCGGATTTTTGATGGAGGTTTGGGTTGAAAGTTTTTTGGGTGTTCCAGGTACTGGGTTTTGGTGTTTCAGGTGTTGTTTATTTTTACTAATTTTGCATGTGATGTAATCTTACACTATAAACTATTCGGAGTGTTTCGTATTCGTAGTTTTAACACTGTTTCGGGTTTTTCGCAAGTTGTCTAGACGAAATTAAAAAGTTCGATCGAATGTCAAAAATCCATTTTTCCAAGTTTAACGTATTCGGAAAAACATGCAAGTGATCCTATGAACCCTCTAGAAGAATGAAACTCTAACTCGACTTTTTGGATCGCGGGACCGCGGTCAAACCCTAGGGTTTGCCGTAGTTCCATGGCGACATGAGTGAGGCTTGGGTTTGCCCTTCTACGGCTGGTGCATAGGTACTGTGGCATATTCTGGGTATTATTAAACTGTGCTCAAGTGTTGAGCTGTCGGAAAATTGTGGGACTTTGATGAGTCGATCGAAGAGTTTAACGTCGTCCGGATATTATGTGATAGGATACAATATTTGGAATCCACAAGTAGTTATGAGATAACTAATTTGAATGTTATAAATTTAGCAGTTTAGTCTCATTTGATCGGTTGCCACGGGAATTTGATGTGATCAAAAGTCCGTCGCTATCACGTAGCGTACGCGGATACTCACCGGGTAAACTTAATAGATAGCCATGCCCCATAGCCCCGACCAAGTGACTGTAGGAGAACCCGTCGCCAAAAGCATCCGTTCGGGTGCTCGCGACAGTGGTATTCCGCCTTAGTGCACTACGTCGACGATATCGGGGGTGCGGCCGTCTACTAAAGTTTCCGACGAGCATTCGATCAGGATGTCGGGAATCTTGTTGAATTGCCCGACTTGTTATTGAAAAGTGTTTTCAGTAATGAGACTAAAATGCAGGGTTTATAATTGTTAGGTATGCGATGTCTAAGGAATTCATTTGGTTAGGCATGCGATGTCTAAGGTGGTTGCGGATTCCAACTGTTGTAGGTTTTCACTTTCTTTTCTGCGACCGTAAGTGTAATATGTGGTGTATCGCCGGTTTTGTTGCTATACGTCAGCGACAATTGGGACACGCATATTTACTTTGTTGATGACATATGATGTTATGTGTTGCTGTGATATGTTATATTGGATCGTCGTGTTTTGAATAGCCGAGGTTTTTATGTGAGATGAGAGTTTTTCATTTCATTCTTGTAATATTCATTGTATGTAATATTCTTTTATTGGAGCACTTCCGGGTTGAGGATGATGTCACCATTGTATATTGTTTACTTTTCCGCATTAGGATAGACCCAAGGCAGGGAGTATAAGTAACCGGGTTCTAGGGTCCAGTGGGAGACCATCTTGAGGAGTCGATACCGGGTCTCCAAACTCTAGAATTGGCAGGGTTGCTTGCCGCTCTCGTAGGGGTCTAGGGGTGTGGGATTGGCTATTCATCACGACCGTGGAATCCGTGTTTTATACAGGCTTAATATAAAACACGGAAATCCTAGTATATCCAATATTTCATATATGTTCTTCTACTGCAATGTTCTGGGATGAGATCATATTACTGCCTGAGACGAATGCTTATATTATATATATATGATATATATTATATATTGTTGCTTTCGTTTCATATGTGATATTTGGGAAGCATAATAAATGGGACTTCATTAATGAGATTAATGAAATAAAAGAAACCTAAAGATGTTGTCGAAACTTGTCTCGAAAACTGGTAGCTCTAGTTCTTGCTTTGCATAGCGATATTCCTTGTAGAATATCCAGCACCTTATTCGATAAGGAAAGAGCTGAGATCCTTTCACCGGGAGTGAACTCTTTAGCGAAACTAGCAGATGCTACAAACTCGGTTTGTCTTTTGATTGCTTTTATAGTTTTTGCTTTGTATAGTGGTATTTGTGAAATATCCTACACCTTATTCGATAAGGAAAGAGACGAGATCCTTTCACCAGGAGTGACCTCTTTAGAAAAACTAGTAAAAGCCTAAAAAACACTCCTTTACAAAATCACTCGATTCTACAACGATATCAAGTTCATTACGCAAAGGGTTTTCTTAAAAACCTGTCGTAGCTCTCCGTCATTACAGATAAGTAATACTTAGTATTCGTGCTGCGTTTGTTAACCTTGTTAAGGCGTAGTGTGTGGTAGCTGATTAGTGCTTATCTGCATAAGTATATGATGCGATTGGATTAGGGTAGCCGTACGATTTTGTTGACCTTGTCAAGGGTCGTGCGGGTGGGTTTAATTCAATCAGGAAATGACGGGTTGAACTTGACTTGCGGCCTATGGTTTGTTGACCATGTCAAGGTCATAGATCGCTCGGGGCAAAACATTATCGAGAATTTCAAGTGTTGAAATTTGCAATGAGATTGCATACCTCCTATGAGATAGTTGGATCCCGATACCCACTGCGAGTAAGAGTTACTCCTGGGAGAGTTTTACACATTACAATTAGCCGATCAAATAGGTGTCTAGAAAGGTGTCAACGGGGTTACGCCCCTAGGAAAATGAGGTTTATTTTAATTAGGTCCGTGCGAAAGCACGAAGAACCTCCCTCAAAGTACCGACACTGGCCTGG
This sequence comes from Agapanthus africanus, assembly GCA_030015575.1. NCBI lineage: Eukaryota > Viridiplantae > Streptophyta > Magnoliopsida > Asparagales > Amaryllidaceae > Agapanthus > Agapanthus africanus. The sequence goes on from CM057343.1 coordinate 159,904,140, forward strand.
CTGAAAGATTGGCGAACTTGTAAGGAGTAATTAATCCCGGCTAGTCTTTCCTTTTAGGGTTTGAAGGAAGATTTGACTAAATCAGTGGGAGCCATCCTGATTAGATAAATAAATAACCAATCTAATCTTGCAAGGGCGCATGCAGAGTGTTTTCTTCTCTCTCTCTCCAGGTAGCGACCATGTCACGCCTTAATCAAGATAATAATACGGATGTATTGACCGAACTCGCTTTTTATATTGAGCTAGGGAACGTTGGTCCCGCTCCAACCTATAATTGTTATAAGACCGAGCAGGAAATAGAGGATTACCAGGATTCCCATGCCGCCCAAACGAAGAAAGTACAAGTTGATGCATCTTCTTCAGGTGTGTTCATTACCGAGAATTTTTTCGCAATATCCTCTACGTCCTGGGTATAAGATACCGGATCAGGATCCCACATATGTAATCTATTACATGGGCTACAGAGTGGTAGAGAACTGAGAACGGGTGATAAGTTTCAAGTGTCGGAAACGGTGCAAGTGTTGTAGCCAAGTTGTTGGCAATTATCACCCTGTATTACCAAATACATTGATTCTGAACGAATGTTATTAGATACCGAACCTGATATACAACATAATATCAGTCTCTTTATTTAGTAAAGAATGATATAATTTTTTATTGTTGGATAATGTTTTGAACATTTTCCTATATCAAGAGTTGATCTGTTCAGGCACGTTATCTAAAAGCATATACATTCTAAATCAAACCATAGTTTTTAACGTACAAAACACACACAAGCGGAAGAGTTCAGAAATGAACAAATCCTTCTTGAGGTATTGTAGACTAGGTCATATCAATGCGACACAACTAGCTAAGTTACATTTAGATGCATATTTAAATCAGTTTGAATTTACAACTTGTAAAACTTTCCAGTCATGTCACAAAGATAAGATGACCATACCTCCGTTTATTGGAAATAGAGAATGAGTTAGTGAACTCTTGGGATTGATACATGATGATGTATGTAGGTCCCCGGTCTACACATGCCAGGACTGGTTCTTGTTAGTTATGTATATGCCCTAGAGGCCATTGTTGTACATATGATGTATATTATGATGGATGCTTGGATATATATAGAGAGGACTTTCTTGCTCGTCATGATAGTATGCTATTTGGTTTCACTTTATCTTAACATGTTGACTTGTATTGGTTTACTGTCTTACTCTCACATGTTGATAAAGCCCTTAGGATCTGTACTCGACTACTGGGACTATGATGAGATCATACTAGTGGGGCCATGGTAATCGATGAGTACATCCTATAACTGTTTCTAGTCGAGGGTATATCGAGACAGGGCATTAATACACCAGAGTAGACTAGCGTATACGCATCTTGACCTATATGATGGGCAATGGATGATGCCATATCCATCAGTGTTAGACATCAAGGATGGTGTACGGGTGCTCAGTGGAGACTGGATACACTGGACGGACTCGCCGAGAACTCCCAGATGGTGATATACCACACGTCAGATGGCAGTTCTCCGGTGACACTGGTACAGGGTGGTCGTAGACCCGAGATCGTCATAGAGTCTTGTGTGATTCCCACTGTGTTTTGATTTCCACCTTACCACGTCCAAGAGGGCGTGCAAAATGGTGGCTTTTGGGTATAGTCCCGAATCACATGGAGGCAATGAGCGATAGGAGGGGATTCGTCTCTCCCGGTTTAGGGAGTTGATGTTGTGCTGTGTTCGATTGGCTATAATTGGAAGTCCCTGGCCAGGGCTGATATAGAGATATACTGGTAAGTGTTACCAGTAGTTTCTCGACCTGTTATGAGCCTCACATCGACACGACTTATCGGTTACTGGGGTCTGACGTATACCACCCATAGACTTGATATGCGACATATCAGACGAACAGACCGGACTGTACGGGAGTGTTACTAATTGGATTCACAGGAGAACGTATAGGCTAGCTTGTTGATCTTCTGATCGCTCAATACCTGGGTGGCTGTTACGTTTAGCTGACCGCTTGCAGCTTGTGGGTGTTTGATATGATCATCACCTGCTACCGGCGTATTGACGATTCTTTAGAGTCCTACACAGAGGTTTCTTAGCTCAGGCAAAATGGAGTAGAGGCACATATGTGATATGTGCAGGACCGAGGATAATGCGATATGTGATACCGTACTATATTCTCGCGATATTTAGATATGAACCGGGTCATCGGATCAAGTGTTGATTCGATGAATCGGTACATGATATATTAGTCGGTTATATTCGATATAGCCGGATTGTCGAGTCAAGTGTTGATTCGATGATTTAATGTATAATAATATATGTGATATATTGTATTACATTATCTAATATTGGCTCACTTTATTATTTCATTTTCTAACAGGGTAATACATTGATATATATGCGATATATGTTAATTGTATTATTTTTCTTTTGTTGCAAATATATAATATATATGTGATATATATTATTGCAACATGATATGATTAATAATGGAACATGTTTAGTAGAGGTTAAGCAAGGTTAGGGTTTGATTAGGGTCAGCTTCTTCTTGCACCATCTAGAAGCTTTCCTTTTGTCAAGTGTAAGATATTATGGTTGATATTATCTTATGACTCATTCTTTAAACCTAACCAAACCCTAGCCCTAGTTTATTCTCTACAAAGGTTAACCTTCTCATTCTTGACCATGGTTCCATAATCAATCATATATTCATTTCCCTATTCATCACAGAAGAATTACTATCTCATTATTTCATCATCTTCTTCTCTCTTTAGCTTTGAGAAAGCTTACTAGAATTTCCTTTTGTGATGATTTCATGTGAGATTATGATATAAAAAGAAAGCATAAATACTACTCCATCATCCTCATCTAATCTAGCTCATTAGATTAGGGTGTTCACTTCTTTATAGTGAGAGAGCTTGAGTTATAGCAACTTCGACGTAGATCATCGGAGAAACGGAACACTACAAGCTAGCATGGATCGTTCGAGTCGTGGAGCCTCTCTTGAGTCCGGGAGATCGTGGATCACGGAAAAGGGACTTCTACTCGGAGCTTATGAAGCGAAGGAGCGGACAACAAAGGTTGTAATCTCTCACACTTAGTGGTAAAGATGTTTACTTGCATGTTAAACCCTAATAATCTAGCAAAGATCCCGACTTTGGGTTGTTCGGCGCGTCTAAAATTTTATTCGGGCATGTTTGATGCCTTATGAACCCTTACAAGAGTGCCTAGGAACCCTACAGTGGTATCAGAGACTAGTTAGAGCATTAGGCGATGTGTATACGAAGTTAGAACTCTGAACGAACCCCGAAACTACGAAATGAACCCCTCTCTAGATATTTTTCAAAAATGCGATTTTTTCTGAATTAAAAATACCTAAAAAATTCAGCAGGCAAAAATAAGAATAACAGTGATATACGATGACGTCATCCGTACAGAAAGCCGCGGGATCGCGGCCGTAACCTTCTTGGGCCGCGGTTTCGCGGCAGTACAACTTGATTTGACTATTTTTATTTCACAGTAATTCTTTTTTAATGCTTATATGGTTTCTGGGTATTTTTATTTTGACTCAATGGTTGAGTGTTCTGGGGTTTATTTTGTAATCGTTGATTCGATCGGAAAATTTAAATTCGTTATGTTTTCCGGATATTTAGAAACTGTTAAAAAGTTCGAGCGGATATCATTAACTCACTTTTTCCCGGCACGAAAAACTTTCAAGTGTTGAATTTTTATCGGGTTTAAATCTTTCGGAAAAATGTGCAAGTAACACGATGAACCCTCTAGAAGAACACAAACCTTAACTCGATTATGTGACCGTCTTGAACTGCCTCTAAACCTTAGGGTTTGGGGCAGTACGGCGGGCCACATGTAAGGCGTTGGCTTGACCCTTCTACGGCTAGATCATCGGTACTGTGACATTTTCTGGGATTATTTGAACTCCGCTCAAGTGTTGAGCTATTTAGGAAATTTTGGGTATTTGATTATCTGTTCAGAAAGTTTAATACTGTCTATTTATCTGGAATGTGATACAATATGTGGAATTCATACAGTTAGGCATGAAATTCGAAGTATGTGATATTTCGGATTTACGATGTCTAAAGTGATCGTGGATTCCAAATGTTGTAGTTTTACAATTTCTTTTCTGTGACCGTAAGTGTAGTATGTAGTTGTATTGCCGGTCTTCGTTGCTATACATCAACGACGATCGGTGTATGCATACTTACTTACGTTGATGATATGTGATATTATGTGTTGCTGTGATATGTTATATTGGATCGTCGTGTTCTGAATAGCCGGGGGTTTTATGTGAGATGAGGGTTTTTATTTTCATTCATGTAAAATTCATTTGTATGTAATATTCTTTTATTGAGGCACTTCCGGGATGAGGTTGATGTCACCAGTGTATATTATTTACTTTTCCGCATTAGGTAGACCCAAGGAGGGGAGCACAAGTAACCGGGTTCTAGGGTCCAGTGGGAGGCCATCTCGAGAAGTCGAGACCGGGTCTCCTAACCCTAGAATTGGCAGTGTTACTTACCGCTCTCGTAGGGGTCTTGGGATGTGGGTTTGGCTATTCGTCGCGACCGTGGAATCCGTGTTTTATACAGGCTCGTATTGAAAACACGGACGTCCTAGTATATCCAATATTTCATATATGTTCTCCTGCTGCAATGTTCTGTGATGAGATCATATTACTGCCTGAGACGAATGCTTATACTATATATATATATATGCTGATATATAAATATTACTGCTTTCGTTTCTTCTGTGATGCTTAGGATGCATAAGCTGATGGGATTTTATTAATGAGATTAATAAAAAGAAAAGAAACCTAAAAGATGTTGTAGAATCAAAACTTTATAAAATGGGTAGCTACAGTCTTGCTTTGCATAGCGGTATATATGATATACCCTGCACCTTATTCGATGAGGAAAGAGCCGAGATCCCTTCACCGGGAGTGACCTCTTTAGCGAAACTGGCAGATGCTACAAACTCGCGGTTTAGTTTTTGACAGCTTATATAGTTCTTGCTTTGCACAGCAGTATATATGATATACCCTGCACCTTATTCGATGGGGAAAGATCCGAGATCCCTTCACCGAGAGTGACCTCTTTAGCGAAACTAGAAAAGCCTCAAAAACACTCCTTTTCAAAATTCACATGATTCTACGACGATATCAAGTTCATTACGCTCATGGTTTTCTGAAAAACCTGCGTAGTCCTCCGTCATTTCAGATAAGTAATATTTAGTATTCGTGCTGCGGTAGTTTGGCATGCGTCAAGGCGTAGTGTACGGTAGCTAATTATTACTTATCTGTAGCATGAGATGCGATTGGATTAGGGTATTCGTACGGCGTTGTTTGGCATGCGTCAAGGGTCGTACGGGTCGGTTTAATTCAATCACGAAATGTACGGGTTGAACTTGACTAGCGGACTATGGGTTGTTTGGCATGCGTGAAGCTCATAGCACGCTAGGGGTAAAAGAATTATCGGGAATTTCAAGTGTTGAAATTTGCAATGAGATTGCATACCTCCTATGAGATAGTTGGATCCCGATACCCACTGCGAGTAAGAGTTACTCCTGGGAGAGTTTTACACAGGACAATTAGCCAATCAAGTAGGTGTCTAGAAAAGTGTTGACGGGGTTACGTCTCTGGGAAAACGAGGTTTACTTTAATTAGGTCCGTACGAAAGCATGGGGAACCTCCCTCAAGTACCGACACTGATCTGGCTGAATGATTGATGAAATTGTAGGGTGTAATTAATCCCGGCTAATCTTACCTTTTAGGGTTTGAAGGAAGATTTGATAAAAACAGTGGGAGACATCCTGATTAGATAAGATAATAACCAATATAATCTTGCAAGAGCATATGCTAAAGTGTTTTCTTCTCTCTCTCTCCAGGTAGCGACCATGTCAGGCCATAATCAAGATAATAATATGGATGTATTGACTGAACCCGCTTATTATACCGAGCAGGGGAACATTGGACCCGTTCTTTCTTATAAGAGTTATAAGACTGAACAGGGAATAGGAGAATATCTGGATTCTCAAGCCGCCCAAAAGAATATGCATGTTGATGCATCTTCTTCAGGTGTGTTAGTTATTGAGAACTGTTTCTCAGTTCACCCTACGTCCTGGGTATTAGATACCGGATCAGGATCCCACAAATGTAAATTGTTACATGGGCTACGGAAAGGTAGAGAACTGGGAAAAGGTGATCATTCCGTTCAAGTAGGGAATGGGGCAAATATTGCAGCCAAAGCAGTTGGCGAATATCACATAGTATTACCAAGTGGTAATACGCTGATTCTAAATGAGTGCTATTATATACCGAACATGATGTGAAACATTATATCAGTTTTTTTATTAAGTAAAGAAGGATATAATTTTGTAGTACAAGATAATGTTATGAACATCTTCCTAAATCAAAAGTTGATTGTATCAGGCTCGTTACATAATGGCATATTCATTCTCAATCAAAATACAGTCCTCAATATACAAAACACACATAAGAGAAAAAGTTCAGATATGAACGAATCCTTCTTGTGGTATTGTAGACTTGGTCATATCAATGCGACACGACTAGCTAAGTTACATAAGGATGGATATTTGAATCCGTTCGAATTATCATCTTATGATACTTGCCATTCATGTCTCAAAGGCAAAATGACCAAAGCTCCGTTTAGTGGACACGGAGAAAGAGTTACGGAACTCTTAGGACTGGTACATAGTGATGTATGCGGTCCCATGTCTATGCATGCCAGGAACGGTTCTTCCTATTTCATTACATTCACTGACGATATCTCTAGATTCAGACATGTGTTCCTGATGAAACACAAGTCTGAAGCTTTTGAGAAATTCAGAGAATATAAGAACGAAGTAGAGAAACAAACGGGCAAAAGTATTAAAATCCTTCGATCTGATCGAGGAGGAGAATACTTAAGCAATGAGTTCCTAGATTATCTAAAAGAGAATAGGATTCTCTCTCAGCTTACTCCTCCTTATACACCACATCACAACGGTGTATCGGAACGGAGGAATCGCACCCTATTAGATATGGTACGCTCAATGATGAGTACAGCTGAGTTACCTATTTCCTTCTTGGGGTATGCGCTTGAGACAGCCATAGACCTATTGAATAGAGTTCCTACCAAATCTGTGCTTACCACTCTATATGAGATATGGAAAGGGAAGAGACCATATCTTAATTACATTAAGATATGGGGTTGTCCGGCCTATGTCAAAATACAAAATCCGGACAAACTCGGGGAAAGATCTGTCTTATGTAAGTTTATAGGATATCCCAAAAATTCACAAGGCTATATCTTCTACCACCCCGAGGAACAAAAGGTGTTTGTTTCTCGACATGCCACTTTCTTAGAAAAAAGTTTTCTTATGGAACAGATTAGTGGCATTGAGGTAGAACTGGAAGAGGTTCCAGCGACACAAACTATAACAGAAGACTTGGTAGAACCAGAGGATTCAGTAGTACCCGACGAACCCCAGCCTCTCCGCCAATCTAGCAGGGTTTCTCATCCACCTGAGAGATACTACGGTTTTCTCATTGATGGTGGAAGCGAGGATTGCATCATGGAAGATGATGACCCGACTAGTTTCGAGCAAGCCATCACGAGTGGTGACTCTGTGAAATGGCTGGATGCAATGCGATCTGAGATGGAATCCATGTACACCAACAAAGTATGGACTTTGGAAAATGCTCCTGAAGGGGTAAAACCCATTGGGAGCAAGTGGATCTTTAAAAAGAAATTTGGTGTAGATGGAAAAGTTGAGACTTTCAAAGCTAGACTTGTTGCAAAGGGTTTTCGTCAACGACCAGGTGTGGATTATGACGAAACCTTTTCTCCAGTGGTTATGCTTAAGTCCATCCGGATCTTACATGCCATTGCTGCATACCATGACTACGAAATCTGGCAAATGGATGTTAAAACCGCCTTTCTAAACGGTGATTTAGAAGAGTGCGTGTACATGACTCAGCCAGAGGGCTTCGTAGATAGTGGGAGCAGCGGAAAGGTGTGCAAGCTGCTTAAATCCATTTATGGGTTGAAGCAAGCATCGCGGAGTTGAAACATCTGTTTTGATGTTGTAGTCAAAGAGTTCGACTTCATCAAAAATATAGATGAACCTTTTATCTATAAGAAGGTAGCAGAGAGAAAGGTTGTCTTTCTCGTATTGTATGTGGATGCCATACTCTTGATAGAAAATGACATTCCTATGCCGCAATCAGTCAAGCTCTTCTTATCACAAAGATTCTCAATGAAAGATCTAGGTGATGCCTCCTGCATATTGGGAATCATGATCTATAGAGATAGATCTAAACGGATACTGGGATTGTCCCAATCCAGGTACATTGACACCATACTAAAGAGGTTTAGTATGGAAGAATCCAAGTGTGGGAACCAACCCACGATCTCTGGACTCACTCTCTCCAAAGAGATGTCTCCCAAAACTGATTTGGAGAGAGCTCGCATGCAAGGGATACCCTATGCTTCGGCAGTAGGCTCTATCATGTATGCGATGCTATGTACCAGACCTGATGTAGCATACTCACTAAGTGTAGTGAGTCGGTATCAAGCAGATCCTGGAGAGAGTCACTGGACAGCTGTGAAGAACATTCTCAAGTACTTACGAAGGACTAGAGACATGTTCTTGGTGTATGGTAATGGAGAACTCCGGGTGGAGTCCTATACCGATTCCAGCTTCTAAAGTGATAAGGACGACTCTAAGCCGTACTCGGGATTTGTCTTTACCCTCAATGGAGGGGCGGTATGTTGGAAGAGTTCCAAATAGGATATCGTTGCAGACTCGACGATGGAGGCTGAGTACATCGCTTCCAACGATGCTTCCAAAGAGGCTGTCTGGATAAAGAAGTTCATTAGTGAACTTGGTGTGGTTCCATCCATTGAACATCCAATACCTCTGTATTGCGATAACAATGGAGCTGTGGCATTGGCCAAGGAACCCAGGTCCCATCAGAAGTCCAGATATATTCTGAGGCGGTATCACCTGATCAGAGAGATAGTTGATCGCCGAGAGATCGAGGTCAGGAGAGTAGATACGAAGGACAACACTGCGGATCCACTCACGAAGCAATTCCCCAGATACAGTTTGAGAGATTATTCGGGATGCTAGGTATGAGATACTACAGCAGCTGGCCTTAGTGCAAGTGGGAGATTGTTAGTTATGTATATGCCCTAGAGGCCATTGTTGTACATATGATGTATATTATGATGGATGCTTGGATATATATAGAGAGGACTTTCTTGCTCGTCATGATAGTATGCTATTTGGTTTCACTTTATCTTAACATGTTGACTTGTATTGGTTTACTGTCTTACTCTCACATGTTGATAAAGCCCTTAGGATCTGTACTCGACTACTAGGACTATGATGAGATCATACTAGTAGGGCCATGGTAGTCGATGAGTACATCCTATAACTGTTCCTAGTCGAGGGTATATCGAGACAGGGCATCGATACACCAGAGTAGACTAGCATATACGCATCTTGACCCATATGATGGGCGATGGATGATCCCATATCCATCGGTGTTAGACATCAAGGATGGTGTACGGGTGCTCAGTGGAGACTGGGTACACTGGACAGACTCGCCGAGAACTCCCAGATGGTGATATACCACATGTCAGATGGCAGTTCTCTGGTGACACTGGTACAGGGTAGTCTATAGACCAGAGATCGTCATAGAGTCTTGTGTGATTCCCACTGTGTTTTGATTTCCACCTTACCACGTCTAAGAAGGCGTGCAAAATGGTGGCTTTTGGGTACAGTCCCGAATCACATGGAGGCAATGAGCGATAGGAGGGGATTCGTCTCTCTCGGTATAGGGAGTTGATGTTGTGCTGTGTTCGATTGGCTATAACTGGAAGTCCCTGGCCAGAGATGATATAAAGATATACTGGTAAGTGTTACCAGTAGTTTCTCGACTTGTTATAAGTCTCACATCGACACGACTTATCGGTTACTGGGGTCTGATGTATACCACCCCTAGACTTGATATGCGACATATCAGAAGAACATACCGGACTGTACGGGAGTGTTACTGATTGGATTCACAGGAGAACGTACAGGCTAGCTTGTTGATCTTCTGATCGCTTAATACCTGGGTGGCTGTTACGTTTAGCTGACCGCTTGCAGCTTGTGGGTGTTTGATATGATCATCACCTGCTACCGGCGTATTGACGATTCTTTAGAGTCCTACACAGAGGTTTCTTGGCTCAGGCAAAACGGAGTAGAGGCACATATGCGATATGTGAAGGACCGAGGATAATGCGATATATGATACCGTACTATATTCTCGCGATATTTAGATATGAACCGGGTCATCGGATCAAGTGTTGATTCGATGAATCGGTACATGATATATTAGTCGGTTATATTCGATATAGCCGGATTGTCGAGTCAAGTGTTGATTCGATGATTTAATGTATAATAATATATATGATATATTGTATTACATTATCTAATATTGGCTCACTTTATTATTTCATTTTCTCACAGGGTAATACATTGATATATATGCGATATATGTTAATTGTATTATTTTTCTTTTGTTGCAAATATATAATATATATGTGATATATATTATTGCAACATGATATGATTAATAATGGAAAATGTTTAGTAGAGGTTAAGCAAGGTTAGGGTTTGATTAGGGTTAGCTTCTTCTTGCACCATCTAGAAGCTTTCCTTTTGTCAAGTGTAAGATATTATGGTTGATATTATCTTATGACTCATTCTTTAAACATAACCAAACCCTAGCCCTAGTTTATTCTCTACAAAGGTTAACCTTCTCATTCTTGACCATGGTTCCATAATCAATCATATATTCATTTCCCTATTCATCACAAAAGGATTACTATCTCATTATTTCATTATCTTCTTCTTTCTTTAGCTTTGAGAAAGCTTACTAGAATTTCCTTTTGTGATGATTTCATGTGAGATTATGATATAAAAAGAAAGCATAAATACTACTCCATCATCCTCATCTAATCTAGCTCATTAGATTAGGGTGTTCACTTCTTTAGAATGAGAGAGCTTGAGTTATAGCAACTTCGACGTAGATCATCGGAGAAACGGAGCACTACAAGCTAGCATGGATCGTTCGAGTCGTGGAGCCTCTCTTGAGTCCGGAAGATCGTGGATCGCGGCAAAGGGACTTCTACTCGGAGCTTATGAAGCGAAGGAGCGGACTACAAAGGTTGTAATCCCTCACACTTAGTGGTAAAGATGTTTACTTGTATGTTAAACCCTAATAATCTAGCAAAGATCCCGACTTTGGGTTGTTCGGCACGTCTAAAATTTTATTCGGGCATGTTTGATGCCTTATAAACCCTCACAAGAGTGCCTAGGAACCCTACAGTTCTTTGTACTTCATCACATTCACTGATGATCTCTCAAGTTTCGCACATGTGTTTCTGTTTAAACACAAGTCTGAAGCTTTTGAGAAATTTAATGAATATAAGTTAGAAGTAGAGAACCAAAACGGGTATAAGTATTATGTCTTTTGATGTGATCAGGGAGGAGAATACTTGAGCACGGAATTCCTGGACTATTCTAAAGGAGAATGAGATTCTCTCTCAGCATTACTCCTCCGTATACACCATAGTGTTAGTTGTATGTATGCCCCAGAGGCCAGTATTGTACAGATGATGTATATTATATTGGATGCTTGGACATATATAGAGAGGACTTTCTTGCTCGACATGATAGTATGCTATCTGGTTGCTCTTTACTTTAACATGTATACTTGTCTCTTTATACTGTCTTATCATTACATGTTGGTAAAGCCCTTAGGATGTGTACTTGACTACCTGGACTATGATGCAGATCATACTAGTGGGGACATGGTAGTCCATAAGTACATCCTTCAAAGTCCCTAGTCATAGGTGTATCGAGACGGGGCATCGATATACCAGTGTAGACTAGCGTATACGCTTCTCGACCCATGAGATGGGCAATGGATGATCCCATATCCATTGGTGTTTGACATCAGAGATGGTATACGGATGCTCAGTGGAGACTGGGTACACTGGACGGACTCGCTGAGAACTCCCGATGGTATTATACCTCACGTCAGATGACAGTTCTCTGGTGACACTTGTGCAGGTTAGTCTGTAGACCCGAGATCGTCATAGAGTCTCGTGTGATTCCCACTGTGATTTGATTTCCACCTTACCACGTCCATGAGGGCGTGCAAAACGGTGGTTTTTTGGGTACAGTCCCGAGTCACATGGAGGCAATGAGCGATAGGAGGGGTTTCGTCTCTCCCGGTATTGGGGGTTGATGTTGCGCTGTGCTCGATTGGCCGTAACAGGGAAGTCCCTAGCCAGGGCAGTTCAGAGATTTACTGGTAAGTGTTACCAGTAGTTTCTCGACCCGTTATGAGCCTCACATCAGCACGACTTATCGGTTATTGGGGTCTGACGTTTACCACCCCTAGACTTGATATGCGACATATCAGACGAGGAGACCGGACAGTACAGGAAGTGTTGCCGGTAGGCTTTACAGGAGTTGGAGCGGGCTTTCTTGCTGATCTTCTGATCGCTCAATACCCGGGTGGCCGTTACGTCCATCTAGTACCGCTGACGGCTTGTGGGTGCTTGATGTGATCATCACCTACGGCCGACGTATTGACGAGTCTTTAGAGTCCTACACAGAGGTTTTACTGGCTCAGGCAAAACGAAATAGGAGCACGTATGTGATATGTGCGAGACCGAGAATAAATGCGTGTATGTGATACCGTATTCTATTCTCGCGACTATATGTATCGGTCAGTTATATATGATATGGCCGGGTTATCGAATCAAGTGTTGATTCGATAAGTCGATACAATGGTTGTTAGCCGGTTATATGAGATGTGACCGGATTATTAAGTCAAGTGTTGATTTAATAATTAAGTGTATAATTGTATATTAGATATACTAGTTTACATTTACTAACACATGCTCACTTTAGGGTTTTTCTCACTTATACACTACTTTAACATATATATGATATATGTTTAAAATGTGTTATCATATTGTATCATGGTTGATGATACACAATCCATGGGTGTATGGACTTACACTATGCTAATGTTTATTTTGGGTTTTTAATATTTAAAGTAATTGCAAAATCAAGTGGAGGATTTGTAAATACATGAAGCTTGTGGAAGCTTGTAGATGGATTGAATAATCCAACTTGATTTTGTTTTTACTATGGATTTTTATTAACCCAACCATAACCATTAGCCTAGGGTTAAGTCTCTACAAGGGTTAGTATATGATACTCACTCACCATGGTTACTCTTCTCACTTGATCATTATCGTCATCTCTTTCTTTTCTTCTTCTTCTTCATTGTGAAAAGAAAAAAGGAAACTAGTGTTTGATCCAAAGTGAGAAATAAAATTCTAAAGAGAACCCACTTTCTATTTCTCCATCCTCTACTAGATTAGCACTTTAGTATAGGGTGTTTACTTCACTAATTCTCAAGTTAGTGAAGTAGAAGCTTGAGTCGGAATTCCCTCGACGTAGATCATCTTCGGCCTCGGAGATTTCAAGCAAAGGTCGCACCTTTTCGCCTCGTGAAGCCATGCAAGGGTCCGGGAGAACCATGATCGCAGCGAAGGGATTTCATCAAGGAGCTAAAGAAGTCGAGGACCGATCTACAAAGGTTGTATTTCGTGATCTCTTAGAGTAAAGTTGTTTACTTGCTTTTCGATTCGCCTAAACTCTAGTATACGATTGTTACGACCCGAAAGTACGGAACGTGACTGGCACTTAGATTACGAGACGTCTAAAGGCGTAACGTAACCTAAGTAAGCCAAAGCCCAGAAAATCTAAACCAAAATCAAAGCGAATGAAGGAAAACCTTTAATGAAGACGGTTTTTAAATCATTCAAGTTGCATAAAATCCCTTTAAAAAGAAAACATCAAAAATTTCCGAAAATTTCGGCAGAGTCTCCCCTGTATTTTCTATCCCCCAAAATAGGTACAACAAGATAATAAACCTGTAATCATAAAATGGCATCCCCAAGCGGGAGCTAGCTCTTCGCCCAAGGCGGATCACAACCACATGCAATATAATAGCAATATCAAGAAAAGAGCATAAAAGAAACGCCAAATATCAGAAAACACAACGCCAGCTCAAGTGAGCTCGACCCAAAAGAACCACAAATATACAAATCTCTCAGTCTCATCACTAGGTCGCATATATAATATAAAGTGGTAGATGGAGAATACTAGATACCGATTCGATACAAACATCGAAATTTAATCGATTTAGCGAGCATATCATTACACGATTAACCACTCTAATCAATTAGATAACCAAAACCCTAACTTAATTCTAACAACCATGTTTCAAACCCTAACTCAACATCAAAACCCCTTCTTGATTTTCATGAACAAGAATTTACAACTAAATTAATACTTCAAAATTAAATTCTAGCATATATAAACTACAAGTTAGCAACTAGTTTAGGATTTTACCTTACAAGTGGAAACCTAGCATGATCAAGTCACCAAGAAAGCCTCCTTTCATCAAGTTTTTGAACTAATTTGGGTTGAAGAGAGAATGGATTAGGGTTTGGCTTTGAATGGGTGAATGAAATTTGTGGATTTTTATGAATTTTTGCATGAAAATTGAAGCAAAAAGGAGTGAGAAGAGAGGGAATTCTGCAGGTGAGGGGGTCAGCCAGCAGCAAGGGAGAGGAGATGGGGAAATTTGGAGAAGTTTCTAGGTCCCAAAACACCCCATGTTGTCATTTAATGCTTTCATATCAACATTTTACAAAAAAAACCTTATTTTACATCATTTTTCCATTAAATTTCCCACCCTAAAACCAAAAGTTTGCAAGTCATGATATAATTTTATTAACACCATATTTTAGCTTATAAAGACTCCTAATTATGAAATTTACCTAATTAAATTTGTATTTATCACTAATTTAATGTATTTAAAAAGGCTTAAAATAATAAAAAAAATAATTAATTACGATTTTTTTTATTTAACTAGATAATTATAAGTGACATTTTAGTGACAAAATTATAGTAATATCTTATCTAAATTTTGTATAATTAGGTCTACAATGAAAAATACCTATTTTGACTTTTTACGGAAAAAGCCGAAAAATTAGCCGATTACCGAAAAACTGCCTAAACGATTTTCGAAGGGTTACAATCTTCCCCCTTAAAGAAATTCGGTCCCCGAATTTAGAATTTAACTACGCGTACCTTCAAAAAGATGGGGATATCTCTTCCTCATCTCGACATCGGTCTCCCAGGTGACCTCCTCGCTGTTCGGGCCACGCCAAAGGACCTTGACAGACGGTATGACCTTTGACCTCAATTTCTTCACCTGCCGATCCAAAATGACCACCGGCTGCTCGGTGAAAGAAAGATCACGCTCTAGCTGGATCGTTTGGTGCTGAATCGCCTGGGAAGGATCATGAAGGTACTTGCGGAGCATCGAGACATGGAATACGGGGTGAACATCGGGGAAGCTGGGCGGAAGAGCTAACCGATAAGCGACTGGACCAACACGCTCGAGGATCTCGAAAGGACCAATATATCTAGGACTCAGTTTCCCTTTCAGCCCAAATCTCATCACACCTTTCATCGGAGAGACCTTCAGGAAAACATGATCGCCAACAGCGAACTCGAGTCGGCGACGGCGCCTGTCAGCATATGATTTCTGCCTGCTCTGTGCCGCTCTCATCCTGTCCCGAATCAGCTGTATCTTCTCGGTCGTCTCCTGTACGATCTGCGGCCCCAAAATACTGCTCTCCCTGAGCTCTGTCCAACATACAGGCGATCGACATTTCCTCCCATATAAAACCTCAAAAGGTGCCATCTGAATCGTCTCCTGGAAGCTATTATTGTAGGAAAACTCGATCAAAGGCAAATGACGATCCCAGCTACCACCGAAATCTAAAACACAAGCTCTGAGCATGTCCTCAAGAGTCTGAATAGTACGCTCCGACTGACCGTTAGTCTGCGGATGAAAGGCTGTGCTAAAACTCAATCGGGTGCCCAAAGCTTCCTGGAGTTTCTGCCACAATCGGCTGGTAAACTGGGTGCCACGGTCGGACACAATGCAAGTCGGAACGCCATGCAGTCGCACAATCTCATCAATATAGACCTGGGCGTACTGAGAAAATTCAAAAGTGGTCTTCACTGGCAGAAAGTGAGCCGCTTTCGTCAGTCGATCTACGATCACCCATATAGAGTCGTACCCTCGACTGGTCCTGGGTAGACCCACAATGAAGTCCATGGAGACCTGCTCCCACTTCCACTTAGGGATGGGCAAAGGCTGTAACTCGCCGGCTGGCCTCTGGTGCTCGGCCTTGACTTGCTGACAAGTCAGGCATCTCGACACAAAGTCTGTAATATCCTTCTTCATCCCGTCCCACCAGTAAACCTCTCTCAAATAACGGTACATCTTGGTGGAACCTGGATGCACACTGTATACTGATCTATGTGTCTCCTCGAGAATATCACGCCTCAGTCCCTCTGAATCTGGCACGCACAGTCGAGTCCCAAATCGAAGTATCCCCTGATCATCCATCACGAACTCGGAAACTCTACCCTGTCGAATCTGCTCAATAATCTCTAATATACGGGCATCGCCGGACTGAGCCTCGCGGATACGGTCAAGTAACTGTGGGCGTGCTCTGAAATGGGCCAGCTGTCCCCCCGTAGGAGTAAACTCGAACTGCACTCTGCTGTCACATAACACCTGCCAATCCGCCGTCGACTGCATCTGCACTGCGCTCAAACAAGATAAGCTACCTCCGGGCCTCCTACTCAAAGCATCTGCCACCACATTCGCCTTGCCCGGATGGTATAAAATCTCGCAGTCATAATCCTTCACCAACTCCATCCAACGGCGCTGTCTCAAGTTCAGGTCTCGCTGCTGGAAGATATACTTCAAACTCTTGTGGTCAGTGAATATCTGGCACGACTCACCGTATAGGTAATGTCTCCAGATCTTAAGTGCAAATACCACTGCAGCCATCTCTAAATCATGGGTGGGGTAGTTCTGTTCGTGTTTCCTCAGCTGCCGAGAAGCATACGCGATAACTCTGTCGTGCTGCATCAACACACATCCCAGCCCCACTCTAGAAGCATCACAATATACCACGAACCCGCCTGATCCTGAAGGAAATGCTAACACTGGTGCAGTAGTCAGACGAGTCTTCAACTGCTGGAAACTATCCTCACATGCCTGGGTCCAATCAAAAGGAACCCCCTTCCGGGTCAACCCGGTCAAAGGTGCAGCAATGCGGGAGAAATCCTGGACAAAACGCCGATAATAGCCGGCCAGACCTAGAAAGCTGCGAACCTCTGTAACTGATACTGGTCTAGGCCAACGCTGAACTGCCTCGATCTTCTTCGGGTCCATACAAATACCGTCTCTCGTCACCACATGACCCAAGAAGTCGACACTGTCTAACCAGAATGCGCACTTGGAGAATTTGGCGAACAGCTGATGCTCCCTCAAAGTCTGCAAGGTGATACGTAAGTGCTGCTCATGCTCCTCCCGGCTCCGAGAATAAACCAAGTTGTCGTCAATGAACACAATAATGAACTGATCGAGATACGGCCTGAATACACGGTTTATCAAATCCATAAATGCTGCCGGGGCATTGGTGAGCCCGAACGACATCACCAAGAACTCGTAATGACCATATCGAGTATGGAAAGCAGTCTTCGGAATATCCTCCTTCCGAACCCGCAACTGGTGATAACCTAATCGCAAATCAACCTTCGAGAAGAACCCTGCACCCTGGAGCTGATCGAATAAGTCATCAATGCAGGGTAGGGGATACCTGTTCCGCACAGTAACCCGGTTCAGCTGACGATAATCAATGCATAAGAGCATACTTCCGTCCTTCTTCTTAACAAACAAGACGGGAGCACCCCAAGGTGACACACTCGGTCGGATAAGACCTTTGTCCAGCAAGTCATGTAACTGATCCTTTAGCTCTCTCAGCTCTGCCGGGGCCATCCGATAAGGAGGTATAGAAATAGGCCCCGTGCCGGGGATCAAGTCAATACAGAACTCAATCTCGCGCTCTGGTGGCAGACCAGGAAGCTCGTCAGGAAATACATCAGGAAACTCTCTCACAACAGGGACCTGGTCCAACGGAACCTCTGTGGAGCTAGTATCACAAACATAGGCTAAGAATCCCTGACACCCTTTCCTTAAGAGCTGACCAGCGCGAAGAGAAGAAATCAAGCTGGGAAGGGTAGCGCTACGATCTCCTTGAATAATACGAACCGGCTCACCAGGAAAACTGAATTTGACTGCTTTCTCACGGCAGTCCATGGATGCATAACAGGTGGCTAGCCAGTCTATACCAAGAAGAACGTCAAAGTCTAGCATATCGAGGAGAATCAAATCAACTGAAGAATCTCTCTCCCCGATACGAACGGAACACGATCGATACACAAAAAGGGCAACAAAAGACTCGCCTACCGGGGTAATAACGACAAGCGGCTGATCTAACGGAGAAGACTCTCGGCCCAACCTCGGTGCAAAATACGTGGAAACATAGGAATGTGTGGAGCCTAGATCAAATAATACCCGTGCATCAAAAGAACATACTGGCAGAGTACCTGTCACGACGGCATTGGATGCCTGTGCATCCTGAGGAGTCAATGCGAACACTCGGGCCTGTCCACCACTAATAGCTGGCTGTCCTCTGCCTCTACCTCTGCCTCTGCCTCTGCCTCTGTCGCCTCGTCCTCTCGGAACTGGACCTCTACGCCCACGGCCTCTAGAAACATCTGACTGGCGTGAAGCATCATCAGGAGTAGGAAGTAAAGCTCTCTGAGAAGGTGGTGAGGATGGTAAGGTCACATGCGGGACTGTCGCCGCTCCCTGACGTCCCATGGTACAGTCTCTGACACGGTGGTACTGACTCCCGCACCGAAAACATCCTGGAGACGACTGCTAGGACTGTGGATATGAACCAAATAACTGACCTCGTCTCAATCCTCTGCCTCCACCATCTCCCGGAAATAATCTATCGCGGTGTCTGCCCATCTGTCGCTGAGCTGGCGTATCAGTACGGATCCTCTTCGGCCCAGAAATGGCCGGAGTCTCAGAAATACGCTCCTCCAAAAGTAAGGCTGCATCCATCGCGGCTGCGTATGTATCAAAGTGCTAGGTGCCGATGGCAAGGAATAGCTGTGTATCAAGCCCTCGTACAAACCTCTTTATTCTCTTCTCTTCTGTATCGACTAGGTACAGAGCATATCGAGACAACTGGGTAAACTGTATATCATACTCCGACACTGTCATCCCAGGAGTCTTGCGCAAAGACTCAAAACTACGGGCTCGAGCATCTCGAACACTCTCCGGAAGAAAACGGGCAAGAAATGCAGCTGTAAACTCATCCCAGGTCATAGAAGGTAGACCTCCAGCTCGACCTCTCTCTACTGAGTCGTACCATGTCTGGGCAAGACCCTCCAGACGAAAACTCGCAAACTCCACCAATCTATCATCAGAACACCTCAACGAACGGCAAATCCGAGCCATCCTATCAAGAAATGCCTGTGGGTCCTCTGTCGCATCTGTACCGGTAAAAGCTGGAGGTCTCAATCTCATGAACTCCTGTAGTGAAACAGGGATAGTCTCCGTAGTAGCAGCAGGAGTGACCATCTGTGCAGCAGGTATGATCGTGGTCTGTGCGGTGGAAGGAACGTCCTCGGATCTCTGTGCCCGGCTGGACTCAACTAAAGATCCCATCATCTGCCGCAACTCTTGCATGCCGGCCTCTAATCTGGCAATACGGTCAGGATAAGGCGGATCAGTATGACCCTGAGGGGTAGGCGTTTCCTCCCGCTCGATCCTCGCCTCAGACGGGCCCGCCCGAATCTCATCCCTAGCGGCAGCCCGCTGAGCTCTCGTAGTCTTTGGCGGCATCGAAACTGGAATAAGAAACAGGACTGATAAGAACATCGCAATTGGATCAAGGAATGCAAGGAATCAAGAAAGGAAATACAAGCAATTATGTCCTAAGGTCACTTAGGCGGAGTACCGTATCGTAAGTATGCCGCGGATCATACCCACGCTACGCCACTCTGCTTAAGTCACCTACTCCATCTACCAAGGTCGTCCTACACTCAGAAAGGTAAAATCTACGCTCTGATACCAACTTTGTCACGACCCGAAAGTACGGAACGTGACTGGCACTTAGATTACGAGACGTCTAAAGGCGTAACGCAACCTAAGTCAGCCAAAGCCCAGAAAATCTAAACCAAAATCAAAGCGAATGAAGGAAAACCTTTAATGAAGACGGTTTTTAAATCATTCAAGTTGCATAAAATCCCTTTAAAAAGAAAACATCAAAAATTTCCGAAAATTTCGGCAGAGTCTCCCCTGTATTTTCTATCCCCCAAAATGGGTACAACAAGATAATAAACCTGTAATCATAAAATGGCATCCCCAAGCGGGAGCTAGCTCTTCGCCCAAGGCGGATCACAACCACATGCAATATAATAGCAATATCAAGAAAAGAGCATAAAAGAAACGCCAAATATCAGAAAACACAACGCCGGCTCAAGTGAGCTCGACCCAAAAGAACCACAAATATACAAATCTCTCAGTCTCATCACTAGGTCGCATATACAATATAAAGTGGTAGATGGAGAATACTAGATACAATGATAAAGCAAAAGAAATAAAGTGTGCTCGCAACCCACCTACGGGCGATGTCGCGAGTCTGAGCAAAAGGAGCTGATGATAGGATAGCCCGCCGCTACAAGACTGACGGGTCCGAACTGCAAGACACTGTGGCACAACGGGGGTGAGTTGCCAGCTTGTGAGTAAATATAACATCTAATAAGGCAATCGTAAGAATGCACGCAATGCACCACAACATGCATGTCCATATGTGATATAATATCTTTAGTATGCATGCACAGGTATGCAATGTCATTATTAAGTCTTTAAGTATTTTAAATGCTACGGGTATTGAATTCTTAACTTTAGAAACTGAATATCTGTATAATAGCTAAGTACCATCAAGAAATCATCTGAAAACCCGTGTCAAGCATCGACACCAAATAGGAATCATATCTGTCTCAATATCGGGCTCCGTCAGTCCGGATCGGCCCATATCATAAATCTCACGACAACGGTCGGTATCCTCCGGATATCCGCCGCGCCAGACATCACCGGTAGGTAATCTTCCCCTGCCAGGCTCATCGTCTACATCTCGATCTTCTTGCCCCGGGGTACCATACCAGGCCCACCATGTACCCGAGACGGTTCATCCACTCCTCGAATCGGGTCTCGAAATCCAACAGAAAACATGAAAACTCATGGTGGACGACACATACATCACGAGAAAACCGCAACTTTGTTTTAAAAATGATAAATATAAGCTTTTGTTAAATTCTTGCGGTTTTCCCCAAAAATCCAGAAATCGCAGCAATACTGAAATCCTTAAGAAAATCATAATGTTCACATGTTATAGATGATAAATGTCTATGATATCAATGTATATGATGTGAGTTTTGGCTAGAAATCTATGTAGGTATGATGGTAATGCGAGGTATATGCATGCTATGCAATTCCATATATCATGTATGAATGCAAAAGGCGTTATTAAGTTAAACAGGTTCTATAGTGCACGTGGCATGGCAATTACCAAAGGCGTGTGTGTCATATGAATAGTGCGCGTGCAACAGATGCCAATGGTAATGGTGTTCGTGTCCTACGAAGTGATATCGCATAAGTATAGATGAATGTCCATGCAATCTAATATACTGTTCGCTATAAGGGTATGCAGTGTACCTGAATGGACAAGCTAGCTAACAATATAAATCTTGCAAAAAGTAGGGTAATCCTAACTAGGGGGCGCCTCGCACCATTCAGACGATTCCCCCATAGATGAATACATCTACTCACCTGAAATCTCCGCTAAACCGATTCGACCACCGCCTTGCCTTTACGCGCCGTGTCCGAAGTTTCCCCGACTGATCCTATATTTCCACAACACCAAGCATAAGATTATAAAACATAAAACGATGCAAGTCACAATATACAATTATCGACGCTCTCGAATTAAACATAGCATGCACTCGGTGCGCGGGAAAACGCACGAAAATCGCTAACCTTTAACTAGAATCGTCATTTCGGGGAAATCGACAAAACTACAACCCGACTAGACGAAACCCCGCGTTCGCGCACTCTAATAGTCCTATACGAAGCTAATTATATCGCTAACATAACGCATTTTGATCGCATTCTAATTTTCGTAAAAATCTAGTAAGCAAATTCAATACCGATTCGATGCAAACATCGAAATTTAATCGATTTAGCGAGCATATCATTACACGATTAACCACTCTAATCAATTAGATAACCAAAACCCTAACTTAATTCTAACAACCATGTTTCAAACCCTAACTGAACATCAAAACCCCTTCTTGATTTTCATGAACAAGAATTTACAACTAAATTAATACTTCGAAATTAAATTCTAGCATATATAAACTACAAGTTAGCAACTAGTTTAGGATTTTACCTTACAAGTGGAAACCTAGCATGATCAAGTCACCAAGAAAGCCTCCTTTCATCAAGTTTTTGAACTAATTTGGGTTGAAGAGAGAATGGATTAGGGTTTGGCTTTGAATGGGTGAATGAAATTTGTGGATTTTTATGAATTTTTGCATGAAAATTGAAGCAAAAAGGAGTGAGAAGAGAGGGAATTCTGCAGGTGAGGGGGTCAGCCAGCAGCAAGGGAGAGGAGATGGGGAAATTTGGAGAAGTTTCTAGGTCCCAAAACACCCCATGTTGTCATTTAATGCTTTCATACCAACATTTTACAAAAAAAACCTTATTTTACATCATTTTTCCATTAAATTTCCCACCCTAAAACCAAAAGTTTGCAAGTCATGATATAATTTTATTAACACCATATTTTAGCTTATAAAGACTCCTAATTATGAAATTTACCTAATTAAATTTGTATTTATCACTAATTTAATGTATTTAAAAAGGCTTAAAATAATAAAAAAAATAATTAATTATGAATTTTTTTTTATTTAACTAGATTATTATAAGTGACATTTTAGTGACAAAATTATAGTAATATCTTATCTAAATTTTGTATAATTAGGTCTACAATGAAAAATACCTATTTTGACTTTTTACGGAAAAAGCCGAAAAATTAGCCGATTACCGAAAAACTGCCTAAACGATTTTCGAAGGGTTACAACGATCTTGCTTAGTGTTATTCGGCACATAAAAATTTAATTTTGGTATGGTCGATGCCTTGTAGAGCCTTGTTAGTGTGCCTAGTAACCCTACAGTGGTATCAGAGCCTAGCTACAGCATTAGGCGATGTGTTAACGAAGTTAAAACCTCGATTGAACCCGAAGACGTCAATTTAGACCCCTCTCTGTACAATTTTTAAAAACTGGGTTTTTTCAGAATTAAAAATACCTAAAAAATTCAGCAGGTGAATATAAGAATTGTTGTGAAAAATGAGAACACAATACGTCTAAACCGCCGCGGAACCGCGGTCTTACCGCGCTTGGGCCGCGGATTCGCGGCAGTATAGGGGATATTGGTACTCCATTTTGCACAGTAATTCCTAGTTCTGCTATTTGTATTTTATGGGTATTTTTATATTGACTCAAGTGTTGAGTATTCAGGAGTCTATTTTGTAATCATCGATTCGATCGGAGTATTTAATTTTGTTCTGTTATTCCGGATAATTTAGAAAGTATTAAAATGTTCGAACGGATATCATTAACTCAATTTTTCCCGGCACGAAAAAAATATTCAAGTGTTGAATTTTTCTCGGGTTTAATTATTTCGGAAAAACGTGCAAGAAATGTGATGGACCCTCTAGAAGACAACAAACCTTAACTCGATTATGTGACCGTCTTGAACTGCCCTTTGAACCTTAGGGTTTGGGGCAGTATGGCGTGCCACATGTGAGGCGTTGGCTTGACCCTTCTACGGCTGGACCGTTGCTGCTGTGACGTATTCTGGAATTTTTGAACTCCGCTCAAGTGTTGAGCTATTTAGGAAATCTTGGGTATTTGATTATTCGATCGAAAAGTTTAATACTGTCTATTTATCTGGAATGTGATACAATATGTGGAATTCACACAGTTAGGCATGAAATGCGAAATATGTGATATTTCAGATTTACGATGTCTAAAGAGATTGTGGATTCCAAATGTTGTAGTTTTACACTTTCTTTTCTGCGACCGTAAGTGTAATATGTGATCGCCGGTTTCGTTGCTATATGTCAACGACAATTGGGATGCGCATATTTACTTACGTTGATGACATGTGATGTTCTGTGTTGCTGGATATGTTATATTGGATCGTCGCGTTCTGAATAGCCGGGGGTTTTATGTGAGATGAGAGTTTTTATTTTCATTCATGTAAAATTTAAATGTATGTAATATTCTTTTATTGGGGCACTTACGGGTTGAGATTGATGTCACCTTTTGTATATTATTTACTTTTCCGCACTAGGATAGACCCAAGAAGGAGAGCACAAGTAACCGGGTTCTGGAGTCCAGTGGGAGACCAACTCGAGGAGTCAAGTCCGGGTCTCCTAACTCCAGAATTGGTAGGGTTGCTTGCCGCTCTCGTAGGGGTCTAGAGGTGTGGGTTTGGCTATTCGTCGCGACCGTGGAATCCGTGTTTTATAGAGGCTCAAAATAAAACAAGGACGTCCTAGTATATTTAATATTTCATATGTTACTTCTCCTACGATATCTGTGATGTGATCATGTGATGTTCTGTGATAAATACTGTATATAGTATATATGATATATTTTATAGGCGTTACTTATGTTTTATACCCGCGCTAGCCCTGCCCCGCTCTGCCGTTAGTTACCTAACCTAACGGTGCACGAGGGGACATCGAGGCGAATGCGGATGGCATAAGTGTACGTCGTATTTATCTGTGATGTTTAGGTGACTTAAATGATAGGACTTCATTAATGTGATTAATGAAAGAAAAGAAACTTAATAGATGTTGTAGAATCAAATTTTTAAATAAAAATGGTAGCTACAGTTTTGCTTAGCATAGCGGTATATATGATATACCCTGCACCTTATTCGATGGGGAAAGAGCTGAGATCCCTTCACCGGGAGTGACCTCTTTAGCAAAATCGGCAGATACTACAACACTCGGTTTGACTTTTGACTGCTTTTAGAGTTTTGCTTTGCATAGCGATGTATATGATATATCCTGCACCTTATTCCATAAGGAAAGAGCCGAGATCCCTTCACCGGGAGTGACCTCTTTAGCAAAACTAATAAAAGCCTCAAAATCACTCTATTTCAAAATTCACTTGATTCTACGACGATATCAAGTTCATTACGCTCATGGTTTTCTGAAAAACCTGCGTAGCCCTCCGTCATTTCAGATAAAGACTAGTTAGTATTCGTGCTACGTTTGTTGACTATGTTAAGGCGTAGTGTGCGGTAGCTAATTAGTACTTATCTGCTAAAACATGAGATGTGATTGGATTAGGGTAGTTGTACGACTTTGTTGACTATGTTAAGGGTCGTGCAGGTGGGTTTAATTCAATCGGGAAATGACAGGTTGAACTTGACTAGCAATTATGATTTGTTGACTATATTAAGGTCATAAAATTGCTAGGGGCAAAATATTATCGGGAATTTCAAGTGTTGAGATTTGCAATGAGATTGCATACCTTCTATGAGATAGTTGGATCCCGATACCCACTGCGAGTAATTGTTACTCCCGGGAGAGTTTTACACAGGACAATTAGCCGATCAAGTAGGTGTCTAGAAAGGTGTCAACGGGGTTACGCCTCTGGGAAAACGAGGTTTACTTTAATTAGGTCCGTGCGAAAGCACGGGGAACCTCCCTCAAAGTACCGACACTGGCCTGGCTGAAAGATTGGAGAAATTGTAGGGTGTAATTAATCCCGGCTAGTCTTTCCTTTTAGGGTTTGAAGGAAGATTTGATAAAAAACAGTGGGAGCCATCCTGATTAGATAAGATAATAACCAATCTGATCTTGTAAGAGCATACGCTAAAATGTTTTCTTCTCTCTCTCTCCAGGTAGCGACCATATCATGCCTTAATAAAGATAATAATATGGCTTTATTGACCGAACCCGCATGTTATACTGTGCTGGGGAACGTTGGTTCCGTTCTTTCTTATAAGAGTTATAAGACTGAACAGGATATAGGGGAATACCAGGATTCTCATGCCACCCGAATGAAGAAAGTACATGTTGATGCTTTTTCTTCGGGTGTGTTCGTTACAGAATACTGTTTCTCCATTTCCTCTACGTCCTGGGTATTAGATACCGGGTCAGGATCCCATATATGTAATCAGTTACATGGGCTTAGGAAAGGTAGAGAACTTGGAGAAGATGATAAAGACATAATGGTTGGAAATGGTGCAATTGTTGCAGCTAAAACCGTCGGGGAATATCACCTTGTATTGCCAACTGGTAATACATTGATTCTGAACGAATGCTATTACATGCCGAACCTGATATGCAACATTATGTCGGTTTCTTTATTGAGTAAAGAGGGATATAATTTTGTATTACAGGATAATGTTATAAACATTTTCCTAAACCAAAAGTTGGTCGGATCAGGCACGATGTGCAATTGTATTTATGTTATAAATCAATCAACAGTTCTGAGTATAACAAACACACACAAGAGGAAGAGTTCAGAACTGAACGAATCCTTCTTGTGGCATTGTAGACTGGGTCACATCAATGCGACACGACTCGCTAAGTTGCATAAGGATGGATATTTGAATCCGTTTGAATTTTCATCTTATGACACTTGCCAGTCATGTCTCAAAGGCAAGATGACCAAAACTCCGTTTACGGGACACGGAGAAAGAGTTACCGAACTCTTCGGACTAATACATAGTGATGTATGCGGTCCCATGTCTACACATGCCAGGGATGGTTCTTCGTACTTCATTACATTCATTGACGATCTCTCTAGATTCGGATATGTGTTCTTAATGAAACACAAATCAGAAGCTTTTGAGAAATTTAGAGAATATAAACAAGAAGTCGAGAACCAAACCGGAAAAAGTATTAAAATCCTACGATCAGATCGAGGAGGTGAATCCTTGAGCAATGAATTCCTGGACTTCCTAAAAGAGAATGGGATTCTCTCTCAGCTGACTCCTACATATACACCACAGCACAACGGTGTATCGGAACGGAGGAATCGCACCCTATTAGATATGGTGCGCTCAATGATGAGTACAGTTGAGTTACCTATTTCCTTCTGGGGTTATGCGCTTGGGACAGCAGCATACCTATTGAATCAAGTTCCGTCTAAATCTGTACCTAACACACCATATGAGATATGGAGTGGGAAGAGACCATATTTTAAACGAGTTAAGATATGGGGTTGTCCGGCCTATGTCAAAAGGCAAAATCCAGACAAACTCGAGGCACGGTCAGTTCTTTGCAAGTTTGTGGGATATCCTTAGAATTCCCAAGGATATTTTTTCTACCACACTGAAGAACAAAAAGTGTTTGTTTCTCAATATGCCGCCTTTTTGGAAAAGGAATTTCTTACAAAAGAAATTAGTGGCAAAGTGGTAGAGCTGGAAGAGGTTCCAGATACACAAACTGCAACTGAAGATTTAGTGGAACGAGAGGATTCGGTAGTTCCCAGCGAACCCCAGCCACTCCGCCGATCTAGTAGGGTTCCTCGCCTACCTGAGAGATACTACGGTTTTCTTATTGATGGTGGGAGCGAGGATTGCATCATGGTTGATGATGACCCAACTAGCTTCGAGCAGGCCAGCACGAGTGGAGACTCAGTGAAATGGCTGGATGCAATGCGGTCCGAGATGGAATCCATGTACACCAACAAAGTATGGACTTTGGAAGTTGCTCCTGAAGGGGTAAAACCCATTGGGAGCAAGTGGATCTTCAAGAAAAAACTTGGTGTAGATGGGAAAGTGGAGACTTTCAAAGCTAGACTTGTTGCAAAAGGTTTTCGTCAAAGACCAGGTATGGACTATGATGAAACCTTTTCTCCAGTGGCTATGCTTAAATCCATCCGGATCATGCTTGCCATCGCTGCATATCATGACTACGAAATCTGGCAAATCGATGTTAAGACCGCCTTTCTAAACGGTGATTTAGAAGAGTGCGTGTACATGACTCGGCCAGAGGGCTTCATAGACAGTGGAAGCAGCGGGAAGGTGTGCAAGTTTCTTAAATCCATTTATGGATTGAAGCAAGCATCGCGGAGTTGGAACATCTGCTTTGATGTCGTTATCAAAGAGTTTGATTTCGTCAAAAACGTAGATGAACCGTGTATCTACAAGAATGTGGCAGAGAGTAAGGTTGTCTTCCTCGTATTGTACGTGGATGACATACTCTTGATAGGAAATGACATTCCTATGCTGCAATCGGTGAAGCTCTTCTTATCACAAAGATTCTCAATGAAAGATCTTGGTGATGCCTCCTGCATATTGGGGATTAGGATCTATAGAGATAGATCTAAACGGATATTGGGATTGTCCCAATCCAGGTACATTGACACCATACTAAAGAGGTTTAGTATGGAAGAGTCCAAACGTGGGTTTTTACCCACGATCTCAGGGCTCACTCTCTCCAAAGAGATGTCTCCTAAGACTGATTTGGAGAGAACTCGCATGCAAGGGATACCCTATGCTTCGGCAGTAGGCTCTATCATGTACGCGATGCTATGTACCAGACCTGATGTAGCATACTCACTAAGTGTAGTGAGTAGGTATCAAGCTGATCCGGGAGAGAGTCACTGGACAGCTGTGAAGAGCATTCTCAAGTACTTACGAAGGACTAAAGAGATGCTCTTGGTGTATGGTAACGGTGAACTCCAAGTGGAGTCCTTTACTGATTCGAGCTTCCAGAGTGATAAGGATGACTCTAAGTCGCAGTCGGGATTTGTCTTTACCCTTTACGGAGGGACGGTTAGCTGGAAGAGTTCCAAGCAGGAAACCGTGGCAGACTCGACGATGGAGGCTGAATACATCGCTGCCAACGATGCTGCCAAAGAGGCTGTCTGGATCAAGAAGTTCATTACTGAACTTGGAGTGGTTCCATCCATTGAGCATCCAATACCTTTGTATTGAGATAACAATGGAGCGGTGGCTTTGGCCAAGGAACCCAGGTCCCATCAGCGATCCAGGCATATTCTGAGGCGGTATCACCTGATCCGGGAGATAGTTGATCGCCGGGAGATCGAGGTCAGGAGGGTTGACACGAAGAACAACACAGCGGATCCACTCACGAAGGCCATTCCCCAGATACAGTTTGAGAGACTCTACGGGATGCTCGGTATGCGATACTACAGCAGCTGGCCCTAGTGTAAGTGGGAGATTGTTAGTTGTATGTATGCCCTAGAGGCCAGTATTGTACAGATGATGTATATTATATTGGTTGCTTGGACATATATAGAGAGGACTTTCTTGCTCGACATGATAGTATGCTATCTGGTTGCTCTTTACTTTAACATGTATACTTGTCTCTTTATACTGTCTTATCATTACATGTTGGTAAAGCCCTTAGGATGTGTACTTGACTACCTGGACTATGATGCGAATCATACTAGTGGGGACATGGTAGTCCATAAGTACATCCTTCAAAGTCCCTAGACGTGGGTGTATCGAGACAGGGCATCGATATACCAGTGTAGACTAGCATATACGCTTCTCGACCCATGAGATGGGCGATGGATGATCCCATATCCATTGGTGTTTGACATCAGAGATGGTATACGGGTGCTTAGCGGAGACTGGGTACACTGGACGGACTCGCCGAGAACTCCCAGATGGTATTATACCTCACGTCAGATAGCAATTCTCTGGTGACACTTGTGCAGGTTAGTCTGTAGACCCGAGATCGTCATAGAGTCTCGTGTGATTCCCACTGTGCTTTGATTTCCACCTTACCACGTCCATGAGGGCGTGCAAAACGGTGGTTTTTTGGGTACAGTCCCGAGTCACATGGAGGCAATGAGCGATAGGAGGGGTTTCGTCTCTCCCGGTATTGGGGGTTGATGTTGTGCTGTGCTCGATTGGCCGTAACAGGGAAGTCCCTGGCCAGGGCTGTTCAGAGATTTACTGGTAAGTGTTACCAGTAGTTTCTCGACCCGTTATGAGCCTCACATCGGCACGACTTATCGGTTATTGGGGTCTGACGTTTACCACCCCTAGACTTGATATGCGACATATCAGACGAGGAGACCGGACTGTACGGGAAGTGTTGCCGGCAGGCTTTTACAGGAGTTGGAGCGGGCTTGCTTGCTGATCTTCTGATCGCTCAATACCCGGGTGGCCGTTACGTCCAGCTAGTACTGCTGACGTCTTGTGGGTTCTTGATGTGATCATCACCTACAGCCGACGTATTGACGAATCTTTAGAGTCCTACACAGAGGTTTTACTGGTTCAGGCAAAACGAAATAGGAGCACGTATGTGATATGTACGAGACCGAGAATAAATGCGTGTTTGTGATACCGTATTCTATTCTCGTAACTATATGTATCGGTCGGTTATAAATGATATGGCCGGGTTATCGAATCAAGTGTTGATTCGATAAGTCGATACAATGGTTGTTAGCCGGTTATATAAGATGTGACCGGATTATTAAGTCAAGTGTTGATTTAATAATTAAGTGTATAATTGTATATTAGATATACTAGTTTACATTTACTAACACATGCTCACTTTAGGGTTTTTCTCACTTATACACTACTTTAACATATACATGATATATGTTTAAAATGTGTTATCATATTGTATCATGGTTGATGATACACAATCCATGGGTGTATGTGACTTACACTATGCTAATGTTTATTTTGGGTTTTTAATATTTAAAGTAATTGCAAAATCAAGTGGAGGATTTGTAAATACATGAAGCTTGTGGAAGCTTGTGGATGGATTGAATAATCCAACTTGATTTTGTTTTTACTATGGATTTTTATTAACCCAACCATAACCATTAGCCTAGGGTTAAGTCTCTACAAGGGTTAGTATATGATACTCACTCACCATGGTTACTCTTCTCACTTGATCATTATCGTCATCTCTTTCTTTTCTTCTTCTTCTTCATTGTGAAAAGAAAAAAAGGAAACTAAGGTTTGATCCAAAGTGAGAAACAAAGTGAGAAATAAAATTCTAAAGAGAACCCACTTCCTATTTCTCCATCCTCTACTAGATTAGCACTTTAGTATCGGGTGTTTACTTCACTAATTCTCAAGTTAGTAAAGTAGAAGCTTGAGTCGGAATTCCCTCGATGTAGATCATCTTCGGCCTCGGAGAATTCAAGCAAAGGTCGCACCTTTTCGCTTTGTGAAGCCATGCAAGGGTCCGGGAGAACCACGATCGCAGCGAAGGGACTTCATCAAGGAGCTAAAGAAGTGGAGGACCGATCTACAAAGGTTGTATTTCGTGATCTCTTAGGGTAAAGTTGTTTACTTGCTTTTCGATTCGCCTAAACTCTAGTATACGATCTTGCTTAGTGTTATTCGGCACATAAAAATTTAATTTTGGCATGGTCGATGCCTTGTAGAGCCTTGTTAGTGTGCCTAGTAACCCTACACATAGCACGTCGGTGTATCGGAGCCGAGCAATTGCACCCTATGTGATAAGGTGTGCTCTATGATGAGTACTTCTGAGTTGCCTATTTTCTTTTTGGGGTTATGCACTTGTGAAGCTGCATACCTATTGAATATGGTTCCAATCAAATCAGGTGCCTACCACTCTAAATGTGATATGGTATGGGAAGAGCCCATCTCTTAAGGAAGTTAAGATTTAGGGTTGTCCGGCCTATGTCTAAAAGAAAAATCTGGACAAGCTCGAGGCAAGTTTAGTTCTATGGAAATTTGTTGGATATCACAAGCATTCGCAAGGGAATATCTTCTACCACACTGAGGAGCAAAACGTATTTTGTTTCTCAGCATGCCACCTTTTGGAAAGGGAATTTCTTATCAAGAAATTAGTGGTCATGAGGTAGAACTGGAAGGAGTTACAGCTATACAAACTACAGCTGATGATTTGGTAGAACCAGAGAATTCAATAGTTCCCGACGAATCTCAGCCTCTCCGCCGATCTAGTAGGGTTCCTCACCCACCTGAGAGATATTTCCATTTTCTCTATGACAGTGGGAGCGAGAATTGCATCATGAGATGATGACCCAACTAGTTTCGAGCAGGCCATCAGGAGTGAGGACTCTATGAGAATGGCTAGATGCTAAGCGATCTGAGATGGAATCTATGTACACCAACAAAGTATGGACTTTGGTTGCTTTATCTG
This sequence comes from Agapanthus africanus, assembly GCA_030015575.1. Taxonomy (NCBI): domain Eukaryota; kingdom Viridiplantae; phylum Streptophyta; class Magnoliopsida; order Asparagales; family Amaryllidaceae; genus Agapanthus; species Agapanthus africanus. Next base: position 159,936,468 of record CM057343.1, read on the forward strand.
AAGGGTTAAATTTCCATCAGGAGCAAGTATATCTTGAGAAGATTACTTGGTGTACATAGAAAAGTTGAGACTTTCAAAGCTAAGGCATGTTGCAAAAGGTCCTCGTCATCCACCAGGTGTGGATAATGATGAAACCTTTTCTAGTGCCTATGCTTAAGTCCATTCGGATCCTACTTTCCATTGCTACATACCATGACTACGATATCTGGCGGTTGGGTGTCATGACTGCTTTTCTAAATAGTGATTTAGAAGAGAACGTCTATAAGTACACAGCCAGAGGGCTTCGTAGACAGTGGGAGCAGCGGAAACGTGTGCAAGTTGCTTTACGGGTTAAAGCAGACATCGCGGAGTTGGAACATCTGTTTTGATGTGGTAGTCAAAGAGTTTGACTTCATCAAAATGGTAAATGAACCTTATATATACAAAAAGGTAGTAAGGAGTATGGTGATGATCCTCGTATTGTACGTGGATGACATACTCTTGATAGAAAAGATGTTTCCTATGCTACACTCGGTTAATCTCCTTTTATCACAAGGATTCTCCATATAGGATCAAGCTGATACCTCCTAAATCCTGGGTTTTGTATCTATGAGATAGATCTAAATGGAACTTACGATTATCACTAGGTGTAGTGAGATGGTATCAATTGATCCTGGGGAGAATCACTGGATAGCTTCCAGGATGGTAAGGTCGACTGAATGTCAGTCATAGGCATTGTCTTTACCCTCAGTGGAGGGACAGTATGTTGAAAGAGTTCCAAGCTAGATACCGTGGTATACTAGACGATAAAGGCTGGATACATTGCTACCAAGGATGCTACCAAAGAGATAGTCTGGATTTATATTAGTTCATATGATGAACTTCGTTCTTACCATTGTGAGACAATGGAGTTGTGGCTTTAGCCTAGGAACCCTTATCCCATCAGTGATCTAGACATATTCTTAGGCAGTATCACCCGATCATGGAGATAGTTGATCTCCAGGGAGATCGGGGTTAGGAGAGTAGATACAGAGAAGAACAGGGCAGGTCCACTCACAAAGGCCTATTCCCAGGAGAGACTTTTAAGTTATGGTTGAGTATGAGATACTTCAACCACTGCTGATTATTGGGTATTGGATACTACGACTGATGGCCCTAATGCAAATGGGAGATTGTTAGTAATATGTATACCCTAGAGGCCATTACTGTACATACGATGTATATTGTAGTGGATGCTTGGACATATATAGGGAAGACTTTCTTGCTCGACATGATAGTATGCTATCTGGTTGCTCTTTATCTTAACATGTACGCTGATTGTCTCTATGTTACATGTTGATAGAGCCCTTAAGATGAGTACTTGATTACCAGGATTATGATGCAGATCATATTAGTGGGGACAGTGTAGTCGCCAAGTACATCCTTCAAATGTTCCTAGTCGTAGGTGTATCGAGACAGGGCATCGATATACCAGAGTAGACTAGCATATAGCTTCTCGACCTATGTAGATGAGCGATGAATGATCCCATATCCATTGGTGTTTGACATCAGAGAAAGTATACGGGTGCTCAGTGGAGACTGGGTACACTGGACGGACTCGCCAAGAACTCCCAGATGGTATTATACCTAACGTCAGATGGCAGTTCTCTGGTGACACTGGTACAGGTTAGTATGTAGACCCGAGATCGTCATAGAGTCTTGTGTGATTCCTACTGTGCTTTGATTTTCACCTTACCACGTTCAAGAGAACGTGCAAAACGGTGGTTTTTGGGTACAGTCCCGAATCATATGGAGGCAATGAGCGATAGGAGGGGTTTCGTCTCTCCTGGTATTGGGGGTTGATGTTGCGCTGTGCTCGATTGGCTATAACAGGAAGTCCTTGGCCAAGACTGCTTCAGAGATATACTGGTAAGTGTTATCAATAGTTTCTCGACCTGTTATGAGCCTCATATCGACACGACTTATCGAGTTACTGGGGTCTGACGTTTACCACCCCTAGACCAGATATGCGACATATCAGACAAAGAGACTGGACTGTATGGTAGTGTAACTGATTGGATTCACAAGAGTGTGAGCAGGCTTGCTTATTGATATTCCGATCACTCAATACCCGGGTGGCCGTTACGTTTAGCAGACCGCTTGCGGCTTGTGGGTGTTTGATATGATCATCACCTACTGCCGGCGTATTGGCGAGTCTTTAGAGTCCTACACATGGGTTTCCTGGCTCAAGCGAAACGGAGTAGGAGCACATATGTGATATGTGCGGGACCGAGATTGATACGATATGAGATACCGTATTCTATTCTCGAGATATGTGACATTGGTCGGTTATATGCGATATAGCCGAGTTATCGGATCAAGTGTTGATTCGATAAGTTGTTATACATGATATTAGTCGATTATAGCCAGATTATTAAATCAAGATTTGATTTAATAATTTAATGTATAATTATATATTAGATATATTACATTACATTAACTAGTATTAGCTCACTTAAGATTTCTTTCTCACTAGATTGTGCACATTGTATATATGTGATATATGCAAGTGTACATGTTTGTGTCATGCTTGATGATACATACATGATGGGTGTATGAGACTTATACCATCTAAAGGTTAAATTAGTGTTTTGTTTAATTCTTAAGAAATAACAAAAGAGAGAAGACTTGGTCAATGTTGTCAAGCTTGCTTGAAGCTTGTAGAAACATTGACAAAGTCAACTCTTTTGTCATTCTTTAGGATATTTCTTAACCTAACCCTTAACCATACACCTTGGTTAATTCTCTACATGAGTTAAGCATGACGACTTAACTCACCCAAGGTTACATAATTCATAATGGATGAATTATTGACTTGAGTTCATCATCTTCTTCTTCTTCCTCCTCAAAAGCATTGAAGCTCTAATGGAGTTATGAGAAAAAGTGTGAGAAAATCAATTCTAAAGTGAGCCCACTTCCTACTACATCATCCTCTACTACTTTCCATTTAGTATAGGATGTTCTCTTCACAAAGTTCTTGACCTAGTGAAGAAATAGCTTGGGTTAGTGTCTCCTCGACGTAGATCATCTTCGGCCTCGAAGTCATCGAAGCAAGCATGTTCGTTTCTTCGTGGAGCCTTTCTAGAGTCCGGAGTTTACAATCGCAGCGAAGGGGGCTTCTACATGGAGCTATTGAAGTGAAGGACCGGTCTACAAAGGATGTATTCCTTGCTCTCTTTACTTATTGCAAAGTGTTTGCATATTACTTTCCGTATATTTCTAGTTTACGATTAAAGATAGGGTTAGCTAAAACGGCAAATTTTGATTTTGGCATGGACGATGCCTCCCGAAACCTTTTTGCCGTCTTGGGTAACCCTGTATAGCCCTCCGTCATTTTAAATAAGTAGTATTTAGTATTCGTGCTGCGTTTTTTGACCTTATCAAGGCGTAGTGTGCGGTAGCTGCTTAGTGCTTATCTGCTAGCATATGATGCGATTGGATTAGGGTAGTGATACGACCTTATTGACCTTGTCAAGGGTCGTGCGGGTGGGTTTAATTCAACCAAGAAATGACGGGTTGAACTTGACTTGCGGTCTATGGTTTGTTGACCTTGTCAAGGTCATAGATCGCTTGGGGCAATATTATCGGGAATTTCAAGTGTTAAAATTTGCAATGAGATTGCGTATCTTCTATGAGATAGTTGGATCCCGATACCCACTGCGAGTAAGAGTTACTCCTGGGAGAGTTTTGCACTTTACAATTAGCCGATCAAGTAGGTGTCTAGAAAGGTGTCAACGGGGTTACGCCCCTGGAAAACCGAGGTTTATTTTAATTAGGTCCGTGCGAAAGCACGGGGAACCTCATTCAAAGTACCGGCACTGGCCTGGCTGAAAGATTGGCGAACTTGTAGAGTGTAATTAATCCCAGCTAGTCTTTCCTTTTAGGATTTGAAGGAAGATTTGATAAAAACAGTGGAAGCCATCCAGATTAGATAAAATAATAACCAATCTAATCTTGTAAGAGCATATGCTGAGTGTTTTCTTCTCTCTCTCTCCAGGTAGCGACCATGTCACGCCTTAATCAAGATAATAATATGGATGTATTGATCGAACTCGCTTGTTATACTGGGCTGGGGAACGTTGGTCCCGCTCCAACTTATAATTGTTATAAGACCGAGCAGGAAATAGGGGATTACCAGAATTCCCGTGCCGCTGTTCAGACCATAATATTGCATTTATCATTCCCCTATTCTTATCCTTTTTATAAATAAACAGGTACTCTTGACGCACATTTGTTGCATATTACAGGTTACGGGTTTCTGGAGCAAATACAGTGAGAAAGACACAAAACAACAGAAAAAGGGACTTTTGACCAACAATTAGACGGATCTCAGTCAAGCCTAGTCGAAGAACAATGCAAGGTCCAAAAAGTCAAGTGAAACGGTTAAAAAGCCCAATACAAGTCTTCACTAAAAATCTGGAGAAGATCCAGAGTCCAACAGAGAAAAGAAGAGTAAAAACAGAAGCCCAAAGAGCCAAGGAAAAAGCCCCAAAAATCACAGATCCCAATTCCTTAGTTTGGCCGCGGATCCGCGGCCAAACCCATGCTGGCGCCGCGGATCCGCGGCCTTACAGAGAGCTTGTCGGTGGAAATTTGATGCGTCGGTGCGACGGTTCTGGTGTTGGGATTCTCAGGGGTCAAATCTGTAAATTCGCAAGTGCGAGAGTCTGTAACCCTAGGTTTTCTATTTTCCTATAAATTGTAATCTTAGATCTAAAAATTGTATGCCTCTTTTCAATAAAAAAAATTCAGAAATTCTGGACGTGACATTCAGATCTGTTCTTTATCGCTTGGAGGGAGCCATCACCATTAGTAAGTATTTTTCTTTTATTCTTTTAATGTTATTTCATCCCCTAATGAGCGAGTAGTCTCCTCGCTTGTTAGGGTTAGCCTTAGGGAAATGGTTGAGAGATGAGATCTCTCACCCCTTTCAATGCCTAACCCATTAAGAACTCCATGCATGCGCGCACAACCGCTCCCTGCGGCACCCTACCCCTCGAGGTAACGGTGAACCGCAGTATAAAGGGCCGGTTGCGCGCGTTTTCCATGGGGGTTAGGGTAATTAACGATAAAGGAAGGATACGAATCTAGAGGAAGAACACATCTTCCCAAAAGAGTCGTATCCACTTTATCGATAATTACTATAACACCTAATGGATCTAAAATACGGCATTGAAAGCGGTGAAGGAAACATCAATCTCCAAAACTTCCTCTAAGCCTAACCCTAGCAAGAATTTAAATTAGATTAATTAAGTTTTAGATCTAGATTTTTATAAAACCAAAACGACAAATAGAATCAACTCGTTAAAACACAATAAAGGAATTTACCCGTCTCTGTGGATCGACCCGCACTCACCGGCTAGCTGCGAAGCGACGCCGTTTCTTGATTGCAGTAATTATATTTTTGATCGTAAAATCTCTACCAATCAAATGACGCCGTTGCCGGGGACGGCGTAATATTTCTTTTTGTGATTTTTCGGGTTGATATAAATTATAAAAATTATAAAAATCTGAAAATATTTAAAAATAAAAAAATAATCAAATTTGATCTGTTTGAAGGGTGTATCTTTTGAATTTTGCAGGGATAGCGAGAATTCTAGGATCTGGAAATTTACAGAGAGGGAATCAGAAAGTTACATATCAGAACAGAGAAGAAAGTGCCCAACAGAGAAGTAGAAATTTTTTCAGGATCTGATCTCTTCACCTGACCGCTCTTCCGCCGCGTAAACAGCGTTCCCGCCGCTGATCCGCGCTCTGACTGCCACGTCAGCGCTCCAAATTTTTCTGGTTTGATTTCTTCTTCTCCCCTCTGTAACCTACAATATATCCACTGTGAAAATTTTCTGCAGGGTTCTTTGCGCTAAAAATCTTTCTCCCCCTTCTAAATAACAGATTTTCTGCAGGTTTCTTTGCGCCGCGCTAAAAAATTCTGATTGCAAGTGAAATTTTATTTGTTTTGCATAATTTAACCGGATTCTAAGGGGCTATTTGACCAAACTCAGATTGGGTGGGGATTTCATCACCCTTCCCAGGACCCCAGAAAACACCTAAGCATTTTGCATCAACCACCTTTAATTAAAAAAAGATTAGACTCAGACTAAGGACAGCGAGCTCAATAAGAAAAGGACTAGGGTAGGCATCAGCCGTTTATCCTAACCGACATTGCGGTGTCTAGGCTAGTGGTTTTTAATTAGGCCCACTGTAGTGGTGGTTCCTTCCCACTTACCTGGCCGTATTTGTCCGTGAAGAGGCGGTTTGAGGTCTATTTCTAGCCCTAGTTAGGAGCTGTCTAGTAGACCTAGGCAACCCTAGATCTAGGTCTGATTATGCATGTGTGGTTGATTCAGTTGTGTCACGAGTCCATTTTCTAAAACCTTATTGCAAAACTCTCCAATAAAAAAAAATTTAACGAAAAATCTTTTAAAAACTTGCAAAAATTTTGTCGCTAAGAAATCCTTGCATTCTTCTATCATGGGTACCCCACATCATAAATCTCTTGCCGAACTTTGGTATCCCGAACCTAATTTTGCGTCATATGTCAATGTGTTCGGTCAATTTAAAGACGATCCTTCCATGCCTAAAAAATCTTTGAAAGATCACATAGAGGAGTCTAGGAGAAACAGATTGACTTTTCAACCCACTTTGTGTCAACCGAGTCAACCTTTGCAACCTACATATGTTGATACCACTTCTTCAAGTCCTTCTGTCACTCCTAGGCCGATGTCCATTGCTGAGCATATTGCTCAATCTCGCAGTCGATCTTTCACCCCTCTCCACTCATCTAGTTTTAGGGATCCGCACAATTATTCACCTTCTTATCCATATGTTGACCCTACTCCTGTCTTACCACCCACTTCCTACCAGTCATACCCGACTTTCCCACCTTCACTAGACACTGTTTCGACACAGCCATTAGGGAGTTTCACATATCCAACCAATTTTGAATCTTTTACTGAAACCCCCTCACCACCTAAGTCTAGTTTGGAAGAGTCGTTGGAAGCATATATTGCTGCAACAAATAAAATGATGAGGACAGTGGAAGCATCCATGGCCGCCCTTACGCAACCTAGTGAACCGGTAGCTAGTGTCCCGCTAGCTCCGAATTTTTCAATGTGTAAGGCGGCAGTTGGACAGAGTGAGAATGAGAGAGGATTTTCAAATCAAACCTATCCTTACCCAATTGAAACCCACAACTCCGGTTTTCCATCTATTGTTCCAAATGATTCACCAGTTGAAAATAAAAATGAGTTGTGCGATTTTGTAGTGTTTGATTTGCCAAATTGTGAGGAACCCCTTTCGAGTGAAACCGCACCTAATCCTTTCGATCTTTACACCTCCACTCTAGAACCTACATTGATAAATATCCATGCTGTGGATGAAGTGTCTAAAGAAATAGATTTTCACTTGATTGAGGATATAGACGCCGGGAATATTTCGGATGATGAACCTGTCGATTTAATAGAAATTTTATGTTCAAATCATCATCCTGAGTTACTAAATGTTTTCCCCGAATCTCATATGCGTCTAGATTTTGATGACAATGGCATAGATGGATTAAATATTGAGGAGAGTCTTGAGGATAATATCGAGGTTGAACCATTTTTAGTTGATGTGTCGGATTTGCCAATTCAGCCTCCTGAACCTTTGACTGTTATATCACCCTCCCTCCTTCCTATTGTTCCGACCGAACAAATGACCGTTACGTTTTCATCTCCTATACCAAGTTCGGCGTACCCATGTTTTCTTGCGAATCTTGAGGGATTTGATCACGTTGCACGACGAGTTCAAAGGTTAGCGCAATCGCTTTTAACACATCGGTCATCACAAATTGCGCTAATTTATTCACTCAATTTACACCCTCAAGATCGCACTCCACTTCTTTCTTCTTTCCATCTTTCTTCTCCCCCACCGAGACCATATTCTACCATTCTTCTTTCCACACGGTCTCGCGTGCTTTTCATCTCTTTTCTTTCCATCCCATTCTTGCACCAACTCTACCATTACCATGATAAGATCTTTGAATGGTTGGTGCTAACCTTTGGCTTGTGTAAGGCCAAGCTTAAGTTTGGGGGGAATCTTGTTGTATATATGTATATATCCTTTTGTTTTCTTTTTCTATAAAAATATAAAAAAAAAATTTCAAACCATAAAAAAAAAATTAAATAAATAAACAGGGGAGTATCGGTATTTTGACCCTCTTGGTTTAGCATGACAGTGAGGACACTGTCAAGTTCAAGTTTGGGGGTATGCTCGGTACGTCTTCTTCCTTCGCATTCATTTGTACATATTTTTGCATTTGCATACTTATTTGAAAACCCATAAAAATTTGAAAAATTTCAAAAAATTATAAAAATAAGTGTATTCAATTTTGGCTAATTGACTTGAGTTTGACAAATAGGTCAACTAGCTAGGAACAACTAGATCTTAGACTTAGTAAGTTAAAAACCCTAAAAATAACATTCCTTAAAGTTTAACGGTAGAAAGTATATGCCTTGTAGTTTATTTAGAAATAGGCAAATTTTGGGTTCACTTCGTGGGCTAAGTCGAAACAAAGGAAGAGTATTGATGTTCTTATTAGAGTATAAGTTTGAAAAATAGTTCCTAGCTTAAGTCTAAATTCTGAAAATGTATACCCTACAATTTGCACTATCACGCACTATGAAACTTGGAATAGTAGAAGAGACCTTGAAATACTCTTGTCTAAAGTCCTTAGTACGAAGAAAATAAAAGAAAAAGTGTGAATAAGGAATAAAAAAAATGGACACTGGTTTTTGTGATTACTTAAGGCTGCAAAAATAGAAAAATATTTAGCGAGGGTGCTTCATCACCTAGTGCCTTAGACCAACTGGTTTGGGAGTCACTGCTAAAGCCTTGGGTGTTGCAAGGACTAGGAAGTACGCTTTAAAGTGCAAACGCATTTTGTAATCGGTCGTTGGTACCTCAAGAAGTATTAACGGTCGCATGAAGGATGTGTAAGCAAATTTCATTCACCAACTAATTAGTACTTTGGACAATGGACAAGGGCATGATTGCTTGAATTGAATTTCCAAGTGTAGGGGTGATCTATACACACACGTAGGGGTACGTGATTGGAATTTAGATAAGAGAGAGGAATGAAAGATAAAATTTGTATCTTTAATAGAGTTGATAGAAATTCCTGAGTGGAGATGTAACCCTAGAAGGAAGACTTGAAAGATGCCGAAAGCTAAGTAGGTCTACATAACATATATAATCTTAAGTTAAATAATGAGGAAGCGTGAAGAATATGGGTGGATAATTTACAAGTATAAGATAATAGAATTCCTTATTAGAAGACCTAATTGGAGAACAAAAGTCAATGGGCCGAGTTGATAGGATTTTGTGGGTGTAATCCGCTGAAAACCCTCAGGAGACAACACTCCTCCTACTAGGGACACCTAGAGGTTTAACGGCTTGTTGCACGTGCTCAGTGCAATCGCGTTTCCCTGCGAAAGTGCGGTTAGGATTTTAGTGAATAAAATAATAAGTTTGCTCGAGGACGAGCAAAAGGTAAGTTTGGGGGTATTTGTTCAGACCATAATATTGCATTTATCATTCTCCTATTCTTATCCTTTTTATAAATAAACAGGTACTCTTGACGCACATTTGTTGCATATTACAGGTTACGGGTTTCTGGAGCAAATACAGTGAGAAAGACACAAAACAACAGAAAAAGGGACTTTTGACCAACAATTAGACGGATCTCAGTCAAGCCTAGTCGAAGAACAATGCAAGGTCCAAAAAGTCAAGTGAAACGGTTAAAAAGCCCAATACAAGTCTTCACTAAAAATCTGGAGAAGATCCAGAAGTCCAACAGAGAAAAGAAGAGTAAAAACAGAAGCCCAAAGAGCCAAGGAAAAAGCCCCAAAAATCACAGATCCCAATTCCTTAGTTTGGCCGCGGATCCGCGGCCAAACCCATGCTGGCGCCGCGGATCCGCGGCCTTACAGAGAGCTTGTCGGTGGAAATTTGATGCGTCGGTGCGACGGTTCTGGTGTTGGGATTCTCAGGGGTCAAATCTGTAAATTCGCAAGTGCGAGAGTCTGTAACCCTAGGTTTTCTATTTTCCTATAAATTGTAATCTTAGATCTAAAAATTGTATGCCTCTTTTCAATAAATAAAATTCAGAAATTCTGGACGTGACATTCAGATCTGTTCTTTATCGCTTGGAGGGAGCCATCACCATTAGTAAGTATTTTTCTTTTATTCTTTTAATGTTATTTCATCCCCTAATGAGCGAGTATTCTCCTCGCTTGTTAGGGTTAGCCTTAGGGAAAGGGTTGAGAGATGAGATCTCTCACCCCTTTCAATGCCTAACCCATTAAGAACTCCATGCATGCGCGCACAACCGCTCCCTGCGGCACCCTACCCTTCGAGGTAACGGTGAACCGCAGTATAAAGGGCCGGTTGCGCGCGTTTTCCATGGGGGTTAGGGTAATTAACGATAAAGGAAGGATACGAATCTAGAGGAAGAACAGTTCTTCCCAAAAGAGTCGTATCCACTTTATCGATAATTACTATAACACCTAATGGATCTAAAATACGGCATTGAAAGCGGTGAAGGAAACATCAATCTCCAAAACTTCCTCTAAGCCTAACCCTAGCAAGAATTTAAATTAGATTAATTAATTTTTAGATCTAGATTTTTATAAAACCAAAATGACAAATAGAATCAACTCGTTAAAACACAATAAAGGAATTTACCCGTCTCTGTGGATCGACCCGCACTCACCGGCTAGCTGCGAAGCGACGCCGTTTCTTGATTGCGGTAATTATATTTTTGATCGTAAAATCTCTACCAATCAGCCGCCCAAACGAAGAAAGTGCATGATGATGCATCTTCTTCGGGTGTGTTCATTACCAAGAACTGTTTTCTTAGTATCCTTTACGTCCTGGGTATGTGATACTGGACCAGGATCCCGCAAATATAATATGTTACATGGGCTACAGATAGGTAGAGAACTGGGAATGGGTGATAAGTTTCAAGAGTCGGAAACGGTGCAAGTGTTGTAGCCAAGTTGTTGGCAGTTATCACCCTGTATTACCCAATACATTGATTCTGAAAAAATGTTATTAGATACCGAACCTGATATACAACTTCATATTAGTTTCTTTATTAAGTAAAGAAGGATATAATTTTGTATTGTTGGATAATGTTTTGAACATTTCCTATATCAAGAGTTGATCGGTTCGGGCACGTTATCTAAAAGCATATACGTTCTAAATCAAACCACAGTTCTTAACGTACAGAACACACACAAGAGGAAGAGTTCAGAAATGAACGAATCCTTCTTGAGGTATTGTAGACTAGGTTATATCAATGCGACCCGACTAGCTAAGTTATATTAAGATGCATATTTAAATCAGTTTGAATTTACATCTTGTGAAACTTGCCAGTCATGTCACTAAGATAAAATGACCACGGCTCTGTTTACTGGAAACAATGAAAGAGTTAGTGAACTCTTGGGAATCATACATGATGATGTATGTAGGTCCCCTGTCTACACATGCCAGGATCGGTTCTTTATACTTCATTAGATTCACTGATGATCTCTCAAGATTCGGACATATGTTCATGTTGAAACACAAGTCTGAAGCTTTTGAGAAATTCAAAGAATATAAGTTAGAAGTAGAGAACCAAAATGGGTATAAGTATTATGTCCTTTGATCTGGCCAGGGAGGAGAATACTTGACACGGATTTCCTGGACTATTCTAAAGGAGAATGAGATTCTCTCTCAGCATTACTCCTCCGTATACACCACAACACGTCGTTGTATCGGGGCGGAGTAATCGCATCCTATTAGATATAGTGCGCTCTATGATGAGTACTACTAAGTAGCCTATTTCTTTGTAGGGAGTTATGCACTTGAGAAGTTGCATACCTATTGAATAGGGTTCCAGCTAAATCAGGTGCCTACCACTCCATATGTGATATGGTATGGAAAGAGCCCATCTCTTAAGTAAGTTAAGATTTGGGTTGTCCAGCCTATGTCTAAAAGCAAAATCCGGACAAGCTCGAGGCAAGGTCAGCTCTGTGGAAGTTTTTTGGATATCCTAAGCATTTGGAAAGGAATATATCTTCTACCACACCGAAGAACAAAAGGTGTTTTATTTATCGGCATGCCACCTTTTTAGAGAAGGAATTTATTTTGGAAACAAATTTGTGGTCATGAGGTAGAACTGGAAGGAGTTCCAGCTATACAAACTACAGCTGATGATTTGGTAGAACTGCAGGATTCAATAGATCCCAACGAACCTCAGCCTCTCCGCCGATCTGTTAGGGTTCCTTATCCGCCTGAGAGCTACTTCAGTTTTCTCTATGACAGTGGAGCGAGGATTTCATCATGAGATGATGACCCAACTAGTTTCGAGCAGGCCATCAAGAGTGGGGACTCCGTAAGAATGGCAGGATGCTAAGCGATCTGAGATGGAATCTATATACACCAACAAAGTATGGACTTTGGTTGCTATATCTAAAGGGTTAAGTCCTCATCAGGAGCAAATATATCTTGAGAAGATTACTTGGTCTATATGGAAAAGTTGAGACTTTCAAAGCTAGACTAGTTGTAAAAGGTTCTCGTCATCAACCAGGTGTGGATAATGATGAAACCTTTTCTCGAGTGGCTATGCTTAAGTCCATCCGGATCCTACCTGCCACTGCTACATACCATAACTACGATATCTGGCAGTTGGGTGCCATGACTGTTTTTCTAAATATTGATTTAGAATAGAGTGTCTATAAGTACACAACTAGAGCGCTTCATAGACAGTGGGAGTAGCGGAAATGTGTGCAAGTTGCTTTACAGGATAAAGCAGGCATCACGGAGTTGGAACATCTGTTTTGATGTAGTAGTCAAAGAGTTTGACTTCATCAAAATGGTAGATGGACCTTGTATGTACAAAAAGGTAGTAGAAAGTATTGTGGTCTTCCTCGTAGAATAAGTGGATAACATACTCTTGATAGGAAAGGAGTTTCCTATGCTACACTCGGTCAATCTCCTCTTATCATATTGATTCTCCATATAGGATCAAGGTGATACCTCCTAAATCCTGGGTTATGGATCTATGAGATAGATTTATGTAGATGTTAGGGTTCTCACTAGGTGTAGTGAGATGGTATCAATCGATCCTGGGGAGAATCACTGGATAGATTCCAGGGTGGTAAGGTCAACTGAATGTCTGTCACAGGCATTGTCTTTACCCTCAGTGGAGGGACGGTATGTAGGAAGAGTTCCAAGCTAGATACCGTGGCAAACTAAACGATAAAGGCTGGATACATCGCTGCCAAAGATGCTACCAAAGAGGAAGTCTGGGTGTATATTAGTTCATATGATGAACTTCGTTCCTACCATTGTGTGACAATGGAGCCGTGGCTTATGCCTAGGAACCCCCATCCCATCAGTGATCCAGACATATTCTAAGACAATATCACCTGATTATAGAGATGGTTGATCTCCAGGGAGATCGAGGTTAGGAGAGTGACTCAGAGGACAACACGGCGGATCCACTCACAAAGGCCTTTTTCCCAGAGAGAGACTTTTATGGGATGGTTGAGTATGAGATACTACAACTACAGCTATATGATGGCCCTAATGCAAGTGGGAGATTCTTAGTTATATGTATGCCCTAGAGCCCATTACTGTACATGAGATGTATATTGTAGTGGATGCTTGGACATATATAGGGAGGACTTTCTTGCTCGACATGATACTATGCTATCTGGTTACTCTTTATCTTAACATGTACACTGATTGTCTCTCTGTTACGTGTTGGTAAAGCCCTTAGGATGCGTACTTGACTACCTAGATTATGATGGAGATCATACTAGTGGTACAAAGCTGGTTTGTGAGTACATCCTTTAATGTCCCTAGTCGTGGGTGTATCGAGACGGGGCATCGATATACCAGAGTAGACTAGAGTGTACCTTCTCGACCCAAGTAGATGGGCGATGAATGATCCTATATCCATTGGTGTTTGACATCAGAGATGATATACGGGTGCTCAGTGGAGACTGGGTAACCTGGACGGACTCGCCGAGAACTCCCAGATGGTATTATACCTCACGTCAGATGGCAGTTCTCTGGTGACATTATTACAAGTTAGTCTGTCGACCCGAGATCGTCATAGAGTCTTGTGTGATTCCCACTATGCTTTGATTTCTACCTTACCACGTTCAAGAGAACGTGCAAAACGGTGGTTTTTGGGTACAGTCCCAAGTCACATGGAGGCAATGAGCGATAGGAGGGGATTTGTCTCTCCTGGTATTGGGAGTTGATGTTGCGCTGTGCTCGATTGACTATAACATGAAGTCTCTGGCCAGGGATGTTCTAAAGATTTACTGGTAAGTGTTACCAGTAGTTTCTTGACCTGTTACGAGCCTCACATCGGCACGACTTATCGAGTTACTGGGGTCTGACGTTTACCACCCCTAGACCAGATATGTGACATATCAGATGAAGAGACCGGACTGTACGGTAAGTGTTACTGATTGGATTCGCAGGAGTATGAGCAGGCTTGCTTGTTGATCTTCTGATCGCTCAATACCCGGATGGCTGTTACGTTTAGCATGCCTCTTATGGCTTGTGGGTGTTTGATATGATCATCACCTACTGCCGGCGTATTGACGAGTATTTAGAGTCCTACACAGAGATTTCCTGGCTCAGGCGAAACGGAGTAGGAGCACATATGAGATATGTGCGGGACTGAGATTAATGCGCGTATGTGATACCGCATTCTATTCTCGCGTTTTGTGACATCGGTCGGTTATATGTGATATAGCCGGGTTATCGGATCAAGTGTTGATTCGATAAGTTGTTACATTTCATATTAGTCCGTTATATATGATATAGCTGGATTATTAAATCAAGTGTTGATTTAATAATTTAATGTATAATTATATATTTGATATATTAACTTACATTAACTAATACATGCTCACTTATGATTTCTTTTCTCACTTTGTTTATGCATTAGTATATATGTGATATATATTGATGTACATTATTTTGTGTCATGCTAGATGATACATGAGGCATGGGTTTATGAGACTTACACTAAGCTTATGATAATCCTTGGGTTTTATTTAATTAAAGTTAATCAAATTAGGTGGAAAATGGTCAAATGGATGAAGCTTGTGGAAACTTGTGTATTCATTTGACTTATCCACTAATTTGTTTTTACTTAAGATATTTTCTTAACCCAACCATGATCCAAAGCCTTAGTTAAGTCTATACAAGGTTTTATATATGATAAAAACTCACCCATGGTTACCTCTCTCATGAGATGAGTTCATTCTTCTTCTTCATCTAAACCCCAAAAGCTTTCTAGTTTTTGGATTAGTGATGAAATATTGTGAGAAAATAAAATCTAAAGTGAGCCCATTTCCTATTTCATCATCCTATACACTTGCTTGGGTAGTAAAGGGTGTTCTCTTCATAAAGTTCTTGACCCAGTGAAGGGTTAGCTTGAGTTTGAGTCTCCTCGATGTAGATCATCTTCGGCCTCGAAGACTTCGTGCAAGCTTGTTCATTTCTCCGAGGGAACCATTCTAGAGTTCAGGAAATCTTCACTTGCCATGATCGCAGCGAAGGGATGTCAACACGAAGCTTTAGAAGTGAAGGACCGGTCTACAAAAGTTGTATTCCTTGTTCACTTAGATGTAAAGTAGTTTACACGTTGTTTCGTATGATTCTCTAGTTATCGATTCTAATTTAAAGTTCTTTAAGACGGAAATTTTTTGAAAATGGCATGGACGATGCCTCCCGAAACCTTGCTACCGTTCATAGGAACCCTACATTGAGCGATCAGAAGATCAACAAGCAAGCCTGCTCATACTCCTGCGAATCCAATCAGTAACACTAACGTACCGTCCGGTCTCTTCGTCTGATATGTCGCATATCTCGTCTAGGGGTGGTAAAAGTCAGACCCCAGTAACTCGATAAGCCGCGCCGATATGAGGCTCATAACGGGTCAAGAAACTACTGGTAGCACTTACCAGTAAATCTCATAATCAGCTCTGGCCAGGGACTTCCTGTTATAGCCAATCGAGCACAGCGCAACATCAACCCCCAATACCGGGAGAGACAAATCCCCTCCTATCGCCCATTGCCTCCATGTGACTCGGGACTGTACCCAAAAACCACCGTTTTGCACGTTCTTATAACTGTGGTAAGGTGGAAATCAAAGCACAGTGGGAATCACACAAGACTCTATGACGATCTCAGGTCAACAGACTAACCTGTACCAGTGTCACCAGAGAACTGCCATCTGACGTGAGGTATAATACCATCTGGGAGTTCTTGGAGAGTTCGTACAGTGTACCCAATCTCCACTGAGCACCCGTATACTATTTCTAATGTCAAACACCAATGGATATCGGATCATCCATCGCCCATCTATATGGGTCGAGAAGCTATGCGCTAGTTTACTCTGGTATATCGATGCCCCGTCTCGATATACCAACGACTAGGGACATTAAAGGATGTACTCAAAGACTACCGTTGTCCCACTAGTATGATCTACATCATAATCTAGGTAGTCAAGTACGCATCCTAAGGGCTTTACCAACATGTAACAGAGAGACAATCAATGTACATGTTAAGATAAAGAGTAACCAGATAGCATACTATCATATCGAGCAAGAAAGTCCTCTGTATATATGTCCAAGCATTCACTACAATATACATCGCATGTGCAGTAATGGCCTCCAGGGCATACATATAACTAACAATCTCCCACTTGCACTAGGGCCATCATATAGCAGTGGTTGTAGTATCTCATACTCAAACATCCCATAAAAGTCTCTCTCTGGGAAAAGGCATTTATGAGTGAATCCGCCGTGTGGTCCTCTGAGTCTACTTTCCTAACCTCCATCCCATGGAGATCTACCATCTCCATGATCAGGTGATACTGCCTTAGAATATAACTGGATCACTGATGGGACGGGGGTTCCTACGCATATGCCACAACTCCATTGTCACACAATGGTAGGAACGAAGTTCATTTCATGAACTAATAAACACCCAGACTTCCTCTTTGGTAGCATCTTTGCTAGCGATGTATTGAGCCTTTATCGTCTAGTTTGCCACGGTATTTAGCTTGGAACTCTTCCAACATACCATTGAGGGTAAAGACAATGCCTGTGACTGACATTCAGTCGACCTTACCACCCAGGAAGCTATCCAGTGATTCTCGCCAGGATCGATTGATACCATCTCACTACACCTAGTGAGAATCCTAATATCCACTTAGATCTATCTCATAGATCCAAAACCTATGATTTAGGAGGTATCACCTTGATCCTATATGGAGAATCAATGTGATAAGAGGAGATTGACTGAGTGTAGCATAGGAAACTCCTTTCCTATCAAGAGTATGACATCCACGTACAATACGAGGAAGAATACCTTACTCTCTACTACCTTTTTGTATATACATGGTTCATCTATCATTTTGATGAAGTCAAACGCTTTGACTACCACATCAAAACAGATGTTCCAACTCCGCGATGCCTGCTTTAATCTGTAAAGCAACTTGCACACGTATCCGCTGCACCCACTGTCTATGAATCCCTCTGGCTATGTACTTATAAACACTCTCTTCTAAATCACTATCTAGAAAACAGTCATGACACCCAACCGCGAGATATCGTAGTTATGGTATGTAGCAGTGGCAAGTAGGATCCGGATGGACTTAAGCATAGCCACTGGAGAAAAGGTTTCATCATTATCCATACCTGGTTGATGACGAGAACCTTTTGCAACAAGTCTTAGCTTTAAAAGTATCCTCTTTTCCATCTACACCAAGTAATCTTCTCAAGATATACTTGCTCCTGATAGGGATTTAACCCTTCGGATATAGCAACCAAAATCCATTCTTTTTTGGTGTACATACATTCCATCTCAGATCACGTAGCATCCAGCCATTCTTACAGAGTCTCCACTCTTGATAGCCTGCTCGAAAATAGTTGGGTCTTCATCTCATGATCCAATCCTCGCTCCCACTGTCATAGAGAAAACCGAAGTATCTCTCAGGCGGATGAGGAACCCTACCAGATCGGCGGAGAGGCTGAGGTTCGTTGGGAGCTATTGAATCCTCCAATTTTACCAAATCATCAGCTGTAGTTTGTATAGCTAGAACTCCTTCCAGTTCTACCTCATGTCCACAAATTTCTTTCAAAATAAACTATGCTCATCTTCGACTTTGTCTATTATGTACGGGCCTTCATGGTTCGGTTCGAATTTCCCCTGTTTTGCATGATTGGATATCATTGGTCTTTTGATGACTATCACGAGTTCGCCTTGGCGGAACGTTCTCGGTCTGGTCAGTTTTTCGTATGACCGTGTCATCCTTGCCTTATAAGCTTCCATATTTTGCTGTGCTATAAGGCGAGTTCCTTTGAGGGCATCAAGCTCCTCAAATCGAAGATGAGCATTTTCTTCGTCTGTCAGCTCGTATCGAACCGCTACTCGTAGAAAGGGGAGTTCTATTTCCAGGGGAAGCACTGTTTTCATGCCGAATACCAACGTGTATAGTATTGTATTCGTGACCGTTTTGAACGTTGTTCGATACGTCCAGAGAGCTTCGTGCAACCTTCCGTGCCAGTCTTTTTTTTTATTTCTGGACACTGTTTTCTTTATATTATTTATCAAGGTCTTGTTGAAACCTTCAGCTAGACCGTTGGCGCGAGGATTATAGACTGAAGAGTAACTCCAATCTATTTTTTGTTGCTATACGAAGCGACTGATTTTATGACTCCTATAGGCTGGCCCATTATCCGAGATTATCCATCGCTGAGTGTCGAACCGATAGATGACATGAGTTTTGATGAAATGGAGGATATCCTCTGTCTTCACCTCCCTCAATGGTACTGCTTCTGCCCATTTGGAGAAGTGGTCGGTTGTTGCCAGTATGAACAGATGTTCTTTAGACGATGACGGTTCAATGGGGCCGATTATATCGGTTCCTTACATTTAGAACAGCCAGCTAGCCACTGTTGGGTATAGCGGATTTGGATGTTAGTGGATTAAGTCCCCGTGAATTTGGCATGAGTGACACTGCTTCGTATATTCGAGACGGTCCTGAATCATTGTGGGCCAATAGTAACCCATTCTCTTTATCTTCAGCTTCATCTTTTGTTCATCTTAATAAGAACCGCAGAGTCCGTCGTGATTTTCTTGGACGACTCTCTTCACTTCTTCTGGCCCAGGCATCTTAGCCATAGACAGTCGAACGACCTCTTATATAGAGTATCATTGACGAAGGTGAAGGGCAAAGCTTGTTTCATGAGCTGATATCTAGACGACGCATTTTTGGGCGTTCGTTGGGATTTGAAGTAGTCTATGAAGACTTCCCTCTAATCCTTGACTTTTTCTTCGTCCTCTATTTGAAGGGCTATTTGTTCGGTCATTTCTTTTCTTTCGGATGGCTCTATTAAGTCTTTAGAAGTTATATCTGTTGGCACGAGAACCCTGCGGCTTTGCACAATGATCCTTACGTCGGCCAATTCCTTAGCAAATTTGGCCAATGCATCCGCCTTGCTGTTTTCTGCACACGGTATACTCTCTAGGATGTAGGAGGGGGTTTGTGTCATCAGCTGATGCACTCTTTCACCATACTTTATCAGCTCTGGCTTGCACGTCTGATGGTCGCCATTTACTTGGCTAACGATCAGTTGGGAGTCTCCAAATATGAGGAGGTCATTGATTCCCATGTCGACAGCGATCTCGAGACCTGGTACTAAAGCTCATATTCAGCTTCGTTATTAGTCCTTGGCTTCGTTAAGGAGAGGGCGCAGCTGTTGGATATAGTGCCCTCAAAGTCAATTATTGGATCACAGGCACGTGATTGCAATAATTGAGGGAGGACCTATGCCGGTAGGACAATCTTACTCAAGATGATAGTATGCTATCTGGTTTATCTTTATCATTGTGTACATGCTTTAGGTAACATTACAGGTCACTATTGCACTTGATAGAACCCTTAGGATTCTTGCTTGACGGCCAGCAGTATGATGGCGATCATATACGCGGGAGCTGGGGTCTATAAGCACATCCTTAAAAGGTCCCTAGTCAAGGGAGTTTCGAGACAGGGCATCAATACTCCAGAGTAGACTAGTGTATACGGATCGAGACCCCGACGAGGGGCGGTGGCTGGTCTCACAAGCCATTGGTGTCAGTTGGTTCACCTAAGACGTATACAGGTGCTCTTTGGGTTATGAGTACACCGGACAGGACTCGCCGGGAACATGCTAGTTGGTATTATAACTGACGTCAGATAGCAGTTCCCTGGTGACATGTGTACAGGTTAGTTCATCGACCTGAGATCGTCATTTTTCTCGTGTGAGTTCCCACTGTGCTTTGATTACTACCCTACCACGGTTAAAAGGAGTCGTGCAAACAGGTTTTAGTTGGGTACAGTCCCGAGCCACATGGAGGCAGTGAGCGGGTCGGCAGGGGTTTCGTCTCTCCCGGTATTGGGGGTGAGATCACGCTGTGTCTAGGAGAGCCATTACACGAAGTCCTTGGCCAAGGCAGGAGATTTACTGGTAGGTATTCCAGTAGTATCTCAGGGTGTTCTGGGCTACACTCCGACACGACTTGTACCGCTTTTGGGGGTCTGACTTTTACCAACCCCCTAGGCCCGACATGCGATGCTCATAGACGAATGGACCGGACTGTACGGATATTATCACTGACAGGCTCAGTAGGGTGTCAGGATGAGTTTGCTCATCGACCTCCCTTTTGGTCAATACCTGGTAGCCCGTTACGTACAGCTAGTACCACTGACGTGCTAGTGGTTAAATCCACAGCCAAAGTATTGACGAGTCTTTAGAGTCCCCCACAGACAGTTTCTCAAGTTTCGGGAGAAACGTTGTAGAGGCCGTATGGTATTGTGGCAGAGTTCGATCGTATACGTGCAGTCGTGCACGGATCATGATCGGACGGATCATACTAGTGGGCTTTGGTTTAAGCCGGATCCTAGTATTAGATTTGTTAGATTACTTTAGTCTCATCGTATTCGCATTCAGTCGGAATGCGGATGCAGGTATGTATATACAGGTGAGGGGTATCCTTGTGATCCGTCACGAGTTTACTTTAGATGTTGCCGTATCTTTTTGTTGGATCAAACACTTAGGTTAATGTTTACTTTAGTGGAAATAGTGAGCTTAATTCATGATGAGGTGCATTAATTATGACATGGACAAGGGTGGTGACTCATGGTCTTATTCTTTGAACCTTGTCATCTTTAGTGATTGATTTTAGTAGTGAAATGAAAGATGGAGAGAGAAAGGGCAGCCATGTAAGGGGTTTGCTCTTGTGTTTTATCATTCTAACTCTCTCTATAATATTTGATCTCACACAAGAAAGAAAAGACTCTTCTTCTTCTTCCTCCTCTAGCTCACCATTTCCTCCAATGGCTTCATCTTCAACCTCCATCCATACACTCTCATGCGTTGAGAATCAATGGATGCAAGAGACAAAATGATCACACACATTCTCTACATCACTTTGGACATGTCGGCTAGCAAACTTTGTGTCCGAGTTGCTTCGGATGAAGCTGGAGCCCGTAAAAGGATTCGAAGATGTGGTGCCCTTTTCGATGAGGAGACCGGAGATCGGAGATGCCGCGAGGAGCTTGGGTTGGTGGCCAAAGACCGAAGGGCACCGATCAACCGGTATAGCTTTTCTAACCCTTCTCTAGTTTGCTAGTTATAGGTTAATGGTTCGATCCGGGATTAAAGTCTGCAATAGCGCCGGTTTCAAGTTTAGAAAAAGTTTTCGTTTCCGCATTTTGGCCTCGGATAGACGGCCGGGGCGCTACCGTAAACCTACATGGTATCAAAGCCACGCCATTAACCTTTACTAGCTTGCTCTAACGTGTTTAAAATATCGATCAAACGAAATTTCCGAAACCGCTATTCCATTTCATGAAGTTTCTGTCGAATTTTTTTTTGGTCTAAAAATTATTTTAGGTACGTCAGAAAATCAGGCAGGCTTTTCTAAGACCACTATAGAAATTTGGTAGTGTGACTCCACCATAGAGCCGTGGAACCGCGGCATTACCCACGTTTTGGCCACGGTTCCGCCGCACTACTGTAGCTTCAGTGCACCAATTTTTCTACTGTGGTCTCTGACTTGGAATTGGGGTTTCTGGTATTTTTAATTTTGGCCCAGATTATTTTGAGTGCTGGATTTGTTCTTGGGGCCCACTTCGGGAAATTTTGTCGATCAAAAATTTTAAATATGTTAGTTCACAGTGCTTACTTTATATCTGTGACCGTGAATGTCATTCGAGCGGTAAATCTTGTCTAATTTCTGTAGTTCTTTTAGACGGATTTGCGAACGTGACATTCACGTTGATGTTCTGTGTTGTGATGTGATGTTGCGGATTTGTCGTGGTGGATAGCCTGGACGCAATGGTAGTACAGTTTGGTATTATTTGTACATTTGATATTGCGAGGCAAGCGTCCGACATGTGGACTACGTCACTGCCTCTTTGTATATTATTCTTTTGGGGCACGACCGGGCTAAGGTCGATGTACCCATTGTATATATTTTACTTTCTGTACTAAGATTACCCCGCGGTGGGGTGCACGGATAGCCGGGTTCTAGAGGGCAACGAGCCCGCATCTCATGGCTTTGAGACGGAGGGGGCTTTACTTTAGTATTGGCGGGCTATTCGCCGCACACGTAGGGGGTATAGGTTGACCCAAGGAGGGGTGCTCAAGTTACCGGATTCCGTGAAGTGCTGGGTGGTCCATTCACTTTGTTGAAGGGGGCTACGTCGTTTCAGGTTTTGGTGGGTAAGTTGCCGCACCCGTAGGGGTCTAGGATTTCATTGCACAGGCTATCCATACGACCAGGGGAACGTCGGGTTTCACTTGCGGCTCAAAGGAAACCCGAGGATCTCAGATTATCTGTATTGTTCTGTGATACTTATTACATTTCTGTGATGTTGCATTTGTCACGGCTGGAGTGATTATTATATATTGATATATATACTAGTAGATGTTGTATATGTTTTACACCCGCGCTAGTCCAGTCCCCGCTCTGTCGTTAGTTAAGTAACCTAACGGGTGATGACGGGAACCAGTGGCGAATGCGGATGGCATATACGTACATCATACTTTCGTTCTTTTGTGGTGTGATTAATGGATAGGACTGGATTGATTCGGAACAATGCAAGCTAAACAAACCTGTTTGATGTTGTTGGAACATTTTTCAAAAAGCTGTTATTGCAAGGACGTTTTCTTTTGTTTTGCACAGGGGTATTCGGTTATGAATATCCAGCACCTCAGTCGACGAGGCAAGGGCCGAGATCCCTTCACCTGGAGTGACCCCTTGGGCAGAAGTTTGCGTCAGGGTAATAACTTCTGATTATTCAAAAAATTATATGTTTACCGTAATCAGAAACGGCGTCGCTTTGCAGCTAGCCGGTGAATACGGGTCGATCCACAGAGATGTGTAATTTTCTGATTTGTGTTTTTACGAGTTGATTCCGATGGTGGTTTGGTTTTTGTTGATTGATTTAAAAACTAATTTATACGATATTAAAGAACTTGTTAGGATCAGGTCTAAGGTGAGGTTGATAAGATTAATATAGTCACCTCTTTCAATGCCGTTTGATTAAAACTTTTTAGAAATCATAACAATTATTAGCAAAGGGGATTAGGATGATTGGGAAGAAATGAAGTTTCTACCTCTAGATCCTTGTCCGTCCTTTCCTATTAATTGCTACAACCTTCATTGACGTTATGTATGTCCGGCCCTTTATACTACGGTTCATCGTTACCTCATAGGCAGGGTGCCGTAGGGAGCGGATCATGCATGCGTGCATGAAGTTCTAATTATGAAAATGTGTTGGCATTGAAGGAGATGAGAGATATTCCTCTCTCAATCCCTCCCTTGTTCCTAACCCTAACAAGCGAGGATTTTACTCGCTCATTAGGGGATCTTCTAAAAATGACATCTTTTTTTATGTTTAATGTGTTTTGTTTAGATCTAAAATTATTACTTATCTACTGCAGATTAAAAGAACTACACTAAGTTAACTAGGGCAAGTGATATGATTACTCTACTGCAAGAATTATACTAGATAGCTAGGGCAAAAATTAAATTATAACTAAGGCAGGAATTTAAAAAATAAAGACTTACAAAAATGATGCTCTTGATCTCCCAACAATTCTGAATTTTATTGATTGAAAAGAGGCATCCCTTTTACAGATTTGAGATTACAATTTATAAGTAAACAGGGAAACTAGGGTTACAGATTCTCGAACACATGATTTTACAGATATGCCCACAGAAAATCCCAACACCCGCACCGACGCACCGACACGCAAAATTTCTACCGACACGGGCAACAAACGGCCGCGGAACCGCGGCAATTGTTGGCTTGGGCCGCGGTTCCGCGGCCCTTTGGTCAGATCAGTGGACAATTTTTCTGGGATTTATTTGTTGTCATCTGGGTTTGTTATTTCTTCATCTCATTTCTCTCTTTGGCTTCTTATTCTTCTCCAGATCTTTCAGTGAAAAACATGTAGCGATCTTTTAACCGTTTTGCTTTGACATTTTGGACCTTGCACTGTCTTGTACCCATGTGAACTGTTATTAGTCCAGGCTTGACTGGGATCCATCAAAAGTCCCTTTTCTGTATCAACTTTCATCTTTTTCACTGTATTTGCTCCAAGAGCCTGTATCCTGTAACATGCAACAAACGTGCGTCAAGAGTACCTGGTTACTTATAAAATGAATAAGAATGGGGCGTACAATAATGCAATATTATAGTATGAACAAATACCCCCAAACTTATCTTTTGCTCGTCCTCGAGCAAACTTATTATTTTATTCTCAATAAAAGCTAACCACACTTTCGCAGGGAAACGCGATTGCACTGAGCTCGTGCAATAAGCCGTTAAACCTCTAGGTGTCCCTAGTAGGAGGAGTGTTGTCTCCTGAGGGTTTTCAGCGGATTACACCCATAAAATCCTATCAATTTGGCTTTTTCGACAATAATTCTCCAATTAGGTTTTCTAACACAGAATTCTATTATCATCGACTCATAAACTATCCACCCATATTCTTCACACTTCCTCATTATTTAACTTAAGATTATATATGTTATGTAGACCTACTTAGCTTTCGGCATCTCTTAAGTTTTCCTTCTAGAGTTCCATCTCCACTTAGGAATTTCTATCAACCCTACTAAAGATACAAGTTTTATTCTTCATTCCTTTCTCTTATTTAAACTCTAATCACATATCCCCACGTGTGTGTATCGATCACCCCTACACTTGGAAATTCAAATTAAGCAATCATACCCTTGTCCTTTGTCCAAAGCACTTATTAATTGGTGAATTTCGCTTACACATCTTTCATGCGACCGTTAATACTTCTTAAGGTACCAACGACCGATTACAAGATGTATTAGCACTTTAAAGCGTATGTCCTAGTTTTGCAACACCCAAGGCTTTAGCAGTGACTCCCAAACCAGTTGGTCTAAGGCACTAGGTGATGAAGCACCCTCGCTATATATTTTTTTGTTTTTAGCCTTAAGTAATCACAAAACCATTGTTCATTTTTTTCACTTTTGTATTTTTTTTTATTTTCCTCGTACTAGGGGCTTATAGACAAGAGCATTTCAAGGTCTCCTCTACTATTCCAAGCTTTAAGGTTTGTGATTGTGCAAATTGTAGGGTATACATTTTCAGAATCCATACTTAAGCCAGGAATTATTTTTCAAACTTATACTCTAATAAGAATATCAATATTTTTCCTTTATTTCAACTTAGCCCAAAAGGTGAACTCAAAATTTGCCTATTTCTAAATAAACTACAAAGACATATACTTTCTACCATTAATTTTTAAAGAAGGTTATTTTTAGGGTTTTTAATTTACCAAGTCTAAGATTTAGTTGTTCGTAGCTAGTTAACCTATTTGTCAAACTCAAGTTAAATATGACCAAAATTGAATACAATAATTTTTAAAATTTTTGAATTTTTTTTTTCAAATAAATATGCAAATGCAAAATATGTACAAATGAATGCGAAGGAAGAAGACGTACCGAGCATACCCCCAAACTTGAACTTGACAGTGTCCTCACTGTCATACTAAACCAAGAGGGTCAAGATGTCGGCATTCCCTGTTAATTCACATTACTACAAATGATACACACCCCCAAACTTATTCGAAATACGGTTTTGGAAAATTGATTGGAAATTCGGGGGTGAAAGTGGAGGTGGATCAATCAGTGTAAATCGGCTCCTGCAAAAACAGGAGCTCCTCCGATGGGTCCGCTGTGAAGAACGGTTTCAGTCGATGCCCATTCACTTTGAATAAGATGCCGTCTTCAGGATTTTCAAGATCAACCGCACCGTGCGGATAAACGGTGCGGACTACAAAAGGTCCTCTCCACCTAGAACGGAACTTGCCGGGGTGAAAATGTAACCGAGTGTCATAGAGTAAAACCTGTTGACCAGATTCAAAAGTTTTTCGCAACAGGTGTTTATCGTGGAACACCTTAGCTCGATTTTTAGCAATTATGGCATTATTATATGCCTCATCCCGCAGCTCTTCTAGTTCATTCAATTGCAGATTTCGATTGCTTCCCGCATCTCCTAAAGATAAATTCAGCTCTTTGATAGCCCAAAATGCTTTATGCTCAATCTCCACTGGGAGGTGGCAAGCCTTCCCGTAAACAAGCCGGTATGGAGACATACCGAGATCAGTCTTATATGCAGTACGGAAGGCCCATGGTGCATCAATCAGTTTAAGTGACCAGTCTTTACGGTTTTTAGAAACCGTTTTCTCCAGGATTTGCTTGATTTGCCGATTTGAAACCTCGGCTTGCCCACATGTTTGGGGGTGAT
Organism: Agapanthus africanus; assembly: GCA_030015575.1. Lineage (NCBI taxonomy): Eukaryota > Viridiplantae > Streptophyta > Magnoliopsida > Asparagales > Amaryllidaceae > Agapanthus > Agapanthus africanus. The sequence goes on from CM057343.1 coordinate 159,963,373, forward strand.
ATGGCGTTGACAGCTTGTGGGTGATAGAGTATTTGCGCATTAAGGACTCGAAAGTCCTATTACAAAAATGAGAACCATTATCACTTATTATCGCCCGAGGGTGCCCAAATCGAGAAAATATGTGTTCTTTAAGAAATCGAATGACAACCTTGTTATCGTTCGTTCGGCTGGGCACAGCCTCGACCCACTTTGAAACGTAGTCAACGGCCAAAAGAATATACACATTTCCAAAAGAGTTAGGAAATGGTCCCATGAAATTTATACCCCAAACATCAAAAATGTCTACAACCAAAATTGGTTGGAGCGGCATTTCGTTTCTCCGCGAAATCCGGCCCAAGTGTTGGCACCGGGAGCAGGTTTTGCAGTATTCGTAAGCATCCTTGAAGAGTCGTGGCCAATAGAAACCACACTGCAAAACTTTTTCGGCTTTCTTCTTTGGCCCAAAGTGCCCGCCACATGCTTGATCGTGGCAAAAAGACAGCAAGCTCTTGACCTCACTTTCAGGTACACACTGACGAATGATTTGGTCGGAACAGTATTTAAAAAGATAGGGTTCATCCCAGTAAAAATGCTTTACTTGGGACAAAAATCGAAGTTTATCCTGTTTCGACCAATCTTTAGGTATCAGGCCGGTGGCTAAGTAGTTTACAATATCGGCGAACCATGGTTCGCAAGAAACGGTCAAGAGTTGCTCGTCGGGAAAAACATCAGTGATTGGAAGATCAAGCGTGGGCGAAGAAGGAAGTCGTGATAGGTGATCAGCTACTACGTTTTCACATCCTTTTTTGTCCTTTATGACAAGGTCAAACTCTTGTAGTAAAAGGATCCAACGTATTAGCCTTGACTTAGCATCCTTCTTCGCAAAAAGGTGGCGAAGAGCTGAATGATCAGTATATACAACGACTGGAAAGCCAATTAAATAAGGCCGAAATTTTTCAAGTGCAAACACAACCGCTAAAAACTCTTTCTCTGTTGTTGTGTAGTTTAGTTAGGCCTCATTTAGTGTTCGGCTAGCATAATAAATCACGTGTGGCATTTTATTAATGTGCTGTCCAAGAACAGCGCCAATTGCAAAATCTGATGCGTCGCACATGATTTCGAAAGGGTGCGTCCAGTCGGGAGATGAGAGAATGGGCACAGAGATGAGGGAATGTTTCAAAGACTCGAATGCTTCAATGCATGTGGAGTTGAAAGCAAATGTTGTGTCCTTGGCCAGTAAGAGAGTCAAGGGTCTAGCGATCTTGCTAAAGTCCTTGATGAACCGTCTGTAAAAACCAGCGTGGCCAAGGAAGGCTCTGATGTCTTTGACGCATTTAGGAGGAGGGAGGTTAGAAATCACTTCGATTTTAGCTCTATCAACCTCGATGCCGTTTTGCGAGATGACATGTCCTAAGACAATGCCTTCTCGCACCATGAAATGGCACTTCTCCCAATTCAATGTTAGGTTCTTATCCATGCAGTGGGTGAGAACTGCGTCAAGATGTCGTAAACACTCGTCGAAGGAGTCGCCAAAGATGGAGAAATTATCCATAAAGATCTCCAAGAACTTTTCAGCCATGTCTGAAAAGATCCCTATCATACACCGCTGAAATGTCGCGGGTGCATTGCATAACCCAAAGGGCATGCGACGATAAGCAAAAGTGCCAAAGGGACAAGTGGATGTTGTCTTGTCTTGATCCTCTTTGGCGATGGGGACTTGGTTGTAACCGGAATAGCCATCTAGAAAGCAATAGAACTCGTACCCTGCCAATCGCTCGAGCATTTGGTCAATGAAAGGTAAAAGAAAGTGGTCTTTCCTTGTCGCGGCATTGAGTTTCCTATAGTCTATGCAGACTCGCCATCCAGTTTGGGTGCGAGTGGGAATTAACTCATTTGCCTCATTGGTAATGACCATGATGCCCGATTTCTTTGGCACAACATCGATTGGGTTAACCCATTGGCTATCCGAGATAGGGTAAATGATACCACTATCCAGACACTTGACAATCTCCTTCTTAACAGCCTCTTTCATAATAGGGTTGAAGCGTCTTTGTGGATCCCTTGCCGGCTTGGCATCATCCATCAAGTGTATATGATGTTCGACTATGAGGGGACTAATCCTCTTAATGTCCGCTATAGACCAGCCGAAAGCTTGCCGATTATTATATAAGACCATCAAAAGAGCCTTCTCTTGCTCAAGAGCTAGAGAGGCCGATATAATGACGGGTAAGGTCTCATTATCACTTAGATAAGCATATTTTAGGTGCGACGGCAAAAGCTTCAATTTGAGTTTAGGAGGTGAAACAATAGATGGTAACAATGGGGTAACTGTTTCAAACTCGAAGGATTCCATCAAAGGTTCGAATCGAGTGTACGCAACAGAGTCGGATGGTTCAATTAACTCATCCGAAAAAGCAAAAGACTCCAATTCAGGTGATGAGTCTTCAAAGTCATCAACGAAGGTAAAACACTCAAAATCGTTATCCGCCGTGAAAGCCGTGTCTGATTCTAGGAGGAACGCACTAGTGGCGTTAACATTGCTGTGATCGAACAAAAAATTCTCGAACTCACAGTCCTCCTCCGCGATCTCATTGATTGAGCAAACATCGAGCACGCTAGCATTAGGCTCAGCAGGCTGACTTCCCAACTTGAAAATATTGAGCTCAATTGTCATATTGCCGAAAGATAGGTTCATTGAACCATTACGTCAATTGATCACTGCGTTGGAAGTTGCCAGAAATGGTCGACCAAGTATTACCGGAATTTGATTCCGGGGGTTAGCGACAGGTTGTGTATCCATCACAATAAAGTCAACGGGGAAAATGAAATCCCCTACTCTAATTAACACATCCTCCAGCTCTCCCCTAGGATGAGTGATTGACCGGTCGGCCATTTGGAGAGTACAGTGAGTGGGCTTAAGCTCTCCAACGCCCAATTGCTCGTACACAGAATAGGGTAGCAGATTGACACTCGCACCAAGATCTAATAGTGCTCTATTGATGTTCTTGTCCCCAATTGTTATCGAAATGGTCGGACACCCGGGGTCCTTTTGCTTTGGGGGTAAGGAATTTACAAGAGCATCACTAATAGCACTAACCACAAAAACTTTCTTTGGCACTTGCGACTTCCTCTTTTTGGTGCATAAGTCCTTTAAAATTTTTGCATATGAAGGAACTTGTTGGATTGCATCCAAAAGAGGGATATTTATGCTAACCTGTTTGAAAAACTCAACAATCTTTTCCATCTGTGGAGTTGGTTTATTGGATTTCAACCGATTAGGAAAAGAAACATTTTGAAAGGTGGTTGAGTCCAATTTTTGCGGATCAGATTGTCGAGTTGGAACGGCACCCCGTGTAGATGTGTTCGTGTTGTGAGAAATGGGTCCGTTCGAGCTAGAAGAAGTAGAGCCGTGTGAAGGGTGGAGAATAGGCTCTGAAGAAGAAGAAGTAGGTGAAGAAGATGAAGAAGGGCTACCGGCAGGGGTGTCATTGTTAATACCCACATTGTTTTGCAACACTTTTCCCGATCTCAACGTAGTCACAGCATTTACGTTATGATTCTGCTGTTGATATGCAGCATGTGCGTGACCGGGGTTGGGCAGTGGTTGAGACGGGAGTTTTCCTTTTTCGCGCTCGCTCAAAGCTGCATTGAGTTGTGCAATTTGTGCCTCAATAGATTTGATGCTTTGATCGTGTGAGGCACTGTTTTGCACCAAAGATTGAATAGAAGTCTCTAGTCTTGCTGTAGACTGTGTAGATTGCTTAAGGAACGCATCTAGACTTCTTTCGAGCGAGCTAATCTTATCATTATTAGGTTGAACATAATTGTTTGGCTGGTAAGCGGTGTTAGGCACAAAATTGTTCACCTGATTAGGGTAAGCTTGTTGTTGAAATTGTTGCTGTTGAAATTGAGTTTGTGAAGGTGCTTGTTGTTGTTGTGGAGGAGGAGATCTTTGAAAATTGTTATTTCCTTGGAATTGTTGATTTTGGTTCCAAGCGAAATTTGGGTGACTCCTCCACCCCGGATTATACGTCGAAGAGTACGGATCGTTTCTTTGTCTTTGCTGAAATGCAGCATTGACTTGATCCTGTCCTTGAGTAGATGCATTATAAGGACACTCTTCGGTTAGGTGCGATGGATCCGCACAACAAGCACAAACAGTTCGTGGAGGCATAACAGGGGCAAGAGAAGGCGATGAGAGTTTGGTCTCAATCGCTTCTAACTTTTTCATAAGAGCGGCCATCTCAGCCTTCATAGCAATCGACATCTCTACTTGATGTATGCCTGCCCTAGATTGACCACTAGAAGAAGATGATGTGGTCTTGGTACTCTCCCACTGAATTGTTTGCTCACTAAGATCCTCAAGAAACTGCCACGCTTCGTCACTAGACTTGGAGAGAAAATGACCTTGACATATGGTTTCTAGCAACTGCTTCGTTGCCGAGTTCAATCCCTCGTATAATGTTTGGCAAAGTTGCCGACTTTCGATCCATGATGAGGGCATTGAACGAGTAGGTCCTTAAATCTCTCGAAGCACTTCCAAAATGGTTCGGAAGGAAGTTGTGAAAATTGAATTATTTCATTGCGGATTCTGGCAGTTTTGTGATGAGGATAGAATTTTTTTAGAAAAACTTTCACAAACTCGTCCCAATTTCTAATGGAATGTGATGCGGTGCTGTATAGTCACTTCTCGGCTAGGTCACATAAGGTAAAAGGAATGACCCTTAGCCTTATAGCGTCATCACTTAATTGGGTCGTCTTCATCATAGCGCACACATTTTGGAATTTATTAATAAAAATATACGCATCTTCAGATTCCAAACCATGAAATTTTGGCAGCATATTGATGAAATGTGGTTTTATTTCAAAGTTATCCCCATTTGCCGGTGAGGGTGAAAGACAGGTAGGTAAAGAAGTGCGGACGGGGTAAAAGAGATCCTGGAGCGCAACTCGTGCGGGCGCTTCAACAGGCGGTTGGTTCGGGTTATTCGCACCTAACGGAGGTGGAATCCTTCCCGTAGGTAAGGTATTGTTGGGGTTGAATCCCGACATGCCTTCGAAAGAAGAATTTGAAGGTGGGGGTAAGAAAATGGACGGAATGTCGACTTCGGTGTCGAAGGGTTCGTCGGTCGGTACCAACGAAACACGGACTAATCGGGCGTTAGTATCCCTAGTCCAAAGTGACATACACTAAAGGGATAGTGTAGTCAGGAAAAAAGAAAGACAGAAAGTGGAGGTAAGATAACGTCAGTGAAGGGAAGTGGTGGAAGTGAGTTGCAAGTTTTCTTAGCAACAAGTTGCAAGTTTGAAAAGTTTCTTTTTTTTTTTATGTGAGAGTTTTGCAAAGAGGTTTTTGAAAAGAGACTTGTGACACAATTGCTATCAACCACACATGCACAATCAGACCTAGATCTAGGGTCACCTAGGTCTGCTAGACAGCTCCTAACTAGGGCTAGAAATAGGACCTCAAACCGCCTCTTCACCGACAAGTACGGCCAGGTAAGTGGGAAGGAACCACAATAGTGGGCCTAATTAATAACCACTAGCCTAGACACCGCAAAGTCAGTTAGGATAAACGGTCGATGCCTATACTAGTCCTTTTCCTATTGAGCTCGATGTCCTTAGGTCTGAGTCTAGTATTTTTTAATTAATTGTGGTCGATGCAAAATGCTTTAAGGTGATTTCTGGGGTCCTGGGAAGGGTGATGAAATCCAACCCAATCTGAGTTTGGTCAATTAACCCCTTAAAGTCCGATTAAATTATGCAAAACAATAAAATTCACTTGCAATCATTTTTTAGTGCGGCGCAAAGAAACCTGCAGAAAATCTGTTATTTAGAAGGGGGAGAAAGATTTTTTTAGCGCAAAGAATTCCTGCAGAAAATTTTTACGGAGAGATATATGGAGGTTGCAGAGGGGAGAAGGAGAGATCAAACCATGTAATTTTGAGGTGCTGACGTGGCAGACACGCGGCGGAACCACGGTCGAGGACCCTATTATGCGGCGGAACTGCGGCTTAGTAGTGGGATCAGGCTCTGAAAAAATTTGTACTGTTCTGTACTTTAAATTCCTCTCTGTTCTTATGCACCAACTTCTGTTTTGCCCTCTGTAAATTTCCAGATTCGCAATCCTTCGCTGTTCCTGCAAGATTCAAACCATAAAACCCTTCAAACAGATAAAAATCGATAAAATGTTTTTGTATTTTTGTATTTTCTGATTTTTATGATTTTTTTTTAAAATTTAAATCAACCCGAAATTACACAAAAGAAAGAATACGCCATCCCCGGCAACGGCGCCATTTGATTATTCCAAAAATTATATGTTTACCGTAATCAGAAACGGCATCGCTTTGCAGCTAGCCGGTGAATACGGGTCAATCCACAGAGATATGTAATTTTCTGATTTGTGTTTTTACGAGTTGATTCCGATGGTGGTTTGGTTTTTGTTGATTTATTTAAAAACTAATTTAAACGATATTAAAGAACTTGTTAGGATCAGGTCTAAAGTGGGGTTGATAAGATTAATATAGTCACCTCTTTCAATGCCGTTTGATTAAAGCTTTTTAGAAAACATAACAATTATTAGCAAAGGGGATTAGGATGATTGGGAAGAAACGAAGTTTCTACCTCTAGATCCTTGTCCGTCCTTTCCTATTAATTGCTACAACCTTCATGGACGTTATGTATGTCCGGCCCTTTATACTACGGTTCACCGTTACCTCGTAGGTAGGGTGCCGTAGGGAGCGGATCATGCATGCGTGCATGAAGTTCTAATTATGAAAATGTGTTGGCATTGAAGGAGATGAGAGATATTCCTCTCTCAATCCCTCCCTTGTTCCTAACCCTAACAAGCGAGGATTTTACTCGCTTATTAGGGGATCTTCTAAAAATGACATCTTTTTTTATGTTTAATGTGTTTTGTTTAGATCTAAAATTATTACTTATCTACTGCAGATTAAAAGAACTACACTAAGTTAACTAGGGCAAGTGATATGATTACTCTACTGCAAGAATTATACTAGATAGCTAGCGCAAAAATTAAATTATAACTAAGGCAGGAATTTAAAAAATAAAGACTTAACAAAATGATGCTCTTGATCTCCCAACAATTCTGAATTTTATTGATTGAAAAGAGGCATGCCTTTTACAGATTTGAGATTACAATTTATAAGTAAACAGGGAAACTAGGGTTACAGATTCTCGAACACATGATTTTACAGATATGCCTACAGAAAATCCCAACACCCGCATCGACGCACCGACACGCAAAATTTCCACCGACACGGGCAACAAACAGCCGCGGAACCGCGGTAATTGTTGGCTTGGGCCACGATTCCGCGGCCCTTTGGTCAGATCAGTGGACAATTGTTCTGGGATTTATTTGTGGTCATCTGGGTTTGTTATTTCTTCATCTCATTTCTCTCTTTGGCTTCTTATTCTTCTCCAGATCTTTCAGTGAAAAACATGTAGCGATCTTTTAACCGTTTTGCTTTGACATTTTGGACCTTGCACTGTCTTGTACCCATGTGAACTGTTATTAGTCTAGGCTTGACTGGGATCCATCAAAAGTCCCTTTTCTGTATCAACTTTCGTCTTTTTAACTGTATTTGCTCCAAGAGCCTGTATCCTGTAACATGCAACAAACGTGCGTCAAGAGTACCTATTTACTTATAAAATGAATAAGAATGGGGCGTACAATAATGCAATATTATAGTATGAACAACTTCACTATAGCCGATTGCCTTTTTGCTTTGCATCGTGGTATTCAGCGGAATATCCTGCACCTCTTTCTACGGGGAAAGAGCCGAGATCCCTTCACCAGGAGTGACCTCTTTAGCAAAGGTTTTCACCACTATATTTTTTATAAAAAGCTATCCGGTTCCTTCAACGATATCAAGTTCATTACGTTAATGGTTTTTCGCCAAAAACCATTCGTAGCCCTCCGTCATTTCAGACGGGTAGCACTTAGTATTCATGCTATATTTGTTGGCCTTCGTCATGGCATAGTGTATGGTAGCTATTTGTTACTTTTCTGCTGCATAGATAGATGCGTTGGTTTGGGACAGTCGTATAGCCTTGTTGACCTTCATCAAGGGCTTGTACGGGTAGGTTCAAATTACCTGGACAATGACGGGTAGAAATTGACATGTGACTTATGATTTGTTGACCTTCGTTAAGGTCATAAGAGCATGGGGTAAAAATCACATAGGGAGTTTCTAAAGAAACTGAAACTTGCCAGATATGCGCATACCTTCTGGAGTGCGATAACGTGAGTGGATTCCATCACGTTATCATGCGATGATAGTTGGTTCCCGATTCCCACTGATGAGTTGGTTTACTTCTCGGGTGATCCCGACTAATTCTTCTTTCAGGTTTGGAGGAGAATTTGAGAATACAGTGGGACGTTTCCTGATTAGATAAATTGATAAGCATTCTTATCTAGGTTAGAGTGCACGCTGAGTGTTTCTTTTCTCTCTCTCTTTGGCAGCGACCATGCCCCGACCTTGCACTATAACTCAATGACAAAGTTGACCAAACCTTGTTAAAAACACTGGCTTTTGGATTGTCTGAGTTGCATACATCATTGCCACTCCTTCTTTTACCCTTTGCATTTCTCCAGAACACCCCGTATTACTACGAACATCCACTTCCATTGGATAAAACCATCGTATGGTTATATACGAACTCGAAGGAACTTGTTCCAGATTCGAGGATGGTTTCCGGTTCTGAGGAAAATGAATAGGACTATTCAGTTGTCTTTTCTTTTTACCTTCTCTCAGACTGCGAGTGCTCCTTGGATTAGGACGGTACACCTATTATGCTAATTGGATAGTCTTCTTCCAAACCATAGGCAAGTGCCGAACGGTGGGGAATGAAGAAAACCAATTAGGCTATCAATGGTGTACAGAAGATAATAAGTTAAGACAAATAAAGGGATTAGAAAGAGGACAAAGTAAACTGCGACTGCTATTCACGATCAAACCAAGTATTTCATCGCCACTCCTACTTCACCTTTGTATTTCTCCAGGACACTCCGTATCACTACGAAGATCCACAGTTATTTGGATACTCCATCATATGGTTATATACGAACTCGAAGGAACTTGTTCCAGTTCGGGGATGGATTCTGGTTCAGGAGAAATAGGAATAAGGTTTTATTCAGTTGTCTTTTATCTTTACCTTCTCTCGGGTTGCGAGTGCTCCTAGGATTAGGACAGTACACCTATTACGCTTATTAGATAGTCTTCTTCCAAACCATAGGCTGGTGCCGAACGGTAGGGAAGGAAGAAAACCATTTAGCCTAAAGGGGTGTATAGAAGGTAATGACTAAAGACATATAAAGGGATTTGGAGAGATGGTAAAGAAATATACGGTTACAGTTGTAAATCTGATAATGGAAGAGGCATTACTAAGAATACCCGGATGCCCCTTCGAAATATTTACATATTTCAGTTTCACTGTGTATTGTTAAAAGAAAACCGATTTCCCAATTAGCCCTTGCTCCACGGTATGTATTTAACAGGTTTGATTCTCACATCTGTATGGTTTTACAGATGATGAGTGGGAGTAAGTTATTGGGAATTGGGTGATCATCCTCATTATATCGGGATTCGTTGTAATTGGTGATATTTGAGGAAATCGCCTGGGTTATTTGCCGGACGGCAAATATTTGGTTTTGAATATCCGTTGTTATGCACCAATTTCAAATTGATATATCTGTACGTTTATTTTTATAAAGTGAGATATAACTTTTTGAAATTATGTCCATGACATTTACCTATATCAGTAAATGGTTAAGTAAGGAGCACTAAACAGCGGTGTAATTCTTCTTAACCATAAGTACAGTTTTCAACCTACGACACACATGGAATGAGTTATTAGACTCAGGAGACTTATACAGAGTATTGTATGTTGCCCAGTGTCTACTCATACTATATTCTGTTTACTTTTGACTTCTCTAGTTCTTAGACATGTGTTTCGTAGAAATACAAGATCCAAGTTTTGAGAAGTTACAGGTATATGAATAAAGTAGAGAACCAGGTGTTGCAAGTATCAGGATTCTTCAAGATAATCGAAGATGTAGATACTTGTGTATAGTATTCATTTGATAGTAATGATTATGAGAACTTGCTTCTCTTTCAGGTTACTAATAATTGGATGTATTCCTAAGTTGAGTAATGCTGATAGGCCTCTCTCCATTTAGTTGACATGCACTGGAGACAGCTGCATGATTTGAATCTGGTTCCGATTAAATCAGTACCTCTGTTTCTATATTGGATATAGAATAGTTCATATCTTAACATTGTTAAGGTACGGGGAGTTTTCCGGCTTATGCTTAAAACCAGACTCTGGATAACTCAAGGCACGTTTCTGTAAAGGCAGTTTGTGGGTTGACCCAGGCTATTACGAGGGTTGATTTTCTACCATCTGGAAGATCAATAGTGATATTGTTCTTGACTCGCCACAGTTTTAGTAAAATGGATTTTTTTTATAGAAAAACAGTCGTGGGACTATGGTAGAACTGGAAGTGATTCCAGAACCGCAAACGATTACTGAAAATTTAATAGGACCTAAATATTCAATCTGGTTTGACATTCCATTAGCCACTCCACAGATATGGTGGGTAACCTCAAGCACCCGAGAGGTACTCCGGTATCCTCAAGGACGGTGACAGGGAGGTTCTTGTTTACCCAGACTTGACACTACTGTTGTTCCAGGCTATGAGACCCGGCAGGAGGATGAGTATAGCGTCGTTCTAAACTAGGTTTAGAAGTGCACGTGTATATGACTCTGCCAGAGGGTTGTCGTAGTCAGTAGGAGCAGCGGAAGAATAGTGGGCAAGTAGCTTATATCTATTTATAGAATAAAGCAGATATAGAGGAGATAGATCATCTATTTCTGATGTGACAGTCATAGGTTTGACTTCATCAGAATAGGGGATGGATCTGTTAAGAAGGTAGTAGGGTGTGATGTCCTGGTATATGGATAACATACACATAGTAGGAAGTGAAATTCCAATACTACGATCGGTTATACTTTGGTTGTCACACAGTGGTTTCTCTATATAGGATATAGATATAATATCAGACATTCTGGTTACTAGATCTATGGTTTTAGATCTAGATTTAGGTAGTTTCCCAATCAGGGTACTTAGCATTCTACAGGTATTTTAGAATGGACGACTCCTGGTACGGTAGTATACCTGCAGATGATGGAGTCACCCTCTCTAAAGGTGTCTTGAAGACTAAAGGGAAGAGGGATGCGCATGATTGGCATATCACTTGCTTAGGCTATTGAGTCAATCATAAGATATCAAGTACCACACCAGATGTTGTTTTTGCACTAGATGCAATAAGCTGATATTAATCCAATCCTAGAGAAACATTCGGAAGCAGTTTTAGAACATAAGTGGATGTTCTAGGGATATGATAACTACAGCCTCTTTTAGGATACGGTTATCATTCCAGGCTTCCAAGGTGACCTGAATGACAGAGTGACTGTCAGAGTTATAGTTTTCCCTCTGACGAGGGGCGGTAGTTTGGACAGGTGATCCAAGCGGACGCTGAGGGAGGCATGATGCAGGATACTGATTAAATTCAGTTGATACAGTCTAAGAATTTTGGATTTGGAGTTCATTTATGAACTAGGTCCCATCAGATATCCAAATATATTCTAAGACAGGTATTGCTCATTTTGGGAGATGGCTTTCTCCGCGATCTAGAGATTAAGAGAGATATAGAAAGAAACATCAGAGCGGATCCACTCACTGAGGCTATTCCTCGAACGCAGTAGTTTCACAACCGGGCTTTATGAGACTGATTAGTAGAGGAGTTGGGTGTTCGGTATCATACGGGCTGTGAGTATGCGACATCGCAATAATTAGCCTTGAGTGCAAGTGGGAGATTGTTGGATATAGTGCCCTCAAAGTCAATTATTGGATCACAGGCACGTGATTGCAATGATTGAGGGAGGACCTATGCCGATAGGGCAGTCTTACTCAAGATGATAGTATGTTATCTGGTTTATCTTTATTATCGTGTACATGCTTTAGGTGACATTACAGGTCACTATGGCACATTGATAGAGCCCTTAGGATTCTTGCATGACAGCCAGCAGTATGATGGCGATCATATACGCGGGAGCTGGGGTCTATAAGCACATCCTTAAAAGGTCCCTAGTCGAGGGAGTTTCGAGACAGGGCATCGATACTCCAGAGTAGACTAGTGTATACGGATCGAGACCCCGACGAGGGGCGGTGGCTGGTCTCACAAGCCATTAGTGTCAGTTGGTTCACCTAAGACGTATACAGGTGCTCTTTGGGTTATGAGTACACCGGACAGGACTCGCCGGGAACATGCTAGTTGGTATTATACCTGACGTCAGATAGCAGTTCCCTGGTGACATGTGTACAGGTTAGTTCATCGACCTGAGATCGTCATTTGTCTCGTGTGAGTTCCCACTGTGCTTTGATTACTACCCTACCACGGCTCAAAGGAGTCGTGCAAACAGGTTTTAGGTGGGTACAGTCCCGAGCCACATGGAGGCAGTGAGCGGATCGGCAGGGGTTTCATCTCTCCCGGTATTGGGGGTGAGATCGCGCTGTGTCTAAGAGATCCATTACACGAAGTCCTTGGCCAAGGCAGGAGATTTACTGGTAGGTATTCCAGTAGTATCTCAGGGTGTTCTGGGCTACACTCCGACACAACTTGTACCGCTTTTGGGGGTCTGACTTTTACCAACCCCCTAGGCCTGACATGCGATGCTCATAGACGAATGGACCGGACTGTATGGATATTGTCACTGACAGGCTCAATAGGGTGTCAGGATGAGTTCGCTCATCGACCTCCCTTTTGGTCAATACCTGGTAGCCCGTTACGTACAGCTAGTACCACTGACATGCTAGTGGTTAAATCCATAGCCAAAATATTGACGAGTTTTTAGAGTCCCCCACAGACAGTTTCTCAAGTTTCGGGAGAAACGTTGTAGAGGCTGTATGGTATTATGGCAGGGTTCGATCGTATACGTGCAGTCGTGCACGGATCATGATCGGACGGATCATACTAGTGGGCTTTGGTTTAAGCCGAATCCTAGTATTAGATTTGTTGGATTACTTTAGTCTCATCGTATTCGCATTCAGCCGGAATGCGGATGCAGGTATGTATATACGGGTGAGGGGTATCCTTGTGATCCGTCACGAGTTTACTTTAGATGTTGCCGTATCATTTTGTTGGATTAAACATTTGGGTTAATGTTTACTTTGGTGGAAATAGTGAGCTTAATTCATGATGAGGTGCATTAATTATGACATGGACAAGGATGGTGACTCATGGTCTTATTCTTTGAACCATGTCATCTTTAGTGATTGATTTTAGTGGTGAAATGAAAGATGGAGAGAGAAAGGGCATCCATGTAAGGGGTTTGCTCTTGTGTTTTATCATTCTAACTCTCTCTCTAATATTTGATCTCACACAAGAAAGAAAAGCCTCTTCTTCTTCTTCCTCCTCTAGCTCACCATTTCCTCCATTAGCTTCATCTTCAACCTCCATCCATACACTCTCACGCGTTGAGAATCAATGGATGCAAGAGACAAAGTAATCGCACACATTCTCTACATCACCTTGGACACATCGGCTAGCAAACTTTGTTCCTAGTTGCTTCGGATGAAGCGGGAGCCCGTAAAAGGATTCGAAGATGTGGTGCCCTTTCCGATCAGGAGACCGGAGATCGGAGATGCCGCGAGGAGCTTGGGTTGGTGGCCAAAGACCGAAGGACACGGATCGACCGGTATAGCTTTTCTAACCCTTCTCTAGTTTGCTAGTTATAGGTTAATGGTTCGATCCGGAATTAAAGTCTGCAATAGCGCCGGTTTCAAGTTTAGAAAAAAATTTCGTTTCCGCATTTTGGCCTCGGAAAGACAGCCGGGGCGCTACCGTAGACCTACAGTAGCGCAATATCCCTCCCAGAGGAGTAGCGAAAATAAGGCCTACCCCAGCCTTGATTATGGAGGTAATTTTCTTTCGCCGCTTCATGGAAGATGCTCCATCGAAGTAGAGTTCCTATTTGGAGTCATTTTCTTCTTCGATTGCATCGAACACGTGTTCGTCTAGAAACTCGCAATTTAAGGAGGAGTCAGCCGGTATCGGATGCTCCGCAAGAAAGCCGGTGATGGCCTGTCCTTTCACTGCTTTGAGGGGACGATACGTTATCGAGAACTCCATCAGAAGGAGGGCCCATTTGGCAAGACTTCCTGTTAGTATGGCCCTCGACATTAGATACTTGAGAGGATCCACCTTTAATATGAGATGGACCTCATGTACCAAGGCATAATGTCTGAGTTTCGTTATTGCGAAGATCAGTGCCAGGCAATGCTTTTAGATGGAGGAGTAGTTGTTTTCTACCCCAAGGAGAACTCGACTTAAATAGTATAGAGCTCTCTCTTTTCCCTGATCGTTCTTTTATGCCCATAGCGCGCCTAGAGAACTTTCAAGGGCTGTTGTGTATAGGATAAGGGGTTTTCTCTTAACCGGAGCGGTCAATACTGGCGGATTTTTCAGGTATTTCTTGATTTCGTCCAGTGCGTTTTGGCACTTTTGATCCCAGATGAACGGGGTCCCCTTCTTCATCAAATGACTGTAGGGACGGTGTAGGGTTCCTAGGCACCCTAATGAGGTCTCACAAGGCATCAACCATGCCAATTTCAAATTTAAATGCTGCCGAGAAACCCTAGAACGGATCGTTGGCTAGATTTCTAGGCGAAAATGAAACTAGTTAACAACTTAACTAAAGAATACGGAAATACAACCTTTGTAGATCCGGTCCTCCACCTCCACGGCTCCGTGATGAAGTCCTCTCCGCTGTCCATATCAAATCCCGGGCTCTAGCGTCGGCTTCATCGGAGAAATGGCGAGCTAGGTCGTCGATGTCCATGCCGAAGATGATCTACGTCGAGGCATCGCTAGATCAAGCTCCACCTTCACCAAGCCATGAAAACTTGTGAAGGAAACACACTCTACTATTTGGCAAGAGGTAGAGGATGAAGAAATAGGAGGTGGGTTCACTTTAGATTTGGATTTCTCACTCTTTTTCATCACTTGCCATTGATGGAGGCAAGCTTTCTTCACTTGAAGAAATGAAGAAGAAGAAGAATAATGTTATGATAAGTTATTTTGAAAATGGAAAATAAAAGAATACTTATCATAATCAACCATGGTCAAGTGTAGAGAATAAACTAGGGTTAGGTCAATGGTTAGGTTCGGCATGAAACAAAAATGGTGGACTTTTTCAAACCTTCATGAAATTTCAATGTAAAACAAAGCAAGCCACCATTTCTTTTCTTTTGCCAAAATGAAATAAATAAATAAATAAATGAGTAAGCAAATAAAATCATAACCCTAACCATCACATAACCATAGTTTAATCTTAACATACACTTAAACAATCATGTATCATCAAACATGATACAAACTTGTGTACAAAAGTATATCACATATACGATGTGCACAAAAAGTGAGAAAATCCATTTAAAGTGAACCAATACTAGTTAATGCAAAGTAATATATCAAATATATAATTATACATTAAATCATTAAATCAACACTTGATTTAACGATCCGGTCATATCGCATATAACCGACTAGTATCCAATGTATCGGCTTATCGAATCAATCCTCGATTCGATAACTAGGTTATATCGCATACAACCATTCGACACATTCATCCCCAGAATAGTGTTGGAGATAGTGCCCTCAGAGTCAATTATTAGGTCACAGGTACGTGATTGTAATGATTGAGGGAGGACCTATCCCGGTAGGACAGTCTTGCTCGAGATGATAGTATGCTATCTGGTTTACCTTTATCATCGTGTACTGCTTTAGGTGACCTGACACGTCGCTATTACACGTTGATAGAGCCCCTAGGATTCTTGCTTGACCACCAGCAGTATGAGGGCGATCATATAAGTGGGAGCTGGGGGTCTATAAGCTTATCCTTAAAAGGTCCCTAGTCGTGGGAGTTTCGAGACTGGGCATCGATACTCCATTAGTAGACTAGTGTATACAGTCGAGACCCCGACGAGGGGCGGTGGCCGGTCTCACAAGCCACTGGTGTCAGTTGGATCACCTAAGATGTATACAGGTGCTCATTGGGTTATGAGTACACCGGACAGGACTCGCCGGGAACATGCCAGTTGGTCATATACCAGACGTCAGATGGCAGTTCCCTGGTGACATGTGTGCAGGTTAGTTCATCGACCTGGGGATCGTCATTTGTCTCGTGTGAGTTCCCACTGTACTTTGATTACTACCCTACCACGGCTCAAAGGAGTCGTGCAAACAGGTTTTAGTTGGGTACAGTCCCGAGCCATATGGAGGCAGTGAGCGTATCTTCAGGGGTTCGTCTCTCCCGGTATTGGGGGTGAGGTCGTGCTGTGTCTAGGAGAGCCATTACACAAAGTCCTTGGCCAAGGCAAGGAGATTTACTGGTAGGTATTCCAGTAGTATCTCAGGGTGTTCTGGGCTACACTCCGACACGACTTGTACCGCTTTTGGGGGTCTGACTTTTACCAACCCCCTAGGCCCGCCATGCGATACTCATAGACGAACGGACCGGACTGCACGGATATTGTCACTGACAGGCTCAGTAGGGTTGTCAGGCTGAGCTCGCTCACAGACGTCCCTTTTGGTCAATACCTGGTGGCCCGTTATGTATTGGCTTATACCTCTAACGTGCTAGTGGTTAAATCCACAACCGAGGTGTTGACGAGTCTTTAGAGTCCCCCACATTCTGTTACTCAGCTTTCGGGCGAAAGGTTGTAGAGGCCGTATGGAGATATGGCAGGGTCCGATCAGATACGTGCGGTATTGCACGGATCAGGATCGGACAGTCTGTACTATAGGCCGTATGGTTATATGGCAGGGTTCGATCAGATACGTGCGGTATTGCACGGATCAGGATCGAACGGATATTACTAGCCGGCTTTGGTATAAGCCGGATCCTAGTATAGTACAGTGTAGATTTTGTCTCATTGCATTTGTATTTCGGTCGGAATACAAATGCGGGTGTGCATGCACAGTATCGGGGTTTTCCTGTAATTTATTACGGGACCAGTTTTATGGAGTTGCCAGTTTGCTTTCCGTTTCGGCCAATTTCCATTGTTCCGTTCATTGGCCGAAGATTGGTGGAGGATGGCTTATTTGCATTGTTGCAAATAGGCAATTGTGGAGGGGGGTCTTTGCATATATTTGTATCATGATAGTCTCTCCTTGACCTTGACTTCTAGCTATCATGATGGCTTGACTTTTCCTTTCTCATCATGGTTGGACTTTGTGAGGTGATGATGATGGTGTTGAGTGTGGTTTTGGTATTGTCATCATATTCTTTCATGATGCCCTCTTTGCATTATGGTCATGGTGGCTTCTCATTCTTTTTTTGGAAGACCTCTCATTCTTTCCCTCCCTCACTAGAGCATGGCCGGCCTCCCCCTTGAAGGGGCTGTCCAAATATTTTGAGGTGGGATTTTGCTTCATTTGATGTTGCAAAAATCCCACAAGTTCCATCTAAAAAGCTCCAAGTTCAATCCCTCCTCCAATGGCAATTCCACAACCCCAAAAGTGAGACACAAGCTCTACCAAACATTCTACAACAAATCTTGGGCACGTCGAGTAGCCGGCTTCGTGCCCGAGTTGCCTCGGCATTGAGGTGGGAGCCCGTAAACAAAGTAGGCGATGTGGTGCATTTCCGGCGACGAGGAGGAGGCAGGCTTTTCCGCAGGAGATCGGGACCATGACGAGAAGACCGGAGGACTTGGATCGTCGGTATATCTCTATTCCCTTTCTTGTAGTTAGCTAGGACTAGTTAATGGTTACAATCCGGGTGTTTAGTGCGCGGTGGTGCCGGTTTGCTAAGTCCGCAAAATTTAAGTTTTTCACCGCTTCCGCATTCCGCCGTCGGATTGACGGCCGAGGCGCCGCCGTGCACTTACAGTGGTATCAGAGACTCGCCATTAACTTAGTCTAGCTTTGTGTAATGTGTTTGCATTTCCGATCGATCAAAAAGTTCCAAAACCCGTATTGCCTTCGCATCAGTTTCTGTTGAAAATTTTTGGTCTCGGAAAATTTTTCAGGTGGTCTCAGAATGATGTGCAGGGAGTTATAAGAACACTGAAAAAATTTCGTAGCACGATCCCTCCGTACGACCGCGGAAGGGCGGCCAAAACCCTCTTATGGCCGCGCTTCCGCCGCAAGTTTGTGGGCTCGTGTGATTATTTTTTTGCAGTGGGCTTATGGGCTTATTTCAGGGGTTTTGGGATATTAAAATTGGGCCCAGGTTTTCTGTGATTGCTACAGTTTTGTTTGGGGGCCCACTTGTTAATTGTTTGATCAATCGGAAAATTTTAAACACATTTTTCACAGTATTTACATTATATCTGCGACCGTGAATGTCACTTGATCGGTAAATCCGGTCTAACTGCTATAGCCCGCTTAGACGGATTTGCGAACGTGACTTTCACGTTGATGTTCTATGTATTTGCTGTGTTGTTGCGGATCGGTCGTGGGGGATAGCCTGGATGCAATGCTAGTACAGTTTTGTTTGTATTATGTACATTTGATATTGCGGGGCGAGCGTCCGACATGTGGACTGCCGTCACTGCCTGTTTGTATTATTATTTTGGGGCACGACCTGGTTGCGGTCGATGTACCCGGTGTATGTATATTTTACTTTCTGTACTAGGATTGCCCCGCGGAGGGGTGCACGGATAGCCGGGTTCTGGAGGGCAACAAGCCCGCATCTCATGGCATTGAGACGGAGGGGGCTTCGCTCTAGGATTGGCAGGCTATTCGCCGCACTCGTAGGGGGTACAGGTTGACCCAGGAGGGGTGCCCAAGTTACCGGATTCCGTGAAGTGCTGGGTGGTCCATTCACGGAGCTGAAGGGGGCTGCCTCGCTTCAGGTTTTGGCGGGTGACTTGCCGCGCCCGTAGGGGTCTAGGATAACATTGCACAGGCTATCCACACGACCAGGGGAACGTCGGGTTTCAACGGCTCTGTGAAACCCGGGGATCCCAGATATCTGTATTGTTTCTGTGATGCTGTTCATTCTATGTGATGTTGCATTTCTTTCACGCCTTGAGCGAATATAATATATTGGTATATATATTAGTAGATGTTGTATATGTTTTGCATCCGCGCTAGTCCAGTCCCCGCTCTGTCGTTAGTAAGCTAACCTAACGGGTAATGACGGGACCCAGTGGCGAATGCGGATGGCATATACGTACATCAGTATATTTTCGTTCTTTTTGGTGTGATCAATTGATGGGACTGCATTGATTCGGATCAATGCAAGTTTAAAAACAAACCTAATCTGATGTTGTTGGAACACTTTTCAAAAAGCTGTTATTGCAAGGACGTTCACTTTTGTTTTGCATCGTGGTATTCAGTTGGAATATCCTGCTCCTCAGTCGACGAGGCAAGGGCCGAGATCCCTTCACCGGGAGTGACCCCTTGGACAAAAGTTTTCGTCAGGGCATTAACTTCACTATAGCCGATTATTTTTGCTTTGCATCGCGGTATTCATTTGGAATATCCTGCACCCCATTCTACGGGGAAAGAGCCGAGATCCCTTCACCGGGAGTGACCTCTTTAGCAATGGTTTTCGTCACTATATCTTTAAAAAGCTATCCGTTCCTTCGACGATATCAAGTTCATTACGTTAAAGGTTTTCGCCAGAAACCATTCGTAGCCCTCCGTCGTTTCAGACGGGTAGCACGTAGTATTCATGCTATGTTTGTTGACCTTCGTCAAGGCATAGTGTATGGTAGCTGCTTGTTACCTTTCTGTTGCATAGATAGATGCGTTGGTTCGGGACAGTCGTATAGCCTTGTTGACCTTCGTCAAGGGCTTGTACGGGTGGATTCAAATTAACCTGGATAATGACGGGTAGAACTTGACATGTGACTTATGATTTGTTGACCTTCGCCAAGGTCATAAGAGCATGGGGCAGAAATCACATCGGGAGTTTCAAAAGAACTGAAACTTGCCAGATATGCGCATACCTTCTGGAGTATGATACCGTGAGCGGATTCCGTCACGTTGTCATGCGATGATAGTTGGATCCCGATTCCCACTGATGAGTTAGTTTACTCCTCGGGTGACCCCGACTAATTCTTCTTTCAGGTTTGGAGGAGAATTTGAGGTACAGTGGGAGGTTTCCAGATTAGATAAATTGGTGACCATTCTGATCTAGGTTAGAGTGCACGCTGAGTGTTTATTTTCTCTCTCTCTTTGGCAGCGACCATTGACCCGACCCTAAGACTATGACTCAGTGACCAAGTTGACCGAACCTTCTTAACACTGGCTTTTGGATTGTCAGAGTTGCAAACCTCATTGCCACTCCTACTTTTACCCTTTTCTCCAGGACATCCCGTTTTACTACGAACGTCCACTTCCATTGGACAAAACCATCGTATGGTTAGATACGAACTCGAAAGAATTTATTCGAGGATGGTTTCAGGTTCTGGAGAAAACGGATAGGATTATTCAGTTGTCTTTTCCTTTTACCCTCTCTCAGGTTACGAGTACTCCTTGGTTTAGGGGTAGTACACCTATTACGCAAATTGGATTGTCTTCTTCCAAACCTTAGGCTGGTGCCGACCGGTAGGGAATGAAGAAAACCAATTAGCATAACGATGGTGTGCAGAAGGTATTAAGTTCAGACAAAGCAAGGGATTAGTAAGAGGGCAAAGTAAATTGCAACAGATTTTCACGACCAAACCAAATATTTCGTTACCACTCCCACATCACCTTTGTTTTTCTCCAGGACACTCCGTATCACTACGAAGATCCACAGTTTATTTGGATACTCCATCGTATGGTTATATACGAACTCGAATGGAACTTGTTCCAGTTCGGGGATGGATTCTGGTTCAGGAGAAATAGGAATAAGGTTTATTCGGTTGTCTTTTATCTTCACCCTCTCTCATTGTGAGTGTTCCTAGGATTGGGACAGTACACCCATTATGCTTATTGGATAGTCTTCTTCCAAACCATAGGCTGGTGCCGAACGGTAGGGAAGGAAGAAAACCATTTGGCCTAAAGGGGTGTGCAGAAGGTAATGACTAAAGACATATGAAGGGATTTGGAGAGGTGGAAAAGAATTACACGGTTACAGTTGTGAATCTGGATAATGGAAGAGGCATTACTAGGAATACCAGGATACCCTATCGAAACATTTCGATGTTTCAGTCTCACTGTGTAATGTTAAAGGAAAACTGATTTCCCGATTAGATACTTACTCCAGGGTATGTATTTACCAGGTACGATTCTCACATCTGTATGGTTTTACAGATGATGAGTGGGAGTAGGTTATTGGGAATTGGGTGATCATCCTCATTATATCGGGATTCGTTGTAATCGGTGATATTTGAAGAGATCACCTGGGCTGTTTGCCGATCGGCAAATATTTGGTTTTGAATATCCGCTGTTGTGCACCAATTTCAAATTAATATATCTGTACGTCTATTTTCATAGAGTGAGATATACCTTTTGATATTATGTCGATGACATTTACCTATATCAGTGGATGGTTAGGTAAGGAGCATTAAACAGCGGTGTAATTCTTCTTAACCATAAGTACAGTTTTCAACCTACGACACACAGTGAAAGAGTTATCAGACTCAAGGGACTTATACAGAGTATTGTATGTTGTCCAGTGTCCATTAGGACAAAGGGGTTGGTCCTCATACTATATTCTGTTTACTTTTAACTTCTCTAGTTCTTAGACATGTGTTTCGTTGAAACACAGGGTCTAAGTTTTGAGGAGTTATAGGTATTTGAATAGAGTAGAGAACCAGGTGTAGCAAGTATCGGGATTCTTCAAAGAGATCGAAGATGTAGATACTTGTGTATGGTATTCAGTTGATAGTAATGACAAAGAGATCTTGCTTCTCTTTCAGGTTACTCATAATTGGAAGTATTCCTATGTTGAGTAACGTTGATCGGCCTCCTTCCATTTAGTTGACATGCACTGGAGACAGCTGCATGATTTGAATCTGGTTCAATTAAATCAGTGCCTCTGTTTCTATATTGGATATAGAACAGTTCATATCTTAACGTTGTTAAGGTACGGGGAGTTGTCCGGTTTATGATTAAAACCAGACACTGGACAACTCAAGGCACGTTTCTGTAATGGCTGTTTGTGGGTTGACCCAGGCTATGACGAGGGTTGACTTTCTACCATCTGGATGAACAATAGCGATATTGTTCTAGACTCGCCACAGTTTTATTAAAGATGGATTTTTTCAGAAAAACAGTAGTGGGAGTATGGTAGAACTGGAAGTGATTCCAGAACCACAAACGATTACTGAAGATTTGATAAGGAACCTAAATATTCAATCTGGATTGACATTCCATTGGCCACTCCGCAGATAAGGTGGGTAACTTCAGGCACCCGAGAGGCACTACGGTAGCCTCAAGGACGGTGACAGGGAAGTTCTTGTTTACCCACAATTGCCATTGCTGTTGTTCCAGGGTGCGAGACCCGGCGGGAGGATGAGTATAGCGTCGTTCTAAACTAGTTTTAGAAGTGTACGTCTATATGACTCTGCCAGAGGGTTGTCGTAATCAGTGGGAGCAGCGGAAGCATTGGTGGACAGGTTGCTTATGTCTATTTATAGACTAGAGCAGATGTAGCGGAGATAGATCATCTATTTCTGACGTGACAGTCATGGGTTTGACTTCATCAGAATAGGGGATGGATCAGTTGAGAAGGTAGTAGGGTGTGATATCCTGGTATTTGGATGATATACACAGAGTAGGAAAAGAAACTCCTACACTACGATCGGCTATACTTTGGTCGTCACACAGTTGTTTCTCCACAAAGGAAATGGATTTTATATCAGACATACTGGTTACTAGATCTATGGTCTTAGATCTAGATTTGGGTGGTTTCCCAATTAGGGTACTTGACAGCATTCTAAGAGTATTTAGGATGGACGACTCCTGGCACGGTAGTGTACCTGCAGGTAATGGAGTCACCCTCTCCAAAGGTGTCTTACAGACTAAAGGGGAGAGGGACGGGCATGATTGGCAGATCACTTGCTCAGGCAATTGAGTCAATCGTGAGATGTCAAGTACCACACCAGATGTTGTTCTTGCACTAGATGCAATAAGTTGACATTAATCCAATCCTGGAGAAACAGTCGGAAGCAGTTTTAGAACATAAGTGGATGTTCTAGGGAGATGATAACGACAGCCTCATTCAGGAGACAGTTATCATTCCAGGCTTCCAAGGTGACATGGACGACAAGGAGGTTGTCAGAGTTATAGTTTTCCTTCTGATGAGGGGCAGTATTTTGGACTGGTGGTCCAAGGCAATACTGAGGGGGGCATGGCGCGCAGGATACTGATTAAGTTCAGTTGACGATACAGTCTAAGAAGTTTGGATTTGGAGTTCATTTATGAGCTATGTCCCATCAGACATCCAGACACATTCTAAGACAGGTATTGCTCATTTCGGGAGATGGTTTTCTCCACGAACTTGAGATATAGAGAGACATAGAAAGAAACAACTAAGCGGATCCACTCACTGAGGCTATTCCTCGAACGCAATAGTTTCGCAAACGAGCTTTGTGAGACTGACTAGTAGAGGAGTTGGGTGTTCGGTATCACACGGGCTGTGAGTATGCGACATCGCCATAATTAGCCTTGAGTGCAAGTGGGAGATTGTTGGAGATAGTGCCCTCAGAGTCAATTATTAGGTCACAGGTACGTGATTGTAATGATTGAGGGAGGACCTATCCCGGTAGGACAGTCTTGCTCGAGATGATAGTATGCTATCTGGTTTACCTTTATCATCGTGTACTGCTTTAGGTGACCTGACACGTCGCTATTACACGTTGATAGAGCCCCTAGGATTCTTGCTTGACCACCAGCAGTATGAGGGCGATCATATAAGTGGGAGCTGGGGGTCTATAAGCTTATCCTTAAAAGGTCCCTAGTCGTGGGAGTTTCGAGACTGGGCATCGATACTCCATTAGTAGACTAGTGTATACAGTCGAGACCCCGACGAGGGGCGGTGGCCGGTCTCACAAGCCACTGGTGTCAGTTGGATCACCTAAGATGTATACAGGTGCTCATTGGGTTATGAGTACACCGGACAGGACTCGCCGGGAACATGCCAGTTGGTCATATACCAGACATCAGATGGCAGTTCCCTGGTGACATGTGTGCAGGTTAGTTCATCGACCTGGGGATCGTCATTTGTCTCGTGTGAGTTCCCACTGTACTTTGATTACTACCCTACCACGGCTCAAAGGAGTCGTGCAAACAGGTTTTAGTTGGGTACAGTCCCGAGCCACATGGAGGCAGTGAGCGTATCTTCAGGGGTTCGTCTCTTCCGGTATTGGGGGTGAGGTCGTGCTGTGTCTAGGAGAGCCATTACACAAAGTCCTTGGCCAAGGCAAGGAGATTTACTGGTAGGTATTCCAGTAGTATCTCAGGGTGTTCTGGGCTACACTCCGACACGACTTGTACCGCTTTTGGGGGTCTGACTTTTACCAACCCCCTAGGCCCGCCATGCGATACTCATAGACGAACGGACCGGACTGCACGGATATTGTCACTGACAGGCTCAGTAGGGTTGTCAGGCTGAGCTCGCTCACAGACGTCCCTTTTGGTCAATACCTGGTGGCCCGTTATGTATTGGCTTATACCTCTAACGTGCTAGTGGTTAAATCCACAACCGAGGTGTTGACGAGTCTTTAGAGTCCCCCACATTCTGTTACTCAGCTTTCGGGCGAAAGGTTGTAGAGGCCGTATGGAGATATGGCAGGGTCCGATCAGATACGTGCGGTATTGCACGGATCAGGATCGGACAGTCTGTACTATAGGCCGTATGGTTATATGGCAGGGTTCGATCAGATACGTGCGGTATTGCACGGATCAGGATTGAACGGATATTACTAGCCGGCTTTGGTATAAGCCGGATCCTAGTATAGTACAGTGTAGATTTTGTCTCATTGCATTTGTATTTCGGTCGGAATACAAATGCGGGTGTGTATTCACAGTATCGGGGTTTTCCTGTAATTTATTACGGGACCAGTTTTATGGAGTTGCCAGTTTGCTTTCCGTTTCGGCCAATTTCCATTGTTCCGTTCATTGGCCGAAGATTGGTGGAGGAGGGCTTATTTGCATTGTTGCAAATAGGCAATTGTGGAGGGGGGTCTTTGCATATATTTGTATCATGATAGTCTCTCCTTGACCTTGACTTCTAGCTATCATGATGGCTTGACTTTTCCTTTCTCATCATGGTTGGACTTTGTGAGGTGATGATGATGGTGTTGAGTGTGGTTTTGGTATTGTCATCATATTCTTTCATGATGCCCTCTTTGCATTATGGTCATGGTGGCTTCTCATTCTTTTTTTGGAAGACCTCTCATTCTCTCCCTCCCTCACTAGAGCATGGCCGGCCTCCCCCTTGAAGGGGCTGTCCAAATATTTTGAGGTGGGATTTTGCTTCATTTGATGTTGCAAAAATCCCACAAGTTCCATCTAAAAAGCTCCAAGTTCAATCCCTCCTCCAATGGCAATTCCACAACCCCAAAAGTGAGACACAAGCTCTACCAAACATTCTACAACAAATCTTGGGCACGTCGAGTAGCCGGCTTCGTGCCCGAGTTGCCTCGGCATTGAGGTGGGAGCCCGTAAACAAAGTAGGCGATGTGGTGCATTTCCGGCGACGAGGAGGAGGCAGGCTTTTCCGCAGGAGATCGGGACCATGACGAGAAGACCGGAGGACTTGGATCGTCGGTATATCTCTATTCCCTTTCTTGTAGTTAGCTAGGACTAGTTAATGGTTACGATCCGGGTGTTTAGTGCGCGGTGGTGCCGGTTTGCTAAGTCCGCAAAATTTAAGTTTTTCACCGCTTCCGCATTCCGCCGTCGGATTGACGGCCGGGGCGCCGCCGTGCACTTACAAATAGAATACGGTATCACATACACGCATTATTCTCGGTCCCGCACATATCTCATATGCGCTCCTATTTCGTTTTGCTTGAGCCAGGAAACCTCTGTGTAGGACTCTAAAGACTCGTCAATACGCCGGCAGCAGGTGATGATCATATCAAACACCCATAAGCCGCAAGCGGTCTGCTAAACGTAACGGCCACTCGGGTATTGAGCGATCAGAAGATCGACGAGCAAGCCCGCTCACACTCCAGTGAATCCAACCAGTAACACTACCGTACAGTCCGGTCTGATCGTCTGATATGTCGCATATCTCGCCTAGGGGTGGTAAACGTCAGACCCCAATAGCTCGATAAGTCGTGTCGATATGAGGTCTATAACAGTTCGAGAAACTACTGGTAACACTTACCAGTAAATCTCAGCAACCCTGGCCAGGGATTTCCGGTTATAGCCAATCGAACACAGCGCAACATCAACTCCCTATACCGGGAGAGACGAATCCCCTCCTATCGCTCATTGCCTCCATGTGATTCGGGACTGTACCCAAAAGCCACCGTTTTGCACGCCCTCTTGGACGTGGTAAGATGGAAATCAAAGCACAGTGGGAACCACACAAGACTCTATGACGATCTCGGGTCAACAGACTACTCTGTACCAGTGTCACCAGAGAACTGCCATCTGACGTAAGGTATAATACCATCTGGGAGTTCTCGGCGAGTCCGTCCAGTGTACCCAGTCTCCACTGAGCACCCGTATATCATCTCTGATGTCAAACACCGATGGATATGGGATCATCCATCGCCCATCTGTATGGGTCGAGAAGGTATACGCTAGTCTACTCTGGTATATCGATGCCCCATCTCGATACACCCATGACTAGGGACTTTCAAGGATGTACTTATGGACTACCATGTCCCCACTAGTATGATCCGCATCATAGTCCAGGTAGTCAAGTACACATCCTAAGGGCTTTACCAACATGTAACAGAGAGACAATCAATGTACACGTTAAGGTAAAGAGTAACCAGATAGCATACTATCATGTCGAGCAAGAAAGTCCTCCCTATATATGTCCCAGCATCCACTATAATATACATCCTATGTATAGTAATGGCCTCTAGGGCATACATATAACTAACAATCTCCCACTTGCACTAGGGCCATCTGATAGCAGTGGTTGCAGTATCTCATACTCAACCATCCCATAAAATTCTCTCTTTGGGAACAGGCCTTTGTGAGTGGATCCGCTGTGTTGTTTTCTGAGTCTACTCTCCTAACCTCGATCTCCTTGAAGATCAACCATCTCCATGATCAGGTGACACTGCCTTAGAATTTGTCTGGATCACTGATGGGACGGACGTTCCTTGGCATAAGCCACAACTCCATTGTCACACAATGGGAGGAACTAAGTTCATCTCATGAACAAATATACATCCAGACTGCCTCTTTGGTAGTATCTTAAGTAGCGATGTATCCTGTCTTTATCGTCTAGTATGTCACGGTATCTAGCTTGGAACTCTTCCAACATACCATCCCTTTACTGAGGGTAAAGACAATGCCTGTGACTGACATTCAGTCGTCTTTATCACCCTGGAACCATTCCAGTGATTCTCCCCAGGGTCGATTGATACCATCTCACTACAGCTAGTGAGAATCCTAACATCCAATTAGATCTATCTCATAGATCCAAAACCCAGGATTTAGGAGGTATCACTTTGATCCTATATGGAGAATCATTGTGATAAGCGGAGATTGACCGAGCGTAGCATAGGAAACTTCTTTCTTATCAAGAGTATGTCATCCACATACTCTACGAGGATCAGCACCATACTCCCTACTACCTTTTTGTTTATACAAGGTTCATCTACCATTTTGATAATGTCAAACTCTTTGACTAACTCATCAAAACAGACGTTCCAACTCCGCGATGCCTGCTTTATCCTATAAAACATCTTGCACACGTTTCCGCTGCTCCCACTGTCTACGAAGCCCTCTGGCTGTGTTCTTATAGACGTTCTCTTCTAAATCATTATTTAGAAAAGTAGTCATGGCACCCAACCGCCAGATATCGTAGTCATGGTATGTAGCCGTGGCAAGTAGGATCGGGATGGACTTAAGCATAGCTACTTGAAAAGGTTTCATCATTATCCACGCCTGGTCGATGACGAAAAGCTTTAACAAGTCTAGCTTTGAAAATCTCAACTTTTCCATCTACACCAAGTAATCTTCTCAAGATTTACTTGCTCCTGATGGGGATTTAACCCTTCAGATATTGCAACCAAAGTCCATACTTTGTTGGTGTACATGGATTCCATCTCAGATCACTAAGCATCAAGCCATTCTTACAGAGTCTCACTCCTGATGGCCAGCTCGAAACTAGTTGGGTCATCATCTCATGATGCAGTCCTCGCTCCCACTGTCATAGAGAAACCGAAGTATCTCTCAGGTGGGTGAGGAACCCTACTAGATCGGCGGAGAGGCTGAGGTTCGTTGGTAACTATTGAATCATTTGGTTTTACCAAATCATCTGCTGTAGTTTGTATAGCTGGAACCTTTCCAGTTCTACATAACAGACCTTGCCTCGAGCTTGTCCGGATTTTGCTTTTAGACATAGGCCGGACAACCCCAAATCTTAACTAGCTTAAGACATGGGCTCTTCCCATACCATATCTCATATGGAGCGGTAGGCAACTGATTTGATTCGAACCCTATTCAATAGGTATGCAGCTTCTCAAGTGCATAACTCCCAAAAGGAAATAGGTAACTCAGTAGTACTCATCATAGAGCACACCTTATCATATAGGGTGTTATTGCTCCGCCCCGATATACCATCATGCTATGGTGTATACGGAGGAGTAATGCTGAGAGAGAATCTCATTCTCCTTTAGAAAAGTCCAGGAATTCCGTGCTCATGTATTCTCCTCCTTGATCACATCAAAGGACATAATACTTATACCCGTATTTTGGTTCTCTACTTCTAACTTATATTCTGTGAATATCTCAAAAGGTTCGGACTTGTGTTTCAACAGGAACATAGGTCTGAATCTCGAAAGATCATCAGAGAATGTAACGAAGTACAAAGAACCAATCCTGGCATATGTAGACAGGGGACCTATCATACATCAACATGTATCATCCCAAGAGTTTACTAACTCTTTCTCTGTTTCCAATAAACAGAGCTGAGGCCATTTTATCTTTGTGACATGACTCGCAAGTTTCATAAGATGTAAATTCAAACTAATTTAAATATGCATCTAAATGTAACTTCAGCCAGTCGGGTCGCATTGATATGACCTAGTCTACAATACCTTAAGAAGGATTCGTTCATTTCTGAACTCTTCCTCTTGTGTGTGTTCCGTATACTAAAGAACTGTAGTTTGATTTAGAACATTAATGATTTTAGATAACGTGCCTGAACCGATCAACTTTTGATACAGGAAATGTTCAAAACATTATCCAACTATACAAAATTTTATCATTTCTTTACTAATAAAGAGATAGATATGATTTTGTATATCAGGTTCGGTATCTAATAACATTCGTTCAGAATCAATGTATTGTAATACAGGGTGACAGTGACCAACAGACTTGGCTGCAACACTTGCCCCGTTTTCTGCCTCATGAAACTTATCACCCGTTCTCAGTTCTCTACCTTTCTGAAGCCCTATGTAACAGATTACATATCTGGGATCCTGATCTGGTATCACATACCCAGGACGTAAAGGATACTGAGAAACAGTTCTTTGTAACGAACACACCCGAAGATGATGCATCAGCATGCACTCTCTTCGTTTGGGCGACACTGGAATTCTGGTAATCCCCAATTTCCTGCTCTGTCTTATAACAATTATAAGTTGGAGCGGGACCAACGTTCCCCAGCTCAGTATAACAAGCGGGTTCAGTCAATATTCCGTATTATTATCTTGATTAAGGCGTGATATGGTCGCTACCTGGAGAGAGAGAGAAGAAAACACTCAGCGTGCGCTCTGCAAGAATAGATTGGTTATTATTTTATCTAATCAGGATGGCTCCCACTGCTTTTTATCAAATCTTCCTTCAAACCCTAAAAGGAAAGACTAGCCGGGATTAATTACACACTACAAGTTCGCCAATCTTTCAGCCAGGCCAGTGTCGGTACTTTGAGGGAGGTCCCCCGTGCTTTCGCACGAACCTAATTAATGTAAACCTCGTTTTCCCAGAGGCGTAACCTCGTTAACACCTTTCTAGACACCTACTTGATCGGCTAATTGTAATGTATAAAACTCTCCCAGGAGTAACTCTTACTCGCAGCGGGTATCGGGATCCAACTATCTCATAGAAGGTATGCAATCTCATTGCAAATTTCAACACTTGAAATTCCCGATAATATTTTGCCCCTAGCGTCCTATGACCTTGACGGAGGTCAACAAACCATAGGCTACTAGTCAAGTTCAACCCGTCATTTCTTGATCGAATTAAACCCACCCGCACGACCCTTGACGGAGGTCAACAAGGCCGCACGACTACCCTAATCCAATCTGCATCATATGCATAAGCAGATAAATACTAGTTAGCTACCGCACACTACGCCTTGACGGAGGTCAAAAAACGTAGCACGAATACTAAATAGGACTTATCTGAAATGACGGAGGGCTACGACAGGTTTTTCTGAAAACCTATTACGTAATGAACTTGATATCGTTGTAGGATCGAATGAATTTTGAAATGGAGTGTTTTTGAGGCTTTTCTAGTTTTGCTAAAGGAGTCACTCCCGGTGAAGGGATCGTCGGTCCTTTCCTCGTCGAATGAGGTGCGGGATATATCATATATATCACTGTGCAAAGCAAAAACTCTTAAAAGCAATCAAAAGACAAACCGAGTGTGTAGCATCTGCCAGTTATTGCTAAAGGAGTCACTCCCGGTGAAGGGATCTCGGTCCTTTCCTCATCGAATAAGGTGCAGGATATATCACATATACCTCTGTGCAAAACAAGAACTGTAGCTACCTATTTTATTTTGAAATTCGCTTCTACAACATCTTAGGTTTCTTTTATTTTCATTAATCACATTAATGAAGTCCCATCAATTATGTACCTAAACATCACAGATAAATACGACGTACACTTATGCCATCCGCATTCGCCTCGATGTCCCCTCATGCACCGTTAGGTTAGGTAACTAACGGCAGAGCGGGGCAGGGCTAGCGCGGGTGTAAAACATAAGTAACATCTATATAATATATCATATATACTATATACTGTATCTATCACAGAACATCACATGATCACATCACAGATATCGCAGCAGAAGAATCATATGAAATATTGGATATACTAGGACGTCCGTGTTTTCAATACGAGCCAGTATAAAACACGGATTCCACGGTCGTGATGAATAGCCAAACCCACATCCCTAGACCCCTACGAGAGCGGCAAGCAACCCTGCCAATTCTAGAGTTAGGAGACCCGGACTCGACTCCTCGAGTTGGTCTCCCACTGGACTCCAGAACCCGGTTACTTGTGCCCTCCTCCTTGGGTCTATCCTAGTGCGGAAAAGTAAATAATATACAACGGGTGACATCTTCCGCAACCTGGAAGTGCCCCAATAAAAGAATATTACATACAAGTTTTTACATGAATGAAAATAAAAAAACACTCATCTCACATAAAAACCCCCGGCTATTCAATCACGACGATCCAATATAACATATCCAGCAACACATAACATCACATGTCATCAACGTAAGTAAATATGCGCATCCCAATTGTCGTTGACATATAGCAACGAAACCGGCGATATCACATATTACACTTACGGTCACAGAAAAGAAAGTGTAAAACTACAATAGTTGGAATCCGCAACCTGCATAGACATCGCATGCCTAATCAAATGAATACCTTAGACATCACATTCCTAACAATTATAAACCCCGCATTTTACTCTCAAAATCGAAAACACTTTTCAATACCAAGTCGGGCAATTCAACAAGATTCCCGACATCCTGATCGAATGCTCGTCGCAAACTTCAGTAGGCGGTCGCACCCCCGACGCCGTCGACGAAGTGCACCAAGGCGGAACACCGCTACCGGGAGCACCCGAACGGATGCTTTCGGCGACGGGGTTCTCCTACAGTCACTTGGTCGGGGCTAAGGGATGTAGCTGTCTAATAAGTTTACCCGGCGAGTATCCGCGTACGCTACGTGATTGCGACGGATTTTTGATCACATCAAAATTCCGTGGTAACCGATCAAGTGAGACTAAACTGCTATGTTTATAACATTCATTTAGTTATCTCATAACTCTTTGTGAATTCCAATTATTGTATCACATTCCAGATAATTAGAAAATGTTAAACTTTCCGATCGAACAATCGAACACCCAAGTTTTCCCGATATAGATCAACACATGAAATAAGTCTAACAACATTCAGTTCGTGCCTCAGTACCAACGGTCCAGCCGTAGAAGGGTCAAGCCAACGCCTCACATATGGCACGCCGTACTGCCCCAAACCCGAAGGTTCAAAGGGCAGTTCAAGACGGTCACATAATCGAGTTAAGGTTTGTTGTCTTCTAGAGGGTCCATCGCGTTACTTGCACTACTTAGAACGTCGTTAAACTACGGAAAAATCCAACACTTGGAAATTTCCCGACAGGGGAAAAATTGGGTATTTATATCCGGTCGAACTTTTTAACATATTCAAAAAATTATCCGGAAAGCCACATAGACAAAACCTGATACTCCGATCGAAACACCGAATCCCCAAATCAAACCCAGAATGCTCAACTGTGGAGTAAATGTTAAAATATCCCAGAAAATACAGCACTAAGAATTAGGAATTACTGTGCAGATTACACAAGATGACGTAACTACTTAGCCGCGGAACCGCCGCATGAGCACTGCTCTTGCCGCGGTTCCGCCGCACTTTAAACGATTTAGCCGATCGAATTGCACAGTAATTCTTAAAAACACCTGCTGATTTTTCTGCATATTTTTAATATTGAAAAAACCCATTTTTAAAAAAATGTACAGAGAGCATCTATGGAGTTAGGGTTTCGGTTCGTTCGGATTCCAAACTTCGTCTAGACTTCGCCAAAGGCTCTAGCTAGGCTCTGATACCACTGTAGGGTTCCTAGACACCCTAATGAGGTCTCACAAGGCATCAACCATGCCAATTTCAAATTCAAACGGTGCCGAGAAACCCTAGAACGGATCGTTGGCTAGATTTCTAGGAGAAAATGAAACTAGTTAACAACTTAACTAAAGAATACGGAAATACAACCTTTGTAGATCCGGTCCTCCACCTCCACGGCTCCGTGATGAAGTCCTCTCCGCTATCCATATCAAATCCCGGGCTCTAGCGTCGGCTTCATCGGAGAAATGGCGAGCTAGGTCGTCGATGTCCATGCCGAAGATGATCTACGTCGAGGAATCGCTAGATCAAGCTCCACCTTCACCAAGCCATGAAAACTTATGAAAGAAACACACTCTACTACTTGGCAAGAGGTAGAGGATGAAGAAATAGGAGGTGGGTTCACTTTAGATTTGGATTTCTTACTCTTTTTCATCACTTGCCATTGATGGAGGCAAGCTTTCTTCACTTGAAGAAATGAAGAAGAAGAAGAATAATGTTATGATAAGTTATTTTGAAAATAGAAAATAAAAGAATACTTATCATAATCAACCATGGTCAAGTGTAGAGAATAAACTAGGGTTAGGTCAATGGTTAGGTTAGGCATGAAACAAAAATGGTGGACTTTTTCAAACCTTCATGAAGTTTCAATGTAAAACAAAGCAAGCCACCATTTCTTTTCTTTTGCCAAAATGAAATAAATAAATAAATAAATGAGTAAGCAAATAAAATCATAACCCTAACCATCACATAACCATGGTTTAATCTTAACATACACTTAAACAATCATGTATCATCAAACATGATACAAACTTGTGTACAAAAGTATATCACATATACAATGTGCACAAAAAGTGAGAAAATCCATTTAAAGTGAACCAATACTAGTTAATGCAAAGTAATATATCAAATATATAATTATATATTAAATCATTAAATCAACACTTGATTTAACGATCCGGTCATATCGCATATAACCGACTAGTATCCAATGTATCGACTTATCGAATCAATCCTCGATTCGATAACTAGGTTATATCGCATACAACCATTCGACACATTCATCGCCAGAATAGAATACGGTATCACATACACGCATTATTCTCGGTCCCGCACATATCTCATATGCGCTCCTATTTCGTTTTGCTTGAGCCAGGAAACCTCTGTGTAGGACTCTAAAGACTCGTCAATACGCCGGCAGCAGGTGATGATCATATCAAACACCCACAAGCCGCAAGCGGTCTGCTAAACGTAACGGCCACCCGGGTATTGAGCGATCAGAAGATCGACGAGCAAGCCCGCTCACACTCCAGTGAATCCAACCAGTAACACTACCGTACAGTCCGGTCTGATCGTCTGATATGTCGCATATCTCGCCTAGGGGTGGTAAACGTCAGACCCCAATAGCTCGATAAGTCGTGTCGATATGAGGTCTATAACAGTTCGAGAAACTACTGGTAACACTTACCAGTAAATCTCAGCAACCCTGGCCAGGGATTTCCGGTTATAGCCAATCGAACACAGCGCAACATCAACTCCCTATACCGGGAGAGACGAATCCCCTCCTATCGCTCATTGCCTCCATGTGATTCGGGACTGTACCCAAAAGCCACCGTTTTGCACGCCCTCTTGGACATGGTAAGATGGAAATCAAAGCACAGTGGGAACCACACAAGACTCTATGACGATCTCGGGTCAACAGACTACTCTGTACCAGTGTCACCAGAGAACTGCCATCTGACGTAAGGTATAATACCATCTGGGAGTTCTCGGTGAGTCCGTCCAGTGTACCCAGTCTCCACTGAGCACCCGTATATCATCTCTTATGTAAAACACCGATGGATATGGGATCATCCATCACCCATCTGTATGGGTCGAGAAGGTATACGCTAGTCTACTCTGGTATATCGATGCCCCATCTCGATACACCCACGACTAGGGACTTTCAAGGATGTACTTATGGACTACCATGTCCCCACTAGTATGATCCGCATCATAGTCCAGGTAGTCAAGTACACATCCTAAGGGCTTTACCAACATGTAACAGAGAGACAATCAATGTACACGTTAAGGTAAAGAGTAACCAGATAGCATACTATCATGTCGAGCAAGAAAGTCCTCCCTATATATGTCCCAGCATCCACTACAATATACATCCTATGTATAGTAATAGCCTCTAGGGCATACATATAACTAACAGACGGTATATTCCGAAGAGGTTGGCTATGAACCTCCGGATATACGCGAGATTTCTTTAGAGAGACCGCAACTGTTTGAGGGTTCTTGGCGTGGGTATTTCCATAATCGCCTTAATCTTTGAGGGATCGATTTCGATAACCCGGTGACGTATGATCAATCCTAGGAATTTGCCTGAGGAAACTCCAAACTCACATTTTAGAGGATTCATCTTCAGATTATACCTCCGAAGGCATTGGAACACTATTTTTAGATGTTCCCAATGTTCCTCGTGGGTTTGATCTTCACCACAAGGTCATCGATGTAGCATTCGACAATCTCATGTAGGAGGCCATCAAAGATCTTTGTCATAGCCCTCTATTAGGTATCACCACCATATAGCAGAATATGCCCAGCGGAGTCCGGAAGGCGGTATGCTTTTGGTCTTCAGGATGCATTTTTATTTGGTTATACCCGGAAGATCCATCCATGAAAGAGAAGACCTCATGGGTAGACGTGTTATCGATCATAAGTTCGGTAACAGGAAATGGGAAGTCGTCCTTCGGGCAAGCTTTGTTAAGGTCCCGAAAATTCACGCAGATGCGAACCGTCCCGTTTTTCTTCATCACTGGAACGATGTTAGCGATCCAGTAAGGATATTGGACTTCTTGGATGAAGCCGGAGTCGATTAGTTTCTTGACTTCAGCGTTGATACTCATCTCAAGTTCGAGCCGCATTCTTCTTGGCGCCTATTTGACTAGCTTGATGCCCGGCGATATGGCCAGTTTATATACCGCTACTTTTAGATCTAGACCCGGCAACTCGGAATAGTTTCATATAAAGCAGTCTTTATATTGCATGAGCACGTCTTTTAACGTGACTACCTGTTTTTCAGATATTAGCTCACTCAAGAACGTTAGCCTCGGATCATTTTCTGTCCCTAAGTCAATTTTCTTAGGTTGTCCGTCGTGGTGTGTATCTCATCTTCCAGCTCTTTTGGTGCTGGTGGGAACTCTTAGATCACCTCGTCCTCATCTTCATTTGCGAAGCACCTGAAGAGATCATCCACATTCTCGTGCCCTCCCTCCTTTAAGAGTGTTATCATATGGCAAGCACGAGTTCGCTTCTGTTCTTGATGTTGAGCTGGTCCTATCCTGACGGTATTATAGGGTTCCTATGAACGACAGCAAGGTTTCGGGAGGCATCATTCATGACATTTTCAAAATTTTGCTGTTTTAAAGAACCCTAAACTAGAATCGTTAACTAGAGAATCATAAGAAACGAAATGTAAACTACTTTACATCTAAATGATAACGGAATACAACCTTTGTAGACCGGTCCTTCACTTCAATAGCTCCTTGTAGTAGTCCTTTCGCTGCGATCGTAGAACTCCCGGACTCTTGCATGGCTTCTTAATGTGAAAAGAACGAACTTGCTTGAAGTCTTCGAGGCCAAAGATGATCTACGTCGAGGAGACACTAACTCAAGCTACTACTTCACTAATGAGAGATTAGTGAAGCTAACACCCTATACTAAAGTGCTAATCTAGTAGAGGATTATGAAGTAGGAAGTGGGCTCACTTTAGTTTTATTTTTCTCATAATATTTTCTCACTTGAACAAAACTTAGAGAGCTCTTGTGCTTTTAAGAAGAAGATGAAGTCAAGAGATGAGAATGAACTAATGAGGTGAGAGAATCAACCATGGGGGAGTTTGTATCATATACTAACTCATGTAGAGACATAACCATGGCTAAGTTATAATAGTTAGGTTAATAAATTTCTTTAGTAAAACAAAATTAGTGGACCAAGTCAATGCATCCATAAGCTTCTACAAGCTTCATACATGTGGCTAATTATCCACTAATTTGGATTTACTTTAAATATTTAAACTCTACATTATAATTAGTATGGTGTAAGTCTCATACACCCATGTAGTGTGTATCAACAACCATGATACAAAATAGAACACAATTAATATATATCACATATATATTAAGTGTGCACATGTGAGAAAATAAATGCTTAAGTGAGCTAATATTAGTTAAAGTAAACTAGTATATCAAATATACAATTATACACTAAATTATCAAATCAATACTTGATTTAATAATCCGGCTATATCGCATATAACCGACTAATATTATATGTACCAACTTATCGAATCAACACTTGATTCGATAACCCGGCTATATCACATATAACCGACCAATACAAATATCGCGAGAATAGTATACAGTATCACATACTCGCATTATTCTCAGTCCCGCACATATTACATATGTGCTCCTATTTCGTTTTGCCTGAGCCAGTAAAACCTCTATGT
The DNA here is from genome assembly GCA_030015575.1 of Agapanthus africanus. Lineage (NCBI taxonomy): Eukaryota > Viridiplantae > Streptophyta > Magnoliopsida > Asparagales > Amaryllidaceae > Agapanthus > Agapanthus africanus. Next base: position 160,000,913 of record CM057343.1, read on the forward strand.
AGGACTCTAAAGACTCGTCAATATGCCGGCAATAGGTGATGATCACATCAAGCACCCACAAGCCGTCAGCGGTATTAGCTGGACGTAACGGCTACCCGGGTATTGAGTGATCAGAAGATCAACAAGCATGCCCGCTCTATCTCCTGTAAAGCCTGTCGGTAACACTACCGTACAGTCCGGTCTCCTCATCTGATATGTCGCATATCCATTCTAGGGATAGTAAACGTCAGACCCCAATAACCGATAAGTCATGCCGATATGAGGCTCATAACGGGTCGAGAAACTACTGATAACACTTACCAGTAAATCTCTAAATCAGCCCTGGCCAGAGACTTCCCTGTTATGGCCAATCGAGCACAGCGCAACATCAACCCCGAATACCGGGAGAGATGAATCCCCTCGTATCGCTCATTGCCTCCATGTGACTCGAAACTGTACCCAAAAACTACCATTTTGCATGTCCTCTTGAACGTGGTAAGGTAGAAATCAAAGCACAGTGGGAATCACACAAGACTCTATGACGATCTCGGGTCTACAGACTAACCTGTACCAGTGTCACCAGAGAACTGCTATCTGACGTGAGGTATAATACCATCTAAGAGTTCTCGGCCAGTCCGTCCAGTGTACCCAGTCACCACTAAGCACCCGTATACCATCTCTGATGTCAAACACCAATGGATATGGGATCATCCATTGGCCATCTCATGGATCGAGAAGCGTATACGCCAGTCTACTCTGTTATATCGATGCCCTATCTCGATATACCCACGACTAGGAACATTAAAGGATGAACTTATGGACTACCATGGCCCTACTAGTATGATTTGCATCACAATCCTGGTAGTCAAGTAAACATCCTAAGGGCTTTACCAACATGTAACTATAAGATAGTATCAAGAGACAAGTATACATGTTAAGATAAAGAGAAACCAGATAGCATACTATCATGTCGAGCAAGAAAGTCCTCTCTATATATGTCTAAGCATCCATTATAATATACACCATATGTACAATAATGGCCTCTAGGGCATACATACAACTAACAATCTCCTACTTGCACTAGGGCCAGTTGTTGTAGCATCACATACCCAACATCCCGAAGAGTCTCTCGAATTGTATCTGGGGAATGGCCTTCGTGAGTAGATCCACTGTGTTGTTCTTCGTGTCAACTCTCCTGACCTCGATCTTCTAGCGATCAACTATCTCCCGGATCAGGTGATACCGCTTCAGAATATACCTGGATCGCTGATGATACCTTGGTTCCTTGGCCAAAGCCACCGCTTCATTGTTATCACAATACAAAGGTATTGGATACTCAATGGAAGGAACCACTCTAAGTTCAGTTATGAACTTCTTCATCCAGATAGCCTCATTGGCAACATCGTTGGCAGTGATGTATTCAGCCTCCATCGTCGAGTCTGCCACGGTTTCCTGCTTGGAAATCTTCCAGCATACCGCCCCTCCATTGAGGGTAAAGACAAATCCCGAGCACGACTTAGATTCGTCCTTATCACTCTAGAAGCTCGAATCGGTAAAGGACTCCACTTGGAGTTCTCCGTTACCATACACCAAGAGGATCTCTTTAGTCCTTCTCAAGTACTTGAGAATGCTCTTCACAGCTGTCCAGTGACTCTCTCCAGGATCTGCTTGATACCTACTCATTGAACTTAGTGAGTGTGCTACATCGGGTCTGGTACATAACATCGCGTACATGATAGAGCCTACTGCCGAAGCATAGGGTATCCCTTGCATGCGAGCTCTCTCCAAATCAGTCTTGGGAGACATCTCTTTGGAGAATGTGAGTCATGAGATCGTGAGTAAAAACCGATGCTTGGATTCTTCCACACTAAACCTCTTTAGTATGGTGTCAATGTACCTAGATTGGGACAATCCCAGTATCCGGTTAGATATATCTCTATAGATCTTAATCCCCAAGATGTAGGAGGCTTCACCTAGATCTTTCATTGAGAATCTTTGTGATAAGAAGAGCTTGACCGATTGCAGCATAGGAATATCATTTCCTATCAAGAGTATGTCATCCACATACAATACGAGAAAGACAACCTTACTCTCTACTACCGTCTTGTATATACAAGGTTCATCTACGTTTTTTGTGAAGTCAAACTCTTTGACAACGACATTGTAGGGTTACTAGGCACTATCACAAGGTTCTACAAGGCATCAACCATGCCCGATTTAAATTTTAGAAGTGCCGAACAACCCAAAGCAAGGATCTTTGCTAGATTATTAGGGTTAAACATGCAAGTAAACATCTTTACAACTAAGAGAGAGGGATTACAACCTTTGTAGTCCGCTCCTTCGCTTCATAAGCTCCGAGTAGTAATCCCTTCGCCGCAATCCATGATCTCCCGGACTCAAGAGAGGCTCCACAAGCCGAACGATCCATGCTTGCTTGAAGTCTTCCTTTTCGAAGGAGATCTACCTTGAAGTTCCTTTAACTCAAGCTCTCACATCTCTAATCAAGTATTAGATAAGTGAAAACCCTAATCTAAGTGGCTAGAATAGATGAGGATGATGAAGTAGGATTTTAGCTCTCTTTTATTTTCTTAATCTCACACTAATTCATCACAAAACCAAAAGCTAGAAAGCTTTTCAAGGAGGAAGAAGAAGATGAATTCTTTTGTGATGAATAATAAATTGTTCTCATGGTGTACAAATGAACCTTGAGTTAATAATATCAAGTATTAACTCATGTAGAAAATAGACTAGGGTTAAGTGTTTGGGTTGGGTTAAATAATATCTCCACAAATATCAACACATAATATCTTAGCTTAAAACAAAACAAAAGCTTCTAGAAGCTTCAAGAAAATACTAACCCAAATCAAACCCTAACCATATTTAATCTCCACTAATCATGTTGCATTTGTAATCATAACTTGTTACAATATTATATATCACATATATAATATATTTTTGTAACAAAAGAAAATAATACAATTAACATATATCACATATATATCAATGTATTATCCGGTGAGAAAATGAATCAATAAAGCGAGTCAAAATTAGATAATGTAATGTAATATACCACATATATAATTATACATTAAATTATCGAATCAACACTTGATCCGACAATTTGGCTATATCGCATATAAACGACTAATATAACATGTACCGATTCATCGAATCAACACTTGATCCGATGACCCGGCTGATACCAAATATCGCGAGAATAGAATACGGTATCTCATATCGTATTATTCTTGGTCCCGCACATATCACATATGTGCTCCTACTCCGTTTTGCCTGAGTCAAGAAACCTCTGTATAGGACTCTAAAGAATCGTTAATACGCCGGCAGTAGGTGATGATCATATCAAACACCCAAAAGCTGCAAGCAGTCAGCTAAACGTAACAACCACCCAGGTATTGAGCGATCAGAAGATCAACAAGCAAGCCTGTACATTCTCCTGTAAATCCAATCAGTAACACTATCGTACAGTCCGGTCTCTTCATCCGATATGTCGCATATCCAGTCTAGGGGTGGTATACGTCAGACCTCAGTAACCGATAAGTCGTGTCGATGTGAGGCTCATAACAGGTCGAGAAACTACTGATAACACTTACCAGTAGCACTCTAGATCAGCCCTGGCCAGGGACTTCCTGTTATAGCCTATCGAACACAGCACAACATCAACTCCCTATACCGGGAGAGACGAAACCCCTCCTATCGCTCATTGCCTCCATGTGATTCAGGAATGTACCCAAAAGCCACCGTTTTGCACGCCCTCTTGGACGTGGTAAGGTGGAAATCACAGCACAGTGGGAATCACATAAGACTCTATGATGATCTCGGGTCTACAGACTACCCTGTACCAGTGTCACCAGTGAACTGCCATCTGACATGAGGTATAATACCATCTAGGAGTTCTCGGCGAGTCCGTTCAGTGTACCCAGTCTCCACTGAGCACCCGTACACCATCTTTGATGTCAAACACTGATGGATATGGTGTTGGAGATAGTGCCCTCAGAGTCAATTATTGGGTCGCAGGCACGTGATTGCAATGATTGAGGGAGGACCTATCCCGGTACGACAGTCTTACTCGAGATGATAGTATGCTATCTGGTTTACCTTTATCATCGTGTACTGCTTTAGGTGACCTGACAGGTCGCTATTGCACGTTGATAGAGCCCCTAGGATTCTTGCTTGACTGCCAGCAGTATGAGGGCGATCATATACGTGGGAGCTGGTAGTCTATAAGCACATCCTTAAATGGTCCCTAGTCGTGGGAGTTTCGAGACAGGGCATCGATTCTCCAGGGTAGACTAGTGTATACATTCGAGACCCCGACGAGGGGCGGTGTCAGGTCTCACAAGCCACTGGTGTCAGTTGGTTCACCTAAGATGTATATAGGTGCTCATTGGGTTATGAGTACACCCGACAAGACTCGCCGGGAACATGCTAGTTGGTCTTATACCTGACGTCAGATAGCAGTTCCCTGGTGACATGTGTACAGGTTAGTTCATCGACCTGAGATCGTCATTTGTCTCGTGTGAGTTCCCACTGTGCTTTGATTACTACCCTACCACGGCTCAAAGGAGTCGTGCAAACAGGTTTTAGTTGGGTACAGTCCCGAGCCACATGGAGGCAGTGAGCGGATCTTCAGGGGTTCGTCTCTCCCGGTATTGGGGGTGAGGTCGTGCTGTGTCTAGGAGAGCCATTACACGAAGTCCTTAGCCAAGGCAGGAGATTTACTGGTAGGTATTCCAGTAGTATCTCAGGGTGTTCTGGGCTACACTCCGACACGACTTGTACCGCTTTTGGGGGTCTGACTTTTACCAACCCCCTAGGCCCGCCATGCGATGCTCGTAGACGAACGGACCGGACTGTACGGATATTGTCACTGACATGCTCAGTAGGGTGTCAGGATGAGTTCGCTCATCGACGTCCCTTTTGGTCAATAGCTGGTGGCCCGTTACGTATTGGCTTATACCTCTGACGTGCTAGTGGTTAAATCCACAGCCATAGTATTGACGAGTCTTTAGAGTCCACCACACATTCAGTTACTCAGCTTTCGGGCGAAACGCTGTAGAGGCCGTATGGAGATATGGCAGGGTCCGATCAGATACGTGCGGTATTGCACGGATCAGGATCGGACGGTTAGTACTAGAGGCCATATAGATATATGGCAAGGTTCGATCGGATACGTGCGGTATTGCACGGATCAGGATCGAACGGATATTACTAGCCGGCTTTGGTTTAAGCCGGATCCTAGTTTAGTACAGTGTAGATTTTGTCTCTTTGCATTTGTATCCGGTCGGAATACAGATGCGGGTGTGTATGCACAGTATCGGGGTTTTCCTGTAATTAATTACGGGACCAGTTTTCTGGAGTTGCCAGTTTGCATTCCGTTCCGGCCGGTTTTCCTTTGTTCTTTCCCGGCCGGACTTTTCCGATGGAGGGGGTTATTTGCAAGTTTGCAAATAACACTTTGTGGAGGGGTTTCTTGCAAATGTTTTGATTATGATGGCATCTTTTCTTTTCCACCATCATTTTGATTCTCTTGCATTAATTGTGATTAAAGAGAGGGTATGGGTTTGATGTGAATTGAGTATGGTTGATGTTATGATGTGGTCACCTCTTGCTTTATCCTACACTCACCTCCCTTCATGAGTTTTGTTTATCTCCACCACCATTCCTCACTTGAAGAGGCCGGCCATTTTGAGAGAGGGAGAGAGGATCATTTCATTTGTATGAAGGAAAATTTGTTCATCTCATTTTCATGCTACAAAATTCTAGCTCCACTTTGAAGTTCATTTCACAACCTCATTCCTCCATCAAAGCAACATAACCCCAAAGAGACAAAGCACTACACTTCCTACAGCACATCTTGGGCATGTCGACTTGCCAGCTTCATGCCCGAGTTGCCTCGGTATTGAGGTGGGAGCCCGTAAAAGATGCAGGCGATGTGGTGCCCTTCCGGCAAGGAGGCGACGACCGGAGTTTCCGCGGGAGATCGGGACGATGACGAGAAGACCGGAGGACTCGGATCACTCGGTATATCTCTTCCCCATCTTGTAGTTTGCTAGATCTAGTTTAATGGCCCGATCCGGGGTTTAGTGCGCGGTGGTGCCGGTTTGCAAAGTTCGCAAAATTAAAGTTTATCACCGCTTCCGCATTTGGCCGTCGGTTTGACGGCCGGGGCGCCGCCGTGCACTTATAGTGGTATCAGAGCCTCGCCATTAACTTCGTCTAGCTTTGTTTGATGTGTTTGCATTTCCGATCGACCAAAATTCCAAAAAAACCACATTTTCCTCACATCAGTTTTCTGTCGATTTTTTTCTGGCTCTAAAAATTTTTCAGGTTGTCTCAGAATGATGTGCAGGGAGTTCTAAGAACACTGGAAAAATTCGACAACACGATCCCTCCGTACGACCGCGGAACCGCGGCCATTACCACTCTGCAGGCCGCGGATCCGCCGCATGAATGAGGGATCATGTCATCATTTTTTTGCAGTGGGCTTGTGGGCTAAAAATAGGGGTTTTGGAATATTAAAATTGGGCCCAGATTTTCTGTGAGTGCTACAGTATTGCTTGGGGGCCCACTTGTTAATTTTTGATCGATCGGATATTTTAAACACATTATTTCACAGTATTTACATTATATCTGCGACCGTGAATGTCACTCGATCGGTAAATCCGGTCTAACTGCTATAGCCCGGTTAGACGGATTTCCGAACGTGACTTTCACGTTGATGTTCTGTGTTTTTGCTGTGATGTTGCGGATCGGTCGTGGGGGATAGCCTTGATGCAATGCTAGTACTGTTTTGTTGTATTATGTACATTTGATATTGCGGGGCGAGCGTCTGACATGTGGACTGCCGTCACTGCCTGTTTGTATTATTCTTTTGGGGCACGACCTGGTTGCGGTCGATGTACCCGATGTATGTATATTTTACTTTCTGTACTAGGATTACCCCGCGGAGGGGGTGCAACGGATAGCCGGGTTCTAGAGGGCAACGGGCTCGCATCTCATGGCATTGAGACGGAGGGGCTTCACTCTAGGATTGGCGGGCTATTTGTCGCACTCGTAGGGGGTACAGGTTGACCCAGGAGGGGTGCCCAAGTTACCGGATTCCGTGAAGTGCTGGGTGGTTCATTCACGGTGCTGAAGGGGGCTGCCTCGCTTCAGGTTTTGGCGGGTGACTTGCCGCGCCCGTAGGGGTCTAGGTTTTCATTGCACAGGCTATCCACACGACCAGGGGAACGTCGGGTTTTCAGTAGTGGCTCTGTGAAACCCGGGGATCCCAGATATCTGTATTGTTCTGTGATGCTGTACATTTCTGTGATGTTGCATTTTATTCACGCCTTGAGCGAAATATAATATATTGGTATATATATTAGTAGATGTTGTATATGTTTTTCATCCGCGCTAGTCCAGTCCCCGCTCTGCCGTTAGTTAGCTAACCTAACGGGTGATGACGGGACCCAGTGGCGAATGCGGATGGCATATACGTACGTCAGTATATTTTCGTTCTTTGTGGTGTGATCAATTGATGGGACTGCATTGATTCGGATCAATGCAAGTTAAAACAAACCTATTCTGATGTTGTTGGAACACTTTTCAAAAAGCTGTTATTGCAAGGACGTTCACTTTTGTTTTGCATCGTGGTATTCATTTGGAATATCCTGCTCCTCAGTCGACGAGGCAAGGGCCGAGATCCCTTCACCGGGAGTGACCCCTTGGACAGAAGTTTGCGTCAGGGCATTAACTTCACTATAGCCGATTACTTTTGCTTTGCATCGTGGTGTTCATTTGGAATATCCTGCACCCCATTCTACGGGGAAAGAGCCGAGATCCCTTCACCGGGAGTGACCTCTTTAGTAAAGGTTTTCGTCACTATATTTTCTAAAAAGCTATCCGTTCCTTCAACGATATCAAGTTCATTACGTTAAAGGTTTTCGCCAGAAACCATTCGTAGCCCTCCATCATTTCAGTTAAATATTCGGTAGTATTCAAGCTATGTATTTTGACCTCACGCCAAGGCATAGCGTTTGGTAGCTGCCGGGTATTTATCTGTTGCATAGATAGATGCGTTGGTTTAGGACAGTCGTACTACTATTTTGGCCTACGTCAAGGGTATGTACGGGTGGGTTTAAATTAACCTGGACAATGATTGGTAGAACTTGACATGTGACTTATGATTTTTTGACCTCACGCCAAGGTCATAAGAGCATAGGGTAAAAATCACATCGGGAGTTTCAAAAGAACTGAAACTTGCCAGATATGCGCATACCTTCTGAAGTGTGATAACGTGAGCGGATTCCGTCACTTTATCATGCGATGAGAGTTGGATCCCGATTCCCACTGATGAGTTGGTTTACTCCTCGGGTATCCCCGATTAATTCTTCTTTTAGGTTTGGAGGAGAATTTGAGGTACAGTGGGAGGTTTCCAGATTAGATAAAGTGATAACCATTCTGATCTAGGTTAGAGTGCACGCTGAGTGTTTCTTTTCTCTCTCTCTTTGGCAGCGACCTTTGACCCGACCCTAAGACTATGACTCAGAGACCAAGTTAACCGAACCTTCTTAACACTGGCTTTTGGATTGTCAGAGTTGCAGACCTCATTGCCACTCTTACTTTTACCCTTTTCTCCAGGACACCCCGTATTACTACGAACGTCCACTTCCATTGGACAAAACCATCGTATGGTTAGATACGAACTCGAAGGAATTCGAGGATGGTTTCCGGTTCTGGAGAAAACGGATAGGATTATTCAGTTGTCTTTTCCCTTTTACCTTCTCTCAAGTTGTGAGTACTCCTTGGTTTAGGAGATAGTACACCTATTATGCAAATTGGATAGTCTTCTTCCAAACCATAGGCTGGTGCCGACCGGTAGGGAATGAAGAAAACCAATTAGCCTAAACGGTGTGCAGAAGGTATTAAGATTAAGACAAAGCAAGGGATTAGTAAGAGGGCAAAGTAAATTGCGACTGATATTCACGACCAAACCAAGTATTTCTTCGCCAATCCTAAATCACCTTTGTATTTCTCCAGGACACTCCGTATCACTACGAAGATCCACAGTTTATTGGATAATCCATCGTATGGTTATATACGAACTCGAAAGGAACTTGTTCCAGTTCGGGGATGGATTCTGGTTCAGGAGAAATAGGAATAAGGTTTATTCGGTTGTCTTTTATCTTCACCTTCTCTCGCATTGCGAGTGCTCCTAGGACTAGGACAGTACAACCCATTATGCTTATTGGATAGTCTTCTTCCAAACCATAGGCTGGTGCCGAACGGTAGGGAAGGAAGAAAACCATTTGGCCTAAGGGGTGTGCAGAAGGTAATGACTAAAGACATATAAAGGGATTTGGAGAGGTGGCAAAGAATTATACGGTTATAGTTGTGAATCTGGATAATGGTAGAGGCATTACTAGGAATACCAGGATACCCCATCGAAACATTTCAATGTTTCAGTTCAACTGTGTACTGTTAAAAGAAAACTGATTTCCTGATTAGACACTTGCTCCAGGGTATGTATTTACCAGGTTTGATTCTCACATCTGTATGGCTTTACAGATGAAGAGTGGGAGTAAGTTATTGGGAATAGGGTGATCATCCTCATTATATCGGGATTCGTTGTAATCGGTGATATTTGAGGAGATCATCTGGGCTGTTTGCCGGTCGGCAAATTTTTGGTTTTGAATATCCGCTGTTGTGCACCAATTTCAAATTGATATATCTGTACGTCTATTTTCATAGAGTGAGATATACCTTTTGATATTATGTCGATGACATTTACCTATATCAGTGGATGGTTAGGCAAGGAGCATTAAACAACGGTGTAATTCTTCTTAACCATAAGTACAGTTTTCAACCTACGACACACAGTGAAAGAGTTGTTAGACTCGGCGGACTTATACAGAGTATTGTATGTTGTCCAGTGTCCATTAGGACAGAGGGGTTGGTCCTCATACTATATTCTGTTTACTTTTAACTTCTCTAGTTCTTAGACGTGTGAAACACAGGGTCTAAGTTTTGAGGAGTTATAGGTATTTGAATAGAGTAGAGAACCAGGTGTAGCAAGTATCGGGATTCTTCAAGGTGATCGAAGATGTAGATACTTGTGTATGGTATTCAGTTGATAGTAATGATAAAGAGAAATTACTTCTCTTTCAGGTTACTCATAATTGGAAGCATTCCTAAATTGAGTAATGCTGATCGGCCTCTCTCCATTTAGTTGACATGCACTGGAGATAGCTGCATGATTTGAATCTGGTTCAATTAAATCAGTGCCTCTGGTTCTATATTGGATATAGAACAGTTCATATCTTAACGATGTTAAGGTACGGGGAGTTGTCCGGCTTATGATTAAAACCAGACACTGGACAACTCAAGGCACGTTTCAGCAATGGCTGTTTGTGGGTTGACCCAGGCTATGACGAGGGTTGACTTTCTACCATCTGGCAGATCAATAGAAATATTGTTCTAGACTCACCACAGTTTTATTAAAAATAGATTTTTTCAAAAACAGTAGTGGGAGTATGGTAGAACTGGAAGTGATTCCAGAACCGCAAACGATTGCTAAAGATTTGATAAGGAACCTAAAGATTCAATCTGTTTAGACATTCCATTGGCCACTCCGCAGATAAGGTGGGTAACTTCAGGCACCCGAGAGGTACTCCGGTAGCCTCAAGGACGGTGACAGGGAAGTTCTTGTTCACCCACACTTGCCATTGTTATTGTTCCAGGCTGCGAGACCCGGCAGGAGGATGAGTATAGCGTCGTTCTAAACTAGCTTTAGAAGTGCACATCTATATGACTCTGCCAGAGGGTTGTCGTAGTCAGTGGGAGCAGCGGAAGCATTGGTGGACATCAGGCTTATGTCTATTTATAGACCAAAGCAGAAATAGCGGAGATAGATCATCTATTTCTGATGTGACAGTCATAGGTTTGACGTCATCAGAATAGGGGATAGATCTGTTGAGAAGGTAGTAGGGTGTGATATCCGGGTTATGGATGACATACACAAAGTAGGAAGTGATATTCCTATACTACGATCGGTTATACTTTGGTCGTCACACAGTGGTTTTTCCACATGGGACTTGGACATTATATCAGACATACTGGTTACTAGATCTATGGTTTTAGATCTGGATTTGGGTGGTTTCCCAATCAGGGTACTTTGACAGCATTCTAAGAGTATTTAGAATGGACGACTCCTGGCACGGTAGTGTACCTGCAAGTAATGGAGTCACCCTCTCTAAAGGTGTCTTATAGACTAAAATAGAGAGGGATGTGCATGATTGGCAGATCACTTGCTTAGGCAATTGAGTCAATCATGAGATGTTAAGTACCACACCAGATGTTGTTCTTGCACTAGATGCAATAAGTTGACATTGACCCAATCCTGGAGAAACAGTCGGAAGCAGTTTTAGAACATAAGTGGATGTTCTAAGGATATGATAACGACAGCCTCATTCGGGAGACAGTTATCGTTCCAGGTTTCCAAGGTGACATGGACGACAAGGAGGTTGTCGGAGTTATAGTTTTTCCCTCTGACGAGGGGCAGTATTTTGGACAGGTGATCCAAGGCAATACTGAGGGAGGCATGGCGTAGGATACTGATTAAATTCAGTTGACGATACAGTCTAAGAAGTTTGGATTTGGAGTTCATTTATGAGCTAGGTCCCATCAGGCATCCAGACATTCTAAGACAGGTATTGCTCATTTCGGGAGATGGCTTTCTCTGCGAACTTGAGATATAGAGAGACATAGAAAGAAACATCTGAGCGGATCCACTCACTAAGGCTATTCCTCGAATGCAATAGTCTTCCAAACAGGCTTTGTGAGACTGACTAGTAGAGGAGTTGGGTGTTCGGTATCACACGGGCTGTGAGTATTCGACATCGCAATAATTAGCCTTGAGTGCAAGTGGGAGATTGTTGGAGATAGTGCCCTCGGAGTCAATTATTGGGTCATAGGCATATGATTGCAATGATTGAGGGAGGACCTATCCTGGTACGACAGTCTTACTCGAGATGATAGTATGCTATCTGGTTTACCTTTATCATCGTGTACTGCTTTAGGTAACCTGACAGGTCGCTATTGCACGTTGATAGAGCCCCTAGGATTCTTGCTTGACTGCCAGCAGTATGAGGGCGATCATATACGTGGGAGCTGGTAGTCTATAAGCACATCCTTAAATGGTCCCTAGTCGTGGGAGTTTCGAGACAGGGCATCGATTCTCCAGGGTAGACTAGTGTATACATTCGAGACCCCGACGAGGGGCGGTGGCCGGTCTCACAAGCCACTGGTGTCAGTTGGTTCACCTAAGATGTATACAGGTGCTCATTGGGTTATGAGTACACCCGACAGGACTCGCCGGGAACATGCTAGTTGGTCTTATACCTGACGTCAGATAGCAGTTCCCTGGTGACATGTGTACATGTTAGTTCATCGACCTGAGATCGTCATTTGTCTCGTGTGAGTTCCCACTGTGCTTTGATTACTACCCTACCACGGCTCAAAGGAGTCGTGCAAACAGGTTTTAGTTGGGTACAGTCCCGAGCCACATGGAGGCAGTGAGCGGATCTTCAGGGGTTCGTCTCTCCCGGTATTGGGGGTGAGGTCGCGCTGTGTCTAGGAGAGCCATTACACGAAGTCCTTGGCCAAGGCAGGAGATTTACTGGTAGGTATTCCAGTAGTATCTCAGGGTGTTCTGGGCTACACTCCGACACGACTTGTACCGCTTTTGGGGGTCTGACTTTTACCAACCCCCTAGGCCCGCCATGCGATGCTCGTAGACGAACGGACCGGACTGTACGGATATTGTCACTGAGAGGCTCAGTAGGGTGTCAGGATGAGTTCACTCATCGACATCCCTTTTGGTCAATAGCTGGTGGCCCGTTACGTATTGGCTTATACCTCTGACGTGCTAGTGGTTAAATCCACAGCCATAGTATTGACGAGTCTTTAGAGTCCACCACACATTCAGTTACTCAACTTTCGGGCGAAACGCTGTAGAGGCCGTATGGAGATATGGCAGGGTCCGATCAGATGCGTGCGGTATTGCACGGATCAGGATCGGACGGTTAGTACTAGAGGCCGTATAGATATATGGCAAGGTTCGATCGGATACGTGCGGTATTGCACGGATCAGGATCGAACGGATATTACTAGCCGGCTTTGGTTTAAGCCGGATCCTAGTTTAGTACAGTGTAGATTTTGTCTCTTTGCATTTGTATCCGATCGGAATACAGATGCGGGTGTGTATGCACAGTATCGGGGTTTTCCTGTAATTAATTACGGGACCAGTTTTCTGGAGTTGCCAGTTTGCATTCCGTTCCGGCCGGTTTTCCTTTGTTCTTTCCCGGCCGGACTTTTCCGATGGAGGGGGTTATTTGCAAGTTTGCAAATAACACTTTGTGGAGGGGTTTCTTGCAAATGTTTTGATTATGATGGCATCTTTTCTTTTCCACCATCATTTTGATTCTTTTGCATTAATTGTGATTAAAGAGAGGGTATGGGTTTGATGTGAATTGAGTATGGTTGATGTTATGATGTGGTCACCTCTTGCTTTATCCTACACTCACCTCCCTTCATGAGTTTTGTTTATCTCCACCACCATTCCTCACTTGAAGAGGCCGGCCATTTTGAGAGAGGGAGAGAGGATCATTTCATTTGTATGAGGGAAAATTTGTTCATCTCATTTTCATGCTACAAAATTCTAGCTCCACTTTGAAGTTCATTTCACAACCTCATTCCTCCATCAAAGCAACATAACCCCAAAGAGACAAAGCACTACACTTCCTACAGCACATCTTGGGCATGTCGACTTGCCAGCTTCATGCCCGAGTTGCCTCGGTATTGAGGTGGGAGCCCGTAAAAGATGCAGGCGATGTGGTGCCCTTCCGGCAAGGAGGCAACGACCGGAGTTTCCGCGGGAGATCGGGACGATGACGAGAAGACCGGAGGACTCGGATCACTCGGTATATCTCTTCCCCATCTTGTAGTTTGCTAGATCTAGTTTAATGGCCCGATCCGGGGTTTAGTGCGTGGTGGTGCCGGTTTGCAAAGTTCGCAAAATTAAAGTTTATCACCGCTTCCGCATTTGGCCGTCGGTTTGACGGCCGGGGCGCCGCCGTGCGCTTACATATGGGATCATCCATCGCCCATCATATGGGTCAAGATGCGTATACGCTAGTATACTTTGGTGTATCGATGCCCTGTCTCGATACACCCTTGACTAGGAACAATTATAGGATGTACTCATTGACTACCCTGGCCCCACTAGTATGATCTCATCATAGTCCCAGTAGTCGAGTATATATCCTAAGGGCTTTATCAACATGCGAGAACAAGACAGTAAACTAATATAAGTCAACATGTTAAGATAAAGTGAAACCAAATAGCATACTATCATGACGAGCAAGAAAGTTCTCTCTATATATATCCAAGCATCCATTATAATATACATCATATGTACAACAATGGCCTCTAGGGCATATACATAACTAACAATCTCCCACTTGCACTAAGGCCAGCTGTTGTAGTATCTCATACCCAACATCCCGAAGAGTCTCTCAAACTGTGTCTGGGGAATGGCCTTCGTGAGTGGATCCGCAGTATTGTCCTTCGTATCAACTCTCCTGACCTCGATCTCCCGGCAATCAACTATCTCCCGGATCAGGTGATACCGCCTCAGAATATGTCTGGACTTCTGATGGGACCTAGGTTCCTTGGCCAAAGCCACAACTCCATTGTTCTCACAATACAAAGGTATTGGATACTCAATGGATGGAACCACACCAAGTTCAGTAATGAAATTCTTCATCCAGACAGCCTCTTTTGCAGCATCGTTGGCAGCGATGTATTCAGCCTCCATCGTCGTGTCTGCAACGGTTTCCTATTTGGAACTCTTCCAACACACCGCCCTTCCATTGAGGGTAAAGACAAATCCTGAGTGCGACTTAGAGTCGTCCTTATCACTTTGGAAGCTTGAATCGGTAAAGGACTCCACCTGGAGTTCTCCGTTACCATACACAAGGAACATCTCCTTAGTTCTTCTCAAGTACTTGAGAATGTTCTTCACAGCTATCCAGTGACTCTCTCTAGGATCTGCTTGATACCTACTCACTATACTTAGTGAGTATGCTACATCGGGTCTGGTACATAGTATCGCATACATGATAGAGCCTACTGCCGAAGCATAGGGTATCCCTTGCATGTGAGCTCTCTCCAAATCAGTCTTGGGAGACATCTCTTTGGAGAGAGTGAGTCCAGAGATCGTGGGTAGGTTCCCATGCTTGGATTCTTCCATACTAAACCTCTTTAGTATGGTGTCAATGTACCTGGATTGGGACAATCCCAGTATCCATTTAGATCTATCTCCATAGATCATAATTCCCAGTATGCAGGAGGCATCACCTAGATCTTTCATTGAGAATCTTTGTGATAAGAAGAGCTTGACCGATTGCAGCATAGGAACATCATTTCCTATCAAGAGTATGTCATCGACGTACAATACGAGGAAGACAACCTTACTTTCTGCAACCTTTTTATATATACAAGGTTCATCTACGTTTTTTATGAAGTCAAACTCTTTGACTACAACATCAAATCAGATGTTCCAACTCCGCGATACTTTCTTTAACCCATAAATGGATTTAAGCAGCTTGCACACCTTTCCACTGCTCCCACTATCTACGAAGCCCTCTAGCTGAGTTATGTACACACACTCTTCTAAATCACCATTTAGAAAGGCGGTCTTAACATCCATCTGCCAGATTTCGTAGTCTTGGTATGCAGAATGGCAAGTAAGATCCGGATGGACTTAAGCATAGCCACTGGAGAAAAGGTTTCGTCATAATCCACACCAGGTCGTTGACGAAAACCCTTTGCAACAAGTCTAGCTTTGTAAGTCTCAACTTTTCCATCTACACCAAGTTTCTTCTTAAAGATCCACTTTCTCCCAATGGGTTTTACCCCTTCAGGAGTAACTTCGAAAGTCCATACTTTGTTGGTGCACATGGATTCTATCTCAGATCGCATTGCATCCAGCCATTTCACAGAGTCACCACTCGTGATGGCCTGCTCAAAACTAGTCGGGTCATCATCTTCCATGATGCAATCCTCGCTTCCACCATCAACGAGAAAACCGTAGTATCTCTTAAGTGGATGAGAAACCCTACTAGATCGGCTGAGAGGATGAGATTCGTTGGGTACTACTGAATCCTCTAGTTCCACTAAATCTTCTGTCGTGGTTTGTGTTGCTGGAACTTCTTCCAGTTCTACCTCAGAGCCACTAATCTCTTTTGCAAGAAATTCCTTTTCTAAAAAGGTGGTGTGCCGAGAAACAAATACCTTTTGTTCTTCAGTGTGGAAGAAGATATACCTTTATGAATTCCTGGGATATCCTACAAACTTGCATAGGACATACCTTGCCTCGAGTTTGTCCGGATTTAGCCTTTTGACATAGGCCGGACAACCTGTTGGAGGTAGTGCCCTCAGAGTCAATTATTAGGTCACAGGTACGTGATTGTAATGATTGAGGGAGGACCTATCCCGGTAGGACAGTCTTACTCGAGATGATAGTATGCTATCTGGTTTACCTTTATCATCGTGTACTGCTTTAGGTGACCTGACACGTCGCTATTACACGTTGATAGAGCCCCTAGGATTCTTGCTTGACCACCAGCAGTATGAGGGCGATCATATAAGTGGGAGCTGGGGTCTATAAGCTTATCCTTAAAAGGTCCCTAGTCGTGAGAGTTTCGAGACAGGGCATCGATTCTCCATAGTAGACTAGTGTATACAGTCGAGACCCCGACGAGGGGCGGTGGCCGGTCTCACAAGCCACTGGTGTCAGTTGGATCACCTAAGATGTATACAGGTGCTCATTGGGTTATGAGTACACCGAACAGGACTCGCCGGGAACATGCTAGTTGGTCATATACCAGACGTCAGATGGCAGTTCCCTGGTGACATGTGTGCAGGTTAGTTCATCGACCTGGGGATCGTCATTTGTCTCGTGTGAGTTCCCACTGTACTTTGATTACTACCCTACCACGGCTCAAAGGAGTCGTGCAAACAGGTTTTAGTTAGGTACAGTCCCGAGCCACATGGGGGCAGTGAGCGTATCTTCAGGGGTTCGTCTCTCCCGGTATTGGGGGTGAGGTCGTGCTGTGTCTAGGAGAGCCATTACACAAAGTCCTTGGCCAAGGCAAGGAGATTTACTGGTAGGTATTCCAGTAGTATCTCAGGGTGTTCTGGGCTACACTCCGACACGACTTGTACCGCTTTTGGGGGTCTGACTTTTACCAACCCCCTAGGCCCGCCATGCGATACTCATAGACGAACGGACCGGACTGCACGGATATTGTCACTGACAGGCTCAGTAGGGTTGTCAGGCTGAGTTCACTCACAGACGTCCCTTTTAGTCAATACTTGGTAGCCCGTTACGTATTGGCTTATACCTCTGACGTGCTAGTGGTTAAATCCACAACCGAGGTGTTGACGAGTCTTTAGAGTCCCCCACATTCTGTTACTCAGCTTTCGGGCGAAAGGTTGTAGAGGCCGTATGGAGATATGGCAAGGTCCGATCAGATACGTGCGGTATTGCACGGATCAGGATCGGACAGTTTGTACTATAGGCCGTATGGTTATATGGCAGGGTTCGATCAGATACGTGCGGTATTGCACGGATCAGGATCGAACAGATATTACTAGCTGGTTTTGGTATAAGCCGGATCCTAGTATAGTACAGTGGAGATTTTGTCTCATTGCATTTGTATTTCGGTCGGAATACAAATGTGGGTGTGTATGCACAGCATCGGGGTTTTCCTGTAATTTATTACGGGACCAGTTTTCTGGAGTTGCCAGTTTGCTTTCCGTTTCGGCCGATTTTCATTGTTCCGTTCATTGGCCGAAGATTGGTGGAGGAGGGCTTATTTGCATTGTTGCAAATAAGCATTTGTGGAGGAGGTCTTTGCATATTATCATGTCATGATACTTGTCCCATCATTTGACTTCATAAACTCATGATTGCTTGACTTTCTTTATCATCATGGTTTTGGTGATGGTTGTTGATGATGAGAGATGGTTGTTAGTTGAGTGTTGGTTTTGCTTTGTTATCATTTGGTTCATATGATAACCATTCCTCTCTCTCTCTTGTTTTGAAATGAGAATGGCTCCCATTTTTTTGAGACTCCTCTCTCCATTCTCACTCTCCTTCTCCTCTAGTGTTGGCCGGCCACCATGAGGGTGGGTTGCCCATTTTTGTAGTGGGGATTTTTGCTCTCTTGATGTTAGAAAAATCCCCAAGTTCCTCCACATTGTTCTTGTATCATCCCTCCACCTAAAATGGCATCTCCATGAACCCCAAAGTGAGACTTGAGGACTACATATTCTACAGCGAACCTTGGGCACGTCGAGTAGCCGGCTTCGTGCCCGAGTTGCCTCGGCATTGAGGTGGGAGCCCGTAAAAGAAGTAGGCGATGTGGTGCACTTCCGGCGAAGAGGAGGAGACGGGACATTCCGCAGGAGATCGGGACGATGACGAGAAGACCGGAGGACTTGGATCGTCGGTATATCTCTAACCCATCTTCTAGTTAGCTTAGACTTGTTAATGGTTACGATCCGGGTGTTTAGTGCGCGGTGGTGCCGGTTTGCTAAGTCCGCAAAATTAAAGTTATTCACCGCTTCCGCATTTGGCCGTCGGTTTGACGGCCGGGGCGCCGCCGTGCACTTACAGTGGTATCAGAGCCTCGCCATTAACTTAGTCTAGCTTTGTGTAATGTGTTTTTTAGTTCCGATCGATCGAAATGTCCAAAAACCCGTATTTTCCCACATCAGTTTTCTGTTGGAAATTTTTGGTGTCGAAAAATTTTTCAGGTTGTAAAATATTGATGTACTGGAAAATCTAAGAGCTCTGTAAAAATTTGACGAAGTAACTCCACATTTGGAGCGCGGAACCGCCGCGAAAACCCCATTTGTGCGGCCCTTCCGCCGCGCACTATTCACATCACTTCACCAATGTTTTACAGAGGCCTTCTGGGCTTAAAATATGGGTTTTGGAATATTAAAATTGGGCCCAGGTTTTCTGTGAGTGCTACAGTTTTGATTGGGGGCCCACTTGTTAATTTTTGATCGATCGGATATTTTAAACACATTTTTCACAGTATTTACATTATATCTGCGACCGTGAATGTCACTTGATCGGTAAATCCGGTCTAACTGCTATAGCCCGGTTAGACGGATTTGCGAACGTGATTTTCACGTTGATGTTTTGTTTTTGCTGTGATGTTGCGGATCGGTCGTGTGGGATAGCCTGGATGCAATGCTAGTACAGTTGTGATTGTATTATGTACATTTGATATTGCGGGGCGAGCGTCCGACATGTGGACTGCCGTCACTGCCTGATTGTATTATTATTTTGGGGCACGACCTGGTTGCGGTCGATGTACCCGTTGTATGTATATTTTACTTTCTGTACTAGGATTGCCCCGCGGAGGGGTGCACGGATAGCCGGGTTCTGGAAGGCAACAAGCCCGCATCTCATGGCGTTGAGACGGAGGGGGCTTCACTCTAGGATTGGCGGGCTATTTGCCGCACTCGTAGGGGGTACAGGTTGACCCAGGAGGGGTGCCCAAGTTACCGGATTCCGTGAAGTGCTGGGTGGTCCATTCACGTTGCTGAAGGGGGCTGCCTCGCTTCAGGTTTTGGCGGGTAACTTGCCGCGCCCGTAGGGGTCTAGGTTTTCATTGCACAGGCTATCCACACGACCAGGGGAACGTCGGGTTTCAGCAGTGGCTCTGTGAAACCCGGGGATCCCAGATATCTGTATTGTTTCTGTGATGCTGTACATTTCTGTGATGTTGCATTTTATTCACGCCTTGAGCGAAATACTATATATTGGTATATATATTAGTAGATGTTGTATATGTTTTACATCCGCGCTAGTCCAGTCCCCGCTCTGTCGTTAGTTAGCTAACCTAACGGGTAATGACGGGACCCAGTGGCGAATGCGGATGGCATATACGTACATCAGTATATTTTCGTTCTTTGTGGTGTGATCAATTGATGGGACTGCGTTGATTCGGATCAATGCAAGTTAAAAACAAACCTAATCTGATGTTGTTGGAACACTTTTTCAAAAAGCTGTTATTGCAAGGACGTTCACTTTTGTTTTGCATCGTGGTATTCATTTGGAATATCCTGCTCCTCAGTCGACGAGGCAAGGGCCGAGATCCCTTCACCGGGAGTGACCCCTTGGACAAAAGTTTGTGTCAGGGCATTAACTTCACTATAGCCGATTGCTTTTGCTTTGCACCGTGGTATTCAGTTGGAATATCCTGCACCCCATTCTACGGGGAAAGAGCCGAGATCCCTTCACCGGGAGTGACCTCTTTAGCGGAAGTTGTCGTCACTATATTTCTAAAAAGCTATCCGTTCCTTCAACGATATCAAGTTCATTACGTTAAAGGTTTTCGCCAGAAACCATTCGTAGCCCTCCGTCATTTCAGTTAAATATTCGGTAGTATTCAAGCTATGTATTTTGACCTCACGCCAAGGCATAGTGATTGGTAGCTGCCGGGTATTTATCTGTTGCATAGATAGATGCGTTGGTTTGGGACAGTCGTACTACTATTTTGGCCTACGTCAAGGGTATGTACGGGTGGGTTCAGATTAATCTGGATAATGACGGGCAGAACTTGACATGTGACTTATGATATTTTGACCTCACGCCAAGGTCATAAGAGCATGGGGCAGAAATCACATCGGGAGTTTCAAAAGAACTGAAACTTGCCAGATATGCGCATACCTTCTGGAGTGTGATACCGTGAGCGGATTCCGTCACGTTATCATGCGATGATAGTTGGATCCCGATTCCCACTGATGAGTTAGTTTACTCCTCGGGTGACCCCGACTAATTCTTCTTTCAGGTTTGGAGGAGAATTTGAGGTACAGTGGGAGGATTCCAGATTAGATAAATTGGTAACCATTCTGATCTAGGTTAGAGTGCACGCTGAGTGTTTCTTTTCTCTCTCTCTCTGGCAGCGACCATTTGACCCGACCCTAAGACTTTGACTCAGTGACCAAGTTGACCGAACCTTCTTAAACACCGGCTTTTGGATTGTCAGAGTTGCAAACCTCATTGCCACTCCTACTTTTACCCTTTTCTCCAGGACACCCCGTATTACTACGAACGTCCACTTCCATTGGACAAAACCATCGTATGGTTAGATACGAACTCGAAAGAATTTATTCGAGGATGGTTTCCGGTTCTGGAGAAAACGGATAGGATTATTCAGTTGTCTTTTTCTTTTACCCTCTCTCAGGTTGCGAGTACTCCTTGGTTTAGGGGTAGTACACCTATTACGCAAATTGGATTGTCTTCTTCCAAACCTTAGGCTGGTGCCGACCGGTGGGGAATGAAGAAAACCAATTAGCATAACGATGGTGTGCAGAAGGTATTAAGTTAAGACAAAGCAAGGGATTAGTAAGAGGGCAAAGTAAATTGCAACAGATATTCACGACCAAACCAGGTAATTCGTTACCACTCCCACATCACCTTTGTATTTCTCCAGGACACTCCGTATCACTACGAAGATCCACAGTTTATTTGGATACTCCATCGTATGGTTATATACGAACTCGAAAGGAACTTGTTCCAGTTCGGGGATGGATTCTGGTTCAGGAGAAATAGGAATAAGATTTATTCAGGTGTCTTTTATCTTCACCTTCTCTGGCATTGCGAGTGTTCCTAGGATTGGGACATTACACCCATTATGCTTATTGGATAGTCTTCTTCCAAACCATAGGCTGGTGCCGAACGGTAGGGAATGAAGAAACCCATTTGGCCTAAAGGGGTGTACAGAAGGTAAAGACTAAAGACATATGAAGGGATTTGGAGAGGTGGCAAAGAATTATACGGTTACAGTCGTGAATCTGGAAGAGGCATTACTAGGAATACCAGGATACCCCATCGAAACATTTCAATGTTTCAGTTTCACTGTGTACAGTTAAAGGAAAACTGATTTCCCGATTAGATACTTACTCCAGGGTATGTATTTACCAGGTACGATTCTCACATCTGTATGGTTTTACAGATGATGAGTGGGAGTAAGTTATTGGGAATTGGGTGATTATCCTCATTATATCGGGATTCGTTGTAATCAGTGATATTTGAGGAAATCACCTGGGCTGTTTGCCGGTCGGCAAATATTTGGTTTTGAATATCCGCAGTTATGCACCAATTTCAAATTGATATATCTGTACGTCTATTTTCATAGAGTGAGATGTACCTTTTTGAAATTATGTCTATGACATTTACCTATATCAGTGGATGGTTAGGTAAGGAGCATTAAACAGCGGTGTAATTCTTCTTAACCATAAGTACAGTTTTCAACCTACGACACACAGTGAATGAGTTATCAGACTCAAGGGACTTATACAAAGGATTGTATGTTGTCCAGGGTCCATCAGGACAGAGGGGTTGGTCCTCGTACTATATTCGGTTTACTTATGACTTCTCTGGTTTTTAGACAGGTGTTTCGTGGAAACACAGGGTCCGAATTTGGAGAAGTTATAGGTATTTGAATAGAGTAGAGAACCAGGAGTAGCAAGTATCGGGATTCTTCAAAGTGATCGAAGATGTAGATACTTGTATATGGTATTCAGTTGATAGTAGTGATTAAGAGAAATTGCTTCTCTTTCAGGTTACTCATAATTGGAAGCATTCCTAAGTTGAGTAACGCTGATCGGCCTCCTTCCATTTAGTTGACATGCACTGGAGACAGCTGCATGATTTGAATCTGGTTCAATTAAATCAGTGCCTCTGGTTCTACATTGGATATAGAACAGTTCATATCTTAACGATGTTAAGGTACGGGGAGTTGTCCGGTTTATGATTAAAACCAGACACTGGACAACTCAAGGCACGTTTCTGTAATGACTGTTTGTGGGTTGACCCAGGCTATGACGAGGGTTGATTTTCTACCATCTGGATGAACAATAGCGATATTGTTCTAGACTCGCCACAGTTTTATTAAAAATGGATTTTTTCAGAAAAACAGTAGTGGGAGTATGGTAGAACTGGAAGTGATTCCAGAACCACAAACGATTACTGAAGATTTGATAAGGAACCTAAAGATTCAATCTGAATTGACATTCCATTGGCCACTCCGCAGATAAGGTGGGTAACTTTAGGCACCCGAGAGGTACTCCGGTAGCCTCAAGGACGGTGACAGGGAAGTTCTTGTTTACCCACAATTGCCATTGCTGTTGTTCCAGGTTACGAGACCCGGCGGGAGGATGAGTATAGCGTCGTTCTAAACCAGTTTTAGAAGTGTACGTCTATATGACTCTGCCAGAGGGTTGTCGTAGTCAGTGGGAGCAGCGGAAGCATTGGTGGACATCAGGTTGCTTGTGTCTATAGACTAGAGCAGATGTAGCGGAGATAGATCATCTATTTCTGACGTGACAGTCATGGGTTTGACTTTATCAGAATAGGGGATGGATCTGTTGAGAAGGTAGTAGGGTGTGATATCCTGGTATTTGGATGATATAGACAGAGTAGGAAAAGAAACTCCTACACTACGATCGGTTATACTTTGGTCGTCACACAGTTGTTTCTCCACAAAGGAAATGGATTTTATATCAGACATACTGGTTACTAGATCTATGGTCTTAGATCTAGATTTGGGTGGTTTCCCAATCAGGGTACTTGACAGCATTCTAAGAGTATTTAGGATGGACGACTCCTGGCACGGTAGTGTACCTGCAGGTAATGGAGTCACCCTCTCCAAAGGTGTCTTACAGACTAAAGGGGAGAGGGACGGGCATGATTGGCAGATCACTTGCTCAGGCAATTGAGTCAATCGTGAGATGTCAAGTACCACACCAGATGTTGTTCTTGCACTAGATGCAATAAGTTGACATTAATCCAATCCTGGAGAAACAGTCGGAAGCAGTTTTAGAACATAAGTGGATGTTCTAGGGAGATGATAACGACAGCCTCATTCAGGAGACAGTTATCATTCCAGGCTTCCAAGGTGACATGGACGACAAGGAGGTTGTCAGAGTTATAGTTTTCCTTCTGATGAGGGGCAGTATTTTGGACAGGTGGTCCAAGGCAATACTGAGGGAGGCATGGCGCGCAGGACACTGATTAAGTTCAGTTGTCAATACAGTCTAAGAAGTTTGGATTTGGAGTTCATTTATGAGCTAGGTCCCATCAGACATCCAGACATATTCTGAGACAGGTATTGCTCTTTTCGGGAGATGGGTTTCTCCGCGAACTTGAGATATAGAGAGACATAGAAAGAAACAACTAAGCGGATCCACTCACTGAGGCTATTCCTCGAACACAATAGTTCCGCAAACGAGCTTTGTGAGACTGACTAGTAGAGGAATTGGATGTTCGGTATCACACGGGCTGTGAGTATGCGACATCGCAATAATTAGCCTTGAGTGCAAGTGGGAGATTGTTGGAGGTAGTGCCCTCAGAGTCAATTATTAGGTCACAGGTACGTGATTGTAATGATTGAGGGAGGACCTATCCCGGTAGGACAGTCTTACTCGAGATGATAGTATGCTATCTGGTTTACCTTTATCATCGTGTACTGCTTTAGGTGACCTGACACGTCGCTATTACACGTTGATAGAGCCCTTAGGATTCTTGCTTGACCACCAGCAGTATGAGGGCGATCATATAAGTGGGAGCTGGGGTCTATAAGCTTATCCTTAAAAGGTCCCTAGTCGTGAGAGTTTCGAGACAGGGCATCGATTCTCCATAGTAGACTAGTGTATACAGTCGAGACCCCGACGAGGGGCGGTGGCCGGTCTCACAAGCCACTGGTGTCAGTTGAATCACCTAAGATGTATACAGGTGCTCATTGGGTTATGAGTACACCGAACAGGACTCGCCGGGAACATGCTAGTTGGTCATATACCAGACGTCAGATGGCAGTTCCCTGGTGACATGTGTGCAGGTTAGTTCATCGACCTGGGGATCGTCATTTGTCTCGTGTGAGTTCCCACTGTACTTTGATTACTACCCTACCACGGCTCAAAGGAGTCGTGCAAACAGGTTTTAGTTAGGTACAGTCCTGAGCCACATGGGGGCAGTGAGCGTATCTTCAGGGGTTCGTCTCTCCCGGTATTGGGGGTGAGGTCGTGCTGTGTCTAGGAGAGCCATTACACAAAGTCCTTGGCCAAGGCAAGGAGATTTACTGGTAGGTATTCCAGTAGTATCTCAGGGTGTTCTGGGCTACACTCCGACACGACTTGTACCGCTTTTGGGGGTCTGACTTTTACCAACCCCCTAGGCCCGCCATGCGATACTCATAGACGAACGGACCGGACTGCACGGATATTGTCACTGACAGGCTCAGTAGGGTTGTCAGGCTGAGTTCACTCACAGACGTCCCTTTTAGTCAATACTTGGTAGCCCGTTACGTATTGGCTTATACCTCTGACGTGCTAGTGGTTAAATCCACAACCGAGGTGTTGACGAGTCTTTAGAGTCCCCCACATTCTGTTACTCAGCTTTCGGGCGAAAGGTTGTAGAGGCCGTATGGAGATATGGCAAGGTCCGATCAGATACGTGCGGTATTGCACGGATCAGGATCGGACAGTTTGTACTATAGGCCGTATGGTTATATGGCAGGGTTCGATCAGATACGTGCGGTATTGCACGGATCAGGATCGAACAGATATTACTAGCCGGTTTTGGTATAAGCCGGATCCTAGTATAGTACAGTGGAGATTTTGTCTCATTGCATTTGTATTTCGGTCGGAATACAAATGTGGGTGTGTATGCACAGCATCGGGGTTTTCCTGTAATTTATTACGGGACCAGTTTTCTGGAGTTGCCAGTTTGCTTTCCGTTTCGGCCGATTTTCATTGTTCCGTTCATTGGCCGAAGATTGGTGGAGGAGGGCTTATTTGCATTGTTGCAAATAAGCATTTGTGGAGGAGGTCTTTGCATATTATCATGTCATGATACTTGTCCCATCATTTGACTTCATAAACTCATGATTGCTTGACTTTCTTTATCATCATGGTTTTGGTGATGGTTGTTGATGATGAGAGATGGTTGTTAGTTGAGTGTTGGTTTTGCTTTGTTATCATTTGGTTCATATGATAACCATTCCTCTCTCTCTCTTGTTTTGAAATGAGAATGGCTCCCATTTTTTTGAGACTCCTCTCTCCATTCTCACTCTCCTACTCTTCTAGTGTTGGCCGGCCACCATGAGGGTGGGTTGCCCATTTTTGTAGTGGGGATTTTTGCTCTCTTGATGTTAGAAAAATCCCCAAGTTCCTCCACATTGTTCTTGTATCATCCCTCCACCTAAAATGGCATCTCCATGAACCCCAAAGTGAGACTTGAGGACTACATATTCTACAGCGAACCTTGGGCACGTCGAGTAGCCGGCTTCGTGCCCGAGTTGCCTCGGCATTGAGGTGGGAGCCCGTAAAAGAAGTAGGCGATGTGGTGCACTTCCGGCGACGAGGAGGAGACGGGACATTCCGCAGGAGATCGGGACGATGACGAGAAGACCGGAGGACTTGGATCGTCGGTATATCTCTAACCCATCTTCTAGTTAGCTTAGACTTGTTAATGGTTACGATCCGGGTGTTTAGTGCGCGGTGGTGCCGGTTTGCTAAGTCCGCAAAATTAAAGTTATTCACCGCTTCCGCATTTGGCCGTCGGTTTGACGGCCGGGGCGCCGCCGTGCACTTACACAACCACATATCTTAACATACTTAAGAGATGGTCTCTTCCCTTTCTATATCTCATATGGAGTGGTAGGCACTGATTTAGTAGGAACCATATTCAATAGGTGTATGGCTGTCTCAAGCGCATACCCCAAGAAGGAAATAGGTAACTCAGCATTGCTCATCATAGAGCGCACCATATCTAATAGGGTGCGATTCCTCCGCTCCGATACACCGTTGTGCTGTGGTGTATAGGGAGGAGTAAGCTAAGAGAGAATCCCATTCTCTTTTAGATATTCTAGGAACTCATTGCTCAAGTATTCTCCTCCTCGATCAGATCGAAGGATCTTAATACTTTTGCTCGTTTGGTTCTCTACTTCGTGCTTATATTCTCTGAATTTCTCAAAAGCTTCAGACTTGTGTTTCATAAGGAACACATGTCCGTATCTTGAGAGATCGTCAGTGAATGTAATGAAGTAGGAAGAACCGTTCCTGGCATGTGTAGATATGGGACCGCATACATCACTATGTACCAGTCCTAAGAGTTCCTCAACGCTTTCTCCGTGTCCACTAAACGGAGTTTTGGTCATTTTGCCTTTGAGACATGAATGACAAGTTTCATAAGATGATAATTCGAACGGATTCAAATATCCAACCTTATGTAACTTAGCTAGCCGTGTCGCATAGATATGACCAAGTCTACAATGCCATAAGTAGGATTCATTCATTTCTGAACTCTTCGTCTTATGTGTGTTTTGTATATTAAAGACTGTAGTTTGATTGAGAACGTATATGCCATTATGTAACGAGCCTGATCCAATCAACTTTTGATCTAGGAAGATGTTCATAACATTATCCTGTATTACAAAATTATATCCTTCTTTACTTAATAAAGAAACTGATATAATGTTGCACATCATGTTCGGTATATAATAGCACTCGTTCAGAATTAATGTATTACTACTTGGTAATGCTAGGTGATATTCGCCAACTGCTTTGGCTGCAATATTCGTACCATTCCCAACTGTTACGGAATGATCACCATTTCCCAGTTCTCTACCTTTACGTAGCCTACGTACCAAATTACATATGTGGGATCCCGATCCGGTATCTAATACCCAGGACGTAGAGTGAACTGAGAAACAGTTCTCGATAACAAACACACTCGAAGAAGAGGCATCAACATGCTTGTTCTTCTTTTGGGCGGCGTGAGAATCCAGATATTCTCCTATTCCCTGTTCAGTCTTATAATACTTATAAGAAAGAACAGGACCAACGTTTCCCTGCACAGTATAATAAGCGGGTTCAGTCAATACATCCATATTATTATTTTGATTAAGGCCTGACATGGTCGCTACCTGGAGAGAGAGAAGGAAAAACTTTAGCGTATGCTCTTGCAAAATTAGATTGGTTATTATCTTATCTAATAAGGATGTCTCCCACTGTTTTTATCAAATCTTACTTCAAACCCTAAAAGGAAAGACTAGCCGGGATTAATTACACCTTACAAGTTCGTCAATCTTTCAGCCAGATCAGTGTTGGTACTTTGAGGGAGGTTCCCCATGCTTTCGCACGGACCTAATTAAAATAAACCTCGTTTTCCCAGAGGCTTAACCCCGTAAACACCTTTCTAGTCACCTACTTGATCGGTTAATTGTCCTGTGTAAAATTCTCCCAGGAGTAACTTTTACTCGCAGTGGGTATCAGGATCCATCTATCTCATAGAAGGTATGCAATCTCATTGCAAATTTCAACACTTGAAATTCCCGATAATGCTTTTTCCCCTAACGTGCTATGACCTTGACGAATGCCAACAAACCATAGTCCGCTAGTCAAGTTCAACCCATACATTTCTTGATTGAATTAAACCCAGCCACACGTCCCTTGACAAAAGCCAATAAAGGCGTATGACTACCCTAACCCAATCACATCATATGCTACAGATAAGCAATAGTTAGCTACCGCACACTACGCAAAAGCCAACAAACGCCGCATGAATACTAAGTATTACGTATCTGAAATGTCGGAGGGCTACGCAGGTTTTTCAGAAAACCATGAGCGTAATGAACTTGATATCGTTGTAGAAACAAGTGATTTTGAAAAGGAGTGTTTTTAGGCTTTTCTAGTTTCGCTAAAAAGGTAACTCCCGGTGAAGGGATCTCGGCTCTTTCCTCATCGAATAAGGTGCAGGGTATATCATATATACCGCTATGCAAAGCAAGAACTATCGAAGCTGTCAAAAACTAAACCGCGAGTTTGTAGCATCTGCCAGTTTTGCTAAAGAGGTCACTCCCGGTGAAGGGATCTCGGCTCTTTCCTCATCGAATAAGGTGCATGGTATATCATATATACCGCTGTGGAAAGCAAGGCTATAACTACCCTTTTTATAAAGTTTTGATTCTACAACATCTTTAAGGTTTCTTTTCTTTTATTAATCTCATTAATAAATCCCATCAGTTATGCTTCCTAAGCATCACAGAAGAAACGAAAGCTGTAATATTTATATATCAATATATATATATATATAGTATAAGCATTCGTCTCAGGCGGTAATATGATCTCATCACAGAACATTGCAGTAGAAGATAACATATGAAATATTGGATATACTAGGACATCCGTGTTTTACATCGAGCCTGTATAAAACATGGATTCCACGGTCGCGATGAATAGCCTAACCCACATCCTTAGACCCCTACGAGAGCGGCAAACAACACTGCAAATTCTAGGGTTAGGAGACCCAGTCACGACTCCTCGAGATGGCCTCCCACTGGACCCTAGAACCCGGTTACTTGTGCTCTCCTCCTTGGGTCTACCTAATGCGGAAAAGTAAATAATATACAATGGTGACATCATCCTCATCCCGGAAGTGCCCCAATAAAAGAATATTACATACAAATGAATTTTACATGAATGAAAATAAAAACCATCATCTCACATAAAACCCCCGGCTATTCAGAACACGACGATCCAATATAACATATCACAGCAACACATAATATCTCATATCATCAACGTAAGCAAGTATGCGTATCCCAACTGTCGTTGATGTATAGCAATGAAGCCGGTGATACACCACATACTACGCTTACGGTCACAGAAAAGAAAGTGTGAAACTACAACATTTGGAATCCACAATCATTTTAGACATCATAAATCCGAAATATCACATACTTCGCATTTCATGCCAAACTATATGAATTCCACATATTATATCACATTCCAGATAAATAGACAAAGCTAAACTTTCCGATCGAATAATCAAACACCCAAGAATTCCCAAATAGCTCAACACTTGAGCGGAGTTCAAAAATCCGAGAACATGTCACAGCCCCAGTGAACCAGCCATAGAAGGCTCAAACCAACGCCTCACATGTGGCAACGCCAAACTACCACAAACCCAAAGGTTCAGTGGAAGTTTTGACGGTCACATAATCGAGTTAAGGTTACGTTCTTCTAGAGGGTCCACAGATATGCTTGCATGTTTTTCCGAAAGTTTTAAACTCAAGAAAAATTCAACACTTGAAAGCTTTTCGTGTCGGGAAAAAGTGAGTTATTGATATCCATTCGAACATTTTAACACGTTCTAAATTATCTGGAAAACTAAACGAAATTAAACTTTCCGATCAAATCAACGAATACAAATGATCTTCAGAAAACTCAACACTTGACTAAGATTAAAAATTCCCAGAAGCATGTAGTAATAGCTACGGATGAACCCTAGAAAAAACAATCACTGACACCCAAGTACGGCCGCGGAACCGCCGCTAGAAGCATGTTAAGGCCGCGGTTCCACGGCGTCTTTAGGGCTATAGTGACCCGTTTTTCACAGTAATCCATAAAATCACGTGCTGAATTTTCTGAGTATTTTTAATGCAGAAAAAAAATCATATTTTTAAAAAAATTCCAGAGAGGGTTCAGAATACGACGTTTCGGGGTTCGATCAGACTTTTAACTTCGAATACATGTCGCCTAATGCTCTAGCTAGTCTCTGATAGCACTGTAGGGTTACTAGGCACTGTCATAAGGTTCTACAAGGCATCAACCATTCCCGATTTAAATTTTAGAAGTGCCAAACAACCCAAAGCAAGGATCTTTGCTAGATTATTAGGGTTAAACATGCAAGTAAACATCTTTACATCTAAGAGAGGGGGATTACAAGCTTTGTAGTTCGCTCCTTCGCTTCATAAGCTCCGAGTAGTAGTCCCTTTGCCGCAATCCATGATCTCCCGGACTCAAGAGAGGCTCCACAAGCCGAACGATCCATGCTTCCTTGAAGTCTTCCTTTTCGAAGATGATCTACTTTGAAGTTCCTTTAACTCAAGCACTCACTTCTCTAATCAAGTATTAGACAAGTGAACACCCTAATCTAAGTGGATAGAATAGATGAGGATGATGAAGAAGGATTTTAGCTCTCTTTTATTTTCTTAATCTCACACTAATTCATCACAAAACCAAAAGCTAGAAAGCTTTTGAAGAAAGAAGAAGAAGATGAATTCTTTTGTGATGAATAATGAATTGTTATCATGGTTACAAATGAACCTTGAGTTAATAATATCAAGTATTAACTCATGTAGAGAATAGACTAGGGTTAAGTGTTTGGGTTGGGTTAAATAATATCTCCACAAATATCAACACATAATATCTTAGCTTAAAACAAAACAATAGTTTCTAGAAGCTTCAAGAAAATACTAACCCAAATCAAACCCTAACCATGTTTAATCTCCACTAATCATGTTGCATTTGTAATCATAACTTGTTACAATATTATATATCACATATATAATATATTTTTGTAACAAAGGAAAATAATACAATTAACATATATCGCATATATATCAATGTATTATCCGATGAGAAAATGAATCAATAAAGCGAGCCAATATTAGATAATGTAATGTAATATATCACATATATAATTATACATTAAATTATCGAATCAACACTTGATACGACAATCCGGCTATATCGCATATAACCGACTAATATAACTTGTACCGATTTATCGAATCAACACTTGATCCGATGACCCAACTGATATCAAATATCGCGAGAATAGAATACGGTATCTCATATCGTATTATTCTCGGTCCCGCACATATCACATATGTGCTCCTACTCCGTTTTGCCTGAGTCAAGAAACCTATGTGTATGACTCTAAAGAATCGTCAATACGCCGGCAGTAGGTGATGATCATATCAAACACCCACAAGCTGCAAGCGGTCAGCTAAACGTAATAGCCACCCAGGTATTGAGCGATCAGAAGATCAACAAGCAAGCCTGTACATTCTCCTGTAAATCCAATCAGTAACACTACCGTACAGTCCGGTCTCTTCGTCTGATATGTCGCATATCCAGTCTAGGGGTGGTATACGTCAGACCCCAGTAACCGATAAGTCATGTCTATATGAGGCTCATAACAGGTCGAGAAACTACTGATAACACTTACCAGTAGCACTCTAGATCAGGCCTGGCCAGGGACTTCCAGTTATAGCCAATCGAACACAGCACAACATCAACTCCCTATACCGGGAGAGACGAATCCCCTCCTATCGCTCATTGCCTCCATATGATTCAGGACTGTACCCAAAAGCCACCGTTTTGCATGCTCTCTTAAACGTGGTAAGGTGGAAATCAAAGCACAGTGGGAATCACACAAGACTCTATGACGATATCGGGTCTACAGACTACCCTGTACCATTGTCACCAGAGAACTGCCATCTGACGTGAGGTATAATACCATCTAGGAGTTCTCGGCGAGTCCGTTCAGTGTACCCAGTCTCCACTGAGCACCCGTACACCATATTTGATGTCAAACACCGATGGATATGGGATCATCCATCGCCCATCATATGGGTCAAGATGCGTATACGCTAGTCTACTCTGGTGTATCGATGCCCTGTCTCGATACACCCTTGACTAGGAACAGTTATAGGATGTACTCGTTGACTACCCTGGCCCCACTAGTATAATCTCATCATAGTCCCAGTAGTCGAGTACATATCCTAAGGGCTTTATCAACATGTGAGAACAAGACAGTAAACTAATACAAGTCAACATGTTAAGATAAAGTGAAACCAAATAGCATACTATCATGACGAGCAAGAAAGTCCTCTCTATATATATCCAAGCATCCATTATAATATACATCATATGTACAACAATGGCCTTTAGGGCATATACATAACTAAGAGACATCAAAACAGATGTTCCAACTCCGCCATGCCTGCTTTAATCCGTAGATGGATTTAATCAGCTTGCACACATTTCCGCTGCTCCCACTGTCTACGAAGCCCTCTGGCTGAGTCGTGTACACGCTTTCTTCTAAATCACCATTTAGAAAGGCGGTCTTAACATCCATTTTCCAGATTTCATAGTCATGGTATGCAGCAATGCAAGTAGGATCTGGATGGACTTAAGCATAGCCACTGGAGAGAAAGTTTCGTTATAGTCCATACCTGGTCGTTGACAAAAACCCTTTGCAGCAAGTCTAGCTCTAAAAGTCTCAACTTTTCCATTTATACCAAGTTTCTTCTTAAAGATCCATTTGCTCCCAATGGGTTTTTCCCCTTCAGGAGCAACTTTCAAAGTCCATACTTTTTTGGTGTACATGGATTCTATCTCAGATCGCATTGCATCCAGCCATTTCACAGAGTCACCACTCGTGATGGCCTGCTCGAAGCTAGTTGGGTCATCATCCTCCATGATGCAATCCTCGCTTCCACCATCAATGAGAAAACCATAGTATCTCTCAGGTGGATGAGGAACCCTGCTAGATCGGCGGAGAGGCCGAGGTTCGTTGGGAACTACCGAATCCTCTGGTTCCACCAAATCTTCTGTCATAGTTTGTATAGCTGGAACTTCTTCCAGTTCTGCCTCCTTGCCACTAATTTCTTTTTCAAGAAATTCCTTTTCTAAAAAGGTGGCTTGTCGAGAAACAAACACATTTTGTTCCTCGGCGTAGTACAAGATATACCCGTGCGAATGTTTAGGATATCCAACAAACTTACACAGAAAAGACCTTGCCTCGAATTTGTCCGGACTTTGTGTTTTCACATATGCCGGACAACCCTATATCTTAATATAATTAAGATATGGTCTCTTTCCTTTTCCATATCTCATATGGAGTGGTTGGCACGGATTTGGTGGGAACCATATTCAGTAGGTCTGCAGCTGTCTCCAGTGCATGCCCCCAAAAGGAAATAGGTAACTCAGCAGTGCTCATTATAGAGCGCACCATATCTAATAGGGTGCGATTCCTCCACTCCGATACACCGTTGTGCTGTGGTGTATACGGAGGAGTAAGCTGAGAGAGAATCCCATTCTCTTTTAGATAGTCCCGGAACTCATTGCTCAAGTATTCTCCTCCTCGATTAGATCGAAGGATTTTAATACTTTTACCCGTTTGGTTCTGTACTTCGTGCTTATATTCTTCGAATTTCTCAAAAGCTTCAGACTTGTGTTTCATCAGGAACACATGTCCGAATCTTGAGAGATCGTCAGTGAATATAATGAAGTAAGAGGAACCATTCCTGGCATGTGTAGACATAGGACCACATACATCACTATGTATCAGTCCCAAGAGTTCCATAACTCATTCTCCGTGTCCACTAAATGGAGTTTTGGTCATTTTGCCTTTGAGACAAGACTGGCAAGTTTCATAAGATGATAATTCGAATGGATTCAAATATCCATCCTTATGTAACTTAGCGAGTCGTGTCGCATTGATATGACCTAGTCTACAATGCCACAAGAAGAATTCGTTCATTTCTGAACTCTTCCTCTTGTGTGTGTTTTGTACATTAAGAACAGTGGTTTGATTTAGAACGTATATGCCTTTTTTTTAACGAGCCTGATCCAATCAACTTTTGATTCGGGAAGATGTTCATAACATTATCCTGTACTACAAAATTATATCCTTCTTTACTTAGTAAAGAAACTGATATAAGATTGCATATCAGGGTCGGAATGTAGTAGCATTCGTTCAGAATCAATGTATGACCATTTGGTAATACAAGGTGATATTCACCAACTACTTTCAGAATCAATGTATGACCATTTGGTAATACAAGGTGATATTCGCCAACTAGTTTGGTTGCAACATTTGCACCATTCCTACTCTTACGGAATGATCACCCATTCCCTGTTCTCTACCTTTCCTTAGCCCATGTAACATATTACATATGCGGGATCTCGATCCGGTATCTAATACCCAGGACGTAGAGTGAACTGAGAAACAGTTCTCAATTACTAACACACCCGAAAAAGATGCATCAACTTTCTTATTCTTCGTTTGGGTGGCGTGGAAATCCGGATATGTCCCTATTCCCTGTTCAGTCTTATAACAATTATAAGAAAGAACAGAACCAACGTTCCCCTGCTTAGTATAACAAGCAGGTTTGGTCAATACATCCATATTATCTTGATTAAGACGTGACATGGTCGCTACCTGGAGAGAGAGAGGAGAAAACACTTTAGCGTATGTTCTTGCAAGATCAGATTGGTTATTATTTTATCTAATCAGGATGGCTCCCACTGTTTTTATCAAATCTGCCTTCAAACCCTAAAAGGAAAGACTAGCCGGGATTAATTACACCCTACAATTTCGCTAAACTTTCAGCCAGACCAGAGCCGCTTTGAGGGAGGTTCCCCGTGCTTTCGCACGGACCTAATTAAAATAAATCTCGTTTTCCCATAGGCATAACCTCATAAACACCTTTCTAGACACCTACTTGATCGGCTAATTGTAAAGTGCAAGACTCTCCCAGGAGTAACTCTTACTCGTAGTGGGTATCGGGATCCAACTATCTCATAAAGGTTAAGCAATCTCATTGCAAATTTCAACACTTGAAATTCCTGATAATATTTTGCCCATAGCGTCCTATGACCTTGACACAGGACAACAAACCATAGTCCGCTAGTCAAGTTCAACCCGTCATTTTCTGATTGAATTAAACCCACCCGCATGACCCTTGACGCAAGCCAACAAAGTCGTACGACTATCCTAATCCAATCTCATCTTATGTTGCAGATACGTACTAGTTAGCTACTGCACACTACGCCTTGACGCAGGCAAACAAACGTAGCACGAAAACTAAGTAGGGCTTATCTGAAATGACGGAGGGCTACGACAGGTTTTTCAGAAAACCTTTTGCATAATGAACTTGATATCGTTGTAGAAACAAGTGATTTTGAAAAGGAGTGTTTTTGAGGTTTTTACTAGTTTCGCTAAAGAAGTCACTCCCGGTTAGGGGATCTCGGCTCTTTCCATATCAAATAAGTGCAGGATATTTCATAAATATCGCAATGCAAAGCAAGAACTATAGAAGCAATCAAAAAACAAACCGAGTGTTGTAGCATCTGCTAATTTTGCTAAAGAGGTCACTCCTGGTAAAGGGATATCGGCTCTTTCCTTATCGAATAAGGTGCTGGATATTCTACAAGGAATACCGCTATGCAAAGCAAAAACTAGAGCTACCCCTTTTTTGAAAATTTGATTCTACAACATATTTTAGGTTTCTTTTCTTTCATTAATCACATTAATGATGTCCCATCGTTTATGCTTCCTAAGCATCACAGAAGAAACAAAAATACAACGCACGCTTATGCCATCCGCATTCGCCACAGTGTCCCGTTATGCACCGTTAGGTTACTTAACTAACGGCATACCGGGAAGGGACTAGCACGAGTGCAAAACATAAGCAACGTCTACTATATATCTCATATATAATATGTATCCATTCGTCTCAGAATCCACAGTGATCGCATCACAGAGCAGCAGAAGAAACATATGAAATATTGGATATGCTAGGAGGTCCGTGTTTTATTTGAGCCTGTATAAAACACGGTTCCACAGTCGCAATGAATAGCCAAACCCACATCCCTAGACCCCTACGAGAGTGGCAAACAATCCTACCAATTCTAGAGTTAGGAAACCCGGACTCGACTCCTCGAGTTGGTCTCCCACTGGACTCTAGAACCCAGTTACTTGTGCTCCCCTCCTTGGGTCTATCCTAATACGGAAAAGTAAATAATATACAACAATGGTGACATCATCCTCAACCCGGAAGTGCCCCAATAAAAGAATATTATATACAATGAATTTTACATGAATGAAAATAAAAACTCTCATCTCATATAAAAACCCCGGCTATTCAAAACACGACGATCCAATATAACATATCACAGCAACACATAACATCACATGTCATCAACGTAAGTAAATATGCGTATCCTAATTGTCGTTGATGTATAGCAACGAAACCGGCGATACACCACATATTACACTTACAGTCGGAGAAAAGAAACTGTCAAACTACAACATTTGAAATCAATAATAAGCTTAGACATCATATCCCAAAATATCACCTACTTTGGATTTCATGCCTAACTATACGAATTCCACATATTGTATCACATTCAAAAAAAAGCTAGACAATGTTAAACATTTCGATCGAATCAACAAAGAACCAAAATTACCCAAAAAACTCAACACTTGAGCGTAGTTCAAAAAGGTCCCAGAACATGCCACAGCTCCTATGAACCAGCCGTAAAAGGGTCAACCAATGCCTCACATGTGGCACCGCTGAACTACTACAAACCCTAGGGTTCGTGGCGGTTCTGACGGTCACATAATCGAGTTAGGGTTTTGTTCTTCTAGAGGGTTCACAGAATCTCTTGCATGATTTTCTGAAAGTTTTAAACTAAGGAAAAATCCAACACTTGGAAAATTTTCCGGCAAGGGTTAAAGTAAGTATTTGATATCCGTTCGAACTTTTTAACACCGTCTAAAGTAACCCGAAAAAATGTTAGAATTACGACTACGAAACACTCCGAGTTGCCTTTGCAGTAGGTTAACATCACATGAAAATATAGAAAAAAACAAGCAACACTTGAAACACCAAAACGCAGAGCCTGGAACACAGTACAAATTTCAACCCCAGACACCAATAAAAAACCGAGCAGGCCGGAATTTTACCCCATGTGGTCGGCCAAAATCCGAGGGTTTGGGTTGAAATTTTGTTTGTGTTCATGTTGCATCTCATACAATATTCTGCAGTTGTTTAAAAAAATTTAGAGCTCATATAAAAATCGACAGAAACTAGGTCAAAGTGTTTCAAGTTTCGGAGTCATTTCGGTTTCGTAATCCTACACAATCCGTCTAATTCTCTAGCTAGACTCTGATACCACTGTAGCATTCCTATGAACGACAGCAAAGTTTCGGGAGGTATCGTCCATACCATTTTCAAAATTTTACCGTTTTAAAGAACCCTAAACTAGAATCGTTAACTATAGAATTATACGAAATGAAACGTAAACTACTTTACATCTAAGTGATAACGAAATACAACCTTTGTAGACTGGTCCTTCACTTCAATAGCTCCTTGTAGTGGTCCCTTCGCTACGATCATAGAACTCCTGGACTCTTGCATGGCTTCTCAAGGTGAAAGGAACGAACATGCTTGAAGTCTTCAAGGCCGAAGATGATTTACGTCGAGAAGACACTAACTCAAGCTACTACTTCAATAATGAGAGATTAGTGATGTAACATTTCAAAAAAAATAAAATATTATTTTTGGGGAATTTTTATAATTTAATATTAATTTTAATGAATATTTTAATATTTCGGTATAATTAAATACCGATAAATGGGGAAAATTTGGAAATTATAGAAATTAATAAAAGAGGGTGTTTTATGTGAATTATGAAAATTTTAAGTTTTTATGACTTATTTAACACTATTTTAGTACTAATCGCGATTAAAAATCGCTTATCGCGCTTTAAGCGTGTTTTGTGCAAACATGCACCATGTCTTTTTTTCACTTGTTTCATTTTCCTACATGGATTTATATTCATTCTACATTCTTTGTTTTGGGGTTACTATTGAGGTGAGAAGGTAGATAGAAAAGAAAAAGAAAACAATAAAGAATGGGGTATGGGTGAGAGAGAGAAAGAGAGGGGTTAACATTGACTTTGGCATTTCCTCTCCCATTCCTTCACCCTCATCATCTCTCTCCCTCTTCATTCCCTGCTGCTGCTGCTGCTCCTTCTCTCTCCACTCTTCATCTCCCCAAAACTCCTTGATAAACACTTCAAAACCCAAATCCCATTTCACAAAAAAGATGCACAAGCTCACTAGCTACCCATGAACCAAGAAAAAGAAGATTTTGGGGACTTTGAGCAACTCAAGAAAATTCTTGAGTTGCCAAATGAGCTATTTTCTGAACCTTTAGCTTAGAATTTCCATTAATTTTACCCCCATGTTAGTTTAGAACCGATATTGTGTGGTTTTAGGAACTTTGGAAACTTTAAGATAAGGGTTAGGGTTTGAGCTGAACTAATAGTGAAATTAGGTTGTTAGAGGCTATTCCACCTCTGTGGTGGTTGATTTGAGACCCAAACCAGCAATTAGAACCCCGGAATACGGATTTAGAAAAGCCGATATCGGCAATTTGTGAATTCTGTGAGGGTTATATGAAATCTGCTATCACCCCTAGACTCTGAAAATTATTTTGCATACACAGAGGTACATGCAGGCACTTAGGAAGCTACCACCAAAACCCTAGCCCCTAACCCCAAATTCTGGCCGCAATTAAATCCATTCTGGCCGCAAATTGCGGCCAGACTAGTAAGGATTTGGCTCGTTTTTGTTCCATGGCTTTATCATTAGTAAAATAGACCCTTGGCATATGCAAA
This sequence comes from Agapanthus africanus, assembly GCA_030015575.1. NCBI lineage: Eukaryota > Viridiplantae > Streptophyta > Magnoliopsida > Asparagales > Amaryllidaceae > Agapanthus > Agapanthus africanus. Next base: position 160,040,303 of record CM057343.1, read on the forward strand.
ATTGTCTGACTTGACCTAGGGTAGAATCTGAAGACTTTTTCCTGAGTTGCTGTTTTAATTCGTGTTTTCGTTTTGCGTATTTTAAATTCTGGGTTTGTATAATTGCGTTTTACCTCGATTGCTTGGCATTTATATGACGATATCGAGGATTGTTTGATGGTTTTGAAAGCGTAGTCTATAGGTTCTAACCTATAAGCTTTTAAGCGTATCGTTTTGGTTTTCCGATGTGATTTTCATGTGCTTTTGCGATTGTGTTATCTTTGTAGGTACCATCATGTGGATTCCATACGATGAAGAAGATGAAAGCGATATCGACACCGACATGTAGGATGCAAGGTAAGTAGATTATATCTACGGTGGAAGTCGGGTGGATGGCGTATAGCACCCCCGTAGTTCGATATTTAGTATACTATAAATACTATATATATATATATATATATATGATAGCTTATAGCGTGTCGTGGATATTTGAGATGAGATTAGGTGTACTAGGGTTAGATTAGGGCGTAGGAGTAAACTAGTATAGTTCCTAGTTGCGAACCCTAGAATAGGCTTACACCCACACGCACACACCTACATATTCGTTATACATATACTTAGGTGACGAGGGTTGTGGATGATATTTGGGGATGAGTCGATGAGATTGGGCATAGTGCCATGAGATCGGTGATATATATTGTGATTCGTATTTGCGATACGACATGTGATTTTAGCAGGCCTTTGGACGTGTGTTTCATACACGTATTTATATTTATTTAGATGGATCGATTTGTACTGGACTTAGATCAGTACCCCAGATCTTGAGATATGATGATAAGGATACCTGATAATTGATGTGATGAATGTGATATTGACCCGTACCCAGATTTGGGATGTCGTACGACGGATTTACGTACGAGCTATATATTGATGATAGATCCGCACTCTTGACTTGAGGATGTTATATTATAGATATTGTGTCGTATGTGATACTATTGAGACGGGATCACCGACTAATATATATATATATATATATATATATATATATGTATGTATCGACTCAGATGTTAGGCGGTTTCCTTACCTTTCGTTTAGCCTGTTAGCTCAGCCCTATAGTTTAGTCTAGTTGTTAGACTAGATTCGATTCCTACCTATTTCAAAAACTAACGATTCGTGGGTATTTTAAAAGACAGGCCAAAGGATTCTACGGATATTTCAAAGGACGTATCTTTTCTTAAAAACACCGTAGCCCTTATTTCCAAAACACCGTGATTCGTGTTATTTCAAAAGGCACTACTGTATGACTTATATTAATATTAATTGCAGATTAGTTATCATTGTGTTTATCATTCAGCTCCCGCGCATTATAGCTGGTCGCTCCGCATTGCATACTTATATTGTGATTTCATATACCATTATTGATATCATGCTGTTAGGATACCGGCACTATTATCGATGATGCATATGTTCCACGTACACATGCTTGCCGGCTCACACACTTCATCATCGATAATTGCTATGTCACTACACTGTAGTACTGTTGCATTCAGGATATGATCTCTCGCATGGTATACTTGTGTACATACCCATTGTACACCCATATTTATATACATAAGTATTTGCATATACATAGATGATTCTGGCTTGATTTGGAGATTTGGGAACCGCAAGATATATCTTAAACTGTATTCATTTTTAAAATAGCGGTTCCCCTCAATATGTGTATATTACTATTCCATATTGCATGATATACCGATACGCTTACATTTCTTTTATATGTCGCATACATCATGCTTTATGAATTAACGCATTGCGATATGTTGTTTCCATGATATTTCTGGATTTGGGAACCGTGGGTATTTCAAAAGAGAGTATTTATTGTTTTAAAAATCCGGTTACCCTTGATATGATATTTCAGTGCGTCCACCATGCGTTTTCTCGGTTCTGAGATGTGTGCTTGAAACCCGATTCGAGGAGTTGGATGATCCGTTTGCGGGTTCATGGTGGACCCGGTATGGTTCCCCGGGGCGAGAAATGTTTTTCGTAGAGCAAACGATGAGCCTGGCAGGGTGGCGAGTACCTACCGGTGATTGTATTTAAGCTCGGCAGATATCCGGAGGATACCGACCGGAGTTGAGAGATGATATAGGCCGATCCGGACGGACGAGGCCCTATATATATAAAGATTTACGTGCCGATGCTAGGCACAGGTTTCATGATGTTTTCGAGCGTCGATGCTTGGCACTCAGGTTCCATGATTTTGATATGTCACGACCGCACATGTTGATTTACATCCTCATATTTCCATGCATATGTTTATGATATTTACGTGCATGATGCTTATTGTCATTGGGTGACACGTGGACGATTTCCACATACATATATTGACATTGATTATATTGATCATACCTCATATTTATGATATGTTATTACCTGAGGCACTACACTCATGTATAGATATTGCATTGCCACCTTATCATGCTTCAGACTTATTCATTTGAGGTTTATATATGTAACATTTCGGAAAATATAAAATATTATTTTTGGGAAATTAATTTTAAAATAATATTTTTCCCGAAAACTGCCGATTTGTGAAATTGGGGTTTTCGAAAAAGGGTATAAATATATACCAATAATTATGAAATAAATAGAAATTAAAATGATTTATTCATTTAATAATATAATTAAAGGATTTGGTATTTTTAAAATTTATTATACGCAGTTTCGATAAAAACCCGATTAGTGCACTGCTAATCGCGATTAAGCCAAATCCGCGTTTTTTACAGTTTCCATGGTTAGTGCACCATGACATGTCCATTTTTACACATGTTTCATTTCCTTTGGGCTTTAAATTATGGTTTTGGTGGAGAGAAAAGAAAAAGAAAAAGAAAAAGGAAAAAGTCAAGGGAGACATAATGAGTAGGTTAGGTGGGCTTTTGGAGAGAGAGAGTGTGTGTGAATTGTGAGAGAGAGGGAGGGGGCTGCTGCCATTTTTGAATCCCCATCATATTTTTCATCTTCCTCTTCATCTCCTCAACTCCAAAAAACCTCCACAAAAAATCTATTGATCCATCTCCAACCATGCACCAAAACCCTACACACCCTTCACAAATATTAATCCCCTCTTCAACCTCTACACGATGGACCGAGCAAAATGGGATTTTGATGACTTTGGGAAGTTAGTGCTGCCTAGAGTGGACTAGATGAGGTATAATTTCTTCCCTTTAGATTAGTTTTGTGAGATATCATGTTTAGATGTTGTTTTGTGCATATTAGTCGACATTGGGAAACCCTAGTGAATATTTGAGTGTTGGTTTGAATTGGGTGATTCCTAATAGCTGTTAACTAAACTTAGGTGCTGTTTAGTGACCTGGACCAGACCCTAGAAACCTCAAAACATGGATTTAGAAACCCGACATCGGATAAATGTGTGATCTGTGAAGGTGTTCTGGAATCTGGAGCAACCCGGGGCACCAAAAATAAAATTGAGCTGACAGTGAGTCGTGCAGCCACCTAGGAGGCTACCACCAAGACCCGAGCCCCTAATTCAAACCCATGGCCGTAGATTTAATCATTCTGGCCGCAATTTGCGGCCAGAGTAGGGTAGAATTGTTCCAGTTTTGTTCCAGGGCTCCTTTTGCACTAAAATAGACCCCTCCTATGTGCAGTTTTGGCTAATTGTCACCTGGGGAAAATCTGGAAGCATTTTGGTGTGTTTTAGGCTATGTTTTCCGTATTTTGAAATGCACTTTCTTGATATTTGGATTTGTATTTGGTTGTCGGATGTTCGTACATCGACAACAGGGGTCGTTTAATTGATTTGCACGTTTAGGCCATAGGTTCCAACCTATGAGCACACTGTGCGATGTATCGGTTTTCTGCCTCGATGTTAATACGTATTGCGACTGTTTATTATTCTAGGTACCCTCGCAAGGATTCCGAGGCGAAGGAGCATGGCGTCATCAATTTCGGCAAGCGAAGACCAGGTGAGTAGATTTATATCTACGGGGAGAAGTCGGGTGGATGGCGTATAGCACCCCCGCAGTCCGTGGTGATGTATACGAATACGTATACACACATATATTTATTATGTGTTGTTAAGATTATTGATGGTAATAATGGAATTATCAATGATAAGGATGTATTGGTTTGGTATAGTGCGAACCCTAGAGCAGTGGTTGCACTCACACATACACGTACATGTATACTTGCATACATTCTTTCATCTATCTGTGCGCATTTGGAGGTGTGTATATCTACACATGGGTATGGGACTATGTGTTCATATACGGGATTTGAGGCCGTGAGATTCGGCGATATGACAGAGTTCGTATTTGAGGTGCGACATGATAGTTTTAGCGGGCCTTTGGGCATGTGTTTTACCCCGCATTCATATTTATATAGATGGTATCGATGGTACTAGACTTAGATTTGTACCAGAGATAATGTGATATGATGGTAATGATACCCGATACATGATGAGATGAATGTGATATTGACCCGTACCTAGCTATTGGGATGACGTACGACGATTTACCGTACGAGCTTTATATTGATGTTAGATTCGCACTCATGACTCGAGGATGTTATATGATATACCGTATCGTACGTGATACTATTGAGGCGAGATCACCGACTATTGTATATATATATATGTATATCGACTCAGATGTAGGTGGTTTCATACCCTTCCTGTTTAGATTACTTAGTAGACATTAGACTGACCCGAGTCATACCTATTTCAAAACTAACGAATCGGGGATATTTTTAAAGATAGGTAAAAAGGGATTCTACAGGTATTTTCAAACGAAGTATCGTTTCTTAAAACACCGTAACCCTAATTTTATTAAAAACCCCGATTCGTCTTATTTCAAATGTCAAGGCTGCATGATATATTTATTGAGGCAGGTTCTTTAGTGTTGCGTGATTATTCGATTCCGCATATCCATGCTGTTTGCATTGCATCGCTTATATTGTTGATATATTTCAGTCATGCTGCTAGGAAACCAGCACCATTATCGATGATGCGTATATTCCACGTACACTTTTTTGCCGGCTCACACACTTCATCATCGATAATTTCCATGTCGCTACACTGTAGTACTGTTGCATTCAGGATATGACCCTTGCATGACATATTGATATGCTTACCTTTCTGCTATATGTCGCATACATGCTGCTTTCTGATTATACGCATTGAGATATGCTGTTTCCATGATATTTCTGGTTTTGGGGAACCGTGGGTGTTTCAAAGAGAATATGTAATTGTTTAAAAAACCCGGTTACTCTTGATATGATATTTCAGTGCGTCCACCATGTGTTTTCTCGGTGCTGAGAGCGACATGTGAAACTCGATTCGAGGAGGCGGATGAGGCCGATTGCGGGTACATGGTGGACCCGGTATGGTTCCCCGGGGCAAGAAATGTTTTTCGTGGAGTAGACGATGAGCCTGGCAGGGTGGCGAGTACCTACCGGTGATTGGTTGGACCTGGCGGTTATCCGGAGGATACTGACCAGAGTCGATAAATGGATATGGGCGTACTGCCGGGGCCGAGGGCCGATACCACAGACAGAGCCCGAGGGCCGATCCGGACTGACGGAGCCCGATATATGAGGATTTACGTGCCGATGCTGGGCACAGTTTTTATGATGTTTTCGAGTGCCGATGCTGGGCACTCCGGTTTCATGATTTTGACGTGTCGCGAGGGACACAGGTGGTTTATATCCTCATATTTCCATGCATATGCTGATGATATTTACATGCATGATGGTTATTGTCATTGGGTGACGAGTGGATGGGATCCACGTACATGCAGATTGATTTCATTGATTGTACCTCACATTTATGTTATGCTATTACCTGAGGCACTGGCACGAGCACTTGGCACTACACTCATGTATAGAGATTACATTGCCAGTTTAGCATGCTTCAGACTTATTCATATTGAGGTTTATGTATATCTGATCGTTTTGAACTAGGATGGGTCATACATTCGATCTCTGCTTGTAGATATTTTCTATTCACGAGTTGGCAACTCACCCCCGTTGTGCCATAGTTCTTGCAGGTTTTTGCCGTACAGATTCCATAGCGGCATTTCTGGCACACTGCTTCCTTATGGGTGACTTGCTTGGGTAGGTGGGTTCTTTTGTATCGGAACCGCCATTGTACATGTATTATTCATTGTATCTAGAAATTCCATCAACCAAAACTTATATATTGTTTCAGACTTAGAAAACAGTGTTGTATTATTTCGACCTTAGAGTCGCGCTTGTAGTATTATGGTTTTCTGGCTGTTTTGAGTTTCTTTTTGGGTTTTGATCCTCGCCCTTTGGCGTTGTATATTATATTGCTTGCGTGGTTGTGACCGTCGATTGACGAAGAGCTAGCTCCCGCTTGGGGATGCCTTTTATCATTTCATATTTATGTTATTCTTGTTGTACCCCGTTCGGGGCAAGTTTTTACAAAGGAAACTCTGCGGAAATTTTCAGAAAAGATTACACATTTTAAAAATGCATATTCGGCTTAGTTATTTAAAAACTTGATTTTCAAAACATGTTTTCTTTACCTCTTAAAACTAGTTTTTCCTTTATTTACTCCTTAAATGGTTTTAGATTTCTGGGCTTTTGGCTTACTTGGATCAGATGAAGTCCTATAGACTTCATAGGATTCAAGGGCCAGTCACGTGCTCTTTCGGGTCGTGACAAAGTTGGTATCAGAGCGCTAGGTTAACCTTGGTTCAAGTCTAAGTTTGACTATGTGGAGCCTTGGACGTTTATATATATATACGGAACTTAGGCTTGACCTTACGGAACTTAGACTTAGTCGAGGGGGTATTATACCCGAACTTTCGTCGTGTAGGATGACCCTTGGTTGATGGAATAGGTGACTTCAGTAGAGTGACGTACCATGGGTATGTTCCGTGGCATACTTACGACACACCACTCCGCTTAAGAAACCTTAGGATTTACATTTCCTTGCACAGTATTATATTCATTCCTATGATCTATCCTTGTCGATATTGGTTATGATTTTGCTGCCACGATTGCACGGACAGAGTTGGCTACGGCTCGAGTTGCGTCAGCATGAGCTCGTCGTGGACGAGGACTGACCAGGGCGTCATTCCAGAGACATCCGATTGCATATTGAGGTGTTGTCTTATTGTGTTTTCGCACCATGAGCGTTGGATTGATCGCTTTTACGAGATTTCCGGATGTGCTGATCGGTACCAGAGGATTGAGCCACTGATAGAGGCCAGCCAGGATGTGATGACGTTGATATTATTGCTTGTCCAGGATGATTGAGGCGCTGTTCAGCGTACGGACGGATGATCCAGTTGTTGCTGCGAGTGATGAGATATCGCCCAGATGATTGGAGCTACTGCAGCATGAGCATATTCTTAGAGATATGATAGTGAGTCGCTAGTCACCGAGGATTAATGACCAGGACATATGGTTCGTTCGCTTACCCCGATGCAAGGTCATCAGATAGATTGATTCCAGCTAGAGGCGACTTCACGCAGATTCGTTAAGAGTCGATTGAGACGATTGAATGTCAGGAACCTATATTCCAAGTTTAAGGTATTCGAAAAGACATGCAAGCGATTCTATGGACCCTCTAGAAGAATGAAACCCTAACTCGACATAATGACCGTGTGAAAGCCTTTGAACCTTAGGGTTTGCGGCAGTTCCGCGGTGCCATTAATGAGGCTTGGGTTTGCCCTTCTACGGCTGGACCACCGATACTGTGGTATGTACTCGATACTATTAAACTGTACCCGAAATGTTGAGCACTTGGGGATTATGAGGTTCTGACGAGTTGATCGGATGATTCGACATCATTCGGATATCATGTGATGGGACACTGCTTGGGAGACTCCAGATACGAGCGTAGCCGTTGGAGCGCAGTCTGTGTAGCCACGATGAGATGCGTCCGAATCAGTCGATATTGAAGCAGAGTGGAGTAAAGAGTTCACATGAGATTTCGACGAGATGATGTTCCACTCCGCCGACATCAGAGATGCGATATGCACGCTGAGGACGTGTTCGGCTAGATATCTTCTACTGAGTGATGAAGATACCGAGTTCGTGATTTCGGGTCCGTGTGAGGGACTTCGGATGGACCGTAGCCGAGGGCATTGCAGTGCGCGATTAGAGACGCGATGTCGAAATGGTCGATGATACAGACAAGCGGGACAAGAAGTTCGTGCGAGACGCAGACGAGCTGTTACTACACTCCGTTAAGATTAAAGGTCGGATATGCATACAGAGGCGTAGGGATGCGACCGGCCTCCGAGAAGATGTTGTACTAAGGACGCAGATGTCCAGAGAGCGAGAAAAGATTATGGCAGAATACCAGCCTCCGTACAGTTTGGCTTAGGCAAGATCAGAAGAGACCTTGAGTAGGATTCCTTCCAGTACACTGCTGCAATAAGATTCGCACCAGGAGCTGATGCATGATGTGCATTCAGAGGACCCGAGGTCGGCGCCAGAGATGTGCTGCTTTACGAGCGGTCATGAGGATTGACCGTGAGATGACCAGGAAAGTGCCAGAACGGAATCGTTCCTGTCAGCACACCTGACCGGGCCGATGAGCCGATGGATTGCGAGATTGGTAATCCACAGAGAAGATGAGGACCTAGAGACCGAGGATGCCATACTGTGAGCAGGAGGCAAGCGGATGTTCTTGTTCTGCCGGTTTCTAGGCGGACCGATTTATTTCTCGACATTATAGGAGGTGTACCTCGATGTCCTTTGTTGCGATTTACGTTTGTGATCTGAGTATCACGCTCATATCGCTTGGTTTTTAGTTTTGATGACGAGCTTCCTGATATTGATTTCGTGCACGATGGCTGCATCTACTGAGTATTTACATTTTGTGCATAGTTATTGCACTTGAGATATGTTTTTATACACCATGGTATTGGTTTTTGTTTTGTGCATGGTTATCGCACTTGATATCGGTTTTATGCCTTGGTTGCACATGTCTATGATTTTGTGGATTTCATATGGATGATTTGATTTTTGCACTGGGTATAGCTTATATGTGCTTGTAGTGCGTTGATATGCATTTTATGCACGCAGTTGCACACGTTTACGATTTTATACACCTTGGTATACTCGGTGTTGCTTTGATGCGTTCGAGTTATTGATTGTATTTCGTGCATTTGATACACCCGATGTTATTTCGTGCACTTTAGATGCACTTATATTGTTGTCATGCACACCCGTTGCAGTGGACAGATGCTTTCGTGCACACCCGTTGCACGTAGTTTTGGGTTTTGTGCTTATTGTGGCACCTGTATTTGGATTTGATTTCCATGCGCACCAGATGCATGTGATTTTTGGATATGCCTTTTGAGGCTGATTTTGGTTTTGAGCACTTTGCTTTCATGTTGGGCACTATTATGTGTAGTAGCCAAACAGGACTGATCCGAGGACAGTACCTAAATACTTAGCATGCATTAAAAATTTACCAAGAGGTTTTCGAAAAAGAGGAGCTATAGTCTCGTTATTTTCTACGTGTCCGTGAGCGACGCGAACGTTTATAAAAGGAGAACCTTTTGGGATATTTTGGAAACGACGGAACGTGTATTTAAGAAAACCCATATAGGCATATATTATTATTTTAAAATGAGCGTCCGTCAGCTATGCCGGGAGTTACGCGTTTCCGCGGCGATTTAGAAAAGATTTTGCATGTGTTTTATTCAGATTTTGGAGTTTTCAAGGATGCGTACTATACACGTATTATAGTATTTGACTAGTGTATATTGGATTCAGTAGTGGATTTCGAGATCTGTATCTCTATTGTAACTCCGAGGATATGGGTGCAAATCCGATGATTTGCGTAACGCTTGATGGAGTTGATTTTGAGTTTTGTACTTGTTTTTACGCGCACTTGACGCGCTGTGTTATTTCTGCGATTTCCATGATTTCGGAGCCCCGCTGTTTTGAGCCGATTATTGAAATGTTTTAGATTTTTGGGGTTTAAATTTAAATTCGGAGACCGAATTTATTTAAGGGGGGAAGATTGTAACATTTCGGAAAATATAAAATATTATTTTTGGGAAATTAATATTAAAATAATATTTTTCCCGAAAACTGCCGATTTGTGAAATTGGGGTTTTCGAAAAAGGGTATAAATATATACCAATAATTATGAAATAAATAGAAATTAAAATTATTTATTCATTTATTAATATAATTAAAGGATTTGGCATTTTTAAAATTTATTATACGCAGTTTCGATAAAAACCCGATTAGTGCACTGCTAATCGCGATTAAGTCAAATCCGCGTTTTTTTACAGTTTCCATGGTTAGTGCACCATGACATGTCCATTTTTACACATGTTTCATTTCATTTGGGCTTTAAATTATGGTTTTGGTGGAGAGAAAAGAAAAAGAAAAAGGAAAAAGTCAAGGGAGACATAATGATTAGGTTAGGTGGGCTTTTGGAGAGAGAGTGTGTGTGTGAATTGTGAGAGAGAGGGAGGGGGCTGCTGCCATTTTTGAATCCCCATCATATTTTTCATCTTCCTCTTCATCTCCTCAACTCCAAAAAACCTCTACAAAAAATCCATAGATCCATCTCCAACCATGCCCTAAAACCCTACACACCCTTCACAAATATTAATCCCCTCTTCAACCTCTACACGATGGACCGAGCAAAATGGGATTTTGATGACTTTGGGAAGTTAGTGCTGCCTAGAGTGGACTAGATGAGGAATAATTTCTTCCCTTTAGATTAGTTTTGTGAGATATCATGTTTAGATGTCGTTTTGTGCATATTAGTGGACATTGGGAAACCCTAGTGAATGTTTGAGTGTTGGTTTGAATTGGGTGATTCCTAATAGCTGTTAACTAAACTTAGGTGCTGTTTAGTGACCTGGACCAGACCCTAGAAACCCCAAAACACGGATTTAGAAATCCGACATCGGATAAATGTGTGATCTGTGAAGGTGTTCTGGAATCTGGAGCAACCCGGGGGCACCAAAAATAAAATGGAGCTGACAGTGAGTCGTGCAGCCACCTAGGAAGCTACCACTAAGACCCGAGCCCCTAATTCAAACCCATGGCCGCAGATTTAATCATTCTGGCCGCAATTTGCGGCCAGAGTAGGGTAGAATTGTTCCAGTTTTGTTCCAAGGCTCCTTTTGCACTAAAATAGACCCCTCCTATGTGCAGTTTTGGCTAATTGTCACCTGGGGAAAATCTGGAAGCATTTTGGTGTGTTTTAGGCTATGTTTTCCGTATTTTGAAATGCTCTTTCTTGATATTTGGATTTGTATTTGGTTGTCGGATGTTCGTACATCGACAACAGGGGTCGTTTAATTGATTTGCACGTTTAGGCCATAGGTTCCAACCTATGAGCACACTGTGCGATGTATCGGTTTTCTGCCTCGATGTTAATACGTATTGCGACTGGATTCTATGTACCCTCGCAAGGATTCCGAGGCGAAGGAGCATGGCGTCATCAATTTCGGCAAGCGAAGACCAGGTGAGTAGATTTATATCTACGGGGAGAAGTCGGGTGGATGGCGTATAGCACCCCCGCAGTTCGTGGTGATGTATACGAATACGTATACACACATATATTTATTATGTGTTGTTAAGATTATTGATGGTAATAATGGAATTATCAATGATAAGGATGTATTGGTTTGGTATAGTGCGAACCCTAGAGTAGTGGTTGCACTCACACATACACGTACACGTATACTTGCATACATTCTTTCATCTATCTATGCGCATTTGGAGGTGTGTATATCTACACATGGGTATGGGACTATGTGTTCATATACGGGATTTGAGGCCGTGAGATTCGGCGATATGACAGAGTTCGTATTTGAGGTGCGACATGATAGTTTTAGCGGGCCTTTGGGCATGTGTTTTACCCCGCATTCATATTTATATAGATGGTATCGATGGTACTAGACTTAGATTTGTACGAGAGATAATGTGATATGATGGTAATGATACCTGATACATGATGAGATGAATGTGATATTGACCCGTACCTAGCTATTGGGATGTCGTACGACGATTTACCGTACGAGCTTTATATTGATGTTAGATCCGCACTCATGACTCGAGGATGTTATATGATATACCGTATCGTACGTGATACTATTGAGGCGAGATCACCGACTATTGTATATATATGTATATCGACTCAGATGTAGGTGGTTTCATACCCCTCCTGTTTAGATTACTTAGTAGAAATTAGACTGACCCGAGTCATACCTATTTCAAAACTAACGAATCGGGGATATTTTTAAAGATAGGCAAAAAGGGATTCTACGGGTATTTTCAAACGAAGTATCTTTTCTTAAAACACCGTAACCCTTATTTTATTAAAAACCCCGATTCGTCTTATTTCAAATGTCAAGGCTGCATGATATATTTATTGAGGCAGGTTCTTTACTGTTGCGTGATTATTCGATTCCGCATATCCATGCTGTTTGCATTGCATCGCTTATATTGTTGATATATTTCAGTCATGCTGCTAGGACACCAGCATCATTATCGATGATGCATATGTTCCACGTACACTTGTTTGCCGGCTCACACACTTCATCATCGATAATTGCCATGTCACTACACTGTAGTACTATTGCATTCAGGATATGACCCTTGCATGACATATTGATATGCTTACCTTTCTGCTATATGTCGCATACATGCTGCTTTCTGATTATACGGATTGAGATATGCTGTTTCCATGATATTTCTGGTTTTGGGGAACCGTGGGTGTTTCAAAGAGAATAAGTAATTGTTTTAAAAACCCGGTTACCCTTGATATGATATTTCAGTGCGTCCACCATGTGTTTTCTCGATGCTGAGAGCGACATGTGAAACCCGATTCGAGGAGGCGGATGAGGCCGATTGCGGGTACATGGTGGACCCGGTATGGTTCCCCGGGGCAAGAAATGTTTTTCGTGGAGTAGACGATGAGCCTGGCAGGCTGGCGAGTACCTACCGGTGATTGGTTGGACCTGGCGGTTATCCGGAGGATACTGACCAGAGTCGATAGGTGGATATGGGCATACTGCTGGGGCCGAGGGCCGATACCGCAGACAGAGCCCAAGGGCCGATCCGGACTGACGGAGCCCGATATATGAGGATTTACGTGCCGATGCTGGGCACAGTTTTCATGATGTTTTCGAGTGTCGATGCTGGGCACTCCGGTTCCATGATTTTGACGTGTCGCGAGGGACACAGGTGGTTTATATCCTCATATTTCCATGCATATACTGATGATATTTACATGCATGATGGTTATTGTCATTGGGTGACGAGTGGACGCGATCCACGTACATGCAGATTGATTTCATTGATTATACCTCGCATTTATGTTATGCTATTACCTGAGGCACTGGCACGAGCACTTGGCACTACACTCATGTATAGAGATTACATTGCCAGTTTAGCATGCTTCAGACTTATTCATATTGAGCTTTATGTATATCTGATCGTTTTGACCTAGGATAGGTCATACATTCGATCTCTGCTTGTAGATATTTTCTATTCATGAGTTGGCAACTCACCCCCGTTGTGCCACAGTTCTTGCAGGTTTTTGCCGTACAGATTCCATAGCGGCATTTCTGGCACACTGCTTCCTTATGGGTGACTTGCTTGGGTAGGTGGGTTCTTTTGTATCGGAACCGCCATTGTACATGTATTATTCATTGTATCTAGAAATTCCATCAACCAAAACTTGTATATTGTTTCAGACTTAGAAAACAGTGTTGTCTTATTTCGACCTTAGAGTCGCGCTTGTAGTATTACGGTTTTCCGGCTGTTTTGAGTTTCTTTTTGGGTTTTGATCCTCGCCCTTTGGCGTTGTATATTATATTGCTTGCGTGGTTGTGACCGTCGATTGACGAAGTGCTAGCTCACGCTTGGGGATGCCTTTTATCATTTCATATTTATGTTATTCTTGTTGTACCCCGTTCGGGGCAAGTTTTTACAAAGGAAACTCTACCGAAATTTTCAGAAAAGATTACACATTTTAAAAATGCATATTTGGCTTAGTTATTTAAAAACATGATTTTCAAAACATGTTTTCTTTACCTCTTAAAACTAGTTTTTCCTTTATTTACTCCTTAAATGGTTTTAGATTTCTGGGCTTTTGGCTTACTTGGATCAGATGGAGTCCTATAGACTTCATAGGATTCAAGGGCCAGTCACGTGCTCTTTCGGGTCGTGACAATATATATTGATCGTATTGACCTAGGATTGTGTCATGCATATGATTTCTACTCTGCGATGTTTTCTATTCACGAGTTGGCAACTCACCCCCGTTGTGCCACAGTTTCTTGCAGGTTTTGCCGTACAGGTTCATTGCGGCTTTTCTGGCACAATGCTTCCTTTCTGGGTGATTGCATTGGTAGGTGGGTTCACTCGCATCGTGACCACCCTTGTATTTATTTTATCAGTTGTATCTAGTAATTCCATCAACCAAAATTGTATATTGCTTCAGACTTAGAAAACCAGTCATGTATTATTTCGACCTTAGAGTCGCGCGTTGTAGTATTATGGTTTTCATATTGATTTTGAGTTTCTTTTGAGTTTTGATCCTCGCCCTTTGGCGTTGTATATTATATTGCTTGCGCGGTTGTGACCGTCGATTGACGAAGAGCTAGCTCCCGCTTGGGGATGCCTTTTATTGTGCATATATATATTATTCATGTTGTACCCCGTTCGGGGCCAGTATTTATAAAGGAAACTCTGCCGAAATTTTCAGAAAAGAATATAGATTTAAAAATGCATATTCGGCCTACTTATTAAAAAAACCCTTTTTTTAAAACATGTTTTCTTCGCTTCTTTTAAAACTAGTTTTCCTTTATTTATTACTTAAAATGGTTTTAGATTTCTGGGCTTTTTGGCTTACTTGGATTAGATGAGGTCCTATAGACTTCATATGATTCAAGGGCCAGTCACGTGCTCTTTCTGGTCGTGACAAAGTTGGTATCAGAGCGCTAGGTTAACCTTGGTTCGAGTCTAAGTTTGACTATGCGGAGCCTAGAGCGTTTATATATATATGGAACTTAGGCTTAACCTTACGGAACTTAGACTTAGTCGAGGGGGTATTATACCCGAACTTTCATCGTGTAGGATGACCCTTGGTTGATAGAGTAGGTAGCTTGAGTAGTGTGATGTACCGTACGTATGTTCCGCGGCATATTTACGATACGCTAATTTGCTTAAGAAACCTTAGGATGTACATTTCCTTGCACAGTATTATATTCATTCCTATGATCTATCCTCATCAATACTGGTTATGATTTTGCTGCTACGATTACACGGCCAGAGAGAGCTACGGCTAGAGTTGCGTCAGCTTGAGCTCGTCACGGATGAGGACTGATCAGGGCATGATTCCATTATATTCATTCCTATGATCTATCATCATCAATACTGGTTATGATTTTGCTGCTACGATTACACGGGCAGAGAGAGCTACGGCTAGAGTTGCGTCAGCTTGAGCTCGTCACGGATGAGGACTGATCAGGGCGTGATTCCAGAGACGTACGATTGCATGGAGAGGCATCGTTTTATTGTGTTTTCACGCCATGAGAGTTTGACAGATCACTTTTACGAGATTTCCCGGATGTGCTGATCGGCACCAGAGGATCAGGCTACTGCTAGAGGCCAACCAGGATGTGATGACCATTGATGTATCGCTTATTCATGATGATTGAGGCGTTGTTCAGCGTACAGACGAATGAGTCAGTTGCTGCTGCAAATGACGAGATATCGCCCAGATGTTGGAGCTACTGCAACATAAGTATATACTTAGATATATGATGGAAGGTCGCTAGTCACCCAAGGATGAATGACTGGGACATATGGTTCCTTCACTTACCCCGATGTGAGGTCATCAGATTGATTGAGTCCAGCTAGAGACCACTTCACGCAGGTTCGTTGGTAGTCGATAGAGGCAATCGAATGTCAGAAACCTATTATTCCAAGTTTAAAGTATTCGGAAAGACATGCAGGCAATTCTATGGACCCTCTAGAAGAATGAAATCCTAACTCGACATAATGACCGTGTGAAAGCCTTTGAACCTTAGGGATTGCGGCAGTTCCGCGGCGCCATTAGTGAGGCTTGGGTTTGCCCTTCTACGGCTGGTCTACCGATGCTGTGGTATGTACTCGATACTATTAAACTGTACCCAAGATGTTGAGCTCTTGGGGGATTATGAGATTTTGACGAATCGATCAAATGGTTCGACTTCCTTCGGATGCTATGTGGTGAGATGCATTTCTTAGGAGACTCCAGATACGAGTATAGCCATTGGAGCACAGTCCATGCAGCCACGATGAGACGAGCCCGGAGCAGCCGACATTAGAGAAAAGTGGAGTAAGAAGTTCGTACTAGATTACGATGAGATGATGTTCCACTCCGCTGATGTCAGAGATGTGATACGCATGCAGAGGCGTTGATTATAGATATATCTTCCAGAAGGAGTCGTGATGAGTATGCAGCCATTCCGGAACAAGAATTAGCTTTAGTAAAGGACGATGACTTCTGGGCAATTCGGCAGAAAAAAAGAATTGAGAGAGACTTCGACAGGACCTTCCTGGAATACTATACGAGAAGACTTGGGCCCAGGAGCGGTCATATTGCGCACATCCAGCAGGCCAAAGTTCGGCATCATCGATGAGATAGTTGGCCAGAGATCTGTAGAGGATGTGCCAGAGCAGGACTGTTTCCGTCGTCATTCTATATTGGGCCGTTGAGCCGAGGAGCTATATATCTAGCAATGCATAGTGAGAGACAAGAGCCTAAAAGCACCAGGCGCCAGATCATGAGCAAGAGGCAAGTAGATATCTTGCGCTGCTAGCATTGGATGCACCGACACCTTCCCGACTTTGAAGGAGGATATACCGACGACGATATTTATGATTTGTGATTTGGTGATTCGACTATCATGTATCCGTCATCTTGGATTTCGGTATTTTGGGAGATCTGTTCGCATGATTTGGTCTTGATGGCTGAGTTCCATGATTTCTGTTTTCGTGCACCATGGTTGCACCTACTGGGTATTTATATTTCGTGCATAGTTATTACGCTTGAGGTATTGATTGTAATTTCATGCCTATTTTATGCCGGTGATTTGATTTACGCTTCCAGCATAGTTTTCATGCACTTTTAGTGTTTTGATTTGATTTGTGCACGCTGATGCACATGGTTATGAGCTTATACACCGCGGTATACCTGATTTGGATTGAGCCGTATAGTATACTGTCGAATTTGATTCTGATATTGATGTTGATTTCTTGCACTTTATGCATTTGATTTGGATTTTCGCGCGTGATGGGCGCATGTTTCGAGATACGATTTTGGTGCACACCAAGTGCGCTAAATCGAGATTTTTCGTGCATGTCTGATGCACCTGATTTTGCTGTCAGGCACACGCGTTGCCTATGGAAGATGTTTCGTGCACACCCATTGCACCTAGATGATGTTTCTGTGCATATGTATGGCACATATATGGATTTTGATTTCCGTGCGCACCAGACGCACGTATAATCTATATGCACATTTTTGGGATTTATTCCTTATGGACCAGTACGTTTTATGATATTTGCTATGTGTTTTCGTACTGAGCAGGACTAGTCAGAGGACAGTACCTGGACAGATATGGCATGCATTTACTTCAGCTATTTACATGTATAGATTTGATGTCTACTTGTATAGTTCTGATTTATATCATATTGGTTTTGTTTTGGATTTGACATTTGTGTCTTTACCATGACTCCGATGATTGCGGGATGCTAGACGGAGTTTTGATTTCGAGTTATCTGCTCATTGTTCATGCGCAGGCATTGCGCTATGATGCGTTTTATGTATTGATGATTTCGGAGCCCCGACGACTTAGACTTTTACTGAAATGTTTTAGTATTTGAGTGTTTTAAATTTAAATTTGGGGACCGAATTTCTTTAACGGGGGAAGATTGTAACATTTCAAAAAAATATATTATTTTTGGGGAATTTTTATAATTTAATATTAATTTTAATGAATATTTTAATATTTCGGTACAATTAAATACCGATAAATGGGGAAAAATTTAGAAATTATAGAAATTACTAAAATAGGGTGTTTTATGTGAATTATGCAAATTTTAAGTTTTTATGACTTATTTGACACTATTTTAGTGCTAATCGCGATTAAAAATCGCTAATCGCGCTTTAAGCGTGTTTTGTGCAAACATGCACCATGTCTTTTTTTCACTTGTTTCATTTTCCTACATGGATTTATATTCATTCTTCATTCTTTGTTTTGGGGTCACTATTGAGGTGAGAAGGTAGATAGAAAAGAAAAAGAAAACAATAAAGAATGGGGTATGTGTGAGAGAGAGAAAGAGAGGGATTAATATTGACTTTGGCATTTCCTCCACCATTCCTTCACCCTCATCATCTCTCTCCCTCTTCATTCCCTGCTGCTGATGCTACTCCTTCTCTCTCCCCTCTTCATCTCCCCAAAACTCCTTGATAAACACTTCAAAACCCAAATCCCATTTCACCAAAAAGATGCACAAGCTCACTAGCTACCCCATGAACCAAGAAAGAGAAGATTTTGAGAACTTTGAGCAACTCAAGAAAATTCTTGAGTTGCCAAATGAGGTATTTTCTGAACCTTTAGCTTAGAATTTCCATTACTTTTATCCCCATGTTAGTTTAGAACCGATATTGTGTGGTTTTGGGAACTTTGGAAACTTTAAGATAAGGGTTAGGGTTTGAGCTGAACTAATGGTGAATTAGGTTGTTAGAGGCTGTTCCACCTCTGTGGTGGTTGATTTGAGACCCAAACCAGCGACTAGAACCCCGGAATACGGATTTAGAAAAGTCGATATCGGAAATTTGTAGATTCTGTGAGGGTTATATGAAATATGCTATTACCCCGAGACTCTGAAAATTATTTTGCATACACAGAGATACATGCAGGCACTTAAGAAGCTACCACCAAAACCCTAGCCCCTAACCCCAAATTCTAGCCGTAATTAAATCCATTCTGGCCGCAAATTGCTGCCAGACCAGTGAGGATTTGGCTCGTTTTTGTTCCATGGCTTTATCATCAGTAAAATAGACCCTTGGGATATGCAAAATTGTCTGACTTGACCTAGGGTAGAATCTGGAGCCTTTTTCCTGAGTTGCTGTTTTAATTCGTGTTTTCGTTTTGCGTATTTTAAATTCTGGGTTTGTATAATTGCGTTTTACCTCGATTGCTTGGCGTTTATACGACGATATCGAGGATTGTTTGATGGTTTTGAAAGCTTAGTCTATAGGTTCTAACCTATAAGCTTTTAAGCGTATCGTTTTGGTTTTCCGATGTGATTTTCATGTGCTTTTGCGATTGTGTTATCTTTGTAGGTACCATCATATGGATTCCATACGATGAAGAAGATGAAGGCGACATCGACACCGACACGCAGGATGCAAAGTGAGTAGATTATATCTACGGGGGAAGTCGGGTGGATGGCGTATAGCACCCCCTCAGTTCGATATTTAGTATACTATATATACTATATATATGATAGCTTATAGTGTTCGTGGATATTTGAGATGAGATTAGGTGTACTAGGGTTAGATTAGCGCGTAGGAGTAAACTAGTATAGTTCCTAGTTGCGAACCCTAGAATAGGCTTACACCCACACGCACACACCTGCATATTCGTTATACATATACTTAGGTGACGAGGGTTGTGGATGATATTTGGAGATGAGTCGATGAGATTGGGCATAGTGCCATGAGATCGGTGATATATATTGTGATTTGTATTTGGGATACGACGTGATTTTAGCGGGCCTTTGGACGTGTGTTTCACACACGCATTTATATTTATTTAGATTGATCGATTTGTACTAGACTTAGATCAGTACCCCAGATCTTGAGGTATGATGATAAGGATACCTGATAATTGATGTGATGAATGTGATATTGACCCGTACCCAGATTTGGGATGCCGTACAACGGATTTACATACGAGCTATATATTAATGATAGATCCACACTCTTGACTTGTTAATGTCATATTATAGATATTGTGTCATATGTGATACTATTGAGGCGGGATCACCGAGTAATATATATATATATATATATATATATATATATATATATATATATATATATATCGACTCAGATGTTAGGCGGTTTCCTTACCTTTCGTTTAGCCTGTTAGCTCAGCCTTATAGTTTAGTGTAGTTGTTAGACTAGATTCTATTCCTACCTATTTCAAAACCTAACGAATTGTGGGTATTTTAAAAGACAGGCCAAGGGATTCTATGGATATTTCAAATGACGTATCTTTTCTTAAAAACACCGTAGCCCTTATTTCCAAAACACTGCGATTCGTGTTATTTCAAAAGGCACTACTGTATGACTTATATTTATATTAATTGCAGATTAGTTATCATTGTGTTTATCATTCAGCTCCCGCACATTATTGCTGTTCGCTCCGCATCGCATACTTCTATTATGATTTCATATACCATTATTGATATCATGCTGTTTGGACACCAGCACCATTATCGATGATGCATATGTTCCACGTACACATGCTTGCCGGCTCACACACTTCATCATCGATAATTGCCATGTCACTACACTATAGTACTGTTGTATTCAGGATATGATCTCTTGCATGGCATACTTGTGTACATACCTATTGTACACCCATATTTATATACATAAGTATTTGCACATACATAGATGATTCTGGCTTGATTTGGAGATTTGGGAACCGCAAGATATATCTTAAACTGTATTCATTTTTAAAAGAGCAGTTCCCCTCATTATGTGCATATTACTATTCCATGTTGCATGATATACCGATACACTTACATTTCTTTTATATGTCGCATACATCATGCTTTATGATTTGACACATTGAGATATGTTGTTTCCATGATATTTCTGGATTTGGGAACCGTGGGTATTTCAAAAGAGAGTATGTATTGTTTTAAAACCTAGTTACCCTTGATATGATATTTCAGTGTGTCCACCATGCGTTTTCTCGGTTCTGAGATGTGTGCTTGAAACCCGATTCGAGGAGTTGGATGATCCGTTTGCGGGTTCATGGTGGACCCGGTATGGTTCTCCGGGGCGAGAAATGTTTTTCGTGGAGCAGACGATGAGCCTGGCAGGGTGGCGAGTACCTACCAGTGATTGTATTTGAGATCGGCGGATATCAGGAGGATACCGACCAAATTGAGAGATGATATAGGCCGATCCGGATGGACGAGGCCCTATATATATGAGGATTTACGTGCCGATGCTATCACAGGTTTCATGATGTTTTCGAGTGTCGATGCTTGGCACTCAGGTTCCATAATTTCGATATGTCGCGAGCGACTAATGTTGATTTAGATCCTTATACTTCCATGCATATGTTTATGATATTTACATGCATGATGCTTATTGTCATTAGGTGACACGCGGACGATTTCCACATACATATATTGACATTGATTTCATTGATCATACCTCATATTTATGATATGTTATTACCTGAGGCACTGGCACGAGCACTTGGCACTACACTCATATATAGATGTTACATTGCCACCTTATCATACTTCAGACTTATTCATTTGAGGTTTATATATATTGATCGTATTGACCTAGGATTGTGCCATGCATACGATTTCTACTCTGCGATGTTTTCTATTCACGAGTTGGCAACTCACCCCCGTTGTGCCACAGTTTCTTGCAGGTTTTGCCGTACAGGTTCGTTGCGGCTTTTCTAGCACACTGCTTCCTTTCTGGGTGATTGCATTGGTAGGTGGGTTCACTTGCATCGTGACCACCATTGTATTTATTTTATCAGTTGTATCTAGTAATTCCATCAACCAAACTTGTATATTGCTTCAGACTTAGAAAACCAGTCATGTATTATTTCGACCTTAGAGTCGCGCGTTGTAGTATTATGGTTTTCATATTGATTTTGAGTTTCTTTTGAGTTTTGATCCTCGCCCTTTGGCGTTGTATATTATATTGCTTGCGTGGTTGTGACCGTCGATTGACGAAGAGCTAGCTCCCGCTTGGGGATGCCTTTTATTGTGCATATATATATTATTCATGTTGTACCCCGTTCGGGGCCAGTATTTACAAAGGAAACTCTGCCGAAATTTTCAGAAAAGAATATAGATTTAAAAATGCATATTTGGCCTACTTATTTAAAAACCCTTGTTTTAAAACATGTTTTCTTCGCTTCTTTTAAAACTAGTTTTCCTTTATTTATTACTTAAAATGGTTTTAGATTTCTGGGCTTTCTGGTTTACTTGGATTAGATGAGGTCCTATAGACGTCATATGATTCAAGGGCCAGACACGTGCTCTTTCGGCTCATGACTTCATATGATTTTGTTGCCACAACTACATAGGCAGAGAGAGCTACGGCTAGAGTTGCGTCAGCTTAAGCTCTTCATGGACGAGGACTGACCAAGGCATGATTCCAGAGACGTACGATTGCATAGGGAGGCGTCTTCTTATTATGTTTTCGCGGCATGAGCGTTTAACAGATCGCTGTTACGAGATTTCTCGGATGTACTGATCGGCATTAGAGGATCAGGCTACTGCTAGAGGCCAGCCAGGATGTGATGACTATTGATATATCGCTTATTCACGATGATTGAAGCGCTGTTCAGCGTACAGACGAATGAGCCAGTTGTTGCTGCAAATAACGAGATATCGCCCAGATGTTGGAGCTACTGCAGCATGAGTATATACTTAGAGATACGATGGAAGGTCGCTAGTCACCAAAGGATGAAGGACTAGGACATGTGGTTCGTTCGCTTACCCCGATGCAAGGTCATCAGATAGATTGATTCTAACTAGAGACAACTTCACGCAGATTCATTGAGAGTCGATAGAGACGATTGAATGTCAGAAAACCCATATTCTAAGTTTAAAGTATTCGGAAAGACATGCAAGAGATTCTATGGACCCTCTAGAAGAATGAAACCCTAACTCGACATAATGACCGTGTGAAAGCCTTTGAACTTTAGGGTTTGCGGCAGTTCCACGGCGCCATTAGTGAGGCTTGGGTTTGCCCTTCTACGACTGGACCGCCGACGCTGTGGTATGTACTCGATACTATTAAACTGTTCCCAAGATATTGAGCTCTTGGGGGATTATGAGGTTTTGACGAATCGATCGGATGGTTCGACATCTTTCGGATATCATGTGATGGGATATACTGCTTGGGAGACTCCAGATACGAGTATAGCCGTTGGAGAGCAGTCCATGCAGCCACGAGAAGACGAGTCCGAATCAGTCGACATTAGAACAAGTGGAGTAAAGAGTTCGCACGATATTTCGACGAGATGGCGTTCTACTCCGCTGACATCAGAGATGCGATACGCATGCAGAGGCGTTGTACATGGATATACCTTCCAGAAGGAGTAGCGATGAGCATACAACCGTTCCGGATCAAGAATTAGCTTTAGTAAAGGACGATAACTTCCGAGCAATTCGGCAGAAACGAGAATTGAGAGAGACTTCGACAGGACCTTTCTGGAATACTATACGAGAAGACTTGGACCGAGGAGTGGTCATATTGCGCATACCCAGCAGGCCAGAGTTCGGCATCGTCGACGAGATAGTTGACCAGGTTAGGATAGAGGACCTCACCCAGATGCGTTGTGAATTGATCAAGAAAGGACGAGTATGGAGTACACCTCCGCAGGTTGGGACGAGTTCCCGAGGACGTGTTCGGCCAGATATCTTCTACAGAGTGATGAAGATACCGAGTTCGTTATTTCGAGTCCGTGTGAGAGACTTCGGATTGACCGTAGCCGAGAACATTTGCAGTGCGCAGATAGAGACGTGACATCGGAATAGACGATGATATAGACAAGTGGGACAAGAGGTTGAGGCGAGATGCTGACGAGCTGTTGTTACTCCCCGTTAAGATTAAAGATCGGATATGTCTGCAGAGGCGTTGAGATGCGTCCAGTTTCCGAGAAAATATTGTGCTGAGGACGTAGATGACCAGGGAAGTGCCAGGATGGAATTGCCCCCGTTAACACACCAGACAGGGCCGATGAGCCTATTGATTATGAGATAGGTAATCCACAGAGAAGATAGGGACCCAGAGACAGAGGACGCTAGACCATGAACAGGAGGCAAGTAGATATCTTGCTCTGCTAGTATTGGATGCACCGACACCTTCTCGATTTTGAAGGAGGATATACCAACGGCGGTATTTATGATTTGTGATTTTGTGATTTGATTATCACGTATCCGTCACCTTGGATTTCGGTATTTTGGGAGATTTGTTCGCATGTTTGGTCTTGATAGCTGAGTTCCATGATTCTGTTTTCGTGCACCATGGTTGCACCTACGGGGTATTTATATTTTGCGCATAGTTATTATGCTTGAGGTATTAATTGTGATTTCATACCTATTTTATGCCGGTGATTTGATTTACGCTTCCAACATAGTTTTCATGCACTTTTAGTGTTTTGATTTAGATTTTCGCGCGTGTTGGGCGCATGTTTTGATATACGATTTTAGTGCACACCAGATGCACTAAATCGGAATTCCTTGTGCATATTAGATTCACCTGATTTTGCTGTCAAGCACACACGCTGCCTATGACAGATGTTTCGTGCACACCCATTGCACCTAGATGATGTTTCTGTGCACATGTATGGCACATAAATGGATTTTGATTTCCGTGCGCACCAGACGCACAGGGTATTCTTATATACATTTTTGGGATTTATTCCTTATGGACCAGTATGTTTTTATGGTATTTGCTATTTGTTTTTGTACTGAGCAGGACTAGTCAGAGGACAGTGCCTGGATATACTTTTCATGCATTTTCTTCAGATATTTACATGTATAGTTCTGATTTGTATCATATTAGTTTTGTTTTGGATTAGACAATGTGTCTGTACCATAACTCCGATGATTGCGGGATACCTGACGGAGTTTTGATTTTGAGTTATCTACTCATTACTCATGCGCGTGCATTGCGCTATGATGCGTTTTATGTATTGATGATTTCGGAGCCCCGACGACTTAGACTTTTATGGAAATGTTTTAGAATTTGGGGGTTTAAATTTAAATTCGGGGACCGAATTTCTTTAAGGGGGGAAGATTGTAACATTTCAAAAAAATAAAATATTATTTTTGGGAATTTTTATAATTTAATATTATTTTTAATGAATATTTTAATATTTCGGTATAATTAAATATCGATAAATTGGGAAAAATTTGGAAAATTATACAAATTACCAGAAAGAGGGTGTTTTATGTGAATTATGTAGTTTTTAAGCTTTTATGATTAATTATATGCTAATTTAGTGCTAATCGTGATTAAAAAATCGCTAATCGGAGTTTAAGCGGGTTTTGTGCAAAACATGCACCATTTCATTTTTACACTTGTTATTTTGTTTCATGGCTTTTCTTGCATGGTTGTTAATTAGAGAGAGTGGGGAAAAGAAAAGAAAAGGGGAAATGAAAAAAGTATAAAGAATGGGGTATGGGTGAGAGAGAGAAAGAGAGGGGTTAACTTTGACCTTGGCATTTTCCTTCCCCATTCCTTCACCCTCATCATCTCTCCCTCTCTTCCAACTGCTGCTGCTGCCACCCCCTCCTCCTCCATCTTTAAGCCTCAAAACTCCATGAAAAGCAACTCAAAACCCCACCATCATTTCATAAAAAAGACGCACAAGCTCAAGAGAAGCGTATTGGACCAAGAAAGGAAAGGTTTTGGCCACTTAGGGCAACTCAAGAATTTTCTTGAGTTGCCAAATAAGGTAATTTCTGAACCTTAAGCTTAGTGTTTTCTTTACTTTTACTCCCATGTTAGATTTGAACCGATATCGAGTGATTTTGTGGACAGGAAAAACCTAGTTAAGGTTAATGGGAATTGAGAGTGGTGATGGGTAATTAAGCTCAGTAGAGGCCACACAAACCCCCTAATGCTAGAATTAAGACTCAAACCAGAGACTAGAAACCCGGAATACGGATTTAGAAACCGATATCGGAAGAATTGTGGAATATGTGAGGGTTAAATGGAATCTGCTATCACCCCGAGACTCTGAAAATTATTTTGTGAACACATCGAGATGTGCAGGCACCCAGGAAGCTAACCCCAAGACCCCAGCCCCTAGTTCCCTTCCTTGGCTGCAGATTTATTCTTCCTGGCCGCAAATTGCGGCCAGACCTAGGCCATTTGGCCTCGTGTTGGTTCTGTAGCTTTATTTCATGTACAATAGACCCTTGGTATATGCAAAATTGTCTGATTTGACCTAGGGTGAAATCTGGGACCCTTTTCTATAGTTGTTGTTTTGGATTCGTGTTTCCGTATTGTGTATTTTAAATTCTGGATTTGCGTATTGTGTTTTACCTCGATCACTTGACGTTTGTACAACGAGATCGAGGGTCGTTTGATGGTTTTGAAAGCGTAGTTTATAGGTTCTAACCTATAGGCATTAGCGTGTCGTTTTGGGTATTCCCGATGTGATTTTAATACGCGTTCCGATTATGTTATCTATGTAGGTACCATCATGTGGATTCCATACGATGAAGAAGATGAAGGCGACATCGACACCGACACGTAGGATGCAATGTGAGTAGATTATATCTATGGGGGAAGTCGGGTGGATGGCGTATAGCACCCCCGCAGTCCGATATTTAGTATAGTATATCTATACTATTTATGATAGATTATTGTGTGTCATGGATATTTGAGATGAGATTAGGTGTACTATGATTATATTAGGGCGTAGAAGTAAACTAGTATAGTTCCTAGTTGCAAACCCTAGAATAGGCTTACACCCATACGCACACACATGCATATTCGTTATACTTATACCTAGATGACGAGGATGGTGGTTGATATTTGGAGATGAGTCCATGAGATTGGGTATAGTGCCATGAGATCGGTGATATATTGTGATTCGTATTTGGGATACGACATGAGATTTTAGCGGGCCTTTAGACGTGTGTTCCACACACGCATTTATATTTATATAGACGGTATCGATTTGTACTAGACTTAGATCAGTACCTCAGATCATGAGATATGATGATAAGGATACCAGATAATTGATGAGATGAATGTGATATTGACCCGTACCCAGCTTTTAGGATGTCGTACGATGATTTACCGTACGAACTTTATATTGATGATAGATCTGCACTCATGACTCGAGGATGTCATATGATATTGTATCGTACGCGGTACCTTTGAGGCGGGATCACCGACTATTAAACTTATATATATATATCGACTCAGATTTAGGTGGTTTCTATACCCTTCCTGACTGACTTGTTAGTTAGAGCTGTAGTTTTGCTAGTAGATGTTAGGCTAGGTTGATGTCATACCTATTTCAAAAACTAACGAATTGGGAATATTTTAAAGACAGGTAAAGGGAGTCTATGGATATTTCAAAAGACACATCTTTTCTTAAAAACACCGTAGCCCTTATTATCCTAAAAACCCCGATTCGTCTTCTTTCAAATGGCAAAACAGTATGATATGGATGCTTTGATGTAGCTTCTACACTGTTCTGTTTATTATTCATTTGCTTCATATACTTACTGTTTGCATCGCATCGCATGATAAATATGTTTATTGTTATATCAAAACCATGCTTTTAGGACACCAGCACCATTATCGATGATGCATATATTCCACGTACACCTGCTTGCTGGCTCACACACTTCATCATCGATAATTGCCATGTCACTACACTGTAGTACTGTTGCATTCAGGATATGATCCCTTCCATGGCATACTTGTGTGCATACCTATTGTACACCCATACGTGCATACATACGTATTCGCACATATATAGATAATTCTCGCTGGATTTGGAGATTTAGGAACCGCAAGATACTCTTTAAAACTGATTCATTTTAAAAGAGCGGTTTCCTTCAATATATACATATTACTATTCCATATTGCATGATATACTGATATGCTTACATTTCTTATAATTGTCGCATAAATCATGCTTTTGATTATACGCATTGAGATATGTTGTTTCCATGATATTTCTGGATTTGGGAATCGTGGATATTTCCAAAGAGAGTATGTAATTGTTTTTAAAACCCGGTTACCCTTGATATGATATTTCAGTGCATCCACCATGTGTTTTCTCGGTGCTGAGAGAGACATGTGCAACCCGATTCAAGGAGCGGATGAGGCCGATTGCGGGAACATGGTGGACCCGGTATGGTACCCCGGGGCGAGAACAGATCTGCTGTGTAGCTAAACGGTGAGCCTGGTGTTCACACCATAATATTGCAATATTATATTCCCCATTCTTATTCTTTTTATAAATAAACAGGTGCTTTTGACGCATGTCTGCTACATATTACAGGTTACATGTTCTTGGACAGGAAACAGTGAAAACGATGTAAAGACGATGAAAAAGTGGACTTTAACCAACAAACAGAAGACTCTTGATCAAGCCTACATCAAAGATAAAATTCACAATTAACAAGGCAACGCAAGGTCCAAGAATACAAAGTGAACGGTTAAAAATCCATTGCAAATTGTTCACTGAAGATTGGAACCAGTGTAGAAGCCCAATTGATAAAAGAACCAAATAATCAGTAGCCCAAAATGACCCAGAAGCATACCCAAAAGTTTCAGCACATGAACCAACAAATGGGC
This sequence comes from Agapanthus africanus, assembly GCA_030015575.1. Taxonomy (NCBI): domain Eukaryota; kingdom Viridiplantae; phylum Streptophyta; class Magnoliopsida; order Asparagales; family Amaryllidaceae; genus Agapanthus; species Agapanthus africanus. The sequence goes on from CM057343.1 coordinate 160,068,924, forward strand.
CGCGGAACCGCGGCCCAAGCCTGCCATTGCCGCGGTTCAACGGCCGTCTAGTGCCCGGACTCGTGGAATTTTTTACTAAAATGTTGGTGCGGCGCTGAAAAGATTCCTAGGGGTATTTTTGTAAATTTAGACATGCAAATTAAAATGTAACCTAAGATTTCCTATTCTCTATAAATAGGAACTCTAAAGATTGTAAACCTTATGCCTCCTTTTAATAATAAATTCAGAATTCTTTATGGAGAGTATCGGTGTCTCTTTTCAACTCATGAATTCAGATCTGACAAACCTGCGTTGATGATTGGAGAGATGCATCTGTAAGTAGATTTAATTCCTTGCTCTAGTTTAGATTTCAATTCTTTGCCCTGGGTAGATTTAATTTCTTACCGTAGATAAATTGTTTAGAGTTAGCTTTGGGGAAGAATTTTGAGAAATGAGATCTCTCATCCCTTTCTTACCCATAATATATTTTCAATAGGACTCTATGCATACACGCACACACCGCGTCCTACGGCACCTTATCCCTCGAGGTAGCGGTGACACCGTAGTGTAAAGGCCCGGTTGCGTGCGTTTTCCATGGAGGTTAGGGTAAGGATCTCTAAAGGAAGGAAAAGAACCTAGAGGAAGGAACACCTTCCCGAATGGATCTAATCCCCTTTATTGATAATTACCATAACTCCTCATAGATCTTCATTCGGGTATAGAAAGCGTTGAGATTTACCTGCATTTCCAAACCATCCCTAAACCTAACCCTAGCAAGACTAGATCTAGATAATCGTAGTGTAGAATAATTAGGTTTTTAGATTTAATAATCAATCCGAACACCCTTCGGAATTAACTCGTTAGCGCGAATCGGAGATTCACAAAATCCCTGTGGACCGACCCGTACTCACCGGCTAGCTGCAAAGAGACGCCGTTCTTGATTGCGGTAAGAGATAGTTTTTGACATACAAATCACCTGGCAGAGGGACTACTACCTACCGGTGATTGTATTTGAGCTCGGCAGATATCCGGAGGATACCGACCGGAGTTGAGACATGATATGGGCCGATCCAGACTGCCGGGGCCCGATATATGAGGATTTTCGTGCCGAAGCTAGGCACAGGTTTCATGATGTTTTCGAGTGTCGATGCTTGACACTCAGGTTCCATGATTTTGATATGTCGCGAGCGACACATGTTGATTTACATCCTCATACTTCGATGCACATGTTTATGATATTTACATGCATGATACTTATTGTCATTGGGTGACACATGGACGATTTCCACATACATATATTGACATTGATTACATTGATCATACCTCATATTTATGATATGTTATTACCTGAGGCACTGGCACGAGCACTTGGCACTACACTCTTGTATAGTTGTTACATTGCCACCTTATCTTGCTTCAGACTTATTCATTTGAGGTTTTTATATATATCTGATCGTATTGACCTAGGATTATGTCATGCATACGATTTCTACTCTGCGATGTTTTCTATTCACGAGTTGGCAACTCACCCCCGTTGTGCCACAGTTCTTGTAGGTTTTGCTGTACAGGTTTCATTGCGACTTTTCTGGCACACTGCTTCTTTTCTGGGTGATTGCATTGGTAGGTGGGTTCACTCGCATCGTGACCACCCTTGTATTATTTTATTCAGTTGTATCTAGAAATTGCATCAACCAAAACTTGTATATTGTTTCAGACTTAGAAAACCAGTTATGTATTATTTCGACCTTAGAGTCGTGTGTTGTAGTATTATGGTTTTCATGTTGATTTTGAGTTTCTTTTGAGGTTTGATCCTCGCCCTTTGGCGTTGTATATTATATTGTTTGCGTGGTTGTGACCGTCGATTGACGAAGAGCTAGCTCCCGCTTGGGGATGCCTTTTATTGTGCATATATATATTATTCTTGTTGTACCCCGTTCGGGGCCAGTATTTACAAAGGAAACTTTGCCAAAATTTTTAGAAAAGATATGGAGGATTTAAAATTCATATTCGTCTTACCTATTTTAAAACCCTTGTTTTAAAAACTTGTTTTCTTCACTTCTTAAAAACTATTTCCTTTATTTATTACTTAAGAATGGTTTTAGATTTCTGGGCTTTTTGGCTTACTTGGATTAGATGGGGTCCTATAGACTTCATATGATTCAAGTGCCAGTCACGGGCTATTTCGAGTCATGACATTTGGTCTCCGTAGATTGGTAGAAAAGGATTGCCTTTTCACTTCTTCGCCTAGGAGGGACGTAGAAAGTATGTAGTTCCTGTACGCTGTATGTATCGAGCGCATCAAGTTCTTTGTAGTGCGGAGGCGGAGCCTTGTGATTTGTAGACTCTGATCTGCTCCGGCAAAGGTTTGCATTGAAGGGCGGACGGAGAACACCGCGTTGGCCTCATCCTCTGAGTCGCTGCCAAATACCCGAATAAGAGTAGATGGTCCGGGCCTGTTGTTTTCTTTTTGGGGTTGCCCCGAGTTGACTATTTCCTCATCTTCCTTGGTATCGCTCCCAAAGATGGGGATAGTGGAAACAGACTTCTGTTTATCCTCCGGCTTATGAAACCTTTCCGTATGCTCGAAGTCTGGTAGGAAGTACTTTGTGTCTTCATATTTTTTGGACCTTGTTTACGGAGAACGGATTTAGCTCTCCCATGACGGTGTACTCTGAGACATCCTTGAAATACTTCATACACTGATGTTGTGTAGAAGGGATGACGTTGTACTCGTGTAACCAAGGCCTGCCGAGCAGAGCGTTATAGCAAGTCTTGGCGTCAATAGCATGAAATTTGATGTCAGTGACGAGCAACTCGAAATGTAACATCAGTATTACGGACCCAAGCGTCCGTGATGACTGTGAGTGGAACCCGAAGATGGTAATTTTGTCTCGGGCCAGGTGCTGAACGTTCATGCAAATTTCATTCAACACTTTCACATTGAGAAGGTTGACGGAGGATCCGTTGTCGACAAGGATTTTCCTTATCTTAATGTCGTGGCAATACCCGGTGACATATAGCGGGCGATTATACTTGTAGGATTGCTTGGCACGACAGCAAGGTTTCGTGAGGTATCGTCCATGCCATTTTCAAAAATTGGTCGTACAAAACAATCCTAACCCTAGAATCTTAAATAGTGATTTAGACGAGAAAGTGTAAACTACTTTACAACTAAGTGAACTAGGAATACAACCTTTATAGACCAGTCCTTCACTTCAATGGCTCCGTGTAGTAGTCCCTTCGCTCCAAGTAGTGATCTTCCGGACTCTAGAGTGGCTCCACAAGAAGAAAGCAACGAGCTTGCACGAAGTCTTCAAGGCCGAAGATGATCTACGTCGAGGAGACACTAACCCAAGCTATCTCTTCACTAATGTGGGATTAGTAAAGCTAACATCTTAAACTAAATTTCTAATCTAGTAGAGTATGATGAAGAAGGATTTTTGCTCACTTTAGAATTACTTTTCTCACTAATTTTATGCTCCTCTCAAAAACCTAGAGAGCTCTCTCTTGAGCTTGAGGAACAAGAAGCAAATAATGGATCAGAGAGTGAATGGCAACCATGGGTGAGAAAATATCTAATATATCTCATGTAGAGACTTAACTATGGGTTTAAATAATGGTTGGGTTAATAAATATCTAGTGTAAGAAAAAACTAGTGGACTAAGTCAATGGGTCTCCAAGCTTCTACAAGCTTCATGCCATGTGACCAATTTCCAACTAATAATTGATTTACTCTAAATAAATAAACCCTTCATTATCATTATCTTGGTGTAAGTCTCATACACCCATGTTGCATGTATCATCAACCATGACACATAAAGAAAAAACACAATTAATATATATCACATATATATTAAGTGTGCACATGTGAGAAAAAGAAATGCTTAAGTGAGAAAATATTAGTTAATGTAAATTAATATATCAAATATATAATTATACAATAAATCATTAAATCAACACTTGATTTAATAATCCGGCTATATCTCATACGATTGACTAATATTATTTGTATCAACTTATCGAATCAACACTTGATTCGATAACCCGGCTACATCTCATATAACCGACCGATACAGTACCGACTTATCGAATCAACATTTGATTCGATAACCCGGCTATATCTCATATAACCGACCGATTGTAGGGTTCCTAGGCACTCTAATGAGGTCTCACAAGGCATCAACCATGCCAATTTCAAATTATACAAGTGCCAAGAAACCCTAATACGGATTCGATGACTAAAGTTTAGGCGAAAAGTGAAACTAGTTAACATTTTAACTAATAGAAAGAGGCTACAACCTTTGTAGATCCGGTTCTCCACTTCATTAGCTCCACGTAGACGTCCTCTTGCTGTCCATATCGGATCCCGGACTCTAGCATCGGCTTCATCGGAGAATGGGCGGGCTAGGTCGTTGGCTTCAATGCCGAAGAAGATCTACGTCGAGGCAACACAAGATCAAGCTCTAACTTCACCAAGTCATGAAACTTGTGAAGAAAACACCCTATACTACTTGGCAAGAGGTAGAGGATGAAGAAATAGGAGGTGGGTTCACTTTAGAATTGGATTTCTCACTCTTTTACTCAAGATGCCATTAATGGAGGCAAGCTTTTCTTCTTGATGAAGATGAAGAAGAAGAAGAAGAAGAAAGAATATGATAAGTGTTAGTTTTAAAATGAAAATAATATGAATACTTATCATATCCTAACTATGGTCAAGTGTAGAGAGCAAACTAGGGTTAGGTGAATGGTTAGGTTAAGAGAAGAAAACAAAATGTCAACCTTTTCAACTCTTCATGAAGCTTCATGAAAGAACCAAGGAAAGCCACCATTTCCCTTTTCTTTTCCAAAATAAATAATCAATATAAATAAATGAATAAGTAAACAAAACCCTAACCATTCATATAACCATGGTTTAATCTTTACACAAACTCAAGTTAGCATGTATCATCAAACATGATACAATCAAGTGCAGACAAAAATATATCACATATACAATGTGCACTTCAAGTGAGAAAATCCTTTTAAAATGAACCAATACTAGTTAATGCAAAGTAATATATCAAATATATAATTATACATTAAATGATTAAATCAACACTTGATTCAATGATCCGGTCATGTCGCACATAACCGACTAGTATTCAATGTATCGATTTATCGAATCAATGATTCGATAACTAGGTTATATCGCATACAACCAATCGAAACATTCATCGCGAGAATGAAATACGGTATCATATACACGCATTATTCTCGGTCCCGCACATATCTCATATGCGCTCCTATTTCGTTTCGCTTGAGCCAGGAAACCTCTGTGTAGGACTCTAAAGACTCGTCAATACGCCGGCAGCAGATGATGATCATATCAAGCACCCACAAGCCGCTAGCGGTCTGCTAAACGTAACGGCCACCCGGGTATTGAGCGATCAGAAGATCGACGAGCTAGCCCACTCACACTCCTGTGAATCCAACCAGAAACACTTACCGTATAGTCCGGTCTGTTCGTCTGATATGTCGCATATCAAGTCTAGGGGTGGTAAACGTCAGACCCTAATAACCGATAAGTCGTGCCGATATAAGGCTCATAACGGGTCGAGAAAGTACTGGTAACACTTACCAGCAAAACTCTGATCAGCCCTGGCCAGGGACTTCCCTGTTACGGCCAATTGAGCACAGCGCAACATCAACCCCCAATACCGGGAGAGACGAAACCCCTCCTATCGCTCATTGCCTCCATATGACTCGGGACTGTACCCAAAAACCACCGTTTTGCACGCCCTCATGGACGTGGTAAGGTGGAGATCAAAGTACAGTGGGAATCACACAAGACTCTATGAGGATCTCGGGTCTACAGACTAACCTGCACAAGTGTCACCTGAGAACTGCCATCTGACGTGAGGTATAATACCATCTGGGAGTTCTCGGCGAGTCCGTCCAGTGTACCCAGTCTCCACTGAGCACCCGTATACTATCTCTGATGTCAAACACCAATGGATATGGGATCATCCATCGCCCATCTCATGGGTCGAGAAGCGTATACGCTAGTCTACACTGGTATATCGATGCCCCGTCTCGATACACCCATGACTAGGGACCTTGAAGGATATACCTATGGACTACCATGTCCCCACTAGTATGATCTGCATCATAGTCCAGGTAGTCAAGTACACATCCTAAGGGCTTTACCAACATGTAACTATAAGACAGTTTAAAGAGACTAGTATACATGTTAAGATAAAGAGCAACCAGATAGCATACTATCATATCGAGAAAGAAAGTCATCTCTATATATGTCCAAGCATCCAATATAATATACATCATCTGTACAATACTGGCCTCTAGGGCATACATACAACTAACAATTTCCCACTTGCACTAGGGCCAGCTGCTGTAGTATCGCATACCGAGCATCCCGAAGAGTCACTCAAACTGTATCTGGGGAATGGCCTTCGTGAGTGGATCCGCCGTGTTGTTCTTCGTGTCAACCCTCCTGACCTCGATCTCCCGGCGATCAACTATCTCCCGGATCAGGTGATACCGCCTCAGAATAAGCCTGGATCGCTGATGGGACCTGGGTTCCTTGGCCAAAGCCACCGCTCCATTGTTATCGCAATACAAAGGTATTGGATGCTCAATGGATGGAACCACACCAAGTTCAGTAATGAACTTCTTGATCCAGACAGCCTTTTTAGAAGCATCGTTGGCAGTGATGTATTCAGCCTCCATCGTCGAGTCTGCCACGGTTTCCTGCTTGGAACTCTTCCAGCTAACCGCCCCTCTGTAAAGGGTAAAGACAAATCCCGACTACGACTTAGAGTCGTCCTTATCACTCTGGAAGCTTGAATCGGTAAAGGACTCCACTTGGAGTTCTCCGTTACCATACACCAAGAGCATCTCTTTAGTCCTTCGCAAGTACTTGAGAATGCTCTTCACAGCTGTCCAGTGACTCTCTTCAGGATCAGCTTGATACCTGCTCACTACACTTAGTGAGTATGCTACATCGGGTCTGGTACATAGCATCGCGTACATGATAGAGCCTACAGCCGAAGCATAGGGTATCCCTTGCATGCGAGCTCTCTCCAAATCAGTCTTGGGTGACATCTTTTTTGAGAGAGTGGCTGCAGAGATCGTGGGAAAGTTCCCACGCTTGGATTCTTCCATACTAAACCTCTTTAGTATGGTGTCAATGTACCTGGATTGGGACAATCCCAATATCCGTTTGGATCTATCCCTATAGATCCTAATTCCCAATATGCAGGAGGCATCACCAAGATCTTTTATTGAGAATCTATGTGATAAGAAGAGCTTGACCGATTGCAGCATAGGAATATCATTTCCTATCAAGAGTATGTCGTCCACGTATAATACGAGGAAGACAACCTTACTCTCTGCTACTTTCTTGTAGATACAAGGTTCATCTGGGTTTTTGACGAAATCAAACTCTTTGATAACGACGTCAAAGCAGATGTTCCAACTCCGCGATGCTTGCTTTAATCCATAAATGGATTTAAGCAGCTTGCACACCTTCCCGCTGCTCCCACTGTCAACGAAGCCCTCTGGCTGAGTCATGTACACGCACTCTTCTAAATCACCGTTTAGAAAGGCGGTCTTAACATCCATTTGCCAGATTTCGTAGTCATGATATGCAGCGATGGCAAGCATGATCCGGATGGATTTAAGCATAGCTACTGGGGAAAAGGTTTCTTCATAGTCCACACCTGGTCTTTGACGAAAACCTTTTGCAACAAGTCTAGCTTTGAAAGTCTCCACTTTCCCATCTACACCAAGTTTTTTCTTGAAGATCCACTTGCTCCCAATGGGTTTTACCCCTTCAGGAGCAACTTCCAAAGTCCATACTTTATTGGTGTACATGGATTCCATCTCGGACCGCATAGCATCCAGCCATTTCACTGAGTCCCTACTCGTGATGGCCTGCTCGAAGCTAGTTGGGTCATCATCCTCCATGATGCAATCCTCGCTCCCACCATTCATGAGAAAACCGTAGTATCTCTCAGGTGGGTGAGGAACCTTACTAGATCGGCGGAGTGGCTGGGGTTCATCGGGAACTATGGAATCCTCTGGTTCCACCAGATCTTCTGTTGTAGCTTTTGCAGCTGGAACCTCTTCCAGTTCTACCTCATGACCACTAATCTCTTTTGAAAGAAATTCCTTTTCTAAAAAGGTGGCATGCCGAGAAACAAACACTCTTTGTTCCTCAGGGTGGTAGAAGATATACCCTTGTGAATTCTTGGGATATCCTATAAATTTGCATAGAACAGACCGTGCCTCGAGTTTGTCCGGATTTTGTTGTTTGACATAGGCTGGACAACCCCATATCTTAATATAGTTAAGACATGGTCTCTTCCCTTTCCATATCTCATATGGAGTGGTAGGCACAGATTTGGTGGGGACCATATTCAATAGATGTATGGCTGTCTCAAGCGCATACCCCCAGAAGGAAATAGGTAACTCAGCTGTGCTCATCATAGAGCGCACCATATCTAATAGGGTGCGGTTCCTCCGTTCTGATACACCGTTGTGCTGTCGTGTATATGGAGGAGTCAGCTGAGAGAGAATCCCATTCTCTTTTAGGAAGTCCAGGAATTCATTGCTTAAGTATTCACCTCCTCGATCAGATCGAAGGATTTTAATACTTTTTCCAGTTTGGTTCTCGACTTCTTGTTTATATTCTCTAAATTTCTAAAAAACTTCAGACTTGTGTCTTATCAAGTACACATGTCCGTATCTTGAGAGATCGTCAGTGAATGTAATGAAGTACGAAGAACCATCCCTGGCATGTGTAGACATGGGACCGCATACATCACTATGTATCAGTCCCAAGAGTTCGGTAACTCTTTCTCCGTGTCCCGTAAACGGAGTTTTGGTCATCTTACCTTTGAGACATCACTGGCAAGTGTCATAAGATGAAAATTCGAATGGTTTCAAATATCCATCCTTATGCAACTTAGCTAGTCGTGTCGCATTGATGTGACCCAGTCTACAATGCCATAAGAAGGATTCGTTCAGTTCTGAACTCTTCCTCTTGTGTGTGTCTGTTATGCTCAGAACTGTTGATTGATTTAGAACATAAATGCCATTGCACAACGTGCCTGATCCAACCAACTTTTGGTTACAGAAAATGTTCATAACATTGTCCTGTAATACAAAATTATATCCCTCTTTACTCAACAAAGAAACCGATATAATGTTGCATATCAGGTTCGGCATGTAATAGCATTCGTTCAGAACCAATGTATTACCAGTTGGTAATTCAAGGTGATATTCCCCGACAGTCTTAGCTGCAACAATTGCACCATTTCCAACTCTAATGTCTTTATCACCTACTCCAAGTTCTCTACCTTTCCTGAGCCCATGTAACTGATTACATATATGGGATCCTGACCCGGTATCTAATACCCAGGACGTAGAGCAAATGGAGAAACAGTTCTCTGTAACGAACACACCCGAAGAAAATGCATCAACATGTACTTTCTTCATTCGGGTGGCATGGGAATCCTGGTATTCCCCTATGTCCTGTTCATTCCTATAACTCTTATAAGAAAGAACGGAACCGACGTTCCCCAGCACAGTATAACATGCGGGTTCAGTCAATACATCCATATTATTATCTTTATTAGGGCATGACATGGTCGCTACCTGGAGAGAGAGAGAAGAAAACACTTTAGCGTATGCTCTTGCAAGATCAGATTGGTTATTATCTTATCTAATCAGGATGGCTCCCACAGGTTTTTATCAAATCTTCCTTCAAACCCTAAAAGGAAAGACTAGCCGGGATTAATTACACCCTACAACTTCGCCAATCTTTCAGCCCGGCCAGTGTCGGTACTTTGAGGGAGGTTCCCCGTGCTTTCGCAAGGACCTAATTAAAGTAAACCTCATTTTTCCAGAGGCGTAACCCCATTGACACCTTTCTAGACACCTACTTGATCGGCTAATTGTAATGTGTAAAACTCTCCCAGGAGTAACTCTTACTCGCAGTGGGTATCGGGATCCAACTATCTCATAGAAGGTATGCAATCTCATTGTAAATTTTAACACTTGAAATTCCCGATAATGCTTTTGCCCCTAGCGTGCTATGACCTTGACGAAAGCCAACAAACCACAGCCCGCTAGTCAAGTTCAACCCGTACATTTCTTGACTGAATTAAACCCACCCGCACGACCCTTGACGAAAGCCAACAAAGCCGTACGACTACCCTAATCCAGTCGCATCATATGCAGCAGATAAGCAGCACATAGCTACCGCACACTACACCTTGACGAAAGCCAACAAATGTAGCACGAATACTATATGCAACTTATCTGAAATGACGGAGGGCTACGACAGGTTTTTCTGAAAACCTATTGCGTAATGAACATGATATCGTTGTAGAATCGAATGATTTTGAAATGGAGTGTTTTTGAGGCTTTTTCTAGTTTTGCTAAAGGGGTCACTCCCGGTGAAGGGATCGTCGGCCCTTTCCTCGTCGAATGAGGTGCGGGATATATCATATATATCGCTGTGCAAAGTAAAACTCCAAAAGCAATCAAAAGCAAACCGAGTGTGTAGCATCTGCCAGTTATTGCTAAAGGAGTCACTCCCGGTGAAGGGATCTCGGTCCTTTCCTCATCGAATAAGGTGCAGGGTATATCATATATACCGCTATGCAAAGCAAAACTGTAGCTACCCTATTTGTTTAAAATTTGATTCTACAACATCTTAGGTTTCTTTTCATTCATTAATCACATTAATGAAGTCCCATCAATTATATACCTAAACATCACAGATAAATACGACGTACACTTATGCCATCCGCATTCGCCTCGATGTCCCCTCATGCACCGTTAGGTTAGGTAACTAACGGCAGGGCTAGCGCGGGTGTAAAACATAAGTAACGTCTATATAATATATCATATATACTATATATTGTATCTATCACAGAACATCACATGATCACATCACAGATATCACAGCAGAAGAAACATATGAAACATTAGATATACTAGGACGTCCGTGTTTTCAATACGAGCCAGTATAAAACACGGATTCCACGGTCGTGATGAATAGCCAATCCCACACCCCTAGACCCCTACGAGAGCGGCAAGCAACCCTACCAATTCTACGGTTAGGAGACCCGGACTCGACTCCTCGAGATGGTCTCCCACTGGACCCTAGAACCCGGTTATTTGTGCTCCCCTCCTTGGGTCTATCCTAATGCGGAAAAGTAAATAATATACAAAAGGTGACATCTTCCGCAACCTGGAAGTGCCCCAAATAAAAGAATATTACATACAAGTTTTTGCATGAATGAAAATGAAAAACACTCATCTCACATAAAAACCCCCGGCTATTCAAACACGATGATCCAATATAACATATCCAGCAACACATAACATCATATGTCATCAACGTAAGTAAATATGCGCATCCCAATTGTCATTGACATATAGCAACGAAACCGGCGATATGACATATTACACTTACGGTCACAAAAAAGAAAGTGTAAAACTATAACAGTTGGAATCCGCAACCTCTTTAAATATCGCATGCCTAATCAAATGAAATACTTAGACATCACATGCCTAACAATTATAAACCCCGCATTTTAGTCTCATTATCGAAACTCTTTTCAATATCAAGTGAAACTAAACCGCTAGATTTATAACATTCATTCAGTTATCTCATAACTGTTTGTGAATTCCAATTACTGTATCCCATTCCGGATAAATAGAAAATATTAAACTTTCCGATCGAACATTCGAACACCCAAGTTTTCCCGAAACCGTTCAACTCATGAAACAAGTTCAAAGACATTCACTTCATGCCTCAGTACCAACGGTCCAACCGTAGAAGGGTCAAGCCAACGCCTTACATGTGGCACACCGTACTGCTCCAAACCCGAAGGTTCTAAGGGCAGTTCAAGACGGTCACATAATCGAGTTAAGGTTTGTTGTCTTCTAGAGGGACCATCGTGTTACTTGCACTACTCAGAACGTCCTTAAACCACAGAAAAATCCAACACTTGGAAATTTTCCGGCAGGGTAAAAATTGGGTATTTATATCCGGTCGAACTTTTTAACATATTCTAAAATTATCCGGAAAAACACATAGACGAAGCTCGATAATCCGATCGAAACATCGATTTCCAATGCAACCCCAGAACACTCAACTCTTGAGTCAAATTAAAAATTCCCAGAAAACTCAGCATCATTAAATAGGAATACGGTGCCGAGAAACCCTAATACGGATTCGATGACTAAAGTTTAGGCGAAAAGTGAAACTAGTTAACATTTTAACTAATAGAAAGAGGCTACAACCTTTGTAGATCCAGTTCTCCACTTCCTTAGCTCCATGTAGACGTCCTCTTGCTGTCCATATCGGATCCCGGACTCTAGCATCAGCTTCATCGGAGAAATGGGCGGGTTAGGTCGTCGGCTTCGATGCCGAAGAAGATCTACGTCGAAGCAACACAAGATCAAGCTCTAACATCACCAAGTCGTGAAACTTGTGAAGAAAACACCCTATACTACTTGGCAAGAGGTAGAGGATGAAGAAATAGGAGGTGGGTTCACTTTAGAATTGGATTTCTCACTCTTTTACTCAAGATGCCATTAATGGAGGCAAGCTTTTCTTCTTGATGAAGATGAAGAAGAAGAAAGAATATGATAAGTGTTAGTTTTAAAATGAAAATAATATGAATACTTATCATATCCTAACTATGGTCAAGTGTAGAGAGCAAACTAGGGTTAGGTGAATAGTTAGGTTAAGAGAAGAAAACAAAATGGTCAACCTTTTCAACTCTTCATGAAGCTTCATGAAAGAACCAAGGAAAGCCACCATTTCCCTTTTCTTTTCCAAAATAAATAATCAATATAAATAAATGAATAAGTAAACAAAACCCTAACCATTCATATAACCATGGTTTAATCTTTACACAAACTCAAGTTAGCATGTATCATCAAACATGATACAATCAAGTGCACACAAAAATATATCACCTATACAATGTGCACTTCAAGTGAGAAAATCCTTTTAAAATGAACCAATACTAGTTAATGCAAAGTAATATATCAAATATATAATTATACATTAAATCATTAAATCAACACTTGATTCAATGATCCGGTCATGTCGCACATAACCGACTAGTATTCAATGTATCGATTTATCGAATCAATGATTCGATAACTAGGTTATATCGTATACAACCAATCGAAACATTCATCGCGAGAATGAAATACGGTATCACATACACGCATTATTCTCAGTCCCGCACATATCTCATATGCGCTCCTATTTCGTTTCGCTTGAGCCAGGAAACCTCTGTGTAGGACTCTAAAGACTCGTCAATACGCCGGCAGCAGATGATGATCATATCAAGCACCCACAAGCCGCAAGCGGTCTGCTAAACGTAACGGCCACCCGGGTATTGAGCGATCAGAAGATCGACGAGCTAGCCCGCTCACACTCCTGTGAATCCAACCAGAAACACTTACCGTACAGTCCGGTCTGTTCGTCTGATATGTCGCATATCAAGTCTAGGGGTGGTAAACGTCAGACCCCCAATAACCGATAAGTCGTGCCGATATGAGGCTCATAACGGGTCGAGAAAGTACTGGTAACACTTACCAGCAAAACTCTGATCAGCCCTGGCCAGGGACTTCCCTGTTACGGCCAATCGAGCACAGCGCAACATCAACCCCCAATACCGGGAGAGACGAAACCCCTCCTATCGCTCATTGCCTCCATGTGACTCGGGACTGTACCCAAAAACCACCGTTTTGCACGCCCTCATGGACGTGGTAAGGTGGAGATCAAAGCACAGTGGGAATCACACAAGACTCTATGACGATCTCGGGTCTACAGACTAACCTGCACAAGTGTCACCTGAGAACTGCCATCTGACGTGAGGTATAATACCATCTGGGAGTTCTCGGCGAGTCCGTCCAGTGTACCCAGTCTCCACTGAGCACCCGTATACTATCTCTGATGTCAAACACCAATGGATATGGGATCATCCATCGCCCATCTCATGGGTCGAGAAGCGTATACGCTAGTCTACACTGGTATATCGATGCCCCGTCTCGATACACCCACGACTAGGGACCTTGAAGGATGTACCTATAGACTACCATGTCCCCACTAGTATGATCTGCATCATAGTCCAGGTAGTCAAGTACACATCCTAAGGGCTTTACCAACATGTAACTATAAGACAGTTTAAAGAGACTAGTATACATGTTAAGATAAAGAGCAACCAGATAGCATACTATCATATCGAGCAAGAAAGTCATCTCTATATATGTCCAAGCATCCAATATAATATACATCATCTGTACAATACTGGCCTCTATGGCATACATACAACTAACAATCTCCCACTTGCACTGGGGCCAGCTGCTGTAGTATCGCATACCGAGCATCCCGAAGAGTCACTCAAACTGTATCTGGGGAATGGCCTTCGTGAGTGGATCTGCCGTGTTGTTCTTCGTGTCAACCCTCCTGACCTCGATCTCCCGGCGATCAACTATCTCCCGGATCAGGTGATACCGCCTCAGAATATGCCTGGATCGCTGATGGGACCTGGGTTCCTTGGCCAAAGCCACCGCTCCATTGTTATCGCAATACAAAGGTATTGGATGCTCAATGGAGGGAACCACACCAAGTTCAGTAATGAACTTCTTGATCCAGACAGCCTCTTTAGCAGCATCGTTGGCAGCGATGTATTCAGCCTCCATCGTCGAGTCTGCCACGGTTTTCTGCTTGGAACTCTTCCAGCTAACCGCCCCTCCGTAAAGGGTAAAGACAAATCCCGACTGCGACTTAGAGTCATCCTTATCACTCTGGAAGCTCGAATCGGTAAAGGACTCCACTTGGAGTTCTCCGTTACCATACACCAAGAGCATCTCTTTAGTCCTTCGCAAGTACTTGAGAATGCTCTTCACAGCTGTCCAGTGACTCTCTCCAGGATCAGCTTGATACCTGCTCACTACACTTAGTGAGTATGCTACATCGGGTCTGGTACATAGCATCGCGTACATGATAGAGCCTACAGCCGAAGCATAGGGTATCCCTTGCATGCGAGCTCTCTCCAAATCAGTCTTGGGTGACATCTCTTTGGAGAGAGTGACTCCAGAGATCGTGGGCAAGTTCCCACGCTTGGATTCTTCCATACTAAACCTCTTTAGTATGGTGTCAATGTACCTGGATTGGGACAATCCCAATATCCGTTTGGATCTATCCCTATAGATCCTAATTCCCAATATGCAGGAGGCATCACCAAGATCTTTCATTGAGAATCTTTGTGATAAGAAGAGCTTGACCGATTGCAGCATAGGAATATCATTTCCTATCAAGAGTATGTCGTCCACGTATAATACGAGGAAGACAACCTTACTCTCTGCTACCTTCTTCTAGATACAAGGTTCATCTGGGTTTTTGACGAAATCAAACTCTTTGATAACGACGTCAAAGCAGATGTTCCAACTCCGCGATGCTTGCTTTAATCCATAAATAGATTTAAGCAGCTTGCACACCTTCCCGCTGCTCCCACTGTCAACGAAGCCCTCTGGCTGAGTCTTGTATACGCACTCTTCTAAATCACCGTTTAGAAAGGCGGTCTTAACATCCATTTGCCAGATTTCGTAGTCATGATATGCAGCGATGGCAAGCATGATCCGGATGGATTTAAGCATAGCTACTGGAGAAAAGGTTTCGTCATAGTCCACACCTGGTCTTTGATGAAAAACTTTTGCAACAAGTCTAGCTTTGAAAGTCTCCACTTTCCCATCTACACCAAGTTTTTTCTTGAAGATCCACTTGCTCCCAATGGGTTTTACCCCTTCAGGAGCAACTTCCAAAGTCCATACTTTGTTGGTGTACATGGATTCCATCTTGGACCGCATAGCATCCAGCCATTTCACTGAGTCCCTACTCGTGATGGCCTGCTCGAAGCTAGTTGGGTCATCATCCTCCATGATGCAATCCTCGCTCCCACCATCCATGAGAAAACCGTAGTATCTCTCAGGTGGGTGAGGAACCTTACTAGATCGACGGAGTGGCTGGGGTTCATCGGGAACTATGGAATCCTCTGGTTCCACCAGATCTTCTGTTGTAGCTTTTGCAGCTGGAACCTCTTCCAGTTCTACCTCATGACCACTAATCTCTTTTGAAAGAAATTCCTTTTCTAAAAAGGTGGCATGCCGAGAAACAAACACTCTTTGTTCCTCAGGGTGGTAGAAGATATACCCTTGTGAATTCTTGGGATATCCTATAAATTTGCATAGAACAGACCGTGCCTCGAGTTTGTCCGGATTTTGTTGTTTGACATAGGCTGGACAACCCCATATCTTAACATAGTTAAGACATGGTCTCTTCCCTGTCCATATCTCATATGGAGTGGTAGGCACAGATTTGGTGAGGACCATATTCAATAGATGTATGGTTGTCTCAAGCGCATACCCCCAGAAGGAAATAGGTAACTCAGCTGTGCTCATCATAGAGCGCACCATATCTAATAGGGTGCGGTTCCTCCGTTCTGATACACCGTTGTGCTGTCGTGTATATGGAGGAGTCAGCTGAGAGAGAATCCCATTCTCTTTTAGGAAGTCCAGGAATTCATTGCTTAAGTATTCACCTCCTCGATCAGATCGAAGGATTTTAATACTTTTTCCGGTTTGGTTCTCGATTTCTTGTTTATATTCTCTAAATTTCTCAAAAGCTTCACACTTGTGTCTTATCAAGTACACATGTCCGTATCTTGAGAGATCGTCAGTGAATGTAATGAAGTACGAAGAACCATCCCTGGCATGTGTAGACATGGGACCGCATACATCACTATGTATCAGTCCCAAGAGTTCGGTAACTCTTTCTCCGTGTCCCGTAAACGGAGTTTTGGTCATCTTGCCTTTGAGACATGACTGGCAAGTGTCATAAGATGAAAATTCGAATGGTTTCAAATATCCATCCTTATGCAACTTAGCTAGTCGTGTCGTATTGATGTGACCCAGTCTACAATGCCATAAGAAGGATTCGTTCAGTTCTGAACTCTTCCTCTTGTGTGTGTTTGTTATGCTCAGAACTGTTGATTGATTTAGAACATAAATGCCATTGCACAACGTGCCTGATCCAACCAACTTTTGGTTACGGAAAATGTTCATAACATTATCCTGTAATACAAAATTATATCCCTCTTTACTCAATAAAGAAACCGATATAATGTTGCATATCAGGTTCGGCTGAAAAGCCTGTCAGTAACACTACCATACAGTCCGGTCTTTTCGTCTGATATGTCGCATATCTAGTCTAGGGGTGGTAAACGTCAGACCCCCGTAACCGATAAGTCGTGCCGATGTAAGGCTCATAACGGGTCGAGAAACTACTAATAACACTTATCAGTAAATCTGCATAGCAGCCCTGGCTAGGGAGTTATCGTTATGGCCAATCGAGCACAGCGCATTATCAATCCCTAATATCGAGAGAGACGAATCCCTTCCTATCGCTCATTGCCTCTATATGATTCGGGATTGTACCCAAAAGCCACCGTTTTGCACGTTCTCTTAAACGTAGTAAGGTGGAAATCAAAGCACAGTGGGAATCACACAAGACTCTATGACGATCTCGGGTCTACAGACTAATATGTACCAGTGTCACCAGAGAACTGCTATCTAACGATAGGTATAATACCAGCTAGGAGTTCTCAGCGAGTCCGTTCAGTGTACCCAGTCTCCACTGAGCACCCGTATACCATCTTTGATCTCAAACACGAATGGATGCGGGATCATCCATCGCCCATCATATAGGTCAATATTCGTATACGCTAGTCTACTCTGGAATATCGATGCCCTGTCTAGATACACTGATCGCACGCTTTTGGCGTGTCGGAGTTCAAAGTTCTAAATTTATAACCGCGATCAGGATGGTTTCGCTTTGCAGCTAGCCAGTTGAGCACGGGTCGATCCACAGGGAGATGGTTGTATGTCCGTTCGTGTTTTAGACGAGTCAATAAAGAATGTGTATATGTTTGTTCTGGTCTATCCTAAATATTCGTATTTATGTTCGAGTAAGCTTGTTAAGGTTAAGGTCGGTTAGTAGAGTTAGGATTAGTCTTGTGCTTGTCTTTTGCCATTCTTAAAACGGTGTTGGGATAATCAAAAGTAGCGGGGATTAGGAGAACATAGCAATGGGATTTTCGAGTTTAAGCAAGCTTTCCAACGCTAAATCCATTCCTAGTGCCATTTGTCCGTCCGCTAAATACGCTTATTTCCATCTCTCGGCCAAACACCCGCAACCATGTATCCAAATAAGTCACAACTACATGTCACGTTGTAGTGCGCTTAAAGGACTTCTCGACTTAGGTCGCGGCTACATGTCACGTATAGCGCGCCTAAGTGAGGAAGTTGCGTTTGTTTGGTCGGGGTTCGTTTCAAGATATTTGGCGAAGAGAAGCACAAGGGATTTCTCCATCCCTCATACCACCTTCCTTAGCCTTAACAAGAGGGGAATTATTCACACATCATAAAAGAAAACAAAACAAAACAAGAAGGGAGAAAGGAAAGGAAAATACAGTTTTACAAGTGAAGCAAGCTAACTCTTGGGTCCTCACCTTAGCAAGGAACTCCGTCGAGTATCATCGCTTGAAAATACGGATAAAAGAAGAAAAGAAAAGAGAACAAGAAAAGAAATAACAACAACTAGTTAACAACAAATAATAAAGTTACACTAGAAATGAAATTACAATGCAATGAAAAAAATTCAAGATAAGAAAAACAACCCTCATCTTCATTTCATCATCCACTCAATGCTCTCACTACATTTTAATGGAGGAAGACATGAAGAAGATGAAGAAGCTAAACTAAACTACACTAAAAGAGATGGGAGAAGAAGACATGAAGAAGTCCCTTGGCTTGGCACAAAACTGGGCTATTTATAGGCTGCGTGCTGAAACCCTAGAGCAACATTCTGGCCCTAAATGAAATGACCCAACTACCCCCAAAATCCGAGTTGACACTGAGTCAACTCGGCCGCGGATCCGCCGCGAATCGGCCATATTGGCCGCGGATCCGTGGTCCTTTGGAGGAGTTAGGTAGTCAATTTTTCTGGGTTATCTTGTGTTGCTCTCCTCTGTTGTTCTACATGTTCCAAATTGTAAATTACTTCCATAATTTCTTCAGATCTGCAGCAGTCCAAAATGGCATCAAAAATAATTCTTTTGGTCTCATCTCCTTCGAGCTCCGCGCACCCATTGATTCTTGTGCTGCCCCCTAGTGCTCTGTGCTTGTCCCTCTCGTGCTTTGTGCTTGTCCCAGACACGAATGACCACTGTCATTTGTCTTGTCTCTGGAACTGGTACGCGGCACTGGACAGATAAGGATGACCGGAACCCGGCTTTTATCTGTTGGCAATAGATGTTCTGTATTTTGGCATAACAGTGGAGATTTTGTATCAATTGCGTTATTTTGGACTAGGAACCTGTATCCTGTAAATATGTTGTAAACACGGATTAAAAGCACCTACCTATAAACAAACGAGCGTAAGAATGGGCGGTAGTAAATGTAATATTCTAGTGTGAACAAATACCCCCAAACTTAACTTTTGCTCTTCCCGAGCAAAACCAATTATTCACAAAAAGTCCTAACCTCACTTTCGCAGGGAACGCGATTGCACTGAGCGTGTGCAACAAGCCGTTAAACCTCTAGGTGTCTCTAGTAGGAGAAGTGTTGTCTCCTGAGGGTTTTCAGCGGATTACACCCACAAAATCCTGTCAAGCTAGTGTCATAAGTTAACATCGATTCTACTCCTACAGTTCAGTATTTATGTTAGAAATTCTATCATCCTAAGTTAGAAACATCCAACCCTTATGTTTCACGCCTCCTATCTATTTAACTTCAGATCCAATACGTTCCAAAAATGTTTAGAAAGATGTTGGTATCTCCTGAGTTTTCCTTCTAAAGTGTGGTCTTAATTCCGGGATTTTTATTAACTTTACAGAAAACATAAGTCTTATTCTTCATTTCTATCTTTTATCCAAACATCGATTGTATACCCCTACGTGTGTGTAAATTTGCACCCCTACACTTAAGAATTCAATTCAAGCTTTAATACCCTTGCCCTAATACCTAATACTACTTCTTTTCATTTAATGATGGAAGGTTTTGCTCACACACCTTTCATGCGACTATCAATGCTTCTTGAGGCACTAACGGCCGATTACTGAATGTGTGAGCTTAAAGCGTAATTAGCAGTTTCCAGGTCTTGACTTTATTTATTTATTTCTTTTTCTTTTTCTTTTGCTTTTTCAAGACCGGATATATTTTTCAATGAAGCTCTTTTGGTGTTTAGCTTTAAATACCATTTTTTCTTTCATACTAGGCTTTCAGGCAAGAGTATTTCTAGGTATCCTCTACTATCCCAAGTTTCAAGGTGTGTGTAAGTGCAGTTTGTCGGGTATATACTTTCTGAATTTGAACTCAAGAATAGAAACTATTTTTCAGACTTATCCTTTAGTAAAGTTTCAATACTTTCCCATCATCTTGACTTAACTCAAGATTACCTATTTCTCAAAAAAAAACTGTAAGGACGTATACTTACCAAGGTTAAGCAGAATGAGGGTTATTTTTAGGATTTTCAATTCCTAAACCTAGAATATAGTTATTTCTAACATATCAACTAAACTTTCAGAATAAAAATCTAAGTTACCCTATTAGCTAACTTGACGACAAAGTTTTTATATTTCGGAAAATTTTTGATTTTTTATGGGTTTTTTAAATAAGGTATGCAAATGCAGAATATACAAATGAATGCGAAGAAAGAAAACTTACCGAGCACACCCCCAAACTTAAACTTGACAGTGCCCTCACTGTCAGGCTACACCAAGAGGGTCAAAATTGCCGGCGCTCCCAAAAGAGAATTTTATACAAAAAATAGAAAACCAAAAATATATACACAAAAAGGTTTCCCCCCAAACTTAAGTGAAACAGTGTTTCCACTATTAAGTGTTGAAGTCCAGAGTTAGGGGGAAAGAGAACAGTATCAAGCTATACAAGGCCTTACACAGGCCAAAAGTTAATACCAACCATTCAAGAATTCTATCGTGATAATGTGCTGGTTGGTGAAAGAATGCGGAGAGGTAAGAAACGGAGAATACGCGAGACTGTATGGAGATAGAAGCGGGATACGGTCGCGGTATATGAGAAGAAGAATGGCGGAAAGGAAAAAGAAATGGAGTACAAACTTGAGGGTGGAAATGGAGTGAATAGATTAGCACAATTTGTGATGACCGATGTGTAAAAAGTGATTGTGCTAATCTATTAACCCGTCGAGAAATGGGGTCAAATCCCTCAAGATTCGTGAGAAACCATGGGTAAGCCGAACTTGGTAAACCAGAAAATGGAAATGAAAGTGATACGGTTTCTTGCATGGTCGGAATGATGGAAAGGATGGGGGGAAGTGATTGAGGAAGGGTATCAGTTAAAGATTCAGGGGGGTGTACGCAGTCAATGAAAGGGATAGGATGAATTGGAAAATCCGACTCATCAAGTAAAACTGCTTCATTCTCACGGCTATCCTCAAAATTTTCCTCAAAAATTAGCTCATCCATGACTTTATCATCAAATTCCAGATGCATATGGGGTTCGGGAAAAACAGTTAATGACTCGGGATGATGAATTGGAGAGAAAAACTCTGCCAAATCTACAGGTTCATCATCCAAAATATTCCCGGCGTCAATATCCTCAATCAAGTGAAAATCAATATTCTCAGACACCTCATCAAAAGCATGGATTTCAATTGATTCTGGTTCTAAGATGGAGGTGTAGAGGTCAAAAGGATTGGGTGTGGTTTCACTCAAAAGGGACCCTTCATATTCGGGTAAATCAAACACTACAAAGTCGCACAACTCATCAACCCTTCTATCTTCAATCGGTGAATCTTTTGGAATATTAGATAGACATTCAAAACCGGAGTTGTGGGATTCAATTTGTGGAGGGTAGGTTTGACTTGGAAGGGGGTACAGCTCACTCTCACCACTCAGATTCTCAACCTGTCCTACCGCCTCATCATACATTGGAAAATTAGGAGCTAGTTGAAAACTAGCTACCGGGTCACTAGGTTGTATGAGGGTGGCCATGGATGCATTCATATCCATCATCTGTTGGTACGATACTACCCTAAAGTCTTCCAACGACTGTTCCAGACTAGACATAGGTTGCGAAGGAGTTTCAGTGAAAGATTCAAAGTTGTTTTGGTACTGGAAACTCCCAAATGACGGTTTAGAAACAATGTCTAGGGAAGGCGCAAAAGTTAAGTAGGAATTATAGGAATTGAATGGTTGGACAGGATGATGATCAACGTTTGGATAAGAAGGTGAATGGTATTGTTGATCAAAAGAAGTTGTAGTGGTGAAAGGAGTGAAAGATCGGCTACGAGATTGTTCAATATGTTCAGCAATAGACAACGGTTTCGGAGCTTCAACCGGACTTGAAAAATGAGTATCAACGTGAGAAGGGGTGAATGTTTGAAATGGTTGATACGAAGTGGATAGCGGAGTCAAATTGTTCGTCCTAGACGCGTCTATTCGATCTTTTAAAGAGATTTTGGGTATAGAGGGGTCGTTCGAAGTTCGGCCAAAGCAAGAACCGTATGAGGTAATGTCTGGTTATGGATACCAAAGTTCGGCAAGAGTTTTTCTAGGCAGAGTGCCCATGATATGAAGAGAAGAAAAAGGAGGAAAAAGAATGCGGATTTTTTTATATTTTTATATATATTTTTTTTATTAAAAGAAAAAAAAGAAGTTTGTTTTTGGAGTTTTGAAATTGTTTGTTTTTGAAAGAATACGGAATTATGGGACTAAATTTTTACAAGCACAATCACAATCACAATATGCACAAACAATACCTAGAGCTAGGGTCATCAAAGTCCAACTAGACCGCTCCTAGACTTCCAAGTGACAAATTGCAGGATAACCCTCGAATCGCCTCTTCACTGCCAATTATGACCAGGTAAGAACAAGTGAGGAAGGAGGGTTCCGCTCATGAATCACCATGATACGGGCCTTTTAAAATTACCTCCTCACTTGTCTAGCCTAAGCACCACAAAGTCAAGTTTAGATAAACGACCGATTCCCCGCAACCTTCACCTGTCCTAAATGAGCGCGACAGTCCTTATAGGTTTGGTCTAGATATTTTTTATTAGCTCAAGATAATGCGTATGCAATTAGTGATTTGTGGGGTCTTAGGAAGGGTGATGAAATCCCCACCCAATCTGAATTGGTGTTATAGCCCCTTAATGTCCGTATTAATATATGCAAAGCGGTAAAAAAATAAAATCTAAAACAACAAAAATTTATTTGGTGGCTGCGCAATCTGTGCAAAGAAACCTGCAGAAAATACAGTATAAAGTGGAATTCACAGAGAAGATAAAAGGAAAGAGAAAGGGCAGAAAAAAAATTGGGGCACAGAGGCCTCAATACGGTCGCGGAACCGCCGCCAAAGCCCCACTTTGACCACGGTTCCGCGGTCAAACAGTGGAATTGGAGCCTCGAATTTGGTTCCCTGCACTCCCCTTGATCTCTACTCCAAAATAAAATGGTCTGTTTTCTTTTTTGATTACTGTACTTGCTCCAGATTAGCCTGCACACTTGCACACAAAAATTATCAAAAATAACAAAAAGATTTTATTTTATATTTTATTTATGATCATATATATATACAAAAAAGAATATTAACCCGAATAACAAGAAAGGAAATACGTTACCGTCTCCCTGGCAACGGCTCCATTTGATTGCACGCTTTTGGCGTGTCGGAGTTCAAAGTTCTAAAGTTATAACCGCGATCAGGACGGTGTCGCTTTGCAGCTAGCCGGTTAAGCACGGGTCGATCCACAGGGAGATGGTTGTATGTCCGTTCATGTTTTAGATGAGTAAATACGGAATGTGTATATGTTTGTTCAAGTCTATCCTAAGTGTTCGTATTTATGTTCGAGTAAGCTTGTTAAGGTTAAGGCCGGTTAGTAAAGTTAGGATTAGTCTTGTGCTTGTCTTTTGCCATTCTTAAAACGGTGTTGGGATAATCTAAAGTAGCGGGGATTAGGAGGACATAGGAATGGGATTTGCGAGTTTAAGCAAGCTTTCCAACGCTAAATCCATTCCTAGTGCCCCTTGTCCGTCCGCTAAATACGCTTATTTCCAACCCTCGGCCAAACAATCGCAACCATGTATCCAAATAAGTCACAACTACATGTCATGTTGTAGTGCGCTTAAAGGACTTCTCGACTTAGCTCGCGGCTACATGTCACGTATAGCGCGCCTAAGTGAGGGGGTTGCGTTTGTTTGGTCGGGGTTCATTTCAAGATGTTTGGCGAAGAGAAGCACAAGGGATTTCTCCGTCCCTCATACCACCTTCCTTAGCCTTAACAAGAGGGAAATTATTCACACATCATAAAAGAAAAGAAAACAAAACAAGAAGGGAGAAAGGAAAGGAAAATACGGTTTTACAAGTGAAGCAAGCTAACTCTTGGGTCCTCTTCTTAGCAAGGAACTCCGTCGAGTATCATCGCTTTAAAATACGGATAAAAGAAGAAAAGAAAAGAGAACAAGAAAAGAAACAACAACAACTAGTTAACAACAAATAATAAAGTTACACTAGAAATGAAATTACAACGCAATGAAAAAAATTCAAGATAAGAAAAACAACCCTCATCTTCATTTCATCATCCACTCAATGCTCTCACTACATTTTAATGGAGGAAGACATGAAGAAGAAGAAGAAGAAGCTAACCTAAACTACACTAAAAGAGATGGGAGAAGAAGACATGAAGAACTCCCTTGGCTTGGCACAAAACTGGGCTATTTATAGGCTGCGTGCTGAAACCCTAGGGCAACATTCTGGCCCTAAATGAAATGACCCAACTACCCCCAAAATCCGAGTTGACACTGAGTCAACTCGGCCGCGGATCCGCCGTGGATCAGCCATATTGGCCGTGGATCCACGGTCCTATAGAGGAGTTAGGTAGTCGTTTTTTCTGGCTTTTCTTGTGTTGCTCTCTTCTGTTGTTCTACATGTTCCAAATTGCAAATTACTTCCATAATTTCTTCAGATCTGCAACAGTCTAAAATGGCATCAAAAATAATTCTTTTGTTCTCATCTCCCTCGAGCTCCGTGCACCCATTGATTCTTGTGCTTCCCCCTAGTGCTCTGTGCTTGTCCCTCTCGTGCTTTGTGCTTGTCCCAGACATGAATGAACATTGTCATTTGTCTTGTCTCTGGAACTGGTACGTGGCACTGGACGGATACGGATGACCGGAACCCGGCTTTTATCTGTTGGCAACAGATGTTCTGTATTTTGGCGTAACAGTGGAGATTTTGTATCAATTGCGTTATTTTGGACTAGGAACCTGTAGCCTGTAAATATGTAGCAAACACGGATTAAAAGCACCAACCTATAAACAAACGAGCGTAAAAATGGACGGTAGTAAATGTAATATTCTAGTGTGAACATACACCTTCGACTAGGAACAATTATAGGGTGTACTTGTGGACTACCATTGTCCCCACTAATATGATCTCCATCATAGTCCTGGTAGTCAAGTACACATCCTAAGGGCTTTATCAATATGTGAGAGCAAGACAACATCACTTATACAAGTCAACATGTTAAGACAAAGAGCAACCATATAGCATAATATCATGTTGAGCAAGAAATTCCTCTCTATATATATCCAAGCATCCACTATAATATACATCACATGTAAAATAATGGCCTCTACGGCATACATATAACTAACAATCTCCCACTTGAACTAAGGCCAATTGTTGTAGTATCTCATACCCAACATCCCGAATAGTCTCTCAAATTGCATCGAGGGTATGGCCTTTGTGAGTGGATCCGCCGTGTTGTCCTTCATGTCAACTCTCCTGACCTCGATCTCCCGGCGATCAACTATCTCCCGGATCAGGTGATACCGCCTCAGAATATATATGGATCACCGATGGGACCTGGGTTCCTTGGCCAAAACCACTGCTCCATTGTTATCGCAATACAAAGGTATTGGATACTCAATGGACGGAACCACTCCAAGTTCAGTTATGAACTTCTTCATCCAGACAGCCTCTTTGGCAGCATCGTTGGCAGCGATGTATTCAGCCTCCATCGTCGAGTCTGCCACGGTTTCCTGCTTGGAACTCTTCCAACAAACCGCCCCTCCATTAAGGGTAAAGACAAATCACGAGACCGACTTAGAGTTATCCTTATCACTTTGGAAGCTCAAATCTGTAAAGGACTCACTTGGAGTTCTCCGTTACCATACATCAAGAACATCTCTTTAGTCCTTCTCAAGTACTTGAGAATGTTTTTCACAGCTGTCCAGTGACTCTCTCCTGGATCTTCTTGATACCTACTCACTACACTTAGTGAGTATGCTATATCGGGTCTGGTACATAACATCGCGTACATGATAAAGCCTACTGCCGAAGCATAGGGTATCCCTTGCATGCGAGCTCTCTCTAAATCAGTCTTGGAAGACATCTCTTTGGAGAGAGTGAGTCCTGTTATCGTGGGTAAATTCCCATGCTTGGATTCTTTCATACTAAACCTCTTTAGTATGGTGTCAATATACCTGGATTGGGACAATCCCAGTATCCGTTTAGATCTATCTCTATAGATCTTAATCCTCAAGATGTAGGAGGCATCACCTAGATTTTTCATTGAGAATCTTTGTGATAAGAAGAGCTTGATCGAGTACAGCATTGGAACATCATTTTCTATCAAGAATATGTCATCCACGTACAATACGAGGACGACAACCTTACTCTCTGCCACCTTCTTGTATATACAAGGTTCATCTACATTTTTGATGAAGTCAAATTCTTTGACTACCTCATGAAAACAGATGTTCCAACTCCGCGATGCCTGCTTTAACCCGTAGATAGATTTAAGCAGCTTGCACACCTTCCCACTGCTCCCACTGTCCACAAAGCCCTCTGGCTGATTTATGTACACGCACTCTTCTAAATCACCATTTAGAAAGGCGGTCTTAATATCCATTTGCCAGATTTCGTAGTCATGGTATGCAGCGATGGTAAGCAGGATCTAGATGGACTTAAGCATAGCCACTGGAGAAAAGGTTTCATCATAATCCACACCTGGTTATTGACGAAAACCTTTCGCAACAAGTCTAGCTTTGAAAGTCTCAACTTTTCCATCTACACCAAGTTTCTTCTTAATGATTCATTTGCTCCCGATGGGTTTTACCCTTTCAGGAGCAACTTCCAAAGTCCATACTTTTTTGGTATACATGGATTCCATCTCAGAACGCATTGCATCCTGCCATTTCACAGAGTCCCCACTCGTGATGGCCTGCTCGAAGCTAGTTAGATCATAATCTTCCATGATGAAATCCTCGCTCCCACCGTCTACGAGAAAACCGTAGTATCTCTCAATGAATGAGGAACCTACTAGATCGGCGGAGAGGCTGAGGTTCGTTGGGTACTATCGAATCCTCTGGTTCCACCAAATCTTCAGTTGTAGTTTATTCTGCTGGAACTTCTTCCACCTCTACCACATCGCCACTAATTTCTTTTGCAAGAAATTCCTTTTCTGAAAAGGTGGCATGTCGAGAAATAAACACCTTTTGTTCCTCGCTGTGATAGAAAAGATATCCATGTGAATGTTTAGGATATCATACAAACTTACAAAGAACTGACCGTGTCTCGAGTTTGTCGAGATTTTGCCTTTTGACATGGGCCGGACAACCCCATATCTTAAGTCGTTTAAGACATGGTCTCTTCCCACTCCATATCTCATATGGCGTGGTAGGTACAGATTTAGATGGAACTTAATTCAATAGGTATGCAGCTGTCTCAAGCGCATAACTCCAAAAGAAAATAGGTAACTCAGCGGTGCTCATCATAGAGCGCACCATATCCAACTGGGTGTGATTCCTCCGCTATGATACACCGTTGTGTTGTGGTGTATACGGAGGAGTAAGCAGAGAGAGAATCCCATTCTCTTTTAGATAGCCCAGGAACTCATTGCTCAAGTATTCTCCTCCTCGATCAGATCGAAGGATTTTAATACTTTTACCCGTTTGGTTCTCAACTTCATACTTATATTCTTTGAATTTCTCAAAAGCTTCAGACTTGTGTTTCAACAGGAACACGTGTCCATATCTTGAGAGATCGTCAGTGAATGTAATAAACTATGAGGAACCATTCCTGGCATGTGTAGACATGGGACCGCATACATCACTATGTATTAGTCCCAAGAGTTCCGTAACTCTTTCTCCATGTTTAGTAAATTGAGTTTTGGTCATCTTTTCTTTGAGACATGAATGGCAAGTTTCATAAGATGATAATTCGAACAGATTCAAATATCCATCCTTATGTAACTTAGCTAGTCGTGTCGTATTGATATGACCTAGTCTACAATGCCACAAGAAGAATTCGTTCATTTCTGAACTCTTCCTCTTGTGTGTGTTTTGTACGTTAAGAACTGTGGTTTGATTTAGTATGTATATGCCATTATTTAATGATCCTGATCCAAATAACTTTTGATTCAGGAAGATATTCATAACATTATCCTGTACAACAAAATTATATCCTTCTTTACTTAATAACGAAACCAATATAAGATTGCATATCAGGGCCGGTATGTAATAGCATTCATTCAGAATCAATGTATTTGTAACATTTCAAAAAAATAAAATATTATTTTTAGGAATTTTTACAACTAAATAATAAAATATTGAATATTTTAATAAGGCGGTATAATTAAATACCGATAAATTGGGAAAAAATTTGGAAAATTATGGAAATTACTAAAAAGAGGGTGTTTATATGAATTATGCAAATTATAAGTTTTTATGATTAATTATACACTATTTAGTGCAAATCGCGATTAAATATCGCTAATCGCGCATTAATCTTGTTTTGTACAAAACACGCACCATATCATTTTTACACTTGTGTTACATTTTCCTACATGGCTTTCTCTTCATTTTTCATTCATGGCTTAGGTTTTGAAAAGAAGAGAAAAGAAAACAAAAGAAAAGAATAAAATATAGAAGCATGGGCAAGAGAGAGAAAGGTGAGGGTCAAACCTTAGTCATGGCTCATCTTCTCACTTCATTATTTTCATCTTTTCTTCTTCATCTTCCTCTCAATAGCAGCACCTCCTTCATCCCCTCTACAACTCCACTAACACCATTAAAAATTCACCAAAACCCCATCTCCTCTTTACAAAAATTGTGCATGAGCTCACTAGCTACACTTTAGACCAAGAAAGTTTGCATTTTGGCGCTGAAGGGGTTTCTTGAGTGCTAAATGAGGTAATCCCTTCACACTTAGTGTATTTTTCTTTCATTTTAAACCATATATGTGTTTAGTTGTGATGTGTGATATGGTGAACTTTGAAGATTTCTAGAGAGGGTTAGGGTTAATTTGAGTTAAGTTAGTGTAATTGAACTCTCGAGGTGACCTTAAACCCCCTCCCCCCAATCTGTCAAAAACCCAGACCAAACACATATACCAAACCTGAAACACAAAATACGGAAAAATAGAAAACTGTAAATGTCGGTTTTGTGAGTTTTAGTGGGTGCAGGGAAATCTGGAGTGACCCGAGACCAAAACTTGAAAAGCAAACAACTTCAGAGACTTATTTGGACCAATGTGAGACCACCCTGACCATACGAGACCCTAACTCCATGCAAAAACTGAGCAGGCCGGAATTCTTGGGGGTGTGACCGGCCATGGGGTTGGGGTTAGGGCCTAGATTTCTTCAGTAGGTCATATACACACTATATAACACCCCTGTGTTGTTTGGGAGCATTGTTTTCAACTTAATCAAAATCTGGGTCCGCTTTCTCAAGTTGCTGCTTTGATTCGGAATATAGTTTTGCGTATTTTGAATTCTGGATCTTGTGTTTATGTTTTATCTCGATCACTTGACATTTGTATGTCTATATCGAGTGATATCGGGTTGACTTACGAGAGCTAACTATAGGTTTTGACCTATGTGAGTTTTGTGCATCGTTTTGGCTTTGATTTGGATTTTAATGCGGCACGATACGTTATAATGTGTAGGTACCCCCACGATGATTCGAGACGATGAAGAAGAGGATGGCGACATCGACATCAGCAAGCAAGGTCAAGGTGAGTAGATTATATCTACGGGGGAAGTCGGGTGGATGGCGTATAGCACCCCCGCAGTTCATAGTATAGCTTATATATGTATGGTTATTTATGTGTTTATGTTACGTGGATGATTATCAAGATATGATTTGTGTTCATGGTTTAGTTTAGGGTAGTTAGAAGTAATTTAGTTTAGCTTCTTAGTCGCGAACCCTAGATTGAGGTTTACACCCACACGCACACACATGGTTACTTTGTTATACTTGTGCGTACATAGGGATACGTATATATATATATATACACATACAAGTATGGGACTAGGTATATATATACGTATACTTATACATGGATGATGAGGATTGTATATGATATTTGGTGATGAGTCAATGAGATTGGGCATGGTGCCATGAGATCGGTGATATGATGTGGTTCGTATTATGAGATACGACATGAGATTTTAACGGGCCTTTGGACGTGTGTTTTCATACACGCACATATATATATAGGTGGTATCAGTTGTACTAGACTTAGATCAGTACCCCAGATCATGAGATATGATGATAAGAATACCAGATAATTGATGAGATAAATATGAGATTCGACCCATACCCAGATTTAGGATGACGTACGACGGATTTACGTACGAGCTTTATATTGATGATAGATTCGCACTCTTGACTCGAGAATGTCATATGATATATTTTATCATACGCGGTACTATTGAGGCGAGATCACCGACTATTATATGTGTATATATATATCGACTCAGATTTAGGTGGTTTCCGTACCCTTTCGATTAGCTTGTTAGTTAGATCTGTAGTTTACTTAGTAGATGTTAGACTAGACCCGAGTCATACCGATTTCAAAACTAACGAATCGTGAGTATTTTAAAGACAGGCCAAGAGATTCTACGGATATTTTCAAAAGACGCATCTTTTCTTAAATACACCGTAGCCCTTATTTTTCTAAACACCACGATTCGTCTTATTTCAAATGACAAAACTGTATGACATTTATATATTGATGTAGATTCTTCACTGTTGCGTTTATTATTCGATTTCCACGTATTCTTACTATTCGCAACGCATTGCATGTGTAAATATGTTTATTGTTATATTAAACCGATGCTGTCAGGACACCAGCACCATTATCGATGATGCGTATGTTTCACGTACACTACCTTGCCGGCTCACACACTTCATCATCGATAATTGACATGTCACTACACAGTAGAATTGTTGCATCAGGATATGACTCCTTGTATGATATACTGACACCCATACATTTTGTACACCCATACTTGCACACATACTTAATTGCACATACATAGATGATTCTGGCTTGATTTTGGAGATTTGGGAACCGCAAGATATATTTTAAAACTGGATTCATTTTAAAAGAGCGGTTTTCCCTCGATATGTGCATATTACTGTTCCATGTTGCATGATATACGGATATGCTTACATTTCTGTTATATGTCGCATACATCATGCTTTATGATTATACGAATTGAGATATTTGTATTCATGAGATTTCTGGAATTGGGAACTTTGGTTATTTTAAAAGAGAGTATGTATTGTTTAAAAACCCGGTTTCCCTTGATATGATATTTCAGTGCGTCCACCATGTGTTTTCTCGGTTCTGAGACGTATGACATGTGAAACCCGATTCGAGGAGTTAGATGAGGCCGATTGTGGGTACATGGTGGACCCGGTATGGTACCCCGGGGAAAGAACGGATTGCTGTGCTGCAGACGATGAGCCTGGCAGTGGGACTACTACCTACCGGTGATAGTATTTGGGCTCGGCAGATATCCGGAGGATACCGACTGGAGTCGAGAAATGATATGGGCCGATCCGGACTGACAGAGCCCGTGGGCCGATCCGGACTGACGGAGCCTGATAAATGAGGATTTACGTGCCGATGCTGGGCACGGGTTTCATGATGTTTTCGAGTGTCGATGCTGGACACTCAGGTTCCATGATTTTTGATGTGTCGCGAGGGACACATGTTGATTATATCCTCATACTTCCATGCATATGCTTTATGATATTCGCATGCATGATGTTTTGTGTCATTGGGTGACACGTGGACGAGATCCACATACATACAGACATTGATTACATAGTTGGATGATATCCACATACTTATAGATTTCATGATATAGTTGACATTGATTCATGTTGATTACATTGATCACACCTCATATTTATGATAGGTTGCTACCTGAGGCACTGGCACGAGCACTTGGTACTAAACTTATGTATAGATGTTTACCCTTGCCACCTTATCATGCTTCAGACTTTATCATTTTAAGGATATATATATATATATATATATATATATATATTACTGATCGTTTGACCTAGGATTGAGTCATACATACGATTTCTGCTCTGTGATGTTTTCTACTCACGAGTTGGCAACTCACCCCCGTTGTGCCACAGTTCTTGCAGGTTTTGCCGTACAGGTTTCATTGCGACTTTCTGGCACACTGCTTTCTTTCTGGGTGATTGCTTCGGTAGATGGGTTCACTCGTATCGTGACCACCCTTGTATTTATTTTAATCAGTTGTACCTAGTAATTCCATCAACCAAACTTGTACATTATTTCAGACTTAGAAAACCAGACTTGTATATTTATTTCGACCTTAGAGTCGCACGTTGTAGTATTATGGTTTTCATGGTGATTTTGAGTTTCCTTTTGAGTTTTGATCCTTGCCTTTCAGCGTTGTATATTATATTGCTTGCGTGGTTGTAACCGTCGATTGACGAAGAGCTAGCTCCCGCTTGGGGATGTCTTGTATCATTATGCATATATTATTCTTGTTGTACCCCGTTTGGGGCCATTATTTAAAAAGGAAACTCTGCCGAAATTTTCAGAAAAGACTCGAGGATTTAAAAATGCATATTCGGCTTACTTATTTAAAAACCTTGTTCTTAAAATATGTTTTCTTCACTTTTTTAAAACTAGTTTTCCTTTATTTATTATTTAAAATGGTTTTAGATTTCTGGGCTTTTGTCTTACTTGAATTAGATGAGGTCCTATAGGCTTCATATGATTCAAGGGCCAGTCACGTGCTATTTCGGGTCGTGACACTTTTTCACGACTCGAAAAGTACGGAATATGACCGGCACTTAAATTACGAAACGTCTCGAGGCGTACGTAATCTAAGTAAGCCAAACCCCAGAAATCAAAACCAAGTAAAGCAGCAGAGTGAAGAATCTACATCAATATATATATATATGTCATACAGTTTTGCCATTTGAAATAACACGAATCGTGGTGTTTAGAAAA
Source organism: Agapanthus africanus (assembly GCA_030015575.1). Lineage (NCBI taxonomy): Eukaryota > Viridiplantae > Streptophyta > Magnoliopsida > Asparagales > Amaryllidaceae > Agapanthus > Agapanthus africanus. The sequence continues at coordinate 160,102,323 of CM057343.1, forward strand.
ATAAGGGCTACGGTGTTTTTAGGAAAGGAAGTGTCATTTGAAAATATCCGTAGAATCCCTTGGCCTGTCTTTAAAAATACTCACGATTCGTTAGTTATTTCAAATGGCAAAACTGTATGACATATATATATATTGATGTTGATTCTTCACTCTACTGCTTTATTTAGTTTTGATTTCTGGGGTTTGGCTTACTTAGATTACGTACCCCTCGAGACGTTTCGTAATTTAAGTGCCGGTCATATTCCATACTTTTCGGGTCGTGACAAAGTTGGTAAATATAATAGTGAACGAATAGCAAGAATATGTGGAATCGAATAATAAACGCAACAGTGAAGAATCTACATCAATATATAAATATGTTTATTGTTATATTAAACCCATGCTGTCAGAAAACCAGCACCATTATCGATGATGCATATGTTTCACGTACACCTGCTTGCTGGCTCACACACTTCATCATCGATAATTTCCAAGTCACTACACAGTAGGATTGTTGCATCAGGATATGACTAATTGTACATCCATACTGGCACACATACATATTGTACACTCATACTCGCGTATATACCTACTTGTACATCCATACTAGCACACATACATATTGTACACTTATACTTGCGTATATACATACTTGTACATCCATACTGGCACACATACATATTGTACACTTATACTTGTGTATATACCTGCTTGTACATCCATATTGGCGCACAGGCATATTGTACACTCATACTTGTGTATATATTTAGAGATATGATGGAAGGTCGCTAGTCACCTAAGAATGAATGACTAGGAAATGTGGTTCGTTCGCTTACCCTGATGCGAGGTCATCAGATAGATTGATTCCAGCTAGAGACGACTTCACGCATGTACGTTGAGAGTAGATGGAGACGATTGAATGTCAGGAGCCCATTTTCCAAGTTTAAAGTATTCAGAGACAAATGCAAGTAATGCTATAGACCCTCTAGAAGAGTGAAACCCTAACTCGACGTAATGACCATAGAATGCCTTTGAACCTTAGGGTTTGCGGCGGTTTAGCGATGCCATTTGTGAGGCTTGGGTTTGCCCTTTTACGGTTGGTCCACAGGTGCAGTGGCATGTACTGGAGTACTATTAAACTGTACCCAAGATGTTTAGCTCTTGGGGGAATTATGGAACCTTGACGAATCGATCGAAAGGTTCGGCATCTTTCGGATATCATGTGATGGGATACATTACTTGGAGACTCCAGATACTAGTATAGCCGTTGGAGCACAGTCCATGCAGCTACGATGAGACGAGTCCGAAGCAGTCGACAGTAGATAAAAGTGGAGTAAGAGGTTTGTACAAGATCTTAATGAGATGACGTTCCACTCCACTGACATCAGAGATGTGATACGCATACAGAGGCGTTGTATATGGATATATCTTCCAGAAGGAGTTGCGATGAGTATGCAGCCGTTCCGGAACCAGAAAGTGATATAGTAAAGGGTGAGAACTTCCGGGCAATTCGGCAGAAACAAGATTTGAGAGAGATCTCGACAAGATCTTTCTAGGATACTATACGAGAATACTTGGACCCAGGAGCGGTCATATTGCGCACACCCAGTAGGCCAGAGTTCGGCATCGTCGACGAGATAGTTGGCCAGAGATATTTAGAGGATGTGCCAGAGCAGGACTGTTTCCGTCGTCATTTCATATTGAACTGTTGAGCCGAGGACCTATGCACTTAGCAATCTGCAGTGAGAGACGGGATCCTCAGGGCGCCAGACAACAGGCCATGAACAGGAGGCAAGTAGATATCTTGCTCTGCTAGCATTGGATGCACCGACACCTTCTCGAATTTGAAGGAGGAAATATCGACGACGGTATTTATGATTTTTGATTTGGTGATTCGATTATCACGTATCCGTCACCTTGGATTTCGGTATTTTGGGCGATCTATTCGCATGATTTAGTCTTGATGACTGAGTTTCATGATATTTGTTTTCGTGCACCATGGTTGCACCTACTGGGTATTCATATTTTGTGCATAGTTATTACCCTTAAGATATGCTTTATACACCGTTGTATTGATTTATGATTTGTGCACAGTGATTGCACTTAATATCGTTTTGTGCCTTGCTCGCACATGTTTATGATTTCATAGATTTCATACAGTTAGGTTGATTTTGTGCACATGGTATGCACACGATTTGGTTTTTGCACTTATTATAGCTTATATGTGCTTGTAGTACATTGATATGTGTTTTGTGCACGCAGTTGCACACATTTATGATTTTACACCTTGGTACACTCGGTGTTGCTATTTACGCATTTGAGTTATTGTTTGGTATTTTGTGCACATGATGCACTGTATTGATATTTTGTGCACTAGATGCACTGGATTGGTATTTTGTGCATAGGATGCACTGTATTGGTATTTTGTGTACTAGATGCACTGGATTTGTATTTTGTGCACAGGATGCACTGTATTTGTATTTCTTGCACAGGATGCACCGGATTTGTGTTCTGTGCAGTTGTTGCACTAGATTTTCGTTTCGTGCGTTTGTCGCGCCAGATTTATATTTCGTGCATTTGTTGCATCCGGATTTATATTTTGTGCATTTGTTGCACTGGGTTTACATTTTGTGCACCACGGTTGCACCTGACTTCGATTTGATATCATTCGATATGTTGATTTTGATTTCATGCCTATGCTATGCATGTGATTTGACTTATGCTTTCGGTATAGTTTTCATGCACTTTTAGTGCTTTGACTTGATTTGTGCACGCTGATGCACATGGTTGTGAGATTATATACCGCGGTATACCTGATTTGGATTGAGCTGTATTGTATACCGTCGATTTCGATTTTGATATTGATGTTGATTTCGTGCACTCTGTGCATTTGATTTGGATTCTTGCGCATATTTGGCGCGCTTGGATTGGATTTTGCGCATGTTCGGCGCTTGATATTGGATTTCGTGATTTTGTGCATAATGAATGCACCTGATTTGGATTTTTGCACATGTTAGGCGCATGTTATGAGATGCGATTTTGGTGCACACCAGATGCACTAAATCGGGATTCTTCATGCATATCAGATGCACCTGATTTTGCTGTCAGGCACACACGTTGCCTTTGACAAGTGTTTCGTGCACACCCGTTGCACTTAGATGTTGTTTCTGTGCACATGTATCGCACATATATGGATTTTGATTTCCGTGCGCACCAAACGCACGTAGCATTCATATGCACATTTTGGGATTTAATTCTTATGGAGCAGTACGTTTTTATGATATTTGCTATTTGTTTTTGTACTGAACAGGACTAGTCAGAGACAGTACCTGGATATATTTTGCATGCATTGATAGTTATCGAAGGGATTTCCAAAAAGATAGCTATAGTCTCAGTATTTACCTACGTGTATGATTGACAAGAAACGTTTAAAATAAGGAAACCCTTCTAAATTATTTTCAAAACGGCGGTACGTGCATGTAAAAAAAGGATATATATAGAGAGTTATTTTCTTACTAGAGACGTCCGCTACGGTGCAGAGTTATGCGCATCGCACAGCGACTTAACACGGTTTGGCATGCATTTCCTTCAGGTGTTTATACGTATAGTGTTGATGTATATCATATTGGTTTTCGTTTTGGATTTAGACATTGATGTCTTCCCCATGACTCCGATGATTGCGGGATACTTGACGGAGTTTTGATTTGGAGTTATCTGCTCATTGTTCATGCGCATGCATTGCGCTATGATGCGTTTTATGTATTAATGATTTCGGAGCCCCGACGACTTGGACTTATTACTGAAATATTTTAGTATTTGAAGGGTTTAAATTTAAATTCGGGGACCGAATTTCTTTAAAGGGGGAAGATTGTAACATTTCAAAAAAATAAAATATTATTTTTGGGAATTTTTATAATTAAATAATAAAATATTGAATATTTTAATAAGGCGGTATAATTAAATACCGATAAATTGGGAAAAAATTTGGAAAATTATGGAAATTACTAAAAAGAGGGTGTTTTATGTGAATTATGCAAATTATAAGTTTTTATGATTAATTATATACTATTTAGTGCTAATCGCGATTAAATATCGCTAATCGCGCATTAATCTTGTTTTGTGCAAAACACACACCATATCATTTTTACACTTGTGTTACATTTTCCTACATGGCTTTCTCTTCATTTTTCATTCATGGCTTTGGTTTTGAGAAGAAGAGAAAAGAAAAGAAAAGAAAACAAAACAAAAGAATAAAATATAGAAGCATGGGCAAGAGAGAGAAAGGTGAGGGTCAAACCTTAGTCATGGCTCATCTTCTCACTTCATTATTTTCATCTTTTCTTCTTCATCTTCCTCTCAATGGCAGCACCTCCTTCATCCCCTCTACAATCTCTACTAACACCATTAAAAATTCACCAAAACCCTATCTCCTCTTCACAAAAATTGTGCATGAGCTCACTAGCTACACTTTGGACCAAGAAAGTTTGCATTTTGGCGCTGTAGGGGTTTCTTGAGTGCTAAATGAGGTAATCCCTTCACACTTAGAGTAGTTTTTCTTTCATTTTAAACCATATATGTGTTTAGTTGTGATGTTGTGCGATTTGGTGAACTTTGAAGGTTTCTAGAGAGGGTTAGGGTTAATTTGAGTTAAGTTAGTGTAATTGAACTCTCGAGGTGACCTTAAAACACCCCCAATCTATCAAAAACCCAGACCAAACACATATACCAAACCTGAAATCCAAAATACGGAAAAATAGAAAACTGTAAATGTCGGTTTTGTGAGTTTTAGTGGGTGCAGGAAAATCTGGAGTGACCCGAGACCAAAACTTGAAAAAGCAAACAACTTCAGAGACTTATTTGGACCAATGTGAGACCACCCTGACCATACGAGACCCTAACTCCATGCAAAAACTGAGCAGGCCGGAATTCTTGGGGGTGTGGCCGGCCATGGGGTAGGGGTTAGAGCTCAGGTTGCTTCAGTATGTCATATACACACTATAGAACACCCCAGTGTTGTTTGGGAGCATTGTTTTCACCTTAATCAAAATCTGGGACCGCTTTCTCAAGTTGCTGCTTTTATTCCGGATATGGTTTTGCATATTTTGAATTCTGGATTTTGTGTTTATGTTTTATCTTGATCACTTGACGTTTGTACATCTATATTGAGTGATATCGGGTTGATTTGCGAGAGCTAACCATAGGTTTTGACCTATGAGAGTTTCGTGCGTCGTTTTGGCTTTGATTTGGATTTTAATGCGGCACGATACGTTATAATGTATAGGTACCCCCATGATGATTCGAGATGATGAAGAAGAGGATGGCGACATCGACATCGGCAAGCAAGATCAAGGTAAGTAGATTATATCTACGGGGGAAGTCGGGTGGATGGCGTATAGCACCCCCGCAGTTCATAGTATAACTTATATATGTATGGTTATATATGTGTTTATGTTACATTGATGATTATCAAGATATTATTTGTGTTCATGGTTTAGTTTAGGGTAGTTAGAAGTAATTTAGTTTAGCTTCTTAGTCGCGAACCCTAGAATGAGGTTTACATCCACATGCACACACATGGTTACTTTATTATACTTGTGCGTACATGGGGATACGTATATACACACACACATGGGCATGGAACTAGGTATATATATATATATATATACATGTATACTTATACATGGATGATGAGGATTGTATATAATATTCGGTAATGAGTCGACGAGATTGGGCATGGTGCCATGAGATCGGTGATATGATGTGGTTCGTATTATGAGATACGACGTGAGATTTTAGCGGGCCTTTGGATGTGTGTTTTCATACACGCACATATATACATAGGTGGTATCAGTTGTACTAGACTTAGATCAGTACCCCAGATCATGAGATATGATGATAAGGATACCAGATAATTGATAAGATAAATGTGAGATTCGACCCGTACCCAGATTTGGGATGCCGTACGACGGATTTACCTACGAGCTTCATATTGATGATAGATCTGCACTCTTGACTCGAGGATGTCATATGATATATTATATCGTACATGGTACTATTGAGGCGAGATCACCGACTATTATATGTGTATATATATATCGACTCAGATTTAGGTGGTTTTCGTACCCTTTCGATTAGCTTGTTAGTTAGATCTGTAGTTTACTTAGTAGATGTTAGACTAGACCCGAGTCATACCTATTTCAAAACTAATGAATCGTGAGTATTTTAAAGACAGGCCAAGGGATTCTACAGATATTTTCAAAATAAGCATCTTTTCTTAGAAACACCGTAACCCTTATTTTTCTAAACACCACGATTCGTCTTTTTTCAAATGACAAAACTGTATGACATTTATATATTGATGTAGATTCTTCACTGTTGCATTTATTATTCGATTTCCACATATTCTTTCTATTCGCATCGCATTGCATGTGTAAATATGTTTATTGTTATATTAAACCCATGCTGTCAGGACACCAGCACCATTATCGATGATGCGTATGTTTCATGTACACCTGCTTGCCGGCTCACACACTTCATCATCGATAATTACCATGTCACTATACACTAGGATTGTTGCATCAGATGTGACTCCTTGTATGACATACTAGCACACATACATTTTGTACACCCATACTTGCATACATACGTAATTGCACATACATAGATGATTCTGGCTTGATTTTGGAGATTTGGGAACCGCAAGATATATTTTAAAACTGGATTCATTTTAAAAGAGCGGTCTCGATATGTGTATATTACTGTTCCATGTTGCATGATATACGGATATGCTTACATTTCTGTTATATGTCGCATACATTATGCTTTATGATTATACGCATTGAGATATTTGTTTTCATGAGATTTCTGGATTTGGGAACCGTGGTTATTTCAAAAGAGAGTATGTATTGTTTAAAAACCCAGTTTCCCTTGATATGATATTTCAGTGCGTCCACCATGTGTTTTCTCGGTTCTGAGACGTATGACATGTGAAAGCCGATTCGAGGAGTTGGATGAGGCCGATTGCGGGTACATGGTGGACCCGGTATGGTATCCCGGCACGAGAACGGATTGCTGTGTTGCAGACGGTGAGCCTGGAGTAGGACTACTACCTACCGGTAATAGTATTTGGGCTCGGCGGATATCCAGAGGATACCGACCGGAGTCGAGAGATGATATGGGCCGATTCGGACTGACGGAGCCCGTGGGCCGATCCGGACTGACGGAGCCCGATATATGAGGATTTACGTACCGATGCTAGGCATGGGTTTCATGATGTTTTCGAGTGTCGATGCTGGACACTCAGGTTCCATGATTTTTGATGTGTCGCGAGGGACACACGTTGATTATATCCTCATACTTCCATGCATATGCTTTATGATATTCACATGCATGATGTTTTGTGTCATTGGGTGACACATGGATGAGATCCACATACATACAGACATTGATTACATAGTTGGATGATATCCACATACTTAAAGACTTCATGATATAGTTGACATTGATTCATGTTGATTACATTGATCACACCTCATATTTATGATAGGTTGCTACCTAAAGCACTAGCACGAGTACTTGGTACTACACTTATGTATAGATGTTTACCCTTGCCACCTTATCATGCATTAGACTTTATCATTTTGAGGATATATATATATATATATATATATATGTAAGTGCACGGCGGCGCCCCAGCCTCCATCCCGAGGCCAAATGCGGAAGCGATGGTTAACTTTAATTTTTCTTGAACCGGCACCACCGCGCACTAAAACCCAGATCGAACCATTAACTAGTCCTAGCTAACTACAAGATGGGAAAGAGAGATATACCGACTGATCCATGTCCTCCGGTCTTCTCGTCGTCGTCCCGATCTCCCGCGGAAGCTCCGGTCTCCACCTCGTCGCCGGAAGGGCACCACGTCGCCGGCTTCTTTTACGGGCTCCCACCTCTATACCGAGGCAACTCAGGCACGAAGCTGGCGAGTCGACGTGCCCAAGATTTGCTGTAGAATGTAGTGTGGAACTCATGTCTCATTTTGGGGTTGTAGGAATTGCCATATGGTGGAGGAAAAGATACAAGATTTTGGAGGAGGAGCTAATATGATTTTTGCCATGCCAAATGAGTGTAATTCCCTACACCAAAAATTGGGACAGCCCACCTAGAGCTTGGCCGGCCATGCCATGGTGAGGGGAGAGTGAGAAAAAATGGAGAGAGTGTTGTATGGATGATGGAACCACTATCATAATGCAAGAGAGAAAAGAATGGTGATAAGAAACAATCATCACAAAACCAATCCATACTCCACCAACAACCATCATCAAAACCATGATGATACAAAAGTCAAGCCATGATGGATAAATCAAGTCAAAACATGATGACTAAACAAAGTCAAGCAATGATGGTGCAAGTATCATGATACAATAATATGCAAAGACCCCCTCCACAATTGCTTATTTGCACAATTGCAAATAAGCCCTCCTCCACCAATCTTCGGCCATTGAATGATACAAAGAAATATGGCCGAAACGGAAAGCAAACTGGCAAATCCAGAAAACTGGTCCCGTAATAAATTACAGGAAAAACCCCGATACTGTGTAAACACACCCGCATCTGTATTCCAACCGAATACAAATGCAATGAGACAAAACCTATACTGTACTATACTAGGATCCGGCTTAAACCAAAGCCGGCTAGTATTATCCGTTCGATCCTGATCCGTGCAATACCGCACGTATCTGATCGAACCCTGCCATATATCCATACGGCCTCTACAACATTTCGCCCGAAAGCTGAGTAACTGAATGTGGGGGACTCTAAAGACTCGTCAACACCTTGGTTGTGGATTTAACCACTAGCACGTCAGAGGTATAAGCCAATATGTAACGGGCTACCAGGTATTGACCAAAAGGGACGTCGATGAGCGAACTCATCCTGACACCCTACTGAGCCTTTCAGTGACAATATCCGTACAGTCCGGTCCGTTCGTCTATGAGCATCGCATGGCGGGCCTAAGGGGTTGGTAAAAGTCAGACCCCCAAAAGCGGTACAAGTCGTGTCGGAGTGTAGCCCAGAACACCCTAAGATACTACTGGAATACCTACCAGTAAATCTCCTGCCTCGGCCGAGGGCTTCGTGTAATGGCTCTCCTAGACACAGCGCGACCTCACCCCCAAATACCGGGAGAGACGAACCCCTGAAGATCCGCTCATTGTCTCCATGTGGCTCGGGACTGTACCCAACTAAAACCTGTTTGCACGTCTCCTTTGAGCGTGGTAGGGTAGTAATCAAAGTACAGTGGGAACTCACACGAGACAAATGATGATCCTCAGGTCGATGAACTAACCTGTACACATGTCACCAGGGAACTGCTATCTGACGTCAGGTATAAGACCAACCAGCATGTTCCCGGTGAGTCCTGTCCGGTGTACTCATAACCCAATGAGCACCTGTATACATCTTAGGTGAACCAACTGACACCAGTAGCTTGTGAGACCGGACACCGCCCCTCGTCGAGGTCTCGACTGTATACACTAGTTTACTCTGGAGTATCGATGCCCTGTCTCGAAACTCCCACGACTAGGGACCTTTTAAGGATGTGCTTATAGACTAACAGCTCCCACTTATATGATCGCCCTCATACTGCTGGTGGTCAAACAAGAATCCTAGGGGCTCTATCAACGTGTAATAGCGACATGTCAGGTCACCTAAAGCAGTACACGATGATAAAGGTAAACCAGATAGCATACTATCATCTCGAGTAAGACTGTCCTACTGGGACAGGTCCTCCCTCAATCATTGCAATCACGTGCCTGTGATCCAATAATTGACTCTGAGGGCACTATCTCCAACAATCTCCCACTTGCACTCAAGGCTAATTATTGCGATGTCGCATACTCACAGCCCGTGTGATACCGAACACCCAACTCCTCTACTAGTCAGTCTCACAAAGCCCGTTTGTGAAACTATTGCGTTCGAGGAATAGCCTCAGTGAGTGGATCCGCTTTGATGTTTCTTTCTATGTCTCTCTATATCTCAAGTTCGTGGAGAAAGCCATCTCCCGAAATGAGCAATACCTGTCTTAGAATGTGTCTGGATGTCTGATGGGACCTAGCTCATAAATGAACTCCAAATCCAAACTTCTTAGACTGTATCGTCAACTGAACTTAATCAGTATCCAGTGCTATGCCTCCCTCAGTATCTGCTTGGATCACCTGCCCAAAATACTGCCCCTCATCAGAAGGAAAAACTATAACTCTGACAATCTCCTTGTCGTCCAGGTCACCTTGGAAGCCTGGAATGATAATTGTCTCCCGAAAAAGGCTGTCGTTATCATATCCCTAGAACATCCACTTATGTTCTAAAACTGCTTCCGACTGTTTCTCCAGGATTGGATCAATATCAACTTATTGCATCTACCGCAAAAACAACATCTGGTGTGGTACTTGACATCTCATGATTGACTCAATTGCCAAAGCAAGTGATCTGCCAATCATGCACATCCCTCTCCACTTTAGTCTGTAAGACACCTTTAGAGAGGGTGACTCCATCACCTGCAGGTACACTACCGTGCCAGGAGTCGTCCATTCTAAATACTCTTAGAATGCTGTCTAAGTACCCTTAATTGGGAAACCACCCAAATCTAGATCTAAAACCATAGATCTAGTAACCAGTATGTCTGATATAATGTCCAAGTCTCATGTGGAGAAACCACTGTGTGACGACCAAAGTATAACCGATTGTAGCATAGGAATATCACTTCCTACTATGTGTATGTCATCCAAATACCATGACATGACACCCTACTACCTTCTCAACAGATCCATCCCCTATTCTGATGAAGTCAAACCTATGACTGTCATGTCAGAAATAGATGATCTATCTCCGCTACATCTGCTTTAGTCTATAAATAGACATAAGCCACTTGTCCACCAATTCTTCCGTTGCTCCCACTGATTACGACAACCCTCTGGCTGAGTCATATACACGCACACTTCTGAAGCCAGTTCAGAACGACGCTATACTCATCCTCCCGCCGGGTCTCGCAGCCTGGAACAACAGCAATGGCAAGTGTGGGTAAACAAGAACTTCCCTGTCACCGTCCTTGAGGCTACCAGAGTACCTCTCGGGTGCCTGAAGTTACCCACCTTATCTGCGGAGTGGCCAATGGAATGTCAAACCAGATTGAATCTTTAGGTTCCTATCAAATCTTCAGTAATCATTTGTGGTTCTGGAATCACTTCCAGTTCTACCATACTCCCACTGCTGTTTTCTGAAAAAATCCATTTTTGTTAAAACTGTGGCGAGTTAAGAACAATATCACTATTGATCTTCCAGATGGTAGAAAGTCAACCCTCGTCATAGCCTGGGTCAACCCACAAACAGCCATTACAGAAACATGCCTCGAGTTATCCAGAGTCTGGTTTTAAGCATAACCCGGACAACTCCCCGTACCTTAACATCGTTAAGATATGAACCGTTCTATATCCAATATAGAACCAGAGGCACTGATTTAATTGAAGCAGATTCATATCATGCAGCTATCTCCAGTGCATGTCAACTAAATGGAAAGAGGCCGATCAGCGTTACTCAACTTAGGAGTACTTCCAATTATGAGTAACCTGAAAGAGAAGCAAGTTCTCTTTATCATTACTATCAACTGAATACCATATACAAGTATCTACATCTTCGATCACTTTGAAGAATCCCGATACTTGCTACACCTGGTTCTCTACTTTATTCAAATACTATAACTTCTCAAAATTCGGACCCTGTGTTTCCACGAAACACCTGTCTAAAAACTAGAGAAGTCATAAGTAAACCGAATATAGTACGAGGACCAACCCCTCTTTCCTGATGGACCCTGGACAACATACAATACTCTGTATAAGTCCCTTGAGTCTGATAACTCAATCACTGTATGTCGTAGGTTGAAAACTGTACTTATGGTTAAGAAGAATTACACCGCTGTTTAATGCTCCTTACCTAACCATCCACTGATATAGGTAAATGTCACAGACATAATTTCAAAAAGGTATATCTCACTCTATAAAAATAGACGTACAGATATATCAATTTGAAAATGGTGCATTATAACGGATATTCAAAACCAAATATTTGCCGACCGGCAAACAGTCCAGGTGACGTCCTCAAATATCACCGATTACAACGAATCCCGATATAATGAGGATGATCACCCAATTCCCAATAACTTACTCCCACTCATCATCTGTAAAACCATACAGATGTGAGAATCGTACCTGGTAAATACATACCCTGGAGTAAGGACTAATTGGGATATCGGTTTTCTTTTAACAGTACACAGTGGCACTGAAACATTGAAATGTTTCGATGGGGTATCCCGATATTCCTAGTAATGCCTCTTCCAGATTCATGACTGTAACCGTATAATTCTTTGCCATCTTTCTAAATCCCTTTATATGTCTTTAGTCATTACCTTCTGCACACCCCTTTAGGCCAAATGGTTTTCTTCCTTCCCTACCTTTCGGCACCAGCCTATGGTTTGGAAGAAGACTATCCAATAAGCATAATGGGTGTACTGTCCTGATCCTAGGAGCACTCGCAATGCGAGAGAAGGTGAAGATAAAAGACAACCGAATAAACCTTATTCCTATTTCTCTTGAACCAGAATCCATCCCCGAACTGGAACAAGTTCCTTTCGAGTTCGTATATAACCATACGATTGAGTATCCAATAAACCGTGGATCTTCGTAGTGATACGGAGTGTCCTGGAGAAATACAAAGGTGAAGTGGGAGTGGTAATGAAATACCTGGTTTGGTCGTGAATAAAAGTTGCAATTTACTTTGCCCTCTTACTAATCCCTTGTTTTGTCTTAACTTAATACCTTCTGTACACCATCGTTAGGCTAATTGGTTTTCTTCATTCCCTACCGGTCGGTACCAGCCTAAGGTTTGGAAGAAGACTATCCAATTTGCGTAATAGGTGTACTATCTCCTAAACCAAGGAGTACTCGCAACCTGAGAGAAGGAAAAAGGAAAAGACAACTGAATAGTCCTATCCGTTTTCTCCAAAACCGGAAACCATCCTCGAATAAATCCCTTCGAGTTCGTATATAACCATACGATGGTTTTGTCCAATGGAAGTGGACGTTCGTAGTAATACGGGGTGTCCTGGAGAAAAGGGTAAAAGTAGGAGTGGCAAAGAGGTCTGCAACTCTGACAATCCAAAAGCCAGTGTTTAAGAAGGTTCGGTTAACTTGGTCACTGAGTCATAGTCTTAGGGTCGGGTCAATGGTCGCTGCCAAAGAGAGAGAGAGAAAAGAAACACTCAGCGTGCACTCTATCCTAGATCAGAATGGCTACCAATTTATCTAATCTGGAAACCTCCCACTGTAACCTCAAATTCTTCTTCAAACCTGAAAGAAGAATTAGTCGGGATCACCCGAGGAGTAAACCAACTCATCAGTGGGAATCGGGATCCAACTATCATCGCATGATAACGTGACGGAATCCGCTCACGCTATCACACTCCAGAAGGTATGCGCAAATCTGGCAAGTTTCAGTTCTTTTGAAACTCCCGATGTGATTTTTGCCCCATGCTCTTATGACCTTGGCGTGAGGTCAAAATATCATAAGTCACATGTCAAGTTTTACCCATCATTGTCCAGGTTAATTTGAACCCACCCGTACATACCCTTGACGTAGGCCAAAATAGTAGTACGACTGTCCCAAACCAACGCATCTATCTATGCAACAGATAAATACACGGCAGCTACCAAACACTATGCCTTGGCGTGAGGTCAAAATACATAGCTTGAATACTACCGAATATTTAACTGAAATGATGGAGGGCTACGAATGGTTTCTGGCGAAAACCTTTAACGTAGTGAACTTGATATCGTTGAAGGAATGGATAGCTTTTAGAAAATATAGTAACGAAAACCTTCACTAAAGAGGTCACTCCCGGTGAAGGGATCTCGGCTCTTTCCCCGTAGAATGAGGTGCAGGATATTCCAACTGAATACCACGATGCAAAGCAAAAGTAATCGGCTATAGTGAAGTTATTGCCCTGACGCAAACTTCTGTCCAAGGGGTTACTCCCGGTGAAGGGATCTCGGCCCTTGCCTCGTCAACTGAGGAGCAGGATATTCCAACTGAATACCACGATGCAAAACAAAAGTGAACGTCCTTGCAATAACAGCTTTTTGAAAAGTGTTCCAACAACATCAGATTAGGTTTGTTTTACTTGCATTGATCCGAATCAACACAGTCCCATCAATTGATCACACCACAAAGAACGAAAATATACTGATGTACGTATATGCCATCCGCATTCGCCACTGGGTCCCGTCATTACCCGTTAGGTTAGCTAACTAACGACAGAGCGGGGAATGGACTAGCGCGGATGCAAAACATATACAACATCTACTAATATATATACCAATATATTATATTTCGCTCAAGGCGTGATAAAAAGCAACATCACAGAAAATGTACAGCATCACAGAACAATACAGATATCTGGGATCCCCGGGTTTCACAGAGCCGCTGAAACCCGACGTTCCCCTGGTCGTGTGGATAGCCTGTGCAATGAAATCCTAGACCCCTACGGGCGCGGCAAGTTACCCGCCAAAACCTGAAGCGAGGCAGCCCCCTTCAGCAACGTGAATGGACCACCCAGCACTTCACGGAATCCGGTAACTTGGGCACCCCTCCTGGGTCAACCTGTACCCCTACGAGTGTGGCGAATAGCCCGCCAATTCTAGAGTGAAGCCCCCTCCATCTCAATGCCATGAGATGCGGGCTTGTTGCCCTCTAGAATCCGGCTATCCGTGCACCCCTCCGCGGGGTAATCCTAGTACAGAAAGTAAAATATACATACAATGGGTACATCGACCGCAACCTGGTCGTGCCCCAAAATAATAATACAAACAGGCAGTGACGGCAGTCCACATGTCGGACGCTCGCCCCGCAATAGCAAATGTACATAATACAACAAAACTGTACTAGCATTGCAGCCAGGCTATCCCCCACGACCGATCCGCAACATCACAGAACAATCACAGAACATCAACGTGAAAGTCATGTTCGCAAATCCGTCTAACCGGGCTATAGCAGTTAGACAGGACTTACCGATCGAGTGACATTCACGGTCACAGATATAATGTAAATACTGTGAACTAATGTGTTTTAAAATATCTGATCGATCAAATTTTATCAAGTGGGCCCCCAAGTACTACTGTAGCACATCAAGAAATTCTGGGCCCTAAATTAATATTCCAAAAACCCTATTTTCACCCCAGAAGCCCACTAGAAAAATTTGACGCATTGATCTCTCCATACAGCGGCGGAACCGCGGCCCCAAGTGGGGTTTGGCCGCGGTTCCGCGCTTCCCTTGAAAGATCAATGTGTCGAATTTCTCCAGAATTCTTAGGACTTTCAGTACATCATTTTTCTACAACCTGAAAAAAATTTCGAGCCAGAAAAAAATCGACAGAAAACTGATGCATGTGTTATTGGGTTTTCGGAACATTTGTTCGACCGAAATTGTAAAACACATTAGACAAAGCTAGACTAGGTTAATGGTAAGGCTCTGATACCACTGTAAGTGCACGGCGGCGCCCCGGCCTCCATCCCGAGGCCAAATGCGGAAGCGATGGTTAACTTTAATTTTTCTTGAACCGGCACCACCGCACACTAAAACCCGGATCGAACCATTAACTAGTCCTAGCTAACTACAAGATGGGGAAGAGAGATATACCGACTGATCCGTGTCCTCCGGTCTTCTCGTCGTCGTCCCGATCTCCCGCGGAAGCTCCGGTCTCCACCTCGTCGCCAGAAGGGCACCACGTCGCCGGCTTCTTTTACGGGCTCCCATCTCTATACCGAGGTAACTCGGGCACGAAGCTGGCGAGTCGACGTGCCCAAGATTTGCTGTAGAATGTAGTGTGGAACTCATTTCTCATTTTGGGATTGTAGGAATTGCCATATGGTGGAGGAAATGATACAAGATTTTGGAGGAGGAGCTAATATGATTTTTGCCAAGCCAAATGAGTGTAATTCCCTACACCAAAAATTGGGACAGCCCACCTAGAGCTTGGCCGGCCATGCCATGGTGAAGGGAGAGTGAGAAAAAATGGAGAGAGTGTTGTATGGATGATGGAACCACTATCATAATGCAAGAGAGAAAAGAATGGTGATAAGAAACAATCATCACAAAACCAATCCATACTCCACCAACAACCATCATCAAAACCATGATGATACAAAAGTCAAGCCATGATGGATAAATCAAGTCAAAACATGATGACTAAACAAAGTCAAGCAATGATGGTGCAAGTATCATGATACAATAATATGCAAAGACCCCCTCTACAATTGCTTATTTGCACAATTGCAAATAAGCCCTCCTCCACCAATCTTCGGCCATTGAAAGATACAAAGAAATATGGTCGAAACGGAAAGCAAACTGGTAACTCCAGAAAACTGGTCCCATAATAAATTACAGGAAGAACCCCGATACTGTGTAAACACACCCGCATCTGTATTCCAACCGAATACAAATGCAATGAGACAAAATCTATACTGTACCATACTAGGATGCGGCTTAAACCAAAGCCGGCTAGTATTATCCGTTCGATCCTGATCCGTGCAATACCGCACGTATCTGATCGAACCCTGCCATATATCCATACGGCCTCTACAACATTTCGCCTGAAAGCTGAGTAACTGAATGTGGGGGACTCTAAAGACTCGTCAACACCTTGGTTGTAGATTTAACCACTAGCACGTCAGAGGTATAAGCCAATACGTAACGGGCTACCAGGTATTGACCAAAAGGGACGTCGATGAGCGAACTCATCCTGACACCTTACTGAGCCTGTCAGTGACAATATCCGTACAGTCCGGTCCGTTCGTCTATGAGCATCGCATGGCGGGCCTAGGGGGTTGGTAAAAGTCAGACCCCCAAAAGCGGTACAAGTCGTGTCGGAGTGTAGCCCAGAACACCCTGAGATACTACTGGAATACCTACCAGTAAATCTCCTGCCTCGGCCGAGGGCTTCGTGTAATGGCTTTCCTAGACACAGCGCGGCCTCACCCCCAAATACCGGGAGAGACGAACCCCTGAAGATCCGCTCATTGCCTCCATTTGGCTCGGGACTGTACCCAACTAAAACCTGTTTGCACGTCTCCTTTGAGCGTGGTAAGGTAGTAATCAAAGTACAGTGGGAACTCACACGAGACAAATGACGATCCTCAGGTCGATGAACTAACCTGTACACATGTCACCAGGGAACTGCTATCTGACGTCAGGTATAAGACCAACCAGCATGTTCCCGGCGAGTCCTGTCCGGTGTACTCATAACCCAATGAGCACCTGTATACATCTTAGGTGAACCAACTGACACCAGTGGCTTGTGAGACCGGCCACCGCCCCTCGTCGGGGTCTCGACTGTATACACTAGTCTACTCTGGAGTATCGATTCCCTGTCTCGAAACTCCCACGACTAGGGACCTTTTAAGGATGTGCTTATAGACTACCAGCTCCCACTTATATGATCGCCCTCATACTGCTGGTGGTCAAGCAAGAATCCTAGGGGCTCTATCAACGTGTAATAGCGACATGTCAGGTCACCTAAAGCAGTACACGATGATAAAGGTAAACCAGATAGCATACTATCATCTCGAGTAAGACTGTCCTACTGGGACAGGTCCTCCCTCAATCATTGCAATCACGTGTCTGTGATCCAATAATTGACTCTGAGGGCACTATCTCCAACAATATATATATATATATATATATATATATATATATTACTGATCGTTTGACCTAGGATTGATTCATACATACGATTTCTGCTCTGTGATGTTTTCTTCTCACGAGTTGGCAACTCACCCCCGTTGTGCCACAGTTCTTGCAGGTTTTGCCGTACAGGTTTCATTGCGGCTTTCTGGCACACTGCTTCCTTTCTGGGTGATTGCTTTGGTAGGTGGGTTCACTCGCATCGTGACCACCCTTGTATTTATTTTAATCAGTTGTACCTTGTAATTCCATCAACCAAACTTTTACATTATTTCAGACTTAGAAAACCAGACTTGTATATTTATTTCGACTTTAGAGTCGCGCGTTGTAGTATTATTGTTTTCATGATGATTTTTTGTTTCATTTTGAGTTTTGATCCTCACCCTTTGGCGTTGTATATTATATTGCTTGAGTGGTTGTTACCGTCGATTGATGAAGAGCTAGCTCCCGCTTGGGGATGCCTTGTATCATTATGCATATATTATTCTTCTTATACCCCGTTTGGGGCCAGTATTTATAAAGGAAACTCTGCTGAAATTTTCAGAAAAGACTCGAGGATTTAAAAATACATATGGGCTTACTTATTTAAAAACCTTGTTTTTAAAACATGTTTTCTTCAGTTCTTTAAAACTAGTTTTCCTTCATTTATTATTTAAAATGGTTTTAGATTTATGGGCTTTTGGCTTACTTGAATTAGATGAGGTCCTGTAGACTTCATATGATTCAAGGACCAGTCACGTGCTATTTCGGGTCGTGACAGTATTACCATTCGGTAATACTAAGTGATATTTGCCACCTGCTTTGGCTACAACATTTATACCATTCCCTACTAATTTTGAATGATCACCTATTTCCAGTTCTCTACCTTTCCTTCGCCCATGTAACATATTACATATGTGGGATCCCGATCCAGTATCTAATACTCAGGACGTAGAGTGTTCTGAGAAATAGTTCTGGGTAACCAACACACCCGAAGAAGATGCATCAACTTGCTCATTCTTCGTTTGGGTGGTGTGGAAATCCGAATATTTTCCTATTTCTTGCTCAGACTTATAACAATTATAAGTTAGAGAGGAACCAACGTTCCCCTGCTCAGCATAACAAGCGGGTTCGGTCAATACATCCATATTATTATCTTGATTAAGGCCTGACATGGTCGCTACCTGGAGAGAGAGAAGAAAACAGTTTAGCGTATGCTCTTGCAAGATTAGATTGGTTTATTATCTTATCTAATCAGGATGGCTCCCACTGTTTTTATCAAATTTTCCTTCAAACCCTAAAAGGTAAGACTAATCGGAATTAATTACACCTTATAAGTTCGTTAATCTTTCGGCCAGGCCAGTGTTGGTACTTTGAGGGAGGTTTCCCGTGCTTTCCCGCGGACCTAATTAAAATAAAGCTCATTTTCCCAGGGGCGTAACCCCGTTAACACCTTTCTATACACCTACTTGATTGGCTAATTATGATGTGTAAGACTCTCCCAGGAGTAACTCTTACTCGCAGTGGGTATCAGGTTCCAACTATCTCATAGAATCTCATTACAAATTTCAACACTTGAAATTCCCGATAATAGTTTTGCCCCTAACCCCATATGACTTTAACAAAGGCCAACAAACCATAGGATGCTATTCATGTTCAACCCGTCATTTCCTGATTGAATTAAACTCACCCGCACGACCCTTGACAAAGGCCAACAAGGTCGTACGACTACCCTAATCCAATCGCATCACATGCTTAAACAGATAAGCACCATTCAGCTACCGCACACTACGCCTTGACAAAAGCCAACAAACGCAGCACGAATACTAAATAGTCCTTATCTGAAATGACGGAGGGCTACGTCAGGTTTTTAAGAAAACCTTTTTGCGTAATGAACTTGATATTGTTGTAGAAACAAGTGATTTTTTAAAAGGAGTGTTTTTGAGGCTTTTTACTAGTTTTGCTAAAGAGGTCACTCCCGGTGAAGGGATCTTGGCTCTTTCCTTATCGAATAAGGTGTAGGATATTTCACAAATACCGCTATGCAAAGCAAAAACTAAAAGAAGCAATCAAAAGACAAAACCGAGTTGGTTGTAGCATCTTCTAGCTTTTGCTAAAGAGGTCACTCCCAGTGAAGGGATTTCGGATTTTTCCTTATCGAATAAGGTGCTGGATATTCTACAAGGAATACCGCTATGCAAAGAAAAAACTAGAGCTACCCATTTTGAAAATATGATTCTAAAATATCTTTTAGGTTTCTTTCTTTTTCATTAATCTGTTAATGAATTCCCACCATTTATGCTTCCTAAGCATCACAGAAGAAACGAAAATACAATGTAGGCTTATGCCATCCACATTCGCCTCAGTGTCCCGTTATGCACCGTTAGGTTACTTAATTAACGGCATAGCGGGGCGGGACTAGCGCGGGTGCAAAACATAAGCAACGTTTATTATATATCATATATACAATAATAAAGTATTCGTCTCAGATATATAAAGTGATCACATCACAGAATATCAACATCAGAAGATAACATATGAAATATTGGATATACTAGGAATTATGTGTTTTAAATTAAGCCAGTATAAAACACGGATTCCACGGTCACGATGAATAGCCAAACCCACATCCATAGACCCCTATGAGAGCAGCAAGCAACCCTACCAATTCTAGATTTAGGAGACCCGGACTCGACTCCTCGAGATGGTCTCCCACTGGACTCTAGAACCCGGTTACTTGTGCTCCCCACCTTGAGTCTATCCTAATGCGGAAAAGTAAATAATATACAACAATGGTGATATCATCCTCAACCCGGAAGTGCTCCAATAAAAAAATATTACATATATTTAATTTTCATGAATGAAAATAAAAACTCTCATCTCACATAAAACCCTCGGCTATTCAAAACACGATGATCCAATATAATATATCCCAGCAACATATAACATCACATGTCATCAACGTAAGTAAATATGCGGATCACAATTGTCGTTGACATATAGCAACGAAGATGGTGATACATCACATATTACACTTACGGTCGCAGAAAAGAAAATGTCAAACTACAACATTTGGAATCCACAATCACCTTAGACATCATAAACCCAAAATATCACATACTTTGGATTTCATGCCTAACTATATGAATTCCACATATTGTATTATATTCCACAAATAGCTAGACGATATTAAACATTCCGATCGAATCAACAAACACCCAAAATTTCCTAAAAAGCTCAACACTTGAGCGCAGTTTAAAAATACTCAGAACATGCCACAGTATCTATGCACCAACCGTAGAAAGGTCAACCCTTGCCTCACCTATGGCGCCACGGAACTACTGCAAACCCTACGGTTTGGCGGCGGTTCTTACGGGCATAGAATCGAGTTAGGGTTTTGTTCTTCTAGAGGGTCCACCGCATTACTTGAATGTCATTCGAATGTTCTTTAACTTGGAAAAAATCCAACTCTTGGAAAAATTTCCGGCAAGGGTTAAAGTGGGTATTTGATATCCGTTTGAACATTTTAACACCGTCTAAATAACCCGAAATATAGTTAGAATTACGACTACAAAACACTCCGAATTGCCTTTGCAAAAAGATAATATCACATGCAAATTTAGCAAAAACAAGTAACATCTGAAACACCAAAATCTAGATACCAGAACGCATGAAAAAAACGAACCACAGAATCACTAAATAGGCCGGCCTGCTCATTTTTTAGGTGAATGTGGCCAAGTCAAAACCGTCCAATTGGGTTCTATTTTTCTCAGTGTTCATATTACATCTCATGTAACATTCTGCAGTTGCTTAAAATTTTTTTCGACGACTTTAAAAATTGATAGAAACTGGGTTTTTAGTTTTTAGTGTTTCGGAATTGTTTTGGTTTCGTAATTCTACAAACATCATTTAAATCTCTAGCTTGGCTCTGATACCGCTGTAGGATTGCTTGGCACGACGGCAAGGTTTTGGGAGGCATCGTCCATACCATTTTCAAAAATCTGCCATAAAAAATAATCCTAACCCTAGAATCTTAACTAGTGATTTAGACGAAACAAAGTGTAAACTACTTTACAACTAAGTGAACTAGGAATACAACATTCATAGACCGGTCCTTCACTTCAATAGCTCCGTGTAGTAGTCCCTTCGCTCCAAGTAGTGATCTTGCGGACTCTAGAGTGGCTCTACAAGAAGAAAGCAACGAGCTTACACGAAGTCTTCGAGGCCAAAGATGATCTACGTCGAGGAGACACTAACCCAAGTTATCTCTTCACTAATGTGGGATTAGTGAAGCTAACACCCTAAACTAAATTGCTAATCTAGTAGAGGATGATGAAGTAGGATTTTTGCTCACTTTAGAATTACTTTTCTCACTAATTTTATGCTCCTCTCAAAAACCTAGAGAGCTCTCTCTTGATCTTGAGGAATGTAACATTTCAGAAAATATAAAATATTATTTTTGGAATTTAATATTAAAATAATATATTTCGCGAAAACTACCCGATTTGCGAAATTGGGGTTTTCGTAAAATGGTATAAATATATACCAATACTTGTGAAATAATTGGATATTTAAAATGATTTATTCATTTAAAAATATATTTATCGGATTTGGTATTTTTATAATTTATTATATGCAGTTTGAATAAAAATTGATTAGTGCACTACTAATCGTGATTAAGCCAAATCCGTGTTTCTATATTTTCCATGGTTAGTGCACCATAACATGTTGCATTTTGTTGCATGTTGTTTCATTAGTATGTGTTGATATTTGGTTTTAAGAAAAAGAAAAGGGAAGCTAAAAGACAAAAGAGGATAATTGGGAGGTGAGCATAAGAGAGAGAGAGAGAGTGTGAGGGTAAGAGAGTGAGGTTAAGAGAAAGAGAGAGGGGGCAGCCATTATTCCCTCCCCATTATTTCCTTCATCTTCTTCCTCCTCATCTCCCTCCACCTCCACCTCCACCTCCATTTCTCATCTCAAAAACCTTGCTAAAACCCTACACCCTCTTCATTAAAAACGATCCCCATTTCATCCTCTACACATTGGATCTTGCAAGTTTAGATTTTGGAGACTTTGAGAAGCTAGGGTTTTTCTTGAGTTGCCCAAAGGAGGTATATCTTCTTTCATTTAGTTTAGTTTTTAGTTCTTTATATCCTAGTTTAGTTAGAAATTGATTTGGTTTGGTTATGCGATGTTTGGAAATTTCTAGAGAGGGTTTGGGTGACTTGTGGACTTGTGATCTGTAGTGAATGTGTACAAGACCCTAGAGATCGATTTGTGGACCTAGAACAGAGAATATGAACTTAAGATTTGTTCCATGTCGGTTTTGTGAGTTATTGTGTGCCTACAGAGAATCTGGGATGACCAGAGACCTGTACGAGAAAACTAGCAACTCCAGAGACCTAGTTAGAACCACAGGAGACCACCCTGGGAAGACGAACCAGAACGGAGCAGTTTGGGCCGAGCAGGCCGGTTTTGGTAGCTATGTGGTCGGCTAAATTTTAGTGTTTGGTGTCTAGGTTGGTTCAGTAGCTCATATACTCGATATACAACACCCTATACTTGCTAGTTTTGTTCCAATTGACCTGAACCAAAATCTGGGAGCACATTGAGGTGTTTTTGGTTATGTTTTCTGTATTTTGGAATTCTTGGTTTTGATGTTTGGATTTGTATTTGGTTGTTGGGCGTTTGTACGTCAACAAAAAGGGTTGTTTGATTGTGTAACATTTCAAAAAAATAAAATATTATTTTTGGGAATTTTCATAATTCAATATTAATTTTTAATGAATATTTTAATAATCGGTATAATTAAATACCGATAAATGGTGAAAATTCCGGAGGAAAATTTTGAAAATTCTAAAATAGGGTATTTTGCGGAAATATGTCATTTTAAAGATTTTATGGTTAAGTAAATGCTATTTTGGTGTTAATCGCGATTAAAAATCGCTAATTGGATTTTTGGCTTTTGTGCAAGAATGTGCACATAACTTTTTCTACACTTGTCACACTTGTTTCATGTTTTGGACTCATGTCAAACCTAGGGTTGAACCATGATAGATGACCATGGTGGGTGAGCCATGTTTAGCCACCCATGGTGGTTTAACCCATTTGGTAAGCTAATTGGGTTTAATTAAGGGTTTTAGTTTTAGATTTAAATTAGGGTAGGGGTTGACTAGTAGGTAGGAGAGAGAGAGAAAGAGCCATGATGGTTTTGGGCATGCTAACATCTAATGGGAAGATAAGGGTGAGGGGGGTTATCTTGGGGTTATACCTTAATCCATTGTTTCTTTCACCCTCCCTCTCATTGATCACATCTCTCCCTCTCACTCACTCACACTCACATCTCTTCTCACACACATCACTCTCTCAAATCCTACACCACATCAGCACCAAGGCTGCTGCTACAAGCTGCCAAGTCTTGCAAAACAGCATCCCAACACACAAAACTCAGCCCCATTTGTATCAGCTCTGCAGCCACAGCAGCAACTTCCTTCAAACAACCCCACACCCTTATCATACCACACCTCATCCCAACACAAGAACACACTAACACAACACCAACCTCAGCAGCCACAAAAGCATCTGCTGCAACAAAACTGCATCAGCTCACAGCAACAGCAGCAGCTGCAAAGCAACCCCAGCATCCAGCAGCAGCACAACACTCCTCTTCACCTCCTCCTTCCCTTCTCCTACACCCTAGGACCATTTGGAGGTATAATCTTGCAATCCAACTCCTATTTTGCCCAATTCTGGTTTTATAGCTGAAAGTTACTCTTATATTGTGATCTAGTGCTAGTTTTAGATGATTTTAGTGAGAGTTGGCCAAGGGATGGGTTTGAATGTTAGTATAGCCTTACTAGGTGCTGTTAAGACCAGTTGAAACAACATTTGTCCCAGGATTCACCAAAATACCAGATAGTTTAGAATCGATGAAATCTAACGATTTTGTCAACTTTGTGGCCTTTCTGGAAACTGCTATCAACCCGGACCTCCTAAAATAATTTTGACTTGACAGTAGGATGTGCAGGCACATAGGAACCAACACCCAAAACCCTAGCCCCAACCACCATTTTACGGCCGCAGATTTATTCCTTCTGGCCGCAATTTGCGGCCAGACCAGGGTGAAACTGCCTCGTTTTGCGTGCACAGCCCTATTTCATGCAAACTTGACCCCTGGTATGTCTAGTTTTGACTGTTTACAGTTAGGGTAAAATCTGGGTTGATTTTCATGAGTTGGCGTATGATTTACGACCTGTTTTCCATATGGATTTTTGGTATTCGATGATTCGTTTCCGTCGGGTGGCGTTTGAACGCCAACGGCAGAGGGTTATTGGCTGTGTTTGCACGCAAGGTCACAGGTTTTTACCTATGGGCATAGCGTGCACCATTTGGTTTCCGACATGGTTTTCATGAGTTTTAGCGTATGATATCCTTGTAGGTACCCCACGCGGCGTCGAGGCGTTAGAGATGCAAATGGCGACAGCGGCACCGGCACACATAAAACAAGGTGAGTAGATTTTTATCTACGGGGAGAAGTCGGGTGGATGGCGTATAGCACCCCCGCAGTCCGATGTCTTGTATACTATATAGATTATAAATACAGATATATGCTAACTTATGTGTGACTTGGTTGTTTAGGATGTGTTAGGTGGAATATGCATAGGATAGGGTTAGAAGTAGCTAGTGTAGTCCTAGTCGCGAACCTAGAATAGGTTTAAACCCACACGCACACACGTGCGAATTTGCTAGGTTTATACGGTGACGATGAGGATATTGGAGGACATTGGAGATGAGTCGATGAGATATGTTCTGAGGTTATGATATCGGTGATATGGCAGGACTCATATTTGAGGTACGCCCTGATAATATAGCGGATCTTTAGACGACGATACATATCAAAGCGTTATACTTTGAATAATTGACATGTGGTCGTGATATGAGATATGTCAGGTTAGATATTTATAGTGGGTCGCATTGAGTGATGTACCCTTCACTATGACGATATATGATGTTGATATCAGTTATTTGAGGCTATAGGTCAGCAGCCAGATCATGATTGGGTTGATGATATTAGGGTTGTACTAGACGTAGGTCAGTACCTTGGATGATGATCTTGATAAAAGAGGATGTCAGATAAATAGTGTGATGAACGTGATATCGACCCGTACCCAGCTAATGGGATGCCGTACGACGACTTACCTTACGAGCTGCATTTTGATGATTGATCCGCACTCATGACTCGAGGATGTCAGATGATATACGGTATCGTACGCGATATTATTGAGGCGGGATCACCGACTATTATATTATATTTACATATATATCGACTCAGATTTAGGAGGTTTCCATACCCCTCCCGATTGACTTAATAGTTAGATCAGTAGTTAGTATAGTAGATGTTAGGCTAGACCCGAGTCATACCTATTTCAAAAACTTACGAATCGAGAATATCTTCAAAATAAGTAAAGGGATTCTACGGATATTTTCAAAGGACGTATCTTTCTTAAAAACTCCGTAACCCTTATTTTACTAAAAACCCCGATCTGTCTTATTTCAAATGGCACAATTTCATGACATATACATATTAATGTAGACTTTTCACAGTGCGATGGTTTATTCGATTCCGCATGTTCATTGCTATTCGCATTTCATTTTCATGTGCTATTGCTATATTACCATCATGCTGTTAGGACACCAGCACCATTATCGATGATGCTATGTTCCACGTACACTTGCTTGCCGGCTCACACACTTCATCATTGATAATTGCCATGTCACTACACTGTAGTACTGTTGCATTCAGGATACGATCCTTGCATGGCATACTCATTGTACACTTATATTTGTGCACATACTCATACTTGTACACATACATGTTTGCACATACATAGATGATATTTCTAATTTTTGGAAACCGCAAGATACTCTTCAAAACTGATTCATTTTAAAAGAGCGGTTTCCCCCAATATGTGCATATTACCATTCCAAGTTGCATGATAGACAGATGTGCTTGCATTTCTTTTACATATCGCCTATATCATGCATTCGATTATACGCATTGAGATATATTGTTTCCCTGATATTTCTGAATTTGGGAACCATGGATATTTCAAAAGAAAATATATAATTGTTTTAAAAACCCGGTTACCCTTGATATGATATTTCAGTGCGTCCACCATGTGTTTTCTCGGTGCTAGAGTGACATGTGGAACCCGATTCGAGGAGGCGGATGAGGCCGAATACGGGTACATGGTGGACCCGGTACGGTATCCCGGGGCGAGAACGGATCGCTGTGCAGTAGACGGTGAGCCTGGCAGAGGGACTACTACCTACTGGTGATTGGTTGGACTTGGCGGTTATCCGGAGGATACTGGCCAGAGTCGAGAGATGGATACGGGATGACTCGTACTGCTGGAGGCCGAGGGCCGATACCGCAGACGGAGCCCGTGGGCTGACCCGGACTGACCGATGCCCGATATATGAGGATTTACGTGCCGATGTTGGGCACAGTTTTCATGATGTTTTTGAGTGTCGATGCTGGGCACTCTGGTTCCATGATTTTGATTATATCCTCGTACTTCCATGCATATGCTTATGATATTTACGTGCATGATGCTTATTGTCATTGAGTGACGGGTGGATGGGATCCACGTTTATACAAACTTTGATTACATACAGACCTTGATTACATTGATCATACCTTATTTGTATATATAACAGGGTATGAGGGCGCTGTTATATATACCTATACACCAATATTAGTGGAATGGGACGCTAATATATGTGTATTGATATCCATTGATACTTCATCGTATTACTTCATGCAGACATACCTCTTATTTATGACATGTTATTACCTGAGGCACTGGCACGAGCACTTGACACTACATATATGTATAGATGTTACATTGTCACCTTTGCATGCTTCAGACTTATTCATTTGAGGTTTATATATATTGATCGTATGACCTAGGTTTGCGTCATACATGCGATTTTCTGTTCGTAGATCTTTTTCTACTCACGAGTTGGCAACTCACCCCCATTGTGCCCCAGTTTTTTGCAGGTTTGCCATATAGGATTCTTTACGGCTTTGCGGGCACTGTTCCTTTCGGGTGACTTGTTAGTAGGTGGGTTTATTGTATCGCACCCATCATTATACATTGTATATTATATTTCAGTTGTATCTAGAATTTCCATCAACCAAACTTGTACTTATTTGAGATAGAGACCAGTGATGTTATTCTTTCGACCTTAGAGTCGCGCATTGTATTTTCTATGGGTTTCAGGCTGGTTGAGTTTCCTTTCTGTTGTGATCCTCGCCTTTAGGCGTTGTATATTATGTTGCATACAGGTTGGTTTGTTATGGTTCTTCCTACTCTCTACTACTTTTCTTGGCTTGGATTTCTGGGTTCGGCTTACTTAGAGTACGTACGCCTCAAGACGTTCGTAGTCTAAGTGCCGGTCATGTTCCGTACTTTTGGGACGTGACAGATTGTTTTGCATGCGTAGACTATAGGTTCTAACCTATGAGCGCACCGTGTGCCGTATTGGTTTTCCGGACTTGATGTTAATAGCGATTGCTATTGTGTATTTATTGTAGGTACCTTCGCGTGGATTTCGAGATGACGGAGCATGGCGTCATCGACTTCGGCAAGTAAGGATCAAGGTAAGTAGATTTATATCTACGGGGGAAGTTGGGTGGATGGCGTATAGCACCCCCGCAAATTTTGATGGAAATCGATATATAGGATATGGTTAGAAAAACCTATTCTAGGAACCTATGGAAGTGATTAAAGGTTTAGTGTGACATGATATGAAAGAAATAAGGTCTCGGATTGATACATATATAAGGATATAATAAGTGAACGTGAATCACGATATATAGATAGGTAGTGCACGAGAATAAGTATGAGATTTAGAGTAGTATGACATGAGATTTATAAGATAGGATATATATATGTAAATGACTTGATGTGGGATATAAATGTGATGAAAAGAATATACAATATGATATGATGACTTGATTGATATATCGGTATACGGAAGCGAGTCGATATGAGAGGACCGATACCTTTGCTGGTCCCCTGATATGAGTTTTTTATGGATGCGACCTGGGATATAGGTATATAGATATATATAATGTTGTGAATCATAAGCGATATGTCATACGAGACGTTAGGTGATTCATCATTTCTCGATGTGGATGGAAAAAGTGTTATCACAATCAAAGAATTTATAGCCGCAATCAATAACGGTGTCGATATAGTTCGTTAATGAGTACGGATCGTCCACTAAGATTTGTGTATTTATTCGTTTTTGTTTTAGTTGAGTCGAAAGTGAATATTAAAGAAAATTCAAAAATATGAATCAAGATTTATTCGATGAAATATTTTTAAGAAACATCAGAAAAGAATTTAAGATTTAGTAATCAAGAAAGTGTCCAAATTCAATTTTAGTTATCAAGAAAATGTAGAATAGCTTGTAGGATTTGATAGGAATTAGTAACAATGATGAATACTAAAAATTACTTATCTTATCTATTGATGAATTATAGTTAGAACGATGGCGATGAATGAAGATTCGGGATCTTTTGGAGAAACTAGGGTTTCTCCTTCACTATCCCTTGTCTTTTCATTGATCATCATTCAAATCTAGCCTTTAGCAAAGAGAATCATCACTCATTTAATCCCAAATTGCAACGAAATTATCAAGAATGGTGATCTCGCTCCAAATTTGGTCGTTGATGATTCTTTTTCCTAAAGTTCATAATTCTCATAAGACTTAAAACTAGTTTCGGATTTCATCACCATTTGATCTATCGATCTCCTTCAAATCCTTAACAAGCGGAGATTTCACTCACGTATCATGAAAATAAAAGAATCAAGAAGTAGAAATTTCATAATGCAAGAATTTAAAAAAAGAGAGAATTAATGATTGAATCACCTTTATTAATCAACTTCTAATTACACATTCCTTCAATCCGAGGTTACAAGAATTGCTCTCGATCGCTCCCTTGAAGAGGTAACTATTCCGTCGAATTTCGCTCCGCTCGATCTTCGTGAGACTTGGACCTGTCAAGGATCTCGCATTCTTGATGATGATCGGCTTCGCGTAAAGGATCTTTGATGTCGTCGCTTGATATAGTTTCAACGAATCTTGATTTGGATTTTGATTTGGAATTGAATTGGATTTGGTTTTGGTTTGTAAGTTTTGTCACTTGATGAACAACAACCTTTTCAATGTAGCCCTAGGTTCCTTTATATAGCTCTTCACCAATCTTCCACTAGAAGCTAGGTTAATCTTCCCCAAGAAGCTAGGTAGTTGTAGGGAAACTTCTAGAATAAGGTAGTTATCAAGTTTCCTCAAGAAGCTAGGCTGTTGGAGGGAAGTTTCCAGAATAAGTTTGTTACAATGGAGCATCTTCAACAAGATAGGGAGTTAGAATGAAGCTTCTGGAATAGTACCGTCGCTGGATGCCCTAACTCGGCCGCGGATCTACAGCGAATCGGCCTGACTCGGCCGCGGTTCCGCGGCCGTTTAGTGAGATCATGGCATCATTTCTTGGTGGTAGTCTGGTGTTGGCCAATTGGTGTTTAGGTGATATCTGGAATCTTTTTATGTCTTCTGAATCCAGATTTTAACTCTTTGACTTGTTGCATTTTGTCGGCAAATTTGTGATTCCGATATCTGTCCTGAAATAATTTTCTGCACAAAATCTCACTGAAGATTGTTGAGATATACAATAGCATGCGTGAAATAATAAACACACAATTTCCTTCCAGAATGTTGATTATAATGTATAACACATGGTATTTGATATTTTCCTGATGGCTTTGTAATCCGTGTTATATTTATAACAAACACCCTTAGATGAATAGAAAAGTGAGAAAATTGTTATGTTAAAGATTGCAATATTTTCGACTGAACATTAGGTCCGTACCCTCAGCGTCATATAGGTTGATAGGATCCCTAATGGTTTAATGCCGCCGTACGATGATTTACCGTATGTGATTAGTTTTATGATGATTGATTCGTACCCTTGACTAGAGGATGCCGTATGATGAATTATACCGTACCTAATATTGTGAGGCTGGATGCCGATGGATAGATTCACCAACTCGGATATATTGTAGATACGTATACATGTTAGCATTTCGCGTACGATGTACCATATGCCGCGTTCATGTCATTCTCATTGCATTACATATACCTGTGCTAGTATACCTACACCATTATCGATGATGCGTATGTTACACTTACACAGATTGGCCGGCTCACACACTTCATCATCGATAATTGCTATGTCACTCACACAGTAGAATTTCTACATCATGCTATTATATTGCTATGCTCACATTATGATGATATGTTCATGCTCACATCACTGTTCCATGTTGCATGATATACGGATATGCTTACATTCTATTATATGTCGCATACATCATGCTTTATGATTATACGCATTGAGATATGCTGTTTTCATGAGATTTCTGGATTTGAGAACCGTGGTTATTTCAAAAGAAAGTATGTATTGTTTTAAAAACCCGGTTTCTCTTGATATGATATTTCAGTGCATCCACCATGCGTTTTCTCGGTTCTGAGACGTGTGATATGTGAAACCCGATTCGAGGAGTTGGATGATCCGTTTGCGGGTTCATGGTGGATCCGGTATAGTACCTCGGGGCGAGAACGGAAGGTTGTGCAGTAGACGATGAGCCTGGCAAAGGGATTACTACCTACCGGTGATTGGTTGGACCTAGCGGTTATCCGGAGGATGCCGACCGGAGTCGAGAGATGGATACAGTCCGATCCGTTCTGCCGGAGCCCGAGGGCTGATCCAGACAGACGGAGCCCGTGGGCCAATCCGGACTGACGGAGCCCGAGATATGAGGATTTACGTGTCGATGTTGGACACGGGTTTCATGATATTTCGAGTGTCGATGTTGGACACTTAGGTTCCATGATTTGAGGTGTCATGAAGGACATACGTTGATTTATATCCTCATTTTTACATGCATATGCTTCCGTGATATTTACATGCATGATGTTGTTGTGTCATTGATGGACACGTAGATGTTAGCCACATGCAGATAGGCAGTGATTATATTGTTGGCATATATGCAGATACGGTCACCCTAGATATCATAGTATTGCCTTTATGATATAATTGACCTAGGAATCGTTGTTTATTCGATTTCTATCTGATGATGTTTTCTACTCACGAGTTGGCAACTCACCTTCGTTGTGACACAGTTCTTGCAGGTTGACCGCATGGATCAATAGCGGCATCGCTAGCACACCGCTTGCATTCAGGTGATTTGCTTTGGTTGATGGTACATGTTTGATCGTACCACTCTTGTATTTATTATTCCTATTATATCTAGTTAACTCCATCAATCGGAAACTAGTATTTGTATAACTAGTAAGACTTAGTAAGACTTGTGGTTGCGATACTTAAAGCGAGGGTTTATGTTCGCTTATTGGGTTGATGTCTTTCTTTATTCATTATTCTTGTGTTGATCTTCGCCGTTGGGCGTCGTATACATATATTATGACTTGCGTGGTTGTGATTCCGCCGATTGGCGAAGAGCTAGCTCTCTCTTGAGTATGCCTTTATCATTATTATGTAAATATGGTTTTGGATCAAAATTTACAAAGGAGGTGCTGCCTAAATTTTTAAAAGACGAAACATGTTTTTCAACTAATAAATTCAACTTGCATATTTCAAATTCCACTTGCATTTTTCAAGTTCCACTATTTATGCATTAAGAAAACGTTTGATTTCACCATACTTTTATTTCAAAACTTCGCCTCTTTATTTTATTTAAAAAGGGTTTCGATTTCTGGGTTTCGGCTTACTTGAATTATGTTACGCCTATAGACGTGGCGTGATTTAAGTGCCGGTCACGAGCTAATATTTTCGGGTCGTGACAAGGAAGAAGAAGCAAATAATGGATCAGAGAGTGAATGGCAACCATGGGTGAGAAAATATCTAATATATCTCATGTATAGACTTAATCATGTGTTTAAATAATGGTTGGGTTAATAACTATCTAGTGTAAGACAAAACTAGTGGACTAAGTCAATGGGTCTCCAAGCTTCTACAAGTTTCATGCCATGTGACCAATTTCCATCTAATAATTGATTTACTCTAAATAAATAAACCCTTCATTATCATTATCATGGTGTAAGTCTCATACACCCATGTTGCATGTATCATCAACCATGACACATAAAGAAAACACAATTAATATATATCACATATATATTAAGTGTGCACATGTGAGAAAAAGAAATGCTTAAGTGAGATAATATTAGTTAATGTAAATTAATATATCAAATATATAATTATACATTAAATCATTAAATCAACACTTGATTTAATAATCCGGCTATATCTCATACGACCGACTAATATTATTTGTATCAACTTATCGAATCAACACTTGATTCGATAACCCGGCTACATCTCATATAACCGACCGATACAGTATCGACTTATCGAATCAACATTTGATTCGCTAACCCGACTATATCTCATATAACCGACCGATAATATAAATCGCGAGAATAGAATACGGTATCACATACTCGTATTAATCTCGGTCCCGCACATATCACATATGTGCTCCTACTTTATTTTGCCTGAGCCAGTGAAACCTCTGTATAGGACTCTAAAGAGACTCGTTAATACGCCGGCAGTAGGTGATGATCACATCAAGCACCCACAAGCCGTCAGCGGTACTAGCTGGACGTAACGGCTACCCGGGTATTGAGCGATCGGAAGATCAACAAGCAAGCCTGCTCCTACTCCTGAAAATCCTGTCAGTAACACTACCGTACAGTCCGGTCTTTTCGTCTGATATGTCGCATATCTAGTTTAGGTGTGGTCAGACCCCAGTAACCGATAAGTCGTGCCGATGTAAGGCTCATAACGGGTCGAGAAACTACTGATAACATTTATCAGTAAATCTCCATTGCAGCCCTGGCCAGGGACTTATCGTTATGGCCAATCGAGCACAACGCAACATCAACCCCCAATACTGGGAGAGAAGAATCCCCTCATATCGCTCATTGTCTCCATGTGATTCAGGACTGTATCCAAAAGCCACCGTTTTGCACGTTCTCTTGAACGTGGTAAGGTGGAAATCAAAGCACATTAGGAATCACACAAAACTCTATGACAATCTCGGGTCTACAGACTAACCTATACCAGTGTCACCAGAGAACTACTATCTAACGATAGGTATAATACTAGCTAGGAGTTCTTGGCAAGTCCGTTCAGTGTACCCAGTCTCCACTGAGCACCCGTATACCATCTTTGATGTCAAACACCAATGGATGTGGGATCATCCATCGCCCATCATATGGGTCAAGATGCGTATATACTAGTCTACTCTGGAATATCGATGCCCTGTCTCGATACACCCTCGACTAGGAACAATTATAGGGTGTACTTGTGGACTACCATTGGCCCCACTAGTATGATCTCCATCATAGTCCTGGTAGTCAAGTACACATCCTAAGGGCTTTATCAACATGTGAGAGCAAGACAACATCACTTATACAAGTCAACTTGTTAAGACAAAGAGCAACCAGATAGCATACTACATGTCGAGTAAGAATGTCCTCTCTATATATATCCAAGCATCCACTATAATATACATCACATGTATAATAATGGCCTCTAGGGCTTACATATAACTAACAATGCTCGCACATACCGAGGAGGAGATCTTCATCGCTGAATGTAATGTCAGCCGTATGGACCTCTGCCAGTTCATCTTTCATCTTCTCTTCTGCGAAGAAAGTTTGGAACTGATCGGGCTCTTGTAATGCCTTGATCAGAGAATCTCGTACCTCTTTGGACAGGAGAAGAGCATACAATATGCTCGGTTGTGTGGGTATTTTCCTCAAATGTGCTAGGACATTGTAATCCACCTTGTTTTTCCTAGGCGGGTTCCTGGCTGCGAGCTCTTTGATAACTCCATTATTGAGGGCTATTTCCTTAGGGATTTTTTCTTTCCGTTTGTCTCTTTTGCTCGAACCGTTGTTTGTAGGTCCGAGGTTCTTCTCAGGAAGGGTGCGGTTATGCAGCTGAATGTTCTCACAGTTCTTCTTCTCCTTTTTTTCGAAGGTGGAGTCTCTGAAGAGAGGGCTAAGGGGTATTTCGTCCTCAGAGTCGCTCCTAAAGGTAGGAACTTAGGGTTTTTTCCCTTCCGAACTGGTACCAACCATATGACAGTTGCCAGTTGTTTCTTCACGTGCATCCGTCGCATTATTTTGCCATTGATGAGAACGGGCTTCACGCTTCATCCTCTTGAAGTGTTTTTGATGGGCAACGTATCCTTTCCGCCACTTCTTAAAGGAACTGCATTCCTCGGTGGGGTGGGTGACCCTCCGATGATATAGGCAGTAATTTGGATGTAAATCCTCTCCGTCGAGGCATATGACCCTGAGAGTGTTTCCTATGAGAGGTGGCAGCTTTATTCCAATGGACAGGGCTTTGGCGAACCGCTTCTCTGTTTTGATCTTGCTATTGTTTGTCGTAGATATGCTTTGGTTCGGTTGGAGTACTTTATGACTCATCATTGCCGCAGCTTCTTCCTCTTGACGTTGATGCTTAGTCTTTCCGTATATGGCTGTTTCGCTTTTTTGGTCAGCTTTGCTTTTTCAAAAGGCTTCGTTTAACAGCTTATCGATCGGGTCTTCTGGCAGTGTCGAGGATTTTAACACCGATCCTTCCCCCGGTTCCTCTGCGTTGTTTTCTGATGCCAAGGGAGTTTCTTCATCATTTAATAATGAATGGGAGACCATGTGGCAACTTGCTACATAGTCTTCGGTTTCTTCTGATGAGTCATTTTCCTCATCGTGGTCACTATTTTCATTCTCAAGAATATACTTGAGAAACTCTTCGAGCGTGACCGGTGTCCGCGCCTCCTGGTTGTACTCCTTAAGTGCGTCAATGTACTTTTGTAGGTCTATACGCTTATCATCATACTCGACAGGCTACGCAGGTTTCTAGGTCTTCTTATTTTTCTCCGAAGAGTTTGAAGGCTTGACTTGGGGTTTTTGCCCTTTGTCAACAATTTTCGGTACGAGACGTGTTTTCAACATTCCCTTCAATGATTTCAGGTTCAAGTGGGCTTTTCCACCTGACTGCCGGGCATGCATGTAGATCTTTCAGCATTATTTTGGTTTTTGCTGAAAGAACGACTTTCTATAGAGTTTCTTCCACGAGTGAGCATGATGTCCCCGGCACATCCACCATTTTAGGAGTGTGCTTCTGGAGTAGGTTTACCCTCCAGTTACCAGACAACGCGAATTTCCCCTGTTGATACCGGTCTTCGACCCAGTTCTTGAAGACGTAGCAATATTCAATTGGGTGGTTCACTATTCTATGATAGGAACAGTAGTTGGGGTTGTTGACATCACCGGGTTGCGGTGGATGCCGTGGATCTGGCAATGTGATGAGTTTTTTCCGTACTGCCAATTCGAACAGTCTCCTCGTCTTATCGTGGGGAAACGAGTAAGCGTGTCCCAGTCTTTCCTCCAAGGATGGGCGCGGACACACGTTGTTTTGGCGAGCAGCCAGTTTTGGGCCACTAGGTTGTTACTGCGTGTTGGCAACTGATTGAACGAAGAAGTGTTTTGTAAATAACCGCCATCAAGACGGTGTCGCTGGTAGCTAGCCACGATAAGTACGGGTCGTCCGCATGGAAATGTGAACTCTTTTCTTGTTTTAGACGAATTGATAAGAGATCGGATGGTTTGATTGTCTTTCTATTTTAATAAGGATGTAAAATTTATAATAAAAAGGCTTGTAGGGTTCATAGGACTTAGTAGTTAATGGTTGAATATTTAAAAATGGCTATTTTTAACTTTTAATAGTTTAAAACTAGAGTGATAGTGATGAATGGGGATTAGGGTTCTTGGAGGGAATTAAGGTTTCCCACTACCGACCCTTGTCCATCCATTGATCTTTATTCATGTTAAGCCCTTAGCAAAACAAGTATTTAACCAATCTCAAATCGCAGTCTTGACTATCAATAAATTGATAGCACGCCCAATAAGGAAGTTAATATTTATTTTGCTAAACTTTATAAACTATAAAATGTTAAAAAGACGTTAAAAGATTTTTCATCCATTATTCTACCTATCCTACAAACCCTAGCAAGAAAGGAATTACTCGCTCATGGTTAGTTTATAAGAGAGGTTGAAGATGAATGAAAACATAATTAACACGCAGAAAAGTTATGCGTAAAAATAAGTGAAAAAAGAATTAAAATAAAAACTACCTTTATTAATCAACTATTGCATTTATAACTTTTCTCCTTAGAAAGTAGATTACAAGAACCATAGTTTGCTCTAGATCTCTCTCTTTATGGAGGTAGATGAATAGATGATTATGTGATCGCTTGGATAATTTCGAATGCACAGCTCTCGGTCCTTTATATAGTCCCTGAAACCAGAAACCCTAGATTCCATATATGAGTAGATATTGTTAAGATCAGATCCACAAAATCTCACATCGACGGCTATCAAGGAGCCGCAGAACCGCCCCATCTAGCCACGTTTGACCGCGGTTCAGCCGCATCATAGTGGAACTAGGTTTTGAGATTTCTTCTGGCTTTTTGTGTCGATATTTGGATATCCTTTTGATGTATAGATTCTGGAAATATTGTTCTGAGTCTTTGCCGTTGCTAAATTCCTCGATTTGCGTCTAAAATTTGGCAGATTCGGTTCCGATATCTCGATTTGACTTGGATCTCTTACGTGGATTCCAGACCTGAGCTAATATCTGCACAATATCTCAGATCAAAGTGTTTAGTAGCATTTGGTATTTTTGAGATATTATTCCAACCATTTATATGATATAATATCTTAAGGATATTGATTAGGAATATTTGATATGATATGCATATTTTAATTACTAATATTTCATTTAAATATAATATGCATATATTTTCCCTTATTATATTAATTATAATGTAGAAACATATGATAATAATCTTTTTACAAATAAACCCACATATGTTCTATATTTACAATAAACACCTTTTAGCACTTAATAATAGTAGGGAAAATGTTCATTTAAATGTGCAATATTTTAGACTAATCAAATACCCCCAAACTTATCTTTGATCGTCCCGAGCAAACTAGTTATCAAAGAGAAAAGAAAAACCTATGTAACACGATTGCACTTAACACGCGCAATAAGCCTTTAAACATCTAGGTGTCCCTGGTAGTAGGAGTGTTGTCTCTTGAGGGTTTTCAGTGGATTACACCCACAAAATCCCATAATAAAAGAAAGAAGATGAAACTTGTTAGTAATATGTATGCCATAGATGCCATTATTGTATATTATAGTGGATGCTTGGACACACACACACACACACACACACATGACTTTCTTGCTCGACGTGATAGTATGCTATCTGGTTGCACTTTATCTTAACATGTACACTTATTATTATTATCTCTCTCTGATACATGTTGATAAAGCCCTTAGGATGTTATCTTGACTATCAGAACTATGATGTAGATCATACTAGTAGGGCTTATGCAGTCCGCAAGCACATCCTTTAATAGTTCCTAGTCGAGGGGATATCGAGACAGGGCATCGATATTCCATAGTAGACTTGTGTGTACATTTCTTGATCCTGTATGAGGCGATGGTTGATTCCACAACCATTAGTGTTTGGCATCATAGATTGTACACAGGTGCTCATTAGAAAATGGGTACACCGAACAGGACTCGCCAAGAACTCATAGATGGTACCATACCTATCGTCAGCCAGTTATTTATGATTTGCGGTTTGGTGATTTGGATATCATGTTTTCGTTGTTTTTTATTCTAGTATTTTGACAATTTCATTTTATGATTGATATTTCTTATGTGCACTGCAGTTGCACTTGATTTGTATTCTCATGTATCAGTTGTACTGATTTTCGTTTTGCGCATACCCACTGCACTTGATTTTGATTTCTATGCATTCTGAGATAATGGATCTTGATTTCATGCATACAGTATGCACATGATTTGGACTTATGCATTCGGTGTAGTTACATAAGTTTTCGGTATTGACATGATTTTGTGCTCACAGATGCACATGTTTATGAGTTTATATGCCAAGGTATACTTGATTTGATTTGGTGTATGTCATATACCGTTGATTTCGATTTTGATATTCAATATTCATTTTTATGCACCCTAGTGCCCTGGATTACATTTTCGTGCACTTGATTGGGATTTTTGCGCACACATGGTGCAATAGATGCGATTTTGTGCACACCAGATGCACTAAATCGAGATTCTTCGTGCATATAGATGGACCTGATATTGTTGTCGTGCACATCTGTTGCACTCGACGTATGTTTTCGTGCACACCCGTTGCACCTAGCTTTATTTCTGTGCACATTCGTGTCACCTGTATTGATTCTGATTTTCGTGCGCACCAGACGCATGTGGTACTTTTGTATACGCTATTTGAGTTGGATTTCTTTCGAGCATCATGTTTTTATGACTTATATATTATATGGTATAGTAACCGAGCAGGACTAGTCTGAGGACAGTACCTGTGTATTTTTGCATGCATCAATATTTACGGAAGGGTTTTTCAAAAAGGAGCTATAGTTTCACTATTTTCCTACGTGTCCGTGAGTAACATGGGAAATTACCAGATAACCCTTCCCAAGGTTATTTTCAAAGGGCGGAACATGTATGTTAAACAAAGAATATATATATAGCTATTTTCCTTATAATGAACGTCTGCTACTTGTGCCGTGATACGTGCATCGCACGGCGATTTGAAAAAAAAGGGGTTTGGCATGCATTTCTATTTGGATATTTTGACAATTTCACTACGATGCGTGCTATATACATGTTATAGTTTTGATTATATCATGTTTGATCTTCTTATGGGTTTTGACAATTGTATTCTCCTCATAACTCCAATGATTACGTGGCGCTTGACGGACTTTTGAGTTTGGGTCTTACAAACGGAGTTTTGAGTTTGAGTCTTACACTCGTTTTTACACGCATACGGCGCGTTATGATATGTTTTATGTATTCATGATACTCGGAGCCCCGTTGATTTGATTTATTGACTGAAGTGTTTTAAGTATTTTGGGGGATTCAGATTTAAATTTGGGGACCGAATTTATATAAGGGGGGATGATTGTAAGATTTCTGAAAATAAAATATTATTTTTGGGAATTTAAATAATTAAAATAATAAATATTATGAATATTTTAAAAGCATGAGAATTAGTTTTAATGAAACGGTATAATTATATACCGATAGTTGGAAAATATTTGGAATATTAATATGAGTTATTGATTTTGAAGGTATTTATGTGATTAGATATTTTATAAATAGTTATACAATTATTTGTATACGATTTTATTACTAAACTTGATTAATATTGTACTAATTATGCATTAATCATGTTTATGTGCATGGCATGCAACAAATCATGTTTGCAACACTTGTTGTATTTTTGTGTTGAACCATGGCTCCTCACTTTTATTTAAATGATTTTGTTTTATGATAAAAAGAATTTTCATAAGTGAATGTGGGGACATGGAGGAATGAGAGCTTGGGTGAGAGGGAGAGAGAGAGTGAGAAGGTTCTAGGTTGAGCCCATTCCTTTTATTTTCCCCATCTCCTCATTTCTTCTCCTCCTCCTCCTTCAACCTCCATCACCTCCTCTACCACCCCAAATCCATCTCCAAATCCACACCAAAACCCCATGCTCACTTTACAAATATCACTCTAAACTTTACTACGAATCCCTTGGTGGAATCAAAATTGGACTTTGAGCATTTGGGATCATCTAGGGTTTTTCCTTAGTTGCCAAATAAGGTAATTTCTTCACTCTTAGTTTAGAATTTGAGTTTGCTTATGTCCTATTGTAGTTTGGAGTTAATCTATTATGGTTTAGTGATGTTAGAATTTTCCAAGTTGAGGTTTAGAGAATAGAATGAGTTGTGATGGTGTATATGAAGTGTAGTGGGTGACCACGAACCCTTAGTGTTAATCCTAGACCAAATTTAGTATAGAAGCTCATATCTTGAAACTGAAGATTTCCCAATATCGGTTTCTTTGATCTTTGAGGACTACAGGGAATCTGGAGCAACCTATGGTATTTGTAAGAAAATCAAACAAGCAGAATGACATAGATAGACCACTATAAGACCACCATGAGAAAACGAGCCCATAATACCCATACTCACCCGGTGACACCGGTCAAAATTGAGATCTCGCTACTGGTGTAGAGGTTTTTTCCTGTGGCTCACACACACTATGACTTGGCCTCTGTGTTGTTATTTTGTCCCGTTTGACATGAGCAAAAATCTGGGAGCACTTTGAGTTGATTTTGGCTATGGTTTTCCGATTTCTAGAACTTGGTTTTTGGTATTTGATTTGGTTTTGGTCGTTGGACGTTTGTATGTCAACGATGAGGATTTTATGATTGTTTTTGCATGTGTAGACCATAAATTCCAACCTATGTGTGTTTTGTGTGCCGTTTTTGTTTTCGTATTCGATTCGTGTTATGATATAACGCATTGTAAACTGTAGGTACCCCGCGTGAACTTTGTACGATAAGGGAGAGCGTGGCGTCATCGATTTCGGCAAGAGAGAATCACGATGAGTAGATGTATATCTACGGGGGAAGTCGGGTGGATAGCGTAGAGCACCCCCGCAATCGTAGAACAGATTATATATATATATTATATGTTTATGTGAGACTTGGATACCTAGTAAATAGGGTTACTATGAGACTATAGATTAGATTTGGCATACTTGTAGGATAGTTTGCTCTTAATTTAGTTCCTTAGTCGTGAGTCGTTGGTTTACTTAGTCGCACACACGCATACACCTGGTATATATGTTGGTGTGTATGTGTGTGTGTGTGTGTTTATACACACACACGCATACATATACACGTGAGATGATGATAATATATGTTATATGGATATGAGTCGATATGATCGGGCATGATGCCGTGAGGTTATAATATGTGATTGAGTCGAGACACCGTATATGATATGATGTAATAAAGGATTGGTGGGCGATATATATTCAAACATGCGATAACATGTGACTTGATGAAATAATAGATTGGTACGAAACTGTCACGTCCCGCAATTACGGAATATGACCGGCACTTAAACTACGAACGTCTCGAGGCGTACGTAATCTAAGTAAGCCGAAAACCCAGAAATCCAAACCAAGAAAAGTAGTAGAGTGAAGGAAAACCAATTTAAATCAAGTAGTTTTAATAGCATAAGCCGAATTATGCCTTTTTTAAAAACATTAAATATTTCCTGAAAATTTCGGCAGAGTCTCCTTTGTAAATACTGGCTCCCAAACGGGATACAACATGAATAGTATACGAAATCAATAAAATGGCTTCCCCAAGCGGGAGCTAGCTCTTCGTCAATCGACGGTCACAACCACACCAGCAATATAATATACAACGCCAACGGCGAGGATCAAAATTCCAAAGGAAACTCAAAACCACAAGAAAACCACAGAAATATAACGCGCAACTCTAAGGTCGAAGGAATAACATCACCGGTCTCTATCTCAAAATAAATACATGTTTGGTTGATGGAACTTCTAGATACAACAGAGTAATAATATACAAGTTATATAATGGGGGGTACGATACAAGTAAACCCACCTACTAGCAAATCACCCGAAGGAAACTATGCCCGCAAGCCGTAATGAAACCTGTACGGCAAACCTGCAAGAAACTGGGGCACAACGGGGGTGAGTTACCAACTCGTGAATAGAAAAACATCTACTGTAACACTTTGAATTTTCGTTTGAATGTCTTTAATGATAATTAGTGATCGTACGTGTGATTATAGATATGTGTTTCTAGGATTATTAGTTATTTTTGGTAATGTTAGCATATTGGGAATTTTTCTTGTGTTTGTGCACACTTGCATACTTAGACTTTTTCTTGTGACTTGTTAACCATTCTTGTGCATGGTTGCAAACTTATTTTTCCCCCACCATTTAATCCTTTCACAAAACTCTTTTTATAATTTCAAATCCTAATAAAACAAATGAGCATGGTTTTAGGTAAAGCTTTTGACTTCTTGACTCATTTCCTTGCTCTTTTCTCTCTCTTCTCTTCACTTCAGTTTTCCTGCAGAATTTCCAGCAGAGAAACCCCCATTTCTCTTCATCTTTTCTTCTCCTCTTCACTTCCCTTTGATTCCCAAACAAATCCTACACATTAACCACATATTTCCTTCACAAAACCTTAGTAAAAGTGAGCTTTTTGGGGTGTTTAAGGCAAATCGGCATACACGAGGGGAAAAGCTGAGACTTTGGTGTTTTGCAAGGTCTCTAGAAGGTATTAACCCTGGTCTTAACCTCTTTTTCCATAACTTGTAGTATTGTTTAGCAAAAATCACATTTTTGGTGCATTTTAGTGATATTATAGGATATTTGTGATGTATATGTTAGATTGGTGTTCTCATAGTTTAGTTAGCTCCTTTAAGTGTTATTAGAGCTATTTTAACTAGGTTGCACTTCAGGTTGCACAAAAATACCCTAAAGTTCCATTTTTAGTGCAAAATGTGGATTTTAACTAGAATTTGGGCACTGTAGGATCTGCTACTACCCGAGTTATTGCAGAGCAAATCAAGATGTTACTGTAGCATACACAGGGGGTGTAGAGAGCACACACCAAACCTGGGAGCCCAATTCCCAAGTCTGGCCGCCAAAATGTGCATTCAGGCCGCAAATTGCGGCCAGATGGGGGAGTTTGGGGTTGGGGTTTTGGGTGTGGGTGTCTGCTGCTATGTGGGTTGTTTTGGTATGTTTATTTTTTCAATATCTTTCCTGTATCAAAATCTGGGGTAGAATACCTATTTTCCCGTATTTT
Source organism: Agapanthus africanus (assembly GCA_030015575.1). Lineage (NCBI taxonomy): Eukaryota > Viridiplantae > Streptophyta > Magnoliopsida > Asparagales > Amaryllidaceae > Agapanthus > Agapanthus africanus. The sequence continues at coordinate 160,145,973 of CM057343.1, forward strand.
CAACCTTTCGCGACACGCGTGAAACGTGTGTGTGGGTTTTGGGTTTCTGCGTATCGCGACGCGTCGGAGTGGTTTCAGACGCGTAACCACACGTTTTAGCGTATCGCGCACACGCGCGCTTGGTTCGCGACACGAATTACTAGTTCGGCTTTAATGTCGCGTTTGTGTGATTTCAAGCTTACGTGTGATATATTGTGTACTTCTAGGTTCGCAGGCGAGTACGGCGGACGCCGCGCAGAAGGGGAAACAAGTTGTTGGCTACACCTAGCGAGAGACTACGGTGAGTAGATTTCACATCTACGGGGATATCGCCCGCATGGCGTTCTACGTCAGGGCTGATAGGACCTTATAGTTTCCTTAGTATACATTGACTGTTCATGGCTACTATTTAGTGCGTATTGCATTCCCTACTACACGGCTATAAATTAGAATTGATAGAACGCCGCATCATTACTAACGGTCCATGTGCACGAGCACTATCCTGTACGTTACACACATACCTTTAGTAATTGCCATGACACTCACACTATAGTATATCACTTTGGATCATCATATTATAGCTTATCTATATGTGGCTTGACATGCTATTCATACTTGATGCCTATATCACTTCGGATCATCATATTGTAGCTTATCTATATGTGACTTGACATGCTATTCATACTTGATGCCTATATCACATCGGATCATTGCATTGTAGCTCATCTATATATGACATGACTTGATATTCATACTTGATGCCTATATCACATCGGATCATTGCATTGTAGCTCATTTATATATGACATGACTTGATATTCATACTTGATGCCTATATCAAATCGGATCATTGCATTGTAGCTCATCTATATATGACATGACTTGATATTCATACTTGATGCCTATATCACATCGGATCATTGCATTGTAGCTCATCTATATATGACATGACTTGATATTCATACTTGATGCCTATATCACATCGGATCATTGCATTGTGGCTCATCTATATATGACATGACTTGCTATTCATACTTGATGCCTATATCACTTCGGATCATCATATTGTAGCTTATCTATATGTGACTTGACATGCTATTCATACTTGATGCCTATATCACTTCGAATCATTATATTGTAGCTCATCTATATGTGACTGGACATACTATTTATATTTGACGCACATATCATATCGGATCATTGACTTGTATTTTGGGTTTGGATTACATGTGATTTCTGGATTTGGGAACCGTGGCTATTGCAAATATATAATCATTTAAAAACCCGGTTCCCTTGATATGATATTTCGGTGCGTCCACCATGTGTTTTCTCGGTGCTAGAGTGATATATGTGAACCCGAATCGAGGAGCTGGTTGAGGCCGATTACGGGTACATGGTGGACCCGGTATGGTACCCCGGGGCGAGAACGGTTTCGCTGTGCAGTAGACGGTGAGCCTGGCAGAGGGACTACTACCTACCGGTGATTGGTTGGACCTGACAGTTATCCGGAGGGTACTGATCAGAGTCTATAGATGGATGCGGGGTGATCCGTACTGCCGGGGCCGAGGGCCGATACCGCAGACGGAGCCCGTGGGCTGACCCGGACTGACGGGGCCCGATGGATGAGGATTTGCGTGTCGATGCTGGACACGAGTATTTATGATATTTGGGTGCCGATGTTGGGCACTCGGGATTCTCAGAGATGTACAGGATTCGAGGGCCGATGAGAGTGCCGGCGCCTGAGCTATTTGGGGGATCTGGGTGCATTGAGGGACACCGATTATATATTCCACGTTGACATTCCGTGTACATACTATATTGCCCCTGCTCAGCATTTACTATTGTACCTCATCCTGTAGTTACATTACCTGATAGAGTATTGTACCTCATCCTGTAGTTACATTACCTGATAGAGCATTGTACCTCATCCTGTAGTTACATTACTTGATAGAGCATTGTACCTCATCCTGTAGTTACATTACCTGATAGAGCATTTGCATGATTATTGCACCTACTGCTTATCACACATTGATATCATCTGTTGGCATATGATAGAGTAGCGCAGTACGTGCATGCTCGCGATTACCTTTATATGTTATCTCTATTCACGAGTTGGCAACTCACCCCCGTTGTGCCACAGTGTTTGCAGGTTGCCTTTCGGAGTAGTCGCGGCAGGCTGCGGTTGCATCTTTTGACACAGATACCCCCATAGTTGGTGTACTAGCTCTTTTCCTGATAGGTGGGTTTTGTGCGGTATCTGTTTATCTTTCTGTATGTACATTGTAGTATCTAGTATTCTCCATCTACCATGTATGTATTTGACTTAGAGACAGTGTGAGGACGATGTTGTATTTTATTTGTATTCTGGTGTCGAGCTCGTTGTGAGCCGACTGTACTTGCAGTTTACCCTATCTGTGTTTTTCCCACTTGTGGATCTTGATATTCTCTACGGCGTCGTATATTACTATCTGGGTGATTGTTTACTTAGATTTCTTATCATGTTAGTAAGTGCTTCCATTTAAAACTTATAACACTCTATACTTTCACTGGTTTGATTTCTGGGTTTTTGGTTCACTTAGTCGCGTTACGTCTGTAGACGTTACGTGGTTAAGTGCCGGTCACGGGCCAAACTTCGGGTCGTGACAAAGTTGGTATCAGAGCGTAGGTTTTACCTTTCGGAGTGTAGGACGACCCTGGTATGATGGAGTAGGTAGCTGCAGTAGGGTAGTGTAGCGTGTGTATGTTCCGCGGCATACTCACGACACGGTATTCCGCCTACGCGACCTTAGGACTTGTTGATTTAAATTCCTTCTTGAGCATATACATTCTTGCGATTCGATTTCCGTATCCTTATCGAATCCTATTGTTCCTTTCAGCCATTATGCCGCCAAAGACTACGAGGGCGCAGAGAGCGGTCGCGAGGGCCGAGATTCGAGTTGACTCGTCCGAGACGAGGACTGATCCGGGTAGCACACCGGTTATGCCCGAGCAGGCTGTTCCTGCCGTGACAGATCAGATTGCTATGTTAGGGGCTGGTGTGCAGGAGATACGCCAGACGATGGGATCTAGTATGCAGGAGATGCACCAGATGATAGGATCGCTAGCCGAGACACTTCGAGCACAGCGACCAGAGGTAGCTCCACCTATTCCAGCGACCGCGATGGTACCCACCGCACAGCCAGTTGCCCCTGCAGCCACGGAGGTGATTACAGTATCGCTATCAGAGTTTATGAGGCTGAAGCCTCCGGTCTTCACAGGCACCGATACAGCCGAGGACCCCCAGTCCTTCATTGATAAGATGGCCCGTATATGTCGTTCACTCAGATGCGTGGATACGAGATGGGTCGAGTTCGCAAGCTTTCGCCTAGAAGGTCTTGCGCAGAAGTGGTGTGATTCAGTTGAGAAGGGCAGAGTAGCAGGTCTTCCTCCTATGACCTGGACCGAGTTTGTGGCGCTATTCTTTGCCCGTTTTCTTCCCCAGAGTGTTAGGGACGCCCGAGCACGCAGATTTGAGTCCTTGCGCCAGACGCCAGGGATGTCAGTGGCAGAGTACGACGTGCTGTTCACAGAGCTAGCTATTTATGCCCCGTACCTAGTGGCTACTGAGGAGTTGCGAGTTAAGAGATTTGTCCGAGGCTTGCTCATACCATTATTCCTTGCTATCAGCGCGCAGCATTATGAGACATACGCAGCAGCAGTGGATGCAGCATTATTAGTTGAGGAGCGCCTTGCTGAGACTTCGGCAGTTCCAGGGCCGAAGAGAGTACGTGCAGATACGTCAGTGCAGAGACGGCCGTTCCGGCGTCGTGACAGGCACCTTGCTGGTGGCAGAGATTCGAGACGAGGCCGATTGTTTAGCTCCTATCCCCGGGAGGGTCAGCGACCATCAATGGGATGTTACCGTTGCGGGAGTTCTTATCATCGTGTGTGAGATTGTCCTGAGATACCCCGGAGTGGGGCGGCAGCACCGCATGTTACATTACCACCTTCACCACCCCAGACGGCATTGCCGATAGTACCTACTGTTACTCCGCGTCAGACGCATACACAGAGAGGTCGTGGTCGCGGAGGATTTGTTCACAGAGGACGAGGTGGCCGAGGTAGAGGACAGCCAGCGGCCGGCAGAGGAAAGTTAGTTGCAGGTGGAGGACAGGCGCGAGTCTTTGCTTTGACGCATCAAGACGCGCAGGCGTCCAATGCGGTGGTCTCAGGTATCCTTCCTGTGTGTTCGGTTGATGCACACGTATTATTCGATCCCGGATCCACGCACTCGTACGTATCCACACACTTTGTGCCGAGTTTGGGTAGAGAGTCCGGTTTGCTTGGCCAGCCGCTTGTTGTGACTACTCCTGTGGGAGAGTCGTTTGTTGCTAGACACGTGTTCCGATCCTGTACCGTCCGTATTGGCGAGAGAGAGTTGCCAGTCGATTTGATCCTTCTTGAGATGCTGGACTTCGACGTTCTTTTGGGCATGGATTGGTTAGCCACGTATGCTTCTGTCGACTGCCGCGAGAAGACAGTTCGATTTTTTTTTCCCGGCGCGTCGGTTGTTGTTGTGTTGGGGGACCGTGGTGTTACCCCTCACAGTGTGATTTCTTCTTTTCGCGCTGGACAGCTTTTGCGGAAGGGATGTCAGGGATTTCTCGCATATGTTTGCAATACTAGAGTTACAGAGGTTCCTCTGGATCAGGTTCCGGTTGTTAGAGAGTTCCCTGATGTGTTCCCTGACGAGCTTCCTGGGCTACCGCCCGAGCGTGATATTTCCTTCTGTATTGATTTGGTTCCTGGCACGGGGCCTATTTCTGTACCGCCTTATCGGATGGCCCCGGCGGAACTTAGGGAGTTGAAGGGTCAGTTGCAGGATCTGCTGGATAAGGGACTTATTCGACCCAGTGTTTCTCCTTGGGGTGCTCCAGTCATGTTCGTCAAGAAGAAGGACGGCAGTTTGCGTTTGTGTATTGACTACCGCCAGCTGAACAGGGTGACAGTGCGGAACAGATATCCTTTGCCACGCATCGACGATTTGTTCGACCAGCTTCAGGGGGCAGGATACTTTTCGAGGATCGATTTGCGATCAGGCTACCACCAGCTGCGGGTTCGACGGGAGGACATTCCTAGGACAGCCTTCCGCACACGTTACGGCCATTATGAGTTTTTGGTGATGTCGTTCGGACTCACCAACGCGCCAGCAGCATTTATGGACATGATGAACCGTATTTTCCGGCCGTATCTTGATCTGTTCATTATAGTGTTTATTGACGATATCTTGGTGTATTCTCGGAGTAGAGAGGAGCACGAGCAGCACCTGCGGATTACACTGCAGACCTTGAGGGAGCATATTCTTTTCGCTAAATTCTCCAAGTGTGCCTTCTGGCTAGACAGCGTAGACTTCTTGGGGCACGTGATTACACGAGATGGTATATGTGTCGACCCGAGGAAGATAGAGGCAGTTCGGAGTTGGCCTAGACCCACGTCAGTGACGGAGGTTCGCAGCTTTTTAGGGCTGGCCGGTTATTACAGGCGATTTGTGCAGGATTTCTCTCGCATTGCTACACCTTTGACCGGGTTAACCCGGAAGGGAGTTCGCTTCGATTGGACAGAGGAGTGTGAGCACAGTTTCCAGCAGCTACGGGCTCTACTGACTACGACACCAGTGCTATCGTTGCCTTGAGGATCGGGCGGATTCGTGGTCTACTGTGATGCTTCACGAGTGGGATTAGGGTGCGTTTTGATGCAGCATGATAAGGTGATTGCGTATGCTTCGCGGCAATTAAAGAAACATGAGCAGAATTACCCCACTCATGATCTGGAGATGGCTGCAGTGGTTTTTGCACTCAAGATCTGGCGACATTATCTGTATGGGGAGTCGTGCCAGATATTCACTGACCACAAGAGCTTAAAGTACATATTTCAGCAGCGAGACCTGAACCTTAGACAGTGCCGATGGATGGAGTTAGTGAAGGACTATGATTGTGAGATCTTGTATCACCCGGGCAGGGCGAATGTAGTGGCAGATGCTTTGAGCAAGAGGCCCGGGGGTAGTCTATCCTGTTTGAGCGCAGTGCAGGGGCAGTCGTCGGCGGATTTGCAGATCTTATGCGACAATCGGATACAATTCGAGTTTACGCCGATCGGAGGACAGATTGCGCATGTTCGTACACGCCCACAGTTGCTCGGCCGTATACTTGAGGCACAGCACCGTGATGACCGCTGTTCAGAGATCAGGACACAGATGGGACATGGCAGATTTTCCGAGTTCGTGATCGATGATCAGGGGATACTACGATTTGGAGCTAGACTGTGCATGCCAGATGCTGAGGGATTGCGATGCGAGATTTTGGAGGAGGCACATCGATCGGTATATAGTGTTCATCCCGGCTCCACCAAGATGTACCATGATATGAGAGATGTTTACTGGTGGGACGGTATGAAGAGAGACATTGCAGATTTTGTGTCAAGATGCCTGACTTGTCAGCAAGTCAAGGCTGAGCACCAGAGGCCCGCGGGAGAGCTACAGCCATTACCCATTCCGGAGTGGAAATGGGAACAGATATCTATGGATTTCATTGTGGGTCTACCCAGGACTAGTCGAGGGTATGACTCCATCTGGGTGATCGTGGATCGTTTGACGAAAGCGGCTCACTTCTTACCGGTGAAGACGACTTTCGGATTTACTCAGTATGCCCAGGTTTACATTGATCAGATTGTACGACTGCACGGAGTTCCGACATGCATCGTGTCCGATAGAGGCACCCAGTTTACCAACCAGTTATGGCAGAGGCTTCAGGAGGCTTTGGGCACTCGCTTGAGTTTCAGTACAGCATTCCACCCGCAGACCGACGGACAGTCAGAGCGGACTATTCAGACTCTCGAGGACATGCTCAGAGCATGCGTATTAGATTTCGGAGGTAGCTGGGATCATCATTTGCCCTTAGTAGAGTTCTCCTACAACAACAGCTACCAGGAGACCATTCAGATGGCACCGTTCGAGGCTCTTTATGGGAGGAGATGCAGATCGCCCACCTGTTGGACGGAGCTCAGTGAGAGCAGTATCTTAGGGCCACAGATTGTAGAGGAGACGACAGCGAAGATCCAGTAGATCCGCGACAGGATGAGGGCAGCCCAGAGTAGGCAGAGATCTTATGCGGACCGTCGTCGGCGCAAACTTGAGTTTTCTGTTGGTGATCATATTTTCTTGAGGGTCTCCCCAATGAAAGGCGTGATGAGGTTTGGGAAGAAGGGGAAACTTATTTCCAGATACGTGGGCCCCTTCGAGATCCTTGAGCGTGTTGGTGCGGTTGCGTATCGATTAGCCCTTCCGCCCAGTTTTCCAGACGTGCACCCCGTATTTCACGTTTCGATGCTCCGCAGATATCTTCATGATCCTTCGCATGCGATTCAGCACCCGACGATCCAGCTTGAGCGCGACCTTTCCTATGCAGAGCAGCCGGTGATGATCTTGGATCTACAAGTGAAGAAATTGAGGTCGAAAGAGATACCGTCCGTCAAGGTACTTTGGCGTGGCCAGCGCGGCGAGGAGGTTACTTGGGAGACCGAGAGTGAGATGAGGAAGAGGTATCCCCATCTTTTTGAAGGTGCGTATGGTTAGATTTTTAAATTCGGGGACCGAATTTCTTTAAGGGGGGTAGATTGTAACACTTTGAATTTCCGTTTGAATGTCTTTAATGATAATTAGTGATCGTACGTGTGATTATAGATATGTGTTTCTAGGATTATTAGTTATTTTTGGTAATGTTAGCATATTGGGAATTTTTCTTGTGTTTGTGCACACTTGCATACTTAGACTTTTTCTTGTGACTTGTTAACCATTCTTGTGCATGGTTGCAAACTTATTTTTCCCCCACCATTTAATCCTTTCACAAAACTCTTTTTATAATTTCAAATCCTAATAAAATAAATGAGCATGGTGTTAGGTAAAGCTTTTGACTTCTTGACCCATTTCCTTGCTCTTTTCTCTCTCTTCTCTTCACTTCAGTTTTCCTGCAGAATTTCCAGCAGAGAAACCCCCATTTCTCTTCATCTTTTCTTCTCCTCTTCACTTCCCTTTGATTCCCAAACAAATCCTACACATTAACCACATATTTCCTTCACAAAACCTTAGTAAAAGTGAGCTTTTTGGGGTGTTTAAGGCAAATCTGCATACACGAGGGGAAAAGCTGAGACTTTGGTGTTTTGCAAGGTCTCTAGAAGGTATTAACCCTGGTCTTAACCTCTTTTTCCATAACTTGTAGTATTGTTTAGCAAAAATCACATTTTTGGTGCATTTTAGTGATATTATAGGATATTTGTGATGTATATGTTAGATTGGTGTTCTCATAGTTTAGTTAGCTCCTTTAAGTGTTATTAGAGCTATTTTAACTAGGTTGCACTTCAGGTTGCACAAAAATACCCTAAAGTTCCATTTTTAGTGCAAAGTGTGGATTTTAACTAGAATTTGGGCACTGTAGGATCAGCTACTACCCGAGTTATTGCAGAGAAAATCTAGATGTTACTGTAGCATACACAGGGGGTTAGAGTGCACACACCAAACCTGAGAGCCCAATTCCCAAGTCTGGCCGCCAAAATGTGCATTCTGGCCGCAAATTGCGGCCAGATGGGGGAGTTTGGGGTTGGGGTTTTGGGTGTGGGTGTCTGCTGCTATGTGGGTTGTTTTGGTATGTTTAGTTTTTCAATATCTTTCCTGTATAAAAATCTGGGGTAGAATACCTATTTTCCCGTATTTTCAACCTTTCGCGACACGCGTGATACGGGTGTGTGGGTTTTGGGTTTCTGCGTATCGCGACGCGTCGGAGTGGTTTCAGACGCGTAATCACACATTTTAGCGTATCGCGCACACGCGCGCTTGGTTCGCGACACGAGTTACTAGTTCGGCTTTAATGTCGCGTTTGTGTGATTTCAAGCTTACGTGTGATATATTGTGTACTTCTAGGTTCGCAGGCGAGTACGGCGGACGCCACGCAGAAGGGGAAATAAGTTGTTGGCTACACCTAGCGAGAGACTACGGTGAGTAGATTTCACATCTACGGGGATATCGCCCGCATGGCGTTCTACGTCAGGGCTGATAGGACCTTATAGTTTCCTTAGTATACATTGACTGTTCATGGCTACTATTTAGTGCGTATTGCATTCCCTGTAGGGTTCCTAGGCACTCTCAAAAGGTCTCACAAGGCATCAACCATGCCAATTTCAAAATTTAACGGTGCCGAGAAACCCTAATACGGATCGTTGGCTAGAAGTTTAGGCGAAAATCAAACTAGTTAACACTTAACTACAAGAATACGGAAATACAACCTTTGTAGATCCAGTCCTCCACCTTCATGGCTCCATGATGAAGTGCTCTCCGCTGTCCTCATGCAATCCCGGGCTCTAGCGTCGGCTTCATCGGAGAAGAAGCGGGCTAGGTCAACGACGACGTGCCGAAGATGATCTACGTCGAGGCATCACTAGATCAAGCTCCACCTTCATCAAGCCTTGAAAACTTGTGAAGGAAACACACTCTACTACTTGGCAAGAGGTAGAGGATGAAGAAATAGGAAGTGGGTTCACTTTAGAATTGGATTTCTCACTCATTTTCATCAATCACCATTGATGAAGTGAAACTTTCTTCATGAAAGAAGATGAAGAAGAAGAAGCATATATTGTATTATGATAATATTCCAAATAGAAAATAAAAGGAATCCTTATCATAATCTAACCATGGTGAAGTGTAGAGAATCAACTAGGGTTAAGTGGAGTGGTTAGGGTTAAGCATGAGACAAAATGGTGACTTAGTCAAAGCTTCATGAAGCTTCAACATGCAAGTCCAAAATAAGCCACCATTTCATTTCTTTATGCCATTTATTTTCCAAAATAAATAAATGAATTAAATAAATAATGGAAAAACAAAACCCTAATTTCCAACTTAACCATAGTTTAATTCTTTATACTTAACCAAAAAGCATGTATCATCAAACATGATACAATCAAGTGCACAAAATTATATCGAATATGCAATGTGCACATCCGAGCGAGAAAATCCATTTAAAGTGAACCCATATTAGTTAATGCAAAGTAATATATCAAATATATATAATTATACATTAAATCATTAAATCAACACTTGATTTAACGATCCGGTCATATCGCATATAACCGACTAATATCCAATGTATCGATTTATCGAATCAATCCTTGATTCGATAACTAGGTTATATCGCATACAACCATTCGACACATTCATCGCGAGAATAGAATACGGTATCACATACACACATTATTCTCGGTCCCGCACATATCTCATATGCGCTCCTATTTCGTTTTGCTTGAGCCAGGAAACCTCTGTGTAGGACTCTAAAGACTCGTCAATACGCCGGCAGCGGATGATGATCATATCTAACATCCACAAGCCGCAAGCGGTCTGCTAAACGTAACGGCCACCCGGGTATTGAGCGATCAGAAGATCGATGAGCAAGCCCGCTCACACTCCTGTGAATCCAACCAGTAACACTTACCGTACAGTCCGGTCTGATCGTCTGATATGTCGCATATCTTGCCTAGGGGTGGTAAACGTCAGACCCCAATAGCTCGATAAGTCGTGTCGATATGAGGTCTATAACAATTCGAGAAACTGCTGGTAACACTTACCAGTAAATCTCAGCAACCCTGGCCAGGGATTTCCTGTTATAGCCAATCGAACACAGCGCAACATCAACCCCCTATACCGGGAGAGACGAATCCCCTCCTATCGCTCATTGCCTCCATGTGATTCGGGACTGTACCCAAAAACCACTGTTTTGCACGCCCTCTTAGACGTGGTAAGAAGGAAATCAAAGCACAGTGGGAACCACACAAGACTCTATGACGATCTCGGGTCAACAGACTACTCTGTACCAGTGTCACCAGAGAACTGCCATCTGACGTAAGGTATAATACCATCTGGGAGTTCTCGGCGAGTCCGTCCAGTGTACCCAGTCTCCACTGAGCACCCGTATATCATCTCTGATGTCAAACACCAATGGATATGGGATCATCCATCGCCCATCTGTATGGGTCGAGAAGGTATACGCTAGTCTACTCTGGTATATCGATGCCCCGTCTCGATATACCCACGACTAGGGACTTTGAAGGATGTACTTATGGACTACCATGTCCCCACTAGTATGATCCGCATCATAGTCCAAGTAGTCAAGTACACATCCTAAGGGCTTTACCAACATGTAACAGAGAGACAATCAGTGTACACGTTAAGGTAAAGAGTAACCAGATAGCATACTATCATGTCGAGCAAGAAAGTCCTCCCTATATATGTCCCAGCATCCACTACAATATACATCCAATGTACAGTAATGGCCTCTAGGGCATACATATAACTGACAATCTCCCACTTGCACTAGGGCCATCTGTAGCAGTGGTTGTAGTATCTCATACTCAACCATCCCATAAAAGTCTCTCTCTGGGAATAGGCCTTTGTGAGTGGATCCGCCGTGTTGTCTTCTGAGTCTACTCTCCTAACCTCGATCACCCTGGAGATCAACCATCTCCATGATCAGGTGATACTGCCTTAGAATATGTCTGGATCACTGACGGGACGGACGTTCCTTGGCATAAGCCACAATTCCATTGTCACACAATGGGAGGAACATAGTTCATCTCATGAACCAATATACACCCAAACAGCCTCTTTGGTAGCATCTTAAGTAGCGATGTATGCTGCCTTTATCGTCTAGTATGTCACGGTATCTAGCTTGGAACTCTTCCAACATACCGTCCTTTTACTGAGGGTAAAGACAATGCCTGCGACTGACATTCAGTCGTCTTTATCACCGTGGAACCCTTCCAGTGATTCTTCCCAGGATCGATTGATATCATCTCACTACAACTAGTGAGAATCTTAATATCCATTTAAATCTATCTCATAGATCCAAAACTCAGGATTTAGGAGGTATCATTTTGATCCTACACGGAGAATCTTTGTGATAAACGGAGATTGATCGAGCGTAGCATAAGAAACTCCTTTCTTATCAAGAGTATGTCATCCACGTACTCTACGAGGATCACCACCATACTCCCTACTACCTTTTTGTTTATACAAGGTTCATCTACCATTTTGATGATGTCAAACTCTTTGACTAATCCATCAAAACAGATGTTCCAACTCCGCGATGCCTGCTTTATCCTATAAAGCATCTTGCACACGTTTCCGCTGCTCCCACTGTCTACGAAGCCCTCTGGCTGTGTACTTATAGACGTTCTCTTCTAAAACATCATTTTAGAAAAGCAGTCATGGCACCCAACCGCCAGATATCGTAGTCATGGTATGTAGCCGTGGTAAGTAGGATCTGGATGGATTTAAGCATAGCCACTTGAAAAGGTTTCATCATTATCCACGCCTGGTCGATGACGAAAAGCTTTAACAAGTCTAGCTTTGAAAGTCTCAACTTTTCCATCTACACCAAGTAATCTTCTCAAGATATACTTGCTCCTGATGGGGATTTAACCCTTCAGATATAGCAACCAAAGTCCATACTTTGTTGGTGTATAAGGATTCCATCTCAGATCGCTAAGCATCCAGCCATTCTTACAGAGTCCCACTCCTGATGGCCAGCTCGAAACTAGTTGGGTCATCATCTCATGATGCAATCCTCGCTCCCACTGTCATAGAGAAACCGAAGTATCTCTCAGGTGGGTGAGGAACCCTACTAGATCGGCGGAGAGGCTGAGGTTCGTTGGTAACTATTGAATCCTTTGGTTCTATCAAATCATCTGCTGTAGTTTGTATAGCTGGAACCTTTCCAGTTCTACATTACAGACCTTGCCTCGAGCTTGTCCCGATTTTGCTTTTAGACATAGGCCGGACAACCCCAAATCTTAACTGGCTTAAGACATGGGCTCTTCCCATACCATATGTCATATGGAGTGGTAGGCTGTGATCTGATTCGAACCCTATTCAATTGGTATGCAGCTTCTCAAGTGCACAACTCCCAAAAAGGAAATAGGTAACTCAGTAGTACTCATCATAGAGCACACCTTATCATATAGGGTGTGATTGCTCCGCCCCGATATACCATCGTGCTATGGTGTATCGGAGGAGTAATGCTGAGAGAGAATCTCATTCTCCTTTAGAAAAGTCCAGAAATTCTGTGCTCAAGTATTCTCCTCCTTGATCACATCAAAGGACATAATACTTGTACCCGTAATTTGGTTCTCTACTTCTAAATCATATCATATTCTGTGAATATCTCAAAAGGTTCAGACTTGTGTTTCAATAGGAACATAGGTCTGAATCTCGAAAGATCATCAGAGAATGTAATGAAGTACAGGGAACCGGTCTTGGCATATGTAGACAGGGGACCTTACATACATCAACATGTATCATCCCAAGAGTTCACCAACTCTTTCTCTGTTTCCAGTAAATGGAGCTATGGTCATCTTATCTCTGTGACATGACTGGCAAGTTTCACAAGATGTAAATTCAAACTGATTTAAATATGCATCTACATGTAACTTCAGCTAGTCGGGTCACATTGATATGACCTAGTCTACAATGCCTCAAGAAGGATTCGTTCATTTCTGAACTCTTCCTCTTGTGTGTGTTCCGTATACTAAAGAACTGTAGTTTGATTTAGAACATCAATGCTTTTAGATAACGTGCCTGAACCGATCAACTTTTGATATAGGAAATGTTCAAAACATTATCCAACAATACAAAATTTTATCATTTCTTTACTAATAAAGAGATAGATACGATTTTGTATATCAGGTTCGGTATCTAATAACATTCGTTCAGAATCAATGTATTCGTAATGCAGGGTGACAGTGACCAACAGACTTGGTTGCAACTCTTGTCCCGTTTTCTGCCTCATGAAACTTATCACCCGCTCTCAGTTCTCTACCTTTCTGTAGCCCTATGTAACAGATTACATATCTGGGATCCTGATCTGGTATCACATACCCAGGACGTAAAGGATACTGAGAAACAGTTCTCTGTAATGAACACACCCGAAGATGATGCATCAGCATGCACTATCTTCGTTTGGGCGGCACGGGAATTCTGGTAATCCCCAATTTCCTGCTCTGCCTTATAACAATTATAAGTTGGAGCGGGACCAACATTCCCCAGCTCAGTATAACAAGCGGGTTCAGTCAATATTCCGTATTATTATCTTGATTAAGGCGTGACATGGTCGCTACCTGGAGAGAGAGAGAAGAAAACACTCAGCGTATGCTCTTGCAAGATCAGATTGGTTATTATTTTATCTAATCAGGATGGCTCCCACTGTTTTTATCAAATCTTCCTTCAAACCCTAAAAGGAAAGACTAGCCGGGATTAATTACACACTACAAGTTCGCCAATCTTTCAGCCAGGCCAGTGTCGGTACTTTGAGGGAGGTCCCCCGTGCTTTCGCACGAACCTAATTAATGTAAACCTCGTTTTCCCAGAGGCGTAATCTCGTTAACACCTTTCTAGATACCTACTTGATCGGCTAATTGTAATGTATAAAACTCTCCCAGGAGTAACTCTTACTCACAGCGGGTATCGGGATCCAACTATCTAATAGAAGGTATACAATCTCATTGCAAATTTCAACACTTGAAATTCCCAATAATATTTTGCCCCAAGCGATCTATGACCTTGACCGAGTCAACAAATCATAAACCACAAGTAAAGTTCAACCCGTCATTTCTCGATTGAATTAAACCCACCCGCACGACCCTTGACTGAGTCAACAAGGCCGCACGACTACCCTAATCCAATCTACATCATATGCATAAGCAGATAAATAGTAATCAGCTACCGCACACTACGCCTTGACTGAGTCAACAAACGCAGCACGAATACTAACTATTACTTATCTTAAATGACGGAGGGCTACGTCAGGTTTTTAAGAAAACCCTTTGCGTAATGAACTTTATATCGTTGTAGAATCAAATGATTTTAAAAAATGGAGTGTTTTTTAGGCTTTTCTAGTTTTGCTAAAGGAGTCACTCTCGGTGAAGGGATCGTCAGTCCTTTCCTCGTCGAATGAGGTGCGGGATATATCATATATACCACTGTGCAAAGCAAAAACTTTTAAAAGCAATCAAAAGACAAACCGAGTGTGTAGCATCTGCCAGTTATTGCTAAAGGAGTCACTCCCGGTGAAGGGATCTCGGTCCTTTCCTTATCGAATAAGGTGCAGGATATATCATATATACCACTGTGCAAAGCAAGAACTGTAGCTACCTGTTTTAATTTGAAATTCGATTCTACAACATCTTAGGTTTCTTTTTATTTCATTAATCATATTAATGAAGTCCCATCAATTAAGTACGTAAACATCACAGATAAATACGACGTACACTTATGCCATCCGCATTCGCCTCGATGTCCCCTCGTGCACCGTTAGGTTAGGTAACTAACGGCAGAGCGGGGCAGGGCTAGCGCGGGTGTAAAACATAAGTAACGCCTATATAATATATCATATATACTATATACTGTATCTATCACAGAACATCACATGATCACATCACAGATATCGCAGCAGAAGAATCATATGAAATATTGGATATACTAGGACGTCCGTGTTTTCAATACGAGCCAGTATAAAAACACGGATTCCACGGTCGTGATGAATAGCCAATCCCACACCCCTAGACCCCTACGAGAGCGGCAAGTAACCCTACCAATTCTAGGGTTAGGAGACCCGGACTCGACTCCTCGAGTTGGTCTCCCACTGGACCCCAGAACCCGATTACTTGTGCTCCCCTCCTTGGGTCTAACCTAGTGCAGAAAAGTAAATAATATACAAAAGGTGACATCTTCCGCAACCTGGAAGTGCCCCAATAAAAGAATATTACATACAAGTTTTTTACATGAATGAAAATGAAAAACACTCATCTCACATAAAACCCCCCGGCTATTCAAACACGACGATCCAATATAACATATCCAGCAACACATAACATCACATGTCATCAACGTAAGTAAATATGCGCATCCCATTTTCGTTGACATATAGCAACGAAACCGGCGATATCACATATTACACTTACGGTCACAGAAAAGAAAGAGTAAAACTACAACAGTTGGAATCCGCAATCTGCATAGACATCGCATGCCTAATCAAATGAATACCTTAGACATCGCATGCCTAACTATTATAAACCCCGCATTTTAGTCTCATTATCGAAAACACTTTTCAATATCAAGTCGGGCAATTCAACAAGATTCCCGACATCCTGATCGAATGCTCGTCGCAAACTTCAGTAGACGGCCGCACCCCCGATGCCGTCGACAAAGTGCACCAAGGCGTAACACCGCTACCGGGAGCACCCAAACGGATGCTTTCGGCGACGGGGTTCTCCTACAGTCACTTGGTCGGGGCTATAGAGTGAGGCTGTCTATTAAGTTTATGCGGCGAGTATCCGCGTACGCTACATGATTGCGACGGACTTTTGATCACATCAAAATTCCGTGGCAACCGATCAAGTGAGACTAAACTGCTATGTTTATAACAATCATTCAGTTATCTCATAACTTATTGTGAATTCCAATTATTGTATCACATTCCGGATAAATAGAAAATGTTAAACTTTTCGATCGAACAATCAAACACCCAAGTTTTCCCAATACAGCTCAACACATGAAATAAGTCTAACAACATTCAGTTCGTGCTTCAGTACCAACGGTCCAGCCGTAGAAGGGTCAAGCCAACGCCTCACATGTGGCACGCCGTACTGCCCCAAACCCGAAGGTTCAAAGGGCAGTTCAAGACGGTCACATAATCGAGTTAAGGTTTGTTGTCTTCTAGAGGGACCATCGCGTTACTTGCACTACTTAGAACGTTATTAAACCTCGGAAAAATCCAACACTTGGAAATTTTCCGGCAGGGGAAAAGTTAGGTATTTATATCCGGTCGAACTTTTTAACATATTCTAAAATTTATCCGGAAAAACACATAGACAGAGTTTGACAATCCGATCAAATGTACGAACTCCCAATACAACCCAAAATACTCAACTCTGGATTTCAGATTAAAAATTCCCAAGAAAACCAGCACTGCCAAATAGGAATTACTGTGCAAAATTTGATGGGAGAAGAGACAAAAGGGCAGCGGAACCGCCGAATTAGCACGCTAATGTCGCGGTTCCGCTGCACTTTTATTGAATTAGGAGCTAAATTTTGCGCCGTAATTCTTATATTTCCCTGCTGATTTTTCTGCATATTTTTAATTTGCAAAAATCCACAAATTTGAAAAATGTACAGAGAGCAAGTTTAAGTTAGGGTTTCGAATTGATCGGGTTTCAAACTTCGTCTACGCATCGCCTAAGGCTCTAGCTAGGCTCTGATACCACTGTAGGGTTCCTAGGCACTCTCAAGAGGTCTCACAAGGCATCAACCATGCCAATTTCAAAATTTAACGGTGCCGAGAAACCCTAATACGGATCGTTGGCTAGAAGTTTAGGCGAAAATCAAACTAGTTAACACTTAACTACAAGAATACGGAAATACAACCTTTGTAGATCCGGTCCTCCACCTTCATGGCTCCATGATGAAGTGCTCTCCGCTGTCCTCATGCAATCCCGGGCTCTAGCGTCGGCTTCATCGGAGAAGAAGCGGGCTAGGTCAACGACGACGTGCCGAAGATGATCTACGTCGAGGCATCACTAGATCAAGCTCCACCTTCATCAAGCCTTGAAAACTTATGAAGGAAACACACTCTACTACTTGGCAGGAGGTAGAGGATGAAGAAATAGGAAGTGGGTTCACTTTAGAATTGGATTTCTCACTCATTTTCATCAATCACCATTGATGAAGTGAAGCTTTCTTCATGAAAGAAGATGAAGAAGAAGAAGCATATATTGTATTATGATAATATTCCAAATAGAAAATAAAAGGAATCCTTATCATAATCTAACCATGGTGAAGTGTAGAGAATCAACTAGGGTTAAGTGGAGTGGTTAGGGTTAAGCATGAGACAAAATGGTGACTTAGTCAAAGCTTCATGAAGCTTCAACATGCAAGTCCAAAATAAGCCACCATTTCATTTCTTTATGCCATTTATTTTCCAAAATAAATAAACAAATAAATAAATGAATTAAATAAATAATGGAAAAACAAAACCCTAATTTCCAACTTAACCATGGTTTAATTCTTTATACTTAACCAAAAAGCATGTATCATCAAACATGATACAATCAAGTGCACAAAACTATATCGAATATGCAATGTGCACATCCGAGCGAGAAAATCCATTTAAAGTGAACCCATATTAGTTAATGCAAAGTAATATATCAAATATATATAATTATACATTAAATCATTAAATCAACACTTGATTTAACAATCCGGTCATATCGCATATAACCGACTAATATCCAATGTATCGATTTATCGAATCAATCCTTGATTCGATAACTAGGTTATATCGCATACAACCATTCGACACATTCATCGCGAGAATAGAATACGGTATCACATACACGCATTATTCTCGGTCCCGCACATATCTCATATGCGCTCCTATTTCGTTTCGCTTGAGCCAGGAAACCTCTGTGTAGGACTCTAAAGACTCGTCAATACGCCGGCAGCGGATGATGATCATATCTAACATCCACAAGCCGCAAGCGGTCTGCTAAACGTAACGGCCACCCGGGTATTGAGCGATCAAAATATCGATGAGCAAGCCCGCTCACACTCCTGTGAATCCAACCAGTAACACTTACCGTACAGTCCGGTCTGATCGTCTGATATGTCGCATATCTTGCCTAGGGGTGGTAAACGTCAGACCCCAATAGCTCGATAAGTCGTGTTGATATGAGGTCTATAACAATTCAAGAAACTGCTGGTAACACTTACCAGTAAATCTCAGCAACCCTGGCCAGGGATTTCCTGTTATAGCCAATCGAACACAGCGCAACATCAACCCCCTATACCGGGAGAGACGAATCCCCTCCTATCGCTCATTGCCTCCATGTGATTCGGGACTGTACCCAAAAACCACCGTTTTGCACGCCCTCTTGGACGTGGTAAGATGGAAATCAAAGCACAGTGGGAACCATACAAGACTCTATGACGATCTCGGGTCAACAGACTACTCTGTACCAGTGTCACCAGAGAACTGCCATCTGATGTAAGGTATAATACCATCTGGGAGTTCTCGGCGAGTCCGTCCAGTGTACCCAGTCTCCACTGAGCACCCGTATATCATCTCTGATGTCAAACACCAATGGATATGGGATCATCCATCGCCCATCTGTATGGGTCGAGAAGGTATACGCTAGTCTACTCTGGTATATCGATGCCCCGTCTCGATATACCCACGACTAGGGACTTTGAAGGATGTACTTATGGACTACCATGTCCCCACTAGTATGATCTGCATCATAGTCCAAGTAGTCAAGTACACATCCTAAGGGCTTTACCAACATGTAACAGAGAGACAATCAGTGTACACGTTAAGGTAAAGAGTAACCAGATAGCATACTATCATGTCGAGCAAGAAAGTCCTCCCTATATATGTCCCAGCATCCACTACAATATACATCCAATGTACAGTAATGGCCTTTAGGGCATACATATAACTAACAATCCCTACTACACGGCTATAAATTAGAATTGATAGAACACCGCACCATTACTAACGGTCCATGTGCACGAGCACTATCCTGTACGTTACACACACACCTTTAGTAATTGCCATGACACTCACAATATAGTATATCACTTCGGATCATCATATTGTAGCTTATCTATATGTGACTTGACATGCTATTCATACTTGATGCCTATATCACTTCGGATCATCATATTGTAGCTTATCTATATGTGACTTGACATGCTATTCATACTTGATGCCTATATCACATCGGATCATTGCATTGTAGCTCATCTATATATAACATGACTTGATATTCATACTTGATGCCTATATCACATCGGATCATTGCATTGTAGCTCATCTATATATGACATGACTTGATATTCATACTTGATGCCTATATCATATCGGATCATTGCATTGTAGCTCATCTATATATGACATGACTTGATATTTATACATGATGTCTATATCACATCGGATCATTGCATTGTGGCTCATCTATATATGACATGACTTGCTATTCATACTTGATGCCTATATCACTTTGGATCATCATATTATACCTTATCTATATGTGACTTGACATGCTATTCATACTTGATGCCTATATCACTTCGGATCATTATATTGTAGCTCATCTATATGTGACTGGACATGCTATTTATATTTGACGCACATATCATATCGGATCATTGACTTGTATTTTGGGTTTGGATTACATGTGATTTCTGGATTTGGGAACCGTGGCTATTGAAAATATATAATCATTTAAAAACCCGGTTCCCTTGATATGATATTTCGGTGCGTCCACCATGTGTTTTCTCGGTGCTAGAGTGATATATGTGAACCCGAATCAAGGAGCTGGTTGAGGCCGATTACGGGTACATGGTGGACCCGGTATGGTATCCCGGGGCGAGAACGGTTTCGCTGTGCAGTAGACGGTGAGCCTGGCAGAGGGACTATAACCTACCGGTGATTGGTTGGACCTGACAGTTATCCGGAGGGTACTGATCAGAGTCTATAGATGGATGCGGGGTGATCCATACTGCCGGGGCCGAGGGCCGATACCGCAGACGGAGCCCGTGGGCTGACCCGGACTGACGGGGCCCGATGGATGAGGATTTGCATGTCGATACTGGACACGAGTATTTATGATATTTGGGTGCCGATGTTGGGCACTCGGGATTCTCAGAGATGTACAGGATTCGAGGGCCGATGAGAGTGCCGGCGCCTGAGCTATTTGGGGGATCTGGGTGCATTGAGGGACACCGATTATATATTCCACGTTGACATTCCGTGTAGATACTATATTGCCCCTGCTCAGCATTTACTATTGTACCTCATCCTGTAGTTACATTACCTGATAGAGCATTGTACCTCATCCTGTAGTTACATTACCTTATAGAGCATTGTACCTCATCCTGTAGTTACATTACCTGATAGAGCATTGTACCTCATCCTGTAGTTACATTACCTGATAGAGCATTTGCATGATTATTGCACCTACTGCTTATCACACATTGATATCATCTGTTGGCATATGATAGAGTAGCGCAGTACGTGCATGCTCGCGATTACCTTTATATGTTATCTCTATTCACGAGTTGGCAACTCACCCCCGTTATGCCACAGTGTTTGCAGGTTGCCCTTCGGAGTAGTCACGGCAGGCTGCGGTTGCATCTTTTGACACAGATACCCCCATAGTTGGTGTACTAGCTCTTTTGCTGATAGGTGGGTTTTGTGCGGTATCTGTTTATCTTTCTGTATGTACATTGTAGTATCTAGTATTCTCCATCTACCATGTATGTATTTGACTTAGAGACAGTGTGAGGACGATGTTGTATTTTATTTGTATTCTGGTGTCGAGCTCGTTGTGAGCCGACTGTACTTGCAGTTTATCCTATCTGTGTTTTTCCCACTTGTGGATCTTGATCTTCGCTACGGCGTCGTATATTACTATCTTGGTGATTGTTTACTTAGATTTCTTATCATGTTAGTAAGTGCTTCCATTTAAAACTTATAACACTCTATACTTTCACTGGTTTGATTTCTGGGTTTTCGGTTCACTTAGTCGCGTTACGCCTGTAGACGTTACGTGGTTAAGTACCGGTCACGGGCCAAACTTCGGGTCGTGACATCTACGCACAGAAATCACATAAATAACGCAACCTAGGTCAATAATCATAATATATCCTCAAATATATGAATAACATGCAGCCTATAACAATGGCTAGGGTAATATCTAACCCGAGTGTGATCTCATGTGCCCGTGTCAGTGCCTCAGGTAGCAATATATCATATGAATGACGTATGAATGCATGGAACAGAATGCATGTACTGACGAAAACTGCTTTCATAAATCAGTGAGATTTCTGTATTTTAAAAGTGAGGTACCATAAATGAAATCAGCATAAAACAGTGCCCAGCATCGACACAAAACAAGTGTCCAAATATCTCGATATCTCTGTATCACAATCTCTGTACCTCAATATCTCAAAATCTCAATATCTCAATCACAATATCTAGGGCGCCGTCAATCCAGATCGGCCCCTACCATCCATCTCAAGACCACGACGGTATCCTCCGGATATCCGACGCGTCGGGTAATATCACCGGTCGGTAGTGCTCCCCTGCCAGGCTCAACGTCAACAACACGATCCTCTTGCCCCGGGGTACCGCACCGGGCCCACCATGTACCCGAAACGGTTCCTCCACTCCTCGAATCGGGTCTCGAAATCCATCAGCAAACTCATGGCGGACGACTCATACATCATGGGAAAACCGCACTTTTTATTTTAAAAGAGAGAAAAGGTTTATTTATGTTTTTGCGGTTTTCCTCCAAATCCAGAAAATCTCATGGAAATCCGAATCCAAAACCTCAATAACACGTAAAATAGTGAATATATGCATGAGAATCCATGAATGCGGCATAACAATGAATAACAGTATGCATGAAGTAGCAGGTAATAACTACAATGTCTAAACTAACATATAAGGCAAGTACGCTAATATCATGTCTAAACTATTAGTTAATAGGCTATGTCAAGCAATAATATTTTCTAAGGTGTACGTGACATGGCAATTACCGATGAAGATGTGTGTGAGCCGGCAAGTAAGTGTACGTGGTACATACGCATCATCGGTAATGGTGCTGGTGTCCTAACAACATGATATCAATAATGGAGTATGAAACATAATATAAGCATGCGATGCGAAGCGAACCACAATAATGAGCGGGAGCTGAATACTAGACGCAACTATAACTAATCTGCATTAATCTAATATAAGTCCTACAAATGGTGCCTTTTGAAATAACACGAATCATGGGGTTTTGAAAATAGGGGCTACGGTGTTTTTATGAAAAGATACGTCTTTTGAAATATCCGTAGGATCCCTTGGGCTGTCTTTTAAAATACCCACGATTCGTTAGTTTTGAAATAGGTAAGAATCAAATCTAATCTAACAACTAAACTAAACTAAAGGGCTAAGCTAACAAGCTGGACTACAGGTAAGGAAACCGCCTAACATCTGAGTCGATCCATATACATACCTGTATATATATTAGTCGGTGATCCCGCCTCAATAATATCATATCCGATACCATATCTATAATCAGACATCCCAAGTCAAGAGTGCGGATCAATCATCAAGATATAGCTCGTACGTAAATCCGTCGTACGGCATCCCCAAATCTGGGTACGGGTCAATATCATATTCCTCACACTATTCCTCTGGTATCCTCTTTATCCAAGATCATAGTCTAGGGTACTGACCTATGTCTAGTACAATACTGATATCATCAATATAGACATGATTTGGCTACTGATCGACGGTCTCGTACAAACTGATATCATCAGCACATATCATCATCAAGGGGTATACATCGCCCAATACAACCTAGGATCAATATCCAAGCATATCATATCTCATATCACGATCACATGTCGACCACTTTATTTATAACACTATTCACCCGTATCGTCGCCCCAAGATCCGCTATAACACCAGGACGTACCTCAAGTACGAATCCTGCCATATCACCGATATCACAATCTCAACACAAATCTCATCGACTCATCTCAATCCGTATGTGAACACATAGTCCCATACCCATGTGAACACATAACAATATATTCCCGTAAGTACAAATGAAAGAAGAAAGTATGCAAGTATGGGTGTGTGTGTGCAAGTGTGGTGCGACCGCTACTCTAGGGTTTCGCGACACTATAACATCCAAGAACACCAAATATCCATATTTATCATCAATAACTCAACAAAATAAACAATATATATATGTGTGTATACGTATTCGTATACATCACCACGAACTGCGGGGGTGCTATACGCCATCCACCCGACTTCTCCTTGTAGATATAAATATACTCACCTGGTCCTCGCTCGCCGGTGCCGACGTCACCACGCGCTTGCTTGTAGTCTCGAAGTTCACATGGGTACCTACATATCATAACGCACCGTATCGCATTAAAATCCGACTCATGATCAAAACGACACACGAATCCCACATAGGTCAATACCTATGGTTTCTTTCACAAATCAACTCAAAAACCCTCGACGTCGGCGTACAAACGCCAAACCATCGAGAAAAAGCCCAAACACACCCATTTACACATTCACAAACACTAATTATAATATGAAATAGGTTGCAATTCACAAAAACCTCAAACTCACTTTAAAAGCTATTTTTCCGAAAATCTAGCAAGCATAATTAACCGTTTTAGTACAAAACTCGATGTTTAAATAAATCTAGCGGCCGTAATACTTATCAAACATCTTAATTAAATCATCTAAACCATTTCTATAATTTATTCCCAGTAAATTTCATTAACCCCAAAATTCTAGTTACAAAATACCTAAATTTTAACAATTTTATAGCAAAAATGCACAAACTACAATCTAGCTTGGATTTTCATGAACTAAAGTATTAAACTACACTAAAAATGTTAATAATGCCATGAATACCCTAATTAGATTTTTATCTCCATTATTTAATCAAATTCCAAAAACCTAGTTTACAATTTATATAATTATCACAATTTAAATCAACAAATATGCAAACTAGCAACTTAAATTGGATTTAGCATAACCTAATATGTCAAATACATCACACAACCCTAAACTCACAACACAAAACCCCAATTTGAATTCAAATCCCACTCTTGAATTTCAAATCATGCACTTAGAACTAAAATAAAAACCTATTTAAACATATAATTAAGCTAACCTAAAGCAATTAACAACAATTTAAGAAAAAGGTTAGAATTATACCTCATGATCAAGAGATCAATTATGGAAATCAAAGCCTCTAAAATGCCAACTTGTTCCCTAGATCCATGTAAGTTTGGCTAATGAGAAATGGGTAGGAGTTGGATTTGGATTTTGGGATTTATTTGATGGATTTTGAGGCAATTTTTGAAGCAAAAGAGATGGAAAATGGGGGAAAAAGATGGGGGCTGTTGTAGCAGAATTTCGGCCAGTAGAGGGGCTGGAATGAGGTGAGGAAATTGGGGTGGAAATTCTAAGGTCAAAGCCCCTCCCAATTACCATAATACCCCCACCTACTTTACTATATATAAAAACCTTATTTTAACCCATTTCTCACATGATTTAAGGTCAAAAAGAGGGAAATAAAATTCTTGGGCTGCTACAATAGTGTGGGGCCGGCCAAGGGGAGTGAGGGTGAGTGTGAGAGATTTTACAAACAAATTCTATGCAAAAAGACCCCCCACAATACCATATTTGCAAGTTTTAGTTCGAAATAACTATATTTTTGTTTTCCATAAAATAAATCAATTAAAACTTGAAATAAAATACTAAAAAATTATATTACAACTAGATTTTAATTAACATGATTTTAAAGATTAAAATTAGCCCATTTAAATTTTTATTTATCGCTAATTTAATGTATTTTCTTACCGGCTTAAAATAATATTAAAATAATTAATTTCCGAAAAATTTCAGAAAATTTGAAATTTCAGCAGTGGCTCAATAAACACCAAATACTAGCAATTACATAGCTAGAATATGTATATTTAATTTTATAATAAAGATATTTGCATTTTGACTTTTTACAGAAAACCCCCTTATTTTACCGTTTTTTTGAAATTTCACCGAAACGATTTTCAAAACGTTACAGAAACTTTAGATCCATACCCCTTGATATTGATATTGTACGATGATGATACCGTACGACTGATGATATATATAATATGTGACCCGTACCCTCGATTTTTTAGGATGCCGTGGATTTTACCATACGAGATGTATATGATGATTGATCCGCACTCTTGACTCGAGGATGTCGTATGATGTATTAATACCTTACGTGATGATATGAGGCTGGATCGCCGACTATTAAATATATTGACTCGGGATATTATAGATTTCTTATCACCTTCGACTAGGTTCTTAGTTTAGTCTTTAGTTGCATAGATATATGTTAACTTAGGCTCGAGTCATACCTATTTTCAAAACCGGCGAATCGTAGGCTTTTTCAAAGTTATAAAACGAGGGACGCTATGGATTTTCAAAAGACATCTCTTTTCTCAAAACACCGTAGTCCCTACTTTTCTAAAAACAACGATTCGTGCTATTTAAACACGATAAACGGTATGGCTCGTATATAGTTATATATACCTTATTGTTGCTTTTGCAGTTTACTTTCTGTTATGATCTTGTCTGCTAGGACATATGCACCATTACCGATGATCCGTATGTTCCACGTACACTTGTTTGCCGGCTCACACACATCATCATCGGTAATTGCCATGTCACGCACACTGTAGTAACCGTTATTACTTTGTATACACTGATTTTTGTAGCTAAGTAGCATTTCTGATATCATACGCTAATGATAACATTGCATTTTTTATTTAGATGCCACATGCATTGTTTACCTATATTCTGATTTTATACTACAGTTGGGCTCTATGCCGATATCTATTATCCATTATTAGCTCATGATTTTGAGATTTCGATTTTCATGAGATTTCGGGATTTGGAGAAAACCGCAAAGGAATTTTATAAACTTATTATCATTTCAAAATAGAAATTGTGGTTTTCTCGTAATATGATGTGTATGGCGTCCACCATGAGTTTTCTCGGTTCTTGAGCCACGTGTGTATACATACCCGATTCGAGGAGAGATACGTCGTCTGCGGGTATATGGTGGACCCGATGTGGTACCCCGGGGCAAGAAGGCCGTATAGAGAGACGTTGAGCCCGGCAGGAGAGCACTACCAACCGGTGATATTTGGCTCGGCGGACATCCGGAGGATACCGACCGCAGTCGTGAGATTTGATGATATGGGACGATCCGGACTGACGGGGCCGGGATTTGAGGATTTTGTGTCGCTGATGGACACGATATTCATGATATTTTCGAGTGTCGATGCTTGGCACTCAGGTTTATCTTGGTTTTTCTATGTCGTTGCTGGACACACCCTTTTAGTGATGCATTCATACCTAATGCATATGACATGTAGTTGCTTTATGGCACGGACATGAGTGCTTGACTTTACACATATGTCTACATTATTATCTCTACTGTTATTAGAAGTTATCGTGCTACTATTACTATTGTATTGTACTGTATGACCTGGGAGATCATCATACATTCGGTTTCTACTCGGTGATGTCTTCTATTCATGAGTTGGCAACTCACTCCCGTTGTGCCACAGTTTCTTTACAGGTTTAGCCGTACAGGTTTCGTAGTGGCTTGTTGGCACTTCACTTTCTTCCGAGTGATTACTTGGTAGGTGGGTTCACTTGCATCGTGACCACCGTTGTTTATGCACATTACATTTCAGTTGTACTTGTTATTTATTTCAATTGTATCTAGGTAAAGGCTCCATCAACCAGAATATGTGTATTTAGCAGACTTAGAAACCATTATTGTATATTCTTTCGGCCTTAGAGTCATGCTCATGTATATATTATTGTTTTCGGGTTTTCTTGATGATGCATGTTTTCTTTACTTTCTTCCTGAGTTTTGATCCTTGCCTTCGGCGTTTTATATTTGCATTACTTGTGTGGTTGTTTCCGCCAATTGGCGAAATGCTAGCTCCCGCTTGGGAATGCCTATATTTATTGCTTGTACCATTTTTCGGGTTAAAATATACAAAGGAGGTGCTGCCGAAATTTTAAATGACGAAACATGTTTTCAAGATAGCTACAAAACATTGTGTTTTCGTATACTATTACTTATCTTTTAAAGAAAGAACTTGTTTTCGTTATATCGTTGTTTCAAAACTTTACCTCCACTATTTTCCCTAAAAGGTTTAGATTTCTGGGCTTTTGGGTTACTTGAATTATGTGGGGTCTTATAGACTTCACATAATTCAAGTGCCAGTCACGTTCCTTTTCCGGGTCGTGACATTCTTGCTCTCATTTTGAGCATGGTACAAGAGAGAGAAATTTAGTGGAGTATTCCTACATCACCAACCATCCAAACCTAGCGAGCTTGGATCGTCGGTTATAGCTTCCTCCGCAATCCCTTGGGTGGATCGTTTTCGGCAAGGGTGGTCGATTCTCAAGCGCGATCCCGGCGGCTACGAGCTTGGAGGGGTCTTTCACAATTGTGTGGATACGCGACAAAGGTTGTATTTCTCAAACCTTGCATGTTTTAGATTTCTAGTTTAGGGTGTTTGGATCAAATCTTCGGGTGTGAGCGTCCGGTGCCCGCAAAAAAAGTTTTTGTTTTCTCTTCCGCCTCGCCCGTAGCCTCCGCGGCGCGGGTGCCAGATCCTAACATACGTTTGTTGACTAAGTTAAGGCGTGGTGTACGGTAGCTAAGTGTTGGTTTTCTGTCGCATAGAGATGCGATTGGTTAGGACATTCATACAACTTTATTGACTAAGCTAAAGGTTATGTAGGCGGGTCTAATACAATCAAGATAATGACGGGTTGAACTTGACTTGCGACATATGATTTGTTGAATAAGTTAAGGTCATAAACCGCATGGTGCAAAAACCATATCGGGAGTTTCAAATATAAGGGAAACTTGCCAAGTTTGCACATATCTTCTGTAGTGTGGTAATTTTGGTCGGCTTAGGTCAAAGTTATCACACAATGATAGTTGGGTCCCAATTCCCACTGATGAGTAGCTATTACTCCTCAGGAGATTTTCACTTTACAATTAGCCAATTTATTAGGTGTCTAGAAAGTGTTAACGAGATTACGCCTCTGCGGAAACGGGGTTATTAAATTGGGTATGTGCAAAAGCACGGGGGACCTCTCTCGGAGTACCAACACCGACTTGGCTGAACAGTTAGTGAACATGTAAAGTGTAAATGATCCCGACTAGTTCTCCTTTTAGGGTTTGAAGGAGAATTCAAGGATACTGTGGGAGCCATCCTGATTTAATAAAGTGATTAACCAATCTAATCTTGAAAGAGTGCACGCTATATGTTTCTTTTCTCTCTTTAGTTTGCGACCATGACTTACCTTAAACTAAACTCATTAACCAAGTTAACCGAACCTTCTTACATACTTTGGTTTTGGATTGTCATAATTCATGACAAAGTTGCATATTTCCCTGCCGCTCCTACTTTCCCTTTGCTTTCTCCAGAACACTCTGTATCACTACAAAAATCCATATTGCTTGGAACTGCCATCGTATAGTTACATACGAACTTGAGAAAACTTTTTTCTGTCCGAGGATGGCCATCGGTTCAAGAGAAATTGAATAGGATTATTCAGTTGTCTATTCTCTTTACCTTCTCTCAGATTGCGAGAGCTCCTTGTATTAGGAGAGTACACCTATTTTTCTTATTAGATAGTCTTCTTCCAAACCTTAGGCTAGTGCCAAAAGGTAGGGAAGGAAGAAAACCGACTAGCCTAAGTATGGTGTATAGAAGGTGAGATGTAGAGACATATAAAGGGTTAGAGTGAGGGCAAATGAAATTGCAATTGCTGTCGTAAATCTAGACATTGGAAGAGGCATTACTAGGAATACCTGGCCACCCCCTTGAAATATCTTCATGTTTTAGTTTTTCTATGTAGTTGTAATTGAAAAATGTTTTCCCAATTAATTCTAACTCCAGGGTATGTATATACCGGTTTTAGATCTCATATATGTAGGTCGTTACCGATGCTGAGAAGGAGTAGAATATTGGGAAATGGGTGACTTGATCCTCAATATCGGAATTCGTAGTAATTGGTGATATTTGGATTAAATCACTTGGTTCTGCCTTACGGCAAATATTTGGTTTCGAATAACCGTTGTTATGCACCAATTTTAAAATGAAATATCTGTATCTTTATTTAATAAAGTGAGATATAAATTTTGAAAATATGTTTTGGACATTTACCTTTATCAGTTGAGGATAAGGTAAGTTGCATAGAATAACGGTATTAATGTTCTTAACCAAAATACAGTTTTTCCAACTTACAACACACGAAAATTGAGTTAGTATACTCTTGGGGCATATACATGGAAATTTATGTTGCCCAGTGTCCCTTAGGACAAGGGGTTGGTACTTTTACTTCATTCTGTTCTACCTATGATTTCTTTGGTTTTAGATACACATTCGTTGAAATGTAAGATCCAAAGATTTTGAGAAGTTCATGGGTATAAGAATAAAATAGAGAACCAAACGTTGGAAGTGTCAGGATTCTTCGAGATGATCTAAGATATCGATACTTATACTAGTTATTCCATCTTAGTAATATTGAAAACTTGATTCTATCACAAATTACTCATCCGTTGGTGTGCTCCTTAATGAGTAATGTTGTATGACCTTTTTCCATTAGGTGATATGCACTGAAAACAGCTGCATGCCAATTGAATATGGTTCGAACTAAATTAGTGTCTTTTGGTCTATATGGATATAGAAAAGTAGCATATCTTAAGAATATTTAGATATGGAGTTATCCAGTTTTTGTTTAAAACCAGAAACCAGACAAACTCAAGGCACGTTTCAGTAATGGATGTTTGTGGAGCATAGGCTGGGATTTGACTTCTACCATTTGTTAGATCAAAAGTTGATTTGTTCTCGACTCGCCACCTTTTTATAAAAAGGACTTCTTTTCAAAAGACAATAGTGGGAGTATGGTAGAGCTGGAAGAGATTCTAGAGCCATAAGCGGTTACTGAAAATTTAGTAGAACCTAAGGATTCAATTGTACTTGACAAACCTTAGCCACTCCGCTGATATTGGTATGTGACCTCAGCCACCTAAGAGATATTTCGGTTTTCTCGTAAACGGTGATAGGGAGGTCAGCATCATGATTATGATGGCCCTACTAGTTATCAGCAGGTCATAGGAAGTGGTAACTTCCAAGGGGCCAGATGCTATATATCCTAGTTGGACTCCATTTGTTAGTTGTATGTATGCCCTAGAGACCAGTATTGTACAGATGTTGTATATTATATTGGATGCTTGGACATATATAGAGATGACTTTCTTGCTCGATATGATAGTATGCTATCTGGTTACTCTTTATCTTAACATGTATACTAGTCTCTTTAAACTGTCTTAAGGTTACATGTTGGTAAAGCCCTTAGGATGTGTACTTGACTGCCTGGACTATGATGCAGATCATACTAGTGGGGACAAGGTAGTCCATAAGTACATCCTTCAAGGTCCCTAGTCGTGGGTGTATCGAGACGGGGCATCGATATACCAGAGTAGACTAGCGTATACGCTTCTCGACCCATGAGATGGGCGATGGATGATCCCATATCCATTGGTGTTTGACATCAGAGATGGTATACGGGTGCTCAGTGGAGACTGGGTACACTGGACGGACTCGCCGAGAACTCCCAGATGGTATTATACCTCACGTCAGATGGCAGTTCTCAGGTGACACTAGTGCAGGTTAGTCTGTAGACCCGAGATCGTCATAGAGTCTTGTGTGATTCCCACTGTGCTTTGATCTCCACCTTACCACATCCATGAGGGCGTGCAAAACGGTGGTCTTTGGGTACAGTCCCGAGTCACATGGAGGCAATGAGCGATAGGAGAGGATTCGTCTCTCCCGGTATTGGGGGTTGATGTTGCGCTGTGCACGATTGGCCGTAACAGGGAAGTCCCTGGCCAGGGCTGATCAGAGATTTGCTGCTAAGTGTTACCAGTAGTTTCTCGACCTGTTATGAGCCTCACATCGGCACGACTTATCGGTTATTGGGGTCTGACGTTTACCACCCCTAGACTTCATATGCGACGTATCAGACGAACAGACCGGACTGTACGGTAAGTGTTACTGGTTGGATTCACAGGAGTATGAGCGGGCTAGCTCGTCGATCTTCTGATCGCTCAATACC
Source organism: Agapanthus africanus (assembly GCA_030015575.1). Lineage (NCBI taxonomy): Eukaryota > Viridiplantae > Streptophyta > Magnoliopsida > Asparagales > Amaryllidaceae > Agapanthus > Agapanthus africanus. The sequence continues at coordinate 160,177,817 of CM057343.1, forward strand.
CGGATGGCCGTTACGTTTAGCAGACTGCTTGCGGCTTGTGGGTGCTTGATATGATCATCATCTGCTACCGGCGTATTGACGAGTCTTTAGAGTCCTACACAGAGGTTTCCTGGTTCAAGCGAAACGAAATAGGAGCGCATATGAGATATGTGCGAGACCGAGAATAATGCGTGTATGTGATACCGTATTTCATTCTCGCGATAAATGTTTCGATTGGTTATATTCGATATGACTTAGTTATCGAATCATTGATTCGATAAATCGATACATTTGATACTAGTCGGTTGTATGCGATATAACCGGATCGTTAAATCAAGTGTTGATTTAATGATTTAATGTATAATTATATATTTGATATATTACTTTACATTAACTAGTATTGGTTCACTTTATATGGATTTTCTCACTAGATATGCAAGAAGTATATATGATATACTTTTGTGCACTACTTTGTATCATGTTTGATGATACTTGATCATTTTGTTAAGTGTAAAGAATTAAAACCATGGTTAAGTGTTGATTAGGGTTTTGCATATTTATTTGTTCATTTATTTATTTGGAAATGATTTAAAGAGAATGGTGGCTTTCTTTTGTCTTTAGTTGAAGCTTCTTGAAGCCTTGATTTTTGCAACCATTCTTGTTCTCATGCTTAACCCTAACTCTCCAAATGACCATGGTTTATTCTCTACACTTAACCCTTGTTAGATTATGATAAGTATGAATTTTCTTTTCTTTTAAATAATAACTTATCATAAACTAGCTTCTTCTTCTTCTTCATCTTCAAGATAGAAACCTTGATGCCATCAATGGCAACTTGAGTTCTAGTAAGAGAAATCCAATTCTAAAGTGAACCCACCTCCTATTTCTTCATCTTCTACCTCTTTCCAAGTTGTTTTGGGTGTTTTCTTCACAAGTTTCACAACTTGGTGAAGTCGGAGCTTGAACTTGTGATGCCTCGACGTAGATCATCTTCGGCACGAAGCCGACGACCTAGTCTGCCCAATTCTTCGATGAAGCCAACGTTCGAGTTTAGGAATCGAGATGGACAGCGAGAGCATGCCTTCATGGAGCCAAGGAAGAGGGTAACCGAATCTACAAAGGTTGTAGCATCTAACCTTTAGTTAATTTGTTAACTAGTTTTGTTTTTCGCCTAGAATTCTAGTCTAAGATCCGCGTTAGGGTTTAGCGGCACCCATAAAATTTGAAATTGGCATGTTCGATGCCTCGTGAGACCTCTATAGGGTGCCTAGGAACCTTTCACTGGTATCAAAGCCTAGCTAGAGCCTTAGGCGAAGTCTAGACGACGTTTGAAATCCGAACGAACATCGAAACCCATTCCCAAAATGCTCTCTGGAAATTTTCTAAAATTTTGGATTTTTGTCAATTAAAAATATGCAGAAAAATAAGCAGGGTGTTATTTGAATTACTGTGAAATACGAGGGCCTGAATCGACTTTTCCACCGCGGAACCGCGGCACAGGCTAGGCATGTGCGGCGGTTCCGCGGCCGTACTGTTCCCTTGTCAGATGATTTCTGCACAGTAACTCATATAATATAATGTTATATTTTCTGGGGTATTTTTATTGTGACTCTACAGAAGAGTATTCTGGGGTTGTATTGGGAATCAAAGATTCGATCGGATTATCAAATTTCGTCTTTGTGTATTTCCGGATAATTTTTAGAATATGTTAAAAAGTTCGACCGGATATAAATACCCAACTTTTCCCCTGTCGGGAAATTTCCAAGTGTTGGATTTTTCCGTAGTTTAACGACGTTCTAAGTAGTGCAAGTAACACGATGGACCCTCTAGAAGACAACAAACCTTAACTCGATTATGTGACCGTCTTGAACTGCCCTTTGAACCTTCGGGTTTGGGGCAGTATGGCGTGCCACATGTGAGGCGTTGGCTTGACCCTTCTACGGCTGGACCGTTGGTACTGAGGCACGAACTGAATGTTGTTAGACTTATTTCATGTGTTGAGCTGTATCGGGAAAACTTGGGTATTCAACTGTTCGATCGGAAAGTTTAACATTTTCTGTTTATCTGGAATGTGATACAATAATTGGAATTCACAAACAGTTATGAGATAACTGAATGAATGTTGTAAATCTAGCGGTTTAGTTTCACTTGATATTGAAAAGAGTTTTCAATAATGAGACTAAATTGCGGGGTTTATAACTGTTAGGCATGTGATGTCTAAGTATTTCATCTGATTAGGCATGTGATGTCTAAAGAGGTTGCGGATTCCAACTGTTGTAGTTTTACACTTTCTTTTCTGTGACCGTAAGTGTAGTATGTTCATATCGCCGGTTTCGTTGCTATACGTCAACGACAATTGGGGTATGCATACTTACTTACGTTGATGACATGTGATGTTATGTGTTGCTGGATATGTTATATTGGATCGTCGTGTTTGAATAGCCGGGGGTTTTTATGTGAGATGGGTGTTTTTCATTTTCATTCATGTAAAAACTTGTATGTAATATTCTTTTATTTGGGGCACTTCCTGGTAGCGGAAGTTGTCACCCTTTGTATATTATTTACTTTTCCGCATTAGGATAGACCCAAGGAGGGGAGCACAAGTAACTGGGTTCTGGGGTCCAGTGGGAGACCAACTCGAGGAGTCGAGTCCGGGTCTCCTAACCCTAGAATTGGCAGGGTTGCTTGCCGCTCTCGTAGGGGTCTAGGGGTGTGGGATTGGCTATTCATCACGACCGTGGAATCCGTGTTTTATACTGGCTCGTATTGAAAACACGGACGTCCTAGTATATCCAATATTTCATATGTTTCTTCTGCTGCGATATCTGTGTTGTGACTCTGTGATGGATATAGTATATAGTATATATGATATATTATATAGACGTTACTTATGTTTTACACCCGCGCTAGCCCTGCCCTGCTCTGTCGTTAGTTACCTAACCTAACGGTGCACGAGGGGACATCGAGGCGAATGCGGATGGCATAAGTGTACGTCATATCTATCTGTGATGTTTAGGTATTTAAATGATGGGACTTCATTAATGTGATTAATGAAAGATAAGAAACCTAAGATGTTGTGGAATCGAATTTTAAATAAAACAGGTAGCTACAGTTCTTGCTTTGCACAGCAGTATATATGATATACCCTGCACCTTATTCGATGAGGAAAGGACCGAGATCCCTTCACCGGGAGTGACTCCTTTAGCAATAACTGGCAGATGCTACACACTCGGTTTGGTTATTGATTGCTTTTAAGAGTTTTTGCTTTGCACAGTGATATATATGATATATCCCGCACCTCATTCGACGAGGAAAGGACCGAGATCCCTTCACCGGGAGTGACTCCTTTAGCAAAACTAGAAAAGCCTCAAAATCACTCCATTTCAAAACTTCATTTGATTCTACAACGATATCAAGTTCATTACGCTCATGGTTTTTATGAAAAACCTGCGTAGCCCTGCGTCATTTCAGATAAGTACTAGTTAGTATTCGTGCTGTGGTAGTTTGGCCTCCGTCAAGACGCAGTGTACGGTAGCTAACCAGTGCTTATCTGCTAGCATATGATGCGATTGGATTAGGTTATTCGTACGGCGTTGTTTGGCCTCCGTCAAGGGTCGTGCGGGTGGGTTTAATTCAATCAGGAAATGACGGGTTGAACTTGACTAGCGGACTATGGGTTGTTTGGCCTCCGTCAAGGTCATAGGACGCTAGGGGCAAAACATTATCGGGAATTTCAAGTGTTGAAATTTGCAATGAGATTGCATACCTTCTATGAGATAGTTGGATCCCGATACCCTCTGCGATTAAGAGTTACTCCTGGGAGAGTTTTACACATTGCAATTAGCTGATCAAGTAGGTGTCTAGAAAGGTGTCAACGGGGTTACGCCTCTGGGAAAACGAGGTTTTCATTAATTAGGTTCGTGCGAAAGCACGGGGGACCTCCCTCAAAGTACCGACACTGGCCTGGCTGAAAGATTGGCGAACTTGTAGTGTGTAATTAATCCCGGCTAGTTTTTCCTTTTAGGGTTTGAAGGAAGATTTGATAAAAAACAGTGGGAGCCATCCTGATTAGATAAGATAATAACCAATCTGATCTTGCACGAGTATACGCTAAAGTGTTTTCTTCTCTCTCTCTCCAGGTAGCGACCATTTCATGCCCTAATGAAGATAATAATATGGATGTATTGACCGAACCCGCATGTTATACTGTGCTGGGGAACGTTGGTTCCGTTCTTTCTTATAAGAGTTATAGGAACGAACAGGATATAGGGGAATGCCAGGATTCCCATGCCACCCGAATGAAGAAAGTACATGTTGATGCATTTTCGTCGGGTGTGTTCGTTACTGAGAACTGTTTCTCCATTTGCTCTACGTCCTGGGTATTAGATATCGGGTCAGGATCCCATATATGTAATCAGTTACATGGGCTCAGGAAAGGTAGAGAACTTGGAGAAGGTGATAAAGACATTAGAGTTGGAAATGGTGCAATTGTTGCAGCTAAGACTGTCGGGGAATATCACCTTGTATTACCAACTGGTAATACATTGGTTCTGAACGAATGCTATTACATGCCGAACCTAATATGCAACATTATATCGGTTTCTTTATTAAGTAAAGAGGGATATAATTTTGTATTACAGGACAATGTTATGAACATTTTCCGTAACCAAAAGTTGGTTGGATCAGGCACGTTGTGCAATGGCATTTATGTTCTAAACCAATCAACAGTTCTGAGCATAACAAACACACACAAGAGGAAGAGTTCTGAACTCAACGAATCCTTCTTGTGGCATTGTAGACTGGGTCACATCAATGCGACACGACTGGCTAAGTTGCATAAGGATGGATATTTAAGTCCATTTGAATTTTCATCTTATGACACTTGCCAGTCATGTCTCAAAGGCAAGATGACCAAAACTCCGTTTACGGGACACGGAGAAAGAGTTACCGAACTCTTGGGACTTATTCATAGTGATGTATGCGGTCCCATGTCTACACATGCCAGGGATGGTTCTTCATACTTCATTACATTCACTGACGATATCTCTAGGTTCGGGTATGTGCTCCTGATGAAACACAAATCAGAAGCTTTTGAGAAATTTAGGGAATATAAACAAGAAGTTGAGAACCAAACCGGAAAAAGTATTAAAATCCTTCGATCTGATCGAGGAGGAGAATACTTAAGCAATGAATTCCTGGACTTCCTAAAAGAGAATGGGATTCTCTCTCAGCTGACTCCTCCATATACACCACAGCACAACGGTGTATCAGAACGGAGGAACCGCACCCTATTAGATATGGTGCGCTCTATGATGAGCACAGCTGAGTTACCTATTTCCTTCTGGGGATATGCACTGGAGACTGCTGCATACCTACTGAATAGAGTTCCGACCAAATCAGTGCCTACCACTCCATATGAGATATGGAATGGCAAGAGACCATGTCTTAATTTTATTCATATATGGGGTTGTCCGGCCTATGTTAAAACACAAAATCCGGACAAGCTCGAGGCAAGGTCTGTTCTATGTAAGTTTGTTGGATATCCCAAACATTCACGAGGGTATATCTTCTACCACTCCGAGGAACAAAAAGTGTTTGTTTCTCGACATGCCACTTTCTTAGAAAAAAGTTTTCTTATGAAACAGATAAGTGGCATTGAGGTAGAACTGGAAGAGGTTCCAGCAATACAGACTACAACAGAAGATTTGGTTGAACCAGAAGATTCAGTAGCTCCCAATGAACCTCAGCCTCTCCGCCGATCTAGTAGGGTTCCTCGCCAACCTGAGAGATACTACGGTTTTCTCATGGATGGTGGAAGCGAGGATTGCATCATGGAGGATGATGACCCAACTAGCTTCGAGCAGGCCATCACGAGTGGGGACTCAGTGAAATGGCTGGATGCTATGCGGTCCGAGATGGAATCCATGTACACCAACAAAGTATGGACTTTGGACGTTGCTCCTGAAGGGGTAAAACCTATTGGGAGCAAGTGGATCTTCAAGAAGAAACTTGGTGTAGATGGGAAAGTGGAGACTTTCAAAGCTAGACTTGTAGCAAAGGGTTTTCGTCAAAGACCAGGTGTGGACTATGACGAGACCTTTTCTCCAGTGGCTATGCTTAAATCCATCCGGATCATGCTTGCCATCGCTGCTTATCATGATTACGAAATCTGGCAAATGGATGTTAAGACCGCCTTTCTAAATGGTGATTTAGAAGAGTGCGTGTACATGACTCAGCCAGAGGGCTTCGTAGACAGTGGGAGCAGCGGGAAGGTGTGCAAGCTGCTTAAATCCATTTATGGATTAAAGCAAGCATCGCGGAGTTGGAACATCTGCTTTGACGTCGTTATCAAAGAGTTTGATTTTGTCAAAAACCCAGATGAACCTTGTATCTACAAGAAGGTGGCAGAGAGTAAGGTTGTCTTCCTCGTATTATACGTGGACGACATACTCTTGATAGGAAATGATATTCCTATGCTGCAATCGGTCAAGCTCTTCTTATCACAAAGATTCTCAATGAAAGATCTTGGTGATGCCTCCTGCATATTGGGAATTAGGATCTATAGAGATAGATCCAAACGGATTTTGGGATTGTCCCAATCCAGGTACATTGACACCATACTAAAGAGGTTTAGTATGGAAGAGTCCAAGCGTGGGAACTTGCCCACGATCTCTGGAGTCACTCTCTCTAAAGAGATGTCTCCCAAGACTGATTTGGAGAGAGCTCGCATGCAAGGGATACCCTATGCTTCGGCAGTAGGCTCTATCATGTATGCGATGCTATGTACCAGACCCGATGTAGCATACTCACTAAGTGTAGTGAGCAGGTATCAAGCTGATCCTGGAGAGAGTCACTGGACAGCTGTGAAGAGCATTCTCAAGTACTTGCGAAGGACTAGAGATATGTTCTTGGTGTATGGTAACGGAGAGCTCCAAGTGGAGTCCTTTACCGATTCGAGCTTCCAGAGTGATAAGGACGACTCTAAGTCACAGTCGGGCTTTGTCTTTACCCTTTACGGAGGGGCGGTTAGCTGGAAGAGTTCCAAGCAGGAAACCGTGGTAGACTCGACGATGGAGGCTGAATACATCGCTGCCAACGATGCTGCCAAAGAGGCTGTCTGGATCAAGAAGTTCATTACTGAACTTGGAGTGGTTCCATCCATTGAGCGTCCAATACCTTTGTATTGCGATAACAATGGAGCGGTGGCTTTGGCCAAGGAACCCAGGTCCCATCAGCGGTCCAGGCATATTCTGAGGCGGTATCACCTGATCCGGGAGATAGTTGATCGCCGGGAGATCGAGGTCAGGAGGGTTGACACGAAGAACAACACGGCGGATCCACTCATGAAGGCCATTCCCCAGATACAGTTTGAGAGACTCTTCGGGATGCTCGGTATGCGATACTACAGCAGCAGGCCCTAGTGCAAGTGGGAGATTGTTAATTGTATGTATGCCCTAGAGGCCAGTATTGTACAGATATTGTATATTATATTGGATGCTTGGACATATATAGAGATGACTTTCTTGCTCGATATGATAGTATGCTATCTGGTTACTCTTTATCTTAACATGTATACTAGTCTCTTTAAACTGTCTTAAGGTTACATGTTGGTAAAGCCCTTAGGATGTGTACTTGACTGCCTGGACTATGATGCAGATCATACTAGTGGGGACAAGGTAGTCCATAAGTACATCCTTCAAGGTCCCTAGTCGTGGGTGTATCGAGACGGGGCATCGATATACCAGAGTAGACTAGCGTATACGCTTCTCGACCCATGAGATGGGCGATGGATGATCCCATATCCATTGGTGTTTGACATCAGAGATGGTATACGGGTGCTCAGTGGAGACTGGGTACACTGGACGGACTCGCCGAGAACTCCCAGATGGTATTATACCTCACGTCAGATGGCAGTTCTCAGGTGACACTAGTGCAGGTTAGTCTGTAGACCCGAGATCGTCATAGAGTCTTGTGTGATTCCCACTGTGCTTTGATCTCCACCTTACCACGTCCATGAGGGCGTGCAAAACGGTGGTCTTTGGGTACAGTCCCGAGTCACATGGAGGCAATGAGCGATAGGAGGGGATTCGTCTCTCCCGGTATTGGGGGTTGATGTTGCACTGTGAACGATTGGCCGTAACAGGGAAGTCCCTGACCAGGGCTGATCAGAGATTTGCTGGTAAGTGTTACCAGTAGTTTCTCGACCCGTTATGAGCCTCACATCGGCATGACTTATCGGTTATTGGGGTCTGACGTTTACCACCCCTAGACATCATATGCGACGTATCAGACGAACAGACCGGACTGTACGGTAAGTGTTACTGGTTGGATTCACAGGAGTATGAGCGGGCTAGCTCGTCGATCTTCTGATCGCTCAATACCCGGATGGCCGTTACGTTTAGCAGACCGCTTGCGGCTTGTGGGTGCTTGATATGATCATCATCTGCTACCGGCGTATTGACGAGTCTTTAGAGTCCTACACAGAGGTTTCCTGGTTCAAGCGAAACGAAATAGGAGCGCATATGAGATATGTGCGAGACCGAGAATAATGCGTGTATGTGATACCGTATTTCATTCTCGCGATAAATGTTTCGATTGGTTATATTCGATATGACCTAGTTATCGAATTATTGATTCGATAAATCGATACATTTGATACTAGTCGGTTGTATGCGATATAACCGGATCGTTAAATTAAGTGTTGATTTAATGATTTAATGTATAATTATATATTTGATATATTACTTTGCATTAACTAGTATTGGTTCACTTTATATGGATTTTCTCACTAGATGTGCAAGAAGTATATATGATATACTTTTGTGCACTACTTTGTATCATGTTTGATGATACTTGATCATTTTGTTAGGTGTAAAGAATTAAAACCATGGTTAAGTGTTGATTAGGGTTTTGCATATTTATTTGTTCATTTATTTATTTGGAAATGATTTAAAGAGAATGGTGGCTTTCTTTTGTCTTTAGTTGAAGCTTCTTGAAGCCTTGATTTTTGCAACCATTCTTGTCCTCATGCTTAACCCTAACTCTCCAAATGACCATGGTTTATTCTCTACACTTAACCCTTGTTAGATTATGATAAGTATGAATTTTCTTTTCTTTTAAATAATAACTTATCATAAACTAGCTTCTTCTTCTTCTTCATCTTCAAGATAGAAACCTTGATGCCATCAATGGCAACTTGAGTTCTAGTAAGAGAAAACCAATTCTAAAGTGAACCCACCTCCTATTTCCTCACCCTCTACCTCTTGCCAAGTTGTTTTGGGTGTTTTCTTCACAAGTTTCATAACTTGGTGAAGTCGGAGCTTGAACTTGTGATGCCTCGACGTAGATCATCTTCGGCACGAAGCCGACGACCTAGTCCGCCCAATTCTTCGATGAAGCCAACGTTCGAGTTTGGGAATCGAGATGGACAGCGAGAGCATGCCTTCGTGGAGCCAAGGAAGAGGGTAACCGGATCTACAAAGGTTGTAGCATCTAACCTTTAGTTAATTTGTTAACTAGTTTTGTTTTTCTCCTAGAATTCTAGTCTAAGATCCGCGTTAGGGTTTCGCGGCACCCATAAAATTTGAAATTGGCATGTTCGATGCCTCGTGAGACCTCTATAGGGTGCCTAGGAACCTTTCACCATGCACTTCAGAAAATTATAGAATTTGCTAGATACTTCTGAAGGGGTAAAACCCATTAGAATCAAGAAGATCTTTCAAGATCTGTGCAGGTGGAAAGGTATTATCCTAATAAGGTTAGACTTGTAGTGAAAGGTGTTCATCAAATACCCAGTGTGAATTGTAATGAAACTTTTACTGCAGTGTCTATGCTGAAGTCCATAAGGATATAATTTGCTACCGTTGCTATTCATGAATATGATATCTAGCAGGTGGATGATTATAACGTCTTTCTAAATGGAAATTTAGAAGTGCATGTGTATATGACTCTGTCAGAGGGTTATCGTAGTCAGTGGGAGCAGCGGAAGGTGAGTAAGTTGATTATGTCTATTCATAGACTAAAGCAGGCATAGCGGAGATGGATCTATTTCGATGTGACAGTCAAGTTGTTTGACTTCATCGAAACAATGGATGAACCTAGTAAGAAGGATTTAGGGAGTATTGTCCTGGTATTTTGATGACATACTCCTAATAGGAAGTGATGATCCTATACTACAATCGGTCAAACTTTGGTTGTCACAGGTGTTTCTCCACACGGTATAGGGATAATATATATCAGGGATTCTTATAACTAGATTTTATCTAGATTTGGGATGTGTCATAATATAGGTACTTGTACATCATTCTAAAATGATTTAGAATGGATGACTCCTAAAATGGTAGTTTACCTACAGGTGATGGAGTCACCCTCTTTAAAGAGATGTCTTCTAGACTAATGAGGAGAGGGACACGCTTGAATGACATATCATTTGCTTAGGCAATTGTGACAATCATGAGATATCACTTGCCTTACCAGATATTGCTTTTGCACTAGTTGCAATAAGCAGATATTAATCCAATATTGGAGAAACAAAGGGAAGCAGTTAAGCACATAAGAGGATGTTCTTATTATATGCTAACGGCAGCCTCCTGCAGGAGGCGGTCATGGTTCAGGCTTCCAAGGTGACCAGGATGACAGAATGGCTGTTAGAGTTATAAATTTACTCTCTTCGAAGGGGCAGTATGTTGGATAGGTTTCCAAGCATGATACTGAGTTGGGCTTGGCGCAAGATGCTGATTAAATTCAGTGGAAGATATAATCTTAGAAGTTTGTTAGATAAAGATGTTCATTTATGAACTTGGTCCCATCAGGTATCTAGACAAATTATAAGATAGGTATCTCTCATTTCGGGAGATAGTTGATCTCCGCGAAGTTGAGATATAGAGAGATACAGTTAGAAACATTGTAGCGGATCCACTCACTGAGGTTATTTCTCGAACACGGATGTTTCTCAAACACGATTTGCGAAATTGATTAGTAGAGAAAATGGGCATTCGGTAGCACACGGGATGTGGGTATATGATACCGCAATAATTAACCTTAAGTGCAAGTGGGAGATTGTTGGCTATAGTGCCATCAAGGAAATTATTATAATTGCATGTAGAAAATTATGATAATTGAAGGAGGACCTATACAGGTAGAACAGTCTTACTCGATATGATAGTATGCTATCTGGTTTGTCTTTGTCATTGTGTGTATATGTTTTACTTGTTATTACGTGTCGCTAATACATAATGATGAAGCCCATAGGATCCTTACTTGACTACCAGTATTATGATGGCAATCATATACGTGGGAGTTGGTTGGTCCATAAGCACATCCTTAAATGTCCCTATTCAAGGGAGTATTAAGATTGGGCATCAATATTCCGAAGTAGACTAGTGTATATGTTTCTAGACCCCGACGAGGGGCGGTAGCCAGTCTTGTTGGCTATGGTGCCTTCAAGACAATTATTGTAATTACAGGCAGGTGAATATGATGATTGAGGGAGGACCTATACGGATAGAACAGTCTTACTCAAAATGATAGTATGCTATCTAGTTTTTCTTTATCATCATGTACATGCATTATGTGGTATTACATATCATTATTACATGTTGATAGAGTCCATAGGATTCTTGCTTGACTACCAGCATTATGATGGCGATCATATACGTGAGAGCTGGGTGGTCTATAAGCACATCCTTAAATGTCCCTGAACGAGGGAGTATCGAGACTGGGTATTGATACTCCAGAGTAGACTAGTGTATACTTATCGAGACCCCGATGAGGGGCAGTGGCTGGTCTCACAAGCCATCGGTGTCAGTTAGTCACCTAAGATAGTATACAGGTACTCATTGGATTATGAGTACACTGGACGGACTCGCCGGGAACATGTTAGATGGTATTATACCTATTGTCAGATAGCAGTTCCCAGGTGACATGTGTACAGGTTAGTCTGTCGACCCGAGATCGTCATTTATCTCGTGTGAAAGCTTTGATTACTACCCTACCACAGCTCAAAGGAGTCGTACAAACAGGTTTTAGTTGGGTACAGTCCCGAGCACACATGGAGGCAGTGAGCGGATCGTCGAGGATTCGTCTTTCCCGGTATTGGGGGTTGATGCCGCGTGGTGCACGGGTGGCCATCACCAGAAATCCTTGGCCAAGGTAGTCGAGAATCATTGATTTGGATCAGTAGTTTCTCAGTTGGTGATAGGCTTCATACTGACACGAAATATCGCGTTATTAGGGGTCTTACTTTATCCACCCCACTAGACTCGATATGCGATACTCTTAGATGAACAGACCGAACTGTACAGAGATTGTCACGGACAGACTCGGTAGGGGTTCGGATGAGTTTGCTCGTCGGCCTTCCTTTCGCTCAATACCTGGATAGCCGTTACGTACAGCTAGTGCCGCTGACGTGCTTATGATTAAACCCACTACCGGCGTATTGATGGGTCTTTAGAGTCCCACACAGAGGGTTTCCCTGCTTCGAACGAAACGATGTAGAGGCCGTATGGTTTTACGGCAGGGTTCGATCATATACGTGCACTTATGCACGTATCATGATTCGGACGGATTATACTAGCGGACATTGGTTTAAGCCGAATTCTAGTATTATATTATTGGATTATTTTCGTCTTTTTGTATTCGTATTTTTCGGAATACAGATACGGTATGTTTATGCGGTGAGGGGTATTCTTGTATTTTTTATAAGGGTGCTTCTAGAAGAAGACACCTCATTTTGTTTTAAACATTTCGGATAAATGGTTAATGGGGTAGAAGATGAGGTGTATTTTGCATTTATTGAGGCATGGCTCACATGGTGACTCATAGGGTGACTCATGGTTTACTATTGTAGCATGCTTGATATTTTGTGAGGATTGATTCTTTGATTCACAAGACTTAGCCATTTTTGATGGTTGCTTCACTACATCTCATCTCCTCCAAGCTTCTCTTCTTCTACCTCCACCCTAAAAATCTCATGTGTTGAGAAACCTAGGATGTTATGAGACATATTAATCCATCATTAGACTCTACATCCTCTAGGCTATCTAGTTTACCGAACTAGATACCCTAGTTACCTCAGTATTGAGGTTGGAGCTCGAACTGCAAATCCGTGGGTGGATCATCTTTGATGGAGGGAGACCGGAGGCCAAACTTGATCAAGGAGACCACTAGGAGCTTATGAAGATGGTAAAAGACTGAAGGACATGGATTATTCGGTATAACCATTCTAACCCCTCTTTAGTTTGCTAGCTTATAGGTTTATGGTAGATCCGGGTTATCGGGTTGTACTAGCGCCAGTTTATAAAAATTTTGTTTCGCAAACGGTCACGGTAGATGGCCAGGGCGCTGGAATAACCTAACATGGTATTAGAGCTCACCCATAAACCATAAACTAGCAGTTTTAGATGATGTTTAAATAATGAAACCGAAATAACTCCGAAACAAATGATACATTATTCAAGTTTTTGTCGATTTTTATTAGTCTTCTAAAAAATTTTTAAACAATTGCAGAAAGCTATTTATATTGTATCTAGAACACCCTCAAAATACGAGCCCCAAATTCAAAACGTTGGCCGACGAGAATGCATGAAATACCGGCGTCGCTGGTTTTCTAAAGGACTTGGGTCTTGGTTTTTTTGGTTGTTCTGGAATCTTGAATATTGGGTTTCATGTGTTGTTTGTTTTTGCCCAGATTACATACTATGTTATCTTTGGTTTGAGGGTAATACGGAGTATTTCGAAGTCGCTATTTTAAGATTGTTTAAAAGTTTTCAGTACATACATTATTGTCTGCGACCGTGAATGTCATTAGAGCGGTATAACTAGTCTAACTGCTATGTGTTCTTTTAGATGGGTTTGCGAACATGACATTCACATTGATGTTCAATGCTGTGCTGATGTTATGGTTGGATTGTCATGGTGGATAGCTTGCGGTGCAATAGTAGTAGTACAGTTGAGATTCATTTTTACATTTGATATTGCGGTGCAAGCACCCTACGTGTGGACTGCTGTCTCTGCTAGTTTGTATAGTATTTGTTTGGGGCACGACCGGATTGAGGTCGATGTCACCCTTGTACATATATTTTCATTTTCTATACTAGGATTACCCCGCGATGGAGTGCTCGAATAGCCGGATTCTAGAGGGCAACGGGCCCGCATCTCATCGCGTTGAGACGGAGGGGGCCTCACTATAGAATTGGTGGGCTATACGCCGCATTCGTAGGGGTACAGGGCGACCCACGGAGGGGTGCTCAAGTTACCGAATTCTGTGAAGTGCTGGGTAGCCCATTCACTTTGTTTATTGGGTTTACCTCACTTCTGGGGTTGGCGGTAACTTGCCGCGCTCGTAGGGGTCCAGGTTTTCATTGCACATGCTATCCACATGACAGGGAAAGTCGGGTCTCATTTGCGGCTCAAATGAAACCCGAGGCTCTAAGATTATCCACCATTCCGTGTTGCTTGCTGAGATTCTGTGATGTTGCTTATATCATGTCTGGATGAATGTTATATATATTTATATATATATACTAGTAGGTGTTGTATATGTTTTGCATCCGTGCTAGTCCAGCCCCCGCTCTGCCGTTAGTTAAGTAACCTAACGGTGCATGACGAGACCCCGTGGCGAATGCGGATGGCATATACGTACATTGAATTTTCGTTCTTTTCTGGTGTGATATGGTTTAATTGATGGGACTGCATTAATTCTGATTAATCCAAGGAAAACAAACCTATATAATGTTGTCGGAACCAAGTTTTTTGAAAACTGACATTACAGACGTTTCCTTTTGCTTTGCACAGTGGTATTCGGTTATGAATATCCAGCACCTCATTCAACGAGGCAAGAGCCGAGATCCCTTCATAGGGAGTGACCTCTTGGGAAAAAGTTTACTTCAGTATAATAACTTCACTATAGTCAATTCTTTTTCTTCGCATCATGGTATTCAGTTAAGAATATCCTGCACCTCGTTCGATGAGGAAAGAGATGAGATCCCTTCACAGGGAGTGACCTCTTTAGCAAAAGTTTTCACCACTATATATTTGTAAAACCACTCGATTCCTTCAACGATATCAAGTTCATTACGTTAAGGGTTTTTCGCTAAAAACCAAGTCGTAGCCCTCCGTCATTTCTTACAGGTATCACCTAGTATTCATGTTATGTATGTTGGCCTACATCAAGGCATAGTGAATGGTAGCTGGGTAATGCTTGTTTGCAGCATGGATATGCGATTATTTAGGACAGTCGTACAATTATTTTGGCCTACATCAAGGACTTGTACGGGTGGCTCTAAGTTAATCCAGGATAATGACGGGTTGAACTTTACTAACGACTTATGATATGTTGTCCTACGTCAAGGTCATAAGTATTAGAGGTAAAAACCACATCGGGAGTTTCAAACATACAGGAAACTTGCCAGGCATGCGCATACCTTCTGGAGTGTGGTGACTTGAGTGGCTCCCATCAAGTTATCATGCGATGATAGTTGGATCCCGATTCCATCTGATGAGTAGGTGTTACTCCTCGGGTGATTTTAGATGATCCCGACTAATTCTCCTTTTAGTGTTTGAAGAAGAATTCGAGGTAACGGTAGGAGCCATCCTAATTAAATAAAGTGATTAACCAATCCAATCTAGGTTATAGTGCACGCTGAGTGTTTCTTTTCTCTCTCTTTTTGGCAGCCATGGCCTGACCTTAAAAACTCATGAACCAAGTTAACCGAACCTTCTTAAAACATTTTGGTTTTTGGATTGTCATTTAGCCTCATATATCATTATCGCTCATATATCCCCTTTGTATTTCTCTAGAACACTCTGTATCACTATGAAGATCCATATTTCTTGGATATGGCATCATATAGTTACATACAAACTCGAAGGAACTTGTTCCAATTCGAGAATGGATTCCGGTTCTGGAGAAATTGAATAGGATTATTAGGTTGTCTTTTATCTTTATCTTCTCTCAGGTTGCGAGGGCTCTTGGTATTAGGAGAGTACACCTATTGCGCTTATTGGATAGTTTTCTTCCAGACCATAGGCAGGTGCTGAAAGGTAGGGAAGGAAGAAAACCAATTAACCTAAGTGTGGTGTACAAAAGATAATAAGTAAAGCTATATAAAGGGATTAGATCAAGGGCAAAGGAAATTGTGACTGCTGTCATTCACGACAAAACAGCGTATATCCCTGTCACTCCTATATCACCTTTGCATTTCTCCAGAACACCCCGTATCACTACGAAGATCCATATTTATTGGATATTCCATCGTATAGTTACATACGAACTCGAAAGAACTTATTCCAGTTCGAGGATAGTTTCTGAATCTGGAGAAATAGAATAAGGATTATTCAGTTGTCTTTTCCCTTTACCTTCTCTCAGGTTGCGAGAGCTCCTAGTATTAGGAGAGTACACCTATTGCGCTTATTGGATAGTCTTCTTCCAAAACTTAGGCTGGTGACGAAGGGTAGGAAAGGAAGAAAATCAATTAGCCTAAGTGTGGTGTGCAGAAGGTAATAAGTAAAAGCATATAAAGGGATTGGAGTAAGGGTAAGGAAATATACGATTACAATCATGAAGGCATTACTATGAATACCCGCTTACCCCTTCGAAACATTTTCATGTTTTAGTTTTACTGTGCGGTGTTAATTGAAAATTGTTTTCCGAAATAGATTCTGACTCCAAGGTATGTATTTACCAGATTTGATTCTCACATCTGTATGGTGTTACAGATGGTGAGTGGGAGTAATATATTAGAAATTGGGTGATTAGATCCTCTATATATCGAAATCCTTTGTAATTGGTGATTTTTGTGGAAATCACCTGGGTTTTGCCTGGCGGCAAATATTTGGTTTTGAATATCCGTTGTTATGCACCAATTTCAAATTGATATATCTGTACGTTTCTTTTATAAAGTGAGATATAACTTTTTGAAATTATGTCTATGACATTTACCTATATCAGTTGATGGCTAGGTAAGGTGCATTCAACAACGGTGTAATTCTTCTCAACCACAGTATAGTTTTCAACCTTCGACGTATAGGGTTTGAGTTGTTAAACTCAGTGGACTTATACAAAGTATTGTATATTGTCCGATGTCCGTTAGGACAAAGGGGTAGGTACTCGTACTATATTTTGTTCACTCATGACTTCTCTAGTTTTAGACAAGTATTTTGTTGAAATACAAGGTCCAAATTTTGAGAAGTTATAAGTATAAGAATAAAGTAGAGAACCATATGTTGTAAGTATCAGAATTCTTCAAGGTGATAGAAGATTTAGATACTTGTGTTTGGTATTCCGTTGTAAGTAATAGTTTTAAGAACTTGCTTCTTTTTCAAGTTACTCATACATGGATGTATTCCTTGATGAGTAATGCTGCTTGGCCTCCTTCCATTTGGTTGATATGCACTGGAAATGGCTGCATGATTTTTGAATATGGTTCCAATTAAATTAGTGCATTTGTTTCTATAGTGGATATAGAATGGATTCATATCTTAACGATGTTAAGGTATATGGAGTTTGTCCAGCTGATGCTTAAAACCAGAATCTAGACAAACTCAAGGCATGTTTCAGTAATGGCAGTTTGTGGGTTATCCCGGGTTTTGACGAGGGATAACATTCTACCATCTGGAAGATCAATAGTTATATTATTCTTGATTCACCACAGTTTTAGTAAAATGGATTCTTTTCAGAAAACATTAGTGAGAGTATGGTAGAACTGGAAGTTATTCCAGAACCACAAACGATTACTGAAAATTTAGTGGAACCTAAAGATTCAATTGGACTCGACAATCCATTAGCCACTCCGCAGATTTGGTGGGTAACCTCAGGCACCAGAGAGGTACTTCGGTCTCCTCAAAGACGGTGACAGGGAGGTTTTTGATTACCCAAACTTTCCACTGTTGCTGTTCTAAAGTATGAGGTCTGGCAGGAGGATGAGTATAACATTGTTCTAAAATAGCTTTAAAAGTGCACGTGTATATGACTCTGCCAGAAGGTTGTTATAGTCAGTGGGAGCAGCGGAAGCATAATGGGCAAGTAGCTTATGTCTATTTATAGACTAAAATAGGTATAGCGAAGATATATCATCTATTTTTAATATGACAGTTATAGAGTTTGACTTCATCAGAATAACAGATGGATCTGATAAGAAGGTAGTAGGGAGTGATGTCCTGGCATTTGGATGACATGCACTTAATAGGAAGAGATCTTCCTATACTACGATCGGTTATACTGTGATTGTCACAAGGTGGTTTCTCCACATAGGATATGGATAAAATATCAGGAATTCTGGTAACTAGATCTTTGGTTTTAGATCAAGATTTGGGATGTGTCCCAATTCGGGTACTTGACACTATTCTAAAGTGTTTTAGAATGGACGACACATGGCGTGGTGGTGTACCCACAGGTGATGGAGTCACCCTCTCTAAAGAGTTGTCTTCTTGGCTGTTGAAGAGAGAGATTTTCATGATTGGCATATCTCTTGCTTAGGCAATTGAATCAATCATAAGATTTCAAGTACCGCACCAGATATTGATTTTGCATAGGCTGCAATAAGTATATATTAATACAATCTTGGAGAAACATTGGGATGCAGTTATGAACATAAGTGAATGTTCTTGATATATGGTAACAACAGCCACCTTCAGGAGGCGGTTATCATTTATGGCTTCCAAGGTGACCTGGATGACAGAATGACTGTCAGAGTTATAGTTTTCCCTCTTTTGAGGGGCAGTATGTTGGACAGGTGGTCCAAGCAGATACTGTGGAAGGCATGGCGCAGGATACTGATTAAATTCAGTGGATGATACGGTCTAAGAAGTTTTTTGGATTTGGAGTTCATTTGTGAAATGGGTCCCATTAGATATTTAGACAAATTCTAAGACAGGTATTGCTCAATTCGGGAGATAGTTTTTCTCCGCGAAGTTGAGATATAGAGAGAGATAAAGGTTGAAACATTGGAGCAGATCCACTCACTGAGATTATTTCTCGAACGCAGTAGTTTCACAAACGAGCTTTGTGAGACTGACTAGTAGAGACGTTGGGTGTTCGGTATCACACGGGCTGTGAGTATGCGACACCGCAATAATTAGCCTTAACTGCAAGCAGGAGATTGTTGGCTATAGTGCCCTCAAGGCAATTATTGTAATCTCAAGCAGGTGATTATGATGATTGAGGGAGGACCTGTACGGAAAGAACAGCCTTACTCAAAATAATAATATGCTATCTGGTTTGTCTTTATCATCATGTACATGCATTATATAGTATTATAGATCACTATTACATGCTGATAGAGCCCATAGGATTCTTGCTTGACTACCAGCATTATGACAGTGATCATATACGTGAGAGCTGGGTGGTCTATAAGCACATCCTTAAATGTCCCTAGTCAAGGGAGTATCGAGACTGGGCATTGATACTCCAGAGTAGACTAGTGTATACTTATCGAGATCCTGATGAGGGGCGGGGGACAGTCTCACAAGCCATCGGTGTCAGTCAGTCACCTAAGATAGTATACAGGTGCTCATTGGATTATGAGTACACTAGACGGACTCGCCGGGAACATGCTAGATGGTATTATACCTATTGTCAGATAGCAATTCCCAGATGACATGTGTACAGGTTAGCCTGTCGACCTGAGATCGTCATTTGTCTCGTGTGAGTTCCCACTGTGCTTTGATTACTACCGTACCATAGCTCAAAGGAGTCGTGCAAACAGGTTTTAGTTGGGTACAGTCCCGAGCCACATGGAGGTAGTGAGCGAATCGTCGGGGATTAGTCTCTCCCGGCATTGGGGGTTGATGTCGCATGGTGTACGGGTGGCCATCACCAGAAATCCTTGGCCAAGGTAGTCGAGAATTACTGATTTGGATCAGTAGTTTCTCAGTTGGTGATGGGCTTCATACCGACACGAAATATCGCATTATTAGGGGTCTGACTTTATCCAGCCCCTAGATTCGATATGCGATACTCTTAGACGAACAGACCGGACTGTACGGAGATTGTCACGGACAAGCTCAGTAAGGGTTCGGATGAGTTTGCTCGTCGGCCTTCCTTTCGCTCAATACCTGGGTAACCGTTACGTACAGCTAGTGCCGCTGACGTGCTTATGGTTAAACCCACTACCAGCGTATTGACGAGTCATTAGAGTCCCACACAGAGGGTTTCCCTGCTTCGGGCGAAACGATGTAGAGGCTGTATAGTTTTATGGCAGGGTTTGATCATATACGTGCACTTGTGCACGTATTATGATTCGGATGGATTATACCAGTGGGCTTTGGTTTAAGCCGAATTCTAGTATTATATTGTTGGATTATTTTCGTCTCTCTATATTCGTATTTTTCGGAATACGGATACGGGTATGTATATACGGTGAGGGGTATTGTTGTAATTTTTACGAGGGTGCTTCTAGAAGAAGACACCTCATTTGTGTTTTAACCATTTAGGATAAATGGTTAATGAGGTGGAGGATGAGGTGTGTTTTGCATTTATTGTGGCATGGCTCACATGGTGACTCATTGGATGACTCATGGTTTACTATTGTAGCATGCTTGATATTTTGCGAGGCTTGATTCTTTGATTCATAAGACATAGCCATTTTTTATGGTTGCTTCACTACACTCTCATCTCCTCCAAGCTTCTCTTCTTCTACCTCCACCCTAAAAGTGTCATGTTTTGAGAAACCTAGAATGTTATTAGACATATTAATTTATCATTAGACTCTACATCCACTAGGCTATCTAGTTTACCGAACTAGGTACCCTAATTACCTCAGTATTGAGGTTTGAGCTCGAACTAAAAATTCTCAGGTGGATCATCTTCGATGGAGGGAAACCGGAGGCCAAACTTGATCATGGAGACCACTAGGAGCTTATGAAGATGGTAAAAGACCGAAAGACACGGATCATTCGGTATAACCATTCTAACTCCTCTTTATTTTGCTAGCTTATAGGTTTATGGTAGATCCGGGTTATCGGGTTGTTCTAGCGCTAGTTTATAAAATTTTTGTTCCACAAACGGTCATGGTAGATGGCCAGAGCGCTGGCATAACCCAAGAGGTCTCACAAGCCATTGGTATTGTGTCACCTAAGATAGTATACAAGTTCTCACTGGAGGGGAGTACACTATACGGACTCGCCGAGAACTTCTAGATGGTATTATACCTATCATCAGATAGTAGTTCTCGAGTGGCATGAGTACAGGTTAGTCCTTTGATCTGAGATCATCATTTTTCTTATGTGAGTTCCTACTGTACTTAGATTACTACCTTACCAAGACTCAAAAGAATCAAGCAAACATGTTTTAGTTGGGTACAGTCTCGAGCCACAGGGAGGTAGTGAGTGATCGTCAGGGATTCGTCTCTACCGGTATTGGGAGTCAATGTTGTGCTGTGTTCGGTTGGCTATCACCATAAATCCTTGGCCAAGGTGGATGAGATTTAATGATGAGAGATCAGTAGTTTCTCAATGGGTGATGGGCTTGACACCGGCATGATTTATCGGGTTATTATGTTCTAAATTTTTCCACCCCTAGACCCGGTATGCAATACTCTTAGACGAAGAGACTGGACTGTATGTAGATTGTCATGGATAGGCTCGGTAGGGGTTCGGATGAGCTTGCTTGTTGGTCTTCTTTTCGACAGGTACCTGGGTAGACGTTATGTACAGCTAGTGCCGCTGACGTGTGTTAGGTTATGCCAGCGTCCTGGCCATCTACTGTGACCATTTGTGGAACAAAAATTTTCAAAACTGGCGCTAGAACAACTTTATAACCCAGATCTACTATAAACCTAAAGCTAGCAAACTAAAGAGGAGTTTAGAATGGTTATACCGAATGATCCGAGTCCTTCGGTCTTCTACCATCTTCCTAAGCTCCTCGAGACCACCATGATCAAGCTTGATCGTCGGTCTCCCTCCATCGAAGATGATCCACCTGAGGATTTGTAGTTCGAGCTCCAACCTCATAGCCGAGGTAACTAGGGTACCTAGTTCGCTAAACTAGATAGCTTAGAAGATGTAGAGTCTAATGATGGATTAATTTGTCTCCAAACACCCTAAATTTCTCAACACATGAGATTTGAAGGGTGGAGATAGAAGAAGAAGCTTGATGAGATGAGATTGAAGCAACCATAGAAAATGGCTCAGTGTTATGAACCAATAAAATGAATCAATCCCACAAAATAACTCACAACACCAATAAATCAAGCATGCCCGAATAGTGAACCATTAGTCACCCCATGAGTCACCACAAAGCCATGCTTTATTTAAAGCCAAAGAATACCTCATCCCTCCAACTCATTAACCATTTAAACAAAATGGTTAAAACAAAAATGTGGTGGCATCTTCTAGAAGTAATCTTGTAATGAAGTACAAGAATACCCCTCATCCGTATATACATACTCGTATCCGTATTCCGAAAAATATGAATACAAAGAGACGAAAATAATCCAATAATATAATACTAGAATCCGTCTTAAACAAAAGCCCACTAGTATTATCCGTCCGAATCATGATACGTGCATAAGTGCACGTATATGATCGAACCCTGCTGTAAGACCATACGACCTCTACATCATTTCGCCCGAAGCAGGGAAACCCTCTGTGTGGGATTCTAAAGACTCATCAATACGCTGAAAGTGGGTTTAGCCACAAGCACGTCAGCGGAACTTGCTGTACGTAACGGCTACCTAGGTATTGAACGAAAGGAAGGCCGATGATCAAACTCATCCGAACCCCTACTGAGCCTGTTCGTGACAATCTCCATACGGTCTGGTCCATTCATCTAAGAGTATCACATATCGAGTCTAACAGGTGGATAAAATCAGGCCCCTAATAACGCGGTAATTCATGTCGGTATGATGCCCATCACCAACTGAGAAACTACTGATCCAAATCAGTAATTCTCGACTACCTTGGCCAAGGATTTCTGGTGATGGCCACCCGTGCACTACGCGACATCAACCCCTAATACCAGGAGAGAAAAATCCCCAACGATCCGCTCACTGCCTCCATGTGGCTTGGGGCTGTACCTAACTAAAACCTGTTTGCACGACTTTTTTGAGCCGTGGTAGGGTAGTAATCAAAGCACAGTAGGAACTCGCACGAGACAAATGACCATCTAGCATGTTCCCGGCGAGTCCGTCCAGTGTACTCATAATCCAATGAACACATGTATACTATCTTAGGTGACTAACTGACACCAATGGCTTGTGAGACCGGCCACCGCCCCTTATCGGGGTCTCGACAAGTACACACTAGTCTACTCTGGAGTATCAATGCCCAGTCTCGATACTCCCACGACTAGGGACATTTAAGGATGTGCTTATAGACCACCATCTCTCACGTATATGATGATTATCATAATGCGGGTAGTTAAGAAAGAATCCTATGGGCTTTATAAACATGTAATAGTGATCTATAATACCATATAATGTATGTACATGATGATAAAGACAAACCAGATAGCATACTATCATTTTGAGTAAGACTGTTATATCCATATAGGTCCTCCCTCAATCATCATTATCACCTACCTGTGATAACAAAAACTGCCTTGAGGGCACTATAGCCAACAATCTTCTACTTGCACTTAAGGCTAATTATTGCGGTGTCGAATACTCACAGCGTGTATGATACCAAACACACAACTTCTCTACTAATCAGTCTCACAAAGCTCGTTTGTGAAACAATTGCGTTCGAGAAATAGCCTCAGTGAGTGGATCCGCTCTAATGTTTATATCTTTATCTCTCTAAATATCTCAACTTCGCGGAGAAAGAATGTCTGCCGAAATGAGCAATACCTGTCTTAGAATTTGTCTGGATATCTGATAGGACCCAGTTCATGTATGAACTCTAAATCCAACAAACTTCTTAGACTGTATCAATCACTGAATTTAATCAGCATCGTGCGCCATGCCTTCCATAGTATTTGCTTGGACTACTTGTCCAACATACTACCCCCCAAAAGAAGGAAAACTATAACTCTGGCAATCACTCTATTATCCAGGTCAACTTGGAAGCCTGAAATGATAACTGCCTCCTGAAAGAGGCTGTCGTTACCATATACCAAGAACATCTACTTATCTTCATAACTGCTTCCTAACGTTTCTCCAGGATTAGATTAATATATACTTATTGCAGCTTGTGCAAAATCAATATCTGTTGTTGTACTTGATATCTCATGATTGACTCAATTGTTTAAGCAAGTGATATGCCAATCATGCAAATCTCTCTCCTTATCAGTCTAAAAGACATCTCTTTAGAGAGGGCGACTCCATCACCTGTGGGTACACCACCACGCCAGGAATCGTCCATTCTAAAACACTTTAGAATAATTTCAACGTACCCGAATTGGGACACTTCCCAAATCTAGATCTAAAACCATAGATCTAGTCACCAGAATCCCTGATATTATATACATATCTTATGTGGAGAAACTCCTTGTGACAACCACAGTTTAACCGATAATAGTATAGGATGATCTCTTCCTATTAAGTGCATGTCATCCAAATAACAGGACATCACTCCCTACTACCTTCTTACCAGATCCATCTCTTATTCTGATGAAATCAAACACTATGACTATCCCATCAAAAATAGATGATCTATCGCCGCTATACCTGCTTTAGTCTATAAATGGATATAAGCTACTTGCCCACTATACATCCGCTGCTCCACTGACTATAACGGCCCTCTGGCAGAGTCATATACACGTGCACTTCTAAAGCTAGTTTAGAACGACGTTATACTCATCCTCCTACCAGATCCCATAGTCTAGAACAGCAATAGTGGCAAGTTTTTGTAATAAAAAACCTCCCTGTCGCCGTCTTTGAGAATACCGAAGTACCTCCCGGGTGCCTGAGGTTACCCACCAAATCTGCGGAGTGGCTAATGGATCATCGAAACCATTTGAATCTTTAGGTTCTTCTAAATTTTCAATAATTGTTTATGGTTCTGGAATCACTTCCAGTTCTACCATACTCCCACTAATGTTTTCTGAAAAGAATCCATTTTACTAAAACTGGTGGCGAGTCAAGAACAATATAACTATTGATCTTCCAGATGGTAGAAAGTTAACCCTCGTCAAAACCAGGGAAAACTGTCACGACCCAAAATTTAGTTCGTGACCGGCACTTAAATCATGCCACGTCTAAAGGCGTAAAATAAATCAAGTAAGCCGAAGCCCAGAAATCTAAATCGTTTTAAGAAAATAAAAGAAGTGAAGTTTTGAAATAAAGGTTTAATGAAATCAAAGGCTTTCTTAAATGCATAAATAGTGGAACATAAAAAATGCAAGAGGATTTTACTAGTTGAAAACATGTTTCGTCTTTTAAAAATTTGGGCAGCACCTCCTTTGTATATTTTGATCCAAAACCACATATACATAATAATGATAAATGCATCCCCAAGCGGGAGCTAGCTCTTCTCCAATCGGCGGAGTCAAAACCCACAAGACAGTATAATAAGTATACGACGCCCAACGGCGAAGATCCACACAAAGGATAAAGAATAAAGCAAGACATCAACCCACCAAGCGAACATATAACCTATCACTCAAGTCTCTCCACTACAAGTCTTGCTAAGTCTTACTACTTATACAATTACTAGTTTCTGATTGATAGAGTTAACTAGATACAACAGGAATAATAAATACAGTAGTGGTACGATCCAACATGTACCACCTACCAAAGCAAGTCACCCGAATGCAAGCTGTGTTCCAACGATACCGCTACCGATCCATGCGGTCAACCTGCAAGAACTGTGGCACAACGGGGGTGAGTTCCCAACTCGTGAGTAGAAAACATCATCAGGTAGAAATCGAATAAACAACGATTCCTAGGTCAATTATATCATAAAGGTAATACTATGATGTCTAGGGTGACCGTATATGCATATGTGCCAACAATATACTCAATTCCTATCTGCATGTGGATATCATCCAATCATATAATCAATGCCTGTATGCATATGGATCTCATCCACGTGTCCATCAATGACACAACAACGTCATACAAGTAAATATCATAAAAGCATACACATGAAAGTATGAGGATATAAATCAACGTGTGTCCCTCGCGACACATCAAAATTATGGAACCTGAGTGTCCAGCATCGAGACTTGAAACATCATGAAACCCGTGTCCAACATCGACACATAAATCCTCGTATCTCGGGCTCCGTCAGTCCGGATCGTCCCACGGGCTCCATCAGTCCGGATCGACCCATATCATCTCACGACTCCGGTCGATATTCTCCGATTAACCGCCGAGCCCAAATACTATCACCGGTAGGTAGCGCTCCCCTGCCAGGCTCATCGCCTAACAATTCGAATCTTCTTGCCCCGGGGTACCTCAGCGGGTCCACTATGTACCCGCAGACGGTGCCTACCGCTCCTCGAATCGGGTTTCACATGTCAATCTCAGAACCGAGAAAACACATGGTGGACGCACTGAAATATCATATCAAGAGAAACCGGGTTTATAAAACAATACATACTTTCCTTTAAAATAACCACGGTTCTCAAATCCAGAAATCTTATTTAAACAGCATATCTTAATGCATATAATTGTAAAACATGATGTATGCGACATATAACAGAATGTAAGCATATCCGTATATCATACAACATGGAACAGTGATGTGAGCATGGGCATATCATCATAATATGAGCATAGCAATATAATAGCATGATGTAGCAATTCTACTGTGTGTGACATAGCAATTATCGATGATGAAGTATGTGAGCCGGCCAATCTGTGTAAGTGTAACATACACATCATCGATAATGGTGTAGGTGTACTAGCACAGGTATGTGTAATGCAATGAGAATGACATGAACGTAGCATAAGGTAATCGTCAGCTAAATGCTATAATGTATACGTATCTAACATGACCGAGTCAGTGAATCTATCAATCGTTATCCAGCCTCACAACATCACGTACGGTATAATCCATCGTACGGCATCCTCTAATCAAGGGTATGGATCAATCGTCATAAACTCATCACGTACGGTAAATCATCGTACGGCGGTATTAAACCATTAGGGATCCTATCAACCTATATGACGCTGAGGGTACAGACCTAACGTCTTGTATGGCATATCACTCATGATTGAAGACATTATATATATCTATATATCTATATCCCAGTTCGCATCCATAACAATCTCATATCACGGGACCGGCAAAGGTATCAATCCTCTCATATCGACTTGCATCAGTATACCGACATATCAATCAAGTCATCATATCACATCGTCCATTCTTTTCATCACATTTATATCCCACATCAAGTCATTTACATATATATATCATATCTTATAAATCTCATGTCGTGCTACTCTAAATCTCATACTTATCCCCGTACACTACCTATCTATATATCATGTTTCACGTCCACTCATCATAACCTTATATGTGTATCAATCCGAGACATCATTTCTTCATATCATGTCACACTAAACCTTTAATCACATCCATAGGTTCCTAGAATAGGTTTCACTAACCATATCCTATATATCGGTTTCCATCAAAATTTGCGAGGGTGCTATACGCCATCCACCCGACTTCCCCCGGAGATATAGATCTACTCACCTTGATCCTTGCCTTCCGCAGTCGATGACGCCATGCTCCGTCACCTCGGAATCCACGCGAAGGTACCTACAATAAAACACATCGCAATCGCTATTAACAACAAGTCCGGAAAACCAATACGGCACTCGGTGCACTCATAGGTTAGAACCTATAGCCTACGCATGCAAAACAATCAAACAACCCTTATTGTTGACGTACAAACGCCCAACAACCAAATACAAATCCAAACATCAAAACCAAGCATTCCAAAATATGGAAAACATAACCAAAAACACCCCAATGTGCTCACAGATTTTGGTTCAGGTCAATAGGAAAAAAACTAGCAAGTATAGGGTGTTGTATATGAAGTAATTGAGCTACAGACCAAACCTAGGCACCAAATTCCACATTTTGGCCGGCCACATAGCCCCCAAAACTGGCCACCTTGGCCCATTCTGCTCCGTTGGGGTTTGTCTTCTCAGGGTGGTCTCCTAGTGTCTTAAATAGGTCTCTGGTATTGTTTGTTTTTCTAAGAAACTTCCAGGGTTGCTCCAGATTCTCTGTAGGCACACAATCCTCACAAAACTGACACGGGACTATATCTAAGTTCGTATTTTGGTTTCTATTCTCATTTCCCAGGTTAGGGAATCGATCTCTAAGGCCTTAGAACAGCCACTAAATAACCCAAGTCCACACAATCACCTAAACCCTTCTCTAGAATTTTCCAAATATCACATACCCTAACCAAAATAACTTCTAACTAAACTAGGATACAAAGAAACTTAAACTAACCTAAATGAAAGAAGATATACCTTATTTAGGCAACTCAAGAAAAACCCTAGCTTCCCAAAGTCTTCAAAATTCAACTTTGATTGGTCCAAAGTGTTGAGGGAGAGGAGGGGGTCGTCTTTAGTGAAAGGAGTTTAGGGTTTTGATGAAGATTTTGAGATGGTTTCATCGGGTATAGGTGGAGGGAGATGAGGAGGAAGAAGATGAAGGAAAATAATGGGGAGGGATTGAAATGGCATCCCCCCTCACTCTCTCTCTCTCTCTCTCTCTCTCTCTCTTATTCTCATCCTCACTCTTACTTAAGCTATGCCCCACTCCCTCTCTCTCCAATAATTCACTTTTTCTTTCCTTTTCTCTTTTCTACTCACAATAACAAAATCAAATATCATAAATGCAAATGAAACAACTTGTAACATGTCATGGTGCACTAGCCATGGAAAACTGTAGAAATATGGATTTGGCTTAATCGCGATTAGTAGTGCACTAATCGGGTTTAATTTTAAACTTGCGTATAATTAATTATAAAAACGTCAAATCCAATAAATATATTTTTAAATGAGTAAATCATTTTAAATCCCTAATTATTTCACAATTAATTGTATATATTTATACCATTTTACGAAAACCCCAATTTCGCAAATCGGGTAGTTTTCGCGAGATATATTATTTTAATATTAAATTCCAAAAATAATATTTTATATTTTCTAAAATGTTACAATTTTCCCCCTTAAATAAATTCGGTCCCCGAATTTAAATTTAAACCCCCAAATGCTAAAACATTTCAATAATCAACTCAAATCAACGGGGCTTCGAAATCACGGAAGATATAGAAATACTACAGCGCAGCGCGTGCGCTTGAAAACGGATATGAAACTCAAAATCGAACTCCGTCAAGCGTCACGCAAACCATCGGATTTGCACGCATATCATCGGAGTTATAATGGAGATACAGATCTCGAAATCCACTACAGAAATCCAAGATGCACTAGTCAAATACTATAATACGTGTATAGTACGCATCCTTAAACAAATCTCCTAATACAGAATAACACACATCCAAAACCTTTCCTGAATAGCCGCGTGATGCGTAACTCACGGCATAAGTGACGGATGCTCATTTGTAAAGTAATAAATATACATTCATATATGTTTTGCTAAAATATACGTTCTGCCCTTTTAAAATATCCTAAAAGGTTCTCTTTTGTAAATGTTCGTGTCGCTCACGGACACGTAGGAAATAGCGAGACTATAGCCCCTTTTCGAAAAACCTCTTGGTAACTTTTTATGCATGCAAAATACTCAGGTACTGTCCTCAGATCAGTCCTGTTTAGCTACTATATAGTATAGTGCTCATCATGAAAACAAAGTGCTCAAGAGCAAAATCAACCCCAAAAAGGCGTGTCCAACAATCACATGCGTCTGGTGCGCACGGAAACCAAATCCAAATACAAATGCTACGAATGTGTATAAAACCAAAACTAAGTGCTACGGGTGTGCATGAAAGCATCTGTCCAGTGCAACGGGTGTGCATGAGAACATCTGTCCAGTGCAACGGGTGTGCATGACAACAACATTTAGTGCATCTATAGTGCAGGAAAATCTTAATCCAGTGCAACTAACATGCACAAATGAAAATCTCAATCGAGTGCATCCGCTGTGCATAAAATCACATCTCATATCATGCGCCCAACATGCACGAAATCCAAATCAAGTGCATCCGTCATGCACAAATAAAATCTAAATCAAGTGCATCCGAAATGCACGAGTAAAATCTCACTTAAGTGCATCCGATGCGCACAAAATCCATTATCAAGCACCTAATATGCGCAAAAATCCAACCCAAGTACGTCAGATCCGTATAAATGCCCAGTACGGTAAAGCGCATGAAAAACGAACGTCAAGTGCAACACGCACAAAAACATAAATCTGGTAAAACGGATGCTCAAGACAAAAATCGGTGTGACCAATGTACGGAGTATAAATCTAGTGCAACCAATGCACGAAATACCGATCTGGTGCAACCAATGCACAAAGTATAAATCCAGTACAACAAATGCACGAAATGAAAATCGAGTGCAACAAATGCACGAAATAAAAATCTAGTGCAACAAATGCACGAAACACAAATCCGGTGCATCCAGTGCACGAAATACAAATCTGGTGCATCTAGTGCACGAAATACAAATCCGGTGCATCTAGTGCACGAAATACCCATCTAGTGCAGCAAATGCACTGAAACTCATCAATAACTCAAATGCATATAAAAGCAACACCGAGTGTACCAAGGTGTATAAAATCCAAAAATGTGTGCAACTATGTGTATAAAATCTGTATCAATGCACTGCATGCACATGTAAGCTATACCGAGTGCATAAATCAAATCAATTGTATGAAATCCATGAAATCATAAACACGTGCAGCTAAGGCACAAAATGAATATCAAGTGCAATAGACATGCACAAATCGCAATTCAACACAGCGGTGTATAAAATATATATCAAGTGCAATAACTATGCATAAAATGTAAATACCCAGTAGGTGCAGCCATGGTGCACGAAAACAATATCATGAAACTCAATCATCAAAACTCAAATCCAAGCGATATAAGCGTGATACTCGGATCATAAACGCAAATCACAACAAATGACAATGAGGTACATCTCCTACAATGTCGAAAATGTCGGTGCGCCCAAACTGGTAGAGAAAGAACATTCGCTTGCCTCCCGCTCACGGTCTGGCGTCCTCTGTCTCTGGGTCCTCATTTCCTCTGTGGATTACCAATCTCGCAATCCATCGGCCCGTCGGCCCGTCAGGTGTGCTAACGGGAACAATTCCGCTCCGGCACTCCTCTGGTCATCTCTCAGCCAATTAGCATGACTACTCGTAAACTGTACATCACTGGCATCGGCCTCTGGCCCTCTGAATACACATGACACAACTAATCCTCAGCGCAACTCTTATCGCAGCAGTGTCCTGGAAGGAACCTTCTCAGGGTCTCTTCCGATCTTTCCTATGCCGAACTATACTGAGGCTGGTACTCTTGCCTAATCTTTTCTCGTTTTCTGGACATCTGCGTTCTTAGCACAACATTTCCTCTGGAACTGGTCGTATCCCAATGCTTCTGTTTATATGTCAGATCTCTAATCTCAATGGGGAGTAACAAAAGCTTGTTAACATCTCGCACGAACCTCTTGTTCCACTCGTCTTTATTATCGTCCGCTTCGACGCCACGTCATTCTATCTGCGTACTGCAATTGTTCTCGGCTACAGTCAATCTGGAATCTCTCACACGGACTCGAAATTACAAAACTCGGCATCTTCATCACCCTGTAGAAGACATCTAACCGAACACATCCTCGGGAACTCATCCCAACCATCGGAGGAATACTCAATACTCGTCCGTTCTCGATCAACTCACGGCACATCTGGGTGAGGTCCTCTATCCGAAGCTGGTCCACTTACTGATTTCCTATCGGATAATCCAACAAACAACGTCATCTCTGGATCGATCTACTCTGGATCTGAGTAAGACTCTCCACACTGGAAATCTTCAACTCAACTGGGCCTGCGTCGGTGCATCAAATCTGACGAATCACCTTCGTCTCTCAACTCAAGATAGACTAGCTATCTTCTGTCGCATCTCTTCCTGAAAGCTCCAGCGATCTTAGCTCGTAAGCTCTGGAAGTGACATCCCATCAATCTCAGCAACAGCTGGGTCATCTGTCTGCACGGTAGACGACATCACAATCTCTGAGGTAGGTTGTACATCAACAGTCCTCTCACAACAGGCAGCCTCTAACCATGGCCCGATCATCCGGTGCAAAACCGTACACTCACCTCAAACGAGAGGTCACAACACAAATACAAAATCGAGATGTTCCCGTGTCACCAGAAAACACGATGGTCAGTTCTCGTCCACGACGAGATCGCCCTGACCGCAACACTAGCAGCAGCTCAATCTGCGCTCAAACTATGGTGACAGGAACCTCAAGCATGTATCGATGAAGGTAGATTAAAGGAATTAAAGGAATCAATAGATCCAGAATGGATACATAATCATAAGGAGGAACAGAATTAATAAGAGTATGATCATGGAAACGAATAAAATCGAGGATCTCAAATGGATGTATAATCATGGGTACGAAGAGAATCACAGATTTCAAAATATGAACATCCTATAGTTCCTTAAGTGTAGGATCGTATCGTAAATATGATGCGGAACATACGTACGGTACGTCACTCTACTCAAGCTACCTACTCCATCAATCATGGTTAACTTATGAAACAAAAGTTCGGGTCTAATACCCCCCTGTTCAAGTCTAAGTTCCGTAAGGTCAAGCCAAAGTTCTGAAATATTTACGCCCCAGACTCCACATAGTCAAACCTAAACTCGAACCAAGGTTAAACCTAGCGCTTTGATACCAACTTTGTCACGACCCAAAATTTAGTTCGCGGCACTTAAATCATGCCATGTCTAAAGGCGTAACGTGAATCAAGTAAGCCGAAGCCCAGAAATCTAAATTTTTTTAAGAAAATAAAAGAGGTGAAGTTTTGAAATAAAGGTATAATGAAATCAAATGTTTTCTTAAATGCATAAATAGTGGAACATGAAAAATGCAAGTGGATTTTACTAGTTGAAAACATGTTTCGTCTTTTAAAAATTTGGGCAGCACCTCCTTTGTATATTTTGATCCAAAACCACATATACATAATAATGATAAATGCATCCCCAAGCGGGAGCTAGCACTTCTCCAATCGGCGGAGTCGCAATCACGCAAGACAGTATAATAAGTATACGACGTCCAACGGCGAAGATCCACACAAAGGATAAAGAATAAAGCAAGACATCAACCCACCAAGCGAACATATAACCCATCGCTCAAGTCTCGCCACTACAAGTCTTGCTAAGTCTTACTACTTATACAATTACTAGTTTCTAATTGATGGAGTTAACTACATAGAACAGGAATAATAAATACAATAGTGGTACGATCCAACATGTACCACCTACCAAAGCAAGTCACCCGAATGCAAGCTGTGTGCCAACGATGCCGCTACCGATCCATGCAGTCAACCTGCAAGAACTGTGGCACAACAGGGGTGAGTTGCCAACTCGTGAGTAGAAAACATCATCAGGTAGAAATCGAATAAATAACGATTCCTAGGTCAAATATATCATAAAGGTAATACTATGATGTGTAGGGTGACCGTATCTGCATATGTGCCAATAATATACTCAATGCCTATCTGCATGTGGATATCATCCAACCATATAATCAATGCCTATATGCATGTGGATCTCATCCACGTGTCCATTAATGACACAACAACGTCATGCATGTAAATATCATAAAAGCATACGGATGAAAGTTTGAGGATATAAATCAACATGTGTCCCTCGCGACACATCAAAATCATGGAACCTGGGTGTCTAGCATCGACACTCGAAACATTATGAAACCCATGTCCAACATCGACACGTAAATCCTCATATCTCGGGATCCATCAGTCCGGATCATCCCATGGGCTCCGTCAGTCCGAATCAGCCCATATCATCTCACGACTCCGGTCGGTATTCTCCGGATAACCGCCGAGCCCAAATACTATCACCGATAGGTAGTGCTCCCCTGCCATGCTCATCACCTAACAATACGAGTCTTCTTGCCCTGGGGTACCTCACCGGGTCCACCATGTACCCGCAGACGATGCCTACCGCTTCTCAAATTGGGTTACAAATGCCAATCTCAGAACCGAGAAAACACAAGGTGGATGCACTGAAATATCATATCAAGAGAAACCGGGTTTTTAAAACAATACATACTTTCCTCGGAAATAACCACGGTTCTCAAATCCAGAAATCTCATGAAAACAGCATATCTCAATGCGTATAATCGTAAAACATGATGTATGCGACATATAACAGAATGTAAGCATATCCGTATATCATGCAACATAGAACAGTGATGTGAGCATGGGCATATCATCATAATATGAGCATAGCAATATAATAGCATGATGTAGCAATTCTATTGTGTGAGTGACATAGAAATTATCGATGATGAAATGTGTGAGCCGGCCAATCTGTGTAAGTGTAACATATGCATCATCGATAATGGTGTAGGTGTACTAGCACAGGTATGTGTAATGCAATGAGAATGACATGAACGTAGCATAAGGTTAATCGTCAGCTAAATGCTATAAGGTATACGTATCTAACATGACCGAGTCGGTGAATCTATCAATCGGCATCCAGCCTCACAACATCACGTACGGTATAATCCATCATACGACATCCTCTAGTCAAGGGTATGGATCAATCATTATAAACTCATCACGTACGGTAAATCATCGTACTGCGGTATTAAACAATTAGGGATCCTATCAACCTATATGATGCTGAGGGTACGGACCTAATGCCTCGTACGGTATATCAATCATGATTCACGACATTATATATATCTATATACCTATATCCCAGGTCGCATCCATAACAATCTCATATCAGGGGACCAGCAAAGGTATCAATCATCTCATATCGACTCGCATCCGTATACCGACATATCAATCAAGTCATCTTATCACATCGTACATTCTTTTCATCACATTTATATCCCACATCAAGTCATTTACATATATATATCCTATCTTATAAATCTTATGTCATGCTACTCTAAATCTCATACTTATCCCCGTACACTACCTATCTATATATCATGATTCACGTCCACTCATCATATCCTTATATGTGTATCAATCCGAGACATCATTTCTTCATACCATGTAACACTAAACCTTTAATCACATCCATAGGTTCCTAGAATAGGTTTCACTAACCATATCCTATATATCGGTTTCCATCAAAATTTGCGAGGCTGCTATACGCCATCCACCCGACTTCCCCCGGAGATATAGATCTACTCACCTTGATCCTTGCCTGCCGCAGTCGATGACACCATGCTCCGTCACCTCGGAATCCACGCGAAGGTATTTACAATAAAACACATCGTAATCGCTATTAACATCAAGTCCGGAAAACCAATACGGCACTCGGTGCACTCATAGGTTAGAACCTATAACCTACGCATGCAAAACAATCAAACAACCCTTGTTGTTGACATACAAACTTCCAACAAAAAAATACAAATCCAAACATAAAAACCAAGCATTCCAAAATACGGAAAACATAACCAAAAACACCCCAATGTGCTCCCAGATTTTGGTTCAGGTCAATAAGAACAAAACTAGCAAGTATAGGGTGTTGTATATGAAGTAACTGAGCTACAGACCAAACCTAGGCACCAAATTCCACATTTTTGCCGGCCACATAGCCCCCAAAACTAGCCACCTCGGCCCATTCTGTTAGTTGTATGTATGCCCTAGAGGCCAGTATTGTATAGATGATGTATATTATATTGGATGCTTGGACATATATAGAGATGACTTTCTTGCTCGATATGATAGTATGCTATCTGGTTACTCTTTATCTTAACATGTACACTTGTCTCTTTAAACTGTCTTATAGTTACATGTTGGTAAAGCCCTTAGGATGTGTACTTGACTACCTGGACTATGATACAGATCATACTAGTGGGGACATGGTAGTCCATAAGTACATCCTTCAAGGTCCCTAGTCGTGGGTGTATCGAGACAGGGCATCGATATACCAGTGTAGACTAGCGTATACGCTTCTCGACCCATGAGATGGGCGATGGATGATCCCATATCCATTGGTGTTTGACATCAGAGATGGTGTACGGGTGCTCAGTGGAGACTGGGTACACTGGACGGACTCGCCGAAAACTCCCAGATGGTATTATACCTCACGTCAGATGGCAGTTCTTAGGTGACACTTGTGCAGGTTAGTCTGTAGACCCAAGATCGTCATAGAGTCTTGTGTGATTCCCACTGTGCTTTGATCTCCACCATACCACGTCCATGATGGCGTGCAAAATGGTGGTCTTTGGGCACAGTCCCGAGTCACATGGAGGCAATGAGCGATAGGAGGGGTTTCGTCTCTCCCGGTATTGGGGGTTGATGTTGCGCTGTGTTTGATTGGCCGTAACAGGGAAGTCCCTGGCCAGGGCTGATCAGAGATTTGCTGGTAAGTGTTACCAGTAGTTTCTCGACCCGTTATGAGCCTCACATCGGCACGACTTATCGGTTATTGGGGTCTGACGTTTACCACCCCTAGACTTGATATGCGACATATCAGACGAACAGACCGGACTGTACGGTAAGTGTTACTGGTTGGATTCACAGGAGTGTGAGCGGGCTTGCTCGTCGATCTTCTGATCGCTCAATACCCGGGTGGCCGTTACGTTTAGCAGACCGCTTGCGGCTTGTGGGTGCTTGATATGATCATCATCTGCTACCGGCGTATTGACGAGTCTTTAGAGTCCTACACAGAGGTTTCCTGGCTCAAGCGAAACGAAATAGGAGCGCATATGAGATATGTGCGGGAGCGAGAATAATGCGTGAATGTGATACCGTATTTCATTCTCGCGATGAATGTATCGATTGGTTATATGCGATATAACCTAGATATCGAATCAAGGATTGATTCGATAAGCCGATACATAGGATACTAGGTGGTTATATGCGATATGACCGGATCGTTAAATCAAGTGTTTATTTAATGATTTAATGTATAATTATATATTTGATATATTGCTTTGCATTAACTAGTATTGGTTCATTTTAGAAGGATTTTCTCACTTGATGCACATTGTATATGTGATATATTTTTTGTGCACTTGTTTGTATCATGTTTGATGATACTTGCTCACTTGGGTTTGTGTAAAGATTAAACCATGGTTATATGAATGGTTAGGGTTTTGATTATTTACTTAGTTATTTATTTATTTATTCATTTTGGATATTATGGAGAATGGTGGCTTATTTTGTTTCTATGTTGAAGCTTCTTGAAGCTTTGACAAAGTCCACCATTCTTATCTCATCCTTAACTCTAACCATTCCAACTAACCTTAGTTTAATCTCTACACTTGACCATGGTTAGTATATGATAAGTATTCATATTAGTTTCATTTTTAAATAAGAAACTTATCATATTCTTTCTTCTTCTTCATCTTCTTCTTCAAGAAAAACCTTGCCTTCATCAATGGCAACTTGAGCAAAAGTGTGAGATATCCAATTCTAAAGTGAACCCACCTCCTATTTCTTCACCCTCTACCTCTTGCCAAGTTGTTTTGGGTGTTTTCTTCACAAGTTTCACAAATTTGTGAAGTCGGAGCTTGAACTTGTGATGCCTCGACGTA
Source organism: Agapanthus africanus (assembly GCA_030015575.1). Classification (NCBI taxonomy): domain Eukaryota; kingdom Viridiplantae; phylum Streptophyta; class Magnoliopsida; order Asparagales; family Amaryllidaceae; genus Agapanthus; species Agapanthus africanus. The sequence goes on from CM057343.1 coordinate 160,215,415, forward strand.
GATCATCTTCGGCACGAAGCCGACGACCTAGTTCGCCCATTTCTCCGATGAAGCCGACGATTGAGTTCGGGATGCGAGATGGACAGCGAGAGGACACCTACGTGGAGCTAAGGAAGTGGAGAACCGGATCTACAAAGGTTGTAGCCTCTCTCCTTTAGTTAAGATGTTAACTAGTTTCGTTTATCGCCTAAATTTCTAGTCAACGATCTAGTCTAGGGTTTCTCGGCACCGTAAAATTTGAAATTGGCATGGTTGATGCCTTGTGAGACCTCATGAGGGTCCCTAAGAACCCTACAGTGGTATCAGAGCCTAGCTAGAGCCTTAGGCGAAGTCTAGACGACGTTTGAAACCCGAACGAACCCGAAACCCTAAAACCCAAGTGCTCTCTGGACTTTTTCTAAAATCTGGGATTTTTCCATATTAAAAATGCTTAAAACATTCAGCAGGGAAATCTAAGAATTACGATGCAAAATTTATCCCATGAACAGTAAATAGTGCGGCGGAACCGCGGCAGAAGCCTGGCTTCTGCGGCGGTTCCGCGGCAATGTGATGACATCATCACTCCTGTTTTGCACAGTAATTACTATTTTATTATGCTGAATTTTCTGGGAATTTTTATTTTGACTCAATAGTTGAGTGTTCTGAGGTTGTATTGGGAATCGAAGATTCGATCGGATTATCAAATCTTGTCTATGTGGCTTTCCGGATAACTTTTGAATATGTTAAAAAGTTCGACCGGATATAAATACCCAACTTTTCTCCTGCCGGAAAATTTCCAAGTGTTGGATTTTTCTGTGGTTTAATGACGTTCTAAGTAGTGCAAGTAACGCGATGGTCCCTCTAGAAGACAACAAACCTTAACTCGAACATGTGACCGTCTTGAACTACCCTTTGAACCTTCGGGTTTGGGGCAGTACGGCGTGCCACATGTGAGGCATTGGCTTGACCCTTCTACGGCTGGACCGTTGGTACTGAGGCATGAAGTGAATGTCTTTGAACCTATTTCATGTGTTGAACGGTTTCGGGAAAACTTGGGTGTTCGAATGTTCGATCGGAAAGTTCAATATATTCTATTTATCCGGAATGGGATACAATAATTGGAATTCACAAACAGTTATGAGATAACTGAATGAATGTTATAAATCTAGCAGTTTAGTCTCATTTGATATTGAAAAGAGTTTTCGATAATGGGACTAAAATGCGGGGTTTATAACTGTTAGGCATGTGATGTCTAAGTATTTCATTTGATTAGGCATGTGATGTCTAAAGAGGTTGCGGATTCCAACTGTTGTAGTTTTACACTTTCTTTTCTGTGACCGTAAGTGTAATATGTGATATCGCCGGTTTCGTTGCTATATGTCAACGACAATTGGGATGCGCATATTTACTTACGTTGATGACATGTGATGTTATGTGTTGCTGGATATGTTATATTGGATTGTCGTGTTTGAATAGCCGGGGGTTTTTATGTGAGATGAGTGTTTTTCATTTTCATTCATGTAAAAACTTGTATGTAATATTCTTTTATTGGGGCACTTCCAGGTTGCGGAAGTCGTCACCTTTTGTATATTATTTACTTTTCCGCATTAGGATAGACCCAAGGAGGGGAGCACAAGTAACCGGGTTCTGGGGTCCAGTGGGAGACCAACTCGAGGAGTCGAGTCCGGGTCTCCTAACCCTAGAATTGGCAGGGTTGCTTGCCGCTCTCGTAGGGGTCTAGGGGTGTGGGATTGGCTATTCATCACAACCGTGGAATCCGTGTTTTATACTGGCTCGTATTGAAAACACGGACGTCCTAGTATATCCAATGTTTCATATGTTTCTTCTGCTGCGATATCTGTGATGTGATCATGTGATGTTCTGTGATAGATACAGTATATAGTATATATGATATATTATATAGACGTTACTTATGTTTTGCACTCACACTAGCCCTGCCCTGCTCTGTCGTTAGTTACCTAACCTAACGGTGCACGAGGGGACATCGAGGCGAATGCGGATGTCATAAGTGTACGTCGTATTTATCTGTGATGTTTAGGTATTTAAATGATGGGACTTCATTAATGTGATTAATGAAAGAAAAGAAACCTAAGATGTTGTAGAATGAAATTTTAAACAAAACAGGTAGCTACAGTTCTTGCTTTGCATAGCGGTATATATGATATACCCTGCACCTTATTCGATGAGGAAAGGACCGAGATCCCTTCACCGGGAGTGACTCCTTTAGCGATAACTGGCAAATGCTACACACTCGGTCTGCTTTTGATTGCTTCTATAGTTTCTGCTTTGCACAGTGATATATATGATATATCCTGCACCTCATTCGATGAGGAAAGGGCCGACGATCCCTTCACCGGGTGTGACCCCTTTAGCAAAACTAGAAAAGCCTCAAAATCACTCCATTTCAAAACTTCATTTGATTCTACAACGATATCAAGTTCATTACGCAATAGGTTTTCAGAAAAACCTGTCGTAGCCCTCCGTCATTTCAGATAAGAACTGTTTAGTATTCGTGCTGCGTTTGTTGGCCTTTGTCAAGGCGTAGTGTGCGGTAGCTGAATAGTGATTATCTGCTTATGCATATGATGTAGATTGTTTCAGGGTAGTCGTACGACCTTGTTGGCTTTTGTCAAGGGCCGTGCGGGTGGGTTTGATTCAATCAAGAAATGACGGGTTGAACTTGACTAGCATGCTATGATTTGTTGGCCTTTGTCAAGGTCATAGGACGCTAGGGGCAAAATATTATCGGGAATTTCAAGTATTGAAATTTGCAATGAGATTGCATACCTTCTATGAGATAGTTGGATCCCGATACCCACTGCGAGTAAGAGTTACTCCTGGGAGAGTTTTACACATTACAATTAGCCGATCAAGTAGGTGTCTAGAAAGGTGTCAACGGGGTTACGCCTCTGGGAAAACGAGGTTTTACATTAATTAGGTTCGTGCGAAAGCACGGGGAACCTCCCTCAAAGTACCGACACTGGCCTGGCTGAAAGATTGGCGAACTTGTAGTGTGTAATTAATCCCGGCTAGTCTTTCCTTTTAGGGTTTGAAGGAAGATTTGATAAAAACCAGTGGGAGCCATCCTGATTAGATAAGATAATAACCAATCTGATCTTGCACGAGCTTACGCTAAAGTGTTTTCTTCTCTCTCTCTCCAGGTAGCGACCATTTCATGCCCTAATAAAGATAATAATATGGATGTATTGACCGAACCCGCATGTTATACTGTGCTGGGGAACGTTGGTTCCGTTCTTACCTATAAGAGTTATAGGACTGAACAGGATATAGGGGAATACCAGGATTCCCATGCCACCCGAATGAAGAAAGTACATGATGATGCATTTTCTTCGGGTGTGTTCGTTACAGAGAACTGTTTCTCCATTTGCCCTACGTCCTGGGTATTAGATACCGGGTCAGGATCCCATATATGTAATCAGTTACATGGGCTTAGAAAAGGTAGAGAACTTGGAGAAGGTGATAAAGACATTAGAGTTGGAAATGGTGCAATTGTTGCAGCTAAGACTGTCGGGGAATATCACCTTGTATTACCAACTGGTAATACATTGGTTCTGAACGAATGCTATTACATGCCGAACCTGATATGCAACATTATCGGTTTCTTTATTGAGTAAAGAGGGATATAATTTTGTATTACAGGACAATGTTATGAACATTTTCCGTAACCAAAAGTTGGTTGGATCAGGCACGTTGTGCAATGGCATTTATCTTCTAAATCAATCAGCAGTTCTGAGCATAACTAACACACACAAGAGGAAGAGTTTTGAACTGAACGAATCCTTCTTATGGCATTGTAGACTGGGTCACATCAATGCGACACGACTGGCTAAGTTGCATAAGGATGGATATTTGAATCCGTTTGAATTTTCATCTTATGACACTTGCCAGTCATGTCTCAAAGGCAAGATGACCAAAACTCCGTTTACGGGACACGGAGAAAGAGTTACCGAACTCTTAGGACTGATACATAGTGATGTATGCGGTCCTATGTCTACACATGCCAGGGATGGTTCTTCATACTTCATTACATTCACTGACGATCTCTCTAGGTTCGGATATGTGTTCCTGATGAAACACAAATCAGAAGCTTTTAAGAAATTTAGAGAATATAAACAAGAAGTAGAGAACCAAACCGGAAAAGTATTAAAATCCTACGATCTGATCGAGGAGGTGAATACTTGAGCAATGAATTCCTGGACTTCCTAAAAGAGAATGGAATTCTCTCTCAGCTGACTCCTCCATATACACCACAGCACAACGGTGTATCAGAACGGAGGAACCGCACCCTATTAGATATGGTACGCTCTATGATGAGCACAGCTGAGTTACCTATTTCCTTCTGGGGATATGCGCTGGAAACAGCAGCATACCTATTGAATCAAGTTCCAACTAAATCTGTACCTACCACACCATATGGGATATGGAGTGGGAAGAGACCATGTCTTAAACGAGTTAAGATATGGGGTTGCCCGGCCTATGTCAAAAGGCAAAATCCGGACAAGCTCGAGGCACGGTCAGTTCTATGCAAGTTTGTGGGATATCCCAAACATTCACATGGATATCTTTTCTACCATACAGAGGAACAAAAAGTGTTTGTTTCTCGACATGCCACCTTTTTAGAAAAGGAATTTCTTGCAAAAGAAATTAGTGGGGATATGGTAGAACTGGAAGAAATTCCGGCTACACAAACTCAAACTGAAGATTTAGTGGAACCAGAGGATTCAGCAGCTCCCAATGAACCTCAGCCTCTCCGCCGATCTAGTAGGGTTCCTCGCCAACCTGAGAGATACTACGGTTTTCTCATGGATGGTGGAAGCGAGGATTGCATCATGGAGGATGATGACCCAACTAGCTTCGAGCAGGCCATCACGAGTAGGGACTCGGTGAAATGGCTGGATGCTATGCGGTCCGAGATGGAATCCATGTACACCAACAAAGTATGGACTTTGGAAGTTGCTCCTGAAGGGGTAAAACCCATTGGGAGCAAATGGATCTTCAAGAAAAAACTTGGTGTAGATGGGAAAGTGGAGACTTTCAAAGCTAGACTTGTAGCAAAGGGTTTTCGTCAAAGACCAGGTATGGACTATGACGAAACCTTTTCTCCAGTGGCTATGCTTAAATCCATCCGGATCATGCTTGCCATCGCTGCATATCATGATTACGAAATCTGGCAAATGGATGTTAAGACCGCCTTTCTAAATGGTGATTTAGAAGAGTGCGTGTACATGACTCAGCCAGAGGGCTTCGTAGACAGTGGGAGCAGCAGCAAGGTGTGCAAGCTGCTTAAATCCATTTATGGATTAAAGCAAGCATCGCGGAGTTGGAACATCTGCTTTGACGTCGTTATCAAAGAGTTTGATTTCGTCAAAAACCCAGATGAACCTTGTATCTACAGGAAGGTAGCAGAGAGTAAGGTTGTCTTCCTCGTATTGTACGTGGACGACATACTCTTGATAGGAAATGATATTCCTATGCTGCAATCGGTCAAGCTCTTCTTATCACAAAGATTCTCAATGAAAGATCTTGGTGATGCCTCCTGCATATTGGGAATAAGGATCTATAGAGATAGATCCAAACGGATATTGGGATTGTCTCAATCCAGGTACATTGACACCATACTAAAGAGGTTTAGTATGGAAGAATCCAAGCGTGGGAACTTGCCCACGATCTCTGGAGTCACTCTCTCCAAAGAGATGTCTCCCAAGACTGATTTGGAGAGAGCTCGCATGCAAGGGATACCCTATGCTTCGGCTGTAGGCTCAATCATGTACGTGATGCTATGTACCAGACCCGATGTTGCATACTCACTAAGTATAGTGAGCAGGTATCAAGCTGATCCTGGAGAGAGTCACTGGACAGCTGTGAAGAGCATTCTCAAGTACTTACGAAGGACTAAAGAGATGCTCTTGGTGTATGGTAACGGAGAACTCCAAGTGGAGTCCTTTACCGATTCGAGCTTCCAGAGTGATAAGGACGACTCTAAGTCGCAGTCGGGCTTTGTCTTTACCCTTTACGGAGGGGCGGTTAGCTGGAAGAGTTCCAAGCAGGAAACCGTGGCAGACTCGACGATGGAGGCTGAATACATCGCTGCCAACGATGCTGCCAAAGAGGCTGTCTGGATCAAGAAGTTCATTACCGAACTTGGAGTGGTTCCATCCATTGAGCATCCAGTACCTTTGTATTGCGATAACAATGGAGCGGTGGCTTTGGCCAAGGAACCTAGGTCCCATCAGCGATCCAGGCATATTCTGAGGCGGTATCACCTGATCCGGGAGATAGTTGATCGCCGGGAGATCGAGGTCAGGAGAGTTGACACGAAGAACAACACGGCGGATCCACTCACGAAGGCCATTCCCTAGATACAGTTTGAGAGACTCTTCGGGATGCTCGGTATGCGATACTACAGCAGCTGGCCCTAGTGCAAGTGGGAGATTGTTAGTTGTATGTATGCCCTAGAGGCCAGTATTGTACAGATAATGTATATTATATTGGATGCTTGGACATATATAGAGATGACTTTCTTGCTCGATATGATAGTATGCTATCTGGTTACTCTTTATCTTAACATGTACACTTGTCTCTTTAAACTGTCTTATAGTTACATGTTGGTAAAGCCCTTAGGATGTGTACTTGACTACCTGGACTATGATACAAATCATACTAGTGGGGACATGGTAGTCCATAAGTACATCCTTCAAGGTCCCTATTCGTGGGTGTATCGAGACAGGGCATCGATATACCAGTGTAGACTAGCGTATACGCTTCTCGACCCATGAGATGGGCGATGGATGATCCCATATCCATTGGTGTTTGACATCAGAGATGGTGTACGGGTGCTCAGTGGAGACTTGGTACACTGGACGGACTCGCTGAGAACTCCCAGATGGTATTATACCTCACGTCAGATGGCAGTTCTCAGGTGACACTTGTGCAGGTTAGTCTGTAGACCCGAGATCGTCATAGAGTCTTGTATGATTCCCACTGTGCTTTGATCTCCACCTTACCACGTCCATGAGGGCATGCAAAACGGTGGTCTTTGGGCACAGTCCCGAGTCATATGGAGGAATGAGCGATAGGAGGGGTTTCGTCTCTCCCGGTATTGGGGGTTGATGTTGCGCTGTGGTTGATTGGCCGTAACAGGGAAGTCCCTGGCCAGGGCTGATCAGAGATTTGCTGGTAAGTGTTACCAGTAGTTTCTCGACCCGTTATGAGCCTCACATCGGCACGACTTATCGGTTATTGGGGTCTGACGTTTACCACCCCTAGACTTGATATGCGACATATCAGACGAACAGACCGGACTGTACGGTAAGTGTTACTGGTTGGATTCACAGGAGTGTGAGCGGGCTTGCTCGTCGATCTTCTGATCACTCAATACCTGGGTGGCCGTTACGTTTAGCAGACCGCTTGCGGCTTGTGGGTGCTTGATATGATCATCATCTGCTACCGGCGTATTGACGAGTCTTTAGAGTCCTACACAGAGGTTTCCTGGCTCAAGGGAAACGAAATAGGAGCGCATATGAGATATGTGCGGGAGCGAGAATAATGCGTGTATGTGATACCGTATTTCATTCTCGCGATGAATGTATCGATTGGTTATATGCGATATAACCTAGATATCGAATCAAGGATTGATTCGATAAGCCGATACATAGGATACTAGTCGGTTATATGCGATATGACCGGATCGTTAAATCAAGTGTTGATTTAATGATTTAATGTATAATTATATATTTGATATATTGCTTTGCATTAACTAGTATTGGTTCATTTTAAAAGGATTTTCTCACTTGATGCACATTGTATATGTGATATATTTTTTGTGCACTTATTTGTATCATGTTTGATGATACTTGCTCACTTGGGTTTGTGTAAAGATTAAACCATGGTTATATGAATGGTTAGGGTTTTGATTATTTACTTAGTTATTCATTTATTTATTCATTTTGGATATTATTGAGAATGGTGGCTTATTTTGTTTCTATGTTGAAGCTTCTTGAAGCTTTGACAAAGTCCACCATTCTTATCTCATCCTTAACCCTAACCATTCCAACTAACCTTAGTTTAATCTCTACACTTGACCATGGTTAGTATATGATAAGTATTCATATTAGTTTCATTTTTAGATAAGAAACTTATCATATTCTTTCTTCTTCTTCATCTTCTTCTTCAAGAAAAACCTTGCCTTCATCAATGGCAACTTGAGCAAAAGTGTGAGAAATCCAATTCTAAAGTGAACCCACCTCCTATTTCTTCACCCTCTACCTCTTGCCAAGTTGTTTTGGGTGTTTTCTTCACAAGTTTCACAAATTTATGAAGACGGAGCTTGAACTTGTGATGCCTCGACGTAGATCATCTTCGGCACGAACCCGACGACCTAGTTCGCCCATTTCTCCGATGAAGCCGACGATTGAGTTCGGGATGCGAGATGGAAAGCGAGAGGACACCTACGTGGAGCTAAGGATGTGGAGAACCGGATCTACAAAGGTTGTAGCCTCTCTCCTTTAGTTAAGATGTTAACTAGTTTCGTTTATCGCCTAAATTTCTAGTCAACGATCTAGTCTAGGGTTTCTCGGCACCTTAAAATTTGAAATTGGCATGGTTGATGCCTTGTGAGACCTCATGAGGGTGCCTAGGAACCCTACACATTCTGCTCTATTGGGGTTCGTCTTCTCAGGGCGGTCTCCTAGTGTCTTAAATAGGTCTCTGGTATTGTTTTTTTTCTCAGAAACTTCCAGGGTTGCTCCTGATTTCCTGTCGGCACACCAATCCTCACAAAACCGACACGGGACTACATCTAAGTTCATATTTTGGTTTCTATTCTCATTTCCCAGGTTAGGGAATCGATCTCTAAGGCCTTAGAAAAGCTACTAAATAACCCAAGTCCACACAATCACCTAAACCCTTCTCTAGAATTTTCTAAACATCACATACCTAACCAAAACAACTTCTAACTAAACTAGGATACAAAGCATGTAGGGTTCCTAGGCACACTAATGAGGTCTCACAAGGCATCAACCATGCCAATTTCATATTTTACAAGTGCCGAGAAACCCTAATACGGATCGTTAACTAGAATTTTAGGCGAAACAAGCAACTAGTTAACAACTTAACTAAAAGAACGGAAATACAACCTTTGTAGATCCGGTCCTCCACCTCCATAGCTCCGCAATGAAGTCTCCTCGCTGTCCAAATGGAAACCCGGGCTCTAGCGTCGGCTTCATCGGAGAAAAGGGCGGGCAAGGTCGTCGGCTTCGTGCCGAAGATGATCTACGTCGAGGCATCACTAGATCAAGCTCCAACTTCACCAAGTCATGAAACTTGTGAAGAGAACACCCTATACTACTTGGCAAGAGGTAGAGGATGAAGAAATAGGAGGTGGGTTCACTTTAGAATTGGATTTCTCACTTGATTTCTTCACTTGCCATTGATGAGGCAAGCTTTCTTCATGTGAAGAAGAAGAAGAAGAAGATAATGATATGATAAGTTAATTAGAATGGAAAAGAAAAAGAATACTTATCATAATATTAACTATAGTTATGTGTAGAGAATTGACCAAGGTTAAAGGAATGGTTAGGGTTAAGGAGAAGAAGACAAAATGGTTACTTTGGTCAAAACCTTCATGAAGCTTCAACAAGCTTCTCCATTGAAAGCAACCATTTTGTATTATTCTTTTATCTTTTCCAATAAATAAAAAGATAAATGAATGAATAAATAAATATAAGCCCTAACCATTTACTTAACCAAGGTTTAACTCTTTACACAAAACCTAGCATTCATGCATCATCAAACATGATACAATCATTTGCACAAAAAGTATATCACATATACATCTTGTATATCCAAGTGAGAAAATTCATTTAAAGTGAACCAATACTAGTTAATGCAAAGTAATATATCAAATATATAATTATACATTAAATCATTAAATCAACACTTGATTCAATGATCCGGTCATATCGCATACAACCGACTAATATCCAATGTATCGGCTTATCGAATCAACCCTTGATTCGATAACTAGGTTACATCGCATACAACCATTCGATACATTCATCGCGAGAATGAAATACGGTATCACATACACGCATTATTCTCGGTCCCGCACATATCTCATATGCGCTCCTATTTCGTTTCGCTTGAGCCAGGAAACCTCTGTGTAGGACTCTAAAGACTCGTCAATACGCCGGCAGCAGGTGATGATATTATCAAACACCCACAAGCCGCAAGCGGTCTACTAAACGTAACGGCCACCCGGGTATTGAGCGATCATAAGATCGACGAGCAAGCCCGCTCACACTCCTGTGAATCCAACCAGTAACACTTACCGTACAGTCCGGTCTGATCGTCTGATATGTCGCATATCTTGCCTAGGGGTGGTAAACGTCAGACCCCAATAGCTCGATAAGTCGTGTCGATATGAGGTCTATAACAGTTCGAGAAACTACTGGTAACACTTACCAGTATATCTCAGCAACCCTGGCCAGGGATTTCCGGTTATAGCCAATCGAACACAGCGCAACATCAACTCCCTATACCGGAAGAGACGAATCCCCTCCTATCGCTCATTGCCTCCATGTGACTCGGGACTATACCCAAAAACCACCGTTTTGCACGCCCTCTTGGACGTGGTAAAGTGGAAATCAAAGCACAGTGGGAACCACACAAGACTCTATGACAATCTCGGGTCAACAGACTACTCTGTACCAGTGTCACCAGAGAACTGCCATCTGACGTAAGGTATAAAACCATCTGGGAGTTCTCGACGAGTCCGTCCAGTGTACCCAGTCTCCACTGAGCACCCGTATATCATCTCTGATGTCAAACACCAATGGATATGGGATCATCCATCGCCCATCTGTATGGGTCGAGAAGGTATACGCTAATCTACTCTGGTATATCGATGCCCCGTCTCGATACACCCACGACTAGGGACTTTGAAGGATGTACTTATGGACTACCATGTCCTCACTAGTATGATCCGCATCATAGTCTAGGTAGTCAAGTACACATCCTAAGGGCTTTACCAACATGTAACAGAGAGACAATCAGTGTACACGTTAAGGTAAAGATCAACCAGATAGCATACTATCATGTCGAGCAAGAAAGTCCTCCTTATATACGTCCCAGCATCCCCTACAATATACATCCAATGTACAGTAATGGCCTCTAGGGCATACATATAACTAACAATCTCCCACTTGCATTAGGGCCATCTGACAGCAGTGGTTGTAGTATCTCATACTCAACCATCCCATAAAAGTCTCTCTCTGGGAAAAGGCCTTTGTGAGTGGATCCGCTGTGTTGTCCTCTGAGTCTACTCTCCTAACCTCGATCACCCTGGAGATCAACCATCTCCATGATCAGGTGATACTGCCATAGAATATGTCTGGAACACTGACGGGACGGACGTTCCTTGGCATAAGCCACAACTCCATTGTCACACAATGAGAGGAACTAAGTTCATCTCATGAAGAAATATACACCAAGACAACCTCTTTGGTAGCATCTTAAGTAGTGATGTATCCAGCCTTTATCGTCTAGTATGCCACGGTATCTAGCTTGGAACTCTTCCAACATACCGTCCCTTTACAGAGGGTAAAGACAATGCCTGCGACTGACATTCAGTCGTCATTATCACCCTGGAACCCTTCCAGTGATTCTCCCCAGGATCGATTGATACCATCTCACTACAACTAGTGAGAATCCTAACATCCATTTAGATCTATCTCATAGATCCAAAATCCAGGATTTAGGAGGTATCACTTTGATCCTATATGGAGAATCATTGTGATAAGCGGAGATTGATCGAGCGTAGCATAGGAAACTTTTTCCCTATCAAGAGCATGTCATCCACGTACTCTACGAGGATCGCCACCATACTCCCTACTACCTTTTTATTTATACAAGGTTCATCTACCATTTTGATGATGTCAAACTGTTTGACTACTTTATCAAAACAGATGTTCCAACTCCGCGATACCTGCTTTATCTTATAAAGCATCTTGTGCACGTTTCCGCTGCTCCTACTGTCTACGAAGCCCTCTGGCTGTGTACTTATAGACTCTCTCTTCTAAAACATTATTTAGAAAAGCAGTCACGACACCCAACCGCCAGATATCGTAGTCATGGTATGTAGCCGTGGCAAGTAGGATCTGGATGGACTTAAGCATAGCCACTTGAAAAGGTTTCATCATTATCCATGCCTGGTCGATGACGAAAAGCTTCAACAAGTCTAGCTTTGAAAGTCTTAACTTTTCCATTTACACCAAGTAATCTTCTCAAGATATACTTGCTCCTGATGGGGATTTAACCCTTCAGATATAGCAACCAAAGTCTATACTTTGTTGGTGTACATGGATTCCATCTCAGATCGCTAAGCATCCAGCCATTCTTACAGAGTCCTACTCCTGATGGCCAGCTCGAAACTAGTTGGGTCATCATCTCATGATGCAATCCTCGCTCCCACTGTCATAGAGTAACCGAAGTATCTCTCAAGCGGGTGAGGAACCTCACTAGATCGGCGGAGAGGCTGAGGTTCGTTGGTAACTATTGAATCCTTTGGTTCTTTCAAATCATCAGCTGCAGTTTGTATAGCTGGAACATTTCCAGTTCTACATAACAGACCTTACCTCGAGCCTGTCCGGATTTTGCTTTTAGACATAGCCCGGAAAACCCCAAATCTTAACCAACTTAAGATATGGGCTCTTCCCTTTCCATATCACATATGAAGCGGTAGGCAACTGACTTGATTGGAACCCTATTCAATAGGTATGCAGCTTCTCAAGTGCATAACTCCCAAAAGGAAATAGGTAACTCAGTAGTACTCATCATAGAGCACACCTTATCATATAAGGTGTGATTGCTCCGCCCCGATATACCATCGTGCTATGGTGTATACAGAGGAGTAATGCTGAGAGAGAATCTCATTCTCCTTTAGAATAGTCCAAGAATTCCGTGCTCAAGTATTCTCCTCCTTGATCTCATCATAGGACATAATACTTTTACCCTTATTTGGTTCTCTACTTCTAACTTATATTCTGTGAATATCTCAAAAGGTTCGGACTTGTGTTTCAACAGGAACATAGGTCTGAATCTCGAAAGATCATCAGAGAATGTAATGAAGTACAAGGAACCGGTCTTGGCATGTGTAGACAGGGGACCTTACATGCATCAACATGTATCATCCCAAGAGTTCATTAACTCTTTCTCTGTTTCCAATAAACAGGGCTATGGTCATCTAATCTTTGTGACATGACTGGCAAGTTTCACAAGATGTAAATTCAAACTGATTTAAATATGCATCTAAAATGTAACTTCAGCCAGTCGGGTCGCATTGATATGACCTAGTCTACAATGCCTCAAGAAGGATTCGTTCATTTCTGAACTCTTCTTCTTGTGTGTGTTCCATATACTAAAGAGCTGTAGTTTGATTTAGAACGTCAATGCTTTTAGATAACGTTCCTGAACCGATCAACTTTTGATATAGGAAATGTTCAAAACATTATCCAACAATACAAAATTTTATCCTTTCTTTATTAATAAAGAGACTGATATGATTTTGTATATCAGGTTCGGTATCTAATAGCATTTGTTCAGAATCAATGTATTCTGGTAATACAGGGTGACAGTGACCAACAGATTTGGCTGCAACTCATGCCCCGTTTTCTGCCTCACGAAACTTATCACCCGTTCTCAGTCCTCTACCTTTCTGTAGCCCTATGTAACAGATTACATATCTGGGATCCTGATCTGGTATCACATACCCAGGACGTAAAGGATACTGAGAAACAGTTCTCTGTAATGAACACACCCGAAGATGATGCATCATCATGCACTCTCCTCGTTTGGGCGGCACGGGAATTCTGGTAATCCCCAATTTCCTGCTCTGTCTTTTAACAATTATAAGTTGGAGCGGGACCAACGTTCCCCAGCTCAGTATAACAAGCGGGTTCGGTCAATAATCCGTATTATTATCTTGATTAAGGCGTGACATGGTCGCTACCTGGAGAGAGAGAGAAGAAAACACTCAGCGTATGCTCTTGCAAGAATAGATTGGTTATTATTTTATCTAATCAGGATGGCTCCCACTGCTTTCTATCAAATCATCCTTCAAACCCAAAAAGGAAAGACTAGCCGGGATTAATTACACACTACAAGTTCGCCAATCTTTCAGCCAGGCCAGTGTCGGTACTTTGAGGGAGGTCCCCCGTGCTTTCGCACGAACCTAATTAATGTAAACCTCATTTTCCCAGAGGCGTAACCCCATTAACACCTTTCTAGACACCTACTTGATCGGCTAATTGTAATGTGTAAAACTCTCCCAGGAGTAACTCTTACTCGCAGCGGGTATCGGGATCCAACTATCTCATAGAAGGTATGCAATCTCATTGCAAATTTCAACACTTGAAATTCCCGATAATTTTGCCCCTAACGTCCTATGACCTTGACGCAGGCCAACAAACCATAGTGCGCTAGTCAAGTTCAACCCGTCATTTCCTGATTGAATTAAACCCACCCGCACGACCCTTGACGCAGGCCAACAAAGTCGCACGACTCCCCTAATCCAATCTGCATCATATGCATAAGCAGATAAATACTAGTTAGCTACCGCACATTACGCCTTGACGCAGGCCAACAAACATAGCACGAATACTAACTACCACTTATCTGAAATGACGGAGGGCTACGACAGGTTTTTCTGAAAACCTATTGCGTAATGAACTTGATATCGTTGTAGAATCAAATGATTTTGAAATGGAGTGCTTTTGAGGCTTTTCCAGTTTTGCTAAAGGAGTCACTCCCGGTGAAGGGATCGTCGGTCCTTTTCTCGTCGAATGAGGTGCGGGATATATCATATATATCACTGTGCAAAGCAAAAACTCTTAAAAGCAATCAAAAGACAAACCGAGTGTGTAGCATCTGCCAGTTATTGCTAAAGGAGTCACTCCCGGTGAAGGGATCTCGGTCCTTTCCTCATCGAATAAGGTGCAGGATATATCTCATATACCGCTATGCAAAGCAAGAACTGTAGCTACCTGTTTTATTTTTGAAATTCGATTCTACAACATCTTTAGGTTTCTTTTACTTTCATTAATCACATTAATGAAGTCCCATCATTTAAGTACCTAAACATCACAGATAAATACGACGTACACTTATGCCATCCGCATTCGCCTCGATGTCCCCTCGTGCACCGTTAGGTTAGGTAACTAACGTCAGAGAGGGGCAGGGCTAGCGCGGGTGTAAAATATAAGTAACGTCTATATAATATATCATATATACTATATACTGTATCTATCACAGAACATCACATGATCACATCACAGATATCGCAGCAGAAGAATATTATATGAAATATTGGATATACTAGGACGTTAGTGTTTTCAATACGAGCCAGAATAAAACACGGATTCCACGGTCGCGATGAATAGCCAAACCCACACCCCTAGACCCCTACGAGAGCGGCAAGCAGCCCTACCAATTCTAGAGTTAAGAGACCCGGACTCGACTCCTCGAGTTGGTCTCCCACTGGACTCCAGAACCCGGTTACTTGTGCTCCCCTCCTTGGGTCTTTCCTAGTGCAGAAAAGGAAATAATATACAAACGGTGACATCTTCCGCAACCTGGAAGTGCCCCAATAAAAGAATATTACATACAAGTTTTTACATGAATGAAAATGAAAAACACTCATCTCACATAAAAAACCCCGGCTATTCAAACACGACGATCCAATATAACATATCCAGCAACACATAACATCACATGTCATCAACGTAAGTAAATATGCGCATCCCAATTATCGTTAACATATAGCAACGAAACCGGCGATATCACATATTACACTTACGGTCACAGAAAAGAAAGTGTAAAACTACAACAGTTGGAATCCGCAATCTTTTTAGATATCGCATGCCTGATCAAATGAATACCTTAGACATCACATGCCTAACAATTATAAACCCCGCATTTTAGTCTCAAAATCGAAAACACTTTTCAATATCAAGTCGGGTAATTCAATAAGATTCCCGACATCCTGATCGAATGCTCGTCGCAAACTTTAGTAGGCGGCCGCACCCCCGATGCCGTCGACGAAGTGCACCAAGGCGGAACAACGCTGCCGCGAGCACCCAAACGGATGCTTTCGGCGACGGGGTTCTCCTACAGTCACTTGGTCGGGGCTATGGAGTGAGGCTGTCTATTAAGTTTACCCGGCAAGTATCCGCGTACGCTACGTGATTGCGACGGACTTTTGATTACATCAAAATTCCGTGGCAACCGATCAAGTGAGACTAAATTGCTAGATTTATAACATTCATTCAGTTATCTCATAACTTTTGTGAATTCCAATTATTGTATCACATTCCAGATAAATAGAAAATGTTAAACTTTCCGATCGAACAATCGAACACCCAAGTTTTCCCAAAACAGATCAACACATGAAACAAGTCTAAAAACATTCAGTTCGTGCCTCAGTACCAACGGTCCAGCCGTAGAAGGGTCAAGCCAACGCCTCACATGTGGCACGCCGTACTACCCCAAACCCTAAGGTTCAAAGGGCAATTCAAGACGGTTACATAATCGAGTTAAGGTTTGTTGTCTTCTAGAGGGACCATCACGTCACTTGCACTACTTAGAACGTCATTAAACTACGGAAAAATCCAACAATTGGAAATTTCCCGGTAGGGGAAAAAGTGGGTATTTATATCCGGTCGAACTTTTTAACATATTCTAAAAATTACCCGGAAAAACACACAGACAAAATTAGACAATCCGATCGATACACCGAATCCCCAAAACAACCCAGAATATTCAACTCTTAAAAAAAATATTAAAAATTCCCAGGAAAACCAGCACTGCAAATTATGAATTACTGTGCAAAATTCGATGCCACATAAGACAAAACGGCCGCGGAACCGCCGCACGAGCCATGCTCGTGCCACGGAACCGCGGCGCATTGATGGAATTAGGCACAGGAATTTTACAGAAACCCTTAGAATTTCCTGCTGATTTTTCTGCATATTTTTAATATCGAAAAACTCCAGATTTTGGAAAAAGTCCAGAGAGCATGTTTGTGTTAGGGTTTCGGGTTCGTTCGGGTTTCAAACTTCGTCTACGCATCGCCTAAGGCTCTAGCTAGGCTCTGCTACCACTGTAGGATTCCTAGGCACACTAATGAGGTCTCACAAGGCATCAACCATGCCAATTTCATATTTTACAAGTGCCGAGAAACCTTAATACGGATCGTTAACTAGAATTTTAGGCGAAACAAGCAACTAGTTAACAACTTAACTAAAAGAATGGAAATACAACCTTTGTAGATCCGGTCCTCCACCTTCATAGCTCCGCAATGAAGTCTCCTCGCTGTCCAAATGGAAACCCGGGCTCTAGCGTCGGCTTCATCGGAGAAATGGGCGGGCAAGGTCGTCGGCTTCGTGCCGAAGATGATCTACGTCGAGGCATCACTAGATCAAGCTCCAACTTCACCAAGTCATGAAACTTGTGAAGAGAACACCCTATACTACTTAGCAAGAGGTAGAGGATGAAGAAATAGGAGGTGGGTTCACTTTAGAATTGGATTTCTCACTTGATTTCTTCACTTGCCATTGATGAGGCAAGCTTTCTTCATGTGAAGAAGAAGAAGAAGAAGAAGAAGAAGATAATGATATGATAAGTTAATTAGAATGGAAAAGAAAAAGAATACTTATCATAATATTAACTATAGTTATGTGTAGAGAATTGACCAAGGTTAAAGGAATGGTTAGGGTTAAGGAGAAGAAGACAAAATGGTTACTTTGGTCAAAACCTTCATGAAGCTTCAACAAGCTTCTCCATTGAAAGCAACCATTTTGTATTATTCTTTTATCTTTTCTAATAAATAAAAAGATAAATGAATGAATAATTAAATATAAACCCTAACCATTTACTTAACCAAGGTTTAACTATTTACACAAAACCTAGCATTCATGCATCATCAAACATGATACAATCATTTGCACAAAAAAGTATATCACATATACATCTTGTACATCCAAGTGAGAAAATCCATTTAAAGTGAACCAATACTAGTTAATGCAAAATAATATATCAAATATATAATTATACATTAAATCATTAAATCAACACTTGATTCAATGATCCGGTCATATCGCATACAACCGACTAATATTCAATGTATCGGCTTATCGAATCAACCCTTGATTCGATAACTAGGTTATATCGCATACAACCATTCGATACATTCATCGCGAGAATGAAATACGGTATCACATACACGCATTATTCTCGGTCCCGCACATATCTCATATGCGCTCCTATTTCGTTTCGCTTGAGCCAGGAAACCTCTGTGTAGGACTCTAAAGACTCGTCAATACGCCGACAGCAGGTGATGATCATATCAAACACCCACAAGCCGCAAGCGGTCTGCTAAACGTAACGGCCACCCGGGTATTGAGCGATCAGAAGATCGACGAGCAAGCCCGCTCACACTCCTGTGAATCCAACCAGTAACACTTACCGTACAGTCCGGTCTGATCGTCTGATATGTCGCATATCTCGCCTAGGGGTGGTAAACGTCAGACCCCAATAGCTCGATAAGTCGTGTCGATATGAGGTCTATAACAGTTTGAGAAACTACTGGTAACACTTACCAGTATATCTCAGCAACCCTGGCCAGGGATTTCCGGATATAGCCAATCGAACACAGCGCAACATCAACTCCCTATACCGGAAGAGACGAATCCCCTCCTATCGCTCATTGCCTCCATGTGACTCGGGACTGTACCCAAAAACCACCGTTTTGCACGCCCTCTTGGACGTGGTAAGGTGGAAATCAAAGCACAGTAGAAACCACACAAGACTCTATGACGATCTCGGGTCAACAGACTACTCTGTACCAGTGTCACCAGAGAACTGCCATCTGACGTAAGGTATAATACCATCTGGCAGTTCTCGGCGAGTCCGTCCAGTGTACCCAGTCTCCACTGAGCACCCGTATATCATCTCTGATGTCAAACACCAATGGATATGGGATCATCCATCGCCCATCTGTATGGGTCGAGAAGGTATACGCTAGTCTACTCTGTTATATCGATGCCCCGTCTCGATACACCCACGACTAGAGACTTTGAAGGATGTACTTATGGACTACCATGTCCTCACTAGTATGATCCGCATCATAGTCCAGGTAGTCAAGTACACATCCTAAGGGCTTTACCAACATGTAACAGAGAGACAATCAGTGTACACGTTAAGGTAAAGATCAACCAGATAGCATACTATCATGTCGAGCAAGAAAGTCCTCCCTATATATGTCCCAGCATTCACTACAATATACATCCAATGTACAGTAATGGCCACTAGGGCATACATATAACTAACAAAGCAACCTAAACTAACCTAAATGAAAGAATATATTCTCATTTGGGCAACTCAAGAAAAACCCTAGCTTCCTAAAGTCTTCAAAATTCAACTTTGATTGGTCCAAAGTGTTGAGGGGGAAGAAGGGATCATCTTTAATGAAAAGAGTTTAGGGTTTTGATGAACATTTTGAGACGGTTTTATGGGGTATAAGTGGAGGGAGATGAGGAGGAAGAAGATGAAGGAAAATAATGGGGAGGGATTGAAATGGCAGCCCCCCCTTTCTCTCTTATTTTCACCCTCACTCTCACTTATGCCATGCTCCACTCCCTCTCTCTCCAATAATTCACTTTTTCTTTCCTTTTCTCTTTTCTTCTCACAATAACAAAACCAAATATCACAAATGAAAATGAAACAACATGTAGTGTTAGTTATATGTATGCCCTAGAGGCCATTGCTATGCATAGGATGTATATTGTAGTGGATGCTGGGACATATATAGGGAGGACTTTCTTGCTCGACATGATAGTATGCTATCTGGTTGCTCTTTACCCTAACGTGTACACTGATTGTCTCTCTGTTACATGTTGGTAAAGCCCTTAGGATGTGTACTTGACTACCTGGACTATGATGCGGATCATACTAGTGGGGACATGGTAGTCCGTAAGTACATCCTTCAAAGTCCCTAGTCGTGGGTATATCGAGACAGGGCATCGATATACCAGAGTAGACTAGCGTATACCTTCTCGACTCATACAGATGGGCGATGGATGATCCCATATCCATTGGTGTTTGACATCAGAGATGATATACGGGTGCTCAGTGGAGACTGGGTACACTGGACGGACTCGCCGAGAACTCCCAGATGGTATTATACCTTACGTCAGATGGCAGTTCTCTGGTGACACTGGTACAGAGTAGTCTGTTGACCCGAGATCGTCATAGAGTCTTGTGTGGTTCCCACTGTGCTTTGATTTCCACCTTACCACGTCCAAGAGGGCGTGCAAAACGGTGGCTTTTGGGTACAGTCCCGAATCACATGGAGGCAATGAGCGATAGGAGGGGATTCGTCTCTCCCGGTATAGGGAGTTGATGTTGCGCTGTGTTCGATTGGCTATAACCGGGAATCCCTGGCCAGGGTTGCTGAGATTTACTGGTAAGTGTTACCATTAGTTTCTCAAACTGTTATAGACCTCATATCGACATGACTTATCGAGCTATTGGGGTCTGACGTTTACCACCACTAGGCGAGATATGCGACATATCAGGCGATCAGACCGGACTGTACGGTAAGTGTTACTGGTTGGATTCACAGGAGTGTGAGCGGGCTTGCTCGTCGATCTTCTGATCGCTCAATACCCGGGTGGCCGTTACGTTTAGCAGACCGCTTGCGGCTTGTGGGTGTTTGGTATGATCATCACCTGCTGCCGGCGTATTGACGAGTCTTTAGAGTCCTACACAGAGGTTTCCTGGCTCAAGCGAAACGAAATAGGAGCGCATATGAGATATGTGCGGGACCGAGAATAATGCGTGTATGTGATACCGTATTCTATTCTCGCGATGAATGTATCGATATGGTTGTATGCGATATAACCTAGTTATCGAATCAAGGATTGATTCGGTAAGCCGATACATAGGATACTGGTCGGTTATATGTAATATGACCGGATCGTTAAATCAAGTGTTGATTTAATGATTTAATGTATAATTATATATTTGATATATTACTTTGCATTAACTAGTATTGGTTCACTTTAAATGGATTTTCTCACTTTGATGTACAAGTTGTATATGTGATATACTTTTTGTGCAAATGATTGTATCATGTTTGATGATACATGTTTACTTGGTTAAGTGCAAAGAATTAAACCATGGTTAAACTAATGATTAGGGTTTTGTTTATCCATTACTTATTTATTCATTTATTTATTTGTTTATTCTTTTTGGAAAATAATAAGCATAAAGAAAAATGGTGGCTTTCTTTGGATGCATGTTGAAGCTTCATGAAGCTTTGACTAAGTGACCATTTTGTCTTCATACCCTAACCATTCCTTCTAACCATGATTTATTCTCTACACTTGACCATGGTTGCCATATGATAAGTATTGTTTTATTTTCTTTTTGAGAAGAACTTATCATAATTCTTTTCATCATCTTCTTTTTCTTAAAAGATGAAGATAGCTTGCTTCATCAATGGCAACTTGAGTAATTGAGTGAGAAATCCAATTCTAAAGTGAAACCAACTCCTATTTCTTCATCCTCTACCTCTTGCCAAGTAGTATAAGGTGTTTTCTTCACAAGTTTCACAACTTGGTGAAGTGGGAGCTTGATCTAGTGATGCCTCGAAGTAGAACTTCGTCATCGAAGCCGACGACCAAGCCTGCCCATTTTTTCGATGAGGCCGACGCTAGAGCCCGGGATTTGATTTGGACAGCGAGGAGACTTCATTGCGGAGCTATGGAGGTGGAGAACCGGATCTACAAAGGTTGTATTTCCGTTCTTGTAGTTAAGTTGTTAACTAGTTTCTTTTGTCGCCTAAAATTCTAGTTAACGATCCGTATTAGGGTTTCTCGGCACATGTAAAATTTGAAATTGGCATGGTTGATGCCTTGTGAGACCTCATTAGTGTGCCTAGGAATCCTACAGTGGTATTACAGCCTAGCTAGAGCCTTAGGCGAAGCCTAGACGACGTTTGAAACCCGATCGAACCGAAACCCTAATTCAAAACATGCTCTCTGGACTTTTTTCAAAAACTGGGATTTTTCCAGATTAAAAATTCTTAAAAAATTCAGCAGGGAATTCTAAGAATTACGATGCAAAAATTATCTCATGATCCCTCTAATGCGCGGCGGAACCGCGGCAGAAGCCTGCCTTCTGCGGCGGTTCCGCGGCCACTTGATAGAATTTGCCTCCAAAATTTGCACAGTAATTCATGTTTTCAGCAGCTGAGTTTTCTGGGAATTTTTAATATTTATTCAACAGTTGAATATTCTGGGTTGTATTGGGGGTTCGTAGATTCGATCGGATTATCAGATTTTGTCTTTGTGGCTTTCCGGATATTTTTTTTTGAATATGTTAAAAAGTTCGACCGGATATAAATACCCAATTTTTCCCTTGCCGGAAAATTTTCAAGTGTTGGATTTTTCCGTGGTTTAATGACGTTCTAAGTAGTGCAAGTAACGCGATGGTCCCTCTAGAAGACAACAAACCTTAACTCGATTATGTGACCGTCTTGAACTGCCCTTTGAACCTTCGGGTTTGGGGCAGTACGGCGTGCCACATGTGAGGCGTTGGCTTGACCCTTCTACGGCTGGACCGTTGGTACTGAGGCACTAAGTGAATGTCTTTGAACTTATTTCATGAGTTGAGCTGTTTCGGGAAAATTTGGGTGTTCGACTGTTCGATCGGAAAGTTTAACATTTTCTATTTATCTGGAATAGGATACAACAATTAGAATTCACAAGAAGTTATGAGATAATTGTATGAATGTTATAAACATAGCACTTTAGTCTCACTTGATCGGTTGCCACGGAATTTTGATGTGATCAAAAGTCCGTCGCAATCACGTAGCGTACGCGGATACTCACCGGGTAAACTTAATAGACAGCCTTGCTCCATAGCCCCGACCAAGTGACTGTAGGAGAACCCCGTCGCCGAAAGCATCCGTTCGGGTGCTTGCGGCAGCGGTGTTCCGCCTTGGTGCACTTCGTCGACGGTATCGGGGGGTGCGGCCGCCTACTGAAGTTTGCGACGAGCATTCGATCAGGATGTCGGGAATCCTGTTGAATTGCCCGACTTGATATTGAAAAGAGTTTTCGATAATGAGACTAAAATGCGGGGTTTATAATTGTTAAGCATGTGATGTCTAAGGAATTCATTGGTTTAGGCATGCGATGTCTAAAGAGGTTGCGGATTCCAACTGTTGTAGTTTTACACTTTCTTTTCTGTGACCGTAAGTGTAATATGTGATATCGCCGGTTTCGTTGCTATAT
Organism: Agapanthus africanus; assembly: GCA_030015575.1. NCBI lineage: Eukaryota > Viridiplantae > Streptophyta > Magnoliopsida > Asparagales > Amaryllidaceae > Agapanthus > Agapanthus africanus. The sequence goes on from CM057343.1 coordinate 160,238,787, forward strand.
GTCAACAACAATTGGGATGCGCATATTTACTTACGTTGATGACATGTGATGTTATGTGTTGCTGGATATGTTATATTGGATCGTCGTGTTTGAATAGCCGGGGGTTTTTATGTGAGATGAGTGTTTTTCATTTTCATTCATGTAAAAACTTGTATGTAATATTCTTTTATTGGGGCACTTCCAGGTTGCGGAAGATGTCACCCTTTGTATATTATTTACTTTTCCGCACTAGGATAGACCCAAGGAGGGGAGCACAAGTAACCGGGTTCTGGAATCCAGTGGGAGACCAACTCGAGGAGTCGAGTCCGGGTCTCCTAACTCCAGAATTGGTAGGGTTGCTTGCCACTCTCGTAGGGGTCTAGGGGTGTGGGTTTGGCTATTTCATCGCGACCGTGGAATCCGTGTTTTATACTGGCTCGTATTGAAAACACGGACGTCCTAGTATATCCAATATTTCATATGATTCTTCTGCTGCGATATCTGTGATGTGATCATGTGATGTTCTGTGATGGATACTTTATATAGTATATATGATATATTATATAGACGTTACTTATGTTTTACACCCGCGCTAGCCCTGCCCCGCTCTGTCGTTAGTTACCTAACCTAACGGTGCACGAGGGGACATCGAGGCGAATGCGGATGGCATAAGTGTACGTCGTATTTATCTGTGATGGTTAGGTACTTAAATGATGGGACTTCATTAATATGATTAATGAAATAAAAGAAACCTAAGATGTTGTAGAATCGAATTTCAAAAATAAAATAGGTAGCTACAGTTCTTGCTTTGCACAGAGGTATATGTGATATATCCTGCACCTTATTCGATGAGGAAAGGACTGAGATCCCTTCACCGGGAGTGACTCCTTTAGCAATAACTGGCAGATGCTACACACTCGGTTTGTCTTTTGATTGCTTTTAAGAGTTTTTGCTTTGCACAGTGATATATATGATATATCCCGCACCTCATTCGACGAGGAAAGGATCGACGATCCCTTCACCGGGAGTGACTCCTTTAGCAAAACTAGAAAAGCCTCAAAAGCACTCCATTTTAAAATCATTTGATTCTACAACGATATCAAGTTCATTACGCAATAGGTTTTCAGAAAAACCTGTCGTAGCCCTCCGTCATTTCAGATAAGTAGTAGTTAGTATTCGTGCTGCGTTTGTTGGCCTTTGTCAAGGCGCAGTGTGCGGTAGCTAACTAGTGCTTATCTGCTTATGCATATGATGCAGATTGGGTTAGGGTAGTCGTGCGACCTTGTTGGCCTTTGTCAAGGGTCGTGCGGGTGGGTTTGATTCAATCAGGAAATGACGGGTTGAACTTGACTAGCATCCTATGGTTTGTTGGCCTTTGTCAAGGTCATAGGAGGTTAGGGGCAAAAATTATCGGGAATTTCAAGTGTTGAAATTTGCAATGAGATTGCATACCTTCTATGAGATAGTTGGATCCCGATACCCGCTGCGAGTAAGAGTTACTCCTGGGAGAGTTTTACACATTACAATTAGCCGATCAAGTAGGTGTCTAGAAAAGTGTTAACGAGGTTACGCCTCTGGGAAAACGAGGTTTACATTAATTAGGTTCGTGCGAAAGCACGGGGGACCTCCCTCAAAGTACCGACACTGGCCTGGCTGAAAGATTGGCGAACTTGTAGTGTGTAATTAATCCCGGCTAGTCTTTCCTTTTAGGGTTTGAAGGAAGATTTGATAAAAAGCAGTGGGAGCCATCCTGATTAGATAAAATAATAACCAATCTATTCTTGCAAGAGCATACGCTGAGTGTTTTCTTCTCTCTCTCTCCAGGTAGCGACCATATCATGCCTTAATCAAGATAATAATACGGATTATAGACCGAACCTGTTTGTTATACTGAGCTGGGGAACGTTGGTCCCGCTCCAACTTATAATTGTTATAAGACAGAGCGGGAAATTGGGGAATACCAGATTTCCCGTGCCGCCCAAACGAAGAGAGTGCTTGCTGATGCATCATCTTCGGGTGTGTTCATTACGAAGAACTGTTTCTTAGTATCCTCTACGTCCTGGGTATATGATACCAGATCAGGATCCCAGATATGTAATATGTTACATAGGGCTACAGAAAGCTAGAGAACTGAGAACGGATGATAAGTTTCATGAGACAGAAAACGGGGCAAGTGTTGCAGCCAAGTCCGTTGGTCACTGTCACCCTGTATTCCAAATACATTGATTCTGAACGAATGTTATTAGATACCGAACCTGATATACAAAATCATATCAGTCTCTTTATCAGTAAAGAAATGATAAAATTTTGTATTGTTGGATAATGTTTTGAACATTTCCTATATCAAAAGTTGATCGGTTCAGGCACGTTATCTAAAAGCATTGATGTTCTAAATCAAACTACAGTTCTTAGTATACAGAACACACACAAGAGGAAGTGTTCAGAAATGAACGAATCCTTCTTGAGGCATTGTAGACTAGGTCATATCAATGCGACCCGACTAGCTGAAGTTACATGAAGATGCATATTTAAATCAGTTTGAATCTACATCTTGTGAAACTTGCCAGTCGTGTCACAAAGATATAATGACACCAGCTCTGTTTATTGGAAACAGAGAAAGAGTTAGTGAACTCTTGGGATGATACATGTTGATATATGTAAGGTCCCCTGTCTACATATGCCAGGACTGGTTCTTTGTACTTCGTTACATTCTCTGATGATCTCTCAAGATTCAGACATATGTTCCCGTTGAAACACAAGTCAGAACCTTTTGAGGTATTCACAGAATATAAGTTAGAAGTATAGAACCAATAAGGGTATAAGTATTATGTCCTTTGATGAGATCAAGGATGAGAATAATTGGGTGCGGAATTCCTGGACTATTATAAAAGAGAATGAGATTCTCTCTCAGCATTACTCCTCCGTATACACCATAGCACGATGGTATATCGGGGCGGAGCATCTGTACCCAATTCGATATGGTGCGCTCTACGATGAGTACTACTGAGTTACCTATTTCCTTTTGGGAGTTATGCACTTGAGAAGCTGCATACCAATTGAATTGGGTTCCAATCAAATCAGTTGCCTACCATTTCATATGTGATATGATAAGGGAAGAGCCCATATCTTAAGTTGGTTAAGATTTGGGGTTGTCCGGGCTATGTCTAAAAGCAAAATCCGGACAAGCTCGAGGCAAGGTCAGTTATGTAGAACTGGAAATGTTCCAGCTATACAAACTGCAGCTGATGATTTGAAAGAACCAAAGGATTCAATAGTTACCAACGAACCTCAGCCTCTCTGCCGATCTAGTAAGGTTCCTCACCCGCCTGAGAGATACTTCGGTTACTCTATGATAGTGGGAGCGAGGATTGCATCATGAGATGATGACCCAACTAGTTTCGAACTGACCATCAGGAGTGGGACTCTGTAAGAATGGATGGATGCTTAGCGATCTGAGATGGAATCCATGTACACCAACAAAGTATGGACTTTGGTTGCTATATCTGAAGGGTTAAATCCCCATCAAGAGCAAGTATATCTTGAGAAGATTACTTGGTGTAGATGGAAAAGTTGAGACTTTCAAAGCTAGACTTGTTAAAGCTTTTCGTCATCGACCAGGCGTGGATAATGATGAAACCTTTTCAAGTGGCTATGCTTAAGTCCATCCAGATCCTACTTGCCACGGCTACATACCATGACTACGATATCTGGCGGTTGGGTGCCATGACTACTTTTCTAAATGATGTTTTAGAAGAGGACGTCTATAAGTACACAGCCAGAGGGCTTCGTAGACAGTGGGAGCAGCGGAAACGTGTACAAGATGCTTTATAGGATAAAGCAGGTATCGCGGAGTTGGAACATCTGTTTTGATGTGTTAGTCAAAGAGTTTGACATCATCAAAATGGTAGATGAACCTTGTATAAACAAAAAGGTAGTAGGGAGTATAGTGACGATCCTCGTAGAGTACGTGGATGACATACTCTTGATAGGGAAGGAGTTTCCTATGCTACGCTTGGTCAATCTCCGCTTATCACTAGGATTCTCCAGATAGGATCAAAATGATACCTTCTAAATCCTGGATTTTGGATCTATGAGATAGATCTAATTGGATGTTAGGATTCTCACTAGTTGTAGTGAGATGGTATCAACCGATCCTGGGGAGAATCACTGGAAGGGTTCCAGGGTGATAAGGACGACTGAAAGTCAGTCACAGGCATTGTCTTTACCCTCAGTAAAGGGCGGTATGTTGGAAGAGTTCCAAGCTAGATACCGTGGCATACTAGACGATTAAGGCTGGATACATCGCTACTTAACATGCTACCAAAGAGGAAGTCTGGATGTATATTGGTTCATGAGATGAACTTTGTTCCCCCCATTGTGAGACAATGGAGTTGTGGCTTATGCCAAGGAACGCCGGTCCCATCAGTGATCCAGACATATTCTAATGCAGTATCACCTGATCATGGAGATGGTTGATCTCCAGGATGATCGAGGTTAGGAGAGTAGACTCAGAGGACAACGCGGCGGATCCACTCACAAAGGCCCTTTCCCAGAGAGAGACTTTTATGGGATGGTTGAGTATGAGATACTACAACCACTGCTATCAGATGGCCCTAGTGCAAGTGGGAGATTGTTAGTTATATGTATGCCCTAGAGGCCATTGCTATGCATAGGATGTATATTGTAGTGGATGCTGGGACATATATAGGGAGGACTTTCTTGCTCGACATGATAGTATGCTATCTGGTTGCTCTTTACCCTAACGTGTACACTGATTGTCTCTCTGTTACATGTTGGTAAAGCCCTTAGGATGTGTACTTGACTACCTGGACTATGATGCGGATCATACTAGTGGGGACATGGTAGTCCATAAGTACATCCTTCAAAGTCCCTAGTCGTGGGTATATCGAGACAGGGCATCGATATACCAGAGTAGACTAGCGTATACCTTCTCGACCCATACAGATGGGCGATGGATGATTCCATATCCATTGGTGTTTGACATCAGAGATGATATACGGGTGCTCAGTGGAGACTGGGTACACTGGACGGACTCGCCGAGAACTCCCAGATGGTATTATACCTTACGTCAGATGGCAGTTCTCTGGTGACACTGGTACAGAGTAGTCTGTTGACCCGAGATCGTCATAGATTCTTGTGTGGTTCCCACTGTGCTTTGATTTCCACCTTACCACGTCCAAGAGGGCATGCAAAACGGTGGCTTTTGGGTACAGTCCCGAATCACATGGAGGCAATGAGTGATAGGAGGGGATTCGTCTCTCCCGGTATAGGGAGTTGATGTTGCGCTGTGTTCGATTGGCTATAACCGGGAATCCCTGGCCAGGGTTGCTGAGATTTACTGGTAAGTGTTATCATTAGTTTCTCAAACTGTTATAGACCTCATATCGACACGACTTATCGAGCTATTGGGGTCTGACGTTTACCACCCCTAGGCGAGATATGCGACATATCAGGCGATCAGACCGGACTGTACGGTAAGTGTTACTGGTTGGATTCACAGGAGTGTGAGCGGGCTTGCTCGTCGATCTTCTGATCGCTCAATACCCGGGTGGCCATTACGTTTAGCAGACCGCTTGCGGCTTGTGGGTGTTTGATATGATTATCACCTGCTGCCGGCGTATTGACGAGTCTTTAGAGTCCTACACAGAGGTTTCCTGGCTCAAGCGAAACGAAATAGGAGCGCATATGAGATATGTGCGGGACCGAGAATAATGCGTGTATGTGATACCGTATTCTATTCTCGCGATGAATGTATCGATATGGTTGTATGCGATATAACCTAGTTATCGAATCAAGGATTGATTCGGTAAGCCGATACATAGAATACTGGTCGGTTATATGTAATATGACCGGATCGTTAAATCAAGTGTTGATTTAATGATTTAATGTATAATTATATATTTGATATATTACTTTGCATTAACTAGTATTGGTTCACTTTAAATGGATTTTCTCACTTGGATGTACAAGTTGTATATGTGATATACTTTTTGTGCAAATGATGGTATCATGTTTGATGATACATGTTTACTTGGTTAAGTGCAAAGAATTAAACCATGGTTAAACTAATGATTAGGGTTTTGTTTATCCATTACTTATTTATTCATTTATTTATTTGTTTATTCTTTTTGGAAAATAATAAGCATAAAGAAAAATGGTGGCTTTCTTTGGATGCATGTTGAAGCTTCATGAAGCTTTGACTAAGTGACCATTTTGTCTTCATACCCTAACCATTCCTTCTAACCATGATTTATTCTCTACACTTGACCATGGTTTCCATATGATAAGTATTGTTTTATTTTCTTTTTGAGAAGAACTTATCATAATTCTTTTCATCATCTTCTTCTTCTTAAAAGATGAAGATAGCTTGCTTCATCAATGGCAACTTGAGTAATTGAGTGAGAAATCCAATTCTAAAGTGAACCCAACTCCTATTTCTTCATCCTCTACCTCTTGCCAAGTAGTATAGGGTGTTTTCTTCACAAGTTTCATAACTTGGTGAAGTGGGATCTTGATCTAGTGATGCCTCGACATAGATCATCTTCGGCATCGAAGCCGACGACCAAGCCTGCCCATTTTTCCGATGAAGTCGACGCTAGAGCCCGGGATTCGATTTGGACAGCGAGGAGACTTCATTGCGGAGCTATGGAGGTGGACAACCGAATCTACAAATGTTGTATTTTCGTTCTTGTAGTTAAGTTGTTAACTAGTTTCTTTTGTCGCCTAAAATTCTAGTTAACGATCCGTATTAGGGTTTCTCGGCACATGTAAAATTTGAAATTGGTATGGTTGATGCCTTGTGAGACCTCATTAGTGTGCCTAGGAACCCTACATGTAGCATGTCATAGTGCACTAGCCATGGAAAACTGTAGAAACACGGATTGGCTTAATCGCGATTAGTAGTGCACTAATCGGGTTTAATTTTAAACTTGCGTATAATTAATTATAATAACGCCAAATCCAATAAATATATTTTTAAATGAGTAAATCATTTTAAATCCGCAATTATTTCACGATTATTGGTATATATTTATACCATTTTACGAAAACCCCAATTTCGCAAATTGGGTAGTTTTCGCGAAATATATTATTTTAATATTAAATTCCAAAAATAATATTTTATATTTTCTGAAATGTTACAATAACCCACAAACTGGCATTACTGAAACGTGCCTTGAGTTTGTCCAGATTCTGGTTTTAAGCATCAGCCGGACAACTCTATATACCTTAACATCGTTAAGATATGAATCCAATCTATATATCCAATATAGAAACAAAGGCACTAATTTAATTGGAAACAGATTTAAAAATCATGCAGCCGTTTTCAGTGCATATCAACCAAATAGAAGAAGGCCATATAGCATTACTCATCTAGGAATACATCAACGTATGAGTTACCTGCAAGAAAAGCAAGTTCTCAAAACTATTACTTACAACAGAATACCAAACACAAATATCTACATCTTCGATCACCTTGAAGAATCCTGATACTTGCAACATATGGTTCTCTACTTTATTCTTATACTTATATCTTCTCAAAACTTGGACCTTGTATTTCAACGAAATACTGGTCTAAAACTAGAGAAGTCATGAGTAAATAGAATATAGTACGAGTACCAACCCCTTTGTCCTAACGGACATCAGACAACATACAATACTTTGTATAAGTCCACTGAGTTAAACAACTCAAACCCTGTGCGTCGAAAATTGAAAACTGTACTATTGGTTAAGAAGAATTACACCATTGTTGAATGCACCTTACCTAACCATCAACTGATATAGGTAAATGACATAGACATAATTTCAAAAAATTATATCTCACTTTATAAAATAAACATACAGATAAATTGGTGCATAACAACGGATATTCAAAACCAAAAATTTTCCGTAAAGCAAAACCCAGGTGATTTCCTCAAATATCACCAATTACAAAGAATTCTGATATATAGAGGATCTAATCACCCAATTCCCAATATCTTACTCCCACTCACCATCTGTAACGCCATACAGATGTGAGAATCAAATCAAGTAAATACATATCCTAGAGTTATAATCTAATTGGGAAAACAGTTTTCAATTAACACCGCACAGTAAAATTGAAACATGAAAATGTTTTGAAGGGGTAAGCGGGTATTCCTAGTAATGCCTCTTCCACTATCCAGATTCATGACTGTAACCGTATATTTCCTTACCCTCACTCCAATCCCTTTATATGTCTTTACTTATTACCTTCTGTACACCACAATTAGGCTAATTGATTTTCTTCCTTCCCTACCCTTTGGCACCAGCCTAAGGTTTGGAAGAAGACTATCCAATAAGCGCAATAGGTGTACTCTTCTAATACTAGGAGCTCTCGCAACCTGAGAGAAGGTAAAGGGAAAAGACAACCGAATAATCCTTATTCTATTTCTCTAGAACCAGAAACCATTCTCGAACTGGAACAAGTTCCTTCGAGTTCGTATGTAACTATACGATGGCATACCCAAGCAATATGGATCTTCGTAGTGATACGGAGTATTCCGGAGAAATGCAAAGGTGATATAGGAGTGGCAGGGTATACGCTATTTCGTTGTGAATGATAGCAGTCGCAATTTCGTTTGCCCTTTATCTAATCCCTTTATATGTCTTTACTTATTACCCTCTGTACACCACACTTAGGCTAATTGGTTTTCTTCCTTCCCTACCTTTTGACACCTGCCTATGGTTTGGAAGAACACTATCCAATAAGCATAAGTGTTTTTAAGAAGGTTCGTTTAACTTGTTTTATGAGTTTTCAAGGTCAGGCCATGGTCGCTTCCAAAGAGAGAGAGAAAATAAACATTCAGCGTGCACTCTAATCTAAATTAGATTGGTCAATCACTTTATCTAATCAAGATAGCTTCCACTGTTTTCTCGAATTCTTCCTCAAATCCTAAAAGGAGAATTAGTCGAGATCACCTAAAATCACCCGAGGAGTAACACCTACTCATCTGTCGGAATCGGGATCCAACTATCATCGCATGATAACTTGATGGAAGCCACTCAAGTCACCACACTCCAGAAGGTATGCGTATGCCTGTCAAGTTCCTGTATGTTTGAAACTCCCGATGTGGTTTTTATCCCAAGCGTCTTATGACCTTGATGGATGCCAAAAAATCATAAAGCGCAAGTCAAGTTCCACCCGTTATTGTCCTGATTAATTTAGACCCACCCGTACTCGCCCTTGACGGATACCAACAAGGCCATATGACTGTCCTTGATTAATGGATATCCATGCTACAGAAAAGGAACACATAGCTATCGCACACTATGCCTTGACGGAAGCCAACAAACATAGCACGAATACTAGGCGCTACTTTTCTGAAATGACGGAGGGTTACGGCTTGTTTTTGGCGAAAAACCTTTAACGTAATGAACTTGATATCGTTGCAGGAACCAAGTGGTTTTACAAATATATAGTGGCGCAAACTTTTGCTAAAGAGGTCACTCTCTGTGAAGGGATCTCGGCTCTTTCCTCATCGAATGAGGTGCAAGATATTCCTAACTGAATACCACGATGCAAAGCAAAAGAATCGACTATAATAAAGTTATTACACTGACGCAAACTTTTTCTCAAGAGGTCACTTCCGATGAAGGGACCTTGGCTCTTGCCTCGTTGAATGAGGTGCTGGATATTCATAACCGAATACCACTGTGCAAAGCAAAATGAAACGTCTGTAATGTAAGTTTTTATAAACTTGGTTCCAACAACATCATATATAGGTTTGTTTTCCTTGCATTAATCGGAATTAATGTAGTCCCATCAATTAATCCATATCACACCAGAAAAGAATGAAAATACAATGTACGTATATGCCATCCGCATTCGCCACGGGGTACCGTCATACACCGTTAGGTTGCTTAACTAACGGCAGAGCGGGGGCTGGACTAGCGTGATACAAAACATATACAACATCTACTAGTATATATATAAATATATATAACATTTGTCCCATATAAGCAACATCACAGAACATCAGCAAGAAACACAGAATGGTGGATAATCATAGAGCCTTGGGTTTCATTTGAGCCACAAATGAGAACCGACGTTACCTGTTGTGTGGATAGCCTGTGCAACGAAAACTTGGACCCCTACGAGCGTGGCAAGTTACTCTCCAATCCCAGAAGTGAGGCAACCCCAATCAACAAAGTGAATGGGCCACCCAGCACTTCACAGAATCCGGTAACTTGATCACCCCACCGTGGGTCAACTTGTATTCCTTACGAATGCGTCGAATAGCCCGCCAATTCTAGAGTGAAGCCCCTTCCATCTTAAAGCCATGAGATGTGGGCCTGTTGCCTTCTAGAACCCAGCTATTCGAGCACTCTACCGTGGGGTAATCCTAGTACAGAAAAAGAAAATATATGTACAAGGGTGACATCGACCTCAACTCGGTCGTTCCCCAAACAGGCAGAGACGACAGTCTACATGTCGGACGCTTGCCCCGCAATATCAAATGTACAAATGAATCTAAATTGTACAACTATCATTGCACCACTGGCTATCCGCCACGACAATCCAACCACAACCTCAGCACAACACAGAACATCAACGTGAATGTCATGTTCGCAAACCCGTCTAAAAGAACATATAGCAGTTAGACGAGTTATACCGCTTTAGTGTCATTCACGGTCACAGATAGTAATGTATGATCTGAAACATATAAACAGTGTTAAAATAGCAGCTACGAAATACTCCGTATTGCCCTAAACCATGAGATGGCATAATATGAAATCTGGGCAAAAACAATACCTGAAAACCAATATTCAAGATACCAGAACACCCAAAAAATTTTGAGTCCCAAGACTAATAAAAGACCGGCCAGGCCAGGTATTTCTTCAATCTCGCCGGCCAAATTTTGGCATTTGGGGCTTGTGTTTTAAGGGTGTTCTAGTAACAAGATGAGTAGCCGTCTGCAATTGTTTAAAAATTTTAGAAGACTCTGAAAAATCGACAGTAATTTGAATATTTTCCGTATTGTTTCGGAGTTGTTTTGGTTTCGTTACTTTAAACATCGTTTAAACTACTAGTGATGGGTTTATGGGCTGTCTCTGATACCATGTTGGGTTATGCCAGCACCCTGGCCATCTACCGTGACCATTTGCGGAACAAAAATTTTCAAAACTGGCGCTAGAACAACCCTGTAACCCGGATCTACCATAAACCTAAAGCTATCAAACTAAAGAGGAGTTTAGAATGGTTATACCGAATGATCCGAGTCCTTCAGTCTTCTACCATCTTCCAAAGCTCCTAGAGGCCACCATGATCAAGCTTGATCGTCGGTCTCCCTCCATCGAAGATGATCCACCTGAGGATTTATAGTTCGAGCTCCAACCTCATAGCCGAGGTAACTAGAGTACCTAGTTCGCTAAACTAGATAGCTTGGAGGATGTAGAGTTTAATGATGGATTAATTTATCTCCAAACACCCTAGGTTACTTAACATATGAGACTTAAAAGGTGGAGGTAGAAGAAGAAGCTTCAGGAGATGAGAGTGAAGCAACCATAGAAAATGGCTAAGTGTTGTGAACCAATAAAATGAATCAATCCCACAAAATATCTCACAACACCAATAAATCAAGCATGCCCAAATACTGAACCAAGAGTCATCCCTTGAGTCACTACAAAGCCAAAGAATACCTCATCCCTCCACCTCATTAACCATTTAAACAAAATAGTTAAAACAAAAATGAGGTGGCATCTTCTAGAAGTAATCTTGTAATGTATTACAAGAATACCCCTCATCCGTATATATATACTGGTATCCGTATTCCAAAAAATACAAATACAAAGAGACGAAAATAATGCAATAATATAATACTAGAATCCGGCTTAAACCAAAGCCCACTAGTATTATCCGTCCGAATCATGATACGTGCACAAGTGCATGTATATGATCGAACCCTGCCGCAAGACCATACGACATCTACATTGTTTCGCCCGAAGCAGGGAAACCCTCTGTGTGGGACTCTAAAGACTCATCAATATGCTGGCAGTGGGTTTAACCACACGCACGTCAACAGACTAATCTGAACACATGTCATCTGGGAACTGCTATCTGACAATAGCTATAATACCAACTAGCATGTTCCCGGCGAGTCCGTCCAGTGTACTCATAACTCAATGAGCACCTGTATACTATCTTAGGTGAACAAACTAACACCAATGGCTTGTGAGAGCTGGACACCACCCCTCGTCGGGGTCTCGATAAGTACACACAAGTCTACTCTGGTGTATCGATGCCCAGTCTCGATACTCGCACGACTAGAGACATTTAAGGATATGCTTATAGACCACCCAGCTCTCACGTATATGATCGATATCATAATACTGGTAGTCAAGTAAGAATCCTATGGGCTCTATCAACATATAATAGTGATCTGTAATACTACATAATGCATGTACATGATGATAAGACAAGCCAGATAGCATACTATCATTTTGAGTAAGACTGTTCTATCCGTATAGGTCCTCCCTCAATCATCATAATCACCTACCTGTGAATACAATAACTGCCTTGAGGGCACTATAGCCAACAATGTGCTTGTAGTTAAACCTACTACCAGTGTACTGTAGAATATTTAGAGCCTCACACAAAGAAAGTTCCCTGGTTCAGGCGAAATGATGCAGAGGCCGTTTATTGATATGTGTAGGATTCCAATTAAATAAGTATGCTAGCTACACGGAATTTAACCGGACAGTCGATAATACTAGATTAAGCCGGATTATTAAATCAAGTACTGATTTAATAATATTCCAGTATTATGTTTGAAGTATTTTTCTATCTCTTGGTGTTCATATTTTGATACGAATACGGGCATGTATATGCGGTATTGTATTCTTGTATTCATACAAAGAATACTTCTAGAAGAATGACACCTCATATTAGGATTTTCTATTTATTAGAAAATAGATATGAGGAGGAAGAGTGGGGTGGATAATGTATGATAGAGGAATGGAAATATATCTTTCTTTCTTCATTTGTAGTTACTATTGAAGTATGGTTACAATATTTTAATGGTAAAGGTTTTTGGAAAAAGAAAGATATAGCATTTTTCCTCTCATTCTCTACATGATTCTACCCTAAGTATTCTCTCTCCTTCTTCTTCCTCATCCTCTACCCTTTCTTGTCTTGAGAAATAAGAGAATTGGGAGATAGATTAATCACACAAACAATATGTACATCACTAAGCATCTTAGATAAGCAACCTAGGGTCTTTAGTTACGTCGTTGGATGAAGTTAAAGCTTGAACTACAACTCTCGGATGGATCATCTTCGACGAAGAGGATCATGGAGCAAGCTCGATCAAAGGATCATCAAGAGCCTAAGGAGAGGATATAAAGATCCGAAGAACACGAATCCAAAGGTTGTAAGCCAAACCGAGTAGATTAGTGATCTTTAGTTTGCTAGTTTTAAGCACATGGATATATTTTGGGATATAGTTGGTTGTGCTTACATTAAAATTTATTTTTTTGCATTCCGCCTCTCCACGACCATTGTAGAGTGAGCACAACCCACTAACATAGGGTAGTCTTTAGACCTGAGATCGTCATTTGTCTCGTACGAATTTCCACTGTACTTTGATTGTACTTTGATTACTACCCTACCACGGCTTAAAGGAATCGTGCAAATAGGTTTTAGTTGGGTACAGTCTCAAGCCACGAGCAGGCAGTGAGCGATCGAAAGGGATTCGTCTCTCCCGGTATAGGGAGTCGATGTCACGCTGTGTTCAGTTGGCCATCACAATAAGTCCATGTTCCATGCCCCGCTTTCCAGTATACGGGCAGATGACGCGACGAGGCCGCTATGTATTTACTCTGAAGTAAACATGCTAAGCGTATCTAAGCAATATAAGTAAATTGCACAAGAGACAGTGACAATAGATATAATTGAACAACAACTTTATTTATTAACATTCTTTTTACAATACATCTGAAAAGTAAATACATGGAATGGAAAGCAATGCCTGAACAGTGGCATAACAGAAATGGAAAATACAGAATGTAAATGTGTATAAGTAACTAGAGCTCCGGGTCGAAGGCTAGCTAATCCAAGTCCTCGAAGGTGGGCTCGATCTCCTGAAGGTCCGAATCACCTGACGACATTCCAAAGAAAAGAAAGAGAATGTCGTCAGCGAACAAATCGCTCAGTAAGTCCCGTAAATAGACAAGAATGGAATAGATAGAATAGAGAGTGTATTGTTATAATGTTGTATTTAGTGTTAACGCTGTTGTTTGTACCTTGGTACAGAAGAATTCCAGTGTATACGAGAGGAGTCCCACTATTCCGGAGACTAAGGTATACGGAGCACAAGGAACCGTTCAGCCACGGTACAGCGGTAATTGAATTAAGGTTAGGTGTATTATGGTTACAGTTTCGTGCCATTTTTAACACCTTCCGTACCAGTCTACCCTTTATAAACCCCACGATGTCTTGATTGTATTGATGTATTGTTTGAATTGTATATTGTATAGATGGATGACTTGCCGAAACCATGATCTCAGCAAATAAATGTAACTGGAGAATCATGTAGATGGATGTATATCCATGGTTCTGTTCAATTAAGATAGATTGATTAAATTGAACAGATTGAATATATAGATTCATGAATTCATGTTGAATTGTAGTTTGATACTTGAATCATATTCAAGTCAGATTGATTATATTGAGACTCAGTCGGAGTCAGACAATTTAGAAAAGAAATTGAAGTCCTGAATTATGTTTTGATGTTATCGGTAACTGCTGCACATGGACGGCAGGATTCGTGTCTTTTTCAGAGACAATTACCGTGTTGATAACACCATTTGTTTAAGTTGTCTATCTTAAATAGGAAAGCACCCATATCTCCGGCTCCCTGGGGCTTAAGAGACTGGTCCCGCTTAAACCTATGTTTACTAGGGTCCTTATTGTAATTTAGTATAACTCGAGGGGGTTTTATGTAAAAATAATTTTGTATAATTTTCAAAATACACCTTAAGTATTTTATTATCGTCTTTAGAGTTTTCATGGATGTTTCTTTTATCAATGTGACATTTCTAGTGAATAAAACCTAATTTCATAATATATGGTATTTATTTGTAATATTGAATTTGTATGGTATTTTCTTGTAAATGAGATATTTTTCTTGAATTTGGAAATGTGGAATATTATAAATAGATATTTTGATATTAATTACATATATATATTTTTATAAAAAATATAAGTTTTATTTATAATAGAAATCACATTTTCTAAAGAAAAATGTATTTTAAATCTTTCGAGATCGTATGCTCCTTGCGGAGGTCTGCATCTCACTCTACTAAGCCCGAGAATATGCGATAATCCGCACCATCCTGAATGGGTTCCCCAAATGGGTTGTAGAGGCGCAATTACAAAGATTTGTTAAATACACTTGTTGTAGAAAAAGGTTTTAATAGTTGAAGGTAGTTATATGTAAAGTCGTATTTTTCCCAAATCTATGTTCCCAAATTTCATCGTGCTATGTTATATATGTGTGTTGTGAGGAGGTAGGTCATTACCTCGTGAGTTTTCTAAGGTAATGCGGTTTAAAAAGTTCAGGTGTGTCGAAATGAAATATGAAGGTATTTTAATGTAAAAATGGAATAAAACTTGCTACGGCTAATATTTTGATGTCAAACTTGTTCTGTTGTCTTTGTTAATATTTAATGGTCATGACATAAGAGTTTGGTATTATTGTGTTTAAGAAAAATAGAACTTTTTAAGGAAAAACGAATCAGAAGTCGGGTTAATTCCGCTTCCGTCGGGTTTTAGTTTTGAATGTTTTTAGAATAGAGAAAAGAAGAAGAAGTAGGAACTTACAGGTTATTTGACTAGAAGAGAGAAGGAGGAAGAGGTGGGAGGTGCCGGTGCGTCGTTTCTTCTTCGGAATCTCCTCAGATTGCCGTCGGAAGTTAGTCAGAGCTTCACCCTTTTGCTAACTCCATTTGCACACAAAAGACTTGGGAATTTTCTTGAGAGTTTTGGCAGGGATTTGGGAGTGAGGAAAGGTGATTTGAGGGTGGTATTTATAGGAAAATTTAGGTTTTTAGGGTAGTAAAAGGGTGTATTAAAAATTTGTATTAAAATGGATTAAATGGGGGTATTTTAATTCTCTGGTTAATTGCAGAGAATTTAAACAGTGCAGGGGGAGTGGGGTAGGCCAACGGGTGCAGGGGATTAAAGAAAAAATGGGATCAGACCGAGTTGGACAGGCGGCGCCGACCGAGTCAACCATTTCGCCGGCCCGAGTCGGGCGAGTCGGGGCTCGTCTTGATGCCACGTGTCCCTGACGCTTGGTCTAGCCTCGTGGACACGTTTGTTTATTCTGTAACTTACCCTATTACGTGTAGTGTACGTGTAGACTCTTGGGTTTCTAAAAGATTAAAAGAATTTTAAATAAAAAATAATGTGTGGCTGATGGGATTTGAACTCTGGTGCTTTGGTTCAGCAGTGCAAGGTCTTACCACCTTTTTCTTGTTTTCATTTCATACACACCTCTGTGAACGTGCAATAGTCTTTATCATAGAATAAAACCTTTATATCTCCGCTAGAAATATTTTTTTATAAAAACCTGTCTTTTGTCAAGATTATTCTCACACAAAGAACCGTTAGGAATTTTAACTCGAAGAGAATACTTGCTTGACTTTTTTTAATCTGGACTTTCTAGGCTTCTTAACGAGCTTTGGGCCAATGCACCCAAACCAGTTGGCTTTAGGGCATTAGGTGTAGAGACACCCCTGCGGACTTAATTACTCAAGTTACCTAGGCCCAAAAACAAAAGACAATTTAGCGTGAAAATCATGATGATTCAATGCGAACGGAGATATAACCGGCAGTTCAATTATTTATTTTTTTTTTGATAAAAGACGTGTTTAGTGGGTTCGGTGTGTAATCATTCCAATCAAGTTCTATATGGGTTATTTTTCAGAATTAGTTCCAATTAAGGCATCAATAATATCCCTTCATATTCACTTCACTTCATAACCTATTCTTGATATTACTTATTTCAGAACAAACCTATTTGATCCTTAGAAAATCATTTATTCATTTAAAAGTTTTTAGACATAAAAGACTTGTCATCTAATTTCCAAAACTCACGACACGTGTACTGTGATATAAAGACGTATATCAGCTATAGTTAGCTTCAAAGGAGAGTTATCTTTCAGGTTTTCAAAATCTAAAAATAAGATTTAGTTATTCTTATCTTATCAAATAAAACTGTCGAAATGTTGAATCAGAGTTCTTCCACTAGCTAACTTGACAGAAAAGTTTTTATGTTTTTAGAAAATTTTCTGATTTTTATGGATTTTATGGATTTTAGTATGCAGATGCAAAAAAAATTTGTTTTTAAAGAATGGAAAAGAATATTCATAAATATATACAAAAAGGTATATACATTCCCCCAAACTTATTTGGAACAGTGTCCACTGTTCTTGGCTGGATAACCGAAGTTTAGTGGTAGGCAGAGGAAGATTATGCAGGGTAAACCGGCTCCTGTAAGACCAGGAGCTCCTCTGTTGGTTCGGCGCTAAGGTACGGTTTTAGTCGGTGTCCGTTCACTTTGAAAAATGAACCGTCCTTTGGATTCTCCAAATCCACAGCGCCATGCGGATACACATTCCGCACAAAATATGGCCCTTTCCAGCGAGACCTGAGCTTTCCTGGATGGAAGTGTAGCCGAGTGTCGTAAAGAAGTACCTGTTGACCAGGTACGAAAGTTTTGCGCAAAAGGTGTTTATCGTGAAACACCTTCGTTCGGTTCTTAACGACAACCGCGTTATCGTAAGCCTCATCCCTAAGCTCGCTCAATTCGTTCAACTGCAGCTTCCGATGGCTGCCCGCATCTCCGAGAGACAGATTCAGCTCCTTTATCGCCCAAAATGCGCGATACTCTATTTCGACAGGGAGGTGGCAAGCCTTTCCGTACATAAGCCGATAGGGAGACATGCCAAGATCGGTCTTATAAGCCGTTCGAAATGCCCAAAGGTCATCAGTGAGTTTCAACGACCAATCCTTACGATTCTTGGAAACCGTCTTCTCCAGTATCTGCTTGATTTGCCGATTTGAAACTTCGGCTTGCCCACAGGTTTGGGGGTGGTAGGGCATAGATAGCTTATGATTAATGGAATATTTCCGCATCAAGGCCTCGAAAGTCTTATTGCAGAAATGAGTTCCATTGTCGCTAATGATCGCTCGGGGGTGCCCAAACCGGGAGAAAATGTTTTCTTTAAGAAACCTAACGACAACCTTGTTGTCGTTAGTCCGGCTGGGCACAGCCTCGACCCACTTAGAGACGTAATCAACAGCGAGAAGGATGTACAAGTTCCCGAAAGAGCTGGGAAACGGCCCCATGAAATCTATCCCCCAAACGTCAAAAATCTCCACAACCAAGATTGGTTGGAGCGGCATCTCATTCCTCCGGGATATCCGACCTAAGTGTTGGCACCGGGAGCAAGTCTTGCAATAGTCATGTGCGTCTTTGAAGAGTTGTGGCCAGTAGAAACCACATTGCAAGATCTTCTCAGCTGTCTTTCTGGTGCCAAAATGCCCGCCACATGCTTGATCGTGGAAAAATGACAGCACACTCTTGAATTCATCGTCAGGGACACACCGACAAATAATCTGGTCGGGACAGTACTTGAACAAATAGGGTTCGTCCCAGTAAAAGTGTTTTACTTAGGATAAGAAGCGAAGTCTATCCTAACATGACAGCACACTTCTTTTTTTTGATAAAAGAAGCGAAGTTCACAATATCTGCAAACCAGGGTTCGCAAGATACTGTCAAGAGCTGTTCATCCGGAAAAACGTCGTTGATCGGAATTTGAAGCGAAGGCGAAGAGGGAAGGCGTGAGAGATAGTCGGCGACTACGCTTTCACATCCTCTTTTGTCCTTGATGACAAGGTCAAACTCTTGAAGAAAGAGGATCCAACGTATCAGCCGAGATTTTGCATCTTTCTTCGCAAAAAGATGGCGCAGGGCAGAATGGTCTGTGTAGACAATGACTGGAGAGCCGATGAGGTAGGGCCTCAACTTTTCTAAAGCAAATACAACAGCCAAGAATTCCTTCTCAGTTGTTGTATAATTGAGTTGGGCGTCGTTCAGGGTTCGGCTAGCATAATAGATTACGTACGGCATCTTGTTGATGTGTTGTCCAAGGACAGCACCAATGGCAAAGTCGGATGCATCGCACATAATCTCAAATGGGTGCGTCCAGTCAGGTGAAGAAAGAACGGGAGCAAAAGTGAGTGAGCTTTTTAATGACTCGAACGCAGTCACACAGCTCGAGTTGAAGTCGAATGGCGTGTCCTTGGCCAGCAAAAGAGTCAAGGGCCTAGCAATCTTGCTAAAGTCCTTAATGAACCGTCTATAGAAACCGGCATGGCCAAGGAAGGCTTGGATGTCTCGGACGCATCTGGGAGGAGGGAGATTGGAAATGACCTCAATCTTCGCTTTGTCAACCTCTATGCCATTTTGCGAGATGATATGTCCTAAGACAATACCTTCGCGCACCATGAAGTGGCACTTCTCCCAATTCAAAGTGAGGTTCTTGTCCTTACATCGGGTAAGGACAACATCGAGATGCAGCAAACACTCGTTAAAAGAATCGCCGAAGATGGAGAAATCGTCCATGAAGATCTCCAGGAATTTCTCCACCATGTCTGAGAAGATTCCCATCATACACCGCTGGAAGGTAGCGGGCGCATTGCATAACCCAAAGGGCATGCGACGATATGCAAACGTGCCGAAAGGACAAGTGAATGCGGTCTTGTCCTGGTCTTTTTCGGCGATGGGAATTTGATTATAGCCAGAGTAGCCATCAAGAAAGCAGTAGTACTCGTGTCCGGCCAATCGTTCAAGCATTTGATCAATGAAAGGTAGCGGAAAGTGGTCCTTCCGCGTTGTGGCGTTGAGTTTTCTGTAATCGATGCATACTCGCCACCCAGTTTGGGTGCGAGTAGGGATTAACTCGTTCGCCTCGTTAGTGATGACCGTTATGCCTAATTTCTTGGGGACAACGTGAATGGGGCTAACCCACTGGCTATCAGAGATAGGGTAAATGATACCACTATCTAGACATTTTACGATCTCCTTTTTCACAGCCTCCTTCATGACTGGGTTGAGATGCCTTTGTGGATCCCTGGCTGGTTTGGCATCATCCATCAGATGAATGCGATGTTCAACGATCATGGGACCAATCCCTTTGATGTCCGCCATGGACCAGCCAAAAGCTTGCCTATTGTTGTGCAAGACCGCAAGAAGGGCTTTCTCTTGCTCTGGAGCTAGAGAAGCCGAGATGATAACAGGGAGGGTCTCGTTCTCACCCAAGTAAGCGTATTTAAGGTGAGACGGCAAAGGCTTGAGTTCGAGCGTTGGAGGTGAAACGATTGAAGGCAAGATTGGTGAAAAGGTCTCGAACTCAAAGGATTCCAGCAAAGGTTCAAAACGAGTGTAAGCGACCGAGTTGGATGGTTCAGGTAACTCATCCGGAAATTCGAAGGATTCAAACTCGGGTGGTGAGTGGATAAGATCGTTCGAGAAAGTGAAACACTCATAGTCATTGTCGGGCGCAGAAACAGCAGCAGGTTCGAAGAGGAACGCACTAGTGGCGTTAAGGTTATCGTGATCAAACAGAAACTCCTCGAATTCATACTCTTCTGGGGTGATCTCCTGGATTGAGCAAACGTCTAATATATGAGCATTAGGTTCGGAGGGCTGGTTCCCCAACCTAAAATTATTGAGTTCAATTATCATGTTTCCAAAAGATAGGTTCATCGAACCATTTCGACAATTGATCACAGCATTTGAGGTTGCAAGGAATGGGCGACCGAGGATCACCGGAATTTGATTCCGGGGGTTAGCTACAGGCTGTGTATCTAAAACAATGAAGTCAATGGGGAATATGAAGTCCCCAACCTTGATTAACACATCCTCTAGCTCACCCCTAGGATGGGTGATCGATCGGTCGGCCATTTAGAGAGTACAGTGTGTGGGTTTTAGCTCTCCTACACCAAATTGCTCATATACTGAGTACGGAAGCAGGTTAGAACTGGCACCAAGATCTAATAGTGCGCGGTTGATGTTCTTATCCCCAATGATAATAGAAATCGTAGGACAGCCAAGGTCCTTCCGTTTTTGCGGTAAAGATTGGGTAAGAGCATCACTCACAGCACTAGCCAAGAAAACTTTCTTGGGTACCTGAGACTTCCTCTTTTTCGTGCACAAGTCCTTTAAGATTTTCGCGTAGGACGGGACTTGTTGGACAGCATCTAAAAAGAGAATGTTTATGTTAACCTGCTTAAACAACTCCAGAATCTTCTCCATTTATGGATTTTGTTTATTGGACCTCAACCGGTTTGGAAATGGAACGTTTTTGAAATTAGTTGAGTCCAATGCTTGTGGAGGAGATTGTGGAGCTGGAGCGGATCCCAGAACTGGTGTTTTCGTGAAGTGAGAAGTGGGTCCATTCAGAGCAGAAGAAGAAGAAGGAGAGCCTTTTGAAGAATGGAGAATAGGCTCAGAAGACGAAGAAGCAGAAGAAGAAGAAGAAGAAGAAGCGGCCGGGGTGTCATCGTCGATCCGTGTGTCAATGTTGTTGTGCAGCATCCGTCCCGATCTCAATGTAGTCACGGCACTCACATTATGGTTCTGTTGTTCAAGAGCAACATGTACATTATGTGGGTGACCGGGATTTGGGAGTGGTTGGGACGGGAGCTTCCCCTTTTCTCGCTCGCTTAAGGCCGCATTCAGTTGTGCTATCTGGGCTTCGATGGTCTTGATGCTTTGCCCATGTGCGGCAGTGTGTTGCACTAAGGACTGAATGGAAGACTAGATGTTGGCGGTGGATTGTGTCGATTGTTTAACGAACGCCTCCAGACTTCGTTCTAGCGAGGAAACCTTATCGTTGTTTGACGGAACAAAGTTGTTTTGCGGAAAAGAATTGTTGGGTGCAAAGTTGTTCGTCTGATTTTGAAAAGGTTGGGGTTGGAAGGGCTGCTGAAACTGATGTTGAGTTTGTTGTTGCGCTTGTTGTTGCGGCGGAGGGGGCCTTTGGAAATTGTTGCCTTGGAATTGATGTTGTTAGTTATATGTATGCCCTAGAGGCCATTACTATACATAAGATGTATATTGTAGTGGATGCTTGGACATATATAGGGAGTACTTTCTTACTCGACATGATAGTATGCTATCTGGATACTCTTTACCTTAACGTGTACACTGATTGTCTCTCTGTTACATGTTGGTAAAGCCTTTAGGATGTGTACTTGACTACCTGGAATATGATGCGGATCATACTAGTGGGGACATGATAGTCCATAAGTACATCCTTCAAGGTCCCTAGTCGTGGGTGTATCGAGACAGGGCATCGATATACCAGAGTAGACTAGCGTATGCCTTCTCGACCCATACAGATGGGCGATGGATGATCCCATATCCATTGGTATTTGACATCAGAGATGATATACGGGTGCTCAGTGGAGACTGGGTACACTGGACGGACTCGCCGAGAACTCTCAGATGGTATTATACCTGACGTCAGATGGCAGTTCTCTGGTGACACTGGTACAGAGTTGTCTGTTGACCCGAGATCGTCATAGAGTCTTGTGTGATTCCCACTGTGCTTTGATTTCCACCTTACCACATCCAAGAGGGCGTGCAAAATGGTGGTTTTTGGGTACAGTCCCGAATCACATGGAGGCAATGAGCGATAGGAGGGGATTCGTCTCTCCCGGTATAGGGAGTTGATGTTGCACTGTGTTTGATTAGCTATAACCGGAAATCCCTAGTCAGGGTTGCTGAGATTTACTGGTAAGTGTTACCAGTAGTTTCTCAAACTGTTATAGACCTCATATCGACACGACTTATCGAGCTATTGGGGTCTGACGTTTACCACCCCTAGGCAAGATATGCGACATATCATACGACGAGACCGGACTGTACGGTAAGTGTTACTGGTTGGATTCACAGGAGTGTTAGCGGGCTTGCTCGTTGATCTTCAGATCGCTCAATACCCGGGTGGCCGTTACGTTTAGCAGACCGCTTGCGGCTTGTTGGTGTTTGATATGATCATCACCTGCTGCCGGCGTATTGACGAGTCTTTAGAGTCCTACACAGAGGTTTCCTGGCTCAAGCGAAACGAAATAGGAGCGCATATGAGATATGTGCGGGACCGAGAATAATGCGTGTATGTGATACCGTATTCTATTCTCGCGATGAATGTATCGAATGGTTGTATGCGATATAACCTAGTTATCGAATCGAGGATTGATTCGATAAGTCGATACATTGGATATTAGTCGGTCATATATGATATGACCGGATCGTTAAATCAAGTGTTGATTTAATGATTTAATGTATAATTATATATATTTGATATATTACTTTACATTAACTAGTATTGGTTCAGTTAAGATTATTTTCTCACTTGAATGTGCACATTGTATATATGATATAGTTTTATGCATTAGTTTGTCTCATGTTTGATGATACATGCAAACTTGGGTGTGTATGCATTAAACCATGGTTTAGGTTAATGGTTAGGGTTTGTTTTTCTCATTTATTTACTTTATTCATTTTTGGCAAGAAATAAAATGGTTGCTTATTTTGTTTTACTCTTGAAGCTTCATGAAGCTTTGAAAGTCTTTGCCATTTTGTCTTTTGCCTTAACCTAACCATTTTACTAAACCCTAGTTTATTCTCTACATGAGTTACACTCACCCATGGTTGCAAAATGATAAGAATCACTTGGATTTTCTTTTGAAAATAATTCTATTTTTCTTTTCTTCTTCTTCTTCTTCTTGAGGAAGAGAAGAAAACCTTTCTTGAAAAATTCTAAGTGATGATTCCAAGTGAGAAATCAAAATCCAAAGTGAACCCACTTCCTATTTCTTCATCCTCTACCACTTGCCATGTAGTATAGGGTATTTTCTTCACAAGTTTCATGACTTGGTGAAGGTGGAGCTTGAGCTTGAGTTGCCTCGACGTAGATTATCTTCGGCATCGAAGTCATCGACCTAGCCCGCCCATTTCTCCGATGAAACAGACAATAGAGTCCGGGATTCTGATGATCGCAGCGGAGGGACGTCAACATGGAGCTAGAGAAGTGGAAGACCGGATCTACAAAGGTTGTAGCCCCTTTCACTTAGTACTAAAGCAGTTTAGTAGCTTGTAGTTTCGCCTAAACTCTAGTTAACGATCTTTGCTTAGGGTTTCTCGGCACCTAAAATTTGAATTTGGCATGTTTGATGTCTTGTGGAACCTCTTAAGTGTGCCTAGTAACCCTACAGTGGTATCAGAGCTACTAGGCATTGGATGTCGACCTATGGGGGGTTCTCACTGTGTGACAGTGTGGCGAAGCATAGGCTCTTACCCCCAGGGTGTCCCGAGACCGGAAGGTGTTCCAGCGGGTTGTAGTCCTCGCGAGGGGGCATGCGTAAAAAGTAGCGGCTGAGGGACCCGTTGGTGCCACGACGACCCTATTGGATGGGGTGGCTGCCTGACCTACAGTGGTATCAGAGCCTAGCTAGAGCCTTAGGCGAAGTGTAGATGATGTTAGAAGTCCGATCGAACCCGAAACCCTAGTTTAAAACCCTTCTCTATACATTTTTTCAAAACTGGGTTTTTTCCAAATTAAAAATATGCGCAGGGTTTTCTAGGAGTTACTGTTCAAAACGAGCCAGTAAATCGATCAAATAGCCGCGGAACCGCGGCAAGAGCTTGGCTTATGCGGCGGTTCCACGGCCGTACGGTCATTTCTTTCATTAATTTTTGCACAGTAACTCCTATCTAATAGTGCTGTATTTTCTGGGAATTTTTAAATTATACTCAAGAGTTGAGTTTTCTGGGTTGTATTGGGGACTCGGTGTTTCGATCGGGATGTTTAACTTCGTCTATGGGTTTTTCCGGATAATTTTAGAAAATGTTGAAAAGTTTGACCGGATATAAATACCCACTTTTTCCCCTGTCGGGAAATTTCCAAGTGTTGGATCTTTCCGTAGTTTAAGAACGTTCAAAGTAGTGCAAGTAACGCGATGGACCCTCTAGAAGACAATAAACCTTAACTCGATTATGTGACTGTCTTGAACTGCCCTTTGAACCTTACGGTTTGGGGCAGTACGGCGTGCCACATGTGAGGCGTTGGCTTGACCCTTCTACGGCTGGACCGTTGGTACTGTGGCACGAAATGAATGTTCTTAAACTTATTTCATGTGTTGAGCTGTTTCGGGAAAACTTGGGTGTTTGACTTTTCGATCGGAAAGTTTAACATTTTCTGTTTATCTGGAATGTAATACAATATTTGGAATCCACAAATGGTTATGAGATAACTGAATGAATGTTATAAACATAGCAGTTTAGTCTCACTTGATCGGTTTCCACGGAATTTTGATGCGATCAAAAGTCCGTCGCAATCGCGTAGCGTACGCGGATACTCGCCGGTAAACTTAATAGACAGCTACACCCCATGGCCCCGACCAAGTGACTGTAGGAGAACTCCGTCGCCGAAAGCATCCGTTCGGGTGCTCGCGGCAGCGGTGTTCCACCTTAGTGCACTTCGTCGACGGTATCGGGGGTGCGGCCGCCTACTAAAGTTTGCGAAGAGCATTCGGTCAGTATGCTGGGAATCTTGTTGAATTGCCCGACTAGATATTGAAAAGAGTTTTCGATAATGAGACTAAAATGCGGGGTTTATAATTGTCAGGTATGCGATGTCTATGGAAATCATTTGATTAGGCATGCGATGTCTAAAGAGATTGCGGATTCCAACTGTTATAGTTTTACATTTTCTTTTCTGTGACCGTAAGTGTAATATGTGATATCGCCGGGATTCGTTGCTATATGTCAACGACAATTGGGATACGCATGTTTACTTACGTTGATGACATGTGATGTTATGTGTTGCTGGATATGTTATATTGGATCGTCGTGTTTGAATAGCCGGGGTTTTTTTTTATGTAAGATGAGTGTTTTTCTTTTTCATTCATGTAAAAACTTGTATGTAATATTCTTTTATTGGGGCACTTCCAGGTTGCGGAAGATGTCACCCTTTGTATATTATTTACTTTTCCGCACTAGGATAGACCCAAGGAGGAGGGCATAAGTAACCGGGTTCTGGAGTCCAGTGGGAGACCAACTCGAGGAGTCGAGTCCGGGTCTCCTAACTCTAGAATTGGTAGGGTTGCTTGCCACTTTCGTAGGGGTCTAGGGGTGTGGGATTGGCTATTCATCGCAACCGTAGAATCCGTGTTTTATACTGGCTCGTATTGAAAACACGGACGTCCTAGTATATCCAATGTTTCATATGATTCTTCTGCTGCGATATCTGTGATGTGATCATGTGATATGTTCTGTGATAAATACTGTATATAGTATATATGATATATTATATAGACGTTACTTATGTTTTACACCCGCGCTAGCCCTGCCCCGCTCTGCCGTTAGTTACCCAACCTAACGGTGCACGACGGGACATCGAGGCGAATGCGGATGGCATAAGTGTACGTCGTATTTATCTATGATGTTTAGGTGTTTTAAATGAGGGGACTTCATTAATATGATTAATGAAAGTAAAAGAAACCTAAAGATGTTGTAGAATCGAATTTCAAAAATAAAACAGGTAGCTACAGTTCTTGCTTTGCACAGTGATATATATGATATATCCCTTACCTTATTCGATAAGGAAAGGGCCGACGATCCCTTCACCGGGAGTGACCCCTTTAGCAATAACTGGCAGATGCTACACACTCGGTTTGTCTTTTGATAGCTTCTATAGTTTCTGCTTTGCACAGTGATATATATGATATATCCCGCACCTTATTCGATGAGGAAAGGGCCGACGATCCCTTCACCGGGAGTGACTCCTTTAGCAAAACTAGAAAAGCCTCAAAAACACTCCATTTCAAAATTCATTCGATCCTACAACGATATCAAGTTCATTACGCAATAGGTTTTCAGAAAAACCTGTCGTAGCCCTCCATCATTCCAGATAAGTAGTAGTTAGTATTCGTGCTACGTTTGTTGGCCTTTGTCAAGGCGTAGTGTGCGGTAGCTGACTGGTGCTTATCTGCTTATGCATATGATGCAGATTGGGTTAGAGTAGTCGTGCGACCTTGTTGGCCTTTGTCAAGGGTCGTGCGGGTGGGTTTAATTCAATCAGGAAATGACGGGTTGAACTTGACTAGCATCCTATGGTTTGCTGGCCTTTGTCAAGATCATAGGAGGTTAGGGGCAAAATTATCGGGAATTTCAAGTGTTGAAATTTGCAATGAGATTGCATACTTTCTATGAGATAGTTGGATCCCGATACCCACTTCGAGTAAGAGTAACTCCTGGGAGAGTTTTATACATTATAATTAGCCGATCAAGTAGGTGTCTAGAAAGGTGTTAACGAGGTTACGCCTCTGGGAAAACGAGGTTTACATTAATTAGGTTCGTGCGAAAGCACGGGGGACCTCCCTCAAAGTACCGACACTGGGCTGGCTGAAAGATTGGCGAACTTGTAGTATGTAATTAATCCCGGCTAGTCTTTCCTTTTAGGGTTTGAAGGAAGATTTGATAAAAACAGTGGGAGCCATCCTGATTAGATAAAATATAACCAATCTATTCTTGCAAGAGCATATGCTGAGTGTTTTCTTCTCTCTCTCTCCAGGTAGCGACCATATCACGCCTTAATCAAGATAATAATACGGATGTTTTGACCGAACCCGCTTGTTATACTGTGCTGGGGAACGTTGGTCCCGCTCCAACTTATAATTGTTATAAGACAGAGCAGGAAATAGGGGAATACCATAATTCCTATGCCGCCCA
Source organism: Agapanthus africanus (assembly GCA_030015575.1). Lineage (NCBI taxonomy): Eukaryota > Viridiplantae > Streptophyta > Magnoliopsida > Asparagales > Amaryllidaceae > Agapanthus > Agapanthus africanus. The sequence goes on from CM057343.1 coordinate 160,266,608, forward strand.
AACGAAGAAAGTGCATATGATGCATCTCCTTCGGGTGTGTTCATTATAAAGAACTGTTTCTCTGTATCCTCTACGTCCTGGGTATTTGATACCGGATCAGGATCCCAGATATGTAATCTGTTACATAGGGCTACAGAAAGGTAGAGAACTGAGAACGGGTGATAAGTTTCATGAGACAGAAAACGGTGCAAATGTTGCAGCCAAGTCTGTTGGTCACTGCCACCCTGTATTCCAAATACATTGATTCTGAACGAATGTTATTAGATACCGAACCTGATATACAAAATCATATCAGTCTCTTTATTAGTAAAGAAACGATAAAATTTTGTATTGTTGGATAATGTTTTGAACATTTCCTATATCAAAAGCTGATCGGTTCAGGCACGTTATCTAAAAGCATTGATGTTCTAAATCAAACTACAGTTCTTAGTATACGGAACACACACAAGAGGAAGAGTTCAGAAATGAACGGATCCTTCTTGAGGTATTGTAGACTAGGTCATATCAATGCGACCCGACTAGCTAAGTTGCACATAGATGCATATTTAAATCTGTTTGAATTTACATCTTGTAAAACTTTCCAGTCATGTCACAGAGATAAGATGACCATAGCTCTGTTTACTGGAAACAGAGAAAGAGTTAGTGAACTCTTGGGATGATACATGTTGATGTATGTAGGTCCCCTGTCTACACATGCCAACACCGGTTCTTTGTACTTCATTACATTCTTTGATGATCTCTTTAGATTCAGACATATGTTCCTGTTGAAACACAAGTCCGAACCTTTTGAGATATTCACAGAATATAAGTTTGAAGTAGAGAACCAAAACGGGTATAAGTATTATGTCCTTTGATGTGATCGAGGAGGAGAATACTTGAGCACGGAAATCCTGGACTATCCTAAAGGAGAATGAGATTCTCTCTCAGCATTACTCCTCCGTATACACCATAGCACAATGGTAAATCGGGGCGGAGCAATAGCACCCTATATGATATGGTGTGCTCTATGATGAGTATTACTGGGTTACCTATTTCCTTTTAGGGTTGTGCACTTGAGAAGATGTATACCTATTGAATTAGGTTCGAATAAAATCAGTGCCTACCACTCCATATAAGATATGGTATGGGAAGAGCCTATCTCTTAAATAAGTTAAGATTTGGGATTGTCCGGCCTTTGTCAAAAGCAAAATCCGGACAAAATCGAGGCAAGGTCTGTAATGTAGAACTGGAAAGGTTCCAGCTATACAAACTACAGCAGATGATTTGGTAGAACCAAAGGATTCAATAGTAACCAACGAACCTCAGCCTCTCCGCCGATCTAGTAGGGTTTCTCACCCACCTGAGAGATACTTCTGTTTCTCTATGACAGTGGGAGCGAGGATTGCATCATGAGATGATGACCCAACTAGTTTCGAGCAGGCCATCGAGAGTAGGGACTCTGTAAGAATGGCTGGATGCTTAGCGATCTGAGATGGAATCCATGTACACCAACAAAGTATGGAATTTGGTTGCTATATTTGAAGGGTTAAATCCCCATCAGGAGCAAGTATATCTTGAGAAGATTACTTGGTGTAGATGGAAAAGTTGAGACTTTCGAAGCTAGACTTGTTAAAGTTTTTCGTCATCGACCAGGCGTGGATAATGATGAAACCTTTTCAAGTAGTTATGCTTAAGTCCATCCAGATCCTACTTGCCACGGCTACATACCATGACTACGATATCTGACGGTTGGGTGTCATGACTGATTTTCTAAATATTGATTTAGAAGAGAGCGTCTATAAGTACACAGCCAGAGGGCTTTGTAAACAGTGGGAGCAGCGGAAACGTGAGCAAGATGCTTTATAGGATAAAGCAGGCATCGCGGAGTTGGAACATCTGTTTTGATGTGGTAGTCAAAAAGTTTGACTTCATCAAAATGGTAGATGAACCTTGTATATACAAAAAGGTAGTAGAGAGTATGGTGGTGATCCTCGTAGAGTACGTGGATGTCATACTCTTGATAGGGAAGGAGTTTCCTATGCTACGCTCGGTCAATCTCCGCTTATCACAATGATTCTTCACATAGGATCAAAGTGATACCTACTAAATCCTGGGTTTTGGATCTATGAGATAGATCTAAATGGATGTTAGGATTCTCACTAGATGTAGTGAGATGGAATCAATCGATCCTGGGGAGAATCACTGGAAGTGTTCCAGGGTGATAAGGACGACTGAATGTCAGTCACAGGCATTGTCCTTACCCTCTATGGAGGGACGGTATGTTGGAAGAGTTCCAAGCTAGATACCGTGACATACTAGACGATTAAAGGCTGGATACACCGCTACTTAAGATGCTACCAAAGAGGCATTCTGGATGTATATTTGTTCATGAGATGAACTTTGTTCCTCCCATTATGTGACAATGGAGTTGTGGCTTATGCCAAGGAACGTCCATCCCATCAGTGATCTAGACATATTCTAAGGCAGTATCACCTGATCATGGAGATGGTTGATCTCCAAAGAGATCGAGGTTAGGAGAGAAGACTCAGAAGACAACACGGCGGATCCACTCACAAAGGTATTTTCCTAGAGAGGGAATTTTATAGGATGGTTGAGTATGAGATACTACAACCACTGCTATCAGATGGTCCTAGTGCAAGTGGGAGATTGTTAGTTATATGTATGCCCTAGAGACCATTACTATACATAGGATGTATATTGTAGTGGATGCTTGGACATATATAGGGAGGACTTTCTTGCTCGACATGATAGTATGCTATCTGGTTACACTTTACCTTAACGTGTACACTGATTGTCTCTCTGTTACATGTTAGTAAAGCCCTTAGGATGTGTACTTGACTACCTGGACTATGATGCGGATCATACTAGTGGGGACATGATTGTCCATAAGTACATCCTTCAAGGTCCCTAGTCGTGGGTGTATCGAGACAGGGCATCGATATACCAGAGTAGACTAGCGTATGCCTTCTCGACCCATACAGATGGGCGATGGATGATCCCATATCCATTGGTGTTTGACATCAGAGATGATATACGGGTGCTCAGTGGAGACTGGGTACATTGGACGGACTCGCCGAGAACTCCCAGATGGTATTATACCTTACGTCAGATGGCAGTTCTCTGGTGACACTGGTACAGAGTTGTCTGTTGACCCGAGATCGTCATAGAGTCTTGTGTGATTCCCACTGTGCTTTGATTTCCACCTTACCACGTCCAAGAGGGCGTGCAAAACGGTGGTTTTTGGGTACAGTCCCGAATCATATGGAGGCAATGAGCGATAGGAGGGGATTCGTCTCTCCCGGTATAGGGAGTTGATATTGCGCTGTGTTCGATTGGCTATAACCGGAAATCCCTGGACAGGGTTTCTGAGATTTACTGGTAAGTGTTACCAGTAGTTTCTCAAACTGTTATAGACCTCATATCGACACGACTTATCGAGCTATTGGGGTCTGACGTTTACCACCCCTAGGCAAGATATGCGACATATCAGACGACGAGACCGGACTGTACGGTAAGTGTTACTGGTTGGATTCACAGGAGTGTGAGCGGGCTTGCTCGTTGATCTTCTGATTGCTCAATACCCGGGTGGTCGTTACGTTTAGCAGACCGCTTGCAACTTGTGCTTGTTTGATATGATCATCACCTGCTGCCGGCGTATTGACGAGTCTTTAGAGTCCTACACAGAGGTTTCCTGGATCAAGCGAAACGAAATAGGAGCGCATATGAGATATGTGCGGGACCGAGAATAATGCGTGTATGTTATACCGTATTCTATTCTCGCGATGAATGTATCGAATGGTTGTATGCGATATAACCTAGTTATCGAATCGAGGATTGATTCGATAAGTCGATACATTGGATATTAGTCGGTCATATACGATATGACCGAATCGTTAAATCAAGTGTTGATTTAATGATTTAATGTATAATTATATATATTTGATATATTACTTTACATTAACTAGTATTGGTTCACTTAAGATTATTTTCTCACTTGAATGTGCACATTGTATATATGATATAGTTTTGTGCACTAGTTTGTCTCATGTTTGATGATACATGCAAACTTGGGTGTGTATGCATTAAACCATGGTTTAGGTTAATGGTTAGGGTTTGTTTTTCTCATTTATTTACTTTATTCATTTTTGGCAAGAAATAAAATGGTTGCTTATTTTGTTTTACTCTTGAAGCTTCATGAAGCTTTGAAAGTCTTTGCCATTTTGTCTTTTGCCTTAACCTAACCATTTTACTAAACCCTAGTTTATTCTCTACATGAGTTACACTCACCCATGGTTGCAAAATGATAAGAATCACTTGGATTTTCTTTTGAAAATAATTCTATTTTTCTTTTCTTCTTCTTCTTCTTCTTGAGGAAGAGAAGAAAACCTTTCTTGAAAAATTCTAAGTGATGATTCCAAGTGAGAAATCAAAATCCAAAATGAACCCACTTCCTATTTCTTCATCCTCTACCACTTACCATGTATTATAGGGTGTTTTCTTCACAAGTTTCATGACTTGGTGAAGGTGGAGCTTGAGCTTGAGTTGCCCCGACGTAGATCATCTTCGGCATCGAAGTCATCGACCTAGCCCGCCCATTTCTCCGATGATCGCAGCGGAGGGATGTCAACATGGAGCTAGAGAAGTGGAGGACCGGATCTACAAAGGTTGTAGCTCCTTTCACTTAGTACTAAAGCAGTTTAGTAGCTTGTAGTTTCGCCTAAACTCTAGTTAACGATCTTTGCTTAGGGTTTCTCGGCACCTAAAATTTGAATTTGGCATGGTTGATGCCTTGTGGAACCTCTTGAGTATGCCTAGTAACCCTATAGATGCTGATTCTGATTCCAGGCGAAATTGGGATGGTTCCTCTGTAACCCTTCGAAAATCGTTTAGGCAGTTTTTCGGTAATCGGCTAATTTTTCGGCTTTTTCCGTAAAAAGTCAAATTAGGTATTTTTCATTGTAGACCTAATTATACAAAATTTAGATAAGATATTACTATAATTTTGTCACTAAAATGTCACTTAAAATTTTCTAGTTAAATAAAAAAAAATTCGTAATTAATTTTTTTTTTATTATTTTAAGCTTTTAAAAATACATTAAATTAGTGATAAATACAAATTTAATTAGGTAAATTTTATAATTAGGAATCTTTATAAACTAAAATAGAGTGTTAATAAATTGTATCATAACTTTATAAGATTTTAGTGTTATGGTTGGAAATTTAATGAAAAAATGAACTAAAATGGGGTTTTTTGTAAAAAGTTTGATGTGAAAGGCATTAAACGGAAACTTAAGGGGTTTTTTGACCTAGAATCATCTACACAACACCCACACTTCCCTCTTCTTGCTGCTGGCCGACCAAAACTGCAGAAAATCCCCTCATTTCTCACTCCATTTTGCTTCATTTTGCTATCAAAATCCATTAAAAATTCACAAATTCATTCTCCAATTCAAAGAAAAACCCTAATCCACTCTCTCCTCAAGCCAAATTAGTTCAAAACTTGAAGAAAGGAGACTTCTTTGGTGGCTTGAGCATGCTAGGGTTCAACTTGTGAGGTGAAATTTCTAAACTATTTGTTAACTTGTAGTTTAAATGTGCTAAAATTGAAATTTGAAGTGTTAATTTAGTAGTGATTGTTTGTTTAGGAAATTCAAGAAAGGGATTTGATATTGAATTAAGGTTTGTAGCATGTTTGTTGGAATTAAGTTAGGGTTTGGTTATCTAATTAGTTAGAATGGTGAATTGTGCGATGTTGCGCTCGCTAGACCAATGAAATTGAGATATTTGCATCGAATCGGTATGCTTTTTGCTTACTAGATTTTTATTAAAATTAGGATGTGATCTAATTGCGTTATATTAGCGATATAATTAGCTTCATAAACGACTATAAGAGTGCATGAATGCGGGGTTTTGTATAGCCGGATTTTAGTTTTGTCGATTGCCCCGAAATAACGATTCTAGTTAAGATTTAGCGATTTTCGTGTGTTTTCCCGCGCACCGAGTGCACGTTATGTTTAATTCGAGAGCGTCGATATTTGTATATTGTGACTTGCATCGTTTTAGGATATGTAATCTTATGCTTGGTGTTGTGCAAATATAGGATCGGTCGGGGAAACATCGGACACGGCGCGTAAAGGCAAGGCGGTGGTCGGATCGGATTAGCGAGGCATTCAGGTGCGTAGATGTATTCATCTATGGGGGAATCGTCTGGATGGCGCGAGGCGCCCCCTAGTTAGGATTACCCTATTTCTTGCAAGATTTATATTGTTAGTTAGCTTACCCCTTTATTTACACTGCATACCCTTATAGTTAATAGTATGCTAGATTGCATGGTTATTCATATGCACATATGCGATAACACTTCGTAGGACACGAACACCATTACCATTGGCATCTGTTGTACGCGCACTATTCATGTGACACATACACGCCTTTGGTAATTGCCATGCCACGTGCACTATAGAACCTGTTTAACTTAATATCGCCACTTGCATTCATACATGATATATGAAATTGCATAGCATGCATATACCTCGCATTATCATCATATTTACATAGATTTCTAGCCAAAATTTACATTGATATCATAGACATTTATCATATATAACATGTGAACATTATGATTTTCTTGAGGATTTCAGTATTGCTGCGATTTCTAGATTTTTGGGGAAAACCGCAAGAATTTAACAAAAGCTTATATTTATCATTTTTAAAACAAAGTTGCGGTTTTCTCGTGATGTATGTGTCGTCCACCATGAGTTTTCATGTTTTCTGTTGGATTTCGAGACCCGATTCGAGGAGTGGATGAACCGTCTCGGGTACATGGTGGGCCCGGTATGGTACCCCGGGGCAAGAAGATCGAGTTGTAGACGATGAGCCTGGCAGGGGAAGACTACCTACCGGTGATGTCTGGCGCGGCGGATATCCGGAAGATACCGACCGTTGTCGTGAGATTTGATGATATGGGCCGATCCGGACTGACGGAGCCCGATATTTGAGACATTGATACAGCGAGATATTGAGACAGATATGATTTCATATTTGGTGTCGATGCTTGACACGGGTTTTCAGATGATTTCTTGATGATGCTTCGCTATTTTACAGATATTCATTTTCTAAAGTTAAGAATGCAGAACCCTTAGCATTTAATACACTTAAAGATTTAGTAATGACATTGCATACATGTGCATGCATACTAGAGGTATTATATCACATCTGAACATACATGCTGTGACACATTTGCGTGCATTCTTACGATTGCCTTATTAGATGTTATATTCTACTCACGAGCTGGCAACTCACCCCCGTTGTACCACAGTGTCTTGCAGGTCGGACTCATCAGTCTTGTAGCGGCGGCTATCTTATCATCAGCTCCTTTTGCTCAGACTCGCGACATCGTCCGTAGGTGGGTTACGAGCACACTTTATTTCTTTTTTCTCTATCATTGTATCTAGTATTCTCCATCTACCACTTGCTATTTGTATATGCGACCTAGTGATGAGATTGAGAGATTTGTATATATGTGGTTTCTTTTGGGTCGAGCTCACTTGAGCCGACGTTGTGTTTTCTGATATTTTGCATTTCTTTTATGCTCTTTTCTTGATATTACTTATATATTGCGTGTGGTTGTGATCCGCCTTGGGCGAAGAGCTAGCTCCCGCTTGGGGATGCTATTTTATGATTACAGGTTATATATATCTTGTTGTACCCATTTTGGGGGATAGAATTTACAGGGGAGACTCTGCCGAAATTTTCGGAAATTTTTGATGTTTTTTAAAAAAAGGGATTCTATGCAACTTAATTGATTTAAAAAAAAAACCGTTTTCATTAAAGGTTTTCCTTCACTCTCTTTTGATTTTGGTTTAGATTTTCTGGACTTTGGCTGACTTAGGTTACGGTACGGCTTTAGACGTCTCGTAATCTAAGTGCCAGTCTCGTTCCGTACTTTCGGGTCGTGACAAAGTTGGTATCAGAGCGTAGGTTTTACCTTCCTGGGTGTAGGATGACCTTGGTAGATGGAGTAGGTGACTTAAGCAGAGTGGCGTAGCGTGGGTATGATCCGCGGCATACTTACGATACGGTACTCCGCCTAAGTGACCTTAGGACATAATTGCTTGTATTTCCTTTCTTGATTCTTTGCATTCCTTGATTCAATTGCAATGATCCTATCAGTCATGTTTCTTATTCCAGCTTCGATGCCGCCATAGACTACGAGAGCTCAGCGGGCTGCCGCTAGGGATGAGATTCGGGCGGGCCCGTCTGAGGCGAGGATCGAGCGGGAGGATACACCTACCCCTCAGGGTCATACTGATCTGCCTTATCCTGACCGTATTGCCAGACTAGAGGCCGGCATGCAAGAGTTGCGACAGATGATGGAATCTTTAGTTGAGTCCAGCCGGGCACAGAGATCCGAGGACGTTCCTTCCACCGCACAGACCACGATTGTACCTGCTGCACAGATGGTCACTCCTGCTGCTACTACGGAGACTATCCCTGTTTCACTACAGGGTTCATGAGATTGAGACCTCCAGCTTTTACCGGTACAGATGCGACAGAGGACCCACAGGCATTTCTTGATAGGATGGCTTGGATTTGCCGTTCGTTGAGGTGTTCTGATGATAGATTGGTGGAGTTTGCGAGTTTTCGTCTGGAGGGTCTTGCCCAGACATGGTACGATTCAGTAGAGAGAGGCCGAGCTGCAGGTCTGCCTTCTATGACCTGGGATGAGTTTACAGCTGCATTTCTTGCCCGTTTTCTTCCAGAGAGTGTCCGAGATGCTCGAGCCCGTAGTTTTGAGTCTTTGCGCAAGACTCCTGGGATGACGGTGTCGGTGTATGATATACAGTTTACCCAGTTGTCTCGATATGCTCCGTACCTAGTAGACACAGAAGAGAAGAGAATAAAGTGGTTTGTGCGAGGGCTTGATACACAGCTATTCCTTGCCATCGGCACCCAGCACTTTGATACATACGCAGCCGCGATGGATGCAGCCTTGCTTTTGGAGGAGCGTATTTCTGAGACTCCGGTCGTTTCTGGGCCGAAGAGGATCCGTACTGATACGCCAGCTCAGCGGCAGATGGGTAGACATCGTGATAGATTATTTCCGGGAGATGGTGGAGGCAGAGGATTGAGACGAGGTCAGTTATTTGGTTCATATCTACAGACCCAGCAGTCGTCTCCAGGATGTTTTCGGTGCGGGAGTCAGTACCACCGTATCAGAGACTGTACCATGGGACGTCAGGGCGCGGCGACAGTCCCGCATGTGACCTTACCACCCTCACCACCTCCTCAGAGAGCTCTACTACCTACTCCTGATGATGCTCCACGCCAGTCAGATGCTTCTAAAGGTCGTGGGCGTGGCGGTCCGGTTCAGAGAGGACGAGGCGACAGAGGCAGAGGCAGAGGCCGAGGTAGAGGCAGAGGACAGCCAGCTATTAGTGGTGGTCAATCCCAAGTGTTCGTGTTGACTCCTCAGGATGCACAGGCATCCAATGCCGTCGTGACAGGTACTCTGCCAGTATGTTCTTTTAATGCACGGGTATTATTTGATCCAGGCTCCACACATTCCTATGTATCCACGTACTTTGCACCGAGGTTGGGCTGAAAGTCTTCTCCGTTAGATCAGCCGCTTGTCGTTATTACCCCGGTAGGCGAGTCTTTTGTTGCCCGTTTTGTGTACCGATCGTGTTCCGTTCGTATCGGGGAGAGAGATTCTTCAGTTGATTTGATTCTCCTCGATATGCTAGACTTTGACGTTCTTCTTGGTATGGACTGGCTAGCCACCTGTTATGCATCCGTGGACTGCCGTGAAAAAGCAGTCAGATTCAGTTTTCCTGGTGAGCCGGTTCTTGTTATTCAGGGAGATCGTAGCGCTACCCTTCCCAGCTTGATTTCTTCTCTGCGCGCTGGTCAGCTCTTAAGGAAAGGATGTCAGGGATTCTTAGCCTATGTTTGTGATACTAGCTCCACAGAGGTCCCGTTGGACCAGGTCCCTGTTGTGAGAGAGTTTCCTGATGTATTCCCTGACGAGCTGCCTGGTCTGCCACCAGAGCGCGAGATTGAGTTCTGTATCGATCTGATCCCCGGCACGGGGCCTATCTCTATACTGCCTTATCGGATGGCCCAGGCAGAGCTGAGAGAGCTAAAGGATCGGTTACAGGACTTGCTGGACAAAAGGCTTATCCGACCGAGTGTGTCACCTTGGGGTGCTCCCGTCCTGTTTGTTAAGAAGAAGGACGGAAGTATGCGTTTATGCATTGATTATCGTCAGCTGAACCGGGTTACTGTGCGGAACAGATATCCCCTACCCCGCATTGATGACTTATTCGATCAGCTCCAGGGTGCAGGGTTTTTCTCGAAGGTTGATTTACGGTCAGGTTATCACTAGTTGCGGGTTCGGAAGGAGGATATTCCGAAGACCGCCTTCCGTACTCGATATGGTCATTATGAGTTTTTGGTGATGTCGTTCGGGCTCACCAATGCCCCGGCAGCATTTATGGACTTGATGAACCGTATATTCAGGCCGTATCTCGATCAGTTCATTATTGTGTTCATTGACGACATCTTGGTTTATTCTCGGAGCCGGGAGGAGCATGAGCAGCATTTACGTATCACATTACAGACTTTGAGGGAGCATCAGCTGTTCGCCAAATTCTCCAAATGCGCATTCTGGCTAGACAGTGTCGACTTCTTGGGTCATGTGGTGACGAGAGACGGTATTTGTGTGGACCCGAAGAAGATCGAGGCAGTTCAGCGTTGGCCTAGACCAGTATCAGTTACAGAGGTTCGCAATTTTCTAGGTCTGGCCGGCTATTATCGACGTTTTGTCCAGGATTTCTCCCGCATTGCTGCACCGATGACCGGATTAACCCAGAAGGGGGTTCCTTTTGATTGGACCCAGGCATGTGAGGATAGTTTCCAGCAGTTGAAGACTCGGCTGACTACTGCACCAGTGTTGGCATTGCCCTCAGGATCAGGCGGGTTCGTGGTATATTGTGATGCTTCTCGAGTGGGGCTGGGCTGTGTATTAATGCAGCACGACAGAGTTATCGCATATGCTTCTCGGCAGCTGAGGAAACACGAACAGAACTACCCTACCCATGATTTAGAGATGTCTACAGTGGTATTTGCACTTAAGATCTGGAGAAATTACCTATACGGTGAGTCGTGCCAGATATTCACTGACCACAAGAGTTTGAAGTATATCTTCCAGCAGCGAGATCTGAATCTGAGACAGCGCCGTTGGATGGAGTTGGTGAAGGATTATGACTGCGAGATTCTATACCATCCGGGCAAGGCGAATGTGGTGGAAGATGCTTTGAGTAGAAGGCCCGGAGGTAGCTTATCTTGTTTGAGTGCAGTGCAGATACAGCCGACGGCGGATTGGCAAGTGTTATATGACAGCAGAGTGCAGTTCGAGTTTACTCCTACAGGGGGACAGCTGGCCCATTTCAGAGCACGCCCACAGTTACTTGACCGTATCCGCGAGGCACAGTCCAGCGATGCCCGTATATTAGAGATTATTGAGCAGATTCGGCAGGGCAGAGTTTCTGAGTTCGTGATTGATGATCAGGGGATACTTCGATTTGGGACTCGACTGTGCGTGCCAGATTCAGAGGGACTGAGGCATGATATTCTTGAGGAGGCACATAGATCAGTATACAGTGTTCACCCAGGTTCCACCAAGATGTACCATGATTTGAGAGAGGTTTACTGGTGGGATGGGATGAAGAAGGATATTACAGACTTTATGTCGAGATGCCTGACTTATCAGCAAGTCAAGGCCGAGCACCAGAGGCCAGCCGGCGAGTTACAGCCTTTGCCCATCCCTGAGTGGAAGTGGGAGCATGTCTCCATGGACTTCATTGTGGGTCTACCCAGGACCAGTCGAGGGTATGACTCTATTTGGGTGATTGTGGATCGACTGACGAAAGCGGCTCACTTTCTGCCAGTGAAGACCACTTTTGGATTTTCTCAGTACACCCAGGTTTATATTGATGAGATCGTGCGACTGCATGGTGTTCCGACTTGCATCGTGTCCGACCGGGGCACCCAGTTTACCAGCCGATTGTGGCAGAAACTTCAGGAAGTATTGGGCACCCGATTGAGTTTTAGCACAGCCTTTCATCCGCAGACTGACGGTCAGTCGGAGCGTACTATTCAGACTCTTGAGGACATGCTCAAAGCTTGTGTTTTAGATTTCGGTGGTAGCTGGGGTCGTCATTTGCCTTTGATCGAGTTTTTCTACAATAATAGCTTTCAGGAGACGATTCAGATGGCACCTTTTGAGGCTTTATATGGGAGGAGATGTCGATCGCCTGTATATTGGACAGAGCTCAGGGAGAGCGGTATTTTGGGGCCACAGATTGCACAGGAGACGACCGAGAAGATACAGCTGATTCGGGACAGGATGAGAGCGGCACAAAGCAGGCAGAAATCATATGCTGACAGGCGCCGTCGCCGACTCGAGTTCGCTGTTGGCGATCATGTTTTCCTGAAGGTCTCTCCGATGAAAGGTGTGATGAGATTTGGACGGAAAGGGAAACTGAGTCCTAGATATGTTGGTCCTTTCGAGATCCTAGAGCGTGTTGGTCCAGTTGCTTATCGGTTAGCTCTTCCGCCCAATTTCCCCGATGTTCACCCCGTATTCCATGTCTCGATGCTCCGCAAGTACCTTCATGATCCTTCCTAGGCGATTCAGCACCAGACGATCCAGCTAGAGCGTGATCTTTCTTTCACCGAGCAGCCGGTGGTCATTTTGGATCGGCAGGTGAAGAAATTGAGGTCGAAGGTTATACCGTCTGTCAAGGTCCTTTGGCGTGGCTCGAACAGCGAGGAGGTCAACTGGGAGACCGAGGTCGAGATGAGGAAGAGATATCCCCATCTTTTTGAAGGTACGCGTAGTTAAATTCTAAATTCGGGGACCGAATTTCTTTAAGGGGGGAAGATTGTAACCCTTCGAAAATCGTTTAGGCAGTTTTTCGGTAATCGGCTAATTTTTCGGCATTTTCCGTAAAAAGTCAAATTAGGTATTTTTCATTGTAGACCTAATTATACAAAATTTAGATAAGATATTACTATAATTTTGTCACTAAAATGTCACTTAAAATTTTCTAGTTAAATAAAAAAAAATCGTAATTAAATATTTTTTTTATTATTTTAAGCTTTTAAAAATACATTAAATTAGTGATAAATACAAATTTAATTAGGTAAATTTTATAATTAGGAATCTTTATAAACTAAAATAGAGTGTTAATAAATTGTATCATAACTTTATAAGATTTTAGTGTTATGATTGGAAATTTAATGAAAAAATGAACAAAAATGGGGTTTTTTGTAAAAAGTTTGATGTGAAAGGCATTAAATGGAAACTTAAGGGGTTTTTTGTAACATTTTTAAAATCGTTTCGGTGAAATTTCGAAAAATCGGTAAAATAAGGGGGTTTTCTGTAAAAAGTCAAAATACAAATATCTTTATTATAAAATTAAATATACATATTCTAATTATGTAATTGCTAGTATTTGGTGTTTATTGAGTCACTGGTGAAATTTCAAATTTTCTGAAAATTCTTCCGAAATTAATTATTTTAATATTATTTTACGCCGTCACTAATACATTTAATTAGGGAAAATTACAAATTGGAATGAGTTGAAACAAATTTTGTGCATCATAAAACAATAAATAAAATTTTATCATATGGTTTTTGAAATGAAATCGTTTGCCAAAACGGTTTAGAAAATATCGAAGAAAAATGCTTTTTTCGGTGAACTTAGTGTTAATGGTTGTTTGGGGTATAGTATTTATCATTTTCCCACACACCCACACTCACACACCCTCATTTCTACCTCTCTTTTCTGCTGAAATCAGCAGCCCTCCCCAAAATTTGTCCCCACTTCAAAGGCTAAAGAAAAGAAAAGAAAAGAAAATGAAAACAATAAAGAAATGAGAATGGGTTGACTTGGGATATGGGTCTTTGACTTAACCAATCACTTTCCTCACCTCCCTCTCTCTCCTCCCCCTCCCTAATATGGCCGAGCCTCCCTCTAGCAACAGCCCCCATTTTTTGCTTCTTCAATTCTTGTGCTAAAAACCTCACAAATTCATCAAAAAACCCACAAAAATCAAAATCTAATCACTACCCATTTCTTATTGTCTATTCTAGTATGGATCTAGGGAACAAGATTTCAATTTGGGAGACTAAGTGTGCTTGTGGGATCTTCAAATTGTTTGGGTAAATTCTAACCATTTTACTTAATTTGTTGTTAATTGCTTGTGTTTAGCTTAATTAAGTGTTAATTGGGTTTTAAATGGGTTCAATTGCATGATTAAGGAATTCAAGTTAAGGTTTTGTTTTGGAATTGGGTTGTGATAAATTGTGCATGGTTATGTGATGTAGATTATCATCTTAAGATTTGTTGAAAACTAATCTAGTTGCTAATTACAATTCGTTACTTGTAAAATGTCCAAATTAAGCTTTTTGTGCAAACTAGGGTTTCATGAAATACATTTATATGTGAGATTAAAAATATGGTTAGGGTTTTTATCACATTATTAACATTATTAAGTGTATTTTAATACTAGATTGTAGTTTGTGCATTTTTGCTATAAAATTGTTAAAATTTAGGTATTTTGTAAACTAGAATTTTAGGGTTTTTGGAATTTAATGAGATTAAATTATGGGAATTGTTTTTATGACTTATTTAAGATATTTAGTGAATATTGTGGCCGCTAGATTCGTTTATACATCGAGTTTTGTACAAAAACGGTGAATTGTGCTTGCTAGATTTTCGGAAAAATGACTTTTTAAGTGAAATTGGGGTTTTTGTGAGTTTTAACCTATTTTATATTAAAATTAGTGTTCGTGAATGTGCAAATGAGTGTATTTGGGTTTTTCTCGATGGTCTGACGTTTGTACATCGACATCGAGAGTTGGTTTGGCCGTTCTTGCATGCGTAGGCGATAGGTTTTGACCTAAGCGTGATACGCGTGCCGATTTGATTTTCGTATGCCGTTTCGATTTCGAATTTGGTTTTAATGCGATACGGTGCATTATGATATGTAGGTACCCCATGTGTACTTCGAGACGACAAGCAAGCTCATGGCGACGTTGGCACCGGCGAGCGAGGACCAGGTGAGTAGATTTATATCTACGGGGAGAAGTCGGGTGGATGGCGTATAGCACCCCCGCAGTTCGTGGTGATGTATACGAATACGTATACACACATATATATATTGATTATATTTTGTTTGAGTATATTGATGATGATATGGATATTTGGTGTTCTTGGATGATTTAGTGTCGCGAAACCCTAGAGTAGTGGTCGCACCACACATGCACACAACCACCCATACTTGCATACTTCTTCTTTTATTTGTGCTTATTCGGGAATATATAGTTATGTGTTCACATGGGTATGGGACTATGTGTTCATATACAGATTTGAGGATAGTACTTGGGATTTATGATGAGTCGATGAGATTTGATTTGAGTCCGTGAGATCGGTGATATAGCAGGGTTCGTATTTGAGATACAACATGACGTTGTAGCGGGTCCTTGACGTAGTGTTTCACACACGTGCATGCATACTTAGGCGGTATCAGTATTGTACTAGACGTAGATCAGTACCCCGATCATGATATTTGATAAAGAGGATACTAGGTGAATAGTATGATGAATGTGATATTGACCCGTACCCAGATTTGGGGTTGCCGTACGACGGAATTACGTACGAGCTATATTTTGATGATTGATCCGCACTCTTGACTTGGGATGTCTAGTTATAGATATGGTATCGGATATGATATTATTGAGGCGGGATCACCGACTAATATATATATACAGGTATGTATATGTATCGACTCAGATATTAGGCGGTTTCCTTACCTGCGTTCCAGCTTGTTAACTTTATCCTTTAGTTTAGTTTAGTTGTTAGATTAGATTCGATTCTTACCTATTTCAAAAACTAACGAATCGTGGGTATTTTAAAAGACAGCCCAAAGGATCCTACGGATATTTCAAAAGACGTATCTTTTCATAAAAACACCGTAGCCCCTATTTTCAAAACCCCATGATTCGTGTTATTTCAAAAGGCACCATTTGTAGGACTTATATTAGATTAATGCAGATTAGTTATAGTTGCGTCTAGTATTCAGCTCCCGCTCATTATTGTGGTTCGCTTCGCATCGCATGCTTATATTATGTTTCATACTCCATTATTGATATCATGCTGTTAGGACACCAGCACCATTACCGATGATGCGTATGTACCACGTACACTTACTTGCCGGCTCACACACATCTTCATCGGTAATTGCCATGTCACGTACACCTTAGAAAATATTATTGCTTGACATAGCCTGTTAGCTAATAGTTTAGACATTGTAGTTATTACCTGCTACTTCATGCATACTGTTATTCATTGTTATGCCGCATTCATGGATTCTCATGCATATATTCACTATTTTACGTGTTATTGAGGTTTTGGATTCGGATTTCCATGAGATTTTCTGGATTTGGAGGAAAACCGCAAAAACATAAATAAATCTTTTCTCTCTTTTAAAATAAAAAGTGCGGTTTTCCCATGATGTATGAGTCGTCCACCATGAGTTTGCTGATGGATTTCGAGACCCGATTCGAGGAGTGGAGGAACCGTTTCGGGTACATGGTGGGCCCGGTGCGGTACCCCGGGGCAAGAGGAATGTGTTGTTGACGTTGAGCCCGGCAGGGGAGCACTACCGACCGGTGATATTACCCGACGCGTCGGATATCTGGAGGATACCGTCGTGGTCTTGAGATGGATGGTAGGGGCCAGTCTGGATTGACGGCGCCCTAGATATTGAGATTTTGAGATATTGAGGTACAGAGATTGTGATACAGAGATATCGAGATATTTGGACACTTGTTTTGTGTCGATGCTGGACACTGTTTTATGCTGATTTCATTTATGGTACCTCACTTTTAAAATACAGAAATCTCACTGATTTATGAAAGCAGTCTTCGTCGGTACATGCATTCTGTTCCATGCATTCATACCTCATTCATATGATATATTGCTACCTGAGGCACTGACACGGGCACATGAGATCACACTCGGGTTAGATATTACCCTAGCCATTGTTATAGGCTGCATGTTATTCATATATTTGAGGATATATATTATGATCATTGACCTAGGTTGCGTTATTTATACGATTTCTGTGCGTAGATGTTTTTCTATTCACGAGTTGGCAACTCACCCCGTTGTGCCCCAGTTCTTGCAGGTTTGCCGTACAGGTTTCTTTACGGTTTTGCTGGCACTGCTCCTTTCAGGTGATTTGCTAGTAGGTGGGTTTATTGTATCATACCCATCAGTATACATTGTATATTATTATTCAGTTGTATCTAGAAGTTCCATCAACCAAACATGTATTTATTTTGAGATAGAGACCAGTGATGTTATTCCTTCGACCTTAGAGTTGCGCGTTATATTTCTGTGGTTTTCTTTTGGTTTTGAGTTTCCTTTTGAATTTTGATCCTCGCCGTTGGCGTTGTATATTATATTTCTTGTGTGGTCATGGCCGTCGATTGACGAAGAGCTAGCTCCCGCTTGGGGATGCCTTTTTATGGATTTCGTATACTATTCATGTTGTATCCCGTTTGGGGGCCAGTATTTACAAATGAGACTCTGCCGAAATTTTCGGGAAATATTTGATATTTTTTTAAACCGCATAATTTGGCTTATGCTATTAAAACTACTTGTTTTAAATTGGTTTTCCTTCACTCTACTACTTTTCTTGGTTTGGATTTCTGGGTTTTCGGCTCACTTAGATTACGTACGCCTCGAGACGTTCGTAGTTTATGTGCCGGTCATGTTCCGTACTCTCGGGTCGTGACATTTTTTGACCTAGAATCATCTACACAACACCCACACTTCCCTCTTCTTGCTGCTGGCCTACCAAAACTGCAGAAAATCCCCTCATTTCTCACTTCATTTTGCTTCATTTTGCTATCAAAATCCATTAAAAATTCACAAATTCATTCTCCAATTCAAAGCAAAACCCTAATCCACTCTCTCCTCAAGCCAAATTAGTTCAAAACTTAAAGAAAGGAGACTTCTTTGGTGGCTTGAGCATGCTAGGGTTCAACTTGTGAGGTGAAATTTCTAAACTATTTGTTAACTTGTAGTTTAAATGTGCTAAAATTGAAATTTGAAGTGTTAATTTAGTAGTAATTATTTGTTTAGGAAATTCAAGAAAGGGATTTGATATTGAATTAGGGTTTGTAGCATGGTTGTTGGAATTAAGTTAGGGTTTGGTTATCTAATTAGTTAGAATGGTGAATTGTGCGATGTTGCGCTCGCTAGACCGATGAAATTGCGATATTTGCATCGAATCGGTATGCTTTTTGCTTACTAGATTTTTATTAAAATTAGGATGTGATATAATTGCGTTATATTAGTGATATAATTAGCTTCATAAACGACTATAAGAGTGCGCGAACGCGGGGTTTTGTCTAGCCGGGTTTTAGTTTTGTCGATTGCCCCGAAATAACGATTCTAGTTAAGATTTAGCGATTTTCGTGTGTTTTCCCGCACACCGAGTGCACGTTATGTTTAATTCGAGAGCGTCGATATTTGTATATTATGACTTGCATCGTTTTAGGATATGTAATCTTATGCTTGGTGTTGTGCAAATATAGGATCGGTCGGGGAAACATCGGACACGGCGCGTAAAGGCAAGGTGGTGGTCGGATCGGATTAGCGAGGCATTCAGGTGGGTAGATGTATTCATCTATGGGGGAATCGTCTGGATGGCGCGAGGCGCCCCCTAGTTAGGATTACCCTATTTCTTGCAAGATTTATATTGTTAGTTAGCTTACCCCTTTATTTACACTGCATACCCTTATAGTTAATAGTATGCTAGATTGCATGGTTATTCATATGCACATATGCGATAACACTTCGTAGGACACGAACACCATTGCCATTGGCATCTGTTGCACGCGCACTATTCATGTGACACACACACGCCTTTGGTAATTGCCATGCCACGTGCACTATAGAACCTGTTTAACTTAATATCGCCACTTGCATTCATACATGATATATGAAATTGCATAGCATGCATATACCTCGCATTATCATCATATTTACATAGATTTCTAGCCAAAATTCACATCGTATACATTGATATCATAGACATTTATCATATATAACATGTGAACATTATGATTTTCTTGAGGATTTCAGTATTGCTGCGATTTCTGGATTTTTGGGGAAAACCGCAAGAATTTAACAAAAGCTTATATTTATCATTTTTAAAACAAAGTTGCGGTTTTCTCGTGATGTATGTGTCGTCCACCATGAGTTTTCATGTTTTCTGTTGGATTTCGAGACCCGATTCGAGGAGTGGATGAACCGTCTCGGGTACATGGTGGGCCCAGTATGGTACGCCTGGGCAAGAAGATCGAGTTGTAGACGATGAGCCTGGCAGGGGAAGACTACCTACCGGTGATGTCTAGCGCGGCGGATATCCGGAGGATACCGACCGTTGTCGTGAGATTTGATGATATGGGCCGATCCGGACTGACGGAGCCCGATATTTGAGACATTGATACAGTGAGATATTGAGACAGATATGATTTCATATTTGGTGTCGATGCTTGACACGGGTTTTCAGATGATTTCTTGATGATGCTTAGCTATTTTATAGATATTCATTTTCTAAAGTTAAGAATGCAGAACCCTTAGCATTTAAAACACTTAAAGATTTAGTAATGACATTGCATACATGTGCATGCATACTAGAGGTATTATATCACATCTGAACATACATGCTGTGACACATTTGCGTGCATTCTTACGATTGCCTTATTATATGTTATATTCTACTCACGAGCTGGCAACTCACCCCCGTTGTGCCACAGTGTCTTACAGGTCGGACTCATCAGTCTTGTAGCGGCGGCTATCTTATCATCAGCTCCTTTTGCTCAGACTCGCGACATCGCCCGTAGGTGGGTTGCGAGCACACTTTATTTCTTTTTGCTCTATCATTGTATCTAGTATTCTCCATCTACCACTTTCTATTTGTATATGCGACCTAGTGATGAGATTGAGAGATTTGTATATATGTGGTTTATTTTGGGTCGAGCTCACTTGAGCCGACGTTGTGTTTTCTGATATTTTGCATTTCTTTTATGCTCTTTTCTTGATATTACTTATATATTGCGTGTAGTTGTGATCCGCCTTGGGCGAAGAGCTAGCTCCCGCTTGGGGATGCCATTTTATGATTACAGGTTATATATATCTTGTTGTACCCATTTTGGGGGATAGAATTTACAGGGGAGACTCTGCCGAAATTTTCGGAAATTTTTGATGTTTTTTTAAAAAAGGGATTCTATGCAACTTAATTGATTTAAAAAAAACTGTTTTCATTAAAGGTTTTCCTTCACTCTCTTTTGATTTTGGTTTAGATTTTCTGGGCTTTGGCTGACTTAGGTTACGGTACGGCTTTAGACATCTCGTAATCTAAGTGACAGTCACGTTCCGTACTTTCGGGTCGTGACATCCTCCAACCGGGATTGTAGGTGGAAGAGTATGGATCATTTCTCGGTCTTTGCTGAAATGCAGCATTAACCTAATCCTGTCCTTGAGATGGTGGATTGTAAGGACACTCTTCGGTCAAGTGAGAAGGATCGGAACAACAAGCACAAATGGTACGAAGGGGAAGAACAGGGGCAGGAGCAGGAGATGAAAATTTGCTCTCTATCGCTTCAAGTTTTCTCGTTATTGCAGCCATTTCAGCTTTCATCGCAATAGAGATATCGAGTTGGTGAATTCCTACCCTAGACTGACCGGTAGAAGTGGAGGTAGAAGAAGAAGAAGTCGGTCTGGTATTCTCCCATTGTAGCGTTTGTTCCGCAAGGTCGTCGAAGAATTGCCACGCTTCCTCGTCAGATTTTGATAGGAAATGGCCCTGACAAATGGTTTCCAACAACTGTTTGGTTGCTGGGTTCAGCCCTCGTATAAGGTTTGGCAAAGTTTCCATTTCTCGATACCATGGTGAGGGCACTGAACTAGAAGGTCTTTATACCGGTCAAAGCACTTCCAGAAGGGTTTAGTAGGAAGCTGGGAGAATTGGTTGATTTCGTTACGGATCCTCGCGGTTTTATGATTAGGATAGAATTTCTTAAGAAACGCATTAACAAACTCGTCCCAACTGGTTATGGAATGGGAAGCGGTGCTATACAGCCATTTTTCAGCAAGATCGCACAAAGTGAACGGAATGACCCGTAGCCGTATAGCATCGTCCGACAGCTGGGTGGTTTTCATCATGGCACAAACGTTTTGAAATTTGTTGATGAAGATATAGGCATCTTCAGATTCAAGCCCATGAAATTTCGGGAGCATGTTAATGAAGTGGGGCTTAATTTCAAAATTATCCCCGTTGGCCGGTGGAAGGGAAAGACAGGTGGGAAGTGCAGAACGGGTGGGATAGAAGCGATCCTGGAGCGCGATTCGCTGTGGCGCTACAACAGGCGGTGGTGGTGGGTTATTCGCATCCATAGGAGGTCGAATCAATCCCGGGGGAGTTGTAGGGATGTTTGGATTAAATCCTGACATCGCGGAAGAAGAGGTTGGTGATGGTGAAGGTGAGGATGTATGAACAGAATTTGGGTCAACGTCGGAGTTGGCCGGCAAAGGTAAGGGTGAATGAGGCGTGGACGGAGTTTCGACGTCTGAGTCGATCATGTAGTCGGTAGCGACTAACGTAACACAGACTAGGCGGGCGCTAGTGTCCCGAGTCCAAGCGGACATACACTAAACGAGTTTAGTATAGTCAAAGCAGAGAAGGTGAGGGTAAGAAAACGTCAATGGAGAAATACGATGGGTGGTGGGTGAAAAATGGGATTTTGGCGACAAAGGGCAAGTTTTTATAAAAGTTTTTGATTTTTTTCCTTTTTTTTGAAAGAGCTTTACAGAAATATGTACGGACTTACGGCTTCAAGCAATCACAAACAAGATATGCACAATCACACCTAGATCTAGGGTCACCTAGGTCAGCTAGACAGCTCCTAACTGTTCCAAAGGGCTAGAAACAGGACCTCAAACCGTCTCTTCTCCGCCAATTGCGGCCAGGTAAGTGCCAGGTAAGTGGGAGGCTCCCCACTACGTAAGTAGTGGTCCTAATTAAGTAACCACTTGCCTTCGACACACTTGCCTAGACACCGCAAAGTCAGGATAGGATAAACGGCCGATGCCTGTAACTAGTCCTTTGTCCTATTGAACGCGAAGTCCTTAGGGCTGAGTCTAGTATTTTTTAATCAACAGTGGTCAATGCATATGTTTTTTGTGATTTCTGGGGTCCTGGGAAGGGTGATGAAATCCCCACCCAATCTGGATTGGTTTCAAGCCCTTAAGTCCGTATTAATAAATGCAAAGCAGTAACAAATCAACTGCAATCAATTTTTATTTTTATTTTTTTTAGCGCGGCGCAAAGAATCCTGCACAAGAGCAATTTATTGGAAGAGGGAAGAGAGTTTGCGCAAAGAATGCTGCAGAAAACACAGTTCAGTGGAGTTCAGAGGAGTGGGGGAGAGAAGAGAAAGATTTACCCAAAATTTGGGCTCCTGAAAGCTCCAACCCGCCGCGGTTCCGCGGCCTAAGCGTGCTAATGCCGCGGTTCCGCGGCTTGAAGGTGCCTTCGGTGCTTCATTTTGGTTGTGGGTGCTCACTTGGATGTCCTCTTCTTGTCTGGATTTCCTGAATTTTGATTTGCTCACTGTATCTGCTCCAGATTTTTACAGTAGACCGTTGGCTTCGTCTTGATCCGTCGCGGTGTAGCCGCGAGATGTGGGTCTAACTTCCCACGTCTTTGGCACTGAACTCGACTGTCTTTTTATCCTGCGCACTTGCACAAAAACTAATCAAAAATAACAAGATGGTTTTTTTTTACAATGTATTTTTTTTTGTTTTGTTTTTCGGTTATAATTATATTCACAAATTAACCCGAAATTACACAAAGAAATAAACTACCGTCTCCCCGGCAGTGGCGCCATTTGATTGGTAGAGTTTTTGCATGCTAAGTTTATTACCGCAATCAAGACGGTTTCGTTTGTAGCTAGCCGGTTGAGTACGGGTCGTCCGCAGGGAGATGGGAATCTTTTTCTATGTGCTTTAACGAGTTATGTCCAAATGTCCAGGTTTGTTTTGAGATTAACTATGTGCTAAAATGATATATAAAGAGAGCTTGTTAGGGTTAGGATTAGGTTAGTTTGAGTTAGGAGTCGCTCACTTCTTTCGTTGCCACTCTTAATGTCGGTGTTACGGTAATCGGCAACAACGGGGATTAGCACGACTAGGAAGGAACTTGCGAGTATAAGCTAGGCTTTCCAACGCATAAGTTCATCCTTTTGGTGCTTGTCCGTCCGTTCTTGGCTCTTAGCCTTAACCTCCGGTTAATTCAACCACAACCGGTCTCACTAAGGAATCACCGCTATCATGTAGGATAGAGTGCCGTAGGGAGCGGATTGTGGTTCAATTAACGGGAGTCCGAATCAAGATGTTGGGCAAGAAAAGAATGAGAGAGATTTCCTTCTCTCAAACTTTCCTTATCCTACCCTAACAAGTATAAAAACTACTCACCCATTATAAGGAAAAGAAAATAAAACAAAGGAGAAAGATAGAAAGAAAGAAGTTAGAAGATTACAACTAGCTATTTGCGACCTCACCTCGGCAAGGATCAAGCGTAAGCATCATGGTTGTTTAAGGATAAAGGAAAAGAGAACAAGAAAGAAACAAACAATAAATAACAACAACTAGATTAGCAAAAGAAAATTACAAGCAATTATAAAAAGAACAAGACATGCATGATAACAAAGAACTCCTTTATTCCACTCTTCACTCACAAAAGCTCACTACAAGTTTTTAATGGAGAAGAGATGAGAGGAGGAAGAACAACAACACATGTATTCTAAATTCTAAATACAAGATTATGGACCGTTGGCATTGGCAAGATCTGGACTATTTATAGGCAGGAAACTGAAAATCTAGGGCAACATTCAGAATCAAAATGGAATGACCAAACTGCCCCTCAAAAGCCTTCGTCTGATAAGCCCGTACGGCCGCGGTTCCGCGGCCTAAGCATGCTTAGGCCGTGGTTCCGCGGCCATAGTAGGGAGTTGGGCCCTCGTGTTTTGTGGTTTCTCCTGGTTTTAATTATACTTCAGTATGGTATGTGATTTTTCTCAGAAGCTCTTCATAATTTCTCCAGAATTTCAGCAAATCAAAAGGTGATTGGATGTGGATCTTTTTGTCATGATTTCCTCGAGCTCCGTGTAGATTTCTTGGATCTTGTGTTGCCATTGAGCCTTGTGCATGAAAATGACATTGATTTGCCATTTTGTCTCTTAAACTGGTGTGTGGCAACATACGGATAGAGAGCGGAGACCCGTGTTTTATCTGTGGTTGGCAGGAACCCGGATTTTGTCGTGCTTTCCCATGAATTTCACCGTTTAGATCCGAGAACCTGTATCCTGCAATTGACTAGCAAACACGGCTCAAGAGTACCTACCGATAAGAAATATGATAAAAATTGGGCGGTATAAAAATGCAAAAATCTGATATGAACACCTGTGCAACGAAAACCTGGACCCCTACGAGCGCGGCAAGTTACCCTCCAATCCCAGAAGTGAGGCAACCCCAATCAACAAAGTGAATGGGCCACCCAGCACTTCACAGAATCCGGTAACTTGATCACCCCACCGTGGGTCAACCTGTATTCCTTACGAATGCGTCGAATAGCCCGCCAATTCTAGAGTGAAGCCCCTTCCATCTTAAAGCCATGAGATGTGGGCCTGTTGTCCTCTAGAACCCAGCTATTCGAGCACTCCACCGTGGGGTAATCCTAGTATAGAAAAAGAAAATATATGTACAAGGGTGACATCGACCTCAACTCGATCGTTCCCCAAACAGGCAGAGACGACAGTCTACATGTCGGACGCTTGCCCCGCAATATCAAATGTACAAATGAATCTAAATTGTATAACTATCATTGCACCACTGGCTATCCGCCACGACAATCCAACCACAACCTCAGCACAACACAGAATATCAACGTGAATATCATGTTCGCAAACCCGTCTAAAAGAACATATAGCAGTTAGACGAGTTATACCGCTTTAGTGTCATTCACGGTCACAGATAGTAATGTATGCACTGAAACATATAAATAGCAGCTACGAAATACTTCGTATTGCCCTAAACCATGAAATGGCATAATATGAAATCTGGGCAAAAACAATACCTGAAAACCAATATTCAAGATACCAGAACACCCAAAAAATTTCGAGTCCCAAGACTAATAAAAGACCGGCCAGGCCAGGTATTTCTTCAATCTCGCCGGCCAAATTTTGGCATTTGGGTCTTGTGTTTTAAGGGTGTTCTAGTAACAAGATGAGTAGCCGTCTGCAATTGTTTAAAAATTTTATAAGACTCTGAAAAATCGACAGTAATTTGAATATTTTCCGTATTGTTTCGGAGTTGTTTTGGTTTCGTTACTTTAAACATCGTTTAAACTACTAGTGATGGGTTTATGGGCTGTCTCTGATACCATGTTGGGTTATTCCAGCACCCTGGCCATCTACCGTGACCATTTGCGGAACAAAATTTTTCAAAACTGGCGCTAGAACAACCCTGTAACCTGGATCTACCATAAACCTAAAGCTATCAAACTAAAGAGGAGTTTAGAATGGTTATACCGAATGATCCGAGTCCTTCAGTCTTCTACCATCTTCCGAAGCTCCTAGAGGCCACCATGATCAAGCTTGATCGTCGGTCTCCCTCCATTGAAGATGATCCACCTGAGGATTTATAGTTCGAGCTCCAACCTCATAGCCGAGGTAACTAGAGTACCTAGTTCGCTAAACTAGATAGCCTGGAGGATGTAGAGATTAATGATGGATTAATTTATCTCCAAACACCCTAGGCTTCTCAACACATGAGACTTGAAAGGTGGAGGTAGAAGAAGAAGCTTCAGGAGATGAGAGTGAAGCAACCATAGAAAATGGCTAAGTGTTGTGAACCAATAAAATGAATCAATACCACAAAATATCTCAAAACACCAATAAATCAAGCATGCCCAAATACTAAACCAAGAGTCACCCCTTGAGTCACTACAAAGCCAAAGAATACCTCATCCCTCCACCTCATTAACCATTTAAACAAAATAGTTAAAACAAAAATGAGGTGGCATCTTCTAGAAGTAATCTTGTAATGTATTACAAGAATACCTCTCATCCGTATATACATACTCGTATCCGTATTCCAAAAAATACAAATACAAAGAGACGAAAATAATCCAATAATATAATACTAGAATCCAGCTTAAACTAAAGCCCACTAGTATTATCCGTCCGAATCATGATACATGCACAAGTGCATGTATATGATCGAACCCTGCCGTAAGACCATACGACATCTACATTGTTTTGCCCGAAGCAGGGAAACCCTCTGTGTGGGACTCTAAAGACTCATCAATATGCTGGCAGTGGGTTTAACCACACGCACGTCAACAGACTATCTGTACACATGTCACCTGGGAACTGCTATCTGACAATAGGTATAATACCAACTAGCATGTTCCCGGCGAGTCCGTCCAGTATACTCATAACCCAATGAGCACCTGTATACTATCTTAGGTGAACAAACTAACACCAATGGCTTGTGAGATCTGGACACCACACCTCGTCGAGGTCTCGATAAGTACACACAAGTCTACTCTGGAGTATCGATGCGCAGTCTCGATACTCACACGACTAGGGACATTTAAGGATGTGCTTATAGACCACCCAGCTCTCACGTATATGATCGCCATCATAATGCTGGTAGTCAAGTAAGAATCCTATGGGCTCTATCAACATGTAATAGTGATATGTAATACTATATAATGCATGTACATGATGATAAGACAAGCCAGATAGCATACTATCATTTTGAGTAAGACTGTTCTATCCGTATAGGTCCTCCCTCAATCATCATAATCACCTACCTGTGAATACAATAACTGCCTTGAGGGCACTATAGCCAACAATGTGCTTGTAGTTAAACCTACCACCAGTGTACTGTAGAATATTTAGAGCCTCACACACAGAAAGTTCCCTGGTTCAGACGAAATGATGCAGAGGCCGTTTATTGATATGTGTAGGATTCCAATTAAATAAGTATGCTAGCTACACGGAATTTAACCGGACAGTCGATAATACTAGATTAAGACGGATTATTAAATCAGGTACTGATTTAATAATATTCCAGTATTATGTTTGAAGTATTTTTCTATCTCTTGGTGTTCATATTTTGATACGAATACGGGCATGTATATGCGGTATTGTATTCTTGTATTCATACAAAGAATACTTCTAGAAGAATGACACCTCATATTAGGATTTTCTATTTATTAGAAAATAGATATGAGGAGGAAGAGTGGGGTGGCTAATGTATGGTAGAGGAATGGAAATATATCTTTCTTTCTTCATTTGTAGTTACTATTGAAGTATGGTTACAATATTTTAATGGTAAAGGT
This sequence comes from Agapanthus africanus, assembly GCA_030015575.1. NCBI lineage: Eukaryota > Viridiplantae > Streptophyta > Magnoliopsida > Asparagales > Amaryllidaceae > Agapanthus > Agapanthus africanus. The sequence continues at coordinate 160,294,163 of CM057343.1, forward strand.
TTTTGGAAAAAGAAAGATATAACATTTTTCCTCTCATTCTCTACATGATTCTACCCTAAGTATTCTCTCTCCTTCTTCTTCCTCATCCTCTACCCTTTCATGTCTTGAGAAATAAGAGAATTAGGAGATAGATTAATCACACAAACAATATGTATATCACTAAGCATCTTAGATAAGCAACCTAGGGTCTTTAGTTACGTCGTTGGATGAAGTTAAAGCTTGAACTACAACTCTCGGATGGATCATCTTCGACGAAGAGGATCATGGAGCAAGCTCGATCAAAGGATCATCAAGAGCCTAAGGAGAGGATACAAAGATCCGAAGAACACGGATCCAAAGGTTGTAAGCCAAACCGAGTAGATTAGTGATCTTTAGTTTGCTAGTTTTAAGCACATGGATATATTTTGGGATATAGTTGGTTGTGCTTACATTAAAATTTATTTTTTTGCATTCCGCCTCGCCACGACCATTATAGAGTGAGCACAACCCACTAACATAGGGTAGTCTTTAGACCTGAGATCGTCATTTGTCTCGTATGAATTTCCACTGTACTTTGATTACTACCCTACCACGGCTTAAAAGAATCGTGCAAATAGGTTTTAGTTGGGTACAGTCTCAAGCCACAAGGAGGCAGTGAGCGATCGAAAGGGATTCGTCTCTCCCGGTATAGGGAGTCGATATCACGCTGTGTTCAGTTGGCCATCACTATAAGTCCATGTTCCATGCCACGCTTTCCAGTATACGGGCAGATGACGCGACGAGGCCGCTACGTATTTACTCTGAAGTAAACATGCTAAGTGTATCTAAGCAATGTAAGTAAAATGCACAAGAGACAGTGACAATAGATATAATTGAACAGCAACTTTATTTATTAACATTCTTTTTACAATACATCTGAAAAGTAAATACATGGAATGGAAAGCAATGCCTGAACAGTGGCATAACAGAAATGGAAAATACAGAATGTAAATGTGTACAAGTAACTAGAGCTCCGGGTCGAAGGCTAGCTAATCCAAGTCCTCGAAGGTGGGCTCGATCTCCTGAAGGTCCGAATCACCTGACGACATTCCAAAGAAAAGAAAGAGAATGTCGTCAGCGAACAAATCGCTCGGTAAGTCCCATAAATAGACAAGAATGGAATAGACAGAATAGAGAGTGTATTGTTATAATGTTGTATTTAGTGTTAACGCTGTTGTTTGTACCTTGGTACAGAAGAATTCCAGTGTATACGAGAGGAGTCCCACTATTCCGGAGACTAAGGTATATGGAGCACAAGGAACCGTTCAGCCACGGTACAGCGGTAATTGAATTAAGGTTAGGTGTATTATGGTTACAGTCTCGTGCCATTTTTAACACCTTCCATACCAGTCTACCCCTTATAAACCCCGCGATGTCTTGATTGTATTGATGTATTGTTTGAATTGTATATTGTATAGATTGATGACTTGCCGAAACCATGATATCAGTAAATAAATGTAACTGGAGAATTATGTATATGGATGTATATCCATGGTTCGGTTCAATTAAGATAGATTGATTAAATTGAACAGATTAAATATATAGATTCATGAATTCATGTTGAATTATAGTTTGATACTTGAATCATATTCAAGTCAGATTGATTATATTGAGACTCAGTCGGAGTCAGACAATTTAGAAAAGAAATTGAAGTCCTGAATTATGTTTTGGTGTTATCGGTAACTGCTGCACATGGACGGCAGGATTTGTGTCTTTTTCAGAGACAATTACCGTGTTGATAACACCGTTTGTTAAGTTGTCTATCTTAAATAGAAAAGCACCCATATCTCCGGCTCCCTGGGGCTTAAGAAACTGGTCCCGCTTAAACCTATGTTTACTAGGGTCCTTATTGTAATTTAGTATAACTCGAGGGGGTTTTATGTAAAAATAATTTTGTATAATTTTCAAAATACACCTCAAGTATTTTATTATCATCTTTAGAGTTTTCATGGATGTTTCTTTTATCAATGTGACATTTCTAGTGAATAAAACCTAATTTCATAATATATGGTATTTATTTGTAATATTGAATTTGTATGGTATTTTCTTGTAAATGAGATGTTTTTCTTGAATTTGGAAATGTGGAATATTATAAATAGATATTTTGATATTAATTACATATATATTTATTTATAAAAAATATAAGTTTTATTTATAATAGAAATCACATTTTCTAAAGAAAAATGTATTTTGAATCTTTCGAGATCGTATGCTCCTTGCGGAGGTCTGCATCTCACTCTACTAAGCCCGAGAATGTGCGATAATCAGCACCATCCCGAATGGGTTCCCCAAATGGGTTGTAGAGGCGCAATTACAAAGATTTGTTAAAATACACTTGTTGTAGAAAAATGTTTTAATAGTTGAAGGTAGTTATATATAAAGTCGTATTTTTCCCAAATCTATATTCCCAAATTTCATCGTGCTATGTTATATATGTGTGTTGTGAGGAGGTAGGTCATTACCTCGTGAGTTTTCTAAGGTAATGCGGTTTAAAAAGTTCAGGTGTGTCGAAATGAAACATGAAGGTATTTTAATGTAAAAATGGAATAAAACTTGCTACGGCTATTATTTTGATGTCAAACTTGTTCTATTGTCTTCGTTAATATTTAATGGTCATGACATAGGAGTTTGGTATTATTGTGTTTAAGAAAAATAGAACTTTTTAAGGAAAAACGAATCGGAAGTCGGGTTAATTCCGCTTCCGTCGGGTTTTAGTTTTGAATATTTTTAGAATAGAGAAAAGAAAAAGAAGTAGAAACTTACAGGTTATTTGACTAGAAGAGAGAAGGAGGAAGAGGTGGGAGGTGCCGGTGCGTCGTTTCTTCTTCGGAATCTCCTCAGATTGCCGTCGGAAGTTAGTCAGAGCTTCGCCCTTTTGCTAACTCCATTTGTACACAAAAGACTTGGGAATTTTCTTGAGAGTTTTGGTAGGGATTTGGGAGTGAGGTGGGGTGATTTGAGGGTGGTATTTATAGGAAAAATTAGGGTTTTAGGGTAGTAAAAGGGTGTATTAAAAATTTATATTAAAATGGATTAAATGGGGGTATTTAATTCTCTGGTTAATTGCAGAGAATTTAAACATTGCAGGGGAAGTGGGGTAGGCCAACGGGTGCAGGGGATTAAAGAAAAAATGGGATCAGACCGAGTTGGACCGGCGGCACCGACCGAGTCAACCATTTCGCCAGCCCGAGTCAGGCGAGTCGGGGCTCGTCTTGATGCCCCGTGTCCCTGACGCTTGGTCTAGCCTCGTGGACACGTTTGTTTATTCTGTAACTTTGTTGGAGATAGTGCCCTCAGAGTCAATTATTGGATCACAGGCACGTGATTGCAATGATTGAGGGAGGACCTATCCCGGTAGAACAGTCTTACTCGAGATGATAGTATGCTATCTGGTTTACCTTTATCATCGTGTACTGCTTTAGGTGACCTGACACGTCGCTATTACACGTTGATAGAGCCCCTAGGATTCTTGCTTGACCACCAGCAGTATGAGGGCGATCATATAAGTGGGAGCTGGGGGTCTATAAGCTTATCCTTAAAAGGTCCCTAGTCGTGGGAGTTTCGAGACTGGGCATCGATACTCCATTAGTAGACTAGTGTATACAGTCGAGACCCCGACGAGGGGCGGTGGCCGGTCTCACAAGCCACTGGTGTCAGTTGGATCACCTAAGATGTATACAGGTGCTCATTGGGTTATGAGTACACCGGACAGGACTCGCCGGGAACATGCTAGTTGGTCATATACCAGACGTCAGATGGCAGTTCCCTGGTGACATGTGTGCAGGTTAGTTCATCGACCTGGGGATCGTCATTTGTCTCGTGTGAGTTCCCACTGTACTTTGATTACTACCCTACCACGGCTCAAAGGAGTCGTGCAAACAGGTTTTAGTTGGGTACAGTCCCGAGCCACATGGAGGCAGTGAGCGTATCTTCAGGGGTTCGTCTCTCTCGGTATTGGGGGTGAGGTCGTGCTGTGTCTAGGAGAGCCATTACACAAAGTCCTTGGCCAAGGCAAGGAGATTTACTGGTAGGTATTCCAGTAGTATCTCAGGGTGTTCTGGGCTACACTCCGACACGACTTGTACCGCTTTTGGGGGTCTGACTTTTACCAACCCCCTAGGCCCGCCATGCGATACTCATAGACGAACGGACCGGACTGTACGGATATTGTCACTGACAGGCTCAGTAGGGTTGTCGGGCTAAGTTCGCTCACAGACGTCCCTTTTTAGTCAGTACCTGGTAGCCCGTTACGTATTGGCTTATACCTCTGACGTGCTAGTGGTTAAATCCACAACCAAGGTGTTGATGAGTCTTTAGAGTCCCCCACATTCAGCTACTCAGCTTTCGGGCGAAAGGTTGTAGAGGCCGTATGGAGATATGGCAAGGTCCGATCAGATACGTGCGGTATTGCACGAATCAGGATCAGACAGTCTGTACTATAGGCCGTATTGGTATATGGCAGGGTTCGATCAGATACGTGCGGTATTGCACGGATCAGGATCAAACGGATATTACTAGCCGGCTTTGGTATAAGCCGGATCCTAGTATAGTACAGTGGAGATTTTGTCTCATTGCATTTGTATTTCGGTCGAAATACAGATGCGGGTGTGTATGCACAGTATCGGGGTTTTCCTGTAATTTATTACGGGACCAGTTTTCTGGAGTTGCCAGTTTGCTTTCCGTTTCGGTCGATTTCCATTGTTCCGTTCATTGGCCGAAGTTTGGTGGAGGAGGGCTTATTTGCATTGTTGCAAATAGGCATTTGTGGAGGGGGTTCTTTGCATCTTGTTGCATCATGATGGCTTTCATGATGTGCACCATTCCTTGACCTTGACCTCTTCATGATTGCTTGACTTTTAAAGTCATCATGGTTGTTGGTGATGGTGGTGTAAGAGTGGGTGTGGGTTTTTGATGTGATTTGGTATGGGCCGGCCACTGTGCTGGATTGATGGAGTATAGTGGATTAATTTCATTTTGTAAGGAATGGAATTAATGTGTGTGTGCAGGTACTGCTTTGGGTATGCTGTGAAGGAATTTTATTTTCCTTGGGGATTAATTTATTCACACATGTTTTTAGATGAGAGTTTTTGCTTCATAATTAACATACACTCTTCACACTGTTTTTCCAGTGAGCTCATTATTTTTGAGTGGGCTGGCCGAGCCATTCCAGAGAGGATTCCTTCTTGGCTGAGCTTTTTAATTTGGCTGCTCCATTCTTTTTCCTTGCAAGTTTTCCATGGAAAATCCTTATGCAAAATTCCCTCCATCATGGCAACTATACTTAACCCCAAAATGAGACATGGATCTCTACACTACATTCTACAGCAAACCTTGGGCACGTCGAGTAGCCGGCTTCGTGCCCGAGTTGCCTCGGCATTGAGGTGGGAGCCCGTAAACAAAGTAGGCGATGTGGTGCACTTCCGGCGACGAGGAGGAGACGGGACATTCCGCAGGAGATCGGGACGATGGCGAGAAGACCAGAGGACTTGGATCGTCGGTATACATCTCTTCCCTTCTCTTTGTAGTTAGCTAGATTTAGTTTAATGGCCCGATCCGGGTTTAGTGCGCGGTGGTGCCGGTTTGCTAAGTCCGCAAAATTTAAGTTTTTCACCGTTTCCGCATTCCGGCGTCGGTTTGACAGCCGGGGCGCCGCCGTGCACTTACAGTGGTATCAGAGCCTCGCCATTAACTTAGTCTAGCTTGGTGTTGTGTGTTTTTCTGTTTCGATCGATCGAATGTTCCAAAACTACATTTTTGTTAGCATCAGTTTTCTGTTGGAAATTTTTGGTGTCGAAAAATTTTTCAGGTTGTAAAATATTGATGTACTGGAAAATCTAAGAGCTCTGTAAAAATTCGACGAAGTAACTCCACAGTGGGAGCGCGGAACCGCCGCGAAACCCCCCTTTCCGCCGCCCTTCCGCCGCACACTGTGGAGATCACTTCACCAATTTTTTACAGAGGCCTTCTGGGCTTAAAATATGGGTTTTGGAATATTAAATTTGGGCCCAGGTTTTCTGTGAGTACTACAGTTTTGATTGGGGGCCCACTTGTTAATTTTTGATCGATCGGATATTTTAAACACATTTTTCACAGTATTTACATTATATCTGCGACCGTGAATGTCACTTGATCGGTAAATCCGGTCTAACTACTATAGCCCGGTTAGACGGATTTGCGAACGTGACTTTCACGTTGATGTTTTGTTTTTGCTGTGATGTTGCGGATCGGTCGTGGGGATAGCCTGGATGCAATGCTAGTACAGTTTTGTTGTATTATGTACATTTGATATTGCGGGGCGAGCGTCCGACATGTGGACTGCCGTCACTGCCTGTTTGTATTATTATTTTGGGGCACGACCTGGTTGCGGTCGATGTACCCGGTGTATGTATATTTTACTTTCTGTACTAGGATTGCCCCGTGGAGGGGTGCACGGATAGCCGGGTTCTAGAGGGCAACAAGCCCGCATCTCATGGCATTGAGACGGAGGGGGCTTCACTCTGGGATTGGCGAGCTATTCGCCGCACTCGTAGGGGGTACAGGTTGACCCAGGAGGGGTGCCCAAGTTACCGGATTCCGTGAAGTGCTGGGTGGTCCATTCACGGCGCTGAAGGGGGCTGCCTCGCTTCAGGTTTTGGCGGGTAACTTGCCGCGCCCGTAGGGGTCTAGGATTTCATTGCACAGGCGATCCACACGACCAGGGAAACGTCGGGTTTCAGCGGCTCTGTGAATCCTGGGGATCCCAGATATCTGTATTGTTTCTGTGATGCTGTTCATTCTCTGTGATGTTGCATTTTATTCACGCCTTGAGCGAATATAATATATTGGTATATATATTAGTAGATGTTGTATATGTTTTGCATCCGCGCTAGTCCAGTCCCCGCTCTGTCGTTAGTTAGCTAACCTAACGGGTAATGACGGGACCCAGTGGCGAATGCGGATGGCATATACGTACATCAGTATATTTTCGTTCTTTTTGGTGTGATCAATTGGTGGGACTGCATTGATTCGGATCAATGCAAGTTAAAAACAAACCTAATCTGATGTTGTTGGAACACTTTTCAAAAAGCTGTTATTGCAAGGACGTTCACTTTTGTTTTGCATCGTGGTATTCAGTTGGAATATCCTGCTCCTCAGTCGACGAGGCAAGGGCCGAGATCCCTTCACCGGGAGTGACCCCTTGGACAGAAGTTTGCGTCAGGGCATTAACTTCACTATAGCCGATTACTTTTGCTTTGCATCGCGGTATTCATTTGGAATATCCTGCACCCCATTCTACGGGGAAAGAGCCGAGATCTCTTCACCGGGAGTGACCTCTTTAGCAACGGTTTTCGTCACTATATTTTTAAAAGCTATCCGTTCCTTCGACGATATCAAGTTCATTACGTTAAAGGTTTTCGCCAGAAACCATTCGTAGCCCTCCGTCGTTTCATATGGGTAGTCAATAGTATTCAAGCTGTGTATGTTGGCCAAAGTCAAGGCACAGTGTTTGGTAGCTGTTGGTTATTCATATGCAGCATAGATAGATGCGTTGGTTTGGGACAGTCGTACTGCCATTTTGGCCAAAGTCAAGGGTATGTACGGGTGGATTCAAATTAACCTGGAGAATGACGGGTAGAACTTGACATGTGACTTATGACATGTTGGCCAAAGTCAAGGTCATAAGAGCATGGGGCAAAAATCACATCGGGAGTTTCAAAAGAACTGAAACTTGCCAGATATGCGCATACCTTCTTGAGTGTGATACCGTGAGCGGATTCCGTCACGTTATCATGCGATGATAGTTGGATCCCGATTCCCACTGATGAGTTAGTTTACTCCTCGGGTGACCCCGACTAATTCTTCTTTCAGGTTTGGAGGAGAATTTGAGGTACAGTGGGAGGTTTCCAGATTAGATAAATTGGTGACCATTCTGATCTAGGTTAGAGTGCACGCTGAGTGTTTCTTTTCTCTCTCTCTTCGGCTGCGACCATTGACCCGACCCTAAGACTTTGACTCAGTGACCAAGTTGACCGAACCTTCTTTAACACCGGCTTTTGGATTGTCAGAGTTGCAAACCTCATTGCCACTCCTACTTTTACCCTTCTCTCCAGGACACCCCGTTTTACTACGAATGTCCACTTCCATTGGACAAAACCATCGTATGGTTAGATACGAACTCGAAAGAATTTATTCGAGGATGGTTTCCGGTTCTGGAGAAAACGGATAGGATTATTCAGTTGTCTTTTCCTTTTACCCTCTCTCAGGTTACGAGTACTCCTTGGTTTAGGGGTAGTACACCTATTACGCAAATTGGATTGTCTTCTTCCAAACCTTAGGCTGGTGCCGACCGGTAGGGAATGAAGAAAACTAATTAGCATAACGATGGTGTGCAGAAGGTATTAAGTTCAGACAAAGCAAGGGATTAGTAAGAGGGCAAAGTAAATTGCAACAGATTTTCACGACCAAACCAAATATTTCGTTACCACTCCCACATCACCTTTGTATTTCTCCAGGACACTCCGTATCACTACGAAGATCCACAGTTTATTTGGATACTCCATCGTATGGTTATATACGAACTCGAATGGAACTTGTTCCAGTTCGGGGATGGATTCTGGTTCAGGAGAAATAGGAATAAGGTTTATTCGGTTGTCTTTTATCTTCACCCTCTCTCATTGCGAGTGTTCCTAGGATTGGGACAGTACACCCATTATGCTTATTGGATAGTCTTCTTCCAAACCATAGGCTGGTGCCGAACGGTAGGGAAGGAAGAAAACCATTTGGCCTAAAAGGGTGTGCAGAAGGTAAAGACTAAAGACATATAAAGGGATTTGGAGAGGTGGCAAAGAATTACACGGTTATAGTTGTGAATCTGGATAATGGAAGAGGCATTACTAAGAATACCAGGACACCCCATCGGAACATTTCAATGTTTCAGTTTCACTGTGTAATGTTAAAGGAAAACTGATTTCCCGATTAGATACTTACTCCAGGGTATGTATTTACCAGGTACGATTCTCACATCTGTATGGTTTTACAGATGATGAGTGGGAGTAAGTTATTGCGAATTGGGTGATTATCCTCATTATATCGGGATTCGTTGAAATCGGTGATATTTGAGGAAATCACCTGGGCTATTTGCCGGTCGGCAAATATTTGGTTTTGAATATCCGCTGTTATGCACCAATTTCAAATTGATATATCTGTACGTCTATTTTCATAGAGTGAGATATACCTTTCTGAAATTATGTCTACGACATTTACCTATATCAGTGGATGGTTAGGTAAGGAGCATTAAACAGCGGTGTAATTCTTCTTAACCATAAGTACAGTTTTCAACCTACGACACACCGTGAATGAGTTATCAGACTCAAGGGACTTATACAGAGTATTGTATGTTGTCCAGGGTCCATCAGGACAGAGGGGTTGGTCCTCATACTACATTCAGTTTACTTATGACTTCTCTAGTTTTTAGACAGGTGTTTCGTGGAAACACAGGGTCCGAATTTGGAGAAGTTATTGGTATTTGAATAGAGTGGAGAACCAGGTGTAGCAAGTATCGGGATTCTTCAAAGTGATCGAAGATGTAGATACTTGTGTATGGTATTCAGTTGATAGTAATGATAAAGAGATCTTGCTTCTCTTTCAGGTTACTCATAATTGGAAGTATTCCTAAGTTGAGTAACGCTGATCGGCCTCCTTCCATTTAGTTGACATGCGCTGGGAACAGCTGCATGATTTGAATCTGGTTCAATTAAATCAGTGCCTCTGTTTCTATATTGGATATAGAACAGTTCATATCTTAACGATGTTAAGGTACGGGGAGTTGTCCGGATTATGCTTAAAACCAGACTCTGGATAACTCAAGGCACGTTTCTGTAATGGCTGTTTGTGGGTTGACCCAGGCTATGACGCGGGTTGACTTTCTACCATCTGGATGAACAATAGCAATATTGTTCTAGACTCGCCACAGTTTTATTAAAAATGGATTTTTCCAGAAAACAGTAGTGGGAGTATGGTAGAACTGGAAGTAATTCCAGAACCACAAACGATTACTGAAGATTTGATAAGGAACCTAAAGATTCAATCTGGATTGACATTCCATTGGCCACTCCGCAGATAAGGTGGGTAACTTCAGGCACTCGAGAGGTACTACGGTAGCCTCAAGGACGGTGACAGGGAAGTTCTTGTTTACCCACAATTGCCATTGCTGTTGTTCCAGGTTACGAGACCCGGCGGGAGGATGAGTATAGCGTCGTTCTAAACCAGTTTTAGAAGTGTACGTCTATATGACTCTGCCAGAGGGTTGTCGTAGTCAGTGGGAGCAGCGGAAGCATTGGTGGACAGGTTGCTTATGTCTATTTATAGACTAGAGCAGATGTAGCGGAGATAGATCATCTGTTTCTGACGTGACAGTCATGGGTTTGACTTCATCAGAATAGGATGGATCTGTTGAGAAGGTAGTAGGGTGTGATATCCTGGTATTTGGATGATATACACAGAGTAGGTAAAGAAACTCCTACACTACGATCGGTTATACTTTGGTCGTCACACAGTTGTTTCTCCACAAAGGAAATGGATTTTATATCAGACATACTGGTTACTAGATCTATGTTCTTAGATCTAGATTTGGGTGGTTTCCCAATCAGGGTACTTGACAGCATTCTAAGAGTATTTAGGATGGGCGACTCCTGGCACGGTAGTGTACCTGCAGGTAATGGAGTCACCCTCTCCAAAGGTGTCTTACAGACTAAAGGGGAGAGGGACGGGCATGATTGGCAGATCACTTGCTCAGGCAATTGAGTCAATCGTGAGATGTCAAGTACCACACCAGATGTTGTTCTTGCACTAGATGCAATAAGTTGACATTAATCCAATCCTGGAGAAACAGTCGGAAGCAGTTTTAGAACATAAGTCGATGTTCTAGGGATATGATAACGACAGCCTCATTCAGGAGACAGTTATCATTCCAGGCTTCCAAGGTGACATGGACGACAAGGAGGTTGTCAGAGTTATAGTTTTTCCTTCTGATGAGGGGCAGTATTTTGGACTGGTGGTCCAAGGCAATACTGAGGGTGGCATGGCGCGCAGGATACTGATTAAGTTCAGTTGACGATACAGTCTAAGAAGTTTGGATTTGGAGTTCATTTATGAGCTAGGTCCCATCAGACATCCAGACACATTCTAAGACAGGTATTGCTCATTTCGGGAGATGGGTTTCTCCGCGAACTTGAGATATAGAGAGACATAGAAAGAAACAACTAAGCGGATCCACTCGCTGAGGCTATTCCTCGAACGCAAGAGTTTCGCAAACAGGATTTGTGAGACTGACTAGTAGAGGAGTTGGGTGTTCGGTATCACACGGGCTGTGAGTATGCGACATCGCAATAATTAGCCTTGAGTGCAAGTGGGAGATTGTTAGAGATAGTGCCCTCAGAGTCAATTATTGGATCACAGGCACGTGATTGCAATGATTGAGGGAGGACCTATCCCGGTAGAACAGTCTTACTCGAGATGATAGTATGCTATCTGGTTTACCTTTATCATCGTGTACTGCTTTAGGTGACCTGACACGTCGCTATTACACGTTGATAGAGCCCCTAGGATTCTTGCTTGACCACCAGCAGTATGAGGGCGATCATATAAGTGGGAGCTGGGGGTCTATAAGCTTATCCTTAAAAGGTCCCTAGTCGTGGGAGTTTCGAGACTGGGCATCGATACTCCATTAGTAGACTAGTGTATACAGTCGAGACCCCGACGAGGGGCGGTGGCCGGTCTCACAAGCCACTGGTGTCAGTTGGATCACCTAAGATGTATACAGGTGCTCATTGGGTTATGAGTACACCGGACAGGACTCGCCGGGAACATGCTAGTTGGTCATATACCAGACGTCAGATGGCAGTTCCCTGGTGACATGTGTGCAGGTTAGTTCATCGACCTGGGGATCGTCATTTGTCTCGTGTGAGTTCCCACTGTACTTTGATTACTACCCTACCACGGCTCAAAGGAGTCGTGCAAACAGGTTTTAGTTGGGTACAGTCCCGAGCCACATGGAGGCAGTGAGCGTATCTTCAGGGGTTCGTCTCTCCCGGTATTGGGGGTGAGGTCGTGCTGTGTCTAGGAGAGCCATTACACAAAGTCCTTGGCCAAGGCAAGGAGATTTACTGGTAGGTATTCCAGTAGTATCTCAGGGTGTTCTGGGCTACACTCCGACACGACTTGTACCGCTTTTGGGGGTCTGACTTTTACCAACCCCCTAGGCCCGCCATGCGATACTCATAGACGAACGGACCGGACTGTACGGATATTGTCACTGACAGGCTCAGTAGGGTTGTCGGGCTAAGTTCGCTCACAGACGTCCCTTTTTAGTCAGTACCTGGTAGCCCGTTACGTATTGGCTTATACCTCTGACGTGCTAGTGGTTAAATCCACAACCAAGGTGTTGATGAGTCTTTAGAGTCCCCCACATTCAGCTACTCAGCTTTCGGGCGAAAGGTTGTAGAGGCCGTATGGAGATATGGCAAGGTCCGATCAGATACGTGCGGTATTGCACGAATCAGGATCAGACAGTCTGTACTATAGGCCGTATTGGTATATGGCAGGGTTCGATCAGATACGTGCGGTATTGCACGGATCAGGATCAAACGGATATTACTAGCCGGCTTTGGTATAAGCCGGATCCTAGTATAGTACAGTGGAGATTTTGTCTCATTGCATTTGTATTTCGGTCGAAATACAGATGCGGGTGTGTATGCACAGTATCGGGGTTTTCCTGTAATTTATTACGGGACCAGTTTTCTGGAGTTGCCAGTTTGCTTTCCGTTTCGGTCGATTTCCATTGTTCCGTTCATTGGCCGAAGTTTGGTGGAGGAGGGCTTATTTGCATTGTTGCAAATAGGCATTTGTGGAGGGGGTTCTTTGCATCTTGTTGCATCATGATGGCTTTCATGATGTGCACCATTCCTTGACCTTGACCTCTTCATGATTGCTTGACTTTTAAAGTCATCATGGTTGTTGGTGATGGTGGTGTAAGAGTGGGTGTGGGTTTTTGATGTGATTTGGTATGGGCCGGCCACTGTGCTGGATTGATGGAGTATAGTGGATTAATTTCATTTTGTAAGGAATGGAATTAATGTGTGTGTGCAGGTATTGCTTTGGGTATGCTGTGAAGGAATTTTATTTTCCTTGGGGATTAATTTATTCACACATGTTTTTAGATGAGAGTTTTTGCTTCATAATTAACATACACTCTTCACACTGTTTTTCCAGTGAGCTCATTATTTTTGAGTGGGCTGGCCGAGCCATTCCAGAGAGGATTCCTTCTTGGCTGAGCTTTTTAATTTGGCTGCTCCATTCTTTTTCCTTGCAAGTTTTCCATGGAAAATCCTTATGCAAAATTCCCTCCATCATGGCAACTATACTTAACCCCAAAATGAGACATGGATCTCTACACTACATTCTACAGCAAACCTTGGGCACGTCGAGTAGCCGGCTTCGTGCCCGAGTTGCCTCGGCATTGAGGTGGGAGCCCGTAAACAAAGTAGGCGATGTGGTGCACTTCCGGCGACGAGGAGGAGACGGGACATTCCGCAGGAGATCGGGACGATGGCGAGAAGACCGGAGGACTTGGATCGTCGGTATACATCTCTTCCCTTCTCTTTGTAGTTAGCTAGATTTAGTTTAATGGCCCGATCCGGGTTTAGTGCGCGGTGGTGCCGGTTTGCTAAGTCCGCAAAATTTAAGTTTTTCACCGTTTCCGCATTCCGGCGTCGGTTTGACAGCCGGGGCGCCGCCGTGCACTTACAAACTTACCCTATTGCGTGTAGTGTACGTGTAGACTCTTGGGTTTCTAAAAGATTAAAAGAATTTTAAATAAAAAATAATGTGTTGCTGATGGGATTTGAACTCTGGTGCTTTGGTTCAGCAGTGCAAGGTCTTACCAATGTGCTACAAGCTCCTTCTTGCTGTTCAAAAGTAAATCAAATACTTATAGTACTCACAGGAAATGCAAATACCCTAAGTGTACATTAACTTTAATCAATTTTATGTACACAAGAATTGGAGTTGTTACACCCTGGCCAGGGCGGATGAGATTTACTGATACGAGATTAGTAGTTTCTCAGTTGGTTATGAGCTTGACACCGTCATGACAAATGGGTTATTAGGGGTTTGATGTTACCTGGTATGTGACACTTTCAAACGAAGATACCGGACTGTATGGAGATTGTCACTTACAGACTTAGTAGGGTACGGACGGACTTGATTGTCGACCTCCCTTTCGACATATACCTGGGTAGCCGTTCCGTACAGCTAGTGCCGCTGACTTGCTTGTGGTTATGAATTTATCCAGTAACTCACTGACAGCATATTGTTGAGTCTTTAGAGTTCTACTCAGAGAGTTTTCTCGGTTCAGGCGATACAGTGTAGAGGCCGTATGTTGATACGTGCATACGTGTCTTTGCTACACGGACTTTAGTCAGACATTTGATAATACTAGCCGGCTTAGGTTTAAGCCGGATTATTAAATCAAATATTGATTTAATAATATACATACATACATATATATATATATTAATATATATATATATATATTCTAGTATTATGTTCACTATTCAATTTCTCTCTCTTCGCTATTCGTATTTTGATATGGATACGCATATATGTATTCAATACATAAACCAGAGTATTATGTATTTACACATTGATATTTATAGAAGGAGGATACCTCATTTGTTTATTTTCTTTTTAGGAAATAAAAGCAAATGAGATGGAGGGTGAGGTGGAAGAGAGTATGGGTGAGAGGAATGGTAATGCATTTGTTATTGGTAAAATCATTTGTCAAAACTATTGAGACATGGATTATTCTCTCTCTTAGAAAATTCAATCTCTTATTTCCTCCCTCTCTCATCCTCTTCTCCTCCATCTTCCTTCTCTCATGTATTGAGATTAATGGAGGAAATGAGATAGATTATGATAGTATAAAATTTCTATATCCCTCACACCATATTCCTAGCAAGTATAGAGTATCAGTTGCTTCCTCAAAGTTCGCTTTGAAGCAAAGCTGGAGCTTGGATCGGTTTTTCTTAGATAGATCATTTTTGGTAAAGACGATCATTTTTCAAGCTCGTTCCCGATGATCTATGGAGCTTGGAGGGATTTTCCACGATTGGTTGGACACACTACAAAGGTTGTATGCTCTCAACCTTGTATGTTTTGTTGCTAGTTTAGTGTTTGGAATCGATTTCTAGGTTGCAATTTCTAGTGCTCGTATAGAAATTTTCGTTTTGTATTCCGCCTTTGATCTTCGCTTCTACTGAGAAAGCGCTTGGGACCCTAACACCGATGGCGAGAGCCCCTTTAGGGGTGTCCCGATCAGGAGACCCCTTTAGGGGGAGGTCCCGAAATAGGGACCCCAGAGGGGGTCTCGAAACAGGGATCCCGAAAACGAAGACGACTATGTCCCGTGTTCGCGCGATGGGGAACATGGGTGGAGACCCACGTTCCCATGGGTCTTATGGAAGATCAGGCGCCGGGTGATGAAAGCCGACAGCTTTCATTGAGTTCATTAGTTCAAATGTGCTTGCTCGGGGTGAAAGCTATAGGCTTTCACCCCGAGAGTCCTTATCTTATGTTGTTCTTCAAGTTCTATGGAGAAAGCTTGCTTCTTTAATTGATTTTGGTTTTGGATCTTGGGTTCTTAAAATGTAGTTTTCCAAAAGAGAGAGGTTCTCTTTTGATAAGCTGTATTGAGGAAGAAAGAGATAAAAGAGATGAGAGAGACCCAAAAGGAACTTTCTTTCCTTTTGGAGCTCTCTCTCTCTCTCTCTCTCTAAATATAAGATGAAAAAGAAAGAGACTTGCCTCTTTTGGTTGAGGCTCAAAACCTTAGTATTTTATGGGAAGAGAAAAATTTGTTCATTTCTTCTTTCGGCGGAGTTTAAATACCCCTTACATTTTTTACCTGAACCCTTGTGCTTTACAAATTGGATTTTCGTCTCTTTTCTTTATCCATGTGTACATTTTTTGCACATTACCCATTGGCTTTTTAAAAATTGGCCTTTTATCCATTTTTCTTAAATTTTCCAACTTATTTATGCAAACTAATTTATTACATTTTATTTCCTTCTTCTTGGTATGGGACCGGTCCCCATGCTTAAGCTTGGACCTGTTTGGACCGGGCTTGGACCCATTTGACTTGAGTTTGGGCTTGGGCCAATCTGACTTGTGTTCGGGCTTAGGCCCACTTACTTGCGAGATGAATTTGATTTTGACCTTTTGACTTTTGATCAATGAGGTGTAATTTTCGACCCCGACAGGCCCAAAACTGAAAGTGTATCCTAGCACCACCATGAGGTTAAAACGGACATCGATCATGTAATTTTCAAAAAATCTTGATGCTAAGCTACACTATCCAAAGATCTAACTAGATAATTAGGGTTTACATGATATCTACAGAACTTTATACTAAGTGAAGAATGCTACAACCTTTGTAGACCAAGTCCTTCTCTTCTGAAGCTCCAGGTAGTAGTCCCTACGACTCCACTAGGCTCCACTTGAAGAAGGATCAAGCTTCCTACATGACCTTCATGTCGAAGATGATCCACCCGAGACTGCACTAATCCAAGCTACCTCTTCACTAATCTTCTATTAATGAATGAAACAACCTAAACTCAAGTGCTAATCAAGTGTAGGATGATGAAGTAGGGATGTTAAGCTCACTTAGTATTTAACCAAAACCCTATGGTTCACATCACATGTGAAGGTTAAGGTTTAGAGGAGGAAGATGGAGAGAGCTAGAGAGTGAAATGAGCTAGAATGAAAAAATGAGCAAGTGAAGAATGGCTTAACAAATACCTCACTTATTGAAGCATGGAATAAACCCCAATATTTTATCGCAACCATACTTCAATAGTGAGACCAAATGAATAAATAAATGATCAAAGCTGTGCTTCACCCATTACTCAAAAGTCTCCCCATTTTCCACCTCTTTTTCTATTTTCTAAAAATAGAAAATCCAACCATGCTTCATAATATATATATATATATATACATATATCAAATATATATATTACTATATATTAAGAAAATAATTAGTGAGCAATAATATTAGTTAATATATAATTATATCAAATATAAATATATATCATATTATTAAATCAACACTTGATTCAATAATCCGGTTATATCACATATAACCAACTAATATCATTTATCTGTATATCACATTATCAAATCAACACTTGATTCAATAATCAGGTTATATCATATATAACTTGACCGATAACAAATGTCGCCAGATTAGAATACGGTATCTCATACTCGTATTTAATTAGGCCCCCGCACATATCAACATATATGCCCTATTTCGTTTCGCTTGAATTAGGAAACCTCTGTGTGGGACTCTGAAGACTCGTCAATGTGCCAGCAGTAGGTAATGATCACATCAGTTACCCACAAGCCGTCAGCGGTACTAGCTGGACGTAACGGCTACCCAGGTATTGAGTGAATAGAAGATCAACAAGCAAGCTTGTCCAAACTCCCATAAAGCCTATAAGTAACACTTACCGTATAGTCCGGTCTCTTCGTCTGATATGTCGCATATCAAGTCTAGGGGTAGAATCGTCAGACCCCAGTAACTTGATAAGTCATGCCGATTTATGGCTCATAACGGTTTGAGAAACTACTGATAATATTTACCAGTAAATCTCATCAATCCTGCCCAAGGACTTACTGTTATAGCCAATCGAGTATAGCGCAATATCAACTCCCAGTACCAGGAGAGACGAAACACCTCCTATCACTCACTGCCTCCATGTGACTCAGGACTATACCCAAAATCCACCTGTTTGCATGACTCCTTTGAGCCATGGTAGGGGGAAATCAAAGCACAGTGGGAACCATACAAGACTCTATGACGATCTCGTGTCTACAGACTAACCTGTACCAGTATCACCAGAGAACTGCTATCTGACGATAAGTATGGTACCATCTAGGAGTTCTTAGCGAGTCATGTTCAGTGTACCCATTCTCTAATGAGCATCTGTGTACAATATTTGATGTCAAACACCAATGGTTATGGGATACCCCAATGCCCTCTATAGGGTCAAGAAACGTACACACTAGTCTACTCTGGAATATCGATGCCCTGTCTCGATACTCCCTCCAATAGGAACAGTTAAAGGATGTGCTTGCAGACTACACAAGTCCCAGTAGAATGATCTGCATCATAGTCCTGGTAGTCAAGCAAGCATCCTAAGGGCTTTATCAACATGTATCAGAGAGATAGTATAATAATACAAGTGTACATGTTAAGATAAAGAGCAACCAGATAGCATATTATCATGTCGAGCAAGAAACTCCTATATATATATGTCCAAGCATCCACTATATTATACAATAATGGCCTCTAGGGCATACATATTCATAACAATCTCCCACTTGCACTAAGGCCAGTTATTGTAGTATCTCATACCCAACATCCCAAAAAGTCTCTCAAACTGCGTCTGGGGGAGGGCCTTCATGAGTGGATCCGCTACTTTGTACTTCGTATCAACTCTCCTGACCTCGATCTCCCGTCGATCTACTATCTCTCGGATCAGGTGATACCGCCTAAGAATATGTCTGGATCTCTGATGAGACCGGGGTTCCTTGGCCAAAGCCATAGCTCCATTGCTATCACAATACATAGGTATTGGATGCTCAATGGATGGAACCACACCAAGTTCAGTTATGAATTTCTTCATCCAGGCAGCATCTTTGGCAGCATTGTTGGCAGTGATGTATTCAGCCTCCATCGTCGAGTCTGTGACGGAATCTTAATTGGAACTGTTTCAACATACCGCCCCTCCATTGAGGGTGAAGACAAAACCCGAGACCGGCTTACTGTCATCCTTATCACTCTGGAATCTCGAATCGGTAAAGGACTCCACCTGGAGTTCACCGTTACCATACACGAAGTATATTTCTTTAGTCCTTCTCAAGTACTTAAGAATGTTCTTCACAGCTGTCCAGTGCTTCTTACCAGGATCTGATTGATACCTACTCACTACACCTAGTGAGTAAGCTACATCCGGTCTGGTACATAACACCGCATACATGATAGACCTGACTGCTGAAGCATAGGATATCCCTTGCATGCGAGCCCTTTCCAAATCAGTCTTGAGAGACGTCTCTTTGAAGAGAGTGATTCCTGAACAAACGGGTAAATTACCACACTAAAAATCTTCCATACTAAACCTCTTTAGTATGGTGTCAATGTAGCTGAATTGGGACAATCCCAACATTCGCTTAGATCTATCTCTATAGATCTTAATCCCCAGGATGTAGGAGGCATCACCCAGATCTTGTTAGTTATATGTATGCCCTAGAGGCCATTACTGTACATACGTTGTATATTGTAGTGGATGCTTGACATATATAGGGAGGACTTTCTTGCTCGACATGATAGTATGCTATCTGGTTACTCTCTATCTTAACATGTACTCTGATTGTCTCTATGTCACATGTTGATAAAGCTCTTAGGATGAGTACTTGACTATCAGGACTATGATGCAGATCATACTAGTTGGGACAGTGTAGTCACCAAGTACATCCTTCAAGTGTTCCTAGTCGTGGGAGTACCGAGACAGGGCATCGATACTCCAGAGTAGACTAGCATATGCGCTTCTTGACCCATATGATGGGCGATGGATGATCTCATATCCATTGGTGTTTGACATCAGAGAAGGTATACGGGTGCTCAGTGGAGACTGGGTACACTGGACGGACTCGCCGAGAACTCCCAGATGGTATTATACCTCACGTCAGATGGCAGTTCTCTGGTGACACTGGTACAGGTTAGTCTGTAGACCCGAGATCATCATAGAGTCTTGTGTGATTCCCACTGTGCTTTGATTTCCACCATACCACGTCCAAGAGGGCGTGCAAAACGGTGGCTTTTGGGTACAGTCCTGAATCACATGGAGGAAATGAGCGATAGGAGGGGTTTCGTCTCTCGCGGTATAGGGAGTTGATGTTGCGCTGTGTTCGATTGGTTATAACTGGAAATCCCTGGCCAGGGTTGCTGAGATTTACTGGTAAGAGTTATCAGTAGTTTCTCGAACTGTTATGGACCTCATATCGACACGACTTATCAAGCTACTGGGGTCTGACGTTTACCAGCCCTAGGCGAGATATGTAACATATCAGAAGAAGAGACCGGACTGTACGGGAGTGTTACTGGTTGGATTCACAGGAGAATGTACAGGCTTGCTTGTTGATCTTCTGATTGCTCAATACCTGGGTGGCTGTTACGTTTAGCTGACCGCTTGCAGCTTGTGGGTGTTTGATATGATCATCACCTACTGCCGGCGTATTGACGATTCTTTAGAGTCCTACACAGAGGTTTCCTGGCTCAGGCAAAACGGAGTAGGAGCACATATGTGATATGTGCGGGACCGAGAATAATACGTGTATGCGATACCGTATTAGATTCTCGCGATATGAGATATCGGCCGGGTATATTTGATATAGCCGGGTCATCAGATCAAGTGTTGATTCGATGAACTGATACAGATTATATTAGTCGGTTATTTGTGAAATAGCCGGATTATCGGATCAAGTGTTGATTCGATAATTTAATGTATAATTATATATTTGATATATTAAATTACATTAACTAGTATAAGCTCACTTAAAAATTCTTTTTCTCACTTGGATAATACATTGATATATATGTGATATATGTTAAATGTATTATTTTATTTTGTTACAAAATATATTATATATGTGATATATAATATTGTAACAAGTTAAGGTTACAAAGGCAATATGTTTTGTGGATTTTAAACATGGTTAGGGTTTGGATTAGGGTTAAGCTTTCTTGAAGCTTCTAGAAGCTTTTTTTTTTGTTTTTGTGCAAAGATATAAAATATCTTTGCAAAGATATTTTGCATAGATATTTCTTTAACCCAACCCAAATTCTTTACCATGGTCATTTCTCTACATGGGTTAAGTCTTGATTCTTAACCCATGGTTGCAATTCTAACCTCACACTTGATTTCATTATTCATCACAAATAGATTCTTCTTCTTCTTCCTCTTGATAAAGCTTTCGAGCTTTTTGCGAAGTGATGATAATGAGTGAGAAATTGAAAACAAAAGAGTGCTAAATTCCTACTTCATCATCCTCATCTATTCTAGCTGCTTAGATTAGGGTGTTTGCTTTGCTAATACTTGATTAGCAAAGCAAGAGCTTGGGTTTGAGTTTCTTCAAGGTAGATCATCTTTGTTAGTGAAGATCGGAAGCAAGATTGCATCTTTCTCTTCATGGAGCCTCTCTAGAGTCCGGGTACTCGATGATCGCAGTGAAGGGACCTCAACACGGAGCTTTAGAAGTGAAGGAACGGACTACAAAAGTTGTAATCCCAAACTCTTAGAAGTAAAGTTGTTTACTTGCTTTGTTTCGCCTAATCTCTTGTCTAAGATCTTGGTTAGGGTTGTTCGGCACGTCTAAATTTTAAATCGGGCATGGTTGATACCTTGTAGAACCTTGTGACAGTGCCTAGTAACCCTACAGTGGTATCAGAGCCTAGCTAGAGCATTAGGCGATGAGTAGACGAAGTTAAAAGTCCGATCGAACCCCGAAACGTCGATTTACACCCCTCTCTGGAAATTTTTTAAAATATTGATTTTTTTCTGTATTAAAAATACTCAGAAAATTAAGTTGGTGATTTTATGGACATTGGAGAAAAATGAAACCCTGAATCCATCAAAGCGCCGCGGAACCGCGGCCAAACTAAGGTATTTGCGGCGGTTCCACGGCAAGTCTTGAGAATTGAGGGATCGTTTTTCCAACTGTTGACCCGTAGGTGTTACCTAGTGCTTCTGAGAATTTTTAATTATACTCAAATGTTGAGTTTTCTGGAGATCTTTTGTATTCGTTGATTCGATCGGAAAGTTTAACTTCGTTTAATGTTATTCCGGGTAATTTAGAACGCGTTAAAAAGTTCGAACGGATATCAATAACTCACTTTTTCCCCTGCCGGAAAATTTTCAAGTGTTGGATTTTTTCCTTAATTAAAGAACATTCATAGTCGTGCAAGTAACGCAGTGGACCCTCTAGAAGAACACAAACCTTAACTTGATTATGTGACCGTCTGAACCGCCTCTAAACCTTAGGGTTTGGGGCAGTACGGCGTTGCCACATGTGAGGCGTTGGTTTGACCCTTCTACGGCTGGACCATCGGTACTGTGGCATTTGATGGATACTTTTAGAACTCCGCTCAAGTGTTGAGCTATTTGGGAAATCTTGGGTGTTTGTTTATTCGATCGGAAAGTTTAACATTGTCTATTTATCTGGAATGTGATACAATATTTGGAATCCACAAGTAGTTATGAGATAACTAATTTGAATGTTATAAATCTAGCAGTTTAGTCTCATTTGATCGGTTGCCACGGGATTTTGATGTGATCAAAAGTCCGTCGCAATCACGTAGCGTACACGGATACTCGCCGGGTAAACTTAATAGATAGCCACTCCCCATAGTCCTGACCAAGTGACTGTAGGAGAACCCCGTCGCCAAAAGCATCCGTTCGGGTGCTCACGGCAGCGGTGTTCCTCCTTATTGCACTTCGTCGACGGCATCCGGGGGTGCGGCCGTCTACTAAAGTTTGGGACGAGCATTCGATCAGGATGTCAGGAATCTTGTTGAATTGCCCGACTTGATATTGAAAAGTGTTTTCGATATTGAGACTAAAATGCGGGGTTTATAATTGTTAGGCATGCGATGTCTAAGGAATTCATTTGGTTAGGCATGCGATGTCTAAGGAGGTTGTGGATTCCAACTGTTGTAGTTTTACACTTTCTTTTCTGTGACCGTAAGCGTAGTATGTGGTGTATCGCCGGCTTCGCTGCTATACATCAACGACAATCGGGATACGCATACTTGCTTACGTTGATGATATGAGATATTATGTGTTGCTGTGATATGTTATATTGGATCGTCGCGTTTTGAATAGCCGGGGGTTTTATGTGAGATGAGGGTTTTTATTTTCATTCATGTAAAATTCATTGTGTGTAATATTCTTTTTTTGGGGCACTTCCAGGCTGAGGATGATGTCACCATTGTATATTATTTACTTTTCCGCATTAGGTAGACCCAAGGCGGGGAGCACAAGTAACTGGGTTCTAGGGTCTAGTGGGAGACCATCTCGAGGAGTCGAGACCGAGTCTCCTAACCCTAGAATTGGCAGTGTTGCTTGCCGCTCTCATAGGCGTCTAGGGATGTGGGTTTGACTATTCATCGCGACCGTGGAATCCGCGTTTTATACAGGCTCGCATAAAATACGGAAATCCTAGTATATCCAATATTTCATATGTTATCTACTGCTGCAATGTTCTGTGATGAGATCATATTACTGCCTGAGATGATTGTTTATATTATATATATGAGATATATGTTATATTGCTGATTTCATTTCAAATGTGATGCTTGTGAAGCATAATAAAATGGGACTTCATTAATGAGATTAATGAAACTAAAAGAAACCTAAAGATGTTGTAGAAACTTGTCTTAAAAACAGGTAGCTCTAGTTCTTGCTTTCCTTGTAGAATATCATGTACCTTATTCGATGAGGAAAGAGCCGAGATCCCTTGACCGGGAGTGACCTCTTTAGCAAAACTAGAAACGGCCTCAAAAACATTCCATTTAAAATCACTCAATTCTACAACGATATCAAATTCATTACGCAAAGGGTTTTCTTAAAGACCTGTCGTAGCCCTCCGTCATTTCTGATAAGTAATAGTTAGTATTCGTGCTGCGTTTGTTGACCTCTGTCAAGGCATAGTGTGCGGTAGCTGATTAGTGCTTATCTGTATAAACATATGATGTGATTGATTTAGGGTAGTCATGCCACCTTGTTGACCTCTGTCAAGGGTCGTATGGGTGGGTTTACTTCAATCAGGAAATGACGGGTTGAACTTGACTAGAAGCCTATGGTTTGTTGACCTCTGTTAAGGTCATAAGATGCTAGGGGTAAAATATTATCGGGAATTTCAAGTGTTGAAATTTGAATGAGATTGAATACCTTCTATGAGATAGTTGGATCCCGATACCCACTGCGAGTAAGAGTTACTCATGGGAGAGTTTTACACATTACAATTAGCTGATCAAGTAGGTGTCTAGAAAGGTGTTAACGGGGTTACGCCGCTGGGAAAACGAGGTTTATTTTAATTAGGTCCGTGCGAAAGCACGGCGAACCTCCCTCAAAGTACCGGCACAGGCCTGGCTGAAAGATTGGCGAACTTGTAGAGTGTAATTAATCCCGGCTAGTCTTTCCTTTTAGGGTTTGAAGGAAGATTTGACTAAAACAGTGGGAGACATCATGATTAGATATATTATTAACCAATCTAATCTTGCAAGAGCATACGCTGAGTGTTTTCTTCTCTCTCTCTCCAGGTAGCGACCATATCATGCCTTAAATCAAGATAATAATACGGATGTATTGACCGAACCCGCTTGTTATACTG
Source organism: Agapanthus africanus (assembly GCA_030015575.1). NCBI lineage: Eukaryota > Viridiplantae > Streptophyta > Magnoliopsida > Asparagales > Amaryllidaceae > Agapanthus > Agapanthus africanus. The sequence goes on from CM057343.1 coordinate 160,318,667, forward strand.
CGCTAGGGAACATTGGTCCCGCTCCAACTTATAATTGTTATAAGACAGAGCAGGAAATAGGGGATTACCAGAATTCCCGTGCTGCCCAAACGAAGAAAGTGCATGCTGATGCATCATCTTCGGGTGTGTTCATTACTGAGAACTGTTTCTCAGTATCCTTTACGTCCTAGGTATGAGATACCGGATCAGGATCCCGCAAATGTAATCTGTTACATGGGCTACAGAGAGGTAGAGAACTGAGAACGGGTGATAAATTTCAAGAGTTGGAAATGATGCAAGTGTTGCAGCCAAGTCTGTTGGCAGTTATCACCCTGTATTACCAGAATACATTGATTCTGAACGAATGTTATTAGATACCGAACCTGATATACAACATCATATCAGTCTCTTTATTAGTAAAGAAGGATATAATTTTGTATTGTTGGATAATGTTTTGAACATTTCCTATATCAAGAGTTGATCGGTTCAGGCACGTTATCTAAAAGCATAGACGTTCTAAATCAAACCACAGTTCTTAATGTACAAAACACACATAAGAGGAAGAGTTCAGAAATGAATGAATCCTTCTTGAGGCATTGTAGATAAGGTCATATCGATGCGACCCGGCTAGCTAAAGTTACATAAAGATGCATATTTAAATTAGTTTGAATTTACATCTTGTGAAACTTGCCAGTCATATCACAAAGATAAGATGACCATAGCTCCGTTTATTAGAAACAGAGAAAGAGTTAGTGAACTCTAGGGATTGATACATGTTGATGTATGAAAGTCCCCTGTCTACATATGCCAGGAACGGTTCTTTGTACTTCATTACATTCACTGATGATCTCTCAAGATTCAGACATATGTTCCTATTGAAACACAAGTCCGAAACTTTTGAGATAATCACAGAATATAAGTTAGAAGTAGAGAACCAAAAATGGGTATAAGTATTATGTCCTTTGATGTGATCAAGGAAGAGAATACTTGAGCACGGAATTCCTGGACTATTCTAAAGGAGAATGAGATTCTCTCTCAACATTACTCCTCCGTATACACCACAACACGTCGGTGTATCGGGGCGGAACAATCACACCCTATGAGATATGGTGTGCTCTATAATGAGTACTACTGAGTTGCCTATTTTCTTTTGGGGTTATGCACTTGAGAAGTTGCATACCTATTGAATAGGGTTCCAACCAAATCAGATGCCTACCACTCCATATATGATATGGTATGGGAAGAGCCCATCTCTTAAAGATGTTAAGATTTGGGGTTGTCCGGCCCATGTCAAAAGCAAAATCCGGACAAGCTCGAGGCAAGGTCAGTTCTGTGGAAGTTTGTTGGATATCCCAAGCATTCGCAAAGGAATATCTTCTACCACACCGAGGAATAAAAGATATTTTATTTCTCGGCATACCACTTTTTGAGAAAAAGGGAATTTCTTGTAAACAAATTAGTGGTTATGAGGTAGAACTGGAAGGAGTTCCAGCTATACAAACTGCAGCTGATGATTTGGTAAACCCGGAGGATTCAATAGTTTCCAACAAACCTCAGCCTCTCCGCTGATCTGGTAGGGTACCTCATCCACCTGAGAGATACTTCGGTTTCTCTATGATAGTGGGAGAGAGGATTGCATCATGAGATGAAGACCCAACTAGTTTCGAGCAGGCCATCAGGAGTGGGGACTCTGTGAGCATGGCTGGATGCTTAGTGATCTGAGATGGAATTCTTATACACCAACAAAGTATGGACTTTGGTTGCTTTATCTGAAGGGTTAAATCCCCATCAGGAGCAAGTATATTTTGAGAAGATTACTGGTGTACATGGAAACGTTGAGACTTTCAAAGCTATGCTTAAGTCCATCCAGATCCTACTTGCCACGGCTACATACCATGACTACGATATCTGGCGGTTGGGTGTCATGACAACTTTTCTAAATAATAATTTGGAAGAGAGCGTCTATAAGTACACAGCCAGAGGGCTTCGTAGACAGCAGGAGCAGCGGAAACGTGTGCAAGATGTTTTATGTGATAAATCAGGCATCGCGGAGTTGGAACGTCTGTTTTGATGAAGTAGTCAAAGAGTTTGACTTCATCAAAATGGTAGATGAACTAAGTATATACAAAAAGGTAGTAGGGAGTATGGTGGTGATCCTCGTATAGTACGTGGATGACATACTCATGATAGGGAAGTAGTTTCCTATGCTACGCTCGGTCAATCACCTCTTATCACAAAGATTCTTCATATAGGATCAAGGTGATACCTCCTAAATCCTAAGTTATGGATCTATGAGATAGACCTAATTGGATGTTAGGATTCTCACTAGTTGTAGTGAGATGGTATCAATCGATCCTGGGGAGAATCACTCGAAAGGTTCCAGAGTGATAAGGACGACTGAATGTCAGTCGCAGGCATTGTCTTTACCCTCAGTGGAGGGACGGTATGTTGGAAGAGTTCCAAGCTAGATACCGTTACATACTAGAAGATTAAAGGCAAGATACATCGTTACCAAGGATGCTACCAAAGAGGCAGTCTGGATATATATGAGTTCATGAGATGAATCTCGTTCCTACCATTGTGTGACAATGGAGTAGTGGCTTAGGCCTAGGAACCCCCGTCCCATTAAAGATCCAGACATATTCTTAGGCAGTATCGCCTGATCATGGAGATGGTTGATCTACAGGGAGATCGAGGTTAGGAGAGTAGACACAGAGGACAACAGCGCGGATCCACTCACAAAGGCCTATTTCCCAGTAGAGACTTTTATGGGATGGTTGAGTATGACATACTTCAACCACAGCTTATTGTTGGGTATGCGATACCACAACAGATGGCCCTAGTGCAAGTGGGAGATTGTTAGTTATATGTATGCCCTAGAGGCCATTACTGTACATACGTTGTATATTGTAGTGGATGCTTGGACATATATAGGGAGGACTTTCTTGCTCGACATGATAGTATGCTATCTGGTTACTCTTTATGTTAACATGTACTCTGATTGTCTTTATGTCACATGTTGATAAAGCCCTTAGGATGAGTACTTGACTACCAGGACTATGATGCAAATCATACTAGTGGGGACAGTGTAGTCGCCAAGTACATCCTTCAAGTGTTCCTAGTCGTGGGAGTACCGAGACAGGGCATCGATACTCTAGAGTAGACTGGCGTATGCACTTATTGACCCATATGATGGGCGATGGATGATCTCATATCCATTGGTGTTTGACATCAGAGAAGGTATACGGGTGCTCAGTGGAGACTGGGTACACTGGACGGACTCGCCGAGAACTCCCAGATGGTATTATACCTCACGTCAGATCGCAGTTCTCTGGTGACACTGGTACTGGTTAGTCTGTAGACCCGAGATCGTCATAGAGTCTTGTGTGATTCCCACTGTGCTTTGATTTCCATCATACCACGTCCAAGAGGGCATGCAAAATGGTGGCTTTTGGGTACAGTCCCGAATCACATTGAGGCAATGAGTGATAGGAGGGGTTTCATCTCTCCCAGTATAGGGAGTTGATGTTGCGCTGTGTTCGATTGGCTATAACTGGAAATCCCTGACCAGGGTTGCTGAGATTTACTGGTAAGAGTCATCAGTAGTTTCTCGAACTGTTATGGACCTCATATCGACACGACTTATCAAGCTACTGGGGTCTGACGTTTACCACCCCTAGGCGAGATATGCGACATATCAGACGAAGAGACCGGACTGTACGGGAGTGTTATTGGTTGGATTCACGGGAGAATGTACAGGCTTGCTTGTTGATCTTATGATTGCTCAATACCTGGGTGGCTGTTACGTTTAGCTGACCGCTTGCAGCTTGTGGGTGTTTGATATGATCATCACCTACTGCCGGCGTATTGACGATTCTTTAGAGTCCTACACAGAGGTTTCCTGGCTCAGGAAAAATGGAGTAGGAGAACATATGTGATATGTACGGGACCGAGAATAATACGTGTATGCAATACCATATTAAATTCTCGCAATATGAGATATCGGCCGGGTATATTTGATATAGCCGGGTCATCAGATCAAGTGTTGATTCGATGAACTGATACAGATTATATTAGTCGGTTATTTGTGAAATAGCCGGATTATCGGATCAAGTGTTGATTCGATAATTTAATGTATAATTATATATTTGATATACTAAATTACATTAACTAGTATAAGCTTACTTAAAGATTCTTTTTCTCACTCGGGTAATACATTGATATATATGTGATATATGTTAAATGTATTATTTTATTTTGTTAACAAATATATTATATATGTGATATATAATATTGTAACAAGTTAAGGTTACAAATGCAACATGTTTTGTGGAGTTTAAACATGGTTAGGGTTTGGATTAGGGTTAAGCTTTCTTGAAGCTTCTAGAAGCTTTGTTATTTGTTTGTATGCAAAGATATTTTGTAAAGATATTTTGCATAGATATTTCTTTAACCCAACCCAAACCCTTTACCATGGTCATTTCTCTACATGGGTTAAGTCTTGATTCTTAACCCATGGTTGCAATTCAAACCTCACACTTGATTTCATTATTCATCACAAATAGATTCTTCTTCTTCTTCCTCTTGATAAAACTTTCTAGCTTTTTGCAAAGTGATGATAATGAGTGAGAAATTGAAAACAAAAGAGTGCTAAATTCCTACTTCATCATCCTCATCTATTCTATCTGCTTAGATTAGGGTGTTTGCTTTGCTAATACTTGATTAGCAAAGCAAGAGCTTGGGTTTGAGTTTCTTCAAGGTAGATCATCTTTGTTAGTGAATATCGGAAGCAAGATTGCATCTTTCTCTTCATGGAGCCTCTCTAGAGTCCGGGTACTCGATGATCGCAGTGAAGGGACCTCAACACGGAGCTTTAGAAGTGAAGGAACGGACTATAAAGGTTGTAATCCCAAACTCTTAGAAGTAAAGTTGTTTACTTGCTTTGTTTCGCCAAATCTCTAGTCTAAGATCTTGGTTAGGGTTGTTCGGCGCGTCTAAATTTTAAATCGAGCATGGTTGATGCCTTGTAGAACGTTGTGATTGTACCTAGTAACCCTACAGATCTTTCATGGAGAACTTGTGTGATAAGAAGAGCTCGACCGAGTGTAGCATAGGAACATCATTTCCTATCAAGAGTATGTCATCCATGTACAATACGAGGAAGACAACTTTACTCTCTACAACCTTTTTGTATATACAAGGTTCATCTACGTTTTTGATGAAGTCAATGTTAGTTATATGTATGCCCTAGAGGCCATTACTGTACATGAGATGTATATTGTAGTGGATGCTTGGACATATATAGGGAGGACTTTCTTGCTCGATATGATAGTATGCTATCTGGTTGCTCTTTGTCTTAACATGTTAACTTGTATATGTGATGCTGTCTTGCTCTCACATATTGACAAAGCCCTTAGGATGTGTACTTGACTACCAGGACTATGATGGAGATCATACTAGTGGGGCCAAGGGTAGTCCACAAGTACACCCTATAATTGTTCCTAGTCATAGGAGTATCGAGACAGGGTATCGATACTCCAGTGTAGACTAGCGTATGCGCATCTTGACCCATATGATGGGCGATGGATGATCCCACATCCATTAATGTTTGACATCAAAGATGGTATACGAGTGCTCAGTGGAGACTGGGTACATTGGACGGACTCGCCGAGAACTCCTAGATGGTATTATACCTATCGTCAGATAGCAGTTCTCTGGTGACGCTGGTACAGGTTAGTCTGTCGACCTGAGATCGGCATAGAGTCTTGTGTGATTCCCACTGTGCTTTGATTTCCACCATACCACGGTCAAGAGATCATGCAAAAAGGTGGTTTTTGGGTACAGTCCCGAGTCACATGGAGGCAATGAGCGATAGGAGGGGATTCGTCTCTCCCGGTATTGGGAGTTGATGTTGCGCTATGCTCGATTAGCCATAACATGAAATCCCTAGCCAGGGTTACTGAGATTTACTGGTAAGTGTTATTAGTTGTTTCTCGAACCCTTATGGACCTGCATCGGCATGACTTATCAGGCTATTGGGGTCTGACGTTATACCACCCCCAGGCTGTTGATATGCGACATATCAGACAAAGAGACCGGACTGTTCTGTAGTGTTACTGATTGGATTTGCAGGAGTACGAGCAGGCTTGCTTGTTGATCTTCTGATCGCTCAATACCTGGGTGGCCGTTTCGTTTAGCAGACCGCTTGCGGCTTGTGGGTGTTTGATATGATCATCACCTACTGCCGGCGTATTAACGGGTCTTTAGAGTCTTACACAAAGGTCTCTTGGTTCATGCGAAACGAAGTAGGAGCGCAAATGTGATATGTGCGGGACCGAGATTAATGAGCGTATGTGATACCGCATTCTATTTTAGCGATATATGATATTGGTCGGTTGTATGTGATATAGCTGGGTTATCGGATCAAGTGTTGATTCGATAAGTTGTTACATTTGATATTAGTCGGTTGTATGTGATATAGCCGGATAATTAAATCAAGTGTTGATTTGATAATTTAATGTATAATTATATATGTGATATATTAATTTACATTAACTAATATTTGTGTAATGTTTTAGAAATCGTTTTGCGAATTTTTCCGTTTTAGGGCAAAATTGTCGGTATTTTCCGTTTTAACCCGATTTCGATCAAATGTCCGTACAAGCTTGCCGGCACCTTTTTTTAGCTAAAATAAAGCTTGTGCACGAACTTTAGGGGTATTTGGGAAGTTTTGGTTCAGATAGAATTTTTCCCAAATAAAATATTATTTTAAGCGGTATTTGGTGCACGTAAATCGGGAAATTTCTTTTCTTAAGAATAAATTATTTTTTTGTCACTAGAATATTTTGGAAATTTCTTTTTAAATATCTAGATATTTTTTGGAATGCAAAAGGTTTTATTTTAAAAAGAAAAGAAATGTGTAAAGGTGGCAAAGTGCATTTATTAAGCATTTATTACTCTTTTTCCTAGCAATTTCTTCACAAAAATTCACAAAAATACCCCCCTCACCTCCTTGGCCGCCCCTTCCCTTCCTCTTGCTGCCCTCCATCATTGCCACTCTTTTTGAACTCATTTTGTATCAAATAACTCATGAAAAATCCAAATAAAATCATAAAATTTCAAATATAATTATTTTTCTTCATTTCCTTCACTAATTCTTCTTGGATCTTCAACAAAGCATGGTTTTTTTGATGCTATGATGAGAGATTAAATTCATTTTGGTGTTCTTGGGGAGGGATAATTCTTACCTTAATCCTTTTATATTTGCTTTAATCTTATTCTAGCTAATTTAGTTAGCTAATTATGTGTTTGGTTTAGTTTTTAAATTATGATTAATTCATTTATATTTGGTTTAAGAAATTCATGTTAGGGTTAAATTTTTTGTTTAAGTGTTTAGTGTTCATTTGAAGTGTTAATTTGTGTTTTGGAGAAGATTAACCTAGTAGAAAATGTTAATTTTTGCTAATGAACACTTTGTTTAATTATGCAATTTTGCTAACTAGGTTTTTCCTAAAATTTATTTAGCAAGTGTTAAAAATATAGGAATGGTTTAGATAGTTTAGTTAATCTATTTTTAAGGTGTTTGTAATCGCTACATATGCGTCAGTTTGAAACTACTGCGAAATATTCCGATAGGTTGCTTACTAGATTTCGGGGTTTTTCCGACGTGGGTTCGTTTGGTCGTTATAAGGTTATATCTATTGTATTCCTCGTAATTTTTGTGTTGTGTTGCGCGATCGGGACGATCGGGGTCTAGACTTAGTGTTTTGTAGTTTAGCGACCCCAATTAGGGTTTTTGGCCGATGTCTTGCGCGATAGATGCGCTAAGCGCGCAGTGTAATTTTCCAGGCGTTTTCATCGCGTTTCGTTGTCTTTTCGTCATTGTAGGATTTTTGCTTATGTGATGTATTTGTGAAATTTTAGGTTCGCAAGCGGGGACTTCAGACGCTTGATTGTCACGATCTAACTGTGTCGTGTTTAAAAAGAATTATGAAATTACCGCAATCAAAACGGTGTCGCTTGTAGCGACCCGCGATGAATACGAGTCGCCCGCAGGGAGATGGTAAGTTTCTTATTGCTTGGTTTAACGAGTTAATACCGTGTTTTGATTTGTTGGTTAACTAATTGTCGTAACAAAGATATGAATAAAAAAGACTTGTTAAGGGTAGTAATAAGTTAGATTGTATGAAGGTGATGTTTGCCAATTCCTTATAGCCCCGACTTGGTATTGATACTAAAGCAATAGGTAACAACGCGGATTAGGGAACTTGAAATACAGTATTTACGGTATTTCGCTAAATCCATTTTCCTTGTCCCTTGTCCTTCCGTTGTTATCTCTTGATTTTAGCCTTCGGCAAACCACGGGCAATCCGGTCATGATTAGGAATCATCACTATCGGGGTAGGATAGGATGCCTAGTGAGCGGAGTTGCGCGTGATTTACACGAAGTTTTAATAGGCAAGTTTTAGGTTTTAAAGTTTGGACAAAGAAAATCTTCGAATACGATCTAACATATTACACCCTTAACAAGTGAAAAGATTACTCACACATATTTACAAATTAACAAGAAAGAAAAGAGAAGATATATAAAAACATGCAATGAAATAAAGAGGAAAAGAGAACCGATGAGTTCAAACATTTTATCTCCCAGTGTTGAATCCCCGACAACGTGTGAGATCCAAATACAAAGTTTTAAGGTTGCAAGCTCACTTAAGAGGTTGCAAGATCAAAGCAAAGCATGAATTTCACAATTGAAATCATGTAAAGTGGAACAAGACATGTAATAAAAATACGAACTTTTATTGAAGAACAAACTTGTTACAAGAGATCTTGATGTTAAGAACCTAAGCCTTAAGCTTGCAAGTTTTAAATGATAAGTTGCAAGGTCAAGACAAAGGGGCAAGAGTGTAAGTGCACGGCGGCGCCCCGGCCGTCAATCCGACGCCGGAATGCGGAAGCGGTGAAAAACTTAAATTTTGCGGACTTAGCAAACCGGCACCACCGCGCACTATAACCCGGATCGTTACCATTAACAAGTCTAAGCTAACTAGAAGATGGGTTAGAGATATACCGACGATCCAAGTCCTCCGGTCTTCTCGTCATGGTCCCGATCTCCTGCGGAATGTCCCGTCTCCTCCTCGTCGCCGGAAGTGCACCACATCGCCAACTTTGTTTACGGGCTCCCACCTCAATGCCGAGGCAACTCGGGCACGAAGCCGGCTACTCGACGTGCCCAAGATTCGCTGTAGAATGTGTAGTAGAACTTGTGTCTCTTTTTGGGGTAGTGGAGGTGCCATTTTTGGTGGAGGAAAGAAAAGGATTTTGGAGAGGAACTAGAGAGCTCTTTTCTTTGCACCATATGAACCAAAAATCCCATACCAAATGAATCAAATCAACCACCACCCTAAAGTGGCCGGCCCTTGTAGGAAAAAAGAGAGAGGGAAAAGTCAAGGGGGAGGTAACCATATGAATCATGCAAGAGAGAGAGAGGAATGGTTATCATGAAAAACAATGATACCAAAACAAAACCCATACTCCACCACCAACCACCAACCTCATCATCAACAACCATGATGAGCCAAAAGTCATGCCATCATGACAAGAAGAGGTCAAGGTCAATGAAAAGATGTCATGATAAAACAATATGCAAAGATCCCCTCCACAAACACTTATTTGCAACTATGCAAATAAGCCCTCCTCCACCAAACTTCGGCCAATGAACGGAACAATGAAAATCGGCCGAAACGGAAAGCAAACTGGCAACTCCAGAAAACTGTTCCCGTAATAAATTACAGGAAAAACCCCGATACTGTGCATACACACCCGCATCTGTATTTCGACCGAAATACAGATGCAATGAGACAACTATACTAAGATCCGGCTTATACCAAAGCCGGCTAGTAAAATCTGTTCGATCCTGATCCGTGCAATACCGCACGTATCTGATCGAACCCTGCCATATTACCATACGGCCTATAGTACAAACTGTCCGATCCTGATCCGTGCAATGCCGCACGTATCTGATCAGACCTTGCCATATCTCCATACGGCCTCTACAACCTTTCGCCCGAAAGCTGAGTAACTGAATGTGGGGGACTCTAAAGACTCGTCAACAGCTTGGTTGTGGATTTAACCACTAGCACGTCAGAGGTATAAGCCAATACGTGACGGGCTACCAGGTACTGACCAAATGGGACGTCGATGAGGAAGCTCACCCCGACACCCAACTGAGCCTGTCAGTGACAATATCCGTGCAGTCCGGTCCGTTCGTCTATGAGCATCGCATGGCGGGCCTAGGGGGTTGGTAAAAGTCAGACCCCCAAAAGCGGTACAAGTCGTGTCGGAGTGTAGCCCAGAACACCCTGAGATACTACTGGAATACCTACCAGTAAATCTCCTTGCCTTGGCCAAGGACTTTGTGTAATGGCTCTCCTAGACACAGCACGACCTCACCCCCAATACCGGGAGAGACGAACCCCTGAAGATACGCTCACTGCCTCCATGTGGCTCGGGACTGTACCCAACTAAAACCTGTTTGCACGACTCCTTTGAGCCGTGGTAGGGTAGTAATCAAAGTACAGTGGGAACTCACACGAGACAAATGACGATCCCCAGGTCGATGAACTAACCTGCACACATGTCACCAGGGAACTGCAATCTGACGTCTGGTATATGACCAACTAGCATGTTCCCGGCGAGTCCTGTCCGGTGTACTCATAACCCAATGAGCACCTGTATACATCTTAGGTGATCCAACTGACACCAGTGGCTTGTGAGACCGGCCACCGCCCCTCGTCGGGGTCTCGACTGTATACACTAGTCTACTAATGGAGTATCGATGCCCGGTCTCGAAACTCCCACGACTAGGGACCTTTTAAGGATATGCTTGTAGACCCCCAGCTCCCACTTATATGATCGCCCTCATACTGCTGGTGGTCAAGCATGAATCCTAGGGGCTCTATCAACGTGTAATAGCGACGTGTCAGGTCACCTAAAGCAGTACACGATGATAAAGGTAAACCAGATAGCATACTATCATCTCGAGTAAGACTGTCCTACCGGGATAGGTCCTCCCTCAATCATTACAATCACGTACCTGTGACCTAATAATTGACTCTGAGGGCACTATCTCCAACAATCTCCCACTTGCACTCAAGGCTAATTATTGCGATGTCGCATACTCACAGCCCGTGTGATACCGAACATCCAACTCCTCTACTAGTCAGTCTCACAAAGCTCGTTTGCGGAACTATTGCGTTCGAGGAATAGCCTCAGTGAGTGGATCCGCTTGGTTGTTTCTTTCTATGTCTCTCTATATCTCAAGTTCGCGGAGAAAACCATCTCCCGAAATGAGCAATACATGTCTTAGAACGTGTCTGGATGTCTGATGGGACCTAGCTCATAAATGAACTCCAAATCCAAACTTCTTAGACTGTATCGTCAACTGAACTTAATCAGTATCCTGCGCGCCATGCCTCCCTCAGTACTGCCTTGGACCACCTGTCCAAAAATACTGCCCCTCATCAGAAGGAAAACTATAACTCTGACAACCTCCTTGTCGTCCATGTCACTTTGGAAGCCTGGAATGATAACTGTCTCCTGAATGAGGCTGTCGTTATCATATCCCTAGAACATCCACTTATGTTCTAAAACTGCTTCCGACTGTTTCTCCAGGATTGGATTAATATCAACTTATTGCATCTAATGCAAGAACAACATCTGGTGTGGTACTTGACATCTCACGATTGACTCAATTGCCTGAGCAAGTGATCTGCCAATCATGCACATCCCTCTCCCCTTTAGTCTGTAAGACACCTTTGGAGAGGGTGACTCCATCTTCTGCAGGTACACTACCGTGCATGGAGTCGTCCATTCTAAATACTCTTAGAATGCTGTCTAAGTACCCTGATTGGGAAACCACCCAAATCTAGATCTAAAACCATAGATCCAGTAACCAGTATGTCAGATATAAAATCCACTTCCTTTGTGGAGAAACCACTGTGTGACGACCAAAGTATAACCGATCGTAGTATAGGAGTTTCTTTTCCTACTTTGTGTATGTCATCCAAATACCATGACATCACACCCTACTACCTTCTCAACAGATCCATCCCCTATTCTGATGAAGTCAAACCCATGACTGTCACGTCAGAAATAGATGATCTATCTCCGCTACACCTGCTTTAGTCTATAAATAGACATAAGCTCCCTGTCCACCAATGCTTCCGCTGCTCCCACTGACTACGACAACCCTCTGGCAGAGTCATATAGACGTACACTTCTAAAACTAGTTTAGAACGACGCTATACTCATCCTCCCGCCTGGTTCCGCAGCCTGGAACAACAGCAATGGTAATTGTGGGTAAACAAGAACTTCCCTGTCACCGTCCTTGAGGCTACCGTAGTACCTCTCGGGTGCCTGAAGTTACCCACCGTATCTGCGGAGTGGCCAGTAGAATGTCAATCCAGATTGAATCTTTAGGTTCCTTGTCAAATCTTCAGTAATCGTTTGTGGTTCTGGAATCACTTCCAGTTCTACCATACTCCCACTACTGTTTTCTGAAAAAATCCATTTTTATTAAAACTGTGGCGAGTCTAGAACAATATTGCTATTGTTCATCCAGATGGTAGAAAATTAACCCGCGTCATAGCCTGGGTCAACCCACAAACAGCCATTACAGAAACGTGCCTTGAGTTGTCCAGTGTCTGGTTTTAATCATAAACCGGACAACTCCCCGTACCTTAACACCGTTAAGATATGAACTGTTCTATATCCAATATAGAAACAGAGGCACTGATTTAATTGAACCAGATTCAAATCATGCAGCTGTCTCCAGTGCATGTTAACTAAATGGAAGGAGGCCGATCAGCGTTACTCAACTTAGGAATACTTCCAATTATGAGTAACCTGAAAGAGAAGCAAGATCTCTTTATCATTACTATCAACTGAATACCATACACAAGTATCTACATCTTCGATCTCTTTGAAGAATCCCGATACTTGCTATACCTGGTTCTCTACTCTATTCAAATACCTATAACTTCTCAAAATTTGGACCCTGTGTTTCCGCAAAACACCTGTCTAAAAACTAGAGAAGTCATAAGTAAACCGAATATAGTATGAGGACCAACCCCTCTGTCCTAATGGACACTGGACAACATACAATACTTTGTATAAGTCCCTTGAGTCTGATAACTCATTCACTGTGTGTCGTAGGTTGAAAACTGTACTTATGGTTAAGAAGAATTACACCGCTGTTTAATGCTCCTTACCTAACCATCCACTGATATAGGTAAATGTCGTAGACATAATTTCAGAAAGGTATATCTCACTCTATGAAAATAGACGTACAGATATATCAATTTGAAATTGGTGCATAACAGCGGATATTCAAAACTAAATATTTGCCGACCGGCAAACAGCCCAGGTGATTTCCTCAAATATCACCGATTACAACGAATCCCGATATAATGAGGATAATCACCCAATTCCCAATAACTTACTCCCACTCATCATCTGTAAAACCATACAGATGTGAGAATCGTACCTGGTAAATACATACCCTGGAGCAAGTGTCTAATCGGGAAATCAGTTTTCTTTTAATAGTACACAGTGAAACTGAAACATTGAAATGTTTCGTTGGGGTACCCTGGTATTCCTAGTAATGCCTCTTCCAAATTCACGACTGTAACCGTAGAGTTCCCTGCCACCTCTCCAAATCCCTTCATATGTCTTTAGTCTTTACCTTCTGTACACCCCTTTAGGCCAAATGGTTTTCTTCATTCCCTACCGTTCGGCACCAGCCTATGGTTTGGAAGAAGACTATCCAATAAGCATAATGGGTGTACTGTCCCGATCCTAGGAACACTCGCAATGCGAGAGAAGGTGAAGATAAAAGACACCTGAATAACCCTTATTCCTATTTCTCCTGAACCAGAATCCATCCCCGAACTGGAACCAGTTCCATTCGAGTTCGTATATAACCATACGATGGAGTATCCAAATAAACTGTGGATCTTCGTAGTGATACGGAGTGTCCTGGAGAAATACAAAGGTGATGTGGGAGTGGTAACGAAATATTTGGTTTGGTCGTGAATATCTGTTGCAATTTACTTTGCCCTCTTACTAATCCCTTGCTTTGTCTGAACTTAATACCTTCTGCACACCATCGTTATGCTAATTGGTTTTCTTCATTCCCTACCGGTCGGCACCAGCCTAAGGTTTGGAAGAAGACAATCCAATTTGCGTAATAGGTGTACTACCCCTAAACCAAGGAGTACTCGTAACCTGAGAGAGGGTAAAAGGAAAAGACAACTGAATAATCCTATCCGTTTTCTCCAGAACCGGAAACCATCCTCGAATAAATTCTTTCGAGTTCGTATCTAACCATACGATGGTTTTGTCCAATGGAAGTGGACGTTCGTAGTAAAACGGGGTGTCCTGGAGAAAAGGGTAAAAGTAGCAGTGGCAATGAGGTTTGCAACTCTGACAATCCAAAAGCCAGTGTTTAAGAAGGTTCGGTCAACTTGGTCACTGAGTCATAGTCTAGGGTCGGGTCAATGGTCGCTGCCAAAGAGAGAGAGAGAAAAGAAACACTCAGCGTGCACTCTAACCTAGATCAGAATGGTCACCAATTTATCTAATCTGGAAACCTCCCACTGTACCTCAAATTCTCCTCCAAACCTGAAAGAAGAATTAGTCGGGGTTACCCGAGGAGTAAACTAACTCATCAGTGGGAATCGGGATCCAACTATCATCGCATGATAACGTGACGGAATCCGCTCACGTCATCACACTCCAGAAGGTATGCGCATATCTGGCAAGTTTCAGTTCTTTTGAAACTCCCGATGTGATTTCTGCCCCATGCACTTATGACCTTGGCGAAGGTCAACAAATCATAAGTCACATGTCAAGTTCTACCCGTCATTATCCAGGTTAATTTGAATCCACCCATACAAGCCCTTGACGAAGGTCAACAAGGCTATACGACTGTCCCAAACCAACGCATCTATCTATGCAGCAGAAAGGTAACAAGCAGCTACCATACACTATGCCTTGACGAAGGTCAACAAACATAGCATGAATACTACGTGCTACCCGTCTGAAACGACGGAGGGCTACGAATGGTTTCTGGCGAAAACCTTTAACGTAATGAACTTGATATCGTTGAAGGAACGGATAGCTTTTTGAAAATATAGTGACGAAAACCTTCGCTAAAGAGGTCACTCCCGGTGAAGGGATCTCGGCTCTTTCCCCGTAGAATGGGGTGCAGGATATTCCAACTGAATACCACGGTGCAAAGCAAAAGTAATCGGCTATAGTGAAGTTAATGCCCTGACGCAAACTTTTTGTCCAAGGGGTCACTCCCGGTGAAGGGATCTCGGCCCTTGCCTCGTCGACTGAGGAGCAGGATATTCTAAATGAATACCACGATGCAAAACAAAAGTGAACGTCCTTGCAATAACAGCTTTTTGAAAAGTGTTCCAACAACATCAGATTAGGTTTGTTTTTAACTTGCATTGATCCGAATCAACGCAATCCCATCAATTGATCACACCAAAAAGAACGAAAATATACTGATGTACGTATATGCCATCCGCATTCGCCACTGGGTCCCGTCATTACCCGTTAGGTTAGCTAACTAACGACAGAGCGGGGACAGGACTAGCGCGGATGCAAAACATATACAACATCTACTAATATATATACCAATATATTATATTCGCTCAAGGCGTGAATAAAATGCAACATCACAGAGAATGAACAGCATCACAGAAACAATACAGATATCTGGGATCCCCGGGTTTCACAGAGCCACTGCTGAAACCCGACGTTCCCCTGGTCGTGTGGATAGCCTGTGCAATGAAATCCTAGACCCCTACGGGCGCGGCAAGTCACCCGCCAAAACCTGAAGCGAGGCAGCCCCCTTCAGCACCGTGAATGGACCACCCAGCACTTCACGGAATCCGGTAACTTGGGCACCCCTCCTGGGTCAACCTGTACCCCCTACGAGTGCGGCGAATAGCCCGCCAATCCCAGAGTGAAGCCCCCTCCGTCTCAATGCCATGAGATGCGGGCTTGTTGCCCTCTAGAACCCGGCTATCCGTGCACCCCTCCGCGGGGCAATCCTAGTACAGAAAGTAAAATATACATACACCGGGTACAACGACCGCAACCAGGTCGTGCCCCAAAATAATAATACAAACTGGCAGTGACGGCAGTCCACATGTCGGACGCTCGCCCCGCAATATCAAATGTACATAATACCACCAAAACTGTACTAGCATTGCATCCGGGCTATCCCCCACGACCGATCCGCAACATCACAGCAAATACATAGAACATCAACGTGAAAGTCACGTTCGCAAATCCGTCTAACCGGGCTATAGCAGTTAGACCGGATTTACCGATCGAGTGACATTCACGGTCGCAGATATAATGTAAATACTGTGAAAAATGTGTTTAAAATTTTCCGATTGACCAAAAATTAACAAGTGGGCCCCCAATCAAAACTGTAGCACTCACAGAAAACCTGGGCCCAATTTTAATATTCCAAAACCCATATTTTAAGCCCAGAAGGCCTCTGTAAAAAATTGGTGAAGTGATCTCCACAGTGCGCGGCGGAAGGGCGGCGGAAAGGTGGTTTTCGCGGCGTTTCCGCGCTCCCACTGTGGAGTTACTTCGTCGAATTTTTACAGAGCTCTTAGATTTTCCAGTACATCAATATTTTACAACCTGAAAAATTTTTCGACACCAAAAATTTCCAACAGAAAACTGATGTGGGCAAATACGGGTTTTTGGACATTTCGATCGATCGGAACTGAAAAACACATTACACAAAGCTAGACTAAGTTAATGGGGAGGCTCTGATACCACTGTAAGTGCACGGCGGCGCCCCGGCCGTCAATCCGACGCCGGAATGCGGAAGCGGTGAAAAACTTAAATTTTGCGGACTTAGCAAACCGGCACCACCGCGCACTATAACCCGGATCGTTACCATTAACAAGTCTAAGCTAACTAGAAGATGGGTTAGAGATATACCGACGATCCAAGTCCTCCGGTCTTCTCGTCATGGTCCCGATCTCCTGCGGAATGTCCCGTCTCCTCCTCGTCGCCGGAAGTGCACCACATCGCCAACTTTGTTTACGGGCTCCCACCTCAATGCCGAGGCAACTCGGGCACGAAGCCGGCTACTCGACGTGCCCAAGATTCGCTGTAGAATGTGTAGTAGAACTTGTGTCACTTTTTGGGGTAGTGGAGGTGCCATTTTTGGTGGAGGAAAGAAAAGGATTTTGGAGAGGAACTAGAGAGCTCTTTTCTTTGCACCATATGAACCAAAAATCCCATACCAAATGAATCAAATCAACCACCACCCTAAAGTGGCCGGCCCTTGTAGGAAAAAAGAGAGAGGGAAAAGTCAAGGGGGAGGTAACCATATGAATCATGCAAGAGAGAGAGAGGAATGGTTATCATGAAAAACAATGATACCAAAACAAAACCCATACTCCACCACCAACCACCAACCTCATCATCAACAACCATGATGAGCCAAAAGTCATGCCATCATGACAAGAAGAGGTCAAGGTCAATGAAAAGATGTCATGATAAAACAATATGCAAAGATCCCCTCCACAAACACTTATTTGCAACTATGCAAATAAGCCCTCCTCCACCAAACTTCGGCCAATGAACGGAACAATGAAAATCGGCCGAAACGGAAAGCAAACTGGCAACTCCAGAAAACTGTTCCCGTAATAAATTACAGGAAAAACCCCGATACTGTGCATACACACCCGCATCTGTATTTCGACCGAAATACAGATGCAATGAGACAACTATACTAAGATCCGGCTTATACCAAAGCCGGCTAGTAAAATCTGTTCGATCCTGATCCGTGCAATACCGCACGTATCTGATCGAACCCTGCCATATTACCATACGGCCTATAGTACAAACTGTCCGATCCTGATCCGTGCAAT
The DNA here is from genome assembly GCA_030015575.1 of Agapanthus africanus. Classification (NCBI taxonomy): domain Eukaryota; kingdom Viridiplantae; phylum Streptophyta; class Magnoliopsida; order Asparagales; family Amaryllidaceae; genus Agapanthus; species Agapanthus africanus. The sequence goes on from CM057343.1 coordinate 160,336,624, forward strand.
GCCGCACGTATCTGATCAGACCTTGCCATATCTCCATACGGCCTCTACAACCTTTCGCCCGAAAGCTGAGTAACTGAATGTGGGGGACTCTAAAGACTCGTCAACAGCTTGGTTGTGGATTTAACCACTAGCACGTCAGAGGTATAAGCCAATACGTGACGGGCTACCAGGTACTGACCAAATGGGACGTCGATGAGGAAGCTCACCCCGACACCCAACTGAGCCTGTCAGTGACAATATCCGTGCAGTCCGGTCCGTTCGTCTATGAGCATCGCATGGCTGGCCTAGGGGGTTGGTAAAAGTCAGACCCCCAAAAGCGGTACAAGTCGTGTCGGAGTGTAGCCCAGAACACCCTGAGATACTACTGGAATACCTACCAGTAAATCTCCTTGCCTTGGCCAAGGACTTTGTGTAATGGCTCTCCTAGACACAGCACGACCTCACCCCCAATACCGGGAGAGACGAACCCCTGAAGATACGCTCACTGCCTCCATGTGGCTCGGGACTGTACCCAACTAAAACCTGTTTGCACGACTCCTTTGAGCCGTGGTAGGGTAGTAATCAAAGTACAGTGGGAACTCACACGAGACAAATGACGATCCCCAGGTCGATGAACTAACCTGCACACATGTCACCAGGGAACTGCAATCTGACGTCTGGTATATGACCAACTAGCATGTTCCCGGCGAGTCCTGTCCGGTGTACTCATAACCCAATGAGCACCTGTATACATCTTAGGTGATCCAACTGACACCAGTGGCTTGTGAGACCGGCCACCGCCCCTCGTCGGGGTCTCGACTGTATACACTAGTTTACTAATGGAGTATCGATGCCCGGTCTCGAAACTCCCACGACTAGGGACCTTTTAAGGATATGCTTGTAGACCCCCAGCTCCCACTTATATGATCGCCCTCATACTGCTGGTGGTCAAGCATGAATCCTAGGGGCTCTATCAACGTGTAATAGCGACGTGTCAGGTCACCTAAAGCAGTACACGATGATAAAGGTAAACCAGATAGCATACTATCATCTCGAGTAAGACCGTCCTACCGGGATAGGTCCTCCCTCAATCATTACAATCACGTACCTGTGACCTAATAATTGACTCTGAGGGCACTATCTCCAACAAAGAGCTCAAGAATGAAAAGAAAAATTACAAGAATTCTAAGATAGAACTAAAGAAAAAGCTACCCTTTCCTCTTGCCTCTGGTCTCTATTTATAGGCTCAGAAAGAAATATTCATATCTGCCCCATTATGGCTCATGCTGATTTGTTTGATTGCCTTTGATTTGAACAAATGCTTTTTAGTCTTGAATGTATATAATATCATATGCATATAAAATCATATCCTTGATTGCATATAGAATCATATCCTTGATTGCATATAGAATCATATCCTTGATAAAATCATATCCACATGTGCTTAAAAGTCTTGTGTACACACTTGTTGTGTTGGACCATTTAGAAAAAAAAATGTGTACACAACTTGTTGCGTAAAGGAACTCCTGAAGTATCGGTCGGTTAGCGTTTCTGGTCGCAGTGTCTTCCCTCAAGTGATATATCTGTGCTGTTGGATGCATTTCCAGTATTTTGTCATGGATACCTGTAATCTGTAATGCTGAGCAAACACTGGTCAATAATACCGATAAATTCAACAATTAGATAATGAATGAGCGGTATTAGAATGCAATTTTCTGATATAAACAAATACCCCCAAACTTATCTATTGCTCGTCCCGAGCAAAACCATTTATTCACAAACGAAAATCCTAACCGCACTTTCGCAGGGAACGCGATTGCACTGAGCATGTGCAACAAGCCGTTTAACCTCTAGGTGTCCCTAGTAGGAGGAGTGTTGTCTCCTGAGGGTTTTCAGCGGATACAACCCACAAAATCCCGTCAATTTGGCTTATCGACTTTTATTCTCCAATTAGGTTTTCTAACAAGGAACTCTATTATCTTTTACTTGTAAATTATCCACCCACATTCTTCACACTTCCTCATCATTTAACTTAAGATTATATATGTTCTATAGACTTACTTAGCTTTTGGCATTTCTTAAGTTTTCCTTCAAAGGTTCCATCTCCACTTAGGAATTTTTATCAACTCTACTAAAGATACAAGTTCTATTCTTTATTCCTTTCTCTTATCTAAACTCTAATCACATATCCTCACGTGTGTGTATAAATCACCCCTACACTTGGAAATTCAAATCAAGCAATCATACCCTTGTCCGTTGTCCAAAGCACTTATTAATTGGTGAGTTTTGCTTACACATCCTTCATGCGATCGTTAATACTTCTTGAGATACCAACGACCGATTACAAGATGCGTTTGCACTTTTAAAGCGTACTTCCTAGTCTTGTAACACCCAAGGCTTTTAGCAGTGTCTCCCAAACCAGTTGGTCTAAGGCACTAGGTGATGAAGCACCCTCGCTAAATATTTTTCTATTTTTAGCCTTAAATAATCACAAAACCAGTGTTCATTTTTTTATTTTATTCACTTTTGTATTTTTCATTTTCTTCGTACTAAGGACTTTTAGACAAGAGCATTTCAAGGTTTCCTCTACTATTCCAAGCTTCAAGGTGCGTGATTGTGCAATTTTGTAGGGTATACATTTTCAGAATCTATACTTAAGCCAGGAATTATTTTTCAAACTTATACTCTAATAATAATCAATACTTTTTCCTTTATTTCAACTTAGCCCAAGAAGTGAACCAAAAATTTGCCTATTTCTGAATAAACTACAAAGACATATACTTTCTACCGATAAACTTTAAGAAAGGTTATTTTTAGGGTTTTTAATTTACTAAGTCTAAGATCTAGTTGTTCGTAGCCAGTTAACCTATTTGTCAAACTCAAGTTAAATATGGCCAAAATTGAATACAATAATTTTTATAATTTTTGAAAATTTTCAATTTTTATGAGTTTTTAAAATAGGTATGCAAATGCAAAAATATATACAAATGAATGCGAAGGAAGAAGACGTACCGAGCATACCCCCAAACTTAAACTTGACAGTGTCCTCACTGTCATGCTATACCAAGAAGGTTAAAATGCCGGCACTTCCCTATTTATTTATTTTTTTTATTTTATTGTTAAAACAAAAATATATACAGAAAGCCCCCCCCCCAAACTTCATTTAAACAATGTTAGACATTACTGCCAAACTTTGCATAGACCAAATGTCAAAATCAACCAGTTGAAAAATTTATCTGTAAAGAGTATCGGTTGGTGGAAGAATATGTTGTACCAATCCAAAAAGAATTGGGGAAGATAGAAAAGGTGGTATGGAAAGTGTGGAAGTGAATAGACAGGAGGTGGTGATGAATCAAAATAAGAATGCGAATGATCAGCAATCAGTGGAGTATTGGCATTCTCGTAATTTATTAAAAGAAACGGGGGTGGTTCAACTTCCAAAGGAGAAGGTTGACTAACCACACTATCCCCAAGATATCTCTGTGGATCCTTCATCGACTTGGCATCATCCATCATATGAATATGATATTCAATTATGAGGGAACTAATCTCCGATGTCCGCCATTTTCCAGCCGAGAGCTTGCCGCCTATCTTTTAAGAGCATTAAAAGGGCGTTCTCTTGCTCGAGGGCTAGAGATGCCGATATGATAACGGGAACGGTCTCATTCTCACCTATGTAAGCATATTTAATATGAAACGGCAAGGGCATGAGTTCGAGTTTCGGAGGCAAAAGAATCATAGGCAAAATTGGGGAATCTACCCCGAACTCAAAGGACTCCAACACAGGTTCGAAATCACTGCAAACAACCGATTCGGATGGTTCAACTAAGTCATCCAAAAATTCAAAAGACTCATATTCGGGTTGTGAGTCGTCATCATCCGAAAAAGTGAAACATTCATAATCCATATCGGTTGTGTCAACGGTGGTAGGCTCAAGGAGGGACGCACTAGTGGCGTCAAAACTGTTCTCATCAAACAAGAATCTTTCAAACTCGCAGTCCTCCTACGTGATTTCATGAATAGAGCAAACTTATCGTGTACTAGTATTAGGCACGGGGGGCAGACTTCCTAACTTGTAAATATTGAACTCACTAGACGTCTTCCCGAAGGATAGAGTCATGGAGCCATTGCGACAGTTTATTACGGCATTGGAAGTGGCCAAAAATGGTCGACCGAGGATCACCGGAATTTGGTTCCATGAGTTAGCAACAGGTTGTGTGTCCATAACAATAAAATCAACTGGGAATATGAACTCCCCAACTTTGATCAACACATCCTCTAGCTCACCCCTTGGATGGGTGATTGATCGATCAGCTATTTGGAGAGTACAGTGAGTGGGCTTAAGCTCTCCAATGCCTAATTGCTCGTACATAGAATAAGGTAGCAAATTGACACTAGCACCAAGATCTAGTAGTGCTCTATTGATGTTCTTGTCCCCAATTGTTATCGAAATAGTAGGACAACCGGGGTCCTTTTGCTTTTGGGGTAAAGAATTGACAAGAGCATCGCTAATAGCACTAGCCATAAAAGCTTTCTTTGGTACTTGTGGCTTCCTCTTTTTGGTGCATAAGTCCTTTAAGATTTTTGCATATGAAGGAACTTGTTGGATTGCATCCAAAAGAGGGATATTTATGCTAACCTGTTTGAACAGCTCAACAATCTTCTCTATTTGTGGGGTTGGTTTATTGGATCTCAACCGGTTTGGAAAAGGAGCATTTTGAAATGTTGTTGAGTCCAATTTTTGCGGATCAGATTGTTGAGTTGGAACGGAACCCCGTATAGATGTGTTCGTATTGTGAGAAGTGGGTCCGCTTGAGCTAGAAGGAGTAGAGCCGTGTGAATGATGGAGAACAGGCTCTAACGAAGAAGAAGAAGGTGAAGAAGAACCACCGGCAGGGGTGTCATCATGAATACCCACATTGTTTTGCAACATTTTTCCCGATCTCAACGTGGTCACAGTGTTTACGTTATGAGTTTGCTGTTGATATGCAGCATGTGCGTGACCAGGATTGGGCAAGTGGTTGAGATGGGAGCTTTCCTTTTTCTCGCTCGCTCAATGCTGCATTGAGTTGTGCAATTTGTGCCTCAATAGATTTGATGCTTTGATCGTGTGAGCCACTGTTTTGCACCAAAGATTGAATAGAAGTCTCTAATCTTGCTGTAGATTGTGTGGATTTCTTAAGGAACGCATCTAGACTTCTTTCGAGCGAGCTAACCTTGTCATTATTAGGTTGAACAAAATTGTTTGGCGCCTAAGAATTGTTAGGCATAAAATTGTTCACTTGATTAGGATAAGGTTGCTGTTGGAAAGATTATTTAAATTGAGTTTGTGGGGGTGCTTGTTGTTGTTGTGGAGGCCCTTGAAAATTGTTATTTCCTTGGAATTGTTGATTTTGGTTCCAAGCGAAATTTGGGTGACTCCACCAACCCGGATTATATGTAGTAGAGTATAGATCGTTTCTTTGTTGTTGCTGAAAGGCAGCATTGACTTGATCATGTCCTTGAGTAGATGCATTGTAAGGACACTCTTCGGTTAAGTGTGATGGAGCCGAACAACAAGCACACACAGTTCATGGAGGCATAACAGGGGCAAGAGAAGGCGACGAGATTTTGGTCTCAAGCGCTTCTAGCTTTTTCGTAAGAGCGGCCATCTCAGCCTTCATAGCAATTGACATCTCTACTTGATGTATGCCTGCCCTAGATTGACCACTAGAAGAAGATGATGTGGTCTTGGAGCTCTCCCACTCAATTGTTTGTTCACTAAGATCCTCAAGAAACTGCCATGCTTCCTCACTAGATTTGGATAGAAAGTGACCTTGACAAATGGTTTCTAGCAACTGCTTCGTTGCCGGGTTCAATACCTCGTATAATGTTTGGCAAACTTGCCAACTTTCGATCCCATGGTGAGGGCATTGAACGAGTAGGTTTTTGAATCTTTCAAAACACTTCCAAAATGGTTCGGAAGGAAGCTGTGAAAATTGTATGATCTCATTACGGATTCTAGCAGTTTTGTGATGAGGATAGAACTTTTTAAGAAAAGCTTTCACAAACTCGTCCCAATTTCTAATTGAATGTGATGCGGTGCTGTATAGCCACTTCTCGGCTATGTCACATAAGGTGAAAGGAATGACCCTTAGCCTTATAGCGTCATCACTTAATTGGGTCGTTTTCATCATAGCGCAAACGTTTTGGAATTTATTGATAAAAATATACGCATCTTCGGATTCCAATCCATGAAATTTTGGCAACATATTGATGAAGTGGGGTTTTATTTCAAAATTGTCCCCATTTGCCGGTGGGAGTGAAAGACAAGTAGGTAAAGAGGTGCGGACAGGGTAGAAGAGATCCTGGAGCGCGACTCGTGTGGGCGCTTCAATAGGAAGTTGATTCGGGTTATTCGCACCCAGATTAGGTGGAGTCAGTCCCTGGGCAGGTGGAGGGATGTTAGGATTAAATCCTGACATCTCAGAAGAAGAATTTGGTGATAAAGAAGGTGAAGATGTATGAACAGAATCTCGGTCAACGTCGGAGTTGACCGGCAAAGGTAAAGGTGATAAAAAGGTGGAGGGATTTTCGGCGTTGGAGTCGATCGCGTAGTCCGTAGGGACTAACGAAACGCGGACTAAACGGAAACTAGGGTCCCTAGTCCAAGCGGACATACACTAAACGAGTTTAGTGTAGTCAAAGAGTAGAATGTGAGGGTAAGAAAACGAAAGTGGAGAAAAATTGGGTGATGGTGGTAAAAATGGCAATTTTTTTTTGTGTTTGTTTCAAAAGAATGGAAAAATGAAACGACTGTTCAACAAACACAATCACAAATGCACAGTCACAAATGCACAATCAATACCTAGACTAGGGTCCTCTAAGTCTACTAGACCTGCTCCTAACTGTTCCAAAGCGACAAATTGTGAGATAACCCTCAGATCGCCTCTTCACAGCCAGTTGTGGCCAGGTAAGCACAAGTGAGGTATGGAGGGATCCGCTCACGAATCACCGTGAGACGGGCCTTTTAAAGTTACCTCCTCACTTGTCTTGCCTAGGCACCACAAGAGTCATGTTTAGATAAACGATTGAATGCCCACAATCTTCCTTTGTCCTATTGAGCGCGACAAGTCCTTAGTGGGCTGAGTCTAGATATTTTTTATTAAACTTAAGGTGACACTTATGCAATTAGTGATTTCCGGGGTCTTAGGAAGGGTGATGAAATCCCCACCCAATCTGGATTGGTGTTAGAGCCCCTTAAGTCTGTATTAAATGATGCAATGCGCAAAATTCAACCAAGTTTTGTTTTCAAGCAATCAGTTATCATTTATTACTTTTAATGCGGCGCTGCAACAAATACGGTTAGTTTTTTTTTGGGCTTTTTGCGGCGATTTTTGCTAAGAATCCTGCAAAGACAAGAATATTGGAGCGTCGGGTTTGAGAGGGGAAGTTTAGAAAAATAAGTACCAAAAAGTATCGAGTTTCAGAAACTCATTGCGATATTGCCTCCGAATGGTCGAATGGTTCGCTTGCGCGGGTCTAACTACCCGGATCTTTGGCACTGAGTGTTCACCCTCCTTTGCACTTGAAAATGCCCCTTTGTTCCGTATGATCGCTGCTCAAAATCCGTCAAATCTGCATATATTGGAAAAATACGGATATTTGAGCCAAAAAGCAATATTAACAACCACAATTCTGAACACAAATAAATAAGAAAATCAAATAATAAAAATGGAATTTATATCAAAACACTGGAAGCAACACAGAAAAACAAAAGTGAAAAGGCCACACCAAGGCCGGCGAGCTCGGTTTTTCAGGGTATGTCGCCGGTTTTTGTGTGAGGAAATTGGCTCAAATTTTGTGTGTTGTCTCAACGAAGAAATGTCATTCCAATTTTATAACTTGATTTATTTCATTAGCATCAGAGTGTTAGCAGAATTCAAATCCAGAGAAGAAAAGAATTTTATTTGTGTTTGTGGTTGGTTTCAAAAAGAATGGTTATTTGTTTGAATGTGTTAGAAATTAGTTTTATACAGAATATGCTCAAATTTAACCCAAGAATACAAGTATAAAGAGCGTTACCGTCTCCCCGGCAACGGCGCCATTTGATTGTCACGATCTAACTGTGTCGTGTTTAAAAAGAATTCTGAAATTACCGCAATCAAAACGGTGTCGCTTGTAGCGAGCCGCGATGAATACGGGTCGTCCGCAGGGAGATGGTAAGTTTCTTATTGCTTGTTTTAACGAGTTAATACCGTGTTTTGATTTGTTGGTTAACTAATTGTCGTAACAAGATATGAATAAAAAGGACTTGTTAAGGGTAGTAATAAGTTAAATTGTATGAAGGTGATGTTTGCCAATTCCTTATAGCCCCGACTTGGTATTGATACTAAAGCAATAGGTAATAACGCGAATTAGGGAACTCGAAATACAGTATTTGCGGTATTTCGCTAAATCCGTTTTCCTTGTCCCTTGTCCTTCCGTTAATATCTCTTGATTTTAGCCTTCGGCAAACCACGGGCAATTCGGTCATAATTAGGAATTATCACTATCGGGGTAGGATAGGATGCCTAGTGAGCGGAGTTGCGGGTGATTTACACGAAGTTTCAATAGGCAAGTTTTAGGTTTTAAAGTTTGGACAAAGAAAATCTTCGAATACGATCTAACATATTACACCCTTAACAAGTGAAAAAATTACTCACACATATTTACAAATTAACAAGAAAGAAAAGAGAAGATACATAAAAACATGCAATGAAATAAAGAAGAAAAGAGAACCGATGAGTTCAAGCGTTTTATCTCCCAGTGTTCAATCCCCGGCAACGTGTGAGATCCAAATACCAAGCTTTAAGGTTGCAAGCTCACTTAAGAGGTTGCAAGATCAAAGCAAAGCATGAATTTCACAATTGAAATCATGTAAAGTGGAACAAGACATGTAATAAAAATACGAACTTTTATTGAAGAACAAACTTGTTACAAGAGATCTTGAAGTCAAGAACCTAAGCCTTAAGCTTGCAAGTTCTAAATGAGAAGTTGAAAGGTCAAGACAAAGGGGCAAGTGCTCAAGAATGAAAAGAAAAATTACAAGAATTCTAAGATAGAACTAAAGAAAAAGCTACCCTTTCCTCTTGCCTCTGGTCTCTATTTATAGGCTCAGAAAGAAATATTCATATCTGCCCCATTATGGCTCATGCTGATTTGTTTGATTGCCTTTGATTTGAACACATACTTTTTAGTCTTGAATGCATATAATATCATATGCATATAAAATCATATCCATGATTGCATATAGAATCATATCCTTGATTGCATATAGAATCATATCCTTGATTGTATATAGAATCATATCCTTGATAAAATCATATCCACATGTGCTTAAAAGTCTTGTGTACACACTTGTTGTGTTGGACCATTTAGAAAAAAAATGTGTACACAACTTGTTGCGTAAAGGAACTCCTGAAGTATCGGTCGGTTAGCGTTTCTGGTCGCAGTGTCTTCCCTCAAGTGATATATCCGTGCTGTTGGATGCATTTCCAGTAATTTGTCATGGATACCTGTAATCTGTAATGCTGAGCAGACACTGGTTAATAATACCGATAAATACAACAATTAGATAATGAATGAGCGGTATTACAATGCAATTTTCTGATATGAACAACACTACGACAGGGGAAAACAGGTGGTAGGCTTCACTTAGCCAGGAGCGTTGGTGAGTAGATTTAACATCTACAGGGGAATTGCCCGCATGGCGTTATGCGTCTGGGCTAGAGATGTTATTTCTGTCGCATATTCTATGTCATATTTAGAATTGCGTATTTACCCTATTACTTAGATATTGTTGTGCTTGGACTAGTATCCTTAGGACACTGCACATATTATTGACGATTCATGTTGCATGAGCACTGATTGTATGCTACACACACCGTCAATAATTGCCATATCACGTACAACCCACTTATAGATATGATATTGCTTGGTTAGGGACATTGAGACTTTAATTCATAATTCTTTACGCATTGACTTATAGCATATATGTATACCTACATGCTTACACATATGCTCTGACATACTTACATGCTAGTTACCTGTATACCTATAGAGTATTGTACCATTAGTGATAGGTACATGCACACTTTATGATATAGCTACAGGTATACCTTGCCCACCTATTTCACTTATACCCAGGGGGTATACTACATCATTACTTATAGGTAGATACATATATCTTGCTATACCTTTATGTTTTCACATACATCTGGTTATAGCTACATGTTTACCTTTACCTGATGTTATTTTAGAATTGGAGAAAATTAGGAACCGCATGATATTTATATTAACTTGTTGCAGTTAATTAGCGGCGTTTCCTTTATATGCTTACATTTCCGTTTATGTTGCATATATTATATTCATGGATTTTCGCATTGTGATATGGATTTTTCATGATGTTTTCTGGATTTGGGGACCGTAGGAGTTCATGAAATTATGCATTATTTGAAAAACCCGCTTTCCTTGATATGATATTTGCGCATCCACTAAGAGATTTATCAGTTCTGATTATATACTCCATACGAGGAGTGGCTGCCGTATGAGGGTACATGGTGGGGCCCGGTATGGTTCCCCTCGGCAAGATGATCGATGGACTTTGCCGATTGAGCCTGGAAGGTGGGCAAGTACCTATCGGTGACATTACCAATGACTCGGCGGTTATCATGTAGATACCGATGGGAGTCATATACGTATAGATACGTCGAGAGGCGAGGGTCAGAGTTAGGCACTTAGGCTTTCGGGATAGTGTATGATACGTACCTATCAGGGTGCCAGTCATGGTGACAGAACCTGATAGACCTGCATTTCTGTGTCGATGCTTGACACATTGGTTTCATGATATTTCTTTTTTACTCCTTTGTATATATAACAGGGGTTTAGGCCGCTGTTATATATGCCCTTACACCAATATTAGTGGAATGGGACACTAATATATGTGTATTGACATTAAATTATATACATCATCATATTTATTCATGCAAATATATTTAGGATGTTAGATTTTTACTTGATAATTTGATTTGGGATATAGGTGATTCATTTGATATTGGATACAGGATATTTATGAGATTGCTGATTTGTACATTCAGGATATATGAGATTTATTCGATATTGTACATTCAGGATTTGTGAGACTTATATGATATGAGAGCCAATTTGGGGTCTGATTTAAGGAATTGGGATTTGGATTTGTCTTGATGGATTGTGATCCTACCACGATGTCAGGATTCCGTGGAAATGACATATTTCATTCCATACTTCACATTTATTGTTTATGCACTGCTTCATGTATTAGTAGTACCTGTTAAAGTCCCTTTCATGATTGTTGCATTTACATACCTTTATTTATATGCATTGCTTCATGTATTAGTTGTACCTGCTAGTGTACCTTTCATGATTATTGCATTCATATGACTTTTTATTGCTATTAATTGCACATGTTAGATTCGCGCTATACGTGCATACTCGCGATTACCTGCATATGTTATTTACTATTCACGAGTTGGCAACTCACCCCCGTTGTGCCACAATGTTTGCAGGTGTTCCTCAGGATAGTCAGAGGCAGGCTATTATCACACTTCTTATCATCTTTTGCTACGGATACCGCATCAGCTCACAGTGTGCAGTTTGCTTAGGTGGGTTTTGTGGTTATTCGTTGTATTGTATATTCGTTGTATCCCTGTACTCTCCATCTACTATTTTCATATTGACTTAGGGACTTGGTGAGGACGATGTTGTATATTATTTGTGACTTGTTGTCTTTTATACAGTTTCCTTTCTACCGTCTTTTATTTCTTCGCTACGGCGTCGTATATTTGTTGTTGTGGTTGTTTTCCGCCTTTGGGCGTGTATTTGCTCCCGTTTGGGGATGCTTTACTTTATATTTATGTTGTACCCATTTTTGGGGCTAGCTTTTACAAAGGAGGTGCTACCAAAATTTTGAAGGAAATAAAGTTGGACTTTTAAAGAATTTGGGTTGTGATTTCAAAGACTTTTAAACAATATTTCTTATCTTTTCTTGTCTTTTAACTGGTTTAGATTTCTGGGTTTTGGCTTTCTTTTACTGCGTTACGCCTGTAGACATCGTAGTATTAGGGCCGTCACGTTCCAATTTCGGGTCGTGACAAAGTTGATATCAGAGTGCTAAGTTTTACCTTTCGGAGAGTAGGATGACCTTGGTATGATGGAGTAGGTAGCTTAAGCAGAGTAACGTAGTGTGTGTATGTTTGCAGCATGCTCACGATGCGGTACTTCGCCTAAAGTGACCTAAGTACAATTACTTGAAATTCCTTCCTTGATGATTCATATCCTTGTGATTCAATTTCCGTGTTCATATCGAATCCTATCCCTATTTATAGCCTTTGCCGCCGACGACTATAGGGACTCAGTGAGGTGCAGCGAGGGCCGAGGTCAGAGTTTACTCGGGTGGGTCAAGGACTGACCAGGATGGCACGCTCGTTGCACAAGTGTAGACGGATCCGCCTTCGACAGATAGTATCGCTAGGATTGTGGCAGAGATACAGGACATGCGCCAGACGATGAGTTCTTTGGTGGAGACCATTCGAGCGCAGCGACAGGAGGTTGTCACCCCTGTTACCCAGTTGTTCCTTGCGATCAGCACACAGCTTTCCGTCACTTACATAGCACCAGTGGATGCAGCCCTAGTTAACGAGACATGTATTCCAGAGACTTCGGGAGTTCCGGGACCGTGGAGGACTCGTACCGGGGTATCAGCTTAGAGACAGAGGCTTAGTCGTCAAGACAGCTTTCGTGACCGTTGCGGGAGTAGCAGAGGTTTGGGACGAGGGGATTCGTGTTAGCTAGATCAGCCTTTTGTTGTGTTAACTTCTGTCAGCGATTCTTTTGTTGCGCGACACGTATTTTAGTCGTATGCCAATCGGTTAGGAGATTCATCCGTCACTTGATCCTTCTAGAGATGTTAGATTTGACGTTCTCCTGGGCACAGACTGGTTAGTTACATGCTAGGCGTCTGTGGACTAACGCGAGGAAACATTCAGGTTTTTTTTTCCCGGCAAGTCAGTTCTTATTGTGCAGGGGGGCAGTGGTGCCGCCTCTCACAGCTCGAATTCAGCCTTTTTCGCTAGTCGGCTTTTGAGGAGAGGATGTCGAGGATTCTTGGCGTTCATTCGTGATACCGGAGCCACAGTGGATTTGTTGGACCGGGTTCTTCTCGTGCGAGAGTTTGCCGACGTTGTTCCAGATGAGCCGGCGGAGCTTAGGGGGCTTAAGGATCAGCTGCAGAGTTGTTTGTTGGGGGGCTAGTACGTCTGAGTGTTTCACATTGAGGAGCTCCTATTTCTGTTCGTCAAGGAGGAAGACGACAGTTTAGGTTGTGTATTGATGGATCGCCAATTGAACCGGCTTACGGTGCGGATAGGTATCCTTTACCTCGCATTGACGATTTCTTCGATCGGCTCCAGAGTGCGAGACATTTTCTAAGTTTGTTCGGGATCAGGTCATCATTGCTGTGGGTTCGGAGTGATGACATTTCGAAGACTACCTTGTGCGTGCTACGGGCTTTGTGTGTTTTGGTGGTGTCGTCGGACTCACCAATGCCCTAGCAGCATTCGTAGATATGATGAACCGGATTTCTTCAGGCCGTTCCTCGACCAGTTATTGTTGTATTATTGATGACATTCTGGTCTATTCTTTGTGTCTTTAGGGACAAGAGAAGCACTTGAGGATTTGTTTTGTAGATATTGGGAGAGCCCCAGCTGTTTGCTAGATTCTCGGAGTGTTCCTTCAGGCTTGTTTGTGTTGACTCCTTAGTCTTGGAGTTACGGGAGACGGTTTTTCGTAAGGTCCCGAGGAAGATCGTGGCCGTACAGCTTACTCCCAGGCTTGTGTTCGGACGGAAGTCCGCAGATTTTTGGGCTTAGCAGGTTTTTACCGCCGTTTCGTGTAAGATTGCTAGTGTAATGCTGCACCGTTGACTGGACTGACCTGAAAGGAGGTTTCTTTTCTTTGGACTGAGGCATGCGTGTGGAGATTTTCAGAAGTTGGAGATTCGGTTAACAACTGCACCAGTTCTTTCTTGGTTTTTGGTTCGGGCGACTTTGTTGTTTTAACTGTGATGTTTCGCGAGTGGGGCTCGATTGTGTACTGAGGTGACACTATAGAGTTATCGCTTTGGCTTCCCTACATTTGGAGAAAGTACGAGCAGGATATCGCACTCATGATCTGGAGATGGCCGCGGTGGTAGTGCATTGGGGATTGGAGACACTACTTGTTCGAGAGTCATGTCAGATTTTTACGGACCACCGGAGCTTAATGTACATTTTCCTGCAGCGGGTTTTGATTGTTGAGACAGCGCCGTTGGATGGAACGTGTGGAGGATTGTGTTTGTGAGTACCTTTATTACCCTTGGCAAGGCGATTGTGGTAGCTGATGCTGGAGTCGTAAGCCCGGAGTTAGTTTGTTCCAATTGTGCGCAGTCAGAGACAGTCTTCTGCAGATTTACAGTTCTTGTGCGATCGTGGAGTACAGCTTAGGTTCGCCTCTACTGAGGGGACAGCTTGCTCATGTCCTCGCCCGACCACTTTTCCCTAATCGTTTTCGCGAGACACTGCCTACCGACGCTCGTTCGTTAAAGATACTTGAGCATACTCGGCTGGGTAATGATTCGGAGTCCTTGATTTGTAACAATAGTGTGCTAAGTTAGGGACGCGTTTGTGTACCTGATATTATCGGGTAGAGACGTGAAATCCTAGAGCTGGCACATCTGTCAATTCTCTGTACTTATTCAAGTTCCACCAGCATTTGACGTGACTTGTGAGATAGTTACGGATGGGCCGGGATGTAAAGAGTAGTTTCGGGTTTCGTTTCAAGGTGTCGGGTTGTTGTGAGATAAGGTTGAGCATCTGAAACCGGCTGGAGAGTTGCAATCTTTAACTGTTCCGAAGTGGGAATGGGAGCAGATCTCCATGAAATTCGTTATGGTGTCTACCCAGGTTTAGTCAGGGTGTGACTCCATTCGGATGCTTGTTGTCCAGTTTTTCTCAGTCTGCTCAGTTGTTCTTTGTTAACTTTGTGCGTTGCATGGAGTTCCTTCGAGGGTCGTATCCAATGAAGGCACCCTATTCGCTTGCCGTCTTGGGCAGGAGCTTCAGGAAGCCTTGGGTACTGGTTGAGCTTTAGCTCCGTCTTTCCATCCGTAGGATGATGGTTTTGTGAGAGCGGGCTATACCGACTCTAGAGGTTATACTCGTGCATACGTACTAATTGTTGTCGGCAGTTGGGATCGTCACTTGCCATTATTAGGACTCTCCTTCGATAGCAGTTATCAGGAGACATTCCAATTGGCAATCTTTAAGTTTTGTTTGTTAGGTGGTGTCGATCTCCAGTCTGTTTTTCTGACTCTGCGTAGTAGAATTTTTGGACCCCAGCTAGTCTAGAGACTTCGGGAATGATCCAGCTGTTTCAGGTGAGGATGATGACAGTCCTGTGGGGACAGAGGTCTTATGCCGACCATGGTGATCGCAGGCTCGAGTTCGCAGTGGGAGATCATGTATTCCTATGGATTTTTCTGATGAATGATGTGTTGAGTTTTGGGAAGCTCACCCACAATTGTAGGTCCTTTCGAGATCCTTAAAGCGAGTTAGTTCCGTTGCCTTTAATTTGGCACTTCCGCCCAGATTATTGAGTATTCACCCCGTATTCCTTGTGTCGATACTTTGCAATTACCTTCATGACCTTTCTCACTTGATTCAGCATCAGACCAATTAGCTTGAACGTGATCTTTCATTCACCAGCAGCCGCTAGTTATAGTGGATCAGCAGGTGAAGGAATTTCGGTCAAGGGTCTTGCCGTCAGTGAGGGTTCTTTGGCGTAGCTGTATAGTGAGGTGATCACTTGGCAAGCTGCGAGCGAGATTTGGGAGTTTTGTACTCATCTTCTTGAAGGTACGTATAGATGAATTTTAATTCGGGGACCGAATTTCTTTAAGGGTGGAAAATTGTAATGTTTTAGAAATCGTTTTGCGAATTTTTCTGTTTTAGGGCAAAATTGTCGGTATTTTCCGTTTTAACCCGATTTCGATCAAACATCCGTATAAACTTGCCGGCACCTTTTTTAGCTAAAATAAAGCTTGTACGCGAACTTTAGGGGTATTTGGGAGGTTTTGGTTCATATAGAATTTTTCCCAAATAAAATATTATTTTAAGCGGTATTTGGTGCACGTAAATCGGGAAATTTCTTTTCTTAAGAATAAATTATTTTTTTTGTCACTAGAATATTTTGGAAACTTCTTTTTAAATATCTAGATGTTTTTGGAGTGCAAAAGGTTTTATTTTAAAAAGAAAAGAAAATGTGTAAAGGTGGCAAAGTGCATTTATTAAGCATTTATTACTCTTTTTCCTAGCAATTTCTTCACAAAAATTCACAAAAATACCCCCCTGACC
Source organism: Agapanthus africanus (assembly GCA_030015575.1). Classification (NCBI taxonomy): domain Eukaryota; kingdom Viridiplantae; phylum Streptophyta; class Magnoliopsida; order Asparagales; family Amaryllidaceae; genus Agapanthus; species Agapanthus africanus. Next base: position 160,353,051 of record CM057343.1, read on the forward strand.
CCCTTGGCTGGCCCTTCCCTTCCCCTTGCTGCCCTCCATCATTCCCACTCTTTTTCAACTCATTTTGCATCAAATAAATTATGAAAAATCCAAATAAAATCACAAAAATTCAAATATAATCATTTTCCTTCATTTCCTTCACTAATTCTTCTTGGATCTTCAACAAAGCATGGTTTTTTTGATGCTATGATGAGAGATTAAATTCATTTTGGTGTTCTTGGGGAGGTATAATTCTTACCTTAATCCTTTTATATTTGCTTTAATCTTATTCTAGCTAATTTAGTTAGCTAATTATGTGTTTAGTTTAGTTTTTAAATTATGATTAATTCATTTATATTTGGTTTAAGAAATTCATGTTAGGGTTAAATTTTTTGTTTAAGTTTTTAGTGTTCATTTGAAGTGTTAATTTGTGTTTTGGAGAAGATTAACCTAGCAGAAAATGTTAATTTTTGCTAATGAACACTTTGTTTAATTATGCAATTTTGCTTACTAGGTTTTTCCTAAAATTTATTTAGCAAGTGTTAAAAATATAGGAATGGTTTAGATAGTTTAGTTAATCTATTTTTAAGGTGTTTGTAATCGCTACATATGCGTCAGCTTGAAACTAGTGCGAAATATTGCGATAGGTTGCTTACTAGATTTCGGGGTTTTTCCGACGTGGGTTCGTTTGGTCGTTGCGAGGTTATATCTATTGTATTCCTCGTAATTTTTGTATTTTGTTGCACGATTGGGACGATCGGGGTCTAGACTTAGTGTTTTGTAGTTTAGCGACCCCAATTAGGGTTTTTGGCCGATGTCTTGCGCGTTAGATGCGCTAAGCGCGCAGTGTAATTTTCCAGGCGTTTTCATCGCGTTTCGTTGTCTTTTCGTCATTGTAGGATTTTTGCTTATGTGATGTGTTTGTGAAATTTTAGGTTCGCAAGCGGGGACTTCGGACGCTACGACAGGGGAAAATAGGTGGTAGGCTTCACTTAGCCAAGAGCGTTGGTGAGTAGATTTAACATCTACAGGGGAATTTCCCGCATGGCGTTATGCGTCTGGACGAGAGATGTTATTTCTGTCGCATATTCTATGTCATATTTAGAATTACGCGTTTACCCTATTACTTAGATATTGTTGTGCTTGGACTAGTATCCTTAGGACACTGCACATATTATTGACGATTCAAGTTGCACGAGCACTGATTGTATGCTACACACACCGTCAATAATTGCCATGTCACGCACAACCCACTTATAGATATGATATTGCTTGGTTAGGGACATTAAGACTTTGATTCATAACTCTTTACGCATTGACTTATAGCATACCTGTATACCTACATGCTTACACATATGCTCCGACATACTTACATGCTAGTTACCTGTATACCTATAGAGTATTGTACCATTAGTGATAGGTACATGCACACTTTATGACATAGCTACGGTATACCTTGCCCACCTATTTCACTTATACCCAGGGGGTATACTACATCATTACTTATAGGTAGATACATATATCTTGCTATACCTTTATGTTTTCACATACATCTGGTTATAGCTACATATTTACTTTTACCTGATGTTATTTTAAAATTGGAGAAAATTAGGAACCGCATGATATTTATATTAACTTGTTGCAGTTAATTAGAGGCTTTTCCTTTATATGCTTACATTTCCGTTTATGTTGCATATATTATATTCATGGATTTTCGCATTGTGATATAGATTTTTCATGATGTTTTCTGGATTTGGGGACCGTGGGAGTTCATGAAATTATGCATTATTTGAAAAACCCGGTTTCCTTGATATGATATTTGCGCATTCACCATGAGATTTATCGGTTCTGATTATATACTCCATACGGGGAGTGGCTGCCGTATGAGGGTACATGGTGGGGCCCGGTATGGTTCCCCTCGGCAAGTTGATCGATGGACTTTGCCGATTGAGCCTGGAAGGTGGGAAAGTACCTACCGATGACATTACCAATGACTCAGCGGTTATCATGTGGATACCGATGGGAGTCATTGTAGGGTTCCTAGGCACACTCAAGAGGTCTCACAAGGCATCAACCATGCCAAAATCAAATTTTTCCGGTGCCGAGAAACCCTAACGCGATCGTTAACTAGAGTTTAGGTGAAAACAAATGCGAATAATCAAATTTACTCTAAAGTGAAAGAGACTACAACCTTTGTAGATCCGGTCCTCCACTTCCTTAGCTCCGTGATGATGTCCTTCCGCTGCGATCATCGGATCCCGGACTCTAGCGATGGTTTCGTCGAAGAAATGATCGGGTTAGGTCGTCGACTAGGTTGCCGACGATGATCTACGTCGAGGCAACACAAGATCAAGCTCCAACTTCACCATGTCATGAAACTTGTGAAGAAAACACCCTATACTACTTGGCAAGTGGTAGAGGATGAAGAAATAGGAAGTGGGTTCACTTTGGATTTGGATTTCTCACTCTTTTCCTCATAGCACCATTAAAGCTAGTAAGGTTTCTTCTTCTTGAAAAAGAAGAAGAAGAAGAAGAAAAAGAATATGATAAGAATAATCAATAATTGAAAATAAAGTGATTCTTATCATATAAGCAACCATGGTTAAGTGTAGAGAATCAACTAGGGTTAGGTGAATGGTTAGGTTAAGCAAAAGAAACAAAAATGGTCAAAGCATCTCAAAGCTTCAAGAAGCTTCAAGTGTAAAACAAAAAGCCACCATTTTATTTTCTTTTGCCAAAAAGAATAAAGTAAATAAATGAGTAAATGAAACCCTAACCATTAACCTAATCATAGTTTAAAGCATACACACAACCAAGTTTGCATGTATCATCAAACATGATACAAACTAGTGCACAAAACTATATCATATATATATGATGTGCACATCAAGTGAGAAAATCCATCTTAAGTGAACCAATACTAGTTAATGCAAAGTAATATATCAAATATATAATTATGCATTAAATTATTAAACCAACGCTTGATTTAATGATCCGGTCATACTGCATATAACCGACTAATATTTAGTGTATCAATGTATCGAATCAACACTTGATTCGGTAACCCGGCTATATCTCATATAACCTTCCAATGATACAAATCGCGAGAATAGAATATAGTATCACATACTGGTATTATTCTCGGCCCCACACATATCTCATATGCGCTCCTATTTCGTTTCGCTTGATCCAGGAAACCTTTGTGTAGGACTCTAAAGACTCGTCAATACGCCGGCAGCAGGTGATGATCATATCAAACACCCACAAGCAGCAAGCGGTTTGCTAAACGTAACGGCCACCCGGGTATTGAGCGATCAGAAGATCAACGAGCAAGCCCGCTCACACTCCTGTTAATCCAACCAGTAACACTTGTCGTACAGTCCGGTCTGATCGTCTGATATGTCGCATATCTTGCCTAGGGGTGGTAAACGTCAGACTCCAGCAGCTCGATAAGTAGTGTCGATATGAGGTCGATAACAGTTCGAGAAACTACTGGTAACACTTACCAGTAAATCTTAGCAACCCTGGCCAGGGATTTCCGGTTATAGCCAATCGAACACAGCGCAACATCAACTCCCTATACCGGGAGAGACGAATCCCCTCCTATCGCTCATTGCCTCCATGTGATTCGGGACTGTACCCAAAAACCACCATTTTGCACGCCCTCTTGGACGTGGTAAGGTGGAAATCAAAGCACAGTGGGAATCACACAAGACTCTATGACGATCTCGGGTCTACAGACTAACCTGTACCAGTGTCACCAGAGAACTGCCATCTGACGTAAGGTATAATACCATCTGGGAGTTCTCGGCGAGTCCGTCCAGTGTACCCAGTCTCCACTGAGCACCCGTATATCATCTCTGATGTCAAACACCAATGGATATGGGATCATCCATCACCTATCTGTATGGGTTGAGAAGGTATACGCTAGTCTACTCTGTTATATCGATGCCCCGTCTCAATACACCCACGACTAGGGACCTTGAAGGATGTACTTATGGACTACCATGTCCCCACTAGTATGATCCGCATCATAATCCAGGTAGTCAAGTACACATACTAAGGGCTTTACCAACATGTAACAGAGAGACAATCAGTGTACACGTTAAGATAAAGAGCAACCAGATAGCATACTATCATGTCGAGCAAGAAAGTCCTCCCTATATATATCCCAGCATCCACTACAATATACATCCTATGTACAGTAATGGCCTCTAGGGCATACGTATAACTAACAATCTCCCACTTTCACTAGGGCCATCTGTAGCAGTGGTTGCAGGATCACATACTCAACCATCCCATAATCGTCTCTCTCTGGGAAAAGGCCTTTGTGAGTGGATCCGCCGTGTTGTCCTCTGAGTCTACTCTCCTAACCTCGATCACCATGGAGATCAACTATCTCCATGATCAGGTGATGCTACCTCAGAATATGTCTGGATCACTGATGGGACAGACGTTCCTTAGCATAAGCCACAACTCCATTGTCACACAATGGGAGGAACTAAGTTCATCTCATGAACAAATATACATCCAGACTGACTCTTTGGTAGCATCTTAAGTAGCGATGTATCCAGCCTTTATCGTCTAGTAAGCCACGGTATCTAACTTGGAACTCTTCCATCATACCGTCCCTCCACTGAGAGTAAAGACAATGCTTGTGACTGACATTCAGTCGTCTTTATCACCCTGGAATTTTTTCAGTGATTCTCCCCAGGATCAATTGATACCATCTTACTACAACTAGTGAGAATCCTAACATCCAATTAGATCTATCTCATATATCCAAATCCCAGGATTTAGGAAGTATCACTATGATCCTATATGGAGAATCCTTGTGATAAGCGGAGATTGACCGAGTGTAGCATAGGAAACTCCTTTTCTATCAAGAGTATGTCATCCACGTACCCTACGAGGATCATCACCATACTCTCTACTACCTTTTTGTATATACAAGGTTCATCTACCATTTTGATGAAGACAAACTCTTTGACTACTATATCAAAACAGATGTTCCAACTCCACGATGCCTGTTTTATCACATAAAACATCTTGCACACGTTTCTTCTGCTCCCACTGTCTACGAGGCCCTATGGCTGTGTACTTATAGACGCTCTCTTCCAAAACATCATTTAGAAAAGCAGTCATGACACCCATCCACCAGATATCATAGTCATGGTATGTAGCCGTGGCAAGTAGGATCTGGATGGACTTAAACATAGATCCTTAGAAAAGGTTTCAACATAATCGATACCTGGTCAATGATGCAAACCTTTAACAAGTCTAGCTTTGAAAGTCTCAACTTTTCCATGTACACCAAGTAATCTTCTCAAGATATACTTGCTCCTGATGGGGATTTAACCCTTCAGATATAGCAACCAAAGTCCATACTTTGTTGGTGTATAAGGATTCCATCTCAGATCGCTAAGCATCCAGCCATTCTTACAGAGTCCCACTCCTGATGACCAGCTCGAAACTAGTTGGGTCATCATCTCATGATGCAATCCTCGCTCCCACTGTCATAGAGAAACCGGAGTATCTCTCAGGTGGGTGAGGAACCCTGCTAGATCGGCGGAGAGGCTGAGGTTCGTTAGTTACTATTGAATCCTTTAATTCTATCAAATCATCTGCTGTAGTTTGTATAGCTGGAACCTTTCTAGTTCTACATAACAGACCTGGCCTCGAGCTTGTCCGGATTTTGCTTTTAGACATAGGCCGGTCAACCCCAAATCTTAACTAGCTTAACACATGGGCTCTTTCCATACCATATCTCATATGGAGTGGAAGGCTATGATCTGATTCGAACCTTAATTCAATAGATATGCTGCTTCTCAAGTGCATAACCCCAAAAAGGAAACAGGTAACTCAGTAGTACTCATCATAGAGCGCACCATATCGAATAGGGTGCAATTGCTCCGCCCCGATATACCATCGTGCTATGGTGTATACGGAGGAGTAATACTGAGAGAGAATCTCATTCTCCTTTAGAAAAGTCTAAGAATTCCGTGCTCAAGTATTCTCCTCCCTGATCTCATCATAGGACATAATACTTCTACCCGGTTTTTGGTTCTCTACTTCTAACTTATATTCATATGAATATCTCAAAAGTTTCGGACTTGTGTTTCAACAGGAACATATGTCTGAATCTTGAGAGATTATCAGAGAATGTAATGAAGTACAAAGAACCGGTCCTGGCATATGTAGACGGGGGACCTTACATACATCAACATGTATCGATCCCAAGAGTACACTAACTCTTTCTCTGCATCCAATAAACAGAGCTATGGTCATCTTATCTCTGTGACACGACTAGTAAGTTTCACAAGATGTAAATTCAAACCAATTTAAATATGCATCTAAATGTAACTTCAGCCAGTCGGGTCGCATTGATATGACCTAGTCTACAATACCTCAAGAAGGATTCGTTCATCTCTGAACTCTTCCTCTTGTGTGTGTTTTATATACTAAGAACTGCAGTTTGATTTAGAACATTAATGCTTTTAGATAACGTGCCTGAACCGATCAACTCTTGATATAGGAAATGTTCAAAACATTATCCAACAATACAAAATTATATCCTTTCTTTACTAATAAAGAGACTGATATGATTTTGTATATCAGGTTCGGTATCTAATAATATTCGTTCGGAATCAATGTATTGGTAATACAGGGTGACAGTGACCAACAGACTTGGCTGCAACACTTGCCCCGTTTTCTGTCTCATGAAACTTATCACCCGTTCTCAGTTCTTTACCTATCTGTAGCCCATGTAACAAATTACATATGCGGGATCCTGATCCGGTATCTCATATCCAGGACATAAAGAATACTGGGAAACAGTTCTGTATAATGAACACACCCGAAGATGATGGATCAGTATGCACTTTCTTCGTTTGGGCGGCATAGGAAATCTGGTATTCCCCAATTTCCTGCTCGGTCTTATAACAATTATAAGTTGGAGCGGGACCAACGTTCCCCAGCTCAGTATAACAAGCGGGTTCGGTCAATATTCCGTATTATTTTCTTGATTAAGGCGTGATATGGACGCTACCAGGAGAGAGAGAGAGAGAAGAAAACACTCTGCGTGCGCTCTTGCAAGATCAGATTGGTTATTATTTTATCTAATAAGGATGGCTCCCACTGTTTTTATCAAATCTTCCTTCAAACCCTAAAAGGAAAGACTAGCCGGGATTAATTACACGTTACAAGTTCGCCAATCTTTCAGCCAGGCCAGTGTCAGTACTTTGAGGGAGGTCCTCCGTGCTTTCGCACGAACCTAATTAATGTAAACCTCGTTTTCCCAGAGGCGTAACCTCGTTAACACCTTTCTAGACACCTACTTGATCGGCTAATTGTAATGTGTAAAACTCTCCCAGGAGTAACACTTACTCGCAGTGGGTATCGGGATCCAACTATCTCATAGAAGGTATGCAATCTCATTGGAAATTTCAACACTTGAAATTCCCGATAATTTTGCCCCTAGCGTCCTATGACCTTGACGGAGGCCAAACTACCCATAGTCCGCTAGTCAAGTTCAACCCGTCATTTCCTGATTGAATTAAACCCACCCGCACGATCCTTGACGGAGGCCAAACAACGCCGTACGAATACCCTAATCCAATCGCATCGTATGCTAGCAGATAAGCATTAGTTAGCTACCGTACACTACGCATTGACGGAGGCCAAACTACCGCAGCACGAATACTAACTAGTACTTATCTGAAATGACGGAGGGCTATGACAGGTTTTTCTAAAAACCTATTGCGTAATGAACTTGATATCGTCGTAGAATCAAATGATTTTAAAATGGAGTGTTTTTTAGGCTTTTCTAGTTTTGCTAAAGGGGTCACTCCCGGTGAAGGGATCGTCGGCCCTTTCCTCGTCGAATGAGGTGCGGGATATATCATATATATCACTGTGCAAAGCAGAAACTATAGAAGCAATCAAAAGACAAACCGAGTGTGTAGCATCTGCCAGTTATTGCTAAAGGAGTTACTCCCGGTGAAGGGATCTCGGTCCTTTCCTTATCGAATAAGGTGCAGGATGTTCAACAAGGAACACCGCGATGCAAAGCAAGAACTGTAGCTACCTGTTTTTGAAAATTCGATTCCACAACATCTTTAGGTTTCTTTCATTTCATTAATCTCATTAATGAAGTCCCATCATTTAAGTACCTAAACATCACAGATAAATACGACGTACACTTCTGCCATCCGCATTCGCCACGATGTCCCCTCGTGCACCGTTAGGTTAGGTAACTAACGGCAGAGCGGGGCAAGGCTAGCGCGGGTGTAAAACATAAGTAACGCCTATATAATATATCATATATACTATATACAGTATCCATCACAGCATATCAAATGATCACATCACAGATATCGCAGCAGAAGAATCATATGAAACATTGGATATACTAGGACGTCCGTGTTTTCAGTACGAGCCAGTATAAAACACGGATTCTACGGTCGCGATGAATAGCCAAACCCATACCCCTAGACCCCTACGAGAGCGGCAAGCAACCCTACCAATTCTAGAGTTAGGAAACCCGGACTCGACTCCTCGAGTTGGTCTCCCACTGGACTCCAGAACCCGGTTACTTGTGCTCCCCTTCTTGGGTATATCCTAGTGCGGAAAAGTAAATAATATACAAAAGGTGACATCTTCCGCAACCTGGAAGTGCCCCAATAAAAGAATATTACATACAAGTTTTTTACATGAATGAAAATGAAAAACACTCATCTCACATAAAACCCCCCGGGCTATTCAAACACGACGATCCAATATAACATATCCAGCAACACATAACATCACATGTCATCAACGTAAGTAAATATGCCCATCCCAATTGTCGTTGACGTATAGTAACGAAACCGGCGATATCACACATTACACTTACGGTCACAAAAAAGAAAGTGTAAAACTACAACAGTTGGAATCCGAAAACTCTTTAGACATCGCATGCCTAATCAAATGAATTACTTAGACATCACATGCCTAACAATTATAAACCCCGCATTTTAGTCTCTATATCGAAAACACTTTTCAATATCAAGTCGGGCAATTCAACAGGATTCCCGACATTCTGATCGAATGCTCGTCGCAAACTTTAGTAGACGGCCGCACCCCCGATACCGTCGACGAAGTGCACTAAGGTGGAACACCGCTGCCGCGAGCACCCAAACGGATGCTTTCGGCGACGGGGTTCTCCTACAGTCACTTGGTCGGGGCTAAGGGGTGTAGCTGTCTATTAAGTTTACCGGCGAGTATCCGCGTACGCTATGTGATTGCGACGGAATTTTGATCACATCAAAATTCCGTGGCAACCGATCAAGTGAGACTAAACTGCTAGATTCATAACATCCATTTCAGTTATCTCATAACTACATGCGGATTCCAAATATTGCACCACATTCCAGATAAATAGAAAATGTTAAACTTTTCGATCGAACAGTCAAACACCCAAGTTTTCCCGAAACAGCTCAACACATGAAATAAGTTTAAAGACATCCAGTTCATGCCTCAGTACCAACGGTCCAGCCGTAGAAGGGTCAAGCCAACGCCTCACATGTGGCACGCCGTACTGCCCCAAACCCGAAGGTTCAAAAGGCAGTTCAAGACGGTCACATAATCGAGTTAAGGTTTGTTGTCTTCTAGAGGGTCCATCGCGTTACTTGCACTACTTAGAACGTTATTAAACCACGGAAAGATCCAACACTTGGAAACTTCCCAAAAGGGGAAAAAGTGGGTATTTATATCCGGTCGAACCTTTTTAACATATTCTAAAATAATCCGGAAAAACCTATAGACGAAGTTAAACATCCCAATCGAAACACCGAGTCCCCAATACAACCCAGAAAACTCAACTCTTGAGTAGAATTTAAAAATTCCCAGAAAATACAGCACTAAAATATAGGAATTACTGTGCAAATTTCAAAACGTGATGTGACAGAATGGCCGCGGAACCGCCGCACGAGGCATGCTCGTGCCGCGGTTCCGCGGCGGTTTAGAGGAATCAGGCGCACGTGCTGCACAGTATTTCTTAGAAATCCCTGCTGATATTTCTGCATATTTTTAATCCACAAAAATCCCCGATTTCAAAAAATGTACAGAGAGTGGATTTGGATTAGGGTTTCGGGTTCGATCGGGTTTCTAACTTCGTCTACACATCACCTAAGGCTCTAGCTAGACTCTGATACCACTGTAGGGTTCCTAGGCACACTCAAGAGGTCTCACAAGGCATCAACCATGCCAAAATCAAATTTTTCCGGTGCCGAGAAACCCTAATGCGATCGTTAACTAGAGTTTAGGCGAAAACAAATGCGAATAAACAACTTTACTCTAAAGTGAAAGAGACTACAACCTTTGTAGATCCGGTCCTCCACTTCCTTAGCTCCGTGATGATGTCCCTCCGCTGCGATCATCGGATCCCGGACTCTAGCGATGGTTTCGTCGAAGAAATGATCGGGCTAGGTCGTCGACTTCGTTGCCGAAGATGATCTACGTCGAGGCAACACAAGATCAAGCTCCAACTTCATCAAGTCATGAAACTTATGAAGAAAACACCCTATACTACTTGGCAAGTGGTAGAGGATGAAGAAATAGGAAGTGGGTTCACTTTGGATTTGGATTTCTCACTCTTTTCCTCATAGCACCATTAAAGCTAGTAAGGTTTCTTCTTCTTGAAGAAGAAGAAGAAGAAGAAGAAGAATATGATAAGAATAATCAATAATTGAAAATAAAGTGATTCTTATCATATAAGCAACCATGGTTGAGTGTAGAGAATCAACTAGGGTTAGGTGAATGGTTAGGTTAAGCAAAAGAAACAAAAATGGTCAAAGCATCTCAAAGCTTCAAGAAGCTTCAAGTGTAAAACAAAAAGCCACCATTTTATTTTCTTTTGCCAAAAAGAATAAAGTGAATAAATGAGTAAATGAAACCCTAACCATTAACCTAATCATAGTTTAAAGCATACACACAACCAAGTTTGCATGTATCATCAAACATGATACAAACTAGTTCACAAAACTATATCATATATATATGATGTGCAAATCAAGTGAGAAAATCCATCTTAAGTGAACCAATACTAGTTAATGCAAAGTAATATATCAAATATATAACTATGCATTAAATCATTAAACCAACGCTTGATTTAATGATCCGGTCATACTGCATATAACCGACTAATATTTAGTGTATCAATGTATCGAATCAACACTTGATTCGGTAACCCGGGTATATCTCATATAACCTTCCAATGATACAAATCGCGAGAATAGAATACAGTATCACATACTGCTATTATTCTCGATCACGCACATATCTCATATGCGCTCCTATTTCGTTTCGCTTGAGCCAGGAAACCTCTGTGTAGGACTCTAAAGACTCGTCAATACGCCGGCAGCAGTTGATGATCATATCAAACACCCACAAGCCGCAAGCGGTCTGCTAAACGTAACGGCCACCCGGGTATTGAGCGATCAGAAGATCAACGAGCAAGCCCGCTCACACTCCTGTGAATCCAACCAGTAACACTTACCGTACAGTCCGGTCTGATCGTCTGATATGTCACATATCTTGCCTAGGGGTGGTAAACGTCAGACCCCAGCAGCTCGATAAGTCGTGTCGATATGAGGTCTATAACAGTTCGAGAAACTACTGGTAACACTTACCAGTAAATCTTAGCAACCCTGGCCAGGGATTTCCAGTTATAGCCAATCGAACACAGCGCAACATCAACTCCCTATACCGGGAGAGACGAATCCCCTCCTATCGCTCATTGCCTCCATGTGATTCGGGACTGTACCCAAAAACCACCGTTTTTCACGCCCTCTTGGACGTGGTAAGGTGGAAATCAAAGCACAGTGGGAATCACATAAGAATCTATGACGATCTCGGGTCTACAGACTAACCTGTACCAGTGTCACCAGTGAACTGCCATCTGACGTAAGGTATAATACCATCTGGGAGTTCTCGGCGAGTCCGTCCAGTGTGCCCATTCTCCACTGAGCACTCGTATATCATCTCTGATGTCAAACAACAATGGATATAGGATCATCCATCGCCCATCTGTATGGGTCGAGAAGGTATACGCTATTCTACTCTGGTATATCGATGCCCCGTCTCGATACACCCACGACTAGGGACCTTGAAGGATGTACTTATGGACTACCATGTCCCCACTAGTATGATCCGCATCATAATCCAGGTAGTCAAGTACACATCCTAAGGGCTTTACCAACATGTAAAAGAGAGACAATCAGTGTACACGTTAAGATAAAGAGCAACCAGATAGCATACTATCATGTCGAGCAAGAAAGGGCTCCCTATATATGTCCCAGCATCCAGTACAATATACATCCTATGTACAGTAATGGCCTATAGGGCATACATATAACTAACAGTCATATACGTATAAATACGTCGAGAGGCGAGGGTCAGAGCTAGGAACTCGAGCTTTCGGGATAGCGTATGATACATACCTATCAGGGTGCCAGTCGTGGTGACAACACCTGATAGACCTGCATTTCTGTGTCGATGCTTGACACATTGGTTTCATGATATTTCTTTTTTACTCCTTTGTATATATAACAGGGGTTTAGGCCGCTGTTATATATGCCCTTACACCAATATTAGTGGAATGGGACGCTAATATATGTGTGTTGACATTAAATTATATACATCATCATATTTATTCATGCAAATATATTTAGGATGTTAGATTTTTACTTGATAATTTGATTTGGGATATAGGTGATTCATTTGATATTGGATACAGGATATTTATGAGATTGCTGATTTGTACATTCAGGATATATGAGATTTATTCGATATTGTACATTCAGGATTTGTGAGACTTATATGATATGAGAGCCAATTTGGGGGCTGATTTGAGGAATTGGGATTTGGATTTGTCTTGATGGATTGTGATCCTACCACGATGTCAGAATTCCGTGGAAATGAGATATTTCATTCCATACTTCATATTTATTGTTTATGCACTGCTTCATGTATTAGTAGTACCTGTTAGAGTACCTTTCATGATTGTTGCATTTACATACCTTTATTTATATGCATTACTTCATGTATTAGTTGTACCTGCTAGTGTACCTTTCATGATTATTGCATTCATATGACTTTTTATTGCTATTAATTGCACATGTTAGATTCGCGCTGTACGTGCATACTCGAGATTACCTGCATATGTTATTTACTATTCACGAGTTGGCAACTCACCCCCGTTGTGCCACAGTGTTTGCAGGTGTTCCTCGGGATAGTAAGAGGCAGGCTATTATCAAACATCTTATCATCTTTTGCTGCAGATACCGCATCAGCTCACAGTGTGCAGTTTGCTTAGGTGGGTTTTGTGGTTATTCGTTGTATTATATATTCGTTGTATCCCTATACTCTCCATCTACTATTTTCATATTGACTTAGAGACTTGGTGAGGACGATGTTGTATATTATTTGTGACTTGTTGTCTTTTATACAGTTCCTTTCTACCGTCTTTTATTTCTTCGCTACGACGTCGTATATTTGTTGTGGTGGTTGTTTTCCGCCTTTGGGAGTGTATATGCTCCCGTTTAGGGATGCTTTACTTTATATTTATGTTGTACCCATTTTTGGGGCTAGCTTTTACAAAGGAGGTGCTGCCAAAATTTTAAAGGAAATAAAGTTGGACTTTTAAAGAATTTGGGTTGTGATTTCAAAGACTTTTAAACAATATTTCTTATCTTTTCTTGTCTTTTAACTGGTTTAGATTTCTGGGTTTTGGCTTTCTTTTACTGCGTTACGCCTGTAGACGTTGCGTAGTATTAGGGCCGTCACGTTCCAATTTTGGGTCATGACAATTTGCTTACTTAAACATTTCTTTTTCTCACTTGTGTGCATATAGTATATATGTGATATATATTAATGTACATTATTTTTTGTTATGCTTGATGCCATATGCTTCTTGGGTGTATGAGACTCACACCATGCTTGAAATAATGTAAGGTTTTATTTATTTAAAGTTAATCAAAATTAGTAGGATTAAGTCACATGGTTGAAGCTTGTAGAAGCTTGTGGAACCATTGACCAAGTCCACTAATTTTGTTTTACTTGTAGATATTTATTAACCTAACCATTATTAACTAGCCATGGTTTAATCTCTACATGAGTTAGTGTATGACACTAACTCATCCATGGTTGCTATTCTCACCTCAAGAGTTCATTTCTTCATCTCATCACTTCATCTTCTTCTTCAAGAGAGAAAAAGCTTGCTAGCATTTTCTAAGGTGAGAAAATATTGTGAGAAAAAGAAAACTAAAGAGAGCCCATTTCCTACTTCATCATCCTCTACTATTAGACATTTAGTTTGGGGTGTTTGCTTCACTATACCCTAATTAGTGAAGAGGAAGCATGAGCTTGAGTCTTCTCGACGTAGATCATCTTCGGCCTCGAAGACTTCGAGCAAGTTTGCATCTTTCACCTTGTGGAGCCTCTCAAGAGTTCGGGAGATTCTTACTCGCAGCGAAGGGACTTCTACATAGAGCATTTGAAGTGAAGGACCAGTCTACAAAGGTTGTATTCCGCATTCACTTAGTTGTAAAGCTGTTTACATTGCATGTTCGTTTAAAACTCTAGTTAAGATTCTAGGGTTAGGGTTCTTTAGAACGGCAAAAATTTGAAAACGGCATGGACGATGCCTCCCGAAACCTTGCTAACGCACTAAGTAACTGTTAGTGTATATGCCCTAGAGGCCATTACTGTATCATACTAGTTTGTATATTACTTAATGGAAGCTTGGGATATTCACAGTTGTATAGACAATCTTGCTCAAAATAGTAGTATGCTACATGGTTTGTTTCTAGTTTAATGTGTGCATGTGTTTCTTTTAACATATCGCCTATACACATTAGTGGAGCCCTTAGGATCTTTGCTTAATTACCAGCGTTATGATGGCAGTCACACTCGTGGGGGCTGGGTAATCTACAAGCACATCCTTATGCAGGTCCCCAGTCGTAGGACTATCGAGACAGGGCATCGATACTCCGGTGTAGACTAGCGTATGTGCTTCTCATCCCAGCAAAGGAGACGGTCTGTCCCACAGCCGTCAGTACGTCGTACTTGAGATAGTATGCGGGTGCTCGTTAGGTTACGAGTACACTGGACAGGACTCGTCGGGAACTGTTGGTTGGTACTATACCTAGCGTCAGTTATCAGTTCCCAGGTGACATGAGTACAGCTTAGTCCGTTGACTTGACACTGTCACTTCGCCTCGAGTGTGTTCCCACTGTACTTTGATTACTACCCTACCACGGCTCAAAGGAGTCATGCAAACAGGTAGTAGTTAGGTGCAGTCCCGAAGCACTTGGAGGCAGTGATGGTTAGACAGGATTCGTCTCTCCCGGTATTGGGGGTTGATATCGCGCTGTGTCTAGGAGAGCCATTACACAAAGTCCCTGGCCAGGGCAAGCGAGATATACTGGTAGGTTTCCAGCGTTATCTCAGGGTGTTCTGGGCTACACTCCGACAAGACTTGTACCGCTATTAGAGGACTAACGTTTACCGTCCCCCTAGGTCCGCTATGCGATATTCTCAGACGAACAGATCGGACTGTACGCAGATTGTCACATTCAGGCTCAGTAGGAGTTCAGATGGGTTTCACCTCGTCCGTCTTCTTATCGGCATCTACCTGGGGGCCGTTACGCACAGCTAGTGCCGCTTGCGATCTGTGGTTAAACCCACTGCCAGCGTAGTGTCGAGTCTTTAGAGTCCCATACAGAAAGCTATTCGCCTTTAGGCAAAAGAGTACAGGTCGCATGGTTTTGCGACAGGGTTTGGTCACATCCGTGCACTTGTGCACGTTTAGTGTCCGGGCAGTTATCACTAGCAGGCTTTGGTTTAAGCCAGATCCTAGTGTACATTTTGGGATTGGTTTTATCTCATTTGTATTCGTGTTCCTCGGAACACGGATGCGGGTGTGTATGCACAGTTGACAGAGAGACGGAGGCAGAGGATTCTCATTAGGGTTGTTGACTGTTGACTTTTGCTAAACCCTAATGAGAATAAGAAATATGATTAATGATAATATTAATTAAGTATTATTGTGCCATGGTTGGGTTGAAGGGTTGACTTTGTTGACTTGTTGACTTTGTTGACCGGTTGACTAGGTTGGACTAGTTGACCATCATCATGACAATGGCTATCATTTCTTGGCATTGACCTTGGCTTGCTTGTGGGTTCACAAATTGCATTTAATGCAAGAAATGATATTGCCATTTGATATGATAACAACCATCACATAATATTCAATTATTATTACTTGTTATCATGATTTTGGATTATGAGAGCTTGGATGGCAAAAGTCTTGCTCATTCTTTCATTTCCTTTCTCTCTCATGCTTGAGCTCTCCCTCTTCCTCTTGCTCTCTCTCTAGTTCATGGTTTACTTGTCTCATGTGTTGAGAAGCAAGAACCATAGAGATAAAATCCAACACACTCCTCTACTCATCCTAGTTCACAAGGTCTAGCAAGCCAAGTGTTCTAGTTTCTTCTAGTTTGAAGTGAAGCCAAAGGTAGAAGCTTTCGGGTGGATCCATTTTCGGCGTGAGGAGACGACGAGGTGAGGCCGATCCGACCACCGCAAGGAGTTGAAGACGAAGGAGTTCAAGTTAAGGTATAACCCCCTAACCGAGTAGGTAAAACTCTTGTTAGGATTGTTAGATAGTTGTTTAATAAAGATCCGTATTTTGAGTCCATGTTACCACCAAAAGAAAAATCGTTTTTCATCATTTCTGCAAGCCCGTAAGTACCAGGGACGGGTAACGTGGACTTACAGTGGTATCAGAGCCTAGTTAAACACTATCTAACAAGTTAGCAAAGTAACTAGAAGTTCGATCGGAGAAAAAGTCAAGAAACACGCCCGAAAGGTATAGTTTCTGCCGATTTTTTTTCTTGTTCAAAAAATAATAAATATTACATTAAAAATCGGCTCAGGATTTTTAAAAAACATTGTAGAAAATTGGTCCAGGGACTCAGTCAAAGCGCCGCGGAACCGCGGCAGGAGCATGCTCCCGCCGCGGATCCGCGGCCGAGTTGACTCGGCCGTGGGCGAATTTTCTTGCAGTGTGCTCAGTGGGGTGTTTTGGGGTTTTTACAATATGTTTTTTCTGCCCAGATTTTTCAGAAAGCAAAATTTGTTTTTGGGGCTTAAAAATCCGTATTTTGATCGAACTTCTAAAGACTTAAGCTAACGGGTATATATCTGTGATGTGATATATGTATTGAACGTCTGCTAATCGCTATACGTCGATTAGTGGGGGTTATACATATCTGTGATCTGTAATGTTGATGGTATGTGTATATGAATTCATTGGATTGTCGCGGATGAATAGCCGGGGGTTGTGAGATGAGAGTTTTCTTTTTCTTACAATTCATGTAATTTGTAATTGATGTAATATTATTTATTTGGCCGCACAACCGGGATGAGGTTGTAGCCGTCATTGTATAATTTCTTTTACTGTTTTTGGTCCTAGGATAGACCCATGGAGGGGGTGCACAAACTACCGGGTACCTCGAAGTGCCGAGTGGCCTACTCACGTCGTTGAGGGAGGTTGCTTCACTTCGGGTATTTGGCGGGTAGTTTGCCGCACCCGTAGGGGTCTAGGGTGTTCATCGCAACCGTGTAATCCGCTCTTCGTTACAGGCTCGTACGGATTGCAGATTCCTAGTATATCCAATGTGTTCATCTGTGATCTGGACTGGCTATCATTGCATGTGACGAATGTGTATATATATATAATATCTATTTAGGCGTTGCTTATGTTTTGCATCCGCGCTAGTCCAGCCCCCGCTCTGTTGTTAGTTAAGTAACCTAACGGGTAATGACGGGGCCCCGTGGCGAATGCGGATGGCATAAGCGTACGTCATATTTTCGTTGTTTTCTGCAATGGTAGGATTAAATGATGGGACGCATTAAAATTAATGCAAGAAAATAAACCAAGTAAAAGTCGTTGGAACAATTTCAAAAACCACTCGGTTTCTTTTCAAAAACAATTTTTAAACGCGGAGCTTAAGCCACTCCTTTTAAAAGCTATCAAGGTTCCTTCGATTATATCATGTTCACTACGTTCACGGTTTCGCCAAAACCATTCGTAGCCCTCCGTCGTTTCATATGAATATTCAACAGTATTCAAGCTGTGTTTGTTGGCCTTAGTCAAGGCACAGTGTTTGGTAGCTGGTGGATATTCATATATTGCATAGATAGATGCGTTGGTTTGGGAAAGTCGTATTACTTTGTTGGCCATAGTCAAGGGTATATACGGGTGGGTTCAAATTAACCTGGACAACGACGGGTAGAACTTGACATGTGACTTATGATTTGTTGGCCTTAGTCAAGGTCATAAGAGCATGGGGCAAAAATCCACATCGGGAGTTTCAAAAGAAACTGAAACTTGCTAGCGCTACATACCATTTGGAGTGTGATGATTCTGGTAGGATTCCTTCAGTTTTGTCACGCGATGATATTTGGATCCCGATCCTACTGTGAGTATATGCTACTCCTCGGGAACTTTCTCACTTAACGATCAATGCTATAAACCAAGTAGGTGTCTAGAAAGGTGTTAGCGGGGCTACGCCCCCAGGGAAAAGAGGTTATTTAATTAAGGAACTTCACGAAAGCGTTGGAAAACCTCCCTCGAAGTACGAACACTGGCCTGGCTGAACGGTTAAGCAAGTATTGTACGGTGAGTTTGATCCCGACTAATTCTTCCTTTTTGGTTTGAGGAGGGATTCGAGAGACGGTGGGAGCCATCCTGTTTAGATAAATTAAAAACCAATCTAAACTTGCAAGAGCATCATGCTGAGTGTTTTCTTCTCTCTCTCTCAATTGCAGCGACCCAGTGACCACACATAGGTTACATCTAGATAATAAAATGACTGAACCTGACTGTTATGATTGGCAAAGGTCTGTCCAGATGTCCATTACCCATGACAAGCTGGGACACCTCTTAACTAATCAAACCCCTGCCGTCTCAGGACCAGTTTCCCCTGTCACGGACATTGACATCCGTATGACATCGGAAAAAGACTGTGCGAAAGCCAAGTGCCTCGTGTTAGCCTCAGTTGATGGTGCAAACCAGAGGAAGCACGAGAAGATGGACTCAGTTTCTATCTTCCTCCATAACAAAGATTTATATGGAGAGCAATCTCGTATCGCAAGATATGAGACCTCGAACGAATTACTTCAAGCGAGGTTGGCTGCCGGGTCATCTGTAGGGGGCAACTGTTGGATATATGTATGCCCTAGAGGCCATTATGTGATAGTGGATGTATCTATACATGTATATATATATATATATATTCAGTTTGCATTCTTGCTCGACATGATAGTATGCTATCTGGTTCTTCTTTATCTGACATGTTGATTTGATCATGCTTTTATTCATTCATACATGCTGATAAAGCCCTGAGGATATCGGCTTGACTACTCTGATTATGATGGAGATCATACTAGTGGGACATTTGTGGTCTATAAGCATATCCTGGAACGTCCCTAGTCGTAGGTATATCGAGACGGGGCATTGATATACCAGAGTAGACTAGCGTATATGATACTAGACCCATACGATGGGCGATGGATGTTCCCACATTCATCGATGTTTGACATCAAGATCATATACGGGTGCTCAGTGGTGACTGGGTACACTGGACGGACTCACCGAGAACTCCTATATGGAATTATATCTATCGTTGGATAGCAGTTCTCAGGTGACACTGGTACAGGTTAGTCTGTAGATCCGAGATCGTCATGGAGTCTTGTGTGTTCTCCCACTGTACTTTGATTGCCACCCTACCACGGCTCTACTGAGTCGTGCAAACAGGTGGCCGTTGGGTACAGTCTCGAGACACACGAAGACAATGAGCGATAGGAGGGGTTTCGTCTCTCCCGGTATTGGGAGTTGATGCTGTGCTGTGCCCGACTGGTTATAACAGCAAGTCCCTGGCCAGGGCTGCTGAGATTTGCTGATAAGTGTTATCAGTAGTTTCTCGATCTGTTATAGACCATTCACCGACACGACTTATTGAGTTATTGGGGTCGACGTGACCATCCCTAGGCTCGATATGCAGCATATCTGACGAAGAGACCGGACTGTACGGTAGTGTTGCCGGATGGCTCGACGGGAGTTGTAGCAGGTTCGCTTGTTGTCTTCTGATCGCTCAATACCCGGGTGGCCGTTACGTTTAGCTGACCGCTTGCGGCTTGAGGGTACCTGATATGATCATCACCCTCTGCCGGCGTATTGACGAGTCTTAGAGTCCCACAAAGGAGTTACCCAGTCCAGGCGAAACGTTGTGGTGCGCATATGCGATATGCGCATGCACCCGATTGAAATGTGCGTATATGATACCGAACATTGATCGGGTGAACTGCTTTTGGTAGGGTCATATGAGATATGACCGGATTGATAAATCAAGTGTTGATTTATCATTTAACCATTAGTTTTCTCACTTAAAACCTTTTCTTAGATGATAGATGTGTGCATGCATGTGTGCTTTTCTTTCTTTCTTTCATGCTAGTTTCATGCACATGTGGATGTGCATACATGCACACATACATACACTCATCCATCATGGTTGTTAGCATATGGAAATGGTGTCAATATAAGACTCACACCATGGATTATATAATGGATTATTATTTAATTTTGGATTTAAAAGAAAATGAAAAAGGAAAGGATAATCATTCTTGCTTCTACATTCTTCCTTTGACCTAACCATGCTCAACTACCACTAACCTAAGGTTATCCTTCTCTTTATCATTCCAAACTAAAGTTAAATAATGTCTCCATCACTTTAACCATGGTTCATAGCATGAAGGAATAAAATATATATTGATATATTTTCTTTTTCTTCACTTGAGTTATCTTTTTACCTCTTGTCAAAAATTGCCACCATCTTCTTCCTCTTGCTCTTTTGCTCTCTAGTTTTTTCTAGTGAGCAAATACCACTTAAAGATAGGTTTTTGAAGTGAGAAACCTAACCACAACATCATTCTACACAAGCTTAGCCGTTTTGTTTAGAGTGTTCTCTTCGGTTTGACGAAGTTGCGAGCTTGGACGGAGATCTCCGTGGTGGATCGTCGTGGACACAAGGGGACTTCAAGAGGACCTTCGCTCAACACCCTAGAGACCAGGGAGTCCAGCGAAAGGGAGCTACAAAGGTTGTAGCCTTCAAACCCTAGATTAGTTCGCTTTTTATTTCGTAACCCTAATTTTCTAGAATCGATCCCTTTGCATGTTAGTTTAGCACCATAAAAATTAAAACTTTGGGTCATGTGATGCTTCAAAACTCTTCATAGGGTGCTAAACAAACCTTTCATTGGTATCAGAGCCGACCTAGAACATTAGGCGACGTTTTTACGAAGTAAAAACCCCGATCGGACAAAAATACGGTATTTTTGGGTGCTCTCTGGAAATTTTCTAAAATTTGATAATTTGCAGAATTAAAAATATGTAAAAAAATACAGCAGGAAAAAATAAGAGTTACGGTACAAAATTTTTCCAGTGAACAGTGATTCTCGCCGCGGAAACGCGGCCTAAGCTTGCTTAGGCCGCGGTTCCGCGGCCGTATATATGTATTGATGAATATTTTTTGTACAGTAATTCATGAATCTGCTTGTATAATTTTTTGAATATTTTTAATCTGTATTTGGTTTTGAAAAATTCTGGAGATGGTTTTGAACTCGTCATTTCGATCGGGATTTTTATTTCGTAGCTTTTCCGGATAAATTAGAAAGTATTGAAGTGTTTGAACGAGTATCATTTACTCACTATTAACGGGGTTTAAATACTTTGGAGATACGTGCAAATCTTTTTGCGGTGGTCCCTCTAGAAGACAACAAACCTTAACTCGATTATGTGACCGTCTCGAACTGCCCTTTGAACCTTAGGGTTTGGGGCAGTACGGCGTGCCACATGTGAGGCGTTGGCTTGACCCTTCTACGGCTGGACCGCTACTACTGTGTCACACTCCGGATTTTTGAACCCTGCTCAAGTGTTGAGCTTTAGTGAATCTTGGGTGCTTGATCGTTCGTTCGAAAACTTTAATACTGTCTGTTTGTCTGGAATGTGATACAATATGTAGAATTCATATAGTTTAGGTATGAAATACGAAATATGTGATATTTCGTATTTATGATGTCTAAAGAGAATCTGGATTCCAAATATTGTAGTTTTACACTTTCTTTTCTGTGACCGTAAGTGTAGTATGTATGATATCGCCGGTTTCGTTGCTATACATCAACGACAATCGGGGTACGCATACTTACTTACGTTGATGATATGTGATATTATGTGTTGCTGAGATATGATGTGCAGGATTGTCGCGATCGAATAGCCGGGGGGTTTTTGTGAGATGAGAGTTTTATATTTTCATTCATGTAAATTCAAATGTAATATTCTTTTATTTGGGGCACTTCCAGGTTGCGGTTGTGTCACCAGTGTTGTATATTATTTACTTTTCCGCATTAGGATGGACCCAAGGAGGGGAGCACTGGTGACCGGGATCTGGGGTTCAGTGGGAGGCCATCTCGAGGAGTCGAGACCGGGTCTCCTAAACTCCAGGATTGGTAGGGTCACTTGCCGCTCTCGTAGGGGTCAAGGGTGTGGGCTTGGCTATTCATTGCGACTGTGGAATCCGTATTTTCTATTCTGGCTAAATACTAAATACGGACGTCCTAGGATATCCCACGTTATATCTATGTTTCTGCTGCCTGTGTTCTGTGATATCTGAGACGAATGACATATTATATATATGATATATAGTACACGCTGCTTATGTTTTACACCCGCGCTAGTCCCGTCCCGGTATGCCGTTAGTTAAGTAACCTAACGGTGCATAACGGAACATTGCGGCGAATGCGGATGGCATAAGCGTACGTGTTATTTTCGTTTCTTTTCTGTGATTGGCTTAAGGACTTAAATGATGGGATTACATTAATGTGATTAATGTAAAGAAAATAAACCTAAAAAGATGTTGTAGAATCGGATTTAAAAACTACTCGGCTATTTATGAAAAAGCTACATTTCAAAACTGCGGAGCTTAAGCCACTCCTTTTGAAAAACTGTTTGATTCTACAACGATATCAAGTTCAAAGCGTCAAAGATTTTCTTAAAAATCATTCGCAACCCTCCGTCATTTTAGGAAGTAGAGTACTTAGTATTCGTGCTACGTTTGTTGACTTTAGTTAAGGCGTAGTGTACGGTAGCTAAGTGATGTCTTCCTACACTGCATATGATGCAGATTAATTAGGACATTCATGCGACTTTGTTGACCATAGTTAAGGGTCATATGGGTGGGTCTAATTAATCAAGAAATGACGGGTAGAACTTGACTGGTACTTATGATTTGTTGACCATAGTTAAGGTCATAAGTACTAGGGGTAAAAATTACATCGGGAATTTCAAGTGTTGAAATTTGCAATGAGATTGCATACCTTCCATGTGATGGTTGGATCCCGATCCCACTGTGGGCAATAGTTGCTCCTAGGAGAGTTTTACAGCTTACAATTAGCTAACTCATTAGGTGTCTAGAAAGGTGTTAACGGGGCTCCGCCTATGGGAAAACGAGGTTTACTCTAATTAGGTCCGTGCGAAAGCACGGGGAACTTCCCTCAAAGTACCGACACTGGCCTGGCTGAACGGTTAGCAAAGTTGTGGACTGTAATTAATCCTGGCTAGTTTTTCTTTTTAAGGTTTGAAAGAAAAACTTGATAAAAAGCAGTGGGAAACATCGATTAGACAAGATAATAAACCAATCTAATCTGTGCAAGAGCTTTCGCTGAGTGTATTCTTTTCTCTCTCTTAATGGCAGATACCAATGACTGTACTTAAGCTTTTACTAGATAAAAACAAACTGAATGGGACCAACTATAAAGACTGGCTAAGGAATCTGAAGATCGCCCTGACTTATGATAAAGTATCATATGTCCTCACGGCTTCAGCCCCGCCCGTCCCTGGTCCAAAATCCTCAGTTGCGGACATTGAAGTCCGCAAGACATAGGACGCTGACTGTGCCACGGCCACATGCCTCGCGCTTGCATCGATGGATAACACACATCAAAAGTAGCATGAGGACATGGACATTCACGGTATATTGCTCCATACAAAGGAGTTGTATGGGGAGCAATCCCGCGTATTACGATACGAAGCATCAAAGAAATTGTTTCAGATGCGAATGGCCCCTGGCACACCAGTAGGAGACCATGTTCTGAAGATGATAGCTCTTATAGAAGAGCTTGAGGACCTTGGATGGACGATGGACAATGAACAATATATAGATATTATTCTGCAGTCCCTCCCCTCCACCTTTGCTCAGTTCATAGTGAACTTCAACATGCATGGCATGGAGAAGGACCTCCCTGAACTCCTTAATATGTTAAGGAGTGCAGAGAGCACTATGAAGTTAGCAAAAACTCCCGTTATGACTATTGGACAGTCTTCCTCTTCTCGCCCGAAAGCCAAGGCCAAGGGAAAGAAAAAGAAGAAACCCACTAATCCTAAAGGGGGAGTTAAAAAGGTGAAGGGAAAGGGAAAGTCCAAGGCTGGAGACTCAGAGAAGGGCGAATGTTTCCATTGCCACAAGACAGGACACTGGAAGCGCAATTGCACGGAGTACTTAAGTCTCAAGAAGAAGCATGGTGATGCTTCTGCTTCAGGTGCGTTTGTGACTGAAAACTGTTTTTCTATAAACTCTGCTTCCTGGGTATTGGATACCGGTTCAGGTTCTCACATTTGCAATTCTATGCAGGGGCTGAGAAATAGCAAGGTTTTGAAGACAGGTGACAATACTCTCCGCATTGGAAATGGTTCCAATGTACATACAGTCGCAGTGGGAGAGTATCACTTGGGGTTGCCATCTGGATGTATTTTGATTTTGAATCCATGTTATTTTGTACCAAGTATGCTATGTAATATAATATCCGTTTCTTTGTTGGATAATGAAGGATATAATTTTGTGTTGCAGAACAATGTTATGAACATTCATCTAAATCAAATGTTGGTTGGGTATGGTGCGCTTAATAACGGAATATATGTCCTAAATCAACACACAGTTTTCAGTATACAACACACTAATAAAAGAAAACTTTCAGAATTAAATGAAGCTTTTCTTTGGCACTGTAGACTTGGTCATATTAACGAAACAAGACTAAACAAGTTACACAAAGATGGATATTTAAATTCTTTTGAATATAAATCTTATGCGACTTGCCAGTCTTGTATCAAGGGTAAAATGACCAAAACTCCGTTTACCGGACACGGAGAAAGAGCTACTCAGCTCCTGGGCCTCATACATAGTGATGTATGTGGACCTATGTCTACACAGGCTAAAGGCGGTTTTTCATACTTCATTACACACTGACGATTTCTCAAGATTCGGTCATGTATTTTTATTAAAGCACAAGTCCGACGCTTTCGAGAAATTCATTGAATATAAACAAGAAGTAGAAAAACAAACCGGCTTGAGTATTAAGATGCTTCGATCAGATCGAGGTGGAGAGTATCTCAGTACAGAATTTGCAAACTTCTTAAAAGAGAATGGGATTCTCTCTCAGCTCACTCCTCCTTACACACCACAGCACAACGGTGTGTCAGAACGACGGAATAGGACCCTATTAGATATGGTCCGGTCCATGATGAGTGACGCTGAGTTACCAGTCTCATTTTGGGGGCATGCATTGGAGACTGCAGCGTTTCTACTAAACAGGGTTCCAACCAAAGCCGTGTCTACCACGCCATATGAGATATGGAATGGGAAGAGACCATCTCTTAAGAGAATTAAGATTTAGGGTTGCCCGGCCTATGTTAAAAAGCAGAATCCGGACAAACTCGAGACACGGTCAGTCATGTGTAACTTTGTGGGATATCCAAAGAATTCTTATGGATATCTGTTCTACCACAAAGAGGAACAAAAAGTGTTTGTTTCTCAGTATGCCACATTCTTGGAGAAAGAGTTTTTCACAGATAAAAATGATGGCAAGGTAGTAGATCTAGAAGAAGTTCTGGAGACACAAACTACAAATGACGATTTGGTTGAACCGGCTGTTGCAACAGAAACTGAAGAACCTCGGCCACTCCGTAGGTCTGGTAGGACTTCTCGCCCACCGGAGAGGTACTACGGTTTCCTCATTGATGGTGACAGAGAAGATTGCATCATGGATGATGATGATCCTACCAGTTTTCAGCAAGCTATCACAAGTGGTGACTCTGTGAAGTGGCTGGATGCCATGAGATCCGAAATGGAGTCTATGTACACCAACAAAGTATGGACTTTGGACGTTGTACCCCCTGGGGTAAAACCTGTAGGGTACAAGTGGATCTTTAAAAGAAAGATTGGTGTGGATGGGCAGGTAGAGACCTATAAGGCAAGACTTGTGGCGAAAGGTTTTCATCAAAGACCAGGTTTGGACTATGACGAAACTTTTTCGCCCGTAGCCATGCTTAAATCCATTCGGATCCTACTTGCTATTGCTGCTCACTACGACTATGAAATCTGGCAGATGGACGTTAAAACAGCATTTCTAAATGGAGATTTAGAAGAATGCGTTTATATGGATCAGCCAGAGGGCTTCATTGACAGTGGGAGCAGCGAGAAAGCATGTAGATTGCTTAAATCCATATATGGGTTAAAGCAGGCATCTCGGAGTTGGAACATCTGTTTCGATGATGTTATCAAAGAGTTTGATTTCATCAAAAATCCAGATGAACCTTGTGTTTATAAGAAGGCTGTAGGAAGAGCTGTCACATTCCTCGTATTGTACGTGGATGATATTCTTCTGATAGAAAATGATATTCCTATGCTACAGTCGGTCAAATCATTCTTATCACTAAGGTTCTCCATGAAGGACCTGGGTGATGCCACATACATCCTGGGCATAAGGATCTATAGGGATAGATCCAAAAAGGTATTGGGATTGTCCCAAACCAGGTACATCAACACCATCCTAAAGAGGTTTGGTATGGAAGACTCCAAGCGGGGTGCCTTACCCGCTTTCCATGGAGTCACTCTCTCCAAGGATTCTTGTCCAAAGACCGATGAAGAGAGAGCTCGCATGAGCATTATACCTTATGCTTCGGCAGTAGGATCTATAATGTATGCGATGTTATGTACACGCCCAGATGTAGCTTATGCACTTAGTGTTGTAAGCAGGTATCAATCCAACCCAGGGGAGAACCACTGGACAGCTGTGAAGAACATTCTTAAGTACTTGCGAAGGACTAAAGAATTGTTCTTGGTGTATGGTAATAAAGATCTCCAAATGGAGGCCTTTACCGATTCGAGCTTCCAGAGCGATAAGGATGACAGCAAATCTATCTCAGGGTTTGTATTTACCCTCAATGGAGGGGCGGTAAGTTGGAAGAGTTCCAAACAAGATACCGTTGCAGACTCTACGATGGAAGCTGAGTACATTGCTGCAAATGATGCCGCCAAGGAAGCCGTCTGGATGAAGAAGTTCGTCTCGGAGCTAGGAGTAGTTCCAACCATTGTTGATCCAATACCTTTGTATTGTGACAATAATGGGGCGATGGCGTTAGCCAAGGAGCCCAGATCCCATCAGCGGTCCAGACATATCCTAAGGCGCTTTCATTTGATCCGGGAGATTGTAGATCGCCGCGAGATCGAGATTAAGAGAGTAGATACAAAGAACAACGCCGCGGATCCACTCACCAAGGCCCTCCCTCAGCCACAGCATGAGCGACTTTTTGAGATGTTGGGTATGAGATACGCCAATAACTGGCCTTAGTGCAAGTGGGAGATTGTTGGATATATGTATGCCCTAGAGGCCATTATGTGATAGTGGATGTATCTATACATGTATATATATATATATTCAGTTTGCATTCTTGCTCGACATGATAGTATGCTATCTGGTTCTTCTTTATCTGACATATTGATTTGATCATGCTTTTATTCATTCATACATGCTGATAAAGCCCTGAGGATATCGGCTTGACTACTCTGATTATGATGGAGATCATACTAGTGGGACATTTGTGGTCTATAAGCATATCTTGGAACGTCCCTAGTCGTAGGTATATCGAGACGGGGCATTGATATACCAGAGTAGACTAGCGTATATGATACTAGACCCATACGATGGGCGATGGATGTTCCCACATTCATCGATGTTTGACATCAAGATCATATACGGGTGCTCAGTGGTGACTGGGTACACTGGACGGACTCACCGAGAACTCCTATATGGAATTATATCTATCGTCGGATAGCAGTTCTCAGGTGACACTGGTACAGGTTAGTCTGTAGACCCGAGATCGTCATGGAGTCTTGTGTGTTCTCCCACTGTACTTTGATTGCCACCCTACCACGGCTTTACTGAGTCGTGCAAACAGGTGGCCGTTGGGTACAGTCTCGAGACACACGAAGACGATGAGCGATAGGAGGGGTTTCGTCTCTCCCGGTATTGGGAGTTGGTGCTGTGCTGTGCCCGACTGGTTATAACAGCAAGTCCCTGGCCAGGGCTGCTGAGATTTGCTGATAAGTGTTATCAGTAGTTTCTCGATCTGTTATAGACCATTCACCGACACGACTTATTGAGTTATTGGGGTCGACGTGACCATCCCTAGGCTCGATATGCAGCATATCTGACGAAGAGACCGGACTGTACGGTAGTGTTGCCGGATGGCTCGACGGGAGTTGTAGCAGGTTCGCTTGTTGTCTTCTGATCGCTTAATACCCGGGTGGCCGTTACGTTTAGCTGACCGCTTGCAGCTTGAGGGTACCTGATATGATCATCACCCTCTGCCGGCGTATTGACGAGTCTTAGAGTCCCACAAAGGAGTTACCCAGTCCAGGCGAAACGTTGTGGTGCGCATATGCGATATGCGCATGCACCCGATTGAAATGTGCGTATATGATACCGAACATTGATCGGGTGAACTGCTTTTGGTGGGGTCATATGAGATATGACCGGATTGATAAATCAAGTGTTGATTTATCATTTAACCATTAGTTTTCTCACTTAAAACCTTTTCTTAGATGATAGATGTGTGCATGCATGTGTGCTTTTCTTTCTTTCTTTCATGCTAGTTTCATGCACATGTGGATGTGCATACATGCACACATACATACACTCATCCATCATGGTTGTTAGCATATGGAAATGGTGGCAATATAAGACTCACACCATGGATTATATAATGGATTATTATTTATTTTTGGATTTAAAAGAAAATGAAAAAGGAAAGAATAATCATTCTTGCTTCTACATTCTTCCTTTGACCTAACCATGCTCAACTACCACTAACCTAAGGTTATCCTTCTCTTTATCATTCCAAACTAAAGTTAAATAATGTCTCCATCACTTTAACCATGGTTCATAGCATGAAGGAATAAAATATATATTGATATATTTTCTTTTTCTTCACTTGAGTTATCTTTTTACCTCTTGTCAAAAATTGCCACCATCTTCTTCCTCTTGCTCTTTTGCTCTCTAGTTTTTTCTAGTGAGCAAATACCACTTAAAGATAGGTTTTTGAAGTGAGAAACCTAACCACAACATCATTCTACACAAGCTTAGCCGTTTTGTTTAGAGTGTTCTCTTCGGTTTGACGAAGTTGCGAGCTTGGACGGAGATCTCCGTGGTGGATCGTCGTGGACACAAGGGGACTTCAAGAGGACCTTCATTCAACACCCTAGAGACCAAGGAGTCCAGCGAAAGGGAGCTACAAAGGTTGTATCCTTTAAACCCTAGATTAGTTCGCTTTTTATTTCGTAACCCTAATTTTCTAGGATCGATCCCTTTGCATGTTAGTTTAGCACCATAAAAATTAAAACTTTGGGTCATGTGATGCTTCAAAACTCTTCATAGGGTGCTAAACAAACCTTTCAGCAACGTCCTTACAGAGACCAGCTATTTTGAGCTCACGGACCTGAAGACCACGTTGGAGAACGGGTCAAATACTGACTTGATTCTTCAGTCCCTGCCCTCTGCTTATACCCTGAAGGAAACCAGGGAAGAAGAAGGAAAGGGAAGGGAAAAGTTTCGGGACTGGATGTAGTAAAAGAGGGACGTTCCTATTGTTACGGGAATGAACATTGGCAGAAGGATTGCAGGGCTAGCAAAGCCAGTAGCCAGAATTCGAAGGATGTTGTGGCTTCGGCTTCGGGTGTGTTTGTAATAGAGAACTGTATGTCAGTTAACCCTACTTCCTGGGTATTGGATACCGGATCAGGATCTCACATATGTAATTCATTACAGGCTCTGAGAAACCGTAGGGCTATCAGGAAAGGTGATATGACTCTCAGGGTTGCTAACGGAATAAGCATGGATGCTGAATCCGTAGGGCAATATCATCTTGGACTGACAACTGGGCAGATATTGGTTCTGCGTAACTGTTTTTATGTACCAGGTGCGACTTGTAATATCATATCCGTATCCTTACTTTCTAAAGAAGGATATGATTTTACTTTTGTAAGCGATATGGTCCACATCAACCTAAATCAAGTTCTGATTGGGTCAGGTACATCAAATAACGGGATATACATATTGAATCAAGCTCAGATTTTCAGTGTCCAGAACACACTTAAAAGAAAGTCTCCGGAAACAAATCAGGCTTTCTTATGGCATTGTAGACTGGGTCACATTAATGAGACACGATTAACTAAGTTACATAAAGAGGGATACTTGAATCTGTTCGAGTATCAGTCTTATGCCACTTGTGAATCATGTCTCATGGGAAAGATGACAAAGACTCCGTTCACTGGACACGGAGTAAGAGTGAGCGAGCTCTTAGGACTCATACACAGTAATGTGTGTGGTTCAATGTCTATACATGCGCGAAGTGGTTATTCATACTTCATTACTTTCACAGATGATTTCTCTAGGTATGGACATGTCTTCTTAATGAAGCACAAATCTGAGGCCTTTAAGAAATTTCGGGAATACAAGAATGAAGTTGAAAAACAAACAGGCAAAAGTATAAAGACACTGAGATCGGATCGAGGTGGTGAATACTTGAGTGCCGAGTTTCTGGACTACTTAAAAGAGAATGGAATTCTTTCTCAGCGTACTCCTCCATACACACCACAACACAACGGTGTATCTGAAAGGCGGAATCGAACCCTATTGGATATGGTTCATTCTATGATGAGTAAGGCTGAGTTACCGCGATCTTTCTCCTAGAAACAGTTGCATATCTCTTTATCTTGGGTTATGCACTAGAAACAGTTGCATATCTCTTGAACCAAGTTCCTACTAAGACAGTGCCTACCACACCATATCAAATGTGGAGTGGGAAGAAACCCTATCTTAAACCCTTTAAGACATGGGGATGTCCAGCTTTTGTCAAAAAGCAGCATGCGGACAAGATCGAGGCATGCTCAGTACAGTGCAAGTTTGTGGGATACCCAAAGAACTCCAAGGGGTATCTTTTCTATTACACAGAGGAGCAAAAAGTCTTTGTTTCTCGTCATGCCCGCTTCTTGGAAACTGAGTTTTTAGAAAATCAGATAAGTGGGAGCGCAATAGAACTGGAAGAAATTCCAGAACCACAAGCTCTTACTGAAACCTTAGTAGAACCAGAAGGTTCAGGGGAACCGGACATTCCTGCGCCGCTCCGGAGTAGTAGTAGGCAGTCTCATTCGCCCGAGAGATACTGCGGTTTTCTTATAGACAGGGATAGAGAGGATTGCGTCATTGATTATGATTAGCCTACTAGCTTCCAGCAAGCCATTCAGAGTGGTGACTCAGTAAAATGGCTGGATGTAATGCGGACCGAGATGGAGTCCATGTACACCAACAAAGTTTGGACTTTGGACTTTTCTCCAGAAAGGGTAAAACCCGTAGGCTGCAAATGGATCTTCAGAAAGAAGATTGGTGTGGATGGGCAGGTTGAAATATATAAAGCTAGGCTTGTTGCAAAGGGTTTTCGTCAAAGACCTGGTTTGGACTATGACGAGACCTTTTCTCCGGTAGCTATACTCAAATCCATTCGGATCCTTCTTGCCATTGCTGCCTTCCACGATTATGAGATCTGGAAGATGGACGTAAAGACGGCTTTCCTAAATGGAAATTTGGAAGAGTGCGTCTATATGGATCAGCCAGAGGGGTTCATTCAGAGTGGGAGCAGCGGTAAAACGTGCAAGTTGCTCAAGTCCATCTATGGACTGAAGCAGGCATCGCGGAGTTGGAACATCTGCTTTGATGATACTGTCAAAGAATTCGACTTTGTCAAAAACCCAGATGAACCATGCATTTACAGTAAGATTGTAGGGAGAAATGTGGTATTCCTCGTCTTGTACGTCGATGACATTCTCCTAATAGGAAATGATATTCCTATGTTACAGTCAGTCAAAGGATTCTTGTCACAGAGGTTCTCTATGAAGGACCTGGGCGATGCCAACTATATTCTGGGGATCCAGATCTATCGTGATAGATCTAAAACGATGTTGGGACTTTCACAGTCCAGGTACATCGACACCATACTGAAACGATTCAGTATGGAAGATTCCAAGCGCGGTAATCTACCGGCTTGTCACGGAATCACCCTCTCCAAAGAGATGTCTCCCAAGACTGATTTAGAAAGGGCTCGCATGTCATCAATACCCTACGCATCTGCGGTAGGCTCTATTATGTATGCGATGTTGTGTACCAGACCAGATGTAGCATACGCATTGAGCGTTGTAAGCCGGTATCAGTCGGACCCAGGGGAGAAACACTGGATAGCAGTAAAGAACATTCTCAAGTACCTGAGAAGGACTAAGGAGATGTTCTTGGTGTATGGCGGAAAAGACCTCCAGATCGAGGCCTTTGCTGACTCCAGCTTCCAGAGTGACAAGGATGACTCCAAGTCCATGTCGGGTTATGTCTTTACCCTCAATGGAGGGGCGGTTTGCTGGAAGAGCTCCAAGCAGGAAACCATTGCTGACTCAACTATGGAAGCGGAGTACATAGCTGCTTGCGATGCCGCAAAAGAAGCTGTCTGGATGAAGAAGTTCCTCACGGAGCTTCAGGTGGTTCCGTCCATTGTTGATCCAATACCGCTGTATTGCGACAACAACGGGGCTGTAGCTTTAGCGAAGGAACCTAGGTCCCATCAGAAGTCCAGACACATCTTGAGGCGGTATCACCTGATCAGGGAGATCGTAGATCACCGGGAGATCGAGGTGAAGAGAGTAAATACAGAAGATAACACTGCTGATCCCCTCACGAAGGCCTTACCCCAGACTCAGTTCAAGCAGCTGATCGAGATGATAGGTCTTCGATACGCCAGTACATGGCCTTAGTGCAAGTGGGAGATTGTTAGTGTATATGCCCTAGAGGCCATTACTGTATCATACTAGTTTGTATATTACTTAATGGAAGCTTGGGATATTCACAGTTGTATAGACAATCTTGCTCAAAATAGTAGTATGCTACTTGGTTTCTTTCTACTTTAATGTGTGTAGGGTTCCTAGGCACACTAATGAGGTCTCACAAGGTATCAACCATGCCAAATTCAAATTTTTCATGTGCCTACAAACCCTAATACGGATCGTTAACAAGAGGATAGGCGATAAAGATTGCAAGTTAACAACTTAACTAAGAGTGAACGGAAAATACAACCTTTGTAGATCCGGTCCTCCACCTCCATAGCTCCGCGTTGACGTCCCTCCGCTGCGATCATCGGATCCCGGACTCTAGCGATGGTTTCGTCGAAGAAATGATCGGGCTAGGTCGTCGACTTCGATGCCGAAGATGATCTACGTCGAGGCAACTCAAGATCAAGCTCCAACTTCACCAAGTCATGAAACTTGTGAAGAAAACACCCTATACTACTTGGCAAGTGGTAGATGATGAAGAAATAGGAAGTGGGTTCACTTTGGATTTGGATTTCTCACTTGGAATCATCACTTAGACATTTTCAAGCAAGCTTTTCTTTTTCTCCATGAAGAAGAAGAAGATGATGATAGAAAAAGAATTAATTCAAAAAGAAAATCTAAGTGATTCTTATCATTTTGCAACCATGGTTGAGTGTAGAGAATAAACTAGGGTTAGGTGAATGGTTAGGTTAAGAATAAAACAAAAGGCTTAGACTTTGTCAAAGGTGCTTTGAAGCTTCATGAAGCTTCAAGCCAAAGTGAGAAAAGCCACCACCTTTTGTTTTTGTTTCTTGCCAAAAGTAAATAAATGAAATAAATAAATAAGGCAAAAGAAACCCTAACCATTAACCAAACATGGTTTATTCAAACATACACCCAAGTTTGCATGTATCATCAAACATGATACAATCTTGTGCACAAAAATATATCACATATACAATGTGCACAAACAAGTGAGAAAAACATCTTAAGTGAACCAATATTAGTTAATGTAAAGTAATATATCAAATATATAATTATACATTAAATCATTAAATCAACACTTGATTTAACGATCCGGTCATATCGCATATGACCGACTAATATCCAATGTATCGACTTATCGAATCAATCCTTGATTCGATAAATAGGTTATATCGCATACAACCAATCGATACATTCATCGCGAGAATAGAATACGGTATCACATACACGCATTATTCTCGGTCCCGCACATATCTCATATGCGCTCCTATTTCGTTTCGCTTGAGCCAGGAAACCTCTGTGTAGGACTCTAAAGACTCGTCAATACGCCGGCAGCAGGTGATGATCATATCAAACACCGACAAGCCGCAAGCGGTCTGCTAAACGTAACGGTCACCCGGGTATTGAGCGATCAGAAGATCGACGAGCAAGCCCGCTCACACTCCTGTGAATCCAACCAGTAACACTTACCGTACAGTCCGGTCTCGTTGTCTGATATGTCGCATATCTCGCCTAGGGGTGGTAAACGTCAGACCCTAGTAGCTTGATAAGTCGTGTCGATATGAGGTCTATAACAGTTCGAGATACTACTGATAACACTTACCATTAAATCTCAGCAACCCTGGCCAGGGATTTCCGGTTATAGCCAATCGAACACAGCGCAACATCAACTCCCTATACCGGGAGAGACGAATCCCCTCCTATCGCTCATTGCCTCCATGTGATTCGGGACTGTACCCAAAAACCACCGTTTTGCACGCCCTTTTGGACGTGGTAAGGTGGAAATCAAAGCACAGTGGGAATCACACAAGACTCTATGACGATCTCGGGTCTACAGACTAACCTGTACCAGTGTCACCAGAGAACTGCCATCTGACGTAAGGTAAAATACCATCTGGGAGTTCTCGGCGAGTCCGTCCAGTGTACCCAGTCTCCACTGAGCACCCGTATATCATCTCTGATGTCAAACACCAATGGATATGGGATCATCCATCGCCCATCTGTATGGGTCGAGAAGGTATATGCTAGTCTACTCTGGTATATCGATGCCCCGTCTCGATACACCCACGACTAGGGACCTTGAAGGATGTACTTATGGACTACCATGTCCCCACTAGTATGATCCGCATCATAGTACAGGTAGTTAAGTACACATCCTAAGGGCTTTACCAACATGTAATAGAGAGACAATCAGTGTACACGTTAAGGTAAAGAGCAACCAGATAGCATACTATCATGTCGAGCAAGAAAGTCCTCCCTATATATGTCCAAGCATCCACTACAATATACATCCTATGTATAGTAATGGCCTCTAGGGCATACATATAACTAACAATCTCCCACTTGCACTAGGGCCATCTGATAGCAGTGGTTGTAGTATCTCATACTCAACCATCCCATAAAAGTCTCTCTCTGGGAAAAGGCCTTTGTGAGTGGATCCGCCGTGTTGTCCTCTTAGTCTACTCTCCTAACCTCGATCCCTTGGAGATCAACCATCTCCATGATCAGGTGACACTGCCTCAGAATATGTCTGGATCACTGATGGGACAGACGTTCCTAGGCATAAGCCACAACTCCATTGTCTCACAATGGTAGGAACGAAGTTCATCTCATGAACTAATATACATCCAGACTGCCTCTTTGGTAGCATCTTATGTAGCGATGTATCCAGCCTTTATCGTCTAGTATGCCACGGTATCTAGCTTGGAACTCTTCCAACATACCGTCCCTTTACTGAAGGTAAAGACAATGCTGGTGACTGACATTCAGTCATCCTTATCACTCTGGAACTTTTCCAGTGATTCTCCCCTGGATCGATTGATACCTTCTTACTGCTATTAGTGAGAATCCTAACATCCAATTACATCTATCTCATAGATGAAAACTCAGGGATTAGGAGGTATCATTTTGATCCTATATGGAGAATCCTTGTGATAAGCGGAGATTGATCGAGCGTAGCATAGGAAACTACTTCCCTATCAAGAGTATGTCATCCACGTACTCTACGAGGATCACCACCATACTCTCTACTACCTTTTTGTATATACAAGGTTCATCTACCATTTTGATGATGTCAAACTCTTTGACTAACTCATCAAAACAGATGTTCCAACTCCGCGATGCCTGCTTTATCCTATAAAGGATCTTGTACACGTTTCCGCTTCTCCCACTGTCTACGAAGCCCTCTGGCTGTGTACTTACAGACGCTCTCTTCTAAAACATCATTTTAGAAAAGCAGTCATGACACCTAACCGCCAGATATCGTAGTCATGGTATGTAGCCGTGGCAAGTAGGATCTGGATGGACTTAAACATAGGTCCTTAGAAAAGGTTTCAACATAATCCATACCTGGTCAATGATGCAAACCTTTAACAAGTCTAGCTTTGAAAGTCTCAACTTTTCCATGTACACCAAGTAATCTTCTCAAGATATACTTGCTCCTGATGGGGATTTAACCCTTCAGATATAGCAACCAAAGTCCATACTTTGTTGGTGTACATGGATTCCATCTCAGATCACTAAGCATCCAGCCATTCTTACAGAGTCTCACTCCTGATGGCCAGCTCGAAACTAGTTGGGTCATCATCTCATGATGCAATCCTCGTTCCCACTGTCATAGAGAAACCGAAGTAACTCTCAGGTGGGTGAGGAACCCTACTAGATCGGCGGAGAGGCTGAGGTTCGTTGGAATCTACTGAATCCTTTGGTTCTATCAAATCATTTGCTGTAGTTTGTATAGCTGGAACTTTTCCAGTTCTACAGAACTGACCTTGCCACGATCTTTTCCGGATTTTGCTTTTAGACATAGGCCGGACAACCCCAAATCTTAACTGACTTAAAAGATGGGCTCTTCCCTTACCATATCATATATGAAGTGGTAGGCAACTGATTTGATTTGAACCCTATTCAATAGGTATACAGCTTCTCAAGTGCATAACTCCCAAAAGGAAATAGGTAACTCAGTAGTACTCATCATAAAGCACACCTTATCATATAGGGTGTGATTGCTCCACCCCGATATACCATCGTGCTATAGTGTATACGGAGGAGTAATGCTGAGAGAGAATCTCATTCTCCTTTAGAATAGTCCAGGATTTCCATGCTCAAGTATTCTCCTCCCTGATCACATCAAAGGACATAATACTTTTACCTGTATTTTGGTTCTCTACTTCTAACTTATATTCTGTGAATATCTCAAAAGGTTCGGACTTATGTTTCAACAGGAACATATGTCTGAATCTTGAGAGATTATCAGAGAATGTAATGAAATACTAAGAACCGGTCTTGGCATGTGTAGACAGGGGACCTTTCATACATCAGCATGTATCAATCTCAAGAGTTCACTAACTCTTTCTCTGTTTCCAATAAACAGAGCTGTGGTCATCTTATCTTTGTGACATGACCGGCAAGTTTTCACAAGATGTAGATTCAAACAGATTTAAATATGCATCTATGTGCAACTTAGCTAGTCAGGTCGCATTGATATGACCTAGTCTACAATACCTCAAGAAGGATCCGTTCATTCCTGAACTGTTCCTCTTGTGTGTGTTCCGTATACTAAGAACTGTAGTTTGATTTAGAACATCAATACTTTTAGATAACGTGCCTGAACCGATCAACTTTTGATATAGGAAATGTTCAAAACATTATCCAACAATACAAAATTTTATCATTTCTTTACTAATAAAGAGACTGATATGATTTTGTATATCAGGTTCGGTATCTAATAACATACATTCAGAATCAATGTATTTGGAATACAGGGTGACAGTGACCAACAGACTTGGCTGCAACACTTGCACCGTTTTCTGTCTCATGAAACTTATCACCCGCTCTCAGTTCACTACCTTTCTGTAGCCCTATGTAACAGATTACATATCTGGGATCCTGATCCGGTATCAATTACTCAGGACGTAGAGGATACAGAGAAACAGTTCTTTGTAATGAACACACCCGTAGATGATGCATCGGCATGCACTTTCTTCGTTTGGGCGGCATAGGAATTCTGGTAATCCCCTAATTCCTGCTCGGTATTATAACAATTATAAGTTGGAGCGGGACCAACGTTCCCCAGCTCAGTATAACAAGCGGGTTCGATCAATACATCCGTATTATTATCTTGATTAAGGCGTGACATGGTCGCTACCAGGAGAGAGAGAGAGAAGAAAACACTCAGCGTATGCTCTTGCAAGATTAGATTGGTTATATATTTTATCTAATCAGGATGGTTCCCACTGTTTTTATCAAATCTTCCTTCAAACCCTAAAAGGAAAGACTAGCCGGGATTAATTACACGCTACAAGTTCACCAATCTTTCAACCAGGCCAGTGTCGGTACTTTGAGGGAGGTCCCCCGTGCTTTCGCACGAACCTAATTAATGTAAACCTCGTTTTCCCAGAGGCGTAACCCCGTTGACACCTTTCTAGACACCTACTTGATCGGCTAATTGTAATGTGTAAAACTCTCCCAGGAGTAACAATTACTCGCAGTGGGTATCGGGATCCAACTATCTCATAGAAGGTATGCAATCTCATTGCAAATTTCAACACTTGAAATTCCCGATAATATTTTGCCCCTAACCTCCTATGACCTTGACAAAGGCCAACAAACCATAGGATGCTAGTCAAGTTCAACCCGTCATTTCCTGATTGAATTAAACCCACCCGCACGACCCTTGACAAAGGCCAACAAGGTCGCACGACTACGCTAACCCAATCTGCATCATATGCATAAGCAGATAAGCACCAGTTAGCTACCGCACACTACGCCTTGACAAAGGCCAACAAACGCAGCACGAATACTAACTACTACTTATCTGAAATGACGGAGGGCTACGACAGGTTTTTCTGAAAACCTATTGCGTAATGAACTTGATATCGTTGTAGAATCAAATGATTTTAAAATGGAGCATTTTTTAGGCTTTTCTAGTTTTGCTAAAGGGGTCACTCCCGGTGAAGGGATCGTCGGCCCTTTCCTCGTCGAATGAGGTGCGGGATATATCATATATATCACTGTGCAAAGCAGAAACTATAGAAGCAATCAAAGGACAAACCGAGGGTTGTAGCATCTGCCGGTTATTGCTAAAAGAGTCACTCCCGGTGAAGGGATCTCGGTCCTTTCCTTATCGAATAAGGTGCAGGATGTTCTACAAGGAACACCGCGATGCAAAGCAAGAACTGTAGCTACCTGTTTTTGAAAATTCGATTCAACAACATCTTTAGGTTTCTTTTATTTCATTAATCTCATTAATGAAGTCCCATCATTTAAGTACCTAAACATCACAGATAAATACGACGTACACTTATGCCATCCGCATTCGCCTCGATGTTCCCTCATGCACCGTTAGGTTAGGTAACTAACGGCAGAGCGGGGCAGGGCTAGCGCGGGTGTAAAACATAAGTAACGCCTATATAATATATCATATATACTATATACAGTATTTATCACAGAACATCAAATGATCACATCACAGATATCGCAGCAGAAGAAACATATGAAACATTGGATATACTAGGACGTCCGTGTTTTCAATACGGGCCAGTATAAAACACGGATTTCACGGTAGCGATGAATAGCCAAACCCACACCCTTAGACCCCTACGAGAGCGGCAAGCAATCCTACCAATTCTAGAGTTAGGAGACCCGGACTCGACTCCTCGAGTTGGTCTCCCACTGGACTCCAGAACCCGGTTACTTGTGCTCCCCTCCTTGGGTCTATCCTAGTGCGGAAAAGTAAATAATATACAATGGGTGACATCTTCCGCAACCTGGAAGTGCCCCAATAAAAGAATATTACATAGAAGTTTTTACATGAATGAAATTGACAAACAGTCATCTCACATAAAAAACCCCGGCTATTCAAACACGACGATCCAATATAACATATCCAGCAACACATAACATCACATGTCATCAACGTAAGTAAACATGCGTATCCCAATTGTCGTTGACATATAGCAACGAAACCGGCGATATCACATATT
Organism: Agapanthus africanus; assembly: GCA_030015575.1. NCBI lineage: Eukaryota > Viridiplantae > Streptophyta > Magnoliopsida > Asparagales > Amaryllidaceae > Agapanthus > Agapanthus africanus. The sequence goes on from CM057343.1 coordinate 160,393,336, forward strand.
ACACTTACGGTCACAGAAAAGAAAGTGTAAAACTACAACAGTTGGAATCCGCAACCTCTTTAGACATCGCATGCCTAATCAAATGAATTCCTTAGACATCGCATGCCTAACAATTATAAACCCCGCATTTTAGTCTCGTTATCGAAAACTCTTTTCAATATCAAGTCGGGCAATTCAACAAGATTCCCGACATCCTGATCGAATGTTCGTCGCAAACTTTAGTAGACGGCCGCACCCCCGATACTGTCGACGAAGTGCACCAAGGCGGAACACCGCTACCGCGAGCACCCGAACGGATGCTTTCGGCGACGGGGTTCTCCTACAGTCACTTGGTCGGGGCTAAGGGGTGTAGCTGTCTATTAAGTTTATCCGGCGAGTATCCGCGTACGCTACGTGATTGCGATGAACTTTTGATCATATCAAAATTCTGTGGCAATCGATCAAGTGAGACTAAACCGCTAGATTTATAACATTCATTCAGATATCTCATAACTACATGTGGATTCCAAATATTGTATCACATTCCAGATAAACAGAAAATGTTAAACTTTCCGATCGAACAGTCAAACACTCAAGTTTTCCCAAAACTGCTCAACACATGAAATAAGTTTTAAAACATTCAGTTCATGCCTCAGTACCAACGGTCCAGCCGTAGAAGGGTCAAGCCAACGCCTCACATGTGGCACACCGTACTGCCCCAAACCCTAAGGTTCAAAGGGCAGTTCAAGACGGTCACATAATCGAGTTAAGGTTTGTTTTCTTCTAGAGGGACCATCGCGTTACTTGCACTACTTAGAACGTCTTTAAACCACGGAAAAATCCAACATTTGGAAATTTCCCGGCAGGGGAAAAATTGGGTATTTATATCCGGTCGAGCTTTCTAACATGTTCTAAAATATCCGGAAAAACAAAGTAAACAAAGTTAAGTAATCCGATCGAATCCTCGAGTCCCAATACAACCCCAGAACACTCAACTCTTGAGTATTAAATAAACATACCCAGAAAACACAGGAGACATATAGTGACATTACTGTGCAAATTTAAATGAACAAGGTGACTATCTGGCCGCGGAACCGCCGCACGAGCCATGCTCGTGCCGCGTTTCCACGGCGATTTGATCGAATCAGGTGCACGTTTTGCACAGTAACTCATAGAAATTCCTGCTGATTTTTCTGCATATTTTTAATGTGGAAAAATGCACAGTTTTGAAAAAAGTACAGAGAATGGCATCGATTAGGGTTTCGGGGTTCGATCGGATTTCTAACATCGTCTACACATCGCCTAAGGCTCTAGCTAGGCTCTGATACCACTGTAGGGTTCCTAGGCACACTAATGAGGTCTCACAAGGCATCAACCATGCCAAATTCAAATTTTTTCATGTGCCTACAAACCCTAATACAGATCGTTAACTAGAGGATAGGCGATAAAGATTGCAAGTTAACAACTTAACTAAGAGTGAATGGAAAATACAACCTTTGTAGATCCGGTCCTCCACCTCCATAGCTCCGCGTTGACGTCCCTCCGCTGCGATCATCGGATCCCGGACTCTAGCGATGGTTTCGTCGAAGAAATGATTGGGCTAGGTCGTCGACTTCGATGCCGAAGATGATTTACGTCGAGGCAACTCAAGATCAAGCTCCAACTTCACCAAGTCGTGAAACTTGTGAAGAAAACACCCTATACTACTTGGCAAGTGGTAGAGGATGAAGAAATAGGATGTGGGTTCACTTTGGATTTAGATTTCTCACTTGGAATCATCACTTAGACATTTTCAAGCAAGCTTTTATTTTTCTCCATGAAGAAGAAGAAGAAGATGATAGAAAAAGAATCAATTCAAAAAGAAAATCTAAGTGATTCTTATCATTTTGCAACCATGGTTGAGTGTAGAGAATAAACTAGGGTTAGGTGAATGGTTAGGTTAAGAATAAAACAAAAGGCTTAGACTTTGTCAAAGGTGCTTTGAAGCTTCATGATCAAGCCAAAGTGAGAAAAGCCACCACCTTTTGTTTTTGTTTCTTCCCAAAAGTAAATAAATGAAATAAATAAATAAGGCAAAAGAAACCCTAACCATTAACCAAACATGGTTTATTCAAACATACACCCAAGTTTGCATGTATCATCAAACATGATACAATCTTGTGCACAAAAATATATCACATATACAATGTGCACAAACAAGTGAGAAAAACATCTTAAGTGAACCAATATTAGTTAATGTAAAGTAATATATCAAATATATAATTATACATTAAATCATTAAATCAACAATTGATTTAACGATCCGGTCATATCGCATATGACCGATTAATATCCAATGTATCGACTTATCGAATCAATCCTTGATTCGATAAATAGGTTATATCGCATATAACCAATCGATACATTCATCGCCAGAATAGAATACGGTATCACATACATGCATTATTCTCGGTCCCGCACATATCTCATATGCGCTCCTATTTCGTTTCGCTTGAGCCAGGAAACCTCTGTGTAGGACTCTAAAGACTCGTCAATACGCCGGCAGCAGGTGATGATCATATCAAACACCCACAAGCTGGAAGCGGTCTGCTAAACGTAACGGCCACCCGGGTATTGAGCGATCAGAAGATCGACGAGCAAGCCCGCTCACACTCCTGTGAATCCAACCAGTAACACTTACCGTACAGTCCGGTCTCGTCGTCTGATATGTCACATATCTCGCCTAGGGGTGGTAAACGTCAGACCCTAGTAGCTCGATAAGTCGTGTCGATATGAGGTCTATAACAGTTCGAGATACTACTGATAACACTTACCAGTAAATCTCAGCAACCCTGGCCAGGGATTTCCGGTTATAGCCAATCGAACACAGCGCAACATCAACTCCCTATACCGGGAGAGACGAATCCCCTCCTATCGCTCATTGCCTCCATGTGATTCGGGACTGTACCCAAAAACCACCGTTTTGCACGCCCTCTTGGACGTGGTAAGGTGGAAATCAAAGCACAGTGGGAATCACACAAGACGCTATGACGATCTCGGGTCTACAGACTAACCTGTACCAGTGTCACCAGAGAACTGCCATCTGACGTAAGGTATAATACCATCTGGGAGTTCTCGGCGAGTCCGTCCAGTGTACCCAGTCTCCATTGAGCACCCGTATATCATATCTGATGTCAAACACCAATGGATATGGGATCATCCATCGCCCATCTGTATGGGTCGAGAAGGTATACTCTAGTCTACTCTGGTATATCGATACCCCGTCTCGATACACCCACGACTACGGACCTCGAAGGATGTACTTATGGACTACTATGTCCCCACTAGTATGATCCGCAACATAGTCCAGGTAGTCAAGTACACATCCTAAGGGCTTTACCAACATGTAACAGAGAGACAATCAGTGTACACGTTAAGGTAAAGAGCAACCAGATAGCATACTATCATGTCGAGCAAGAAAGTCCTCCCTATATATGTCCAAGCATCCACTATAATATACATCCTATGTATAGTAATGGCCTCTAGGGCATACATATAACTAACAATGTGTGCATGTGTTTCTTTTAACATATCGCCTATACACATTAGTGGAGCCCATAGGATCTTTACTTAATTACCAGCGTTGTCATGGCAGTCACACTCGTGGGGACTGGGTAATCCACAAGCACATCCTTATGCAGGTCCTTAGTCGTAGGACTATCGAGACAGGGTATCGATATTCCGGAGTAGACTAGCGTATGCGCTTCTCATCCCAGCAGGGGAGATGGTCTGTCCCACAGCCGTCAGTACGTCGTACTTGAGATAGTATGCGGGTGCTCATTAGGTTACGAGTACACTGGACAGGACTCTCGGGAACTGTTGGTTGGTACTATACCTATCGTCAGTTATCAGTTCCCAGGTGACATGAGTACAGCTTAGTCTGCTGACTTGACACTGTCACTTCGCCTCGAGTGTGTTCCCACTGTACTTTGATTACTACCCTACCACGGCTCAAAGGAGTCGTGCAAACAGGTAGTAGTTGGGTGCAGTCCCGAAGCACTTGGAGGCAAGTGACGGTTAGACAGGATTCGTCTCTCCCGGTATTGGGGGTTGATATCGCGCTGTGTCTAGGAGAGCCATTACATAAAGTCCCTGGCCAGGACAAGCGAGATATACTGGTAGGTTTCCAGCGTTATCTCAGGGTGTTCTGGGGTATACTCCGACACAACTTGTACCGCTATTAGGGGACTGACGTTTACCGCCCCCTAGGCCCGCCATGTGATATTCTCAGACGAACAGACCGGACTGTACGCAGATTGTCACATTCAGGCTCAGTAGAAGTTCAGATGGGTTTCACCTCGTCCATCTTCTTATCGGCATCTACCTGGGGGCCGTTACGCACAGCTAGTGCCGCTTGCGGTCTGTGGTTAAACCCACTGCCAGCGTAGTGTCGAGTCTTTAGAGTCCCACACAGAAAGCTATTCGCCTTTAGGCATAAGAGTAGAGGTCGCATGGTTTTGCGACAGGGTTCGGTCACATCCGTGCACTTGTGCACGTTTAGTGTCCGGGCAGTTATCACTAGCGAGATTTGCTTTAAGCCAGATCCTAGTGTACATTTTGGGATTGGTTTTATCTCGTTTGTATTCGTGTTCCTCGGAATGCGGATGCGGGTATGTATGCACAGTTGACAGAGAGACGGAGGCAGAGGATTCTCATTAGGGTTGTTGACTGTTGACTTTTGCTAAACCCTAATGAGAATAAGAAATATGATTAATGATAATATTAATTAAGTATTATTGTGCCATGGTTGGGTTGAAGGATTGACTTTGTTGACTTGTTAACTTTGTTGACCGGTTGACTAGGTTGGACTAGTTGACCATCATCATGACAATGGTTATCATTTCTTGGCATTGACCTTGGCTTGCTTGTTGGTTCACAAATTGCATTTAATGCAAGAAATGATATTGCCATTTGATGTGATAACAACCATCACATAATACTCAATTATGATTACTTGTTATCATGATTTTGGATTATGAGAGCTTGGATGGCAAAAGTCTTGCTCATTCTTTCATTTTCTTTCTCTCTCATGCTTGAGCTCTCCCTCTTCCTCTTGCTCTCTCTCTAGTTCATGGTTCACTTGTCTCATGTGTTAAGAAGCAAGAACCATAGAGATAAAACCCAACACACTCCTCTACTCATCCTAGTTCACAAGGTCTAGCAAGCCAAGTGTTCTAGTTCCTTCTAGTTTGAAGTGAAGCCAAAGGTAGAAGCTTTCAGGTGGATCCATCTTCGGCGCGAGGAGACGACGAGGTGAGGCCGATCTGACCACCGCAAGGAGTTGAAGATGAAGGAGTTCAAGTTAAGGTATAACCCCCTAACCGAGTAGGTAAAACTCTCGTTAGGATTGTTAGATAGTGTTAGTGTATATGCCCTAGAGGCCATTACTGTATCATACTAGTATGTATATTACTTAATGGAAGCTTGGGATATTCACCTTGTATTGACAATCTTGCTCAAAATGGTAGTATGCTACTTGGTTTGTTTCTACTTTAATATGCGCATGTGTTTCTTTTAGCATATTGCTTATACATATTAGTAGAGCCCTTAGGATCCTTGCTTGATTACCAGCGTTGTGATGGCAGTCACACTCGTGGAGGCTGGGTAATCCACAAGCACATCCTTATGCAGGTCTCTAGTCGCAGGACTATTGAGACAGGGCATCGATACTCCGGAGTAGACTAGCGTATGTGCTTCTTATCCCAGCTTGGGAGACGGTCTGTCCCACAGCCGTCAGTACGTCGTACTTGAGATAGTATGCGGGTGCTCGTTAGGTTACGAGTACACTGGATAAGACTCGTCGGGAACTGATTGGTTGGTATTATATCTATCGTTAGTTATCAGTTCGCAGGTGACATGAGTACAGCTTAGTCCGCTGCCTTGACACTATCACTTCGCCTCGAGTGTGTTCCCACTGTACTTTGATTACTACCCTACCACGGCTCAAAGGAGTCGTGCAAACAGGTAGTAGTTGGGTGCAGTCCCGAAGCACTTGGAGGCGGTGACGGTTAGACAGGATTCGTCTCTCCCGGTACTGGGGGTTGACATCGCGCTATGTCTAGGAGAGCCATTACACGAGTAGTCCCTGGTCAGGGCAAGCGAGATATACTGGTAGGTTTCCAGTGTTATCTCAGGGTGTTCTGGGCTACACTCCGACACGACTTGTACCGCTATTAGGGGACTGACGTTCACCACCCCCTAGGCCCGCCATGCGATGTATCAGATGAACAGACCGGACTGTACGGAGACTGTCATATTCAGGCTCAGTAGGAGTTCAGATGGGTTTCACCTCATCCGTCTTCTTATCGGCATCTACCTGGGGGCCGTTACGCACAGCTAGTGCCGCTTGCGGTCTGTGGTTAAACCCACTGCCAGCGTAGTGTTGAATCTTTAGAGTCCCACACAGAAAGCTATTCGCCTTTAGGCAAAAGAGTAGAAGTCGCATGGTTTTGCAACAGGTCGCATGGTTTTGCGACAGGGTTCGGTCACATCCGTGCACTTGTGCACGTTTGGTGTCCGGACAGTTAACACTAGCGGGCTTTGGTTTAAGCCAGATCCTAGTGTACGTTTTGGGATTGGTTTTATCTCGTTTGTATTCGTGTTCCCCGGAACGCGGATACGGGTGTGTATGCACAGTTGACAGAGACAGAGGCAGAGGATTCTCATTAGGGTTGCTGACTGTTGACTTTTGTCAAACCCTAATGAGATTAATACATATGATTAACAATAATATTAATTGAGTAGTATAGTGACATGGTTAGGGTTGAAAGGTTGACCTAGTTGACTTGTTGACTTTTGTTGACCGGTTGATTAGGTTGTACTTATTGACCACCATCATGACAATGGCCATCATTTGGTTGCATTGACTTATGCTTGTTTGTTTTGTTCACCATTTGCATTTAATGCAAGAAATGATAGTGTCATTTGTCATGATGATAACCTTTACAATATACTCAATTATCATTACTTGTTATCATGATGCTTTTGGATTATGAGAGGGTGTATGAGAAAAGTGAGGCTCGTTCTTTCATTAGCTTTCTCTCTCTTGAGCTCTCTCATTTTTCTCTAACTCTCACCCTCTTCCTCTTGCTCTCTCTCTACCTCAAGGGCAAACCATTCTCATGTGTTGAGACTCATTGCCCTAGAGATAAAAAGACACCAAAATAATTCTCTACTCATCCTAGTTCACAAGGTTTGGCAAACAGAGTGATCTAGTTTCTTCAAGTTCGAAGAAGAAGCCAAAGGTAGAAGCTTTCGGGTGGATCCGTCTTCGGCGCAAGAAGACGACGAGGAGAGGCCGGTCCGTACACCACACGAGTTGAAGACGAAGGAGTTCAAGAAAGGTATAACCCCCTAACCGAGTAGTTAAACAACTCCTAGTTAGGTTGTTATATAGATAGTTTGACAAAGATCCGGTTTGAGTCCATGTTACCACCTCTAGAAAAATTGTTTTTCATCATTTCCGCAAGCCCGTAAGTACCGGGAGCGGTAGCATGGACTTACAGTGGTATCAGAGCCTAGTTAAACACTATCTAACATGTTAGCAAAATTAGTAGAAATTCGATCGGAGAAAAAGTCGCGAAATACACCCGGAAATCAAACTTGCTGTCGATTTTTAAAGTGCTGTAAAAATAATAAATCATGCTTCAAAAATCGACTCAGGGTTTTTATAGTGTACTGCAGAAAAACGATCCACAGATCCCATCAAAACGCCACGGAAACGCGGCCGGAGCTTGCTCCCGCCGCGGTTCCGCGGCCGTTTTAGCTCGGCTGTGGATCGTCTTCACTGCAGAATACTCTATCGGGTATTTTTGGATTTTTGGGATATGTTTTTTCTGCCCAGATTTTCCAGAAAGAAAAATTTGTTTTGGGGGCTTTAAAAACCATATTTTGATCGAGTTTCTAATGACTTAAGCTGACGGGTATATATCTGTGAAGTGTTATTTGTATTGAACGTCTGCTAATCGCTATATGTCGATTAGTGGGAGTTATACAAATCTGTGATCTGTAATGTTGTTGGTATGTGTATATGAATTCATTGGATTGTCGCGGATGAATAGCCGGGGGTTGAGAGATGAGAGTTTTCTTTTATCTTTCAATTCATGTAAATTTGTAAATTGATGTAATATTATTTGTATGGCCACACAACCGGGTCAGGGTTGTAGCCGTCATTGTATAATTTCTTTTTACTGTTTTTGCTCCTAGGATAGACCCATGGAGGGGGTGCACAAACTACCAGGTATCCCGAAGTGCCGAGTGGCCTACTCACGGTGTTGAGGGAGGTTGCTTCGCTTCGGGTACTTGGCGGGTACTTTGCCGCACCCGTAGGGGTCTTGGGTGGGGTATTGGCTATTCACCGCGACCATGTAATCTGCTTTTCGTTATAGGCTCGTACGAATTGCGGGTTCCTAGTATATCCAATGTGTTCATCTATGATCTGAAATGGCTATCATTGCAATATATCTATATATGATATTATTTAGACGTTGCTTATGTTTTTCAGCCGCGCTAGCCCAGCCCCCGCTCTGTCGTTAGTTAAGTAACCTAACGGGTAATGACGGGGCCCCGTGGCGAATGCGAATGGCATAAGCGTACGTCATATTTTGGTTGTTTTCTGCAATGGTAGGATTAAATGATGGGACGCATTAAAAGAACTAATGCAAGAAAATAAACCAAGTAAAAGTCGTTGGAACACTTTCAAAACCACTTGGTTCTTTTCAAAAACCAACTTTTAAATGCGGAGTTTGAGCCACTCCTTTTAAAAGCTATCTCATTCCATCGATCATATCAAGTTCACTACGTTCACGGTTTAGCCAGAACCATTCGTAGCCCTCCATCATTTCAGTTAAATATTCGGTAGTATTCAAGCTATGTATTTTGACCTCACGCCAAGGCATAGTGATTGGTAGCTACCGGATATTTATCTGTTGCATAGATAGAATGCGTTGGTTTAGGACAGCCGTACTGCCATTTTGGCCTACGTCAAGGGTAGGTACGGGTGGGTTCAAATCAACCTGGATAATGATGGGTAGAACTTGACATGTGACTTATGACATTTTGACCTCACGCCAAGGTCATAAGAGCATGGGGCAAAAATCCACATCGGGAGTTTCATAAGTACTGAAACTTGCTAGAGTTGCATACCATTTAGAGTGTGATGATTCTGGTAGGATTCCTTCAGTTTCGTCACGCGATGATATTTGGATCCCGATCCTACTGTGAGTATATGCTACTCCTCGGGAAATTTCTCACTAAACGATCAATGCTATAAACCTAGTAGGTGTCTAGAAAGGTGTTAGCGGGGCTACGCCCACAGGAAAAAGAGGTTATTTAATTAAGGAACTTCGCGAAAGCGTTGGAAAACCTCCCTCGAAGTACCGACACTGGCCTGGCTGAACGGTTAAGCAAGAATTGTACGGTGAGATTGATCCTGACTAATTCTTCCTTTTTGGTTTGAGGAAGGATTCGAGAGACCGTGGGAGCCATCCTGTTTAGACAAACTAAAAACCACTCTAAAATTGCAAAAGCATCATGCTGAGTGTTTCTTCTCTCTCTCCTAATTGCAGCGACCAATCGACATGACTGGACTTAAGTTACTTCTAGATAAAAACATACTGACAGGGCCAAACTACAAAGATTGGCTCAGGAATGTCAAAATGGCAATCACTTAGGACAAGCTGGGGTATCTTCTTACCACCAAAGCTCCCCCTGTCCCATGTCCCACCTCCAGCGTCGCGGATAAGGAAATCCGTAAGACTTGGGAGATCGATTGCGCGAAGGCTAAGTGCCTCGTGCTTGCCTCTATGACAATGAACATCAGAGGAGGCACGAGAATATGGACCTCGAATCCATATTTCTCCATACAAAAGAACTGTATAGAGAGCAATCTCGTATCGCAAGATACGAAGTGTCGAAGAAGGTATTTTCGGCAAGGTTGGCCGTCGGATCATCGGTAGCGGAACACGTGCTTAAGATGATTGGCTACATAGAGGAGCTCGCGGACCTTGGAACCACGTTGGAGAATGAGCTCTATACGGAGTTGATTCTCCAGTCCCTTCCTTCCACTTACGTCCAGTTTATCCTGAACTTCAACTTACAAGAAAAGGAAGTTGAACTTTCAGAACTCCTCAACATACTGAGGAGCGCAGAGGGCACCCTACAGAAAGGTAGGAAAACATCCACTTTGTTTGTAGGAGGATCTTCCTCTTCTAGGTCCAAGGCGAAAGCCAAGGGAAAGAAGAAGAAAGCCCCCGCCAAACCAAGGGGCGGTGTTAGTAAAGTGGATACGAAGAGAAAGGCAAAAGAAACAAAGAAAGTAGGAAAGCTTGTGGATAAGGAAGAATGCTTCTACTGTCATAAGAGTGGACACTGGAAGAAAGATTGCAGGGCTTGGAAAGCCAGAACACAGGATCTGAAGCAGGTTGCGGCTTCAGCTTCAGGTGTGTATGTTATTGAAAACTGTCTATCAATAAACTCTACGTCCTGGGTATTGGATACCGGATCAGGATCTCATATCTGTAATTCTTTGCAGGAGTTGAGAAAGCGTAGGTTTTTGAAAGCAGGTGACATGACCCTCAGAGTTGCAAACGGAGCTAGCATGGATGCTGAGTCCGTGGGGGATTATCACCTGGGGTTGTCAGATGGACACGTTTTGGTTTTGCGTAATTTCTATTTTGTACCCAATGCAACTTGTAATATCATTTCTGTATCTTTATTATCTAAAGAAGGTTATGAATTTGCATTTGTAAGTAATGTTGTAAACATTCACCTTAATCAAGTTCGGATTGGGTCAGGTACATTAAGCAATGGTATATACGTATTAAACCAACCACAGATTTTCAATGTCCAGAATACACACAAAAGAAAGTCTCCGGAAATAAATCAGACTTTCTTATGGCATTGTAGACTGGGTCACATCAATGAGAGAAGGTTGACGAAGTTACATACAGAAGGATATTTGAATCCGTTCGAATATCAATCGTATGCCACTTGTCAATCCTGTCTCAAACGAAAGATGACAAAGACTCCGTTCACTGGACACGGAGTAAGAGCGAGCGAGCTCTTGGGACTCGTACACAGCGACGTGTGCGGTCCAATGTCTACGCATGCACGAAGCGGTTATTCTTACTTCATTACTTTTACGGATGACTTTTCAAGGTACGGTTATGTCTTCTTAATGAAACATAAATCCGAATCCTTTGGAAAGTTCCAGGAATATAAGAATGAAGTAGAAAAACAAACCGGCAAAAGTATCAAGACACTGAGATCTGATCGAGGTGGTGAATACTTGAGTGCCGAGTTCCTGGATTACTTAAAAGAGAATGGAATTCTCTCTCAGCTTACTCCTCCATACACTCTGCAACATAACGGTGTATCGGAGAGACGGAACCGAACCCTATTGGATATGGTACGGTCCATGATGAGTAACGCTGAGTTACCGCGATCATTCTGGGGTATGCGCTAGAATCAGCTGCATACCTTTTTAACCGAGTTCCGACTAAGACTGTGCCTACCACACCATATGAGATATTGAGTGGGAAGAAACCCTATCTTCAATATCTGAAGATCTGGGGATGTCCGGCTTTTGTCAAAAAGCAGCATGCGGACAAACTCGAGGCACGCTCAGTACTGTGCAAGTTTGTGGGATACCCAAAGAACTCCAGGGGGTATCTCTTCTATTACGCAGAGGAACAAAAGATCATTGTTTCTCGTAATGCCCATTTTCTGGAACACCAGTTCTTAGAAAAGGAAACAAGTTGGAGCGAAATAGAACTGGAAGAAATTCCAGAACCACAGACTATTACTGAAAGCTTAGTAGAACCAGAGGGTTCAAAAGAACATGACATTCCTACGCCGCTCCGCAAGAGTAGTAGGCAGTCTCATCCGCCCGAGAGATACTACGGTTTTCTCATAGACGGGGATAGAGAGGATTGCATCATTGATAGTGATGAGCCTACTAGCTTCCAGCAAGCCATTCAGAGCGTTGACTCGGTAAAATGGCTGGATGCAATGCGGACCGAAATGGAGTCCATGTACACCAACAAAGTATGGACGTTGGACATTGCTCCAGATGGGGTAAAACCCGTAGGATGCAAGTGGATCTTCAAAAGGAAGATTGGTGTAAATGGACAGGTTGAGACCTATAAAGATAGACTTGTTGCAAAGGGTTTCCGTCAAAGACCTGGCTTGGACTATGACGAAACCTTTTCTCCAGTGGCTATGCTGAAATCCATTCGGATCCTTCTTGCCATTGCTGCTTTCCACGATTATGAGATTTGGCAGATGGACGTAAAGACCGCTTTTCTAAATGGAAATTTAGAGGAGTGTGTCTATATGGACCAGCCAGAGGGTTTCATTCAGAGTGGGAGCAGCGAAAAGGTGTGCAAGTTGCTTAAGTCCATCTATAGACTAAAGCAGGCATCGCGGAGTTGGAACATCTGTTTTGATGAGACTGTCAAACAATTTGGCTTTATCAAAAATCCAGATGAACCATGCATCTATAGTAGATTTATAGCGAGAACTGTAGTATTCCTTGTATTATACGTGGATGACATTCTCTTAATAGGAAATGACATTCCCATGCTACAATCTATCAAAGGGTTCTTGTCACACAGGTTCTCCATGAAAGACCTGGGTGATGCCTCATACATTCTGGGGATCCGGATCTATCGTGACAGATCCAAGAGGATACTGGGACTTTCATAGTCCAGGTACATCGACACCATACTGAAAAGATTCAGTATGGAAGATTCCAAGCGCGGTAATCTACCGGCTTGTCACGGGATCACCCTCTCCAAAGAGATGTCTCCCAAGACTGATTTGGAAAGGGATCGCATGTCTATTATACCTTACGCTTCTGCTGTAGGCTCTATAATGTATGCGATGTTGTGTACCAGACCAGATGTAGCTTATGCACTGAGTGTGGTAAGCCGGTATCAGTCAAACCCTGGGGAGAAACACTGAATAGCGGTAAAGAACATTCTCAAGTACCTGAGAAGGACTAAGGAGATGTTCTTGGTGTATGGCGGAAAGGACCTCCAGATCGAGGCCTTTGCTGACTCTAGCTTCCAGAGTGACAAGGATGATTCCAAGTCCATGTCGGGCTTTGTCTTTACCCTCAACGGAGGGGCGGTGTGTTGGAAGAGTTCTGTAACGTTGTGAAAATCGTTTTGGTGAAATTTCGGAAAATCGGTAAAATAAGGGGGTTTTCTGTAAAAAGTCAAAATACAAATATCTTTATTTTAAAATTAAATATAAATATTCTAGTTATGTAATTGCTAGTATTTGGTGTTTATTGAGCCACTGGTGAGATTTCATAATTTCTGAAAAATTTTCCGAAATTAATTATTTTAATATTATTTTAAGCCGTCACTAATACATTTAATTCAGGAAAATTATAAACTGGAATGAGTTCAAACAAATTTTGTGCATCATTATACATTAAACAAAATTTTATCATGTGGTTTTTGAATTGAAATAGGGTTGTTATCCGGTGTTAGAAAATATCGAAGAAAAATGCTTTTTTTCGGTGAAATTAGTGCAAACGGAGTGCGGTATAACTTTTATCTTTTCTCAAACAAAACCACACTATATTTTACTCCCTCACACTATTTTTGGCTGACCTTGGCAGCCCCCTCTCACTTCATTCTTCAAGTGACTTCTAGAAATTTGTTTTTTTGGAGAATTAAAAGAAAATGAATAAAGCATGAAAAGACATTAAGATGATGACATTTTGGAGAAGTTTCTACACCATTTCTCATATGTTTCTCCCTCTTCCCCTTATTGTGGCCGGCCTCCCCATCACCATGGCTGCCCCCCCCCCCATTTTCCACCTCATTTTTATTCAAAAATCATCAAAAATACTACAAAAATCCAATTTAAATTCCACAAAAACCTAATTATTTCATACCCTTTATTCTCTACTCTTCTCTACATGGATTTTGGAGTGGGAAAGCATGTATTTTTGAGGCTCATTTTCAAGTTTGGACATGAGGTTGTGGAGGTATAAATCCTTCTCTTTTGTTTTATTTCTATTAGATATTTCTTTTAAAGCATAATTAGATTAATTAGATTAATTCTTGTTGCAAATTCTAAAATTCAAGTTAGGGTTTGAAAATTCAAGAGGTGGTTTTTGTTAATTAATTAAGATTATAATAGCTAGTTTAACATCTTTTAGAGTGGAAAATTCTTGCATGGTGGTGGTATAATAAATTGTTGATCGAAATTGTTTAATTTAAACTATTTAGCTAACTAGATTTTTTCTAAAATGTGTTGTGGGTAAAATAAAATTCTTATTAAGGGTGTTATCATTAGATGGTAATTTTAGTGAGAATATTAGCATATTAATTGAATGAAAAACTTAGTTTGATCACTAGATTATTTTGATAATTGGAAAAATAGTAATAAAATGCTATTATTTTGTAAACTAGATTTTAGGAATTTCTAAATAAATGTGATTAAAAATATAATTATAGTTTCATTACATCATTATCATCATAAATTATGGTTTAAGTGATTAATTTATGCAAAATCATGTTTTGAGGTGGAATTGCGGTATTTTGCTTGGAAAATGTTAAAATTGTTAAAAGTTGCAAACTAGAAATTTCAAATAAATGCAAAATTGTGTAATAAAAATATAGTAATGGTTTGTATAGTCTAGTAATGCTATTTAATGAGTTTTATGACCATTGGTTTCATTTAAATGTCAAGTTTCGATGAAAAACGGTAAATTGGCATTTTCGGGTTTTTCGAAAACGGACGATTTGATCGATTTTAGTGTTTCGATGAATTTGATCATGTTTTACAATATAAGTAATGTGTTTTAAAACTACAAGTTGTTTGATGATGTTATCTCGATCCATCGGAGTTTGTACGCCGATATCGATCGGTATTTGGTTCTTTTGCGTGGACGGGACATAGGTTTTAACCTGTGCTTGCTCTTCGTATCGTTTGACTTTTGTATGTGATTCGGTTTACGATGCTATTTATATGTTGTTAGGTCCACGTTACCTCTCCCGGTACTTACGGGGTTGCGGAAACGGTAAATCAAAATTTTTTCTAAACTTTGTAACATGGACCGTAAAAGCCGGATCTTTGCTAAACTAAACTAGCATACTTGCTAAAGAGAGTTAGCTACTATGTTGATGGTTATACCTAAACTTGAACTCCTTCTCTTCTTGTTGTTGTTCTTCTTTCTTGTTCTTTGTAGAAGCTTGAATGGTTCTCTTCTCGTCGCCTTCTTCTTGCCGAAGATAGATCCACCTTGAAGGTTCGACCTTTGGGCTCTTCCTCGATCTTTGAGTGAACTAGGGTTTCCGGCTTGCTAAACCTTGAACCCTAGAGAGAGTAGAGAGTGTCTAGGGGTTGCTTTCTTTTCAAGGTGAAGGAATCTCAACACATGAGAAGGAATCACCTTGAGCTTGAGGAGGAAGAAGATGAAGAGAGGAGAGAGAATAGATATGAAAGAATGAGCTCTCTTTTTCTTTTTGCAACCATATCAAAAAGAAAAAGAATTATCTAAATGATAATAATTCAAAATGAGAATAGTTGATGGCAATTTGGAATGACCACTACCATGCTTCATTTAGTGAAAAGTAAGCATGAATCAAGGATGACTTTTTAAAGCATGATGGTGGTCAACATTCAACCATGGTCAACAAGTCAACCATGGTCAACAAGTCAACAAAATCAACCATAACATAATTCTCATTTAATTACTATTATTAATAGATAATTCATAAATCCATTAGGGTTTGGAAAAAGATAACTGTCAACTGTGCATACGCACCCGTTCCGAAACCCTAATGAAATACCTCATCCTCCGCCTCAAGCAACTGTGCATACACACCTGCATTCTCGTTCCGAGGAACAAGAATACCAAGATATAAAAGCAACCCCAAATATATATACCAGTATCTGGCTCAAACCAGAGCCTGCCAGTATAATCCGTCCGGACTCCAAACGTGCACAAGTGCGCGGATGAGAACGAACCCTGTCGCAAAACCATGCGACCTCTACTCTGTTTTGCCCAGAGGCGAATGCCCTCTGTGTGGGACTCTAAAGACTCGACACTACGCTGGCAGTGGGTTTAACCACAGACCGCAAGCGGCACTAGCTGTGCGTAACGGTCCCCAGGTAGATGCCGACAAGAAGGCTGACGAGGTGAAACCCCATCTGAACTCCTACTGAGTCTGAATGTGACATTCTCCGTACAGTCCGGTCTGTTCGTCTGATACATCGCATGGCGGGCCTAGGGGGCGGTAAACGTCAGTCCCCTAATAGCGGTACAAGTCGTGTCGGAGTGAAGCCCAATACACCCTGAGATAACACTGGAACCTACCAGTACATCTCGCTTGCCCTGGCCAGGGACTACTTGTGTAATGGCTCTCCTAGACACAGCGCGATGTCAACCCCCAATACCGGGAGAGACGAATCCTGTCTAACCGTCACTGCCTCCAAGTGCTTCGGGACTGCTCCCAACTACTACCTGTTTGCACGACTCAGTAGAGCCGTGGTAGAGTAGTAATCAAAGAACAGTGGGAACACACTCGAGGCGAAGTGACAGTGTTAAGTCAGCGGACTAAGCTGTACTCATGTCACCTGGGAACTGATAACTGACGATAGGTATAATACCAACCATCAGTTCCCGACGAGTCCTGTCCAGTGTACTCGTAACCCAACGAGCACCCGCATACTATCTCAAGTACGACGTACTGACGGCTGTGGGACAGACCGTCTCCCGTGCTGGGATGAGAAGCGCATACGCTAGTCTACTCCGGAGCATCGATGCCCTATCTCGATACTCCCACGACCAGGGACGTGTATAAGGATGTGCTTGTAGATTACCCAGCCCCCACGAGTGTGATCGCCATCACAACGCCGGTAATCAAGCAAAGATCCTAAGGGCTCTACTAATGCGTATAGGTGATATAAATAAACACACATGTACACATTAAAGCAGAGACAAACCAAGTAGCATACTACTATATTGAGCAAGATTGTCTGTACAACTGTGAATATCCCAAGCTTCCATCAAGTAATATACATACTAGTATGATACAGTAATGGCCTCTAGGGCATATACACCAACAATCTCCCACTTGCACTAAGGCCATGAACTGGCGTATCGAAGACCTATCATCTCGATCAGCCGCTCGAACTGAGTCTGGGGTAAAGCCTTTGTGAATGGGTCCGCAGTGTTGTCCTTTGTATCCACTCTCCGCACCTCGATCTCCTGTCGATCAATGATCTCCCTGATCAGGTGATACCGCCTTAAGATGTGCCTGGATTTCTGATGGGACCTTGGTTCCTTTGCTAAAGCTATAGCCCCATTGTTATCGCAATACAAAGGTATTGGGTCAACAATGGACGGAACCACCTGAAGTTCACTAATGAACTTCTTAATCCAGACCGCCTCTTTTGCGGCATCGCTTGCAGCAATGTATTCAGCCTCCATCGTCGAGTCTGCGACGGTATCCTGCTTGGAACTCCTCCAACATACCGCCCCTCCGTTGAGGGTAAACACAAAACCCGAGACAGACTTGCTGTCATCTTTGTCACTCTGGAAGCTTGAATCGGTAAAGGACTCGACCCTGAGGTCTCCATTACCGTAAACCAGGAACATCTCCTTAGTCCTTCTCAGGTACTTGAGAATGTTCTTCACTGCTATCCAGTGGTCCTCCCCTGGGTCTGACTGATACCGGCTTACCGTGCTCAACGCGTAAGCTACATCTGGTCTTGTACATAGCATCGCATACATTATAGATCCTACCGCCGAAGCGTAGGGTATAGTGCTCATGCGAACCCTCTCCTCGTCAGTCTTAGGAGACATCTTCTTGGAGAGGGTAATTCCGTGCAATGCGGGTATGTTACCGCGCTTGGAACCCTCCATACTAAATCTCTTTAGTACGGTCTCTATGTACCTGGACTGTGAAAGTCCCAATAGTTTCTTGGATCTATCTCTATAGATCTTGATCCCCAGAATGTACGAGGAATCACCCAGGTCCTTCATGGAGAACCTTTGTGACAAAAACAGCTTGACCGATTGTAGCATAGGAACATCATTTCCTATCAAAAGAATGTCGTCCACGTACAAGACTAGGAACACGACAGTTCGTCCTACAATCTTCTTATACACACAGGGTTCATCTTCGTTCTTGATGAAATCAAATTCCTTGATTGCCTCATCAAAACAGATGTTCCAGCTCCGCGATGCCTGCTTTAATCCATAAATGGATTTAAGCAACTTGCACACCTTTCCGCTGCTCCCACTGTCTACGAAACCTTCTGGTTGATCCATGTAAACGCACTCTTCCAAACAACCGTTTAGGAAAGCCGTTTTAACATCCATCTGCCAGATTTCATAGTCATGGAACGCAGCAATGGCAAGTAGGATCCGAATGGATTTGAGCATAGCCACCGGAGAAAAAGTTTCATCATAGTCCAAACCAGGTCTTTGACGAAAACCTTTTGCAACGAGTCTAGCTTTATAGGTTTCCACCTGCCCATCTACACCAGGTTTCTTTTTGTAGATCCATTTGCATCCAACGGGTTTTACCCCAGGTGGAGCAATATCCATGGTCCACACTTTATTGGCGTACATGGACTCCATTTCAGATTGCATTGCTTCCTGCCACTTATCAGAGTCCCTACTGATAATGGCCTGCCTGAAACTGGTAGGGTCATCTTCTTCCAAGATGCAATCCTCTCGATCCCCGTCAATGAGAAAACCGTAGTATCTCTCGGGCGGATGAGAAACCCTACCAGATCTGCGGAGTGGCTGAGGTTCGTCTGGGGTTATTGAATCCTGAGGTTCTGTCAAACTTTCAGTTTCAGTTTGTGGTCGCTGAATTTCTTCCAATTCTACCGTGCTCCCACTAATTTCTTTTGCAAGAAACTCCGTTTCCAAGAAAACGGCATGCTGAGCAACAAACACCTTCTGTTCCTCGGTGTGGTAGAATAGATATCCATAACCATTCTTTGGATATCCCACAAACTTACATAAAACTGACCGTGCCTCCAGTTTATCCGGTTTATGCTTTTTAACATAAGCCGGACAACCCCATATCTTAGATCTTTTAAGATATGGCCTCTTTCCATTCCATATCTCGAACGGAGTTTTAGGCACAGATTTAGACGGAACATCATTCAATAGATATGCCGCTGTCTGAAGCGCATGTCCCCAAAATGAAAGAGGCAACTCAGCACTACTCATCATGGAGCGAACCATATCCAATAGGGTACGATTCCTCCGCTCCGAAACACCGTTGTGCTGTGGTGTATAAGGAGGAGTAAGCTGAGAGAGAATACCATTCTCTTTTAAGTAATCTAGGAATTCCGTGCTTAAGTACTCCCCTCCCCTGTCAGACCGGAGGATCTTGATACTTTTGCCTGTCTGGTTCTCTACTTCGTTTCTGAATTCCTTGAATTTCTCAAAAGCTTCAGATTTGTGTTTCATCAGATACACATATCCGAACCTAGAGAGATCGTCAGTGAATGTGATGAAGTACGAGAACCCACCCCTTGCATGTATAGACATCGGACCACATACATCACTATGTACGAGTCCCAAGAGCTCTGCTGCTCTTTCTCCATGTCCGGTGAACGGAGATTTGGTCATCTTTCCTTTGAGACAAGACTGACAAGTTCCATAAGATGAAAACTCGAACGCATTCAAGAGTCCATCTGTATGCAACTTACTCAGTCTTTTCTCTCCGATATGACCAAGTCTACAATACCACAAGTAGGATTCATTTATATCTGAATTCTTCCTCTTGCGTGTGTTTTGTATGTTGAGAACTGTATTCTGATTTAGAACGTAGATACCATTAAACAGTGTACCCTCTGCAACCAGTACCTTATCAAGGTAAATGTTCATGATATTCTTTTCAAGAACAAAGTTATATCCTTCTTTATCAAGTAAAGAAACTGATATGATGTTGCAAACCATGGAGGGTACATAGTAGCAATCGTTCAAAATCATAGTCTTGCCATTTGGCAATACTAGGTGATATTCACCGACGGCTGCCGCATTAACTTGTGCTCCGTTCGCTACTCTGAGCGACATATCACCCGGTGCAACTTTCCTACTTTTTCTCAGTCCCTGCAATAAATTACAGATATGAGATCCTGATCCGGTATCAAGTACCCAGGAGGTAGGGCTGACCGTAAAACAGTTCTCAATTACAAGAACACCTGAAGTAGATGCAAAACCATGCTTCTTCTTCAACTGGGTATCCTGGAAATCCATACTTTCCTCTTTCCCATTCTCATACTCATGACTGTTGTCACAAGTTAGAGCTGAACCAACTTTCCCCAGTTCCGAATAAAAATTCGGATCGGTCAAGCGATACATTTTATTATCTTGATTAGGGCGTGAAAAGGTTGCTGCCTGGAGAGAGAGAAAAGAAACACTCAGCGTATGCTCTTGCAAGATTAGATTGGTTTATTAATTTATCTAACCAGGATGTCTCCCACTGTTTCCTCAAATCCTTCTTAAAACCTTTTTAAAAGAAGAACTAGCCGGGTTTTAATTCACGTCACAATACTTGCTTAACCTTTCAGCCAGGCTAGTGTCGGTACTTCGAGGGAGGTTTTCCAACGCTTTCGCGAAGTTCCTTAATTAAAGAACCTCTTTTCCCTGTGGGCGTAACCCCGCTAACACCTTTCTTGACACCTACTAGGTTTATAGCATTGATCGTTAAGTGAAATAATCTCCCGAGAGTAAACCAACTCATCAGTGGGATCGGGATCCAACTGTCATTGTGTGATAACCTAGATGGAATCCACTCTAGTCACCACACTCCAGAAGGTATGCTAAATCTGCAAGTTTCAGTTCTTTTGAAACTCCCGATGTGGTTTTTGCCCCTAACTGTTCATGACCTTGACTAGGTCAACAAGCCACAAACTGTTAGACAAGTTCTACCCGTCATAATCCTGATTGCATTAGACCCACCCGTACGTGCCCTTGACTAGGTCAACAAGGCCGCACGACTGTCCTAACCAATCACATTTGCAATCCACAGAAAAAAAATATTATTTAGCTACCGTTCACTACGTCTTGACTAGGTCAACAAACGCAGCACGAATACTGAATAATATTAATCCGAAACGACGGAGGGCTACGGCTGGGTTTTTGGCGAAAAACCCGTTAACGTAATGAACTTGATATCGTTGAAGGAACCTGATTGCACCCTTTTGAAAATCATAGTGGCGAAAACTTTTGCTAAAGAGGTCACTCCCTGCGAAGGGATCTCGGCTCTTTCCTCGTCGAGTGAGGTGCTGGGTATTCATAAGATGAATACCTCGATGCAAAGCAAGAATAATCGACTATGGTGAAGTTATTACCCTGACGCAAACTTTTGTCCAAGGGGTCACTCCCGGTGAAGGGATCTCGGCCCTTGCCTCGTCGACTGAGGTGCTGGGTATTCATAACCGAATACCTCGATGCAAAACAAAAAATGAGCGTCCTTGCAATAACAGCTTTTTGAAAAACTTGTTCCAACAACGTCTTATAGGTTTATTTTCTTGCATTAGTTCTTTTAATGCGTGATATTCTTGCATTAGTTCTTTTAATGCGTCCCATCATTTAATCCTACCATTGCAGAAAACAACCAAAATATGACGTACGCTTATGCCATTCGCATTCGCCACGGGGTCCCGTCATCACTCGTTAGGTTACTTAACTAACGACAGAGCGGGGGCTGGGCTAGCGCGGCTGTAAAACATAAGCAACGCCTAAATAGTAAAGCAATGATAGACATTACAGATCACAGATGAATACATTGGATATACTAGCAATCCGCAATCCTTTCGAGCCTAGAACGAAAAGCGGATAACACGGTCGCGGTGAATAGCCAAATACCCCACCCAAGACCCCTACGGGTGCGGCAAACTACCCGCCAAGTACTCGGCAGTTTGTGCACCCCTCCATGGGTCTATCCTAGGAGCATAAACAGTAAAAAGAATTATACAATGACGGCTACAACCCCGACCCGGTTGTGCGGCCAAACAAATAATATTATTACATCAATTTACATTTACAATGAATGAAAGAAAAACAAAAGCTCATCTCACATCCAACCCGGCTATTCACCCGCGACAGTCCAACAGATTCATATACACATTCCAATATCAAACACAGATCATGTATAACCCCGACTAATCGTCTTATAGCGATTAGCCGACGTTCAATACATGCAAACATCACAGATATAACCAACATAGCCAAAGTGTAGCGAAGTTCGAAAAAAATACGGAATTATAGGACCCCAAAAGTGAATTTCAGTTCTGGAAAATCTGGGCACATATAATATATCTGAAAAATCCCAAAATCCCACCAGAAGAACACTGCACGAAAAACGATGCATCAAGGAAACCAACCTGCGGCGCTTCCGCGGCACATGCCTACCTCGTGCCGCGGAAGCGCGGCGACTTAAATGAATTACGTCATCGTTTTTCTTCTGTGTTCAAACAAAACCCTGGGACGATTTTACAAGTATAAATTTTTTCATTTAGAGCAGAAAAAAATTTAACAGAAACTTAGGGTTTTGGTTTTTCCGGTTTTGCGATTTTTCGGTTTCGAACTTCCATACACTTCGCTACCAAGCTAGTTTAAGTTTAGTTAGGCTCTGATACCACTGTTAGGTCCACGTTACCTCTCCCGGTACTTACGGGGTTGCGGAAACGGTAAATCAAAATTTTTTCTAAACTTTGTAACATGGACCGTAAAAGCCGGATCTTTGCTAAACTAAACTAGCATACTTGCTAAAGAGAGTTAGCTACTATGTTGATGGTTATACCTAAACTTGAACTCCTTCTCTTCTTGTTGTTGTTCTTCTTTCTTGTTCTTTGTAGAAGCTTGAATGGTTCTCTTCTCGTCGCCTTCTTCTTGCCGAAGATAGATCCACCTTGAAGGTTCGACCTTTGGGCTCTTCCTCGATCTTTGAGTGAACTAGGGTTTCCGGCTTGCTAAACCTTGAACCCTAGAGAGAGTAGAGAGTGTCTAGGGGTTGCTTTCTTTTCAAGGTGAAGGAATCTCAACACATGAGAAGGAATCACCTTGAGCTTGAGGAGGAAGAAGATGAAGAGAGGAGAGAGAATAGATATGAAAGAATGAGCTCTCTTTTTCTTTTTGCAACCATATCAAAAAGAAAAAGAATTATCTAAATGATAATAATTCAAAATGAGAATAGTTGATGGCAATTTGGAATGACCACTACCATGCTTCATTTAGTGAAAAGTAAGCATGAATCAAGGATGACTTTTTAAAGCATGATGGTGGTCAACATTCAACCATGGTCAACAAGTCAACCATGGTCAACAAGTCAACAAAATCAACCATAACATAATTCTCATTTAATTACTATTATTAATAGATAATTCATAAATCCATTAGGGTTTGGAAAAAGAT
Organism: Agapanthus africanus; assembly: GCA_030015575.1. NCBI lineage: Eukaryota > Viridiplantae > Streptophyta > Magnoliopsida > Asparagales > Amaryllidaceae > Agapanthus > Agapanthus africanus. The sequence continues at coordinate 160,416,764 of CM057343.1, forward strand.
AACTGTCAACTGTGCATACGCACCCGTTCCGAAACCCTAATGAAATACCTCATCCTCCGCCTCAAGCAACTGTGCATACACACCTGCATTCTCGTTCCGAGGAACAAGAATACCAAGATATAAAAGCAACCCCAAATATATATACCAGTATCTGGCTCAAACCAGAGCCTGCCAGTATAATCCGTCCGGACTCCAAACGTGCACAAGTGCGCGGATGAGAACGAACCCTGTCGCAAAACCATGCGACCTCTACTCTGTTTTGCCCAGAGGCGAATGCCCTCTGTGTGGGACTCTAAAGACTCGACACTACGCTGGCAGTGGGTTTAACCACAGACCGCAAGCGGCACTAGCTGTGCGTAACGGTCCCCAGGTAGATGCCGACAAGAAGGCTGACGAGGTGAAACCCCATCTGAACTCCTACTGAGTCTGAATGTGACATTCTCCGTACAGTCCGGTCTGTTCGTCTGATACATCGCATGGCGGGCCTAGGGGGGCGGTAAACGTCAGTCCCCTAATAGCGGTACAAGTCGTGTCGGAGTGAAGCCCAATACACCCTGAGATAACACTGGAACCTACCAGTACATCTCGCTTGCCCTGGCCAGGGACTACTTGTGTAATGGCTCTCCTAGACACAGCGCGATGTCAACCCCCAATACCGGGAGAGACGAATCCTGTCTAACCGTCACTGCCTCCAAGTGCTTCGGGACTGCTCCCAACTACTACCTGTTTGCACGACTCAGTAGAGCCGTGGTAGAGTAGTAATCAAAGAACAGTGGGAACACACTCGAGGCGAAGTGACAGTGTTAAGTCAGCGGACTAAGCTGTACTCATGTCACCTGGGAACTGATAACTGACGATAGGTATAATACCAACCATCAGTTCCCGACGAGTCCTGTCCAGTGTACTCGTAACCCAACGAGCACCCGCATACTATCTCAAGTACGACGTACTGACGGCTGTGGGACAGACCGTCTCCCGTGCTGGGATGAGAAGCGCATACGCTAGTCTACTCCGGAGCATCGATGCCCTATCTCGATACTCCCACGACCAGGGACGTGTATAAGGATGTGCTTGTAGATTACCCAGCCCCCACGAGTGTGATCGCCATCACAACGCCGGTAATCAAGCAAAGATCCTAAGGGCTCTACTAATGCGTATAGGTGATATAAATAAACACACATGTACACATTAAAGCAGAGACAAACCAAGTAGCATACTACTATATTGAGCAAGATTGTCTGTACAACTGTGAATATCCCAAGCTTCCATCAAGTAATATACATACTAGTATGATACAGTAATGGCCTCTAGGGCATATACACCAACATATGTTTGCGTCTAGGTACCCTCATGTGGACTGCGGGCGATGAAGAGGAGGATGGCGACACTGTCTTCGGCAGACATGGACCAGGTGAGTAGATGCATATCTACGGGGGGAAGTCGGGTGGATGGCGTTTAGCACCCCCGCAACGTAGAATAGGAATAAAACTTATTGACATTAGGAAACCAGACGTGACCCTAGTAGGACCCTAGTATTGACCCTAGGCTGGACTAGACTGATTTAGGAAAACCATATCAGAGGATGAGTACCTTGGAAGAGGTTCGTAGGTTTCAGATAGAAACACACCCACGCACACACTGAAACTCGACATGGGATACGTGTATGTGTATATATATAGAACTAAGTATAGGTATATACATATATATACAACACGTATAGGTGATTCATTGAGGTGATATGATATCTGAGGTATGATGAAACAGTATAACTGGGCTTGATGCCGTGATTCTTGACTATACAGTCGTAATAAAGTGTTAGCGGATCATTAGAGAATGAGATAATGAACATGAATATATAAATTATAAGGAGTGGTGGTGATATTGATGTACATAGGACGCTAGAATAGTACCCGGACTGTAACTTGTGACTGATCACTATATGATATATGTATAACTTGATTACGACATTATATTGGTGTGACCTGATGCCGATATCATATAAGTATGAATTAATCACAATAAGATACATATGACATTATACGAATGAGGAGACACCTAGGAGATACTTGACCGTACCCCGATATTGGGATGCCGTACGATGGATTTTACCGTACGAGGCTTAGATTTGATGATTGATCCGCACTCTTGATTCGAGGAAGCCGTACTACGTACGTGATGCTATTGAGGCGGAATCGCCGACTATTAGAGATATTGATTCAGACCTTAGGTAGACTATAGTTTCTTACTGACTAGTCTATTAGGTTTAGTTCCTTAGGATGTTAGATGGACATTGGTTTAGGTTCGACTCACAAAGTTGGTATCAGAGCGCTAGGTTTAACCTTGTATAAGTCTAGGTGACCCTTGGTTGATGGAGTAGGCGAGTTAGGTAGAGTAACGTACCGTGGGTATGGTCCGCGGCATACTTACGATACGCTACTCTGCTTAAGGAGCCCTAGGATTTACATTGTTTGCACCGTATTTCATTCGTTCCTTTAATCTATCTTCGTCAATGTCGGATGGTGGTTTCTGTTACCACGGGCAGAGGGAGATGCGGCTCGAATGCAGTAACCATTAGAGTATTGGTTATTCTTGAGGACTGAAGCATTGCTTAGCGTGCGGACGAAGGGTATTCACATGCCGTCCGGATGAAGTTAAAGGGTTCGAACGATTATCAGAAAACCATTTCCTAAGTTTAAAGTATTCGGAAGAACATGCAGGTATTTCGATGGACCCTCTAGAAGAATGAAATCCTAACTCGACATAATGACCACGAGAACGCCCTTGAACCTTAGGGTTTACGGCAGTTCCGCTGTGCCATTAGTGAGGCTTGGGTTTGCCCTTCTACAGCTGGATCATCGATACTGGGTATGTACCGGATATTTTTAAACTGTACTTGAGTGTTGAGCTCTCGGGGAATTATGGGATTTTGATGGATCGATCGAGAAGTTTAATGTAGTCCGGATATCAAGTGAAGGGATCGACTATGTGGGAGACTCTAGACATGAGTATTGCCGTTGGTAGCGCAGTCAGCACACCTATGAAAGAACGAGTTCGAAGCGGTCGACATCAGAGGAAAGAGGCACACATTGACGATAGTATTTACGATTGTGATTTAGTGATTTGAATTTCCTATTTTCGTTGATTGGATTTTTGTATTTTAAGGACTTGTTCTACGATTGGTATTTCCTGTGTGTACCTTCATTCTATCTGTGTTTCTTATATCAGTTGTATTGATGTGGTTTAGTACGCACCCAGTACACTTGATTTGGTTTTATATATTTTTTTGAGATTTTTGATTTGATTTCGTGCATAGGGGTTACACGTGATTTTGACATATGTTTCGACCTAATTTTCATGCATTTTTGTGCTGTGATTTCGATTTTGATATTCAATGTATGTTTTCGTGCTCCATGTGCACCTGATTAGGGTTCTTGCGCATACTTGGCGCACTTGATGCGATTTTGTGCACACCAGATGCACTAAATCGGGGTTTTGTGCAGATTAGATGCACCTGATATTGAGTCGTGCACGCCCGTTGCACTTGACAGATGTTTTTGGTGCACACCTGTTGCACTTAGTTTTGTTGTTGTGTGTATTCGTGGTATCTGTATTTGGTTTCGATTTCAGTGTGCACCGGACGCACATGATATTTTATTGATGTGATTGGGATTGATTTTAGTTTAAGCAGTATGTTTTTATAATCATTACTATTGATTCAATAACCAGGCGGGACGTGTATGTTAAATAAAAGATATATATATATATATATATATATAGCTATTTTTTTCATAAAATAAACGTCCGCTACATATGCCGTGACACGTGCATCGCACGACGATTTTCAAGAGGGTTTTTTTTTATATGCTTCTTTATTAAGATGCACACTATATATATATAAGTTATAGTTTGATATATATTATGTTGGTTTTCGTATTGGGTTTGATATTTTATCTTCGCCGTAACTCCGATGATTGCGTTATGCTTGACGGAGTTGATTTTAGTTATGTATTGATGATTTCGGAGCCCCGACGATTTGAGTATTTTGATAAATGTTTTAGTATTTGGAGGGGGAGTTTTAATTTAAATTCGGGGACCGAATTTCTTTAAGGGGGGAGATTGTAACGTTGTGAAAATCGTTTTGGTGAAATTTCGGAAAATCGGTAAAATAAGGGGGTTTTCTGTAAAAAGTCAAAATACAAATATCTTTATTTTAAAATTAAATATAAATATTCTAGTTATGTAATTGCTAGTATTTGGTGTTTATTGAGCCACTGGTGAGATTTCATAATTTCTGAAAAATTTTCCGAAATTAATTATTTTAATATTATTTTAAGCCGTCACTAATACATTTAATTCAGGAAAATTACAAACTGGAATGAGTTCAAACAAATTTTGTGCATCATTATACATTAAACAAAATTTTATCATGTGGTTTTTGAATTGAAATAGGGTTGTTATCCGGTGTTAGAAAATATCGAAGAAAAAGGCTTTTTTCGGTGAAATTAGTGCAAACGGAGTGCGGTATAACTTTTATCTTTTCTCAAACAAAACCACACTATATTTTACTCCCTCACACTATTTTTGGCTGACCTTGGCAGCCCCCTCTCACTTCATTCTTCAAGTGACTTCTAGAAATTTGTTTTTTTGGAGAATTAAAAGAAAATGAATAAAGCATGAAAAGACATTAAGATGATGACATTTTGGAGAAGTTTCTACACCATTTCTCATATGTTTCTCCCTCTTCCCCTTATTGTGGCCGGCCTCCCCATCACCATGGCTGCCCCCCCATTTTCCACCTCATTTTTATTCAAAAATCACATGATAAAATTTTGTTTAATGTATAATGATGCACAAAAATTGTTTGAACTCATTCCAGTTTGTAATTTTCCTGAATTAAATGTATTAGTGACGGCTTAAAATAATATTAAAATAATTAATTTCGGAAAAATTTTCAGAAATTATGAAATCTCACCAGTGGCTCAATAAACACCAAATACTAGCAATTACATAACTAGAATATTTATATTTAATTTTAAAATAAAGATATTTGTATTTTGACTTTTTACAGAAAACCCCCTTATTTTACCGATTTTCCGAAATTTCACCAAAACGATTTTCACAACGTTACAAGTTCCAAACAGGAAACCGTTGCTGACTCGACTATGGAAGCGGAATATATCGCTGCATCTGATGCCGCAAAAGAAGCCGTCTGGATGAGGAAGTTCTTGAAAGAGCTTCAGGTGATTCCGTCCATTGTTGACCTAATACCTCTGTATTGCGACAACTGTAGGGTTCCTAGGCACCCCAAGGAGGTCTCACAAGGCATCAACCATGCCAATTTCAAAAAATACGGTGCCGAGAAACCCTAAACTACGGATCGTTTGCTAGAAAACTAGGCGAAAAGTAAACTAGTTAACAATTAACTAATGGGAAACGGAAATACAACCTTTGTAGATCCGATCCTCCACCTCCATGGCTCCGAGATGAGGTCCTCTCCGCTGTCCAAATCAAATCCGGGCTCTAGCGTCGACTTCATCGGAGAATAGGCGAGCTAGGTCGTCGATGTCCATGCCGAAGATGATCTACGTCGAGGCATCGCTAAATCAAGCTCCGACTTCACCAAGTCAAGAAACTTGTGAAGGAAACACACTCTACTACTTGGCAAGAGGTAGAGGATGAAGAAATAGGAAGTGGATAGACTTTAGAATTGGATTTCTCACTTGTTTTCATCAATCACCATTGATGAAGAATGGTTTTCTTCTTGAGTTCAAGGAAGAAGAAGAAGAAAATGATATATGATAAGTTATTTAAAATCAATAGAAAATCAAAACTTATCATAATGTTAACTATAGTCAAGTGTAGAGAATGAATCATGGTTAGTGGGAATGGTTAGGGTTAAGGATGAGATAAGAATGGTTGACTTGATCAAAGCTTCATGAAGCTTCAACTAAACTCCAAATAAAGCCACCATTCTTTTCTCTTTTCCATTTAATTTCCAAAATGAAATGGATAAATAAATAAGTGAATAAAACAAAACCCTAACCATAATCATGTAACCATGGTTTGATCTTTACACAAAAACCCTAGCATAACATGTATCATCAAACATGATACAATCAAGTGCACAAAAGTATATCACATATACAATGTGTACAATCCGAGTGAGAAAATCCATTTAAAGTGAACCAATACTAGTTAATGCAAAGTAATATATCAAATACATAATTATACATTAAATCATTAAATCAACACTTGATTCAATGATCCGGTCATGTCGCACACAACCGACTAGTATTCAATGTATCGACTTATCGAATCAATACTTGATTCGATAACTAGGTTATATCGCATACAACCATTCGACACATTCATCGCGAGAATGGAATACGGTATCACATACACGTATTATTCTCGGTCCCGCACATATCTCATATGCGCTCCTATTTCGTTTCGCTTGAGCCAGGAAACCTCTGTGTAGGACTCTAAAGACTCGTCAATACGCCGGCAGCAGGCGATGATCATATCAAACACCCACAAGCCGCAAGCGGTCTGCTAAACGTAACGGCCACCCGGGTATTGAGCGATCTGAAGATCGACGAGCAAGCCCGCTCACACTCCAGTGAATCCGACCAGTAACACTACCGTACAGTCCGGTCTGATCGTCTGATATGTCGCATATCTCGCCTAGGGGTGGTAAACGTCAGACCCCAATAGCTCGATAAGTCGTGTCGATATGAGGTCTATAACTGTTCGAGAAACTACTGGTAACACTTACCAGTAAATCTCAGCAACCCTGGCCAGGGATTTCCTGTTATAGCCAATCGAACACAGCGCAACATCAACCCCCTATACCGGGAGAGACGAATCCCCTCCTATCGCTCATTGCCTCCATGTGACTCGGGACTGTACCCAAAAACCACCGTTTTGCACGCCCTCTTGGACGTGGTAAGATGGAAATCAAAGCACAGTGGGAACCACACAAGACTCTATGACGATCTCGGGTCAACAGACTACTCTATACCAGTGTCACCAGAGAACTGCCATCTGACGTGAGGTATAATACCATCTGGGAGTTCTCGGCGAGTCCGTCCAGTGTACCCAGTCTCCACTGAGCACCCGTATATCATCTCTGATGTCAAACACCAATGGATATGGGATCATCCATCGCCCATCTACATAGGTCGAGAAGGTATACGCTAGTCTACTCTGGTATATCGATGCCCCGTCTCGATATACCCACGACTAGGGACTTTGAAGGATGTACTTATGGACTACCATGTCCCCACTAGTATGATCTGCATCATAGTCCAGGTAGTCAAGTACACATCCTAAGGGCTTTACCAACATGTAACAGAGAGACTATCAGTATACACGTTAAGGTAAAGAGCAACCAGATAGCATACTATCATGTCGAGCAAGAAAGTCCTCCCTATATATGTCCAAGCATCCACTACAATATACATCCTATGTATAGTAATGGCCTCTAGGGCACACATATAACTAACAATCTCCCACTTGCACTAGGGCCATCTGATAGCAGTGGTTGTAGTATCTCATACTTAACCATCCCATAAAAGTCTCTCTCTGGGAACAGGCCTTTGTGAGTGGATCCGCCGTGTTATCCTCTGAGTCTACTCTCCTAACCTTGATCACCCTGGAGATCAACTATCTCCATGATCAGGTGACACTGCCTTAGAATATGTCTGGATCACTGATGGGACGGGTGTTCCTTGGCATAAGCCACAACTCCATTGTCTCACAATGGTAGGAACGAAGTTCATCTCATGAACTATTATACACCCAGACTGCCTCTATGGTAGCATCTTAAGTAGCGATGTATTCAGCCTTTATCGTCTAGTATGCCACGGTATCTAGCTTGGAACTCTTCCAACATACCGTCCCTTTACTGAGGGTAAAGACAATGCCTGCGACTGACATTCAGTCGTCATTATCACCCTGGAACCATTCCAGTGATTCTCCCCAGGATCGGTTGATACCATCTCACTTCGACAAGTGAAAATCCTAACATCCATTTAGATCTATCTCATAGATCCAAAATCCAGGAGTTAGTAGGTATCATTATGATCCTATATGGAGAATCATTGTGATAAACGGAGATTGATCGAGCGTAGCATAGGAAACTCCTTCCCTATCAGGAGTATGTCATCCACGTACTCTACGAGGATCATCACCATACTCCCCACTACCTTTTTGTATATACAAGGTTCATCTACCATTTTGATGATGTCAAACTGTTTGACTAATCCATTAAAACAGATGTTCCAACTCCGCGATGCCTGCTTTATCCTATAAAGCATCTTGCACACGTTTCCGCTGCTCCCACTGTCTACGAAGCCCTCTGGCTGTGTACTTATAGACGCTTTCTTCCAAATCATCATTTAGAAAAGCAGTCATGACACCCAACCACCAGATATCGTAGTCATGGTATGTAGCCGTGGCAAGTAGTATCTGGATGGACTTAAGCATAGGTACTGGAAAAGGTTTCATCATTATCCACACCTGGTCAATGATGCACACTTTTAGCAAGTCTAGCTTTGAAAGTCTCAACTTTTCGATGTACACCAAGTAGTCTTCTCAAGATATACTTGCTTCTGATGGGAATTTAACCCTTCAGATATAGCAACCAAAGTCCATACTTTGTTGGTGTACATGGATTCCATCTCAGATCACTAAGCATCCAGCCATTCTTACAGAGTCTTACTCCTGATAGCCAGATCGAAGCTAGTTGGGTCATCATCTCATGATGCAATCCTTGCTCCCACTGTCATAGAGAAACCGAAGTATCTCTCAGGCGGGTGAGGAACCCTACTAGATCGGCGGAGAGGCTGAGGTTCATTGGAATCTACTGAATCCTTTGGCTCTATCAAATCATCTGCTGTAGTTTGTATAGCTGGAACCTTTCCAGTTCTACATTACAGACCTTGCCTCGAGCTTGTCCGGATTTTATTTTTAGACATAGGCCGGACAACCCCAAATCTTAACTAACTTAAGACATGGGTTCTTCCCATTCCATATCACATATGAAGCGGTAGGCAACTGATTTGATTGGAACCCTATTCAATAGGTATGCAGCTTCTTAAGTGCATAACTCCCAAAAAGGAAATAGGTAACTCAGTAGTACTCATCATAGAGCACACCATATCAGATAGGGTGTATCTGCTCCGCCCCGACATACCATCGTGCAATGGTGTATACGGAGGAGTAATGCTGAGAGAGAATCTCATTCTCCTTTAGAATAATCCAGGAATTCCATGCTCAAGTATTCTCCTCCTTGATCTCATCAAAGGACATAATACTTGTACCCTCATTGGTTCTCTACTTCTAACTTATATTCTGTGAATATCTCAAAAGGTTCAGACTTGTGTTTCAACAGGAACATAGGTCTGAATCTTGAGAGATCATCAGAGAACGTAATGAAGTATAAAGAACCGGTCTTGGCATGTGTAGACTGGGGACCTACATACATCAACATGTATCATCCCAAGAGTTTACTAACTCTTTCTCTGTTTCCAGTAAACGGAGCTGTGGTCATCTTATCTTTGTGACATGACTGGCGAGTTTCACAAGATGTAAATTCAAACTGATTTAAATATGCATCTAAATGTAACTCTGCCAGTCGGGTCGCAATGATTTGACCTAGTCTACAATACCTCAAGAAGGATTCGTTCATTTCTGAACTCTTCCTCTTGTGTGTGTTCTGTATACTAAAGAACTGTAGTTTGATTTAGAACGTCAATGCTTTTAGATAACGTGCCTGAACCGATCAACTTTTGATATAGGAAATGTTCAAAACATTATCCAACTATACAAAATTTTATCATTTCTTTACTAATAAAGAGATAGATATGATTTTGTATATCAGGTTCGGTATCTAATAACATTTGTTCAGAATCAATGTATTCGTAATACAGGGTGACAGTGACCAACAGACTTGGCTGCAACACTTGCCCCGTTTTCTGTCTCATGAAACTTATCACCCGTTCTCAGTTCTCTACCTTTCTGTAGCCCTATGTAACAGATTACATATCTGGGATCCTGATCTGGTATCACATACCGAGGACGTAGAGGATACAGAGAAACAGTTCTTTGTAATGAACACACCCGAAGATGATGCATCAACATGCACTCTCTTCGTTTGGGCGGCATGGGAATTCTGGTAATCCCCAATTTCCTGCTCTGTCTTATAACAATTATAAGTTGGAGCGGGACCAACGTTCCCCAGCTCAGTATAACAAGCGGGTTCGGTCAAATATCCGTATTATTATCTTGATTAAGGCGTGATATGGTCGCTACCTGGAGAGAGAGAGAAGAAAACACTCAGCGTGCGCTCTTGCAAGAATAGATTGGTTATTATTTTATCTAATCAGGATGGCTCCCACTGCTTTTTATCAAATCTTCCTTCAAACCCTAAAAGGAAAGACTAGCCGGGATTAATTACACACTACAAGTTCGCCAATCTTTCAGCCAGGCCAGTGTCGGTACTTTGAGGGAGGTCCCCCGTGCTTTCGCACGAACCTAATTAATGTAAACCTCGTTTTCCCAGAGGCGTAACCCCGTTGACACCTTTCTAGACACCTACTTGATCGGCTAATTGTAATGTATAAAACTCTCCCAGGAGTAACTCTTACTCGCAGCGGGTATCGGGATCCAACTAACTCATAGAAGGTATGCAATCTCATTGCAAATCTCAACACTTGAAATTCCCGATAATATTTTGCCCCTAGCGTCCTATGACCTTGACGCAGGCCAACAAACCATAGTCCGCTAGTCAAGTTCAACCCGTCATTTCCTGATTGAATTAAACCCACCCGCACGACCCTTGACGCAGGCCAACAAAGTCGCACGACTACCCTAATCCAATCACATCATATGCTTATGCAGATAAGCACCAGTTAGCTACCGCACACTACGCCTTGACGCAGGCCAACAAACGTAGCACGAATACTAACTACTACTTATCTGAAATGACGGAGGGCTACGACAGGTTTTTCTGAAAACCTATTGCGTAATGAACTTGATATCGTTGTAGGATCGAATGAATTTTGAAATGGAGTGTTTTTGAGGCTTTTCTAGTTTTTCTAAAAGAGTCACTCCCGGTGAAGGGATCGTCGGTCCTTTCCTCGTCGAATGAGGTGCGGGATATATCACATATATCACTGTGCAAAGCAAAAACTCTTAAAAGCAATCAAAAGACAAACCGAGTGTGTAGCATCTGCCAGTTATTGCTAAAGGAGTCACTCCCGGTGAAGGGATCTCGGTCCTTTCCTTATCGAATAAGGTGCAGGGTATATCATATATACCTCTGTGCAAAGCAAGAACTGTAGCTACCTGTTTTATTTTGAAATTCGATTCTACAACATCTTAGGTTTCTTTTATTTCATTAATCACATTAATGAAGTCCCATCATTTAAGTACCTAAACATCACAGATAAATACGACGTACACTTATGCCATCCGCATTCGCCTCGATGTCCCCTCGTGCACCATTAGGTTAGGTAACTAACGGCAGAGCGGGGCAGGGCTAGCGCGGGTGTAAAACATAAGTGACGTCTATATAATATATCATATATACTATATAAAGTATCTATCACAGAACATCACATGATCACATCACAGATATCGCAGCAGAAGAAACATATGAAATATTGGATATACTAGGACGTCCGTGTTTTCAATACGAGCCAGTATAAAACACGGATTCCACGGTCGTGATGAATAGCCAAACCCACACCCCTAGACCCCTACGAGAGCGGCAAGCAACCCTACCAATTCTAGAGTTAGGAGACCCGGACTCGACTCCTCGAGTTGGTCTCCCACTGGACTCCAGAACCCGGTTACTTGTGCCCTCCTCCTTGGGTCTATCCTAGTGCGGAAAAGTAAATAATATACAAAAGGTGACTACTTCCGCAACCTGGAAGTGCCCCAATAAAAGAATATTACATACAAGTTTTTACATGAATGAAAATGAAAAACACTCATCTCACATAAAAACCCCCGGCTATTCAAACACGACGATCCAATATAACATATCCAGCAACACATAACATCACATGTCATCAACGTAAGTAAATATGTCCATCCCAATTGTCATTGGCATATAGCAACGAAACCGGCGATATCACATATTACACTTACGGTCACAGAAAAGAAAGTGTAAAACTACAACAGTTGGAATCCGCAACCACCTCAGACATCGCATGCCTGACCAAATGAATTACTTAGACATCGCATGCCTGACCAAATGAATTACTTAGACATCGCATGCCTAACAATTATAAACCCCGCATTTTAGTCTCCAAATCGAAAACACTTTTCAATATCGAGTCGGGCAATTCAACAAGATTCCCGACATCCTGATCGAATGCTCGTCGCAAACTTCAGTAGACGGCCGCACCCCCGATACCGACGACGAAGTGCACCAAGGCGGAACACCGCTACCGCGAGCACCCGAACGGATGCTTTCGGCGACGGGGTTCTCCTGCAGTCACTTGGTCGGGGCTATGGAGTGAGGCTGTCTATTAAGTTTATCGGCGAGTATCCGGGTACGCTACGTGATTGCGACGGACTTTTGATCACATCAAAATTCCGTGGCAACCGATCAAGTGAGACTAAAGTGCTACGTTTATAACATTCATTTAGTTATCACATAACTTATTGTGAATTCCAATTATTGTATCCCATTCCAGATAAACAGAAAATGTTAAACTTTCCGATTGAATATTCGAACACCCAAGTTTTCCCGAAACAGGTCAACACATGAAATAAGTCTAACAACATTCAGTTCGTGCCTCAGTACCGACGGTCCAGCCGTAGAAGGGTCAAGCCAACGCCTCACATGTGGCACGCCGTACTGCCCCAAACCCGAAGGTTCAAAGGGCAGTTCAAGACGGTCACATAATCGAGTTAAGGTTTGTTATCTTCTAGAGGGTCCATCGCGTTACTTGCACTACTTAGAACGTCGTTAAACTACGGAAAAATCCAACACTTGGAAATTTCCCGACAGGGGAAAAATTGGGTATTTATATCCAGTCGAACTTTTTAACATATTCTAAAATTTATCCGGAAAGCCACACAGACAAAATTTGATACTCCGATCGAAACACCGAATCCCCAAAAACACAGCAGAAAAATTCAACTCTTGAATCAATTTAAAAATTCCCAGAAAACTCAGTACTTTGAACTAGGAATTACTGTGCAAAGGAACAGGGCTGACGTCATCAAGGGGCCGCTGATCCGCCGCAGAAGCCATGCTTCTGCCGCGGATCCGCAGCGAAAATTACTGTTCATGAAATAATTTTTGCATCGTAATTCTTAGATTTCCCTGCTGAATTTTTCTAGTAATTTTTAATTTGGAAAAATCCCAGTTTTTAGAAAAAGGACAGAGAGCTATTTTGGGTTCAAAATTTCGGTTCGATCGGACTTCAAATCGCGTCTAGACTTCGCCTAAGGCTCTAGCTAGGCTCTGATACCACTGTAGGGTTCCTAGGCACCCCAAGGAGGTCTCACAAGGCATCAACCATGCCAATTTCAAAAAATACGGTGCCGAGAAACCCTAAACTACGGATCGTTTGCTAGAAAACTAGGCGAAAAGTAAACTAGTTAACAATTAACTAATGGGAAACGGAAATACAACCTTTGTAGATCCGATCCTCCACCTCCATGGCTCCGAGATGAGGTCCTCTCCGCTGTCCAAATCAAATCCGGGCTCTAGCGTCGACTTCATCGGAGAATAGGCGAGCTAGGTCGTCGATGTCCATGCCGAAGATGATCTACGTCGAGGCATCGCTAAATCAAGCTCCGACTTCACCAAGTCAAGAAACTTGTGAAGAAAACACACTCTACTACTTGGCAAGAGGTAGAGGATGAAGAAATAGGAAGTGGGTAGACTTTAGAATTGGATTTCTCACTTGTTTTCATCAATCACCATTGATGAAGAATGGTTTTCTTCTTGAGTTCAAGGAAGAAGAAGAAGAAAATGATATATGATAAGTTATTTAAAATCAATAGAAAATCAAAACTTATCATAATGTTAACTATAGTCAAGTGTAGAGAATGAATCATGGTTAGTGGGAATGGTTAGGATTAAGGATGAGATAAGAATGGTTGACTTGATCAAAGCTTCATGAAGCTTCAACTAAACTCCAAATAAAGCCACCATTCTTTTCTCTTTTCCATTTAATTTCCAAAATGAAATGGATAAATAAATAAGTGAATAAAACAAAACCCTAACCATAATCATGTAACCATGGTTTGATCTTTACACAAAAACCCTAGCATAACATGTATCATCAAACATGATACAATCAAGTGCACAAAAGTATATCACATATACAATGTGTACAATCCGAGTGAGAAAATCCATTTAAAGTGAACCAATACTAGTTAATGCAAAGTAATATATCAAATACATAATTATACATTAAATCATTAAATCAACACTTGATTCAATGATCCGGTCATGTCGCACACAACCGACTAGTATTCAATGTATCGGCTTATCGAATCAATACTTGATTCGATAACTAGGTTATATCGCATACAACCATTCGACACATTCATCGCGAGAATGGAATACGGTATCACATACACGTATTATTCTCGGTCCCGCACATATCTCATATGCGCTCCTATTTCGTTTCGCTTGAGCCAGGAAACCTCTGTGTAGGACTCTAAAGACTCGTCAATACGCCGGCAGCAGGCGATGATCATATCAAACACCCACAAGCCGCAAGCGGTCTGCTAAACGTAACGGCCACCCGGGTATTGAGCGATCTGAAGATCGACGAGCAAGCCCGCTCACACTCCAGTGAATCCGACCAGTAACACTACCGTACAGTCCGGTCTGATCGTCTGATATGTCGCATATCTCGCCTAGGGGTGGTAAACGTCAGACCCCAATAGCTCGATAAGTCGTGTCGATATGAGGTCTATAACTGTTCGAGAAACTACTGGTAACACTTACCAGTAAATCTCAGCAACCCTGGCCAGGGATTTCCTGTTATAGCCAATCGAACACAGCGCAACATCAACCCCCTATACCGGGAGAGACGAATCCCCTCCTATCGCTCATTGCCTCCATGTGACTCGGGACTGTACCCAAAAACCACCGTTTTGCACGCCCTCTTGGACGTGGTAAGATGGAAATCAAAGCACAGTGGGAACCACACAAGACTCTATGACGATCTCGGGTCAACAGACTACTCTGTACCAGTGTCACCAGAGAACTGCCATCTGACGTGAGGTATAATACCATCTGGGAGTTCTCGGCGAGTCCGTCCAGTGTACCCAGTCTCCACTGAGCACCCGTATATCATCTCTGATGTCAAACACCAATGGATATGGGATCATCCATCGCCCATCTACATAGGTCGAGAAGGTATACGCTAGTCTACTCTGGTATATCGATGCCCCGTCTCGATATACCCACGACTAGGGACTTTGAAGGATGTACTTATGGACTACCATGTCCCCACTAGTATGATCTGCATCATAGTCCAGGTAGTCAAGTACACATCCTAAGGGCTTTACCAACATGTAACAGAGAGACTATCAGTATACACGTTAAGGTAAAGAGCAACCAGATAGCATACTATCATGTCGAGCAAGAAAGTCCTCCCTATATATGTCCAAGCATCCACTACAATATACATCCTATGTATAGTAATGGCCTCCAGGGCACACATATAACTAACAACAACAACAGGGCAATAGCTTTAGCGAAGGAACCCAGGTCCCATCAGAAATCCAGACACATCTTGAGGCGGTATCACCTGATCAGGGAGATCGTGGATCACCAGGAGATCGAGGTTCGGAGGGTTGCTTCAGAAGATAACACTGCAGATCCATTCACCAAGGCATTGCCCCAGACTCAGTTCGAGCAGCTGATCGAGATGATAGGTCTTCGATATGCCAGTACATGGCCTTAGTGCAAGTGGGAGATTGTTAGTGTATATGCCCTAGAAGCCATTACTGTATCATACTAGTATGTATATTACTTAATGGAAGCTTGGGATATTCACCTTGTATTGACAATCTTGCTCAAAATGGTAGTATGCTACTTGGTTTGTTTCTACTTTAATATGCGCATGTGTTTCTTTTTAGCATATAGCTTATACATATTAGTAGAGCCCTTAGGATCTTTGCTTGATTACCAGCGTTGTGATGGCAGTCACACTCGTGGGGGCTGGGTAATCCACAAGCACATCCTTATGCAGGTCCCTAGTCGCAGGACTATCGAGACAGGGCATCGATACTCCGGAGTAGACTAGCGTATGCGCTTCTTATCCCAGCTTAGGAGACGGTCTGTCCCATAGCCGTCAGTACGTCGTACTTGAGATAGTATGCGGGTGCTCGTTAGGTTACGAGTACACTGGACAGGACTCGTCGGGAACTGATTGGTTGGTATTATACCTATCGTCAGTTATCAGTTCCCAGATGACATGAGTAAAGCTTAGTCCGCTGACTTGACACTATCACTTCGTCTCGAGTGTGTTCCCACTATACTTTGATTACTACCCTACCACGGCTCAAAGGAGTGGTGCAAACAGGTAGTAGTTGGGTGCAGTCCCGAAGCACTTGGAGGCAGTGACGGTTAGACAGGATTCGTCTCTCCCGGTATTGGGGGTTGACATCGCGCTGTGTCTAGGAGAGCCATTACACGAGTAGTCCCTAGCCAGGGCAAGCGAGATATACTGGTAGGTTTCCAGTGTTATCTCAGGGTGTTCTGGGCTACACTCCGACATGACTTGTACCGCTATTAGGGGACTGACGTTCACCACCCCCTAGGCCCGCCATGCGATGTATCAGACGAACAGACCGGACTGTACGGAGACTGTCACATTCAGGCTCAGTAGGAGTTCAGATGGGTTTCACCTCGTTCGTCTACTTATCGGCATCTACCTGGGGGCCGTTACGCACAGCTAGTGCCGCTTGCGATCTGTGGTTAAACCCACTGCCAGCGTAGTGTCGAGTCTTTAGAGTCCTACACAGAAAGCTATTCGCCTTTAGGCAAAAGAGTAGAGGTCGCATGGTTTAGCGACAGGTCGCATGGTTTTGCGACAGGGTTCGGTCACATCCGTGCACTTGTGCACGTTTGGTGTCCGGACAGTTAACACTAGCGGGCTTTGGTTTAAGCCAGATCCTAGTGTACGTTTTGGGATTGGTTTTATCTCGTTTGTATTCGTGTTCCCCGAAACGCGGATACGGGTGTGTATGCACAGTTGAATGAGGCAGAGAATTCTCATTAGGGTTGCTGACTGTTGACTTTTGTCAAACCCTAATGAGATTAAGACATATGATTAACAATATTATTAATTGAGTATTATAGTGACATGGTTAGGGTTGAAAGGTTGACCTAGTTGACTTGTTGACTTTTGTTGACCGGTTGACTAGGTTGGACTTGTTGACCACCATCATGACAATGGCCATCATTTGGTTGCATTGACTTATGCTTGTTTGTTTTGTTCACCATTTGCATTTAATGCAAGAAATGATAGTGTCATTTGTCATGATAATAACCTTTACAATATACTCAATTATCATTACTTGTTATCATGATGCTTTTGGATTATGAGAGGGTGTATGAGAAAAGTGAGGCTCATTCTTTCATTAGCTTTCTCTCTATTGAGCTCTCTCATTTTTCTCTAACTCTCACCCTCTTCCTCTTGCTCTCTCTCTACCTCAAGGGCAAACCATTCTCATGTGTTGAGACTCATTGCCCTAGAGATAAAAAGACACCAAAACAATCCTCTACTCATCCTAGTTCACAAGGTTTGGCAAACCGAGTGATCTAATTTCTTCAAGTTCGAAGAAGAAGCCAAAGGTAGAAGCTTTCGGGTGGATCCGTCTTCGGCGCAAGAAGACGACGAGGAGAGGCCGGTCCGTACACCACACGAGTTGAAGACGAAGGAGTTCAAGAAAGGTATAACCCCCTAATCGAGTAGTTAAACAACTCCTAGTTAGGTTGTTAGATAGATAGTTTAACAAAGATCCGGTTTGAGTCCATGTTACCACCTCTAGAAAAATTGTTTTTCATCATTTCTGCAAGCCCGTAAGTACCGGGAGCGGTAGCATGGACTTACAGATAGTTGTTTAACAAAGATCCGTATTTTGAGTCCATGTTACCACCAAAAGAAAAATCGTTTTTCATCATTTCCGCAAGCCCGTAAGTACCGGGGACGGGTAACGTGGACTTACAGTAACCCTACAGTCAAACTCTTTGATAGCTTCATCAAAACAGATGTTCCATCTCCGCGATGCCTGCTTTAATCAGTAGATTGATTTAAGCAGCTTGCACACGCTTCCGCTGCTCCCACTGTCTATGAAGCCCTCTGGTTGTGTCATATACACGCTATCTTCTAAATCACCATTTAAAAAAGAGGTCTTGACGTTCATATGCCGGATTTCGTAGTCATGGTATGCATCAGTGGCAAGTTGGGTCCTAATAGACTTAAGCATAGCGACGGGAGAAAAGGTTTCATCATAGTCGACACCTGGTCATTGATGAAAACCTTTTGCTACAAGTCTAGCTTTGAAAGTCTCAACTTTTCCATCTACACCAATTTTCTTCTTAAAGATCCACTTGCTTCCGATGGGTTTTACCCCTTCAGGAGCAACTTCCAAAGTCCATACTTTGTTGGTGTACATGGATTCTATCTCAGATCACATAGCATCCAGCCATTTCACTGAGTCTCCACTTATGATGACCTGCTTGAAACTAGTTGGGTCATCATCTTCCATGATGCAATCCCCGCTCCCACTGTCTATGAGAAAATCATAGTATCTCTTAGGTGGATGAGGAACCCTACTAGATCTGCGGAGTGGCTGAGGTTCGTTAGGGGCTATTGAATCCTCCAGTTCTACCAAATCGTCAGTTATAGTTTGCGTTGCTGGAACTTCTTCTAGTTCTACTTCATTACCACTAATTTCTTTCATAAGAAATTCCTTTTCTAAAAAGGTGGCATGTTGAGAAACAAACATTTTTTGTTCCTCAATATGGTAGAAAATATATCCATATGAATCCTTTGGATATCCCACAAACTTGCACAAAATAGACTTTGCCTCAAGCTTGTCTGGATTTTGCTTTTTAACATAGGCCGGACAACCCAATATCTTAACTCGTTTAAGAGATGGTTTCTTCCCATTCCATATCTCATATGGAGTGGCATGCACGGATTTGGTCAGAACCCTATTTAATAGGTATGCAGCTGTCTTAAGTGCATAACCCCAAAAGGGAATAGGCAACTCAGCATTACTCATCATAGAGCGCACCATATCTAATAGGGTGCAATTCCTGCACTCCGAAACTCCATTGTGTTGTGGTGTATGCGGAGGAGTAAGCTGAGAGAGAATCCTATTCCCTTTTAAGTAGTCTCTGAATTCCGTGCTCATGTATTCTCCTTCCCGATCAGATCGTAGGACTTTAATACTTTTACCCGTCTGGTTCTCAACTTCGTACTAATATTCCTTGAATTTCTCAAAAGATTTAGATTTGTGTTTCATCAGGAACACATGTCCGTATCTTAAGAGATCATCAGTGAATGTAATGAAGTATGAAGAACCATTCCTGGCATGTGTAGATAGGACCGCATACATCACTATGTATCAGTCCTAAGAGTTCAGTATCTCTTTCTCCGTGTCCAGTAAACAGAGATTTGGTCATCTTCCCTTTGAGACATGGCTCATAAGTTTCATAAGATGTAAATTCGAACTGATTCAAATATGCATCTTTATGCAACTTAGCTATTCTTGTTGCATTGATATGACCTAGTCTATAATACCACAAGAAGGCTTCGTTCATTTCTGAACTTTTCCTCTTGTGTGTGTTCTGTACATTTAGAACTGTAGTTTTATTTAAAACGTATATACCGTTACATAACGTACCAAACCAAATCAACACTTGATTTAGGAAAATGTTCATAACATTATCCTCCAATACAAAGTTATATCTTTTTTTAAGCAACAAAGAAACTGATATAATATTGCACATCATAATTGGTATGTAATAACAGTCGTTCAGAATCATTGTATTACCATTTGGTAGTACTAGGTAATATTCGTCAATTGCTTTGGCTACAACAATTGTTCCATTCCCTACTTTTAGAGATATATCACCATTTCCCAGTTCTCTACCTCTTCTTAGCCCATGTGACAAATTACAAACGTGGGATCCTAATCCGGTATCCAATACCCAGGACGTAGAGCAAACTGAGAAACAGTTCTCGGTAACGAACACACCCGAAGAAGATGCATCAGAATGATCCTTCTTCGTTCGGGTGGCGTGGGAATCCGAGTATTCCCCTATTCCTTGCTCAGGCTTATGACAATCATAAGAAAAAGAGGAACCAACGTTCCCCAGCTCAGTATAATAAGTGGGTTCGGTCAATACATCATATTATTATCTTGATTAAGGCGTATCATTGGTCGCTACCTGGAGAGAGAGAGAAGGAAACGTTTTAGCGTGCGCTCTTTGCAAGATTAGATTGGTTATTATCTTATCTAATCAGGATAGCTCCCACTGTTTTTATCAAATCTTCCTTCAAACCATAAAAGGTAAGATTAGCTGGGATTAATTACACCCTACAAGTTTGTCAATCGGTCAGCCAGGCAGATATTGGTACTCCGAGGGAGTCTCCCCATGCTTTCATATGGAACTAATTAAATAATCTCGTTTCCACAGGGGCATAACCCCGTTAACACCTTTCTTAGACACCTACTAGATTAGCTAATTATAAAGTGGAAAACTCTCCCAGGAGTAACTCTTACTCGCAGTGGGTATCGGGATCCAACTATCTCATAAAAGGTATGCAATCTCATTGCAAATTTCAACACTTGAAATACCCAATATTTGTTTTTATCCCTAGCGACTTATGATCTTGGCTATGGTCAACAAATCATATGCGCTAGCCAAGTTCGACCCGTCATTTCGTGATTGAATTAAACCCATCTGTACGACCCTTGGCTAAGGTCAACAAAGCCGTACGACTACCCTAATCCAATCGCATCATATGCGGCAGATAAGCACTAATAAGCTACCGTACACTGCACCTTGGCTATGGTCAAAAAACGCAGCACGAATACTAAATAGCACTTATCTGAAATGACGGAGGGCTACGACTGGTTTTGATGAAAACCTTTAACGTAATGAACTTGATATCGTTGTAGAATCTAATGATTTGAAAAGGAGTGTTTTTTATAGCTTTTGCTAGTTTTGTTAAAGAGGTCGCTCCCGGTGAAGGGATCTCGGCTCTTTCCTCATCGAATGAGGTGCTGGAAATTCATCAAGGAATACCACTATGCAAAGCAAGAACTAGAGAACCTATTAAAACAAAACCGAGTTGGTTGTAGTATTTTCTAGTCTTTGCTAAAGAGGTCACTCCCGGTGAAGGGATCTCGGCTCTTTCCTCGTCGAATGAGGTGCTGGATATTCATCAAGGAATACCACTATGCAAACCAAGAACTAGAGCTACCTTTTTAAAAAATTTGATTCTACAACATCTTTAGGTTTCTTTTCTTCCCATTAATCTCATTAATGAAGTCCCATCATTTATGTTTCCCTAAACATCACAGAAAAAAAACGAAAATAGAACGTACGCTTATGCCATCCGCATTCGCCACGGGGCCCCGTCATGCACCGTTAGGTTACTTAACTAACGGCGGAGCAAGGACTGGACTAGCGCAGATGTAAAACATAAGCAACGTTTATTATATATATCATATATATATAGCATTCGTCTCACGCAGTTATGTGATCACATCATAGAACCAAGCAACAGAAGTCAATATATGAAATATTGGATATACTAAGGGGTTCGTATTTTAAATTCAGCCAGTAATGAAAAAATGGATTCCACGATCGTAATGAATAGCCAAACCCACATCCCCAGACCCCTATGAGAGCGGCAAGCTGTTAGGGATATGTATGCCCTAAAGGCCATTATTGTATATTGATGTATATTATAGTGGATGCTTGGACATATATATAGAGGACATTTTTGCTCAACGTGATAGTATGCTATCTGGTTGCCTTTATCTTAATATGTAGACTGGTATTATTATAATGTCTCTCTCTTACATGTTGATAAAACCCTTAAGATATGTACTTGACTACCAGGACTATGATGCAGATCATACTAGTAAGACCAGGGTGGTCCACAAGTACATCCTTTAAAAAGTTCCTAGTCTAGGGAATATCGAGACAGGGCATCGATATTCCAGAGTAGACTAGTGTGTACGTTTCTTGACCCTTTATGGGGTGATGGTTGATCCCATAACCATTGATGTGTGACATCAAAGATTGTACATAGGTGCTCATTAGAGAATGGGTTCACTGAACAGGACTTGCCGAGAACTCCTAGTTGGTACTATACATATCATCAGATAATAGTTCTCTGGTGACACTGATACAGGTTAGTCTGTAGACCCGAGATCGTCATAGAGTCTTGTATGGCTCCCACTGTGCTTTGATTTCCTCCCTACCACGGCTCAAAGGAGTCGTGCAAACAGGCGGATTTTGGGTACAGTCCCGAGTTACATAGAGGCAATGAGCGATAGGAGGGGTTTCGTCTCCCCCGGTATTGGGAGTTGATGTTGCGCTATGCTCGATTGGCTATAATAGTAAGTCCCTGACCAGGGCTGTTGATGAGATTTACTGGTAAATGTTATCAGTAGTTTCTCGAACCGTTATGAGCCATACATCGGCATGACTTATCAAGTTACTGAGGTCTAATGTTACCACCCCTAGACTCGATATGTGACATATTAGACGAAGAGACTGGACTGTACGGTAAGTGTTACCTATAGGCATCATGGGAGTTTGGACAAGCTTGCTTGTTGATCTTCCAATCACTTAATACCTGGGTAGCCGTTACGTCCAGCTAGTACCGCTGACGGCTTGTGGGTGATTGATGTGATCATCACCTACTGCTGGCCTATTGACGAGTCTTTAGAGTCTCACACAAATGTTTCCTAGCTCAAGCGAAATGAAGTGGACACATATGTTGATATGTGCGGGAGCCAAATTAAATACTGTTGGATATATGTATGCCCTAGAGGCCATTATATGATAGTGTATGTACCGGTATGTGTGTGTGTATTCAGGGGACATTCTTGCTCGACATGATAGTATGCTATCTGGTTGTACTTTATCTTGACATGTTCATTTGATCATGCTTTCACTCATTTGGTAGATGTTGATAAAGCCCTTAGGATATTTGCTTGACTACTGAGATTATGATGTGGATCATACTAGTGGGACATATGTAGTTTATGAGCATATCCTTAAAATGTTCCTAGTCATGGGTGTATCGAGACTGGGCATCGATATTACCAGAGTAGACTAGCGTATACGTTACTTGTCCCATATGATGGGCGATGGATGATCCCATATCTATTGGTGTGGTGACACCAAAGACCGTATATGGGTGCTCAGTGAGACTGGGTACACTGAACGGACTTGCCGAGAACTCCTATGTGGTATTATATTTATCGTCGGACAGCAGTTCTCAGGTGACACTGGTACAGATTAGTCTGTAGACCCGAGATCGTTATAGAGTCTTATGTGCCTCCCACTGTACTTTGATCTCCACCATACCATGGCTCTACTGAGTCATGCAAACAGATGGATTTTGGGTACAGTCCCGAGGCACATGGAAGCAATGAGTGATAGGAGGGGTTTCGACTCTCCCGGTATTGGGGGTTGATATTGCACTATGTACGATTGGCTATAACAGGAAGTCCCTGGCCAGGGCTGCTGAGATTTACTGATAAATGTTATCAGTAGTTTCTCGATCTGTTATGAGCCATATACCGGCATAACTTATTGGGTTAATGGGGTCGACGATACCACCCTTAGACTTGATATGTAGCATATCTGACGAAGAGACCGGACTGTACGGTAAGTGTTGCCAGTTGGCTCGACGGGAGTTTTAGCAGGTTTGCTTATGTTTCTTCTGATCGCTCAATACCTGGGAGCCATTACGTACAGCTTGTGCCACTGACGGTTTGTGGGCATGTGATGTGATCACTGCCTACTGCTAGCGTATTGACGAGTCTTAGAGTCCCACAAATGGGTCTCCTAGCTCAGGCGAAACGATGTGGGGTGCATATGTGATATGCGCGGGAGCTCGATTAAATGCGTGTATTGGATACCATATTTTAATCGGGCGTTTACTATTGGACGGGTCGTATGTGATATAACCGGGTTATTAACTCAAGTGTTGATTTAATATTTAGTCCATTAGCTCATTTATTAAAACCTATTTTTTTATGATGCATGCATGAGTGTATATATAGGTTGATATGCATGGACACATGCCAGCATACATGTGTCATGGTTGATGATACATTGGTGGTGGCAATGCAAGACTCACATGGTAACAAATATATGTATAATTTGATTATTTGAGAAAAGCAAATGGCAATAAAATCATGGTTGGCTATTCAACTCTCCACTCTCTTGTGTTGACCAAAGTCAATACCATGGTTTCATTGCCCATGGTTTTAGCCCATAGTTTTGCTTAAACTCAAATCACAAAATATCTAGATATTTTGTAACCATAGTTAAGCAGGGAATAATTTCATTCACTTGGGATTATGTTTGATATTATCTTTTACTAGAGTCAAGTTTGAGCCATCTCCTTCTTCCTCTCTCCTTCAAGCTTTCTAGGGTTTCAAAAGTGAGGGAAGAACTTAAAAAGAAAAGGTTTTTGAGTAAGATCCAAACCCACATCACCAATCTATACTATTCTAGCCCATTAGTGTAGGTTGTTTGCTCCACTTCTTCAAAGATCAAGTGAAGCTAGGAGCTTGAGCAAAGGGACTTCGTGGTGGATCATCATGGACGCGGAAGGATTCAAGCGAACCGGTTCAAACCCTACTCGTGCCAAGGAGTCACTCAAGGAGGTCTAAAAAGTTTGTATTTCTCCTCACTTAGTGTTAGACACTAGTTAGTATGTGATACTATATGTTGTTACTCAATTTTTCTAGTTCGATTCATGGTTGGAATTGTTTAGTACCCCCTAAAATTTTCTTATAGCATGTGTGATGCAACCCTAACCTTAGGCATGGTGCTAAAGAATCCATACAGTGGTATCAGAGCCAAGCTAGAAACTTAGATGATATTTGATCAATTACGAAACCGAAACAACTCCGAATTAACGATTTCTGGAACCCTGAAATATTGCTCTCTATTGTTTTTTAAACGGGCTCGAAAAAAAATTTAGCAACTGCAAAAGTTTACATATGATGTACTGAGAACACTGGAGAAAAACGAGGCAAATCCACCATAAAAAAACCGGCCACATTGCTCATAAATCCGGCCTGGTCGGCCCCCCCGCTTCAGAAATGCCTCGTTTTCACCTGATGCTCTGATCTGTAGATTTTGGGGTTTCAGGTGTCGTTTTTTTAGCCCAAAATTTCATGTGATGTTAATTTTTCTTAGGGGCTAATTCGGAGTATTTCATAGTCGTAACTTTAACATTGTTTCGGTAACTTGGACGATGTTTAACAGTTCAAGCAAACATCAATCACCCCCCATTACCCTCGCTAGAAATTTTCCAAGTGTTGAAATTTTCCAAGTTAAATATATTTGAATGTTCATGCAAGTAACCCTATGGACCCTCTAGAGGAACATAACCCTAACTCGATTTTATGACCATGGAACCGCGGCTAAACCTTAGGGTTTGCCGTAGTCCTGTGGCGCAATAGGTGAGGCAAGGGTTGACCCTTTTATGGTTGGTCCATAGACACTGTGGCACGTTTTTGGGTATTTTAGCTTTGCTCAAGTGTTGAGCTCTCGGGGTAATTTGTGGGTGTTTCTTGACTCGATCGAAATGTTTAACATTGTCTAGATATTTGTGAATGTGATACAATAATTGGAATCTACACTAATTAGTTTTATGAAAAGTAATTAGTTGCGTGTAAATCTATTATTTTGGCCTCGGTAGAATCAGGAATCTTGTTGAATTACCCGACTTCTTTTGAAAAGGTGTTTTCATGGTTGAGACCTAAATATAAGATTTGCATTGTTAGGCATGAAATCCTGAATATGTGATGTTCCGGGTTTATGATGTCTAAAGGCAGTGTCAATTCCAATTGTTAAAGTTTTTCATTTTCTTTTCTGCGACCGTAAGTGTAGTATGTGGTGTATTGCCGGTTTCGTTGCTATACATCAACGACAATTGGGGTACGCATACTTACTTACGTTGATGATATGTGATATTATATGTTGCTGAGATATGATGTACAGGATCGTCGTGAATGAATGGCAGGGGTTTTTTATGTGAGATGAGAGTTTTCTTTTCATTCATGTAAAATTAATTGTATGTAATATTCTTTTATTAGGGCACTTCTGGGTTGAGGATGATGTCACCATTGTTATATATTATTTACTTTTCCGTATTAGGATAGACCCAAGGAGGGGAGCACAAGTGACCGGGTTCTAGGGTTCAGTGAAAGGCCATCTCGAGGAGTCGAGACCGGGTCTCCTAAACTCTAGAATTGGTAGGGTCACTTACCGCTCTCGTAAGGGTCTAAGGGTGTGGGCTTGGCTATTCATCGCGACCGTGGAATCTGTATTTTCTATTATTGGCTAAATACAAAATACGGAGCACCTAGTATATCCTGTATTTTTATATATGTACTTCTGCTGTTGATATTCTGTGATATGATCACTTTATATATTGAGATGAATGATGTATTATATATATGATATATAATAAACGTTGCTTATGTTTTGCATCCGCGCTAGTCCTGCCCCGCTATGTCGTTAGTTAAGTAACCTAACGGTACATGACATTGTGGCGAATGCGGATGGTATAAGCGTACGTTCTATTTTCGTTTCTTTTCTGTAATGGCTTAAAGACTTAAATGATGGGACTACATTAATAAGATTAATGTAAACAAAAGAAACCTAAAAAGATATTATAGAATCATATTTGAAACCTACTCGGCTTTTTATGAAAAAGCAAGTTTTCAAATTGCGGAGCTTAAGACACTCCTTTTAAAACCATTGGATTCTACAACGATATCAAGTTCAAAGCGTTAAAGGTTTTCTTAAAAACTATTCGCAGCCTTCCGTCATTTTAGGAAGTAGAGTACTTAGTATTCGCGCTACGTATGTTGATTATAGTCAAGGCGTAGTGTACCGTAGCTAAGTGATGTCTTCCTACACAGCATATGATGCGATTAATTAGGACATTCATGTGATTATGTTGATTATAGTCAAGGGTCATGTGAGTGGGTCTAATTAATCATGAAATGACGGGTAGAACTTGACTAGTACTTATGATATGTTGATTATAGTCAAGGTCATAAGTTACTAGAGGTAAAAACCATATCGGGAATTTCAAGTGTTGAATTTGTAATGAAATTGCATACCTTCTGTATGATAGTAGGATCCCGATCCCACTGTGAGCAATAGTTGCTCCCGGCAAAGTTTTGCGCTTTACAATTAGCTAACCCATTAGGTGTCTAGAAAGTTGTCAACGGGGCTACGCCTCTGGGAAAATGAGGTTTATTTTAATTAGGTCCATGCGAAAGTAAGGGGAACCTCTCTCAGAAGTATCGGCACTGGCCTGGCTGAACAGTTAGCGAAGTTGTAGAATGTAATTAATCCTGGCTAATTTTTTCCTTTTAAGGTTTGAAGGAAAATTTGATAAAAGCATGGGGAGACATCGATTAGATAAGATAAATAACCAATTGTAAGTCTACAGTAGCGTCCCGGCCGTCAATTCGAGGCCAAACGCGGAACAAAAACTTTTATAAAACTGGCGCTAACGTAGTCTTTCACCCGGATCATTCTATTAACCCTATATTAGCAAACAACAAAGAAATTAGAATGGCTATACCGATCAATCCGAGTCCTTCGGTCTTTAGCCACCATCCCTAGCTCCTCGCGGCTTCTCCGATCAAGCTCAATCTCCGGTCTCCTCGTCGAAGTGGCACCATGTCAAGGAATCTTTTTACGGGCTCCCGCTTCAAACCAACGCAACTCGAACATGAAGTTTGCTAGCCGACATGTCCAAGGTGAAGTAGAGAATGTGTGTGATCATTTTGTCTCAAGACATTCATTGATTCTCAACTCATGAGATGGTATGGATGGAGGTTGAAGAAGAAGCCATTAGAGGAAGATGTGAGCTCAAGAGAAGAAGTGAAGTCAAATGGATTATATGTTGTGTGAGATATTTTTGAGAGAGATATATATATATATGAATAATACAAAACCCAACCCCAAGCCATCACATGGCAGTCCCCTCTGTCTAAAAATATCCCCACTAATCATAATTAGCCCCAAAATCAATCCATGTCACAATAAATGGTCACATAAACCAAGACCATGAGTCACCAAGAGCATGTGACATGAAATGATGCAAATGGACAAAACTTTCACTCACATTTTCCTCACAATTAAACATTTAAACCAAAATGTTTAATCCAATAAAAAGATATGGCATCAACTAAAGTAAACTCGTGACGGATCACAAGAATACCCCTCATCTGTATATACATACCTGCATCCGCATTCCGACTGAATACGAATGCAATGAGACGAAAGTAATCCAACAAATATAATACTAGGATCCAGCTTAAACCAAAGCCCACTAGTATGATCCTTCCGATCATGATCCGTGCACAAGTGCACGTATATGATCGAACCCTGCCATATAACCATACGGCCTCTACAACGTTTCACCCGAACTTAGGAAACTTTCTGTGGAGGACTCTAAAGACTCGTCAATACGCTGGCAGTGGATTTAACCACAAGCACGTCAGTGGCACTAACTGTACGTAACGGCTGCCCATGTATTGACCAAAAGGGAGGCCGATGAGCGAACTCATCCTGAAACCCTACTGAGCCTATCTGTGACAATATCCGTACAGTCCGGTCTGTTTGTCTATGAGTATCGCATATCGGGCCTAGGGGGATGGTAAACGTCAGACCCCCAATAACGGTATAATTTGTGTCGGAGTGTAGCCCAGAACACCTTGAGAAACTACTGGAATACCTACCAGTAAATCTCACTTGCCTTGGCCAAGGACTTTGTGTAATGGCTCTCCAGACACAGCACAATATCAACCCCCAATACCGGGAGAGACGAATCCTATCTAACCGCCACTGTCTCCAAGTGCTACGGGACTGCACCCAACTACTACCTGTTTGCACGACTCCTTTGAGCTGTGGTAGGGTAGCAATCAAAGAACAGTGGGAACACACTTGAGGCAATGTAGCAGTGTCAAGTCAACAGACTAAGCTGTACTCATGTCACCTGGGAACTGCTCCTGACGATAGGTATAGTACCAATCAGCAGTGCCCCTTCGAGTCCGTCCGGTGTACTCATAACCCAATGAGCACCTGTATACATCTTAGGTGAACCAACTGACACCAATGGCTTATGAGACCAGCCACCGTCCCTCGTCGGGGTCTCGATCTGTATACACTAGTCTACTCATGGAGTATCGATGCCCAGTCTCGAAACTCCCAAGACTAGGGACACTTTAAGGATGTGCTTATAGACTACCCATCTCTCACGTATATGATCTCCATCATACTGCTGGTAGTCAAGCAAGAATCCTAAGGGCTCTATCAATGTGTAATAGTGATCTGTAATGTCACCTAAAGCATGTACACGATGATAAAGACAAACCAGATAGCATACTATCATCTCGAGTAAGACTGTCCTACCGGTATAGGTCCTCCCTCAATCATTGCAAACACGTTCCTGCGATCCAACAATTGACTTTGAGGGCACTATAGCCAACAATCTCCCACTTGCACTTAAGGCTAATTATTGCGATGTCGCATACTCACAGCCCGTGTGATACCGAACACCCAACCTCTCTACTAATCAGTTTCACAAAGCTCGTTTGTAAAACTATTGCGTTCGAGAAACAGCCTCAGTGAGTGGATCCGCCCTGATGTTTCTTTCTATGTCTCTCTTTATCTACAGTTCGCGGAGAAAGCCATCTCTCGAAATGAGCAATACCTGTCTTGAAATATGTCTGGATATCTGATGGGACCCAGTTCAAAAATGAACTCCAAATCCAGTAAACTTCTTAGACTGTATCGTCAACTGAATTTAATCAGTATCCTGCGCCATGCCTCCCTCAGTATCCTCGTAGACCACCTGTCCAAACTACTGCCCCTCGTCAAGAGGGAAAACTATAACTCTGACAGTCACTATGTCATCCAGGTCACCTTGGAAGCCTGGAATGATAACCGTCTCCCGAAGGAGGCTGTCGTTATCAAATCCCTAGAACATTCAGTTATGTTCATAAACTGCTTTCTAACGTTTCTCCAGGATTGGATTAATATCAACTTATTGCATCTAGTGCAAAAACAACATCTGGTGTGGTACTTGACATCTCATGATTGACTCAATTACCTAAGCAAGTGATATGCCAATCATGCACATCTCTCTCCCCTTTAGTCTGTAAGACACCTTCACAGATAGTGACTCCATCACCTACAGGTATACTACCGTGCCAGGAGTCGTCCATTCTAAAATACCTTTAGAATACTGTCTAAGTACCAAGATTGGGAAACTACCCAAATCTAGATCTAAAACCATAAATCTAGTAACCAGAATATGTGATATAATATCCATATCCTATGTGGAGAAACCAATGTGTGACAACCACAGTATAACAGATCGTAGTATAGGAATTTCATTTCCCACAACGTACATGTCATCCAAATACCAGGACATCACACCCTACTACCTTCTTAACCGATCCATCCCTTATTCTGATGGAGTCAAAGCCCATGACTGTCATATCAAAAATAGATGATCTATCTCCACTATATCTGCTTTAGTCTATAAACAGACATAAGCTACTTGTCCACTATGCTTCCGCTGCTCCCACTGACTACAACAACCTTCTGGCAGAGTCGTGTACACGTGCACTTCTAAAGCTAGTTTAGAACGATGCTATACACATCCTCCTGCCAGGTCTCATAGTCCGGAACAACAGTAGTGTCAAGTCTGGATAAACAAGAACCTCCCTATCACCGTCCTTGAGGATACCAGAGTACCTCTCGGGTGCCTGAGGTTACCCACCATATCTGCGTAGTGACTAATAGAATGTAAAACCTGATTGAATCTTTAGGTCCTATTAAATTTTCAGTAATCGTTTGCGGTTCTGGAATCACTTCCAATTCTACCATACTCCCACTACTATTTTCTGAAAAAATCCATTTTCCTAAAAATGTGGCGAATCAAGAACAATATCACTATTGATCTTCCAGATGGTAGAAAGTCAACCCTCGTCATAACCCGGGTTAACCCACAAACAGCCATTACAGAAACGGGCCTTGAGTTATCCAGAGTCTGGTTTTAAGCATAAGCCGGACAACTCCATATACCTTAACAACGTTAAGATATGATCCATTCTATATACAATATAGAAACAGAGGCACTGATTTAATTGGACCCAGATTCAAATCATCCAGCTGCCTCCAGTGCATGTCAACTAAATAAAGAGAGGCCGATCAGCATTACTCAACTTAGGAGTGCATCCAATTATGAGTAACCTGAAAGAGAAGCAAGTTCTTAAAATCATTACTATCGACTGAATACCAAACACAAGTATCTACATCTTCGATCACCTTGAAGAATCCTGATACTTGCAACACATGGTTCTCTACTTTATTCTTGTACCTATAACTTCTCAAACTTGGACCTTGTATTTCTACGAAACACTTATCTAAAGCTTGAGAAGTCACAAGTAAACAGAATATAGTACGAGGATCAACCCCTTTTTCCTAATGGACACTGGACAATATACAATACTTTGTATAAGTCCTCTGAGTTGAATAACTCAAACCCTATGCGCCGTAGGATGAAAACTGTACTTATGGTTAAGAAGAATTACACCGTTGTTTAATACTCCTTACCTAACCATCAACTGATATAGGTAAATGTCATGGACATAATTTCAAAAAGTTATATCTCACTTTATAAAATAAACGTACAGATATATCAGTTTGAAATTGGTGCATAACAACGGATATTCAAAACAAAATATTTGCCATCCGGAAAAAACCCAGGCGATTTCCTCAAATATCACCAATTACAACGAATTCCGATATAATGAGGATGATCACCTAATTCCCAATAGCTTACTCCCACTCATCATCTGTAAAACCATACAGATGTGAGAATTATACTTGGTAAATACATACTCTGGAGTAAGGATCTAATTGGAAAATCAGTTTTCAATTAACAACGCGGAGTGAAGCTGAAACATGAAAATGTTTCAAAGGGCTATCCAGGTATTCTTAGTAATGCCTCTTCCATTATCCAGATTCATGACGGTAACCGTATATCTCCTTGCCAACTCTCCAAATCTCTTTATTTGTCTTTACTCGTTACCTTCTGTACACCCCTTTAGGCTAAATGGTTTTCTTCCTTCCCTACCGTTCGGCACCAGCCTATGGTTTGGAAAAAGACTATCCAATAAGCGTAATATGTGTACTCTCCTAATCCTAGGAGTACTCGCAACCTGAGAGAAGGTAAAGATAAAAGACAACTGAATAAACCTTATTCCTATTTCTCCTGAACCAGAATCCATCCCTGAACTAGAACAAGTTCCATCGAGTTCGTATATAACCATACGATGGATTATCCAATAACTGTGGATCTTCGTAGAGATACTGGGTGTTCAGGAGAAATACAAAGGTGAAGTAGGAGTGGCGATGAAATACTCGGTTTGGTCGGGAATGATAGCAGTTGCAATTTACTTTGCTCTCTTTTTGATACCTTTATTTGTCTTTACTTATTACCTTCTGTACACCACACTTAGGCTAATTGGTTTTCTTCATTCCCTACCGTTCGGCATCAGCCTATGGTTTGGAAGAAGACTGTCACGACCCGAAATTGGCATGTAACAGCCCTTAAACCACGCAACGTCCACATGCGTAACGCAATCTAAGTAAGCCGAAAACCCAGCAATCTAAACCATCAAAAGTAGTAAGTGATAATAACATTGTTAAACGTTTGAAATCTCAAGTAAAAATCTTTAAAGTCCAAATTTACTTCCTTTAAAAATTTGGCAGCACCTCCTTTGTAAAACAAGCCCCCAAAAGGGTACAACATAAATATAAGTACAAGCATCCCCAACGAGAGAAAATCCATGCCCAAAGGCGGAAAACAACCAGCACAAGCAGATATACGACGCCGTAGCGAAGAAAAAGACGATATAAATAAAACTGCATAAAAGACACCCAGAGTCACAAATTAATATGCAATATCGTCCTCACAACTCGTCTCTAAGTCAATACATGAAAATGGTAGATGGAGAGTACTAAATACAACGAATATACAATGAGCAATATCGGATAACCGCAAAACCCACCTATAGCAAAACTGCACACAGTCAGCCGTAGCGGTATCCGCTGCTAAAGATGATACGATAGATGAAAACCCTGTCGCGACTGCCCTGAGGGACTACCTGCAAAACATTGTGGCACAAAGGGGGTGAGTTGACAACTCATGAATAGTAAATAACATATGCAGTAATCGCAAGTATGCACGTACTGCGATGGTTTATCACATGCAAGCTGATAGCAATAAATGGCAATATGTAAATGCAACAGTCATGAAAGGTACTCTATCAGGTACTACTAATACATGAAGCAATGCGTATCAAATAAAATGCGGAGTATGAAATAAAACATATCCTGTAAGTCTCATGGAACCTGAGTGTCTAACATCGACACCCAAAAATATCATGAAAACTAGTGTCTAGCATCGACACATAAATACTCATCTATCAGATGCCGTCACCACGACTGGCCCTGATAGGTACGTATCATACGTCTCTCGGAAATCCGAGTGCCCAGCTTCGACACTCGAAATTCCACGTATCCAAACGTACATAACTCCGGTCGGTATCACCACGATAACCGCCAAGTCTAAAATACTATCACCGGTAGGTACTTGCCCGCCTGCCAGGCTCATCGGCTAAAACCATCGACATACCTTTCTTGCCCCGGGGAACCATACCGGGCTCCACCATGTACCCGCACACGGCCCACTCCACTCCTCGCATCGGGTAATATATCACAAATCGGTGACAATAGCATAAGAATCAATGTCTTCATGTCGGTGACAAAACAATACCATATGGGGGTATATGTAGCTCTAGTCAGGTAAAAGGGTGTACATGTAAGTATGTGTGCATGATGTACATGTAACTGTAGCCAGGTATGTGTTTATACCTGTCAATAATGATGTAATACCATACGGGTGTATGTAAGTATGTATGCAAGATGTATATGTAGCTATGTCTCATATGTGTATATACTTATCACTAATAGTACAATACCATATAGGTATAGGGTAGCTAGCATATAGTCATGGCAAGGCATATATGTAAGCATGTAGGTATACAGGTATGCTATATGTCATATGCACAAAGGAATATGAATAAATGTCTCAATGTCCCTAACCAATGCAATATCACATATGTATAGGTATCAACTATATCTCGTATGTATCTGGGTTGTGCGTGTCATGGCAATTATCGACGGTGTGTGTGGCATACAATCAGTGCTCGTGCATCATGAGCCGTCAATAATAGTGCAGTGTCCAATGGGTACAACTCCAAGCACAACAAATAATAATATCCAATGAAGTTTATGCGCAAACTCTATATGTGCAATATAAACATGGGACTAATATCATATCATATCTAGCCCTGACGCATAACGCCATGCGGGCGATTCCCCTGTAGATGTTAAATCTACTCACTGATGATCTTACGCTAAGTAAAGCCAACCACTCGCTTTCCCTTCTTCGCAGCGCCCGAAGTCCTCGCCTGCGTCCCTAAGATCATAAAACAATAATATAACAAGTGTATATTAGCAAACGACCAATAGCACATACAAACTACGTTTGACGGACGCACTAACTCCAAACATACTCTCAAGTATTCGCTTAGTAGCTAACGTGCATAGCGACACTACGAAACTAACCCAAGAGCAGCAGATACACAAAGACACGAACCGTGTCGGATAACGTAACGCGCATAATCGAAATACTAGAAAACAAGCAAAGTAATCCCAGATTTTTCTACACAAACAATTTGTAAAAGTTGCAAGTACCACGAGGCCACACACAACCCTAGAGACCCCTACCCTAAAATACAACACCCAACTCACCAGTCTGGCCGCAATTTGCGGCCAGAAGCAATATATTTGCAGCCATAAGGAAAGGGAATGGGCTCAGATTTTGAGGGTAGCTTCTAGGTCACTATACTAGGTCAGTGTGATGGGAACTTTTCCAACAAATACCTGGTTTGATAGCAGATCATCCGAGACACCAAAACTACACTAAAAATACGATATTTACCCGAAACTAAACTTTACGCGTTCTAAACTGAAACGAATAAGCTACGCAATATTAAAAAGACTTACTTAACAGAAATAGATCATTACCTACTCCCACAAGTTCAAAGATCCTAGCTTCCCAAGCTCCAAGACATCCAAGAGGCAAAACAAGGTTTATGAAGTGATTTGGTGATGTTTTGATGAAGATTAGTGAAGGTTTAGTGAAGGAAAGGTGAGTGTTCAGTTGAGAGTGAAGGAGAGATGAAGGAAACAATAAGAATAAGATAGTGAAGTGAGAATGAGAGAGGGTGAGATGAAAAGAGAGAGAGAGGATAAGGGTGAGTGCACCATCACCATAAATGCAAACATGCTCTCACATGAGTCACCATGCCACCTCTTCTCTAATCCAAAACACAAAGGAAAATATCTCCTCCTCACTCAAAATATCTAGGGTTTAGGGTTAAATGCTAGGATAGGATTAGGATTAGGTTAAGTTGTCATGGTCACTAAACTAGATTAACACAAACACACCCTCACATTAACATGTAC
This sequence comes from Agapanthus africanus, assembly GCA_030015575.1. Classification (NCBI taxonomy): domain Eukaryota; kingdom Viridiplantae; phylum Streptophyta; class Magnoliopsida; order Asparagales; family Amaryllidaceae; genus Agapanthus; species Agapanthus africanus. Next base: position 160,452,660 of record CM057343.1, read on the forward strand.
ATGTGTGTGCAAGCCATAACAAATAATAAAAAAATATTAATTAAATGTTATAAAATGTGAGGAAACCGATTTGGTAAACTTTTTACAGAAAACCCGCATTATCGCCTAATTAACACTAAACGTGTTCTAAGGTGTTACAATCTCCCCCCTTAAAGAAAATTCGTCCCCGAATTAAAAATTCTTTCTATGCGTACCTTCAAAGAGATGAGTGCAAAACTTCTACATCTCGCTCGCAGTCTCCTAATTGATCTCCTTACTAGACGGCTACGCCAAAGAAAAACCTCCACAGATGGCAAGACCCTTGACCGAAGTTTCTCCACCTGCCGATCCACTAACACTATCGGCTGCCGGTGAACGAAAAAGATTGCGTCAAAGCTAAATGGTCTGATGTTGAATCATGTAAGAAAGGTCATGAAGGTATTTGCAAAGTATCGACACAAGGAATACGGGGTGAATACTCAAAAATCTGGGCGGAAATGCCAAATTATAGGCAACGGTACTAACTCGCTTCAAGGATCTCAAGAGGACCTACAATTTTGGGACTAAGCTTCCCAAAACTCAACACGCCATTCATCGGGAAAAAATCCGTAGGAATGCATGATCTCCCATTGCAAACTCAAGTCTGCGACCACCACGGTCGGCATAAGACTTCTGTCTGCACTAGGCTGCTCTCATCCTGACCTGAATCACTGGATCATCTCCGTAATCTCATGACTAACTGGGGTCCAAAAATCCTGCTCTCGCGGAGTTAGTCAAACAGACTGGCGATCGACACAACCTACACACAAGGCCTAAAAGTTTCCATTTGAAACGTCTCCTGATAACCATCATCGTAGGAGAACTCCATCAATGGCAAGTGACAATCCCAACTGCCAACAAACAATTAGTACGTACGTACAAGCATATCCTCCAGAGTCTGTATAGTTCTCTCTATCTGACCATCGGCCTACGGATGGAAAGCGGAGCTAAAACTCAACCAGTACCCAAGGCTTCCTGAAGCTTCTGCCAAAGACGGCTAGCGAACTGGGTGCCTCTATTGGATACAACGCATGAAGAAACTCAGTGCCAACGCACAACTTACCGAAGAACAATAGAGCAAACTGAGCATAACCAGACAACAATCACCCAAATAGAGTCACACCCTCAACTAGACCTGGGTAGACACCACAATAAAATTCATAGAGATATGCTCCCATTCCCACACCGGAATGGTTAAAAGGTTGCAACTCTTCAGCCGGTCTCAAATGCTCAACCTTAGCTCGCTGACAAGCCAAGCACTTCAAAACGAAATCCGAAACATCACTCTTCACCCCTGCCCACCAGTAACCAACTCTCAAGTCACGTTACATCTCGGTGGCACTTGGGTGAACATAGAAAGCTGACTGATGTGCCTGCTCTAGGACCTCACGTCTCTACCCATCAGTATTAGGTACACACAAAAGCATCCCTAAACGTAGCACACCCTAGTCATAAATCAAGAACTCCGAATCTTTACCCTGCCGAACATGCTCAGAATCTCAGACAACGAGCATCGGCAGACTGTGCCTCACGAAAATGATTAAGTAAAAGTGGATGGGCACGGACATGAGCAAGCTGTCCCCCAGTAGAGGTGAACTTAAGCTGTACTCAACGGTCGCACAAGAACTGTAAATCTGCATAAGACTGTCTCTGAACTGCGCACAATTGGAACAAGCTAACCCCGGGCCTACGACTCAAAGCATCAGCTACTACAATCGCCTTGCCCTGGGCAATAAAAGATCTCACAATCATAATCCTTCACAAGCTCCATCCAACGGCGCTGTCTCAACTTTAGATCCCTTTGCAGGAGGATTATGCTATGGTGGTCCGTGAAAACATAACACGACTCTCCGAACAAGTAGTGTCCCCAAATCTCCAGTGCAAGATCACCACGGCCATCTCCAGATCATGAGTGGGATAATTCTGCTCGTACTTCCTCCAACTGTCGGGAAGCATAAGCGATAACTCTATCATGCTACATCAGTACACAATCAAGCCCCACTCGCGAAAAATCACAGTAAACAACAAAGTCGTCCGAACCAGAAAGCAAAGATAGAACTGGTGCAGTCATCAACCGAGTCTTCAACTGTTGAAAACTCAGCACGCATGCCTCAGTCTAACGAAAAGGAACCCCCTTCCTTGTCAGTACGGTCTACGGTGCAACGATACTCAAGAAATCCTGCACGAAACGGCGGTAAAAACCGGCTAAGCCCAAAAATCTACGGACCTCTATCCCTGATACAAGTCTGGGCTAAAGCTGTACAGCCTTGTCTTCCTCGAGTCCATACGAATACCATTTCCTGTAACCACACGACCTAAGAAGTCAACACAAACAAGCCTGAAGGAACACTTCAAGAATTTAGCAAACAGCTAGTGCTCTCTCAACGTCTGCAAGGAAATCCTCAAGTGCTACTCATGTTCTTCACAACTCTTGGAAAAGACCAGAATGTCATCAATAACACAACAATACACTGGTCGAGGAATGGCCTGAAGAATCTGGTTCATCACATCCATGAATGCTGCTAGGGCATTGGTGAGTCCAACGACACCATCAAAAACTCATAAAGCACGTAGCGCGCACAAAAGCAGTCTTCAGAATATCATCACTCCGAACCCGCAACTAATGATAACCTGATCCTAAAAAAACTTAGAAAAATGTCTCGCACCTTGGAGCTGATCAAAGAAATCGTCAAGGCGAGGTAAAGGATACCTATCCACACCATAACTCGGTTCAATTGACGATCAATCAATGCACAACCTCAAACTGTCGTCCTTCTTTTTGATGAACAGAATAGGAGCTCCCCAAAGCGAAACACTTAGACGTACAAGTCCCCCTATCTAGCAACTCTGCAGCTGATCCTTAAGCTCCCTAAGCTCTGCCGGCTCATCTGGAATAACGTCAGAAAACTCTTGCACAATAGGAACCCGGTCCAACAAACCCACTGTGGCTCTGGTATCACGAATGAAAGCCAAGAATTCTTGACATCCTCTCCTCAAACGCCGACTAGCGAAAAAGGATGAAATCAAGATGTGAGGGGCGGCACCACTGTCCCTCTGCACAACAAGAACTGACTCACCGGGAAGACAAAATCTGACTGTCTTCTCACGGCAGTCCACAGACGCATAGCACGTAGCTAACCAGTCCATGCCCAGGAGAACGTCAAAGTCCAGCATCTCTAGAAGGATCAAATCGACGGACGAATCTCTATCTCCTAACCAATTGGCACACGACCGAAACACGTGTTGCGCAACCAAAGGATCGCTAACAGGACTAAACATAACAAACGGCTGATCTAGCATACACGACTCTCGGCCCAACCACGGCACGAAGTGTGTAGAACAACAAGTGCATAGATACCGAATTAAACAACATACGCATCAAAGGAATATACGAAGAAGATTACCAGAAAACTCTGCATTGGATGCCCGCGCGTCTCGATGAGTAGAAGCAAACGCTCGTGCCTGCCCTCTTTCCATAACTGGCTGTCTTCCTCCTCTTCCATCCTGTACTCTCGGAACAAATCCTCCACGACCACGACCTCTCTGAACATAAGACTGACGCGGATCAACAACAGGCGCAACAGGCGATTCTCCCTGAGGTGAAGGTGGTAAAGTAACATATGGTACTTCTGCCCCCCTCTGGCGTACCAAGGTACAATCTCTGACGAGGTGATGGAAACTCCCGCATCAAAAACACCCATACGATGGCTGCTGATCCTCCTGGGGATATGAGCTAAACAACTGTCCTCATCCCAAGCCTCTGCTACTCCCGCGACGTAAATGAATTCTGTCGCGGCGACTGAGCCTCTGTCTCTGGGTTGATACACCTTTACGAGTCCTCCTCAGTCTCGGAACTCTCAAGGTCTCGAGAAGACGCTCCTCAGCTAAACGGGCTGCATCCACTACTGTTGTATACGTGACACAATGCTGTGTGCTGATAGCAAGGAATAACTGGGTAACAGGGGTAGCAACATCCTGTCGCTGCGCTCGACTGGCCTCAACCAACGACCTCATCATCTGGCGCAAGTCCTGCATATCTGCCTCAAGCCTAGCGATACGATCTATCGAAGGCGGATCAATCTGCTCCTATGCAACGAGCGTACTGTCCTGGTCAGTCCTCGTACCAAATGAGTCAACTCTGACCTCGGCTCTCGCTGCCTCTCTCTGAGCCCTCATAGTCATCGACGGCAAAAGGCTATAGCAATGGAAATAGGATTCGATAAGAACATAGAAATTGAATCACAAGGATATGTATAATCATGGAAGGAATTTCAAGCAATTAGTACTTAGGTCACTTAGGCGGAGTACCGTGTCGTAAGTATGCCGCGGACATACACACGCTACATCACTCTGCTTAAGCTACTTACTCCATCATACCAAGGTCATCCTACACTCCGAAAGGTAAAACCTAGCGCTCTGATACCAACTTTTTCACGATCCAAAATTGGCACGTGACGGCTCTTAAACCACGCAATGTCCACAGGCATAACGCAATCTAAGTAAGCCGAAAACCCAGCAATCTAAACCATCAAAAGTAGTAAGTGATAATAAAATTGTTAAACTTTTGAAATCTCAAGTAAAAATCTTTAAAGTCCAAATTTACTTCCTTTAAAAATTTGACAGCACCTCTTTTGTAAAACAAGCCCCCAAAAAGGGTACAACATAAATATAAGTAAAAGTATCCCCAACGGGAGCAAATCCACGCCCAAAGGTGGAAAACAACCACCAAAAGCATATATACGACGCCGTAGCGAAAAAAAAGACGATATAAATAAAACTGCATAAAAGACACCCAGAGTCACAAAATAATATACAATATCGTCCTCACAACTCGTTCTAAGTTAATACATGAAAATGGTAGATGGAGAGTACTAGATACAACGAATATATAATGTGCAATATCGGATAACCGAAAAACCCACCTATAGAAAAACTGCACACAGTCAGCTGTAGCGGTATCCACTGCAAAAGATGATACGATAGATGAAAGCCCTGCCACGACTGCCCCGAGGGACTACCTGCAAAACACTATAGCACAACGGGGGTGAGTTGCCAACTCGTGAATAGTAAATAACATATGCAGGTAATCGCAAGTATTCACGTACTCTGATGGTTTATCACATGCAAGCTGATAGCAATAAATGGCAATATGTAAATGCAACAGTCATAAAAAGTACTCTATCAGGTACTACTAATACATGAAGCAATGTGTATCAAATAAAATGCAGAGTATGAAATAAAACATATCCTGTAAGTCTCATGGAACCTGAGTGTCTAACATCGACACCCAAAAACATCATGAAAACTAGTGTCTAGCATCGACACATAAATACTCATCTATCAGGTGCCATCACCACGACTGGCCCTGATAGGTACGTATCATACGTCTCTCGGAAATCCGAGTGCCCAGCTTCGACACTCGGAATTCCACGTATCCATACGTACATAACTCCGGTCGGTATCACCACGATAACCGCCGAGTCTAAAATACTATCACCGGTAGGTACTTGCCCGCCTGCCAGGCTCATCGGCTAAAACCATGGACATACCTTTCTTGCCCCGGGGAACCATACCGGGCTCCACCATGTACTCGCACACGGCCCACTCCACTCCTCGCATCGGGTAATATATCACAAATCTCAGAACCGAGAAATCTCATGGTGGACGCATCGAAATATCATATCAAGAGAAACCGGGTTTTTCAAATAATGCATAAACTACCACGGCCCTCAAATCCAGAAAACATCAAGTAATGAATAAGAATATTTGCATAGATCATTATGATGATATATATTATATAGGTGTACATATATAACAGCATCCCATAGCACTGATATATATATATATATATACATGTATATATATCAGCGTCCCATACCACTGATATATATACCCAGGAGTAAACATCCAGAAAATATCATATGAACTCCATATATCAATGCGAAATCCATGAAATATAATATATACAACATGAAACAGTAATATGAGCATATAAAGGAAAAACCGTAATTTAACTGCAACAAGTTATTAAATATATCATGTGGTTCCTAATTTCTCCAAAATCCATACCACATCATATAAAGGTGAACATGTAGCTATAGCCAGGTATGCGTAACCATGTCGGTATAGCAAGATATGTGTATCTATATGTAAGAATGTATGAATGATACATCTCATATGCACAATAGCATAAGAATCAATGTCTCCATGTCGGTGACAAAACAATACCACATGGGGGTATATGTAGCTCTAGTCAGGTAAAAGGGTGTACATGTAAGTATGTGTGCATGATGTATATGTAGCTGTAGCCAGGTATGTGTCTATACCTGTCAATAATGATGTAATACCATACGGGTGTATGTAAGTATGTATGCAAGATGTATACGTAGCTATGTCTCATATGTGTATATACTTATCACTAATTGTCACGACCCGAAAAGTACGGAACAAGACCGGCACTTAAATTATGAAACGTCTCGAGGCGTACGTAATCTAAGTAAGCCAAAACCCAGAAATCAAAACCAAAGAAGCAGTAGAGTGAAGGAAAAACCAATTGAAAGCAAGTAGGTTAAATCAACATAGGCCGAAATATGTATTTTTAAAATCTCAAGTATTGTCTGAAAATTTCGGCAGAGTCTCCTTTGTAAATATTGGCCCCCAAACGGGATACAACATGAATAGTATACGAAATGAAAAAAGGCTTCCCCAAGCGGGAGCTAGCTCTTCGGCGATCGACGGTCACAACCACATAAGCAATATAATATACAACACCGAAGGGCAAGCATCAAAACTCAAAAGAAAACAGAAAATCGGCATGAAAACCATAATAATACAACGCGCGACTCTAAGGTCGAAATAATAACAAGTCTGGTCTTCTATCTCTATCAAATATGCAATCGGTTGATAGAGTTTCTAGATACAACTGAAATAATAAATACACAAAGGTGGTCCTGATGCAAAGAACCTACCTGCCAAAGCAATCATCCGGAAGGAACAATGTGCCAGCAAGCCGCAACGAAACCTGTACGGCAAAACCTGCAAGAAACTGTGGCACAACGGGGTTGAGTTGCCAACACGTGAGTAGAAAACATCTACCAGCAGAAATCGCATGTATAACGCAATCCTAGGTCATACGATCAGTAATATCCTTAAATAATAATTATATGGGATGAAGCATAGTATAATGGTAACGGTAAACATCGATCCCTAAGTGTAATACCAAGTACTCGTGTCAGTGCCTCAGGTAACAACATATCACTAATATGATGTACAAATGTCAGGTAGCAATATATCACAAAAATGATGTGCAGATGCATATATGGGAACAAAGTACATCATGAATCAAGAACCGTTTTTCTTTATTTAATGAGATTTCTGTGTTTATATAAATCGAGATATCATCAATGGAATCAACATCAAATTCGTGTCAAGCATCGACACAAAACATAAACCACAATATCTCAATACCTCGGGCTCCGTCAATCCAGATCGGCCCATATCATCAAACACACGACCACGAACGGTATCCTTCGGATATCCGCCGTGCCTGGTAAAATCACCGGTAGGCAGTCTGCACCTGCCGGGCTCATCGTCTACTACTCGAGCTTCTTGCCCCGGGGTACCATACCGGGTCCACCATGTACCCGAGACGGTTCATCCAACTCCTCGAATCGGGTCTCGAAAACATCTCCGAACCAAGAAAACATCATGGTGGACGACTCATACATCACGAGAAAACCGCACTTTTCATTTTTAAAAGGATAATAAGTTTATAAATCCTTGTGGTTTTCCCCCAAATCCTGAAGTCTCATGGAAATTCGAAATCATCAATATCATGACATCAATACACAATGAAAACCGGCATAAATCTCCATAATACTGCATAACCAATGAATATATGGATGCATCTGATATCATGCAATAAATTAACTAGCATATGAAAGCTAAAACATGTAGCAACTAGCAAGCTATGTCAATGAAATAGTGTTTGCTAAAGTGTACGTGACATGGCGATTACCGATGATGATGTGTGTGAGCCGGCAAGTAAGTGTATGTGGAACATACACATCATCGATAATGGTGCTAGTGTCCTGAGAGCATGGTTCATAATCACTAAGTACACAATAACCATGCAATGAGACGATAACAACATGATAAATGGTAATGAATAGTAATTGCAACAATAATATGCAGAACATGAATGATAACGTAACAATAAGGAATCTACATCGCTACACCTGTGTTACACTGTTTTGCCGTTTGAAATAGTACGAATCGTGGTGTTTTGAAAAAAAGGGCTACGGTGTTTTTAAGAAAATGTACGTCTTTTGAAATATCCGTAGTATCCCTTGACATGTCTTTTAAATCCTCACGATTCATTAGTTTTGGAAATAGGAATGACTCGAATCCAGTCTAACATCTATTAGGTAACTACAGGTCTAACTAACAACCAATCAGAAAGGGTATGGAAACTACCTAAATCTGAGTCGATATATATGTGTGTGTGTGTGTGTAATAGTCGGTGATCCCGCCTCAATAGTATCCCATACGATACCTTATATAATATGACATCCTCGAGTCAAGAGTGCGGATCTATCATCAATATAGCTCGTACGGTAAATCCGTCGTACGGCATCCCAAATCTGGGTACGGGTCAATGTCACATCAATCACACTATTCACCTGGTATCCTCCTTATCAATTATCATGATCGGGGGTACTGATCCACGTCTAGTACAATACCGATACCACATATGTATATGCATGCGTGTGTCTAAAAACACCACGTCGAAAGGACCCGCTACAACATCACGTCGTATCTCAAATACGAACCATATCACATCACCAATCTCACGGCCTCAAGCCCAATCTCATCGACTCATCTCCAATCCCTAGTACTATCCTTATAATCCGTGTATATGTATACGTATATATATATATATGCGTAGTCCCATACTCATATGTGTGTGTGTGTATATATATACATATCCCCATATACGAACAGGTAAAAAAAGAATGCAGGTGTGTGCGTGTGGGTGTAAACCTATTCTAGGTTTCGCGACTAAGAAGTTATACCAGTTTCCCTCTAATAACAATAAACTAACCATAAACACATAATCATAACTTGATAATCATCCACGGATCATAAACCACATATATATCCAATTATAAATCATAATTATACTAAGAGCTGCGGGGGTACTATACGCCATCCACCCGACTTCTCCCCGTAGATATAAATCTACTCACCTGATCTTCGCTTGTTGATGCCAATGTCGTCACGTGCTTGCTTGTCGTCTCGAAGTTCTCGTGAGAGTACCTACGTATCATAACACATCGTATTGCATTATAACCCAATTCGAAATCAAAGCGGCATACAAAAACCAAATCGGCACGCATATCACGCATAGGTCAAAACCTATCGCCTACGCATGCAAGAATAGCCAAACCAAACCGCGATGTCAATGTACAAATGTCAACCATCGAGAAAAAAACCCAACACACGAATCATGATTTCAAAACTCACTAATTATATAAGAAATAGGGTTTAATTCATCAAAACCATAAAATTAAACAAATCGTTTTATTTCCCAAAAACCTAGTTAGCACAACTTCCCATTTCGGTTCAAAACTTGATGTTTTAACCAATCTAAATATTTTAACGATTCTAATGGCCAAAATGCTCATTAAATAACATAACTAGATCATACAAATCACTTCCATATTTTTAATCTCACTAATTATCATTAACTTAAAATTCAAGTTTGCAAAAATATCCAATTTTAACAATTTTAAAGCAACAATACACAATCAACCACTAAGCTTGGTTATGGATAACCTAAGGTATTAAACCACTCATTATAATGTTAATGATGTGATGAAACCCTTACTATATTTTAAATTCTCAATTTTGAATTAATTATCAAAACCTAGGTTGCATAAACAAGTGATTTAGCTAAATTCTCAAGTAACAATTTCAAATTTAGCAACAAGATTACACTTTCCATGACTTGAGATATGAGACTACACATAATAACCATGATCCAAATACCCAAAACCCTAATTTGATCACAAACCACTCTCTTGAATTTTCAATCATGCAATTTCAACCCATTTAAAACCTAATTAAACACTTAATAAGCTAACTTCAAGCAATTAACAACAAATTCACTAAAGGGTCTAAATTTATACCACCCAAATTTGTAGATCTCACTTGAAATCTAGCCATCCAAAATGCTCACTTTTCTCCAAGATCCATGCTAGCTTGGGCAAGGAAAAATGGGTCGAGAGTGGATTTTGATTTTGTGAGGGTTTTGTGTTGATTTTTGAATGAATTTGGAGGTGAAAGAAGATGAATACTTGGAGAAAATGGGGGGGTTGCCTACTGGCCGAGAGTGGGGATGGGTGGGGTGAGTGGGAGAGTGAGGGTGTGTGTTCGTATAAGTCAAAGTTCCTCATTCTTTAATTAAAGCCCATACCTCTTTGTTCTATTCTAATTTCTTATCCAACACAAATGAGCATTATTGAACTTATGGAAATGAATGAGAAGAGAGGGGGTTGCACCTTTGCTGGCTCAGCCAGAACATGTGAGGGGAGGTGAGTGTGTGGGTGAGTGAGTAGGAAACAATAAAACATGCACACTTTACCTCTTAATTTATTATATTTTATTTAAGCTTTTTCTATTATATTTTCTAAACCATCTTGACAAATTTCATTTCATTTCAAAAATAATATTTTACATGTTACTTTAATGTGTCATGATGCATAAAATTTGTATTAACCCATTCCAATTTGTAATTATCCATAATTAAATGTATTAGTGACGGCTTAAAATAATATTAAAATAATTAATTTTGGAAATTTTTTCAATAAATTAGTAATTTTACCAGTGGCTCAATAAACACCAAATACCAACAATTTCATAACTAGAATATGTATATTTAATTTTATATTAAAAGATATTTATATCTTGATTTTTACGGAAAACACCCGTTATTTTACCGATTTTCCGAAATTTCACCTAAACGATTTTCAAAACGTTACAATCTTCCCCCCTTAAAGAAATTCGGTCCCCGAATTTAAATTAAAACTCCACCCAAATACTAAAACATTTAAGCAAGACCATCAAGTCGTCGGGGCTCCGAAATCATAAATACATAAAACACATCGTAGCGCAGTGCATGCACATGAAAAACGGATATATAAACCAAAAGTCAAAACTCCGTCAAGCATCCCGCAATCATCGGAGTCATGGGGAAGACATCAATGTCTACATCCAAAACGAAAATCAATATGATATACATCGAAACTATACCTGTAAACGTCATAACTATACAGGTAAATATCATTAAAACATCTGGAAGCAAATGCATGCCAAACCTTTTTCAAATCGATGTGTGATGTGTGTATCACTGTACAGTGGCGGACGTCCATTGCGAGAAAATAACTATATATATATATATACACCCTTTGTTTAAGATACAAGTCCCACCGTTTTGAAAACAATTTAGAAGGGTTTCCCTTGTAAAAAGTTTCGTGTCATCACGGACACGTAGGTAAATACTGAGACTATAGCTCCTCTTTGGAAATCCCTTCGATAACTATCAATGCATGCAAAAATATACTCAGGTACTGTTCTCTGACTAGTCCTGCTCAGTACTAAACCAATAGCAAGTATCATAAAATATACGGCTCCAAAAGAAATCAATCCCAATATATATATGAATGTCACATGCGTCGGAAATCGAAATCCATGAATGTGCCATACATGTGCACGGAAAAAAAATCTGAGTGCAATGGGTGTGCACGCAAACACTTATCAAAGGCAACGTGTGTGTCTGACAGCAAAACCAGGTGCATCTGATATGCACGAAGAATCTCGATTTAGTGCATCTAGTGTGCACCTAAATCGCATCAAACGCCTTAAGTATGCGCAAAATCCAAATCAAGTGCACAAGGTGCATGAAAAAAATATCAAATATCACAATCGAAATTGACGGTATACAACACATTTCAATCAAAATCCCAATCAGGTATACCATGGTATAAAATCTCTCCATCCTGTGCATCGGCATGCACAAAAGTAAGTCAAAACACTAAAAGTGCATGAAAACTATGCCGAAAGTATAAGTCAAATCATATGCATGCCCTAGGCATGAAATCAAATATCATGAAACTCGGTCATCAAAACTCAATCATGAATTAAATCAGCCAAAAATACTGAAATCCAAAGTGACGGATACGTGATAGTCAACTCACGAAATCACAAATCATAATTGCTTTCGTCGATATGTCCGTCTTTCAAGGTCAAGAAGATGTCGGTGCATCAAATGCTAGCAGAGCAAGATATCTACTTGCCTTCTGATCATGGCCTATCGCCTAGTGCCCTTAGGCTCACATCTCTCACTGCAGATTGCTAAGTACATAGCTCCTCGGCTCAACGGTCCAATATAGAAACGATAACGGAAACAGTCCACTCTGGCACATCCCCTAAAGATCCCTGGCCAGCTATCATGATCACTCAAGATATGTCTCGTCGACGATGCTGAACTCTGGCCTGCTGGGTGTGCGTCATATGACCACTCCTGGGTCCAGGTCTTCTCTTTCAGTATTTCCAGAAAGGTCCTGTCGAAGTCTCTCCCAAGTCTCGCTTCTGCCGAACTGCCCAGAAGTTATCATCTCTTACTAAATCTGTATCTTGTTCCGGAATGGCTGCATACTCATTGCGACTCCTCCTGGAAGATATATTCATGTACAACGCCTCTGCATGCATATCATATCTCTGATGTTAGTGGAGTGGAACGTCATCTCGTCAAGATCTCATACGAACCTCTTACTCCACTTTTCTCTATTGTCGACTGCTTCGGATTCGTCTCCTTGTAGCTGCATGGACTACGCTCCAACGGCTATACTCGTATCTGGAGTCTCCCAAGCAATGTATCCCATCATAGGATATCCGAATGATGTCGAACCATCCGATTGACTCATCAAAACCTCATAATCCCCCAAGAGCTCAACATCTTGGGTACAGTTTAATAGTATCGAATATATGCCACAGCACCTATGGACCAACCGTAGAAGGGCAGACCCAAGCCTCATTAATGGCACCGCTGAACTGCCGCAAACCCTAAGGTTCACCGGCGTTCCATGGTCATTAAGTCGAGTTAGGGTTTCATTCTTCTAGAGGGTCCGTAGAATCGCTTGCATTGTTTTCCGAATACTTTAAACTTGGAAAATGGGTTCCTGACATTCGATCGTCTCTATCGACTCTCAAAGTATCCGCGTGAAGTTGTCTCTAGCTGGAATCAATCAATCTGATGACCTCGCATCGGGGTAGGCAATGAATCACATGTCCTAATCTTTCATCTCTGGTGACTAGCGATCTTCTATCATATCTCGAAGTATAACTCGTGCGGCATTCGCTTCAAACATCTAGGGCGATATCTCTTCATTCGCAGCAGCAACTGGCTCATTCGTCCACACGCTAAACAGTGCCTCAATCATCAAAATCATAGTGTAATGACGGTCGTCACATTCTGGCTGGCCTCTATCAGTGGCCCCATCCTCTGGTACTGATCTGCACGTCCGAGAAATCTTGTAAAAGCGACCCATCAAACGCTCATGGTGTGAAAACACAATGAAACGACGCCTCCCTATGCAATCGTATGTCCATGGAATCACGTCCTGGTCGGTCCTCGTCCATGACGAGCTCGTGCTGACCGCAACTCTAGCCGTAGCTCTCTCTGTCCATACCACCGTGATAACAAAACCATAAACTGGTACTGATGAAGCTAGATCATAGGAAGGAATATAATACTGTGCAAGGAAATGTATATCCTAAGGCTTCTTAAGCGGAGTATCGTATCATAAATATGCCGCGAAACATGCGTACGGTACGTCACTCTACTCAAGCTACCTACTCCATCTACCAAAGGTCATCCTACACTCCGAAGGTAAAACCTAACGCTCTGATACCAACTTTGCCACGACCCGAAAAGTACGGAACATGACCGGCACTTAAATTACGAAACGTCTCGAGGCGTACGTAATATAAGTAAGCAAAAACCCAGAAATCAAAACCAAAGAAGCAGTAGAGTGAAGGAAAAACCAATTGAAAGCAAGTAGTTTTAATCAACATAGGCCAAAGTATGTATTTTTAAAATCTCAAGTATTTTCTGAAAATTTCGACAGAGTCTCCTTTGTAAATACTGGCCCCCAAACGGGATACAACATGAATAGTATACGAAATGAAAAAAGGCATCCCCAAGCAGGAGCTAGCTCTTCGTCGATCGACGGTCACAACCACGCAAGTAATATAATATACAACACCGAAGGGCGAGGATCAAAACTCAAAAGAAAACAGAAAATCAGCATGAAAACCATAATAATACAACGCGCGACTCTAAGGTCGAAATAATAACAAGTCTGGTCTTCTATCTCTATCAAATATACAATCTGGTTGATGGAGTTTCTAGATACAACTGAAATAATAAATACAAAAAGGTGGTCCTGATGCAAAGAACCCACCTGCCAAAGCAATCACCCGAAAGGAACAGTGTGCCAGCAAGCCGCAACGAAACCTGTACGGCAAAACCTGCAAGAAACTATAGCACAACGGGGGTGAGTTGCCAACTCGTGAGTAGAAAACATCTACTAGCAGAAATCGCATGTATAACCCAATCCTAGGTCATACGATCAGTAATATCCTCAAATAATAATTATATAGCCTGAAGCTTAGTATAATGGTAAGGGTAAACATCGATCCCTAAGTGTAATACCAAGTACTCGTGTCAGTGCCTCAGGTAACAATATATCACTAATATGATGTACAAATGTCAGGTAGCAATATATCACTAAAATGATGTGCAGATGCATATAATGGGAACAAAGTACATCATGAATCAAGAACTGTTTTTCTTTATTTAATGAGATTTCTGTATGTATATAAATCGAGATATCATCAATGAAATCAACATCAAATCCGTGTCAAGCATCGACACAAAACATAAACCTCAATATCTCAATACCTCGGGCTCCGTCAATCCGGATCGGCCCATATCATCAATCACACGACCACGAACGGTATCCTTCGGATATCCGCCGCGCCAGGTAAAATCACCGATAGGTAGTCTGCCCCTGCCGGGCTCATCGTCTACTACTCGAGCTTCTTGCCCCGGGGTACCATACCGGGTCCACCATGTACCCAAGACGGTTCATCCAACTCCTCGAATCGGGCCTCGAAAACATCTCCGAACCAAGAAAACATCATGGTGGAAGACTCATACATCACGAGAAAACCGTAGTTTTCATTTCTAAAAGGATAATAAGTTTATAAATCCTTGCGGTTTTCCCCCAAATCCAGAAGTCTCATGGAAATCCGAAATCATCAATATCATGATATCAATAAACAATGAAAACCGGCATAAATCTCCATAATACTGCATAACCAATGAATATATGGATGCATCTGATATCATGCAATAAATTAACTAGCATATGAAAGCTAAAACATGTAGCAACTAGCAAGCTATGTCAATGAAATAGTGTTTGCTAAAGTGTACGTGACATGGAAATTACTGATGATGATGTGTGTGAGCCGGCAAGTAAGTGTATGTAGAACATACGCATCATCGATAATAGTGTTGGTGTCCTGGCAGCATGGTTCATAATCACTAAGTACACAATAACCATGCAATGAGACGATAACAACATGATAAATGGTAATGAATAGTAATTGCAACAATAATATGCAGAACATGAATCATAACGTATCAATAAAGAATCTACATCGCTACACCTGTGTTACACTGTTTTGCCGTTTGAAATAGTACGAATCGTGGTGTTTTGAAAAAAAGGGCTACGGTATTTTTAAGAAATGGTACATCTTTTGAAATATCCGTAGTATCCCTTGACATGTCTTTGAAATCCTCATGATTCGTTAGTTTTGGAAATAGGTATGACTCGGGTCCAGTCTAACATCTACTAGGTAACTACAGGTCTAACTAACAACTAATCAGAAGGGGTATGGAAACTACCTAAATTTTTGTCGATATATATATATATGTGTGTGTCTGTGTGTGTGTATAATAGTCGGTGATCCCGCCTCAATAGTATCCCATACGATACCCTATATAATATGACATCCTCGAGTCAAGAGTGCGGATCTATCATCAATATAGATCGTAAGGTAAATCCGTCGTACAGCATCCCAAATCTGGGTACGGGTCAATGTCACATCAATCACACTATTCACCTGGTATCCTCCTTATAAATTATCATGATCGGGGGTACTGATCCACGTCTAGTACAATACCGATACCACATATGTATATGCATGCGTGTGTCCGAAAACACCACGTCGAATGGACCCGCTACAACATCATGTCGTATCTCAAATACGAACTATATCATATCACCAATCTCACGGCCTCAAGCCCAATCTCATCGACTCATCTCTAATCCCTAGTACTATCCTCATAATCCGTGTATATGTATACGTATATATATATATATATATACATAGTCCCATACTCATGTGTGTGTGTGTGTGTATACATATCCCCATATACGCACAGGTAAAAAAAAGAATATAGGTGTGCGTGTGGGTGTAAACCTATTCTAGGTTTCGTGACTAAGAAGTTATGCCAGTTCCCTTCTAATAACACCAAACAAACCATAAACACATAATCATAACTTGATAATCATCCACGGATCATAAATCATATATATATCCAATTATATATCATAATTATACTACGAACTGCGGGGGTGCTATACGCCATCCACCCGACTTCTCCCCGTAGATATAAATCTACTCACCTGATTTTCGCTTGCCGATGCCAATGTCGCCCGCGCTTGCTTGTCGTCTCGAAGTCCTCGTGAGGGTACCTACGTATCATAACACATCGTATCGCATTAAAACCCAATTCGAAATCGAAGCGGCATACAAAAACCAAATCGGCACGCGTATCACGCATAGGTCAAAACCTATCGCCTACGCATGCAAGAATAGCCAAACCAACCCGCGATGTCGATGTACAAATGTCAATCAACGAGAAAAAAACCCAACACACCAATCGTGATTTCAAAACTCACTAATTAAATTAGAAATAGGGTTTAATTCATCAAAACCATAAAATTAAACTAATCGTTTTATTTCCCAAAAACCTAGTTAGCACAACTTCCCATTTCGGTTCAAAACTTGATGTTTTAACCAATATAAATATTTTAACGATTCTAATGGCCAAAATGCTCATTAAATAACATAACTAGGTCATACAAATCACTTCCATATTTTTAATCTCACTAATTATCATTAACTTAAAATTCAAGTTTGCAAAAATATCCAATTTTAACAATTTTAAAGCAACAATACACAATCAACCACTAATCTTGGTTTTGCATAACCTAAGGTATTAAACCACTCATTATAATGTTAATGATGTGATGAAACCCTTACTATATTTTAAATTCTCAATTTTGAATTAATTATCAAAACCTAGTTTGCATAAACAAGTAATTTAGCTAAATTCTCAAGAAACAATTTCAAATTTAGCAATAAGATTACACTTTGCATGACTTGAGATGTGAGACTACACATAATAACCATGATCCAAATATCCAAAACCTTAATTTGATCACAAACCACTCTCTTGAATTTTCAATCATGCAATTTGAACCCATTTAAAACCTAATTAAACACTTAATAAGCTAACTTCAAGCAATTAACAACAAATTCACAAAAGGGTCTAAATTTATACCTCCCAAATTTGTAGATCTCACTTGAAATCTAGCCATCCAAAATGCTCTCTTTGCTCCAAGATCCATGCTAGCTTGGGCAAGGAAAAATGGTTAGAGAGTGGATTTTGATTTTGTGAGGGTTTTGTGTTGATTTTTGAATGAATTTGGAGGTGAAGGAAGATGAATACTTGGAGAAAATAAGGGGGCTGCCTACAGCCGAGAGTGGGGAGGGGTGAGGTGAGTAGGAGAGTGAGGGTGTGTGTTTGTATAAGTCAAAGTTCCTCATTCTTTAATTAAAGCCCATACCTCTTTGTTCTATTCTAATTTCTTATCCAACACAAATGAGCATTATTGAACTTATGGAAATGAATGAGAAGAGAGGGGGCTGCACCTTTGCTGGCTCGGCCAGAACATGTGAAGGGAGGTGAGTGTGTGGGTGAGTGAGTAGGAAACAATAAAACATGCACACTTTACCTCTTAATTTATTATATTTTATTTAAGCTTTTTCTTTTACATTTTCTAAACCATCTTGACAAATTTCATTTCATTTCAAAAACAATATTTTACATGTTAGTTTAATGTGTCATGATGCACAAAATTTGTATTAACCCATTCCAATTTATAATTATCCCTAATTAAATGTATTAGTGACGGCTTAAAAAAATATTAAAATAATTAATTTCGGAAATTTTTTCAATAAATTAGAAATTTTACCAATGGCTCAATAAACACCAAATACCAACAATTTCATAGCTAGAATATGTATATTTAATTTTATATTAAAAGATATTTATATCTTAATTTTTACGGAAAACACCCGTTATTTTATCGATTTTCCGAAATTTCACCTAAACGATTTTCAAAATGTTACACTAATGGTACAATACAATATAGGTATAGGGTAGCTAGCATGTAAGCATGGCATGGTATATGTGTAAGCATGTAGGTATACAGGTATGCTATATGTCATATGCACAAAGGAATATGAATAAATGTCTCAGTGTCCCTAATCGATACAATATCACATATGTATAGGTGTCAACTATATCTCGTATGTATCTGGGTTGTGTGTGTCATGGCAATTATCGACGGTGTGTGTGTCATACAATCAGTGCTCGTGCAACATGAGCCGTCAATAATATTGCAGTGTCCAATGGGTATAAGTCCAAGCACAACAAGTAATAATATGCAATGAAATTTATGCGCAAACTCTATATGTGCAATATAAATATGCGACTAATATCATATCATATCTAGCCCTGATGCATAACGCCATGCGGGCGATTCTCCTGTAGATGTTAAATCTACTCACTGATGATCTTGGGCTAAGTAAAACCAACCACTCGCTTTCCCTTTTTCGCAGGGCCTGAAGTCCTCGCCTGCGTCCCTAGGATCATAAAACAATAATATAATAAGTGTATATTAGCAAACGACCAATAGCACGTACAAACTACGTTTGACTGACGCACCAACTCCAAACATACTTTCAAGTGTTCGCTTAGTAGCTAACGTGCGTAGCGACACTACGAAACTAACCCAAGAGCAGCAGATACACAAAGACACGAACCGTGTCGGATAACGTAACGCGCGTAATCGAAACACTAGAAAACAAGGAAAGTGATCCCAGATTTTCCTACACAAACAATTTGTAAAAGTTGCAAGTACCACGAGACCACACACAACCCCAGAGACCCCTACCCCAAAATACAACACCCAACTCACCAGTCTGGCCGCAATTTGCGGCCAGAAGCAATATATTTTCGGCCATAAGGAAAGGGAATGGGCTCAGATTTTGAGGGTAGCTTCTAGGTCACTACACTAGGTCACTGTGATGGGAACTTTTCCAACAAATACCTGGTTTGATAGTAGATCATCCGAGACACCAAAACTACACTAAAAATACGATATTTACCCGAAACTAAACTTTACGTGTTCTAAACTGAAACGAATAAGCTACGCAACACTAAAATGACTTACTTAACAGAAATAGATCATTACCTACTCCCACAAGTTCAAAGATCCTAGCTTCCCAACCTCCAAGACATCCAAGAGGCAAAACAAGGTTTATGAAGTGATTTGGTGATGTTTTGATGAAGATTAGTGAAGGTTTAGTGAAGGAAAGGTGAGTGTTCAGTTGAGAGTGAAGGACAGATGAAGGAAACAATAAGAATAAGATAGTGAAGTGAGAATGAGAGAGGGTGAGATGAAAAGAGAGAGAGAGGTGAGGATAAGGGTGAGTGCACCATCACCATAAATGCAAACATGCTCTCACATGAGTCACCATGCCACCTCCTCTCCAATCCAAAACACAAAGGAAAATTCTCCTCCTCACTCAAAATATCTAGGGTTTAAGGTTAAATGCTAGGATAGGATTAGGATTACGTTAAGTTGTCATGGTCACTAAACTAGATTAACACAAACACACCCTCACATTAACATGTACATGTGTATGCAAGCCATAACAAATAATAATAAAATATTAATTAAATGTTATAAAATGTGAAGAAACCGATTTGGTAAACTTTTTACAGAAAACCCGCATTCTCGCATAATTAACACTAAACGCGTTCTAAGGTGGTACAAAGACTATCTAATAAGCGCAATAGGTGTACCCTCTCCTAATCTTAGGAGCCCTCACAACCTGAGAGAAGGTAAAAGGAAAAGTCAACTGAATAGTCCTATTCAATCTCTCTAGAACCAAAATCCATCCTCGAATCTGGAACAAGTTCCTTCGAGTTCGTATATAACCATACGATGGATTTTTTCAATGGAAGTGGATGTTCGTAATAATACAGGGTCTTCTGGAGAAATGCAAAGGGTAAAAGAAGGAGTGGCAATGAAGTATGCAACTCAGACAATCCAAAATCCAGTGTTTTAAGAAAATTCGGTTAACTTGGTCACTGAGTCGTAGTCTAGGGTCGGGCCATGGTCGCTGCCAAAGAGATAGAGAAAAGAAACACTCTGCGTGCACTCTAACCTAGATCAGAATGGTTAATCACTTTATCTAATCAGGATGTCTCCCACTGTATCCTCAAATTCTCCTCCAAACCTGAAAAAAGAATTAGTCGGAATCACCCGAAGAGTAAACCAACTCATCAGTGGGAATCGGGATCCAACTATCATCGCATGATAACGTGATGGAATCCACTCACGTTATCACACTCCAGAAGGTATGCGTATGCCTGGCAAGTTTCAGTTTTTTTAGAAACTCCCGATGTGATTTTTACCCCATGCCCTTATGACCTTGACGAAGGCCAACATATCATAAGTCACATGTCAAGTTCTACCCGTCATTATCCAGGTTAATTTGAACTCACCCATACATATCCTTGACGAAGGCCAAAATAGTAGTACGACTGTCCCAAACTAACGCATCTATCTATGCAATAGAAAAGTAACAAATAGCTACCATACACTATGCCTTGACGAAGGCCAACATACATAGCATGAATACTAAGTGCTACCTGTCTGAAATGACGGAGGGCTACGAATGGTTTTTGGCGAAAAACCTTTAACGTAATGAACTTGATATCGTTGAAGGAACCGGATAGCTTTTTAAATATATAGTGGCGAAAACCTTTGCTAAAGAGGTCACTTCCGGTGAAGGGATCTCGGCTCTTTCCCCGTAGAATGCGGTGCAGGATATTCCAAACTGAATACCGCGATGCAAAGCAAAAGTAATCGAATATAGTGAAGTTATTACCCTGACGCAAACTTCTGCCCAAGAGGTCACTCCCGATGAAGGGATCTCGGCCCTTGCCTCATCGAATGAGGTGCAGGATATTCATAACCAAATACCACTGTGCAAAACAAAAGAGAACGTCCTTGTAATAACAGCTTTTTGAAAATTGTTCCAACAACATCGAATAGGTTTGTTTTCCTTGCATTGATCAGAATCAATGCAATCCCATCAATTACTCACACCAAAAAGAACGAAAATATGATGTACGTATATGCCATCCGCATTCGCCACCGGGTCCCGTCATCACCCGTTAGGTTACTTAACTAACGACAGAGCGGGGACTGGACTAGCGCGGATGTAAAACATATACAACATCTACTAGTATATATATATATATATATATATATATCAATATATAATAATCGCTCCAGATAAGTATCACAGAACAATACAGATAATCTGGGATCCCCGGGTTTTAAACCGCAAGTGAAACCTGACGTTCCCCTGGTCGTGTGGATAGCCTGTGCAATGAAAACCTAGACCCCTACGGGCGCGGCAACTTACCCGCCAAAACCAGAAGCAAGGCAGCCCCCTTCAGCAAAGTGAATGGGCCACCCAGCACTTCACAGAATCCGGTAACTTGAGCACCCCTCCTTGGGTCAACCTATACCCCCTACGAGTGCGGCGAATAGCCCGCCAATTCTAAAGTGAGGCCCCCTCCGTCTGAAAGCCATAAGATGCAGGCTCATTGCCCTCTAGAACCCGGCTATTCGTGCACTCCACCGCGAGGTAAACCTAGTACAGAAAAGAAAAATGTGTACAACTGGTACATCGACCTCAACCCGGTCGTTCCCCAAAAGAATAATTTACAAACAGGCAGTAACGGCAGTCCACATGTCGGACGCTCGCCCTGCGATATCAAATGTACAAATAAAACTAAACTGTACTAACATTGCACCAAGCTATCCACCACAACAAATCCGCAACATCACAGCACAACACAGAACATCAACGTGAATGTCACGTTCGCAAACTTGTATAAAAGAACATATAGCAATTAGATAAGTTGTACCGCTCAAATGACATTTACGGTCGCAGATAGTAATGTAAGTACTGTGAACTAACGTATTTAAAATTTCGATCAACAAAACTTTTTGAAGTGGGCCCTAAATGCAAATCCAGCACTCAAAAAAATCTGGGCCAAAACTAAACATCTCAGAAACCACAATTCCATAATTAAGAGTCCCAGAAGAAAGATTGCGCACTGTTGCCCCAAAACGGCGGCGGAACCGCGGCCAAAACGTGGGTTATGCCGCGGTTCCGTGGCATTCTTGTGGGATCAGTCGCCTAATTTTCTTCTGTAGTCTTAAAAAGCCTGCACGATTTTCTGACACACTGAAAATAAATTTTTGACTACTTTTAAATTTCGGCAGAAACTTGGAAAAATGGAATCACGGTTTTGAAAATTCTATCGATCGATGTTTTAAACATGTTAGAACAAGCGAGCAAGGGGTTAATGGCGTGGCTCTAATACCATGTAAGTCTACGGTAGCACCCCGGCCGTCAATCCGAGGCCAAACGTGGAACAAAAACTTTTATAAAACTGGCGCTAACGTAGTCTTTCACCCGGATCGTTCCATTAACCCTATACTAGCAAACAACAAAGAAGTTAGAATGGCTATACTGATCGATCCGAGTCCTTCGGTCTTTAGCCACCATCCCTAGCTCCTCGCGGCTTCTCCGATCAAGCTCGATCTCAGGTCTCCTCGTCGAAGTGGCACCACGTCAAGGAATCTTTTTATGGGCTCCCGCTTCAAACCGAAGCAACTCGAACATGAAGTTTGCTAGCCGACATGTCCAAGATGAAGTAGAAAATGTGTGTGATCATTTTGTCTCAAGGCATCTATTGATTTTCAACTCATGAGATAGTATGGATGGAGGTTGAAGAAGAAGAAGCCATTAGAGGAAGATGTGAGCTCAAGAGAAGAAGTGAAGTCAAATGGCTTATATGTTGTGTGATATATTTTTGAGAGAGAGATATATATGAATAATACAAAACCAAAACCTAGGCCATCACATGGCAGTCCCCTCTCTCTAAAAATATCCCCACTAATCATAATTAGCCCTAAAATCAATCCATGTCACAATAAATGGTCACATAAACCAAGACCATGAGTCACCAAGAGCATGTGACATAAAATGATGCAAATGGACAAAACTTGCACTCATATTTTCCTCACAATTAAACATTTAAACCAAAATTTTAATGTAATAAAAAGATATGGCATCAACTAAAGTAAACTCGTGACAGATCGCAAGAATACCCATCATCTGTATATACATACCTGCATCCACATTCCGACTGAATACGAATGCAATGAGATGAAAGTAATCCAACAAATCTAATACTAGGATCCAGCTTAATCCAAAGCCCACTAGTATGATCCTTCCAATCATGATCCGTGCACAAGTGCACGTATATGATCGAACCCTGCCATATAACCATACGGCCTCTACAACGTTTTGCCCGAAGTTGGAAACTTTCTGTGGGGGACTCTAAAGACTCGTCAATACGCTGGCAGTGAGTTTAACATAAGCACATCAGTGGCACTAGCTGTAAGTAACGGCTACCCATATATTGACCAAAAGGGAGGCCGATGAGCGAACTCATCCTGAAACCCTACTGAGCCTATCTGTGACAATCTCCGTACAGTCCGGTCTATTCGTCTATGAGTATCGCATATCGGGCCTAGGGGGTTGGTAAACATCAGACCCCCAATAGCGGTATAAGTCGTGTCGGAGTGTAGCCCAGAACATCTTGAGAAACTACTGGAATACCTACCAGTAAATCTCACTTGCCTTGGCCAAGGACTTTGTGTAATGGCTCTCTAGACACAGCGCGATATCAAACCCCAATACTGGGAGAGACGAATCATATCTAATCGCCACTGCCTCCAAGTGCTTCGGGACTGCACCCAACTACTACCTATTTGCACGACTCCTTTGAGCCGTGGTAAGGTAGCAATCAAAAAACAGTGGGAACACACTTGAGGCAATGTAGCAGTATCAAGTCAACGGACTAAGCTGTACTCAAGTCACTTGGGAACTGCTCCTAACGATAGGTATGGTACCAATCAGCAGTGCCCCTACGAGTCCGTCTGGTTACTCATAACCCAATGAGCACCTGTATACATCTTAGGTGAACCAACTGACACTAATGGCTTGTGAGACCAGCCACCACCCCTCGTCGGGGTCTCGATCCGTATACACTAGTCTACTCATGGAGTATCGATGCCCAGTCTCGAAACTCCCACGACTAGGGACACTTTAAGGATGTGCTTATAGACTACCCAACTCTCACGTATATGATCGCCATCATACTGCTGGTAGTCAAGCAAGATTCCTAAGGGCTCTATCGACATGTAATAGTGATTTGTAATGTTACCTAAAGCATGTACACGATGATAAAGAAAAACCAGATAGCATACTATCATCTCGAGTAAGACTGTCCTGCCGAAATAGGTCCTCCCTCAATCATTGCAATCACGTGCCTGCGATCCAATAATTGACTTTGAGGGCACTATAGCTAATACCAATCTGATCTTTGCAAGAGATTTCGCTGAGTGTATTTTTTTTTCTCTCCTAATGGCAGATAACCATGACTGTACTTAAGCTACTGTTAGAGAAAAATAAGCTTACCAGACCGAACTATAAAGACTGGTTGAGGAACATTAACATTGCACTCACATATGATTAAGTATTATATGTCCTCACTGCCTCAGCCCCGCCCAAACCAGGCCCCGAATCTTCTGTAGCGGATAAGGAGATCCGCAAAACGTGGGATATTGACTGTGCTACTTCCAAATGCCTCGCGCTTGCATCGATGGACAATACACATCAAAAGCAGCACGAGGAGATGGATGTTCAATCCATTTTTCTCCATACAAAAGAGTTGTATGGGGAGCAATCCCGTATCCTACGATACGAAGCATCTCGAAAGTTGTTTCAGATGCGGATGGCTCCTGGCACTTCAGTAGGTGACCACGTTTTGAAGATGATAGCTCTTATTGAAGAGTTTGAAGGCCTCGAATGGACAATGGACAATGATCAATATACTGATATTGTTCTACAGTCTCTTCCCTCTGCATTTGCTCCTTTCATAGTGAACTTCAACATGCACAACATGGAGAAGTCACTACCTGAACTTCTCAATATGTTGAGAAATGCGGAGAGCATGCTTAAGGCGAAGTCTCCCTCTCTGCTTGTTGGAAAATCTTCCTCTTCTTTCCCCAAAGCCAAGGCTAAGGGAAAGAACAAGAAGAAATCCATCAAGCCGAGAGATGAAATCAAGAAGGCAAAGGGGAAAGACAAATCCAAAGCTGCGGAGTCGGGAAAGGGAGAATGTTTCTTTTGCAAAAGGATGGGGCACTGGAAGCGGAACTGTACTGAGTACCTTGGTCTCAAGAAAAGGAAGCATGGTGATGCTTTAGCTTTTGGTGTGTTCGTCACTGAAAACTGTTTTTCTATAAACTCTGCTTCCTGGGTATTGGATACCGGTTCGGGTTCTCATATCTGCAATTCTGTGCAGGGCTTGAGAAATAGCAGAGTTTTGAAGACCGGTGATCATACTCTCCGAGTTGGAAATGGTTCCAATGTACATGCAATTTCAGTGGGAGAGTATCACCTAGGATTGCCATCGAGTTGTATATTGGTTTTGAACCCATGTTATTTTGTACCAAGCATGCTTTGTAATATAATATCTATTTCTTTATTAGACAATGAAGGATATCATTTTGTATTGCAGCATAATGTTATGAACATTAAACTTAATCAAGAGTTTATTGGTTCTGGTATACATAACAATAGGATATACGTCATAAATCAACACACGGTTTTCAATATACAATACACAAACAAAAGAAAATTTTCAGATATAAATGAAGCTTTTCTTTGGCATTGTAGACTTGGTCATATTAATGAAACAAGACTAAACAAGCTACATAAAGATGGATATTTAAATTCTTTTAAGTATAAATCTTATGCGACTTGTCAATCTTGTATCAAAGGGAAAATGACCAAAACTCCGTTTACTGGACACGGAGAAAGAGCTACAGAGCGTTTGGGCCTCATACATAGTGATGTATGTGGGCCAATGTCTACACATGCGAGAGGCAATTTTTCTTATTTCATAACTTTTACTGATGATTTCTCAAGATTCGGTCATGTGTTTTTGTTAAAGCATAAGTCTGAAGCTTTCGAGAAATTCAAGGAGTACAAACTTGAAGTAGAAAAACAAACTGGAATGAGTATCAAAATACTTCGATCAGATCGAGGTGGAGAGTATCTTAGTGCAGAATTTTCAAACTTCCTAAAAGAGAATGGGATTCTCACTCAGCTCACTCTCCCTTACACACCACAGCACAACGGTGTGTCAGAGGGCGGAATCGAACCCTATTAGATATGGTACGATCCATGATGAGTGATGCTGAGTTGCCTCTCTCCTTTTGAGGGCATGCATTGGAGACTGCAGCTTTTCTGTTGAACAGGATTCCAACCAACCCCGTGTCCACCACTCCATATGAGATATGGTATGGGAAGAGACCATCTCTTAAGCGAGTTAAGATTTAGGGTTGTCCGGCTTTTGTCAAAAAGAAGAATCTGGACAAACTCGAGACACGATCAGTCAAGTGTGTATTGTAGGGTGTTTTTCGTCACCCTATTGAGATGGGAATACGCCACACGTCTCAGGCGTACTACAGATTCCCCCTGCCTAGGGTAGGCTGGGGTTTAATGATTGTGGGGATCCGAATCTCCGGCAGCCGCGGACTAAGCTGCCGTTAATTACCCCTCGCCTTTGGGGCGAGGGAACTTCCGATTAACGGGTTAAACTGGTCATGCGAACTCAATGTGCAGTGTACGTGTGTTCTGTTTTGAAAAGGGGGGTTTTTGATATATCGGGAGCCACGCAGAGTTTTTTACGGGGGTCCCGCTACCCGGATAGCGGGCTGGGGGTCAAGGGGGCTAGCAGCCCCCTTGCGGGGTGCGAGGCAGCGCCCCGGCCCAAAAAATTTTAAGGAGGACAGTATTGTGGAGTGTGTGTATGTGTACATTGGTATACAAATGTATATATATACATATATATATAAATAAAGGGGAAAAATACATCCAAAAGATGCGTGGGGCAGCACCTTGAGCGCTGTGCGCTTAGGTGCTGTGCGCTCAGGCGCGCGCGCACCACGTGTCGGCACGCGGGCGCTTTGCGCAAGTGCGCTGTGCGCAGGTGCGCAAGCGCGTGCGCCATGTGTCGGCACGCGGGCGCTTTGCGCACGAGCGCAAGCGCGCAGGTGCGCAAGCGCGCGCGCGCCACGTGTCGGGACGCGGGCGCTTTGCGCAAGTGCGCAAGCGCAGGAGCGCAAGCGCGCGCGCGCCACGTGTCGGCACGCGGGCGCTTTGCGCACGAGCGCAAGCACGCAGGTGCGCAAGCGCCCGCGCGCCACGTGTCGGGATGCGGGCGCTTTGCGCAAGTGCGCTGCGCGCAGGAGCGCAAGCGCGCGCGCGCCGCGTGTCGGCACGCGAACGCTTTGCACACGAGCGCAAGCGCGCAGGTGCGCAAGCGCGCGCGCCACGTGGGCGCTTTGCGCTCGCGCGCAGTGTGCTGGAGCGCAAATGCGCCACGTGTCGGCACGTAGGTGGTTTTCGCTCGAGCGCTAGCGCGCCGGCGAGGATAAGAGGCTTTTAGCCTCAAAAAAGATTTCTCAAAAGAGAAATCAGAGAGGAGTTGGACTCCTGAATGTGTTTTGGGGTTAATGGAAGGGGTTCTTCTTCTTCCTCCTGTTGTTTGCTGGATCTTGAAGATCAAGGGATGTGAAATATCAAAATCTCTCTTTTTTTGAGATCTGATGGCAGATCTGAGTTCCCCTTAATGGGTTTTGTGGTGGAAAACTATTTAGTTTTGAAAAAGGAAGAGTAAAACTCTTGATTTAATTCAAGAAAAAAAAGAAGGTTTTGGAACCTTGAAGAAGGAAGAAAGATCTCAGATCTGAAACTTTTTTTTGGAGAGAGAAAAAGTTGTTAGATATTTTCATTATCTTTGCCTTTATAGGCCATACATTTTACACATAGCCCCTTGGGCTTCACAAAATGGCATTTTGCCTATCCCATGGCTCATGTGCCATTTCTTTTTGCACATAAGCCATGGGCTTTACAAAAATTTGGCTTTATGCCTATTTTTCCTTACATTTATCCAAAAATAAAATAAAAGAAATACAACAAAATTATTTATTACAAAAATTTTATCTTGGCGTGGGGGAGGCCGGCCGCTTCATGTTCGGGCTCGACCCGGGCATGGGCCCCACTGGGTCTGGGCTTGGGCCCACTTGGCTTCGGGTTGACTTGGATTTTGACTTGGTCAACCGGGGTGTAAATTTTACCCCAACAAATTGCCCCCCATCAATAAATGCACACCACATATGTGGGTCGTGTGCATGAAATTGATGGATCTTCTTTCACGTGGAGGCGACTTGATTTGGTTCCCACCTTTTGGGAAGCTGGCACTGCCCTTTTTACGACATGGACGGTCGTTGCTTGACATTTCTCCGAGACGGAGTGTCCGTGATAGACGTTTTCCCCGGCCCGGAGTTATCTAGTTCCTGCTTTGTAGGAATCCTGCGCTGCCCTTTTTGCGACGTGGACGGTCGGTGGTGCCCTTTTTGCGACTTGGACGATCGGTGCTGCCATTTTAGCGACTTGGACGGTCGGTACTGCCCTTTTTGCGACTTGGACGGTCGATGCTGCCATTTTAGCGACGTGGACGGTCGATTCTGCCCTTTTTGCGACATGGACGGTCGGTTCTGCCCTTTTTGCGACTTGGACGGTCGGTGCTGCCATTTTAGCGACGTGGACGGTCGATGCTGCCCTTTTAGCGACATGGACGGTCGGTTCTGCCCTTTTTGCGACTTGGACGGTCGATACTGCCCTTTTAGCGACGTGGACGGTCGGTGCTGCCCTTTTAGCGACGTGGACGGTCGGTGCTGCCCTTTTAGCGACGTGGACGGTCGGTTCTTGATTTGACTTGCTCTGCTTCTTGCAGTGTCAGGGGTAGACTTGACTTGCTCCGCTTCTTGCGGTGTCGAGATTGGATTCTGACTTGCTCCGCTTTTTGCGGTGTCGGAGTGAAAGTTGACTTGTTGATTTTGATTTAGGTTGACATCAGCATCGCTATACTGGAATATGGTACCAGGAGCGAATCATCATCTGTCATTTAGAGGATTTTGGGATTTTGGTTTTTGTTTGGCATCTGCATTGCTGCACTGGTATAATGCCAGGAGCAACTTATCATTTGCCCCGAGAGGATTTGGGATTTTTTTTTTTTTTGACTTTGAATGTGGTCTCACCGGTAGGACTTGGGAGAGGTTTGGATTGTTTTACGCCCGTGGATTGTATACGGTTTTGCAGGATGTATGATCCAGACCGTAAGGCCGGAAAAATTTCGGGACTTTGTCGGCGTCTGCATCGCTGCACTGGAATATGGTACCAGGAGCGACTCATCATTCGCCGTTGGGGTATGGGATTTGGAATTTGGTTAGCGTCAGCATCGCTGCACTGGAATATGGTACCAGGAGCGACTCATCATTCGCCATTTGGGGATTGGGGAGCGATGGCTTAGGAGACAGGTTTAGATCCCTATCACCTAAGGCTTTTCAATTTCATGGGCCGTGAGGGTCCCATAAAAGCATTTTCTCCCTACGAGTCGTAAGGATCCCGCAGGTGTATTTTCTCCTTAAGAGTCATGAGGACTCCTAAGTGTGTTTTTCCTTGGTGAGTCGTAAGGATCTCACGAAGGTTTGTTCTCCTCATGCATCGTGAGGACACATGAGTGGGTCTTTCCAATGAAGCATAATTCCAAAGGCGGAGACCAGCTGCGTAACTGGTGGTTGCGGTGGGGCATGGGTATACTGAGAATTATTTGAGCCCGTGGATTGTATACGGTAGTCAATTTGGGGACTGGCCGTAGGGCTGGAAGAATTTTGGGAAATTGGATTTTGGTTGGCGTCTGCATCGCTGCACTGGAATATGGTGCCATAAGCGACTCATCATTCGCCGTTTTTTTTGTTTTTTTTTGGTTTTTTTGTATTTTTTTTTGTTTTACCGCGATCGCTCCATCATTTCAGCTTTTCTTATCGCGAAGGTCGCGATTGCCCTATCATTTCGGCTATTTATTCGCGGTTGCCCCATCATTTCGGCTTTATTTTCATTTTCATTTTTACTCGCTGATTTTTATTGCGAGTTGCCCCATCATTTCGGCTTTTCTTTATTTTTCTTTTATTTACACATTTTTTTTATTTACATTTTTTTTTACATTTCCAGTTTAACGACTTAGAGGTCGATTGTTCCCAGTTTAATGACGTGGCGGTCGATTGTTCCCAGTTTAATGACGTGGTGGTCGATTGTTTTCAGAGAAAGGCAGATGCCTGAGAGAATCGGTTTCACGAAGAACTTCGGTCTCCGTTTGTATGAAATTGGCGGTTGCAGCTTGACTGTTTGTTAACACGCCTTTGGACAGTTCTATCTCTCCTGCCTTGTATTGCTTTTCGACCCAATCTTTGAAGACGAAGCAGTCCTCAATGGCATGACCTATCACTCTGTGATAGGGGCAGTATTTAGGGTCGTCGGTCCTATTCGCTTCCTGCGGTCTTTTTGACTCTGGCAGTTGTAGACCGTTCTTCAGGGCGTCTTTGAATATTTTACGGATTTTGTCCCTTCTGAAGGAATAGACCTTATCCAGCTTCTCTTTCAGTGGAGATTCTCCCCCCTCTCCGAACATTGGCTTCCGAGGCTGGTTGGCGCTAGGCCCGCTCATCCCTTGCTTATTTCGGTTAGCCGAAGCATTGAAAGATTCAGAATCGTCGGGATCTCCGCCTTTGCGATTATCGTCCTTTCGGTTTCTCCAGAACCTATTGTTATTTTGGGAATCCGAGGAGGACTCCTGCTTTGAGCGCTCCAACATTTGAACTTTTCTGGTCAGTTCTTGGAATGTTTTGAGACCCGCGGTGCATAGAAACGGGGCCATCCAATTGTTGAGATTTCCGACAAGGAGACTGACAGATTGGTCCTGCTCTATCGGTGGTTCACATTTGACGGAGAGATTGCGCCATCGGGTTATAAAATCCGTGTTGCTTTCGTTGTTCTTGGGCTTGGTCCTTACGAGCTCGGCAATGGTGATCTTATCGCTGACGCTCATGAACCTTTGTCGAAACAAAGATTCCATTTGGACGAAAGTAGTAACGGAGCCATCTGGTATGCTCGCGTACCAGTCGAAAGCAACATCGGACAGGCTATTAACGAACTGGCGGAGGAGAAGCGCATCATTGCCCCCAGTATTCCCGCAAGAGGCTTTGAAGTGGGCGATGTGTTGATTCGCATTTCCCGTCCTATCGAATCTTCCGAATTTAGGAATGACATAGCCGCTAGGAAATTCCACCAGATCATACTGAGCAGGATATGGTCTCCCACTACTGCTGATATCTTTTTGCACTTCGGCTTCGGCCACCAATGTTTTGACTTTGCTGGCAACCAAATCCATGATTTGATCTTGAGTTAGCGGGCTACTGTCATCGGTAGCCAAGACATTTGCTGAGATAGGATGCGACTGATTTTCATGCGGTCCGCCCACTTTTGGATTTGAGGGAACGGGCGTCGGCTGTCTCGGGACACCGTTTCCCGGTTCATGAGCTGAGCCCTATGCTTGATTGGGCGGCTGAGAAGCAAGTTGGGCCGTAAGCCGTAAGACGACATTTGTCAAGTCGTCGATCTTTGAGTAGAGCTTGGCCATCTCCTTATCTTTGCTTCTGAGCTGTTTTCGGAGCTCTTGGAGAAGTTGCTGCTCTGCGGTCTTAGGACGGAAAGTTGGCTCATCTTCGCTTTCCGAGCCTGACTCCTCATGAATTGAGGGCTCTCTCTGCCTATCAGCCTCATCGAGAGGGTTTTCATCATCCAGCAGAGGCGGCTGTTCTTGGGAAGTGGCAACCACATTCAAGCCAGATTGGATTTGAGATGTGGTAGCCCCGTCCTTGCTCTTGCTGCGCGTGCCCACCACGTAGACAGTGTGGATAACACATTCAGCCATCCCCTCATCTTTGGCGGGGTAACCCTGTTCTTCGAACCTCATGAGGTTTAGCCTGGCAGTAGCCCTAGCCCTTTTGTTGGCTCTATATCTGAGCCTTTTCTCCCTCAGCTTCTCAATTTTGAAGGCTTGGCGGGCATCTGCTACCCGGGGAGCCATTGTGAGTTGATCATAGGGGAGCTTAGAGAAGACACCCGATCGAGCAGTGGTCAAGGGCACCGCTGGAGCTTGCTGAGGACGTGTTGTAGCTTTATTGGTGTTGATGGCCTTGCCCCCAGCTGGGGCCAAGGAAATTCGTTCAGACACCGACTTGCGTTTGGGTTGGGGCGCCCTTGAGATCACCACATTTGGTCTCCTGCCTTTCGAGACCGGTTTGTCTGCCACCGGGGCTTGAGGAGCTGGGATGGCGCCAACTGGCATGAACATAATAGAGCCGAATGGTAGCAGCGGCTCCTCCCATTGTCGCCCGAGACTGGCCGGGAGGACCGTCCTAGAGTCTATCCTCATCGTGTAGGAGACGGGAGCCGTGCTGAGAGCTGAGTTCATCATCGGAGACATCGTCGGAAGGTGATTGCTTGAAAATCTGCATGAAAAAAACATTATTTTTAGTATAAATACAGGTATGTATATTGATTGAGTTTGCGTGAACGCTTAACCCAAAATATGGGAGGAGAGATTGGTCCCACCGGGCGTGCCAGAATCTGTAGGGTGTTTTTCGTCACCCCATTGAGATGGGAATACGCGCACGCGTCTCAGGCGTACTACAGATTCCCCCTGCCTAGGGTAGGCTGGGGTTTAATGATTGTGGGGATCCGAATCTCCGGCAGCCGCGGACTAAGTTGCCGTTAATTACCCCTCGCCTTTGGGGCGAGGGAACCTCCGATTAACGGGTTAAACTGGTCATGCGAACTCAATGTGCAGTGTACGTGTGTTCTGTTTTGAAAAGGGGGGTTTTGGATATATCGGGAGCCACGCAGAGTTTTTTACGGGGGTCCCGCTACCCGGATAGCGGGCTGGGGGTCAAGGGGGCTAGCAGCCCCCTTGCGGGGTGCGGGGCAGCGCCCCGGCCCAAAAAATTTTAAGGAGGACAGTATTGTGGAGTGTGTGTATGTGTACATTGGTATACAAATGTATATATATACATATATATATAAATAAAGGGGAAAAATACATCCAAAGGATGCGTGGGGCAGCACCTTGAGCGCTGTGCGCTTAGGTGCTGTGCGCTCAGGCGCGCGCGCGCCACGTGTCGGCACGCGGGCGCTTTGCGCAAGTGCGCTGCACGCAGGAGCGCAAGCGCGCGCGCGCCACGTGTCGGCACGCGGGCGCTTTGCGCACGAGCGCAAGCGCGCGCGCGCCACGTGTCGGGACGCGGGCGCTTTGCGCAAGTGCGCTGCGCGCAGGAGCGCAAGCGCGCGCGCGCCACGTGTCGGCACGCGGGCGCTTTGCGCACGAGCGCAAGCGCGCAGGTGCGCAAGCGCGCGCGCCACGTGTCGGCATGTGGGCGCTTTGCGCACTTGCGCTGCGCGCTGGAGCGCAAGCGCCACGTGTCGGCACGTGGGCGCTTTGCGCTCGCGCGCAGTGCGCTGGAGCGCAAATGCGCCACGTGTCGGCACGTAGGTGGTTTGTGCTCGAGCGCTAGCGCACCGGCGAGGATAAGAGGCTTTTAGCCTCAAAAAAGATTTCTCAAAAGAGAAATCAGAGAGGAGTTGGACTCCTGAATGTGTTTTGGGGTTAATGGAAGGGGTTCTTCTTCTTCCTCCTGTTGTTTGCTGGATCTTGAAGATCAAGGGATGTGAAATATCAAAATCTCTCTTTTTTTGAGATCTGATGGCAGATCTGAGTTCCCCTTAATGGGTTTTGTGGTGGAAAACTATTTAGTTTTGAAAAAGGAAGAGTAAAACTCTTAATTTAATTCAAGAAAAAAAAGAAGGTTTTGGAACCTTGAAGAAGGAAGAAAGATCTCAGATCTGAAACTTTTTTTTTGGAGAGAGAAAAAGTTGTTAGATATTTTCATTATCTTTGCCTTTATAGGCCATACATTTTACACATAGCCCTTTGGACTTCACAAAATGGCATTTTGCCTATCCCATGGCTCATGTGCCATTTCTTTTTGCACATAAGCCATGGGCTTTACAAAAATTTGGCTTTATGCCTATTTTTCCTTACATTTATCCAAAAATAAAATAAAAGAAATACAACAAAATTATTTATTACAAAAATTTTATCTTGGCGTGGGGGAGGCCGGCCGCTTCATGTTCGGGCTCGACCCGGGCATGGGCCCCACTGGGTCTGGGCTTGGGCCCACTTGGCTTCGGGTTGACTTGGATTTTGACTTGGTCAACCGGGGTGTAAATTTTACCCCAACATGTATTTGTGGGATATCCAAAAGATTTATTGATATCTTTTCTACCGCACATAGGAACATCATTTCCTATCAAGAGTATGCCATCTACGTACAATACGAGGAAGACAACCTTACTCTCTGCTACCTTCTTGTATATACAAGGTTCATCTACGTTTTTGATGAAGTCAAACTCTTTGACTACCACATCAAAACAGATGTTCCAGCTCCGTGATGCCTGCTTTAACCTATAGATGGATTTAAGCAGATTGCACACCTTCCCGCTGCTCCCACTATCTACGAAGCCCTCTGGCTGAGTCATGTACACGCACTCCTCTAAATCACCATTTAGAAAGGCGGTCTTAACATCCATTTGCCAGATTTCGTGGTCATGGTATGCGGCAATGGCAACTAGAATCCAGATGGACTTAAGTATAGCCACTGGAGAAAAGGTTTCATCATAATCCACATCTGGTCGTTGACGAAAACCCTTTGCAACAAGTCTACCTTTGAAAGTCTCAACTTTTCCATCTACTTAAAGATCCATTTGCACCCAATGGGTTTTACCCTTTCAGGAGCAACTTCCAAAGTCCATAATTTGTTGGTGTACATGGATTCCATATCAGATCGCATTGCATCCAGCCATTTCACAGAGTCACCACTCGTGATGGCCTGCTCGAAGATATTTGGGTCATCATCTTCCATGATGGAATCCTCACTCCCACCATCGATGAGAAAACCGTAGTATCTCTCAGGTGGATGAGGAACCCTACTAGATCGACGGAGCGGCTGAGGTTCGTCGGGAACTACTGAATCCTCTGGTTCCACTAAATCTTCAGTTGCAGTTTGTGCTGCTGGAACTTCTTTCAGCTCTACCTCTTCGCCACTAATTTCTTTTGCAAGAAATTCCTTTTCTAAAAAAGTGGCATGTTGAGCAACAAACACCTTTTGCTCCACACTATGGTAGAAAAAATATCCATAAGAATTCTATGGATATCCCACAAACTTGCAGAGAACTGATCGTGCCTCGAGTTTGTCCGGATTTTGCCTTTCGACATAGGCCGGACAACCCCATATCTTAACTCGTTTAAGATATGGTGTGGTAGGTACAGATTTAGATGGAACTTAATTCAATAGGTATGCTGCTGTCTCAAGCGCATAACCCCAAAAGGAAATAAGCAACTTAGCAGTGCTCATCATAGATCGCACCATATCTAATAGGGTTTAATTCCTCCATTCCGATACACCGTTGTGCTGTGGTATATATGGAGGAGTAAGCTGAGAGAGAATCCCATTCTCTTTTAGATAGTCCAGAAACTCATTGCTCAAGTATTCTCCTCCTCGATCAGATCGAAGTATCTTAATACTTTTACCCATTTGGTTCTCGACTTCGTGCTTATATTCTTTGAATTTCTCAAAAGTTTTAGACTTGTGTTTCAACAAGAAAACATGTCCGTACCTTGAGAGATCGTCAGTGAATGTAATGAAGTACAAGGAACCATTTCTGGCATGTATAGACATGGTACCACATACATCACTATGTATCACTCCCAAGAGTTCTGTAACTCTTTCTCCGTGTCCACTAAACGAAGTTTTGGTCATCTTGCCTTTAAGACATGACTGGCAAGTGTCATAAGATGAAAATTCGAACGGATTCAAATATCCATCCTTATGTAACTTAGCTAGTCGTGTCGCATTGATATGACCTAGTCTACAATGCCACAAGAAGGATTCATTCATTTCTGAACTCTTTCTCTTGTGTGTTTTGTACTTAAGGACTGTAGTTTGATTCAGAACGTATATGACATTATTTAACGAGCCTGATCCAATCAACTTTTGATTCAGGAAGATATTCATAACATTATCCTGTACTAAAAAATTATATCCTTCTTTACTTAATAAAGAAACTGATATAAGATTGCATATCAGGTTCGGTATGTAATAGCATTCGTTCAGAATCAATGTATTACCATTTGGTAATACAAGGTGATATTCGACAACTGCTTTGGCTGCAACATTTGCACCATTCCCTACTCAGTATAACAAGCGGGTTCAGTCAATACATCCATATTATTATCTTGATTAAGGCCTGACATGGTCGCTACCTGGAGAGAGAAAGAAGAAAACATTTTAGCGTATGCTCTTGCAAGATTAAATTGATTATTATCTTATCTAATCAGGATGGCTCCTACAGTTTTCATCAAATCTTCCTTCAAACCCTAAAAGGTAAGATACCCGAGATTAATTACACTTTACAAGTTCGCCAATCTTTCAGCCAGGCCAGTGTTAGTACTTTGAGGGAGGTTCATCGTGCTTTTCGCACGGACCTATTTAGAATAAAGCTCGTTTTCCCAGAGGCATAACCCCATTAACACCTTTCTAGACACCTACTTGATCGTCTAATTGTCATGTGTAAAACTCTCCCAGTAGTAACTCTTACTCACAGTGGGTATCAGGATCCAACTATCTCATAGAAGGTATGCAATCTCATTGCAAATTTCAACACTTGAAATTCCCGTTAATGCTTTTGCCCCTAACCCCCTATGACCTTGACAAAGGCTAATAAACCATAGGATGCCAGTCAAGTTCAACCCGTCATTTCCCGATTAAATTAAACCCACCCGTATGACCCTTGACAAAGGCCAACAAGGTCGTACGACTACCTGTAATGTTTTAAAAAATAAATAAATAAATAAATAAAACCCTTTAGGTGAATTTTCTGATAATCGGTAAAATAAACCGTATTTTCCGTAAAACTCAACTACAATTATTTTTCAATATAAACTTAAATACGCTTATTTTAATTATGTAATTGCTAGTATTTGGTATTTATTTGGTCACTTGTAAATTTCTAGTTTACTAAAATATTTTTCCTAAATTAATTAAATTAAAATATTAACATAAGTTTTAATTATACATTAAATTAGTGCAAATTATAAATTAGAAATGGGTTAATTTTACAAAGTGAACCATGACATATTAGAATTAGGTTTGTAGCTTGCTCTTCTCTTCTTGAATTGTCTTTAGAATTCTAGAGATTTCTAGGAAAGGTTAAATTGAAAAATTTAATAGTTAAGGGTTTAAGTGGAAAAAGTGCATTTATTAGTGAAGCTTCTACACTTATCTACACAATTCACTCTCTCTCTCTCTCTCTTCTCCTCTACCATCTTGGTCGAAATCACC
The DNA here is from genome assembly GCA_030015575.1 of Agapanthus africanus. NCBI lineage: Eukaryota > Viridiplantae > Streptophyta > Magnoliopsida > Asparagales > Amaryllidaceae > Agapanthus > Agapanthus africanus. The sequence continues at coordinate 160,490,747 of CM057343.1, forward strand.
TTGAGGCAGCCCCAAAATTTTCCAAACTCATTCTCACTTCTAAAATCTCCAAAAATTCATCAAAAATCCAAATAAAAACCCATAAATTCCTAATTTAAATCCTACCCATTATTCTTTGACCTATCAAGTTTGGATTCATGAAGCAAGAGAGCAATTAGGGAGGCCATGTTGCAAGTTTGATCTCTTGAATGTTGAGGTATAATGCTAAGCCCTTGGTTTAATTTTTAGTTAATCACTTTAAATTAGCTTATTAAGTGTTTAATTTGGTTTTAAATTGGTTCTAATTGCATGATTGAAAATTCTAGAAAGGGTTTTTAAATCAAATTAGGGTTTTTATCATTGGATATTGATCTTAATGTGTAGTTTAACATATTAGGTAATGCTAAACCTAATCTAGAAGCTAAATTGTAAATTGTTACAATTAATTTGTCTGAATTGCAAAATTTTGGCAATCTAGGTTTTTGTAGAATATATATATAGCTGAGATAAAATTCTAGTGAGAATTTTTATCAATTATTCATGGTTTTAATGGGTAGATTAACATGTTAATTGAGTGCAAAACCTAATCTAGTTACTAGTTGCTAATTGTTAGTTTAAAAAATTGTGATAATTATGCTATTTTGCTAACTAGGTTTTTAGAAATTGATTAAATAATTGAGAGAAAAATCTAATTAGGGTATTCATGACATAATTAACATTATAAGTTATAGTTTAATAGTTTAGATCATGCAAAACTAAGCTTAATTGTTGTTTGTGCATTTTTACTTTGAAATTGTTAAAATTGGATAAATTTGCAAACTAGAATTTTGGGTTTAATACAAATTGATGAGATTAAATTATGGTGATGGTTTGTATGACTTAGTTATGATATTTAGTGAATATTATGGTCATTAGTTTTGTTAAAACATCAAGTTTCGATTTAAAACGATAATTAAGTGCTTTCTAGGTTTTCGGAAATAAATCGATTTGATTTATTTTGAGGTTTTAATGAATTGCAATCTATTTCATATTATAATTAATGATTTTTGAAACCACGATTGGTGTGTTTGGGTTTTTCTCGAACAATCGGAGTTTGTACGCTGATGTCGAGGATTACTGGGTTTTTTTGCATGAGCGGGTTGATTGATTCGTTTTCGTGTCGTGTTTAGAAATATTTCACAACCAAAGAAATTTATACCGCAATTAATTAACGGTGTTGATATAGCGCGTTAATGAATACGGATCGTCCACTGAGATGTGTGTTTTGATCGATTTTGTTTTAGATGAGTCAAAATGAAAAGATAAAAGAAAATTGCAAGAAATTTGATTGAAGATTTGTGAAATTTAGTTTCAAGAATCTTAAAGAACTAGATCTAAAATCAAGAAATACTAAAGATCAAGAAAATGTCCAAATCGATTGAATTATCAAGATTTGTAAAGAGCCTTGTAGGAATCGATCCAATTGATAGTTATGATGAATACTTATGATTACAAATTCTTATTTATTGATGATTTATTGCTAGATCGATGATGATCAACGAGAATTAGGGATTTATTGAAGAAACTAGGGTTTCTTCTTCTATCCCTTGTCCTTTCGTTGATTAGCATTCAAATTCTAGCCTCTAGGAAATTCAATCATCGATCGTTGATCTCTAATTTGGAGCGAAAACATTAAAGAAAGCATCTCGCTCAAATTAGGTTGTCGATGATTCAATTTCCTAAAGTTTACAAAACTCATAAGACTTAAGAATCGTTCAACAATTTAGTCATCATCATCTACCTATTTTCTCGATTCCTCCACAAGCGGAGTTTTCACTCAAATATCATGAAAAAAATAACAATCAAGAATTGATAACTCTTCATAATGCTCAAATATAAAGAAAAGCAAGATCAAGAATTTTCACCTTTTATAAATCAACGTTTCGTTACAATTCACTCAAAGATTACAAGCTTTTGAGGAGAGAACTCAATCGTCGAAACTAGCTTCGCATCGTCTTCTTGAGTCGCGGATCGTCGTGGATCTCTTGCTCGGATGAAGATCGGCGTCGCTTTAAAAGGCTCGTTGAAGGCTTGCTTTGGCTCGGTACTCGGTGAATCTTGATTTGGATCAAATTGTGTCACTCAATTTGATTTAGAATTGATTTGAATCTCACTACAATTTTTACCACTCAAAATGATTTCCCTCCAAATTCAACAACCTCCAAACCCTAGATCTAGATCCATTTTTATAACCATTCATTTGAATCTTCCCTCCAAAGCTAGGTTGTTAGAGAGAGTCTTCTAGAAGAACTTTGTTGGAGGGAATATTCTAGAATAAGGAATAATCTACAATAAGGTTGTTAGGCCGAGCCTTCTGGATAAAGCCACGTGCTCTTTTGGAGTCTTCTGGAAGCCTGGCCGTTACAAGAAGCCATGTGGAGGCATTTGGACCAATGAAGAGGTAACAAGGCCGCGGATCCGCGGCGGATCAGCCAACTCGGCCGGGGATCCGCGGCCATGTTGGTGAAGTACTGCATGCAATTTTCAGGGGATTCTTCTGTTGGGTTTAGGGTCTTTATCTGATGTCTGGAATCCTATTTTTCTTTCTTGATTTCTGCTAGATCTCAAGTCTTTGACTTGACGTATTTTATCAGCACTTTTAGCAGTTCCGGCTCTTTTACCTGGAGAATTTCCTGCACACAATCTCGAGACAAGTGTTGATTCATAAAAGATCATGCGTGCAATAATAAACACTCAATTTCCCTCAAAATGCCGGTTATAATGTATAACACATGTTATTTGGTATTTTTGCAGACAAAGTGCTAATATGTGCTATATTTATACCAAACACCTTTAGATGATTGCAAATAGTAGGGAAATTGATGTGTTAAAAATGCAATATTTTCGACTGATCAAATTCCCCCAAACTTAATTTTGGTCGTCTCGAGCAAACTTATTTCATTCAAAAGAAGAAGAAAATATAAGAAAAAGAAAAACTAACTAGGACACTTTCGTAGGCAACACGATTGCACTGAGCATGTGCAACAAGCCTTTAAACCTCTAGGTGTCCCTAGTAGGAGGAGTGTTGTCTCCTGAGAGTTTTCAGCGGATTGCACCCACAAAATCCCATAATAAAAGTAAGACCGTGAAAGTTAAATATAAAGATGAGAATTGTAAAAGAAAAACTTTGAAAATCAGAGTTTCCAACTACACTAATTTTTCGGTTATCATCATCCCTATCTTAATAGTCATGAAAAAATGTTAGAAATCACATCATCCCTCAATAAAACATCGCCTTGATTCTTCATTCCTACCTTTCTTCCAAACATCGATCATATAACCCCACGTGTGTGTAAAAGACATCCCTATACTCGGAGAATTCAATTCAAGTTATCATACTCTTGTCCATCTACCTCAGTACTTTTTAATTTGATAAATATTTAGATGGATTTGCTCACACATTTTTCATGCGACCGTTAATATTTCTTGAGGTACTAACCGACCGATTACTCGTGTGTTTACTTATTAGGTGTATTAGCATTTTCCTCGTCTTGCACCACCTAAGGCTTAGCAGTGACTCCCAGACCAGTTGGTCTAAGGCACTAGGTGATGAAGCACCCTCGCTATATTTTTTTTATGCTGCCTTGGTGATAACAAAAACAGTGTTCATTTTTATTCACCATTTTATATTTTATTCATTTATTATTTCCTTCATACTTTGGCTTTTAGACAAGAGCATTTCAAGGTATCCTCTACTATCTCGAGTTTCAAGACGTGTGTAAGTGCGTATAGTAGGGTATTAACATTCAAATGTTTGGCTTCTAGAATAGGAACTATTTTTCAGACTTATTTTTATCCTCAGATTAGTGGCTTCTTTCATCTTACTAACCCTTAGGAAAACGGCTCATAACTACTTATTACTAGTTCGTTTAAGAAAACTTCTAATTTTCTTGGTTCTCTTAAATTTTTCTAATCTTTTGGATGTAATTTTTCACTATCTAATCTTTTATTATCTTATTTATGTACAAAAAAAAATTTATATGTTTTTTTTATATGTTTTGTTTTGTGCTTATGCAAGGTATGATGCAAAGTGATGCGTAAATAAGAGCAAACCTCCCCCAAACTTGTTTCAACAGTGTCCTCACTGTTTCCATCCGTTGGATCACAAAAACCTGTAAGCCTGGGAGGAAATTTATTAACGGGGGCAAAAAATTGTAGGGTTCCTAGGCACTCTAATGAGGTCTCACAAGGCATCAACCATGCCAATTTCAAATTTTACAAATGCCGAGAAACCCTAATACGGATTCATTGACTAGAGTTTAGGCGAAAAGTAAAACTAGTTAACATTTTAACTAAAGGAAAGAGGCTACAACCTTTGTAGATCCGGTTCTCCACTTCCTTAGCTCCACGTAGACGTCCTCTCGCTGTCCATATCGGATCCCGGACTCTAGCATCGGCTTCATCGGAGAAATGGGCGGGCTAGGTCATCGGCTTCGATGCCGAAGATGATCTACGTCGAGGCAACTCTAGATCGAGCTCCAACTTCACCAAGTCGTGAAACTTGTGAAGAAAACACCCTACACTACTTGGCAAAAGGTAGAGGATGAAGAAATAGGAGGTGGGTTCACTTTAGAATTGGATTTCTCACTCTTTTACTCAAGGTGCCATTAAAGCTAGTAAGCTTTTTTTCTTGTTCAAGAGGAAGAAGAAGGAAGATAGAATATGATAAGTCTTGGATTAAAAATGAAAATAATATGAATACTTATCATATCCTAACCTTGGTTAGGTGTAGAGAAAAGACCATGGTTAGTTTGAATGGTTAGGGTTAAGCATGAAGACAAAATGGTCATTTTAGTCAAAGCTTCATGAAGCTTCAACAACAAACAAAGAAAGCCACCATTTTCTCTTTTATCTTTTCCAAAATAAATAAATAAATAAATAAGGAAAAGAAAAACCCTAACCATTACATAACCATGGTTTAATCCTTACACATACTCAAGTAAACATGTATCATCAAACATGATACAATCAAGTGTACATAAAAATATATCACATATACAATGTGCACATCAAGTGAGAAAATCCTTTTAAAATGAACCAATACTAGTTAATGCAAAGTAATATATCAAATATATAATTATACATTAAATTATTAAATCAACACTTGATTCAATGATCCGGTCATGTCGCACATAACCGACTAGTATTCAATGTATCGATTTATCGAATCAATGATTCGATAACTAGGTTATATCGCATACAACCAATCGAAACATTCATCGCGAGAATGAAATACGGTATCACATACACACATTATTCTCGGTCCCACACATATCTCATATGCGCTCCTATTTCGTTTCGCTTGAGCCAGGAAACCTCTGTGTAGAACTCTAAAGACTCGTCAATACGCCGGTAGCAGATGATGATCATATCAAGCACCCACAAGCCGCAAGCGGTCTGCTAAACGTAACGGCCACCCGGGTATTGAGCGATCAGAAGATCGACGAGCAAGCCCGCTCACACTCCTGTGAATCCAACCAGTAACACTTACCGTACAGTCCGGTCTGTTCGTCTGATAAGTCGCATATCAAGTCTAGGGGTGGTAAACGTCAGACCCCAATAACAGATAAGTCGTGCCGATGTAAGGCTCATAACGGGTCGAGAAACTACTGGTAACACTTACCAGCAAAAATCTGATCAGCCTTGGCCAGGGAGTTCCCTGTTACGGCCAATCGAGCACAGCGCAACATCAATCCCCAATACCGGGAGAGACGAAACCCCTCCTATCGCTCATTGCCTCCATGTGACTCGGGACTATACCCAAAAACCACCGTTTTGCATGCCCTCATGGACATGGTAAGGTGGAGATCAAAGCACAGTGGGAATCACACAAGACTCTATGACGATCTCGGGTCTACAGACTAACCTGCACAAGTGTCACCTGAGAACTGCCATCTGACGTGAGGTATAATACCATCTGGGAGTTCTCGGCGAGTCCGTCCAGTGTACCCAGTCTCCACTGAGCACCCGTATACCATCTCTGATGTCAAACACCAATGGATATGGGATCATCCATCGCCCATCTCATGGGTCGAGAAGCATATACGCTAGTCTACACTGGTATATCGATGCCCCGTCTCGATACACCCACGACTAGGGACCTTGAAAAATGTACCTATGGACTACCATGTCCCCACTAGTATGATCTGTATCATAGTCCAGGTAGTCAAGTACGCATCCTAAGGGCTTTACCAACATGTAACTATAAGACAGTTTAAAGAGACAAGTGTACATGTTAAGATAAAGAGCAACCAGATAGCATACTATCATATCGAGCAAGAAAGTCATCTCTATATATGTCTAAGCATCCAATATAAAATACATCATCTGTACAATACTGGCCTCTAGGGCATACATACAACTAACAATCTCCCACTTGCACTAGGGCCAGCTGCTGTAGTATCCCATACCGAGCATCCCAAAGAGTCTCTCAAACTGTATCTGGGGAATGGCCTTCGTGAGTGGATCCGCCGTGTTGTTCTTCGTGTCAACCTTCCTGACCTCGATCTCCCGGCGATCAACTATCTCCCGGATCAGGTGATACCGTCTCAGAATATGCCTGGATCGCTGATGGGACCTGGGTTCCTTGGCCAAAGCCACCGCTCCATTGTTATCGCAATACAAAGGTATTGGATGCTCAATGGATGGAACCACACCAATTTCAGTAATGAACTTCTTGATCCAGACAGCCTCTTTAGCAGCTTTGTTGGCAGCGATGTATTCAGCCTCCATCATCGAGTCGGCCACGGTTTCCTGCTTGGAACTCTTCCAGCTAACCGCCCCTCCGTAAAGGGTAAAGACAAATCCCGACTGCGACTTAGAGTCGTCCTTATCACTCTGGAAGCTCAAATCGGTAAAGGACTCGACTTGGAGTTCTCCGTTACCATACACCAAGAGCATCTCTTTAGTCCTTCGCAAGTACTTAAGAATGCTCTTCACAGCTATCCAGTGACTCTCTCCAGGATCATCTTGATACCTGCTCACTACACTTAGTGAGTATGCAACATCGGGTCTGGTACATAGCATCGCGTACATGATAGAGCCTACAGCCGAAGCATAAGGTATCCCTTGCATGCGAGCTCTCTCCAAATCAGTCTTGGGAGACATCTCTTTGGAGAGAGTGACTCCTGAGATCGTAGGCAAGTTCCCACGCTTGGATTCTTCCATACTAAACCTCTTTAGTATGGTGTCAATGTACTTGGATTGGGACAATCCCAATATCCGTTTGGATCTATCTCTATAGATCCTGATTCCCAATATGCAGGAGGCATCACCAAGATCTTTCATTGAGAATCTTTGTGATAAGAAGAGCTTGACTGATTGCAGCATAGGAATATCATTTCCAATCAAGAGTATGTCGTCCACGTACAATACGAGGAAGACAACCTTACTCTCTGCCACCTTCTTGTAAATACAAGGTTCATCTGGGTTTTTGACGAAATCAAACTCTTTGATAACGACGTCAAAGCAGATGTTCCAACTCCGCGATGCTTGCTTTAATCCATAAATGGATTTAAGCAGCTTGCACACTTTCCCGCTGCTCCCACTGTCTACGAAGCCCTCTGGCTGAGTCATGTACACGCACTCTTCTAAATCACCATTTAGAAAGGCGGTCTTAACATCCATTTGCCAAATTTCGTAGTCATGATATGCAGCGATGGCAAGCATGATCCGGATGGATTTAAGCATAGCCACTGGAGAAAAAGTTTCGTCATAGTCCACACCTGGTCTTTGACGAAAACCCTTTGCAACAAGTCTAGCTTTGAAAGTCTCCACTTTCCCATCTACACCAAGTTTTTTCTTGAAGATCCATTTGCTCCCGATGGGTTTTACCCCTTCAGGAGCAACTTCCAAAGTCCATACTTTGTTGGTGTACATGGATTCCATCTCGGACCGCATAGAATCCAGCCATTTCACTGAGTCCCTACTCGTGATGGCCTGCTCGAAGCTAGTTGGGTCATCATCCTCCATGATGCAATCCTCGCTCCCACCATCCATGAGAAAACCGTAGTATCTCTCAGGTGGGCGAGGAACCCTACTAGATCGGCGAAGAGGCTGAGGTTCATTGGGAGCTACTGAATCTTCTGGTTCCACTAAATCTTCAGTTACGGTTTGTGCATCTGGAACTTCTTCCAGCTCTACCACTTTGCCACTAATTTCTTTTTTAAGGAATTCCTTTTCTAAAAAGGTGGCATATTGAGAAACTAACACCTTTTGTTCTTCAGCATGGTAGAAAAAATATCCTTGTGAATTCTTAGGATATCCCACAAACTTACAAAGAACTGACCGTGCCTCAAGTTTGTCTGGATTTTGCCTTTTGACATAGGCCGGACAACCCCATATCTTAACTCGTTTAAAATATGGTCTCTTCCCACTCCATATCTCATATGGTGTGGTAGGTACAGATTTAGATGGAACTTGATTCAATAGGTATGCAGCTGTCTCCAGCTCATATCCCCAGAAGGAAATAGGTAACTCAGCTGTGCTCATCATAGAGCGCACCATATCTAATAGGGTGCGGTTCCTCCGTTCTGATACACCGTTGTGCTGTGGTGTATATGGAGGAGCCGGCTGAGAGAGCATCCCATTCTCTTTTAGGAAGTCCAGGAATTCATTGCTCAAGTATTCACCTCCTCGATCAGATCGTAGAATTTTAATACTTTTTCCGGTTTGGTTCTCAACTTCTTGTTTATATTCTCTAAATTTCTCAAAAGTTTCTGATTTGTGTTTCATCAGGAACACATACCCGAACCTAGAGAGATCGTCAGTGAATGTAATGAAGTATGAAGAACGATCCCTGGCATGTGTAGACATAGGACCGCATACATCACTATGTATCAGTCCTAAGAGTTCAGTAACTCTTTCTCCGTGTCCCGTAAACGGAGTTTTGGTCATCTTGCCTTTGAGACATGACTGGCAAGTGTCATAAGATGAAAATTTGAATGGTTTCAAATATCCATCCTTATGTAACTTAGCCAGTCATGTCGCATTGATGTGACCCAGTCTACAATGCCACAAGAAGGATTCATTCAGTTCAGAACTCTTCCTCTTGTGTGTGTTTGTTATGCTCAGAACTGTTGATTGATTTAGAACATAAATGCCATTGCACAACGTGCCTGATCCAACCAACTTTTGGTTACGGAAAATGTTCATAACATTATCCTGTAATACAAAATTATATCCCTCTTTACTAAACAAAGAAACCGATATAATGTTGCATATCAGGTTCGGCATGTAAAGCATTCGTTCAGAACCAATGTATTACCAGTAGGTAATGCAAAGTGATATTCCCAGACAGTCTTAGCTGCAACAATTGCACCATTTCCAACTCTAATGTCTTTATCACCTTCTCCAAGTTCTCTACCTTTCCTTAGCCCATGTAACTGATTACATATATGGGATCCTGACCCGGTATCTAATACCCAGGATGTAGAGCAAATGGAGAAACAGTTCTCAGTAACGAACACACCCGAAGAAAATGCATCAACATGTACTTTCTTCATTCGGGTGGCATGGGAATCCTGGTATTCCCCTATATCCTGTTCATTCCCATAACCTTTATAAGAAAGAACGGAACCAACGTTCCCCAGCACAGTATAATATGCGGGTTCAGTCAATACATCCATATTATTATCTTTATTAGGGCATGACATGGTCGCTACCTGGAGAGAGAGAGAAGAAAACACTTTAGCGTATGCTCTTGCAAGATCAGATTGGTTATTATCTTATCTAATCAGGATGGCTCCCACTGGTTTTTATCAAATCTTCCTTCAAATCCTAAAAGGAAAGACTAGCCGGGATTAATTACACACTACAAGTTCGCCAATCTTTCAGCCAGGCCAGTGTCGGTACTTTGAGGGAGGTCCCCCGTGCTTTCGCACGAACCTAATTAATGTAAACCTCGTTTTCCCAGAGGCGTAACCCCATTGACACCTTTCTAGACACCTACTTGATCGGCTAATTATAATGTGTAAAACTCTCCCAGGAGTAACAATTACTCGCAGCGGGTATCGGGATCCAACTATCTAATAGAAGATATGCAATCTCATTACAAATTTCAACACTTGAAATTCCCGATAATATTTTTCCCCTAGCAGCTATATGACCTTAACATAGTCAACAAATCATAAGTGTTAGTCAAGTTCAACCCGTCATTTCCCGATTGAATTAAACCCACCCGCACGACCCTTAACATAGTCAACAAAGTCGCACGACTACCCTAATCCAATCGCATCATATGCTTATGCAGATAAGCACTAATTAGCTACCGCACACTACGCCTTAACATAGTCAACAAACGTAGCATGAATACTAACTGGTACTTATCTGAAATGAAGGAGGGCTACGACAGATTTTTCTGAAAACCTATTGCGTAATGAACTTGATATCGTTGTAGAATCAAATGATTTTGAAATGGAATGTTTTCGAGGCTTTTCTAGTTTTGCTAAAGGGGTCACTCCCGGTGAAGGGATCGTCGGCCCTTTCCTCATCGAATAAGGTGCGGGATATATCATATATATCACTGTGCAAAGCAAAAACTTCTTAAAAGCAATCAAAAGACAAACCGAGTGTGTAGCATCTGCCAGTTATTGCTAAAGGAGTCACTCCCGGTGAAGGGATCTCGGTCCTTTCCTTATCGAATAAGGTGCGGGATATATCACATATACCTCTGTGCAAAGCACGAACTGTAGCTACCTATTTTTATTTTTGAAATTCAATTCTACAACATCTTCAGATTTCTTTTGCTTTCATTAATCACATTAATGAAGTCCCATCATTTAAATCACCTAAACATCACAGATAAATACGACGTACACTTATGCCATCCGTATTCGCCTCGATGTCCCCTCGTGCACCGTTAGGTTAGGTAACTAACGACAGAGCAGGGCAGGGCTAGTGCGGATGCAAAACATAAGTAACGTCTATATAATATATCATATATACTATATACAGTATCCATCAGAACATATCAAATGATCACATCATAAATATCGCAGCAGAAAATATCATATGAAATATTGGATATACTAGGACGTCCGTGTTTTTAATACGAGCCAGTATAAAACACGGATTCCACGGTCGTGATGAATAGCCAATCCCACACCCTAGACCCCTACGAGAGCGGCAAGCAACCCTACCAATTCTAGGGTTAGGAGACCCGGACTCGACTCCTCGAGATGGTCTCCCACTGGACCCTAGAACCCGGTTACTTGTGCTCCCCTCCTTGGGTCTATCCTAATGCGGAAAAGTAAATAATATACAAAAGGTGACAACTTCCGCAACCTGAAAGTGCCCCAATAAAAGAATATTACATACAAGTTTTTACATGAATGAAAATGAAAAACACTCATCTCACATAAAAACCCCCGGCTATTCAAACACGACAATCCAATATAACATATCCAGCAACACATAACATCACATGTCATCAACGTAAGTAAATATGCGCATCCCAATTGTCGTTGACATATAGCAACGAAACCAGCGATATCACATATTACACTTACGGTCACAGAAAAAAAGTGTAAAACTACAACAGTTGGAATCCGCAACCTTTTTAGACATCGCATGCCTAATCAAATGAAATACATAGACATCACATGCCTAACAATTATAAACCCCGCATTTTAGTCCCATTATCGAAAACTCTTTTCAATATCAAGTGAGACTAAACCGCTAGATTTATAACATTCATCCAGTTATCTCATAACTGTTTGTGAATTCCAATTATTGTATCCCATTCCGGATAAATAGAAAATATTAAACTTTCCGATCGAACATTCGAACACCCAAGTTTTCCCGAAACCGTTCAACAGATGAAATAAGTTCAAAGACGTTCACTTCATGCCTCAGTACCAACGGTCCAGCCGTAGAAGGGTCAAGCCAACGCCTCACATGTGGCACGCCGTACTGCCCAAAACCCTAAGGTTCAAAGGGCAGTTCAAGACGGTCACATAATCGAGTTAAGGTTTGTTGTCTTCTAGAGGGACCATCGCGTTACTTGCACTATTTAGAACGTTTTTAAACCTCAGAAAAATCCAACACTTGGAAATTTTCCGGCAGGGGAAAGATTGGGTATTTGCATCCGGTCGAACTTTTTAACATATTCTAAAATTATCCGGAAAAACACATAGACAAAATTTGATAATCCGATCGAATCTTCGATTCCCAATACAACCCCAGAATACTCAACTGTTGAGTGCATATTAAAAATTCCCAGAAAACTCAGCACCTGAAAACATGAATTACTGTGCAAATATTGGAATCAGATCCCATCATTTGGCCGCGGAACCGCCGCAGAAGCCAGGCTTCTGCCGCGGTTCCGCCGCGCTTTAAACATATCATGAGATAATTTTTGCACCGTAATTCTTAGAATTCCCTGCTGAATTTTTTAAGCATTTTTAATCTGGAAAAAACCCAGTTTTTGAAAAAAGTCCAGAGAGCATGAAAAATTAGGGTTTCGATGTTCGTTCGGATTTCAAACGTCGTCTAGACTTCGCCTAAGGCTCTAGCTAGGCTCTGATACCACTGTGGGGTTGCTAGGCACTCTAATGAGGTCTCACAAGGCATCAACCATGCCAATTTCAAATTTTACAAGTGCCGAGAAACCCTAATACGGATTCGTTGACTAGAGTTTAGGCGAAAAGTAAAACTAGTTAACATTTTAACTAAAGGAAAGAGGCTACAACCTTTGTAGATCCGGTTCTCCACTTCCTTAGCTCCACGTAGACGTCCTCTCGCTGTCCATATCGGATCCCGGACTCTAGCATCGGCTTCATCGGAGAAATGGGCGAGCTAGGTCGTCGGCTTCGATGCCGAAGATGATCTACGTCGAGGCAACTCTAGATCGAGCTCCAACTTCACCAAGTCGTGAAACTTGTGAAGAAAACACCTTATACTACTTGGCAAGAGGTAGAGGATGAAGAAATAGGAGGTGGGTTCACTTTAGAATTGGATTTCTCACTCTTTTACTCAAGGTGCCATTAAAGCTAGTAAGCTTTTTTTCTTGTTCAAGACGAAGAAGAAGGAAGATAGAATATGATAAGTCTTGGATTAAAAATGAAAATAATATGAATACTTATCATATCCTAACCTTGGTTAGGTGTAGAGAAAAGACCATGGTTAGTTTGAATGGTTAGGGTTAAGTATGAAGACAAAATGGTCACTTTAGTCAAAGCTTCATGAAGCTTCAACAACAAACAAAGAAAGCCACCATTTTCTCTTTTATCTTTTCCAAAATAAATAAATAAATAAATAAGTAAGGAAAAGAAAAACCCTAACCATTACATAACCATGGTTTAATCCTTACACATACTCAAGTAAACATGTATCATCAAACATGATACAATCAAGTGTACATAAAAATATATCACATATACAATGTGCACATCAAGTGAGAAAATCCTTTTAAAATGAACCAATACTAGTTAATGCAAAGTAATATATCAAATATATAATTATACATTAAATCATTAAATCAACACTTGATTCAATGATCCGGTCATGTCGCACATAACCGACTAGTATTCAATGTATCGATTTATCGAATCAATGATTCGATAACTAGGTTATATCGCATACAACCAATCGAAACATTCATCGTGAGAATGAAATACGGTATCACATACACGCATTATTCTCGGTCCCGCACATATCTCATATGCGCTCCTATTTCGTTTCGCTTGAGCCAGGAAACCTCTGTGTAGGACTCTAAAGACTCGTCAATACGCTGGTAGCAGATGATGATCATATCAAGCACCCACAAGCCGCAAGCGGTCTGCTAAACGTAACGGCCTTCCGGGTATTGAGCGATCAGAAGATCGACGAGCAAGCCCGCTCACACTCCTGTGAATCCAACCAGTAACACTTACCGTACAGTCCGGTCTGTTCGTCTGATATGTCGCATATCAAGTCTAGGGGTGGTAAATGTCAGACCCCAATAACCAATAAGTCGTGCCGATGTGAGGCTCATAACGGGTCGAGAAACTACTGGTAACACTTACAAGCAAAACTCTGATCAGCCCTGGCCAGGGACTTCCCTGTTACGGCCAATCGAGCACAGCGCAACATCAACCCCCAATACCGGGAGAGACGAAACCCCTCCTATCGCTCATTGCCTCCATGTGACTCGGGACTGTACCCAAAAACCACCGTTTTGCACGCCCTCATGGACGTGGTAAGGTGGAGATCAAAGCACAGTGGGAATCACACAAGACTCTATGACGATATCGGGTCTACAGACTAACCTGCACAAGTGTCACCTGAGAATTGCCATCTGACGTGAGGTATAATACCATCTGGGAGTTCTCGGCGAGTCCGTCCAGTGTACCCAGTCTCCACTGAGCACCCGTATACCATCTCTGATGTCAAACACCAATGGATATGGGATCATCCATCGCCCATCTCATGGGTCGAGAAGCATATACGCTAGTCTACACTGGTATATCGATGCCCCGTCTCGATACACCCACGACTAGGGACCTTGAAGGATGTACCTATGGACTACCATGTCCCCACTAGTATGATCTGCATCATAGTCCAGGTAGTCAAGTATACATCCTAAAGGCTTTACCAACATGTAACTATAAGACAGTTTAAAGAGACAAGTGTACATGTTAAGATAAAGAGCAACCAGATAGCATACTATCATATCGAGCAAGAAAGTCATCTCTATATATGTCCAAGCATCCAATATAAAATACATCATCTGTACAATACTGGCCTCTAGGGCATACATACAACTAACAAAAATATGATCGTGAAAATTCTCCCCCAAACTTATTTTTGGCTCACAATTTTGAGGACAACAGTTATTTTCAAGAGCCAGATTATACCCCCCCCCCAAACTTGAGTTAATCAATGTTAAGCTTTGAAAATCACAAGAGGGGTTCAAAGTTATTGGTCAATGCCAAGCTTTGCAAAGACCGAAAGTCAATACTAACCATTCGAAAATTTTATCAGTGTAGTGCATCGGTTGGTGGAAGAACAAGTTGAAAAGAGCCAAGAAGAAGTGGGGAAAAGATAAGTGGTGTAAAAGAAAAGGTTTATGTCTCATTTTAGAGAGACGACTCAATGATTGTGATGGATTACTCGCATTCTCGTGATTGTCAAGAAGAAGGGGTGGAGGTTCAATTTCTTCGTTGTGGAGATGATTCATCTCAACACCCGTGTTTGCTAAGAATGCAAGTCTATCAGCGAAGCTTCCATCGATATCCCAAAGAATAATATCATTGGCAAGAACGGGATGATACTCAGACTCCATGAAAGGTTCATAATCAACATTAAATGTTGACCCGGACAACTCGAAAGAAGGGTCCATATGTATATGATACATATCTGGGTCAAACAACAACGTATAAAGGAAGTCTGGATCTGTATCGTGAAGCTGATCAAATTCGCTGCTGTCGGCATCCATTAATTCGACAGAACATACTCGAGCTTGAAGATCGGAGGGTTGACTTCCCAACTTGTAAATGTTGAGCTCAATTGACCTATTCCCGAAAGATAGGTTCATAGAGCCATTTCTATAGTTGATTACAGTGTTGGAAGTAACCAAAAAGGGACGACCTAGAATCACCGGAATTTAGTTCCATGGGTTCACTACAGGCTGTGTATCAAGAACAATAAAGTCCACAGGGAATACAAATTCCCCGATTTTTATCAACACATCCTCAAGTTCACCCCTAGGTTTGGTGATTGATCGGTCGGCCATCTGGAGAGTTATGTTCGAGGGCTTTAACACTCCGATACCTATTTGCTCATAGACTGAATATGGAAGCAAGTTAACACTAGCTCCAAGGTCAAGTAAAGCACGGTTAATGTGTTTATCCTTAATAGAAATAGAAAGAGTAGGACAGCCAGAGTCCTTACATTTCCTTGGTAATTGTTGGGGAAAAGTTGTGTCTACAGTACTCGACATGAACACTTTTTTCGGCACTTGAGTCTTCCTCTTCCTACTGCACAAGTTCTTAAGAATTTTCGCATAGGATGGAACTTGTTGTATAGCATCTATAAGAGGGATGTTGATGTTAACTTGCTTAAACATTTCCACAAGCCTCTCCATTTGTGCATCAGGTTTGTTGGCCCTCAATCTGTTTGGAAATGGAGCTTTATCAATAAGCGTTGGGTCCAACATTTGTGGAGAAGTTTGTGGGGGTGGAAAGGATGAAGTGGGTGGAGGGTTCGAGCCTTTGGGAAAACGGAGAATAGGCTCGGAAGAAGAAGGTAAATTTGACAAAATAGGGTAAGAAGTAGAAGTGGGAGTGGAAGTGGAAGTGGAAGCCTGGGGTTCAATTGATTCCTCAACATCAATCTGTTCACCCACATGATTGTCTAGCACTCTTTCAGATCTCAACGTGGTAAGTGCATTCACATTAGTATCATGTGAAGGTCCAGGATCAGGTAGAGGTTGAGATGGAAGATTCCCTTTCTCTCCAGCACTCATTTTGGCAGTCAGTTGTGCAATTTGTGCTTCTATCGATTTGATACTCTCACCGTGGGAGACAGTGTTTTGCACTAACGTTTGGATAGAAGACGTTAAAATGTCATTTGTTTTCATGAACTGTGTAATGAACATGTCGAGTGCAGAGGGTGTAGAAGTACCGGCAGTAAAAGGATCAAAGTTGTTGGCCGGGTTTTGAAAATTTAGTGTTGGTAGTGATGCTGACTCATTTGTGGTGGTTGCTGTTGTGGTGGAGGGACCCAATGAAAGTTATTCTGGTTTAGATCCGTGTATTGAGTTTGGTGTTGGATCCAAGAAAGATCAGGGTGATTCCTCCAATCTTGATTATATGAGGAAGAAGAAGGATATTTTCCAGGTCTTTGCTGAAATGCAGCATTAGTGTGACCTTGAAACGGTATATTCAAAGGACATTCTTCCGTCAAATGTGATGGATTTGAACAGCAGCCATACACGGTTTTGGGAAGTGTGAATTGATTTAGGGAGGCTGAAGAGAACCTGTTTTCTAGAGCATCGAGTTTCCTTTGTATTGCGGCCATTTCGGCTCTCATTGTGACGGAAACATCAAGCCGATTGATATCTTCCCTAGACGATGGCGGTCTAACACTTTCCCATTGTAAAGTGTTTTGAGCTAAATCTTCTAGATATTTCCAACCTTCACCATCGTCTTTAGATAGGAATTGGCAATAACACATGGTTTCAAGCATCTGTTTAGTCGTGAAATCAATGCCCTCATAAAGAATTCGACACAGATCCCATCTAGGGATTCCGTGATGAGGGCATTGTAAAAGAAGATCCTTGAACCATTCAAAGCATTTCCAAAATGGTTCATTGGGAAGTTGGGTAAATTTGAAAATTTCGCTCCGAACATGGCTGGTCTTGTGATTGGGATAAAATTTCTTAAGGAATGCTACAACAAATTCATCCTATTTTGAAATAGAATGTGCGGTCGTATTGTAAAGCCACTCCTCGGCTAAATCGCACAAAGTGAATGGGAGAAGACGTAAACGCATAGCATCCATAGACAGTTGTGAATTACCCATCAAAGCACATACGTTTTCGAATTTGGTGATAAAAACGTATGCGTCTTCAGACTCGAGCCCGTGAAATTTGGGTAAAAGTTTGATGAATTGGGGTTTAATTTCAAAATTGTCCCCATTGGCTGGTGGTATAGAAAGACAGGTAGGAAGGGGAACACGTGTAGGATAGCATCTCTCTTGGAGAGAAATGCGTGGAGGATTCTGCGCACCTGCGGGCGGTGGCAGAGTGGTGTTAAAGTTTCATGGATATCCGTCCATCGCGGTCATGGTGGGTGGTGGGAAAAAGAAAATGTAGAAATACCGACTTTGGGGTCGATGGGGGAAACGCGGACAAGACGGGCACTAGAATCCCGTGTCCAGCCTAGCTTGCACTAAAGGGTTTAACACAAGTGGCAGCGTTGTGATAATTAGGGGAAAAGTTGGTTGGTGTTTGTTTTGAAAAATACGGCTTTTGCAAAATCAAATCACAAAAAATGCACACATAACCCTAGATCTAATGATCACCTAGGTCAAGTCTCTAGACCGCCCCTAGACTTCCAGAAGACAAATCGCAAGATAGATCCTCTACTATCTCTTTATCCCTTCTGTGGCCAGGTAAGTAGGAGGTTCTCCACTACGTAAGTAGTGGGCCTAATTAAGTAACCACTTGCCTTAGACACACTTGCCTTAGACACCACAAAAGAAACGCGGATAAGCAATAGATTACCCACGACCTCCTTCTGTCCTAAATGAGCGCGACGGTCGTTAGAGTCTTGTTTAGATACTTTTTAGTTAATGAGGGTGATGCGGATGCTATTTTTGTGATTTTCGGGGCTTAGGAAGGGTAATGAACTCCACACCTAATCTGAATTTGGTCTTTGCCCCTTAATTTCCGTATTAAAATATGCAAACAACCAAGATCAAAACACGCAACAATTTTTTTCTTTTAGCGGCGCTGCGAATTTTGCAAAGAACCCTGCAGAAAATGGTTATTGGAGAAGATCAGAGAGAAGAGGAGAGTACAGAGAGTATACCTGAGAAATTTGGCACAGTGAACACCCTAAACGGCGGCGGTTCCGCCGCAAAAACGCTCCTATAGCCGCGGTTCCGCGGTGGTAAGGAAGAATTAGGGTTTCAAAAGTTTTCTGTATCTTCTTGTACTCCTCTGAAATTTGCAGAACTTCTCTGAATCTTGATCGCATTGCTATAATGATTCCAGATTCTCTCGCAAAAATTCACAACTAATCGTTAAGCACTTGATGCGAATTTGATCTAAAAATTCTGATGGAATAATAATTTTTCAACTCAAATAACAAAAACGAACAAAATAGCACACATCCCCGGCAATGGCGCCATTTGATTGATTCGTTTCCGTGTCGTGTTTAGAAATGTTTCACAACCAAAGAAATTTATACCGCAATCAATTAACGGTGTCGATGTAGCGCGTTAATGAATATGGATCGTCCACTGAGATGTGTGTTTTGATGGATTTTGTTTTAGATGAGTCAAAATGAAAAGTTAAAAGAAAATTGCAAGAAATTTGATTCAAGATTTGTGAAATTTAGTTTTAAGAATCTTAAAGAACTAGATCTAAAATCAAGAAATACTAAAAATCAATAAAATGTCCAAATCGATTGAATTATCAAGATTTCTAAAGAGCCTTATATTAATCGATCCAATTGATAGTGATGATGAATACTTATGATTACAAATTCTTATCTATTGATGATTTGTTGCTAGATCGATGTAGATCAACGAGAATTGGGGATCTATTGAAGAAACTAGGGTTTCTCCTTCTATCCCTTGTCCTTTCGTTGATTAACATTCAAATTCTAGCCTCTAGGAAATTTAATCATCGATCGTTGATCTCTAATTTAGAGCGAAAACATTAAAGAAAGCATCTCGCTCAAATTAGGTTGTCGATGATTCAATTTCCTAAAGTTTACAAAACTCATAAGACTTAAGAATCGTTCAAGAATTTAGTCATCATCATCTACCTATTTTCTCGATTCCTCCACAAGCGGAGTTTTCACTCAAACATCATGAAAAAGATAACAATCAAGAATTGATAACTCTTCAAAATACTCAAATGTAAAGAAAAGCAAGATCAAGAATTTTCACCTTTCATAAATCAACGTTTCGTTACAATTCACTCAAAGATTACAAGCTTTTGAGGAGAGAACTCAATCGTCGAAACTAGCTTCGCATCGTCTTCTTGAGTCACGGATCGTCGTGGATCTCTTGCTCGGATGAAGATCGGCGTCGCTTCAAAAGGCTCGTTGAAGGCTTGCTTTGGCTTGGTACTCGGTGAATCTTGATTTGGATCAAATTGTGTCACTCAATTTGATTTAGAATTGATTTGCTCACTACAATTTTTACCACTCAAAATGATTTCCCTCCAAATTCAACAACCTCCAAACCCTAGATCTAGATCCATTTTTATAACCATTCATTTGAATCTTCCCTCCAAAACTAGGTTTTTAGAGAGAGTCTTCTAGAAGAAGTTTGTTGGAGGGAATATTCTAGAATAAGGAATATTCTAGGATAAGGTTGTTAGACCGAGCTTTCTGGATAAAGCCACGTGCTCTTTGGGAGTCTTCTGGAAGTCTGGCCGTTACAAGAAGCCATGTGGAGGAATTTAGACCAATGAAGAGGTAACAAGGCCGCGGATCCGCGGCGGATCAGCCAACTCGGCCGGGGATCCGCGGCCATGTTGGTGAAGTACTGCATGCAATTTTCAGGGGATTCTTCTGTTGGGTTTAGGGTCTTTATCTGATGTCTGGAATCCTATTTTTCTTTCTTGATTTCTGCCAGATCTCAAGTCTTTGACTTGACGTATTTTATCAGCACTTTTAGCAGTTCCGGCTCTTTTACCTGGAGAATTTCCTGCACACAATCTCGAGACAAGTGTTGATTCACAAAAGATCATGCGTGCAATAATAAACACTCAATTTCCCTCAAAATGCCGGTTATAATATATAACACATGTTATTTGGTATTTTGGCAGACAAATTGCTAATATGTGCTATATTTATACCAAACACCTTTAGATGATTGCAAATAGTAGGGAAATTGATGTGTTAAAAATGCAAAAGCCCTCATCGACCTCAAAATCACGAGTTTTTCGAGTTCTTTGCGACTTTGACTAGTCTACCCGAAAGCAGATCAAAAAAGTAGATATCTGTCTTTAATAGCCGATCAAGAACTCCGGTATTTTCGACTGATCACGGGTCATAGGTTTTAACCTATGCGCGTTTCGTGCGCCGTTTTGATTTTGTCCGCGATTTCGGTTTACGATATTATATATGTTTGCATATAGATACCCCTCACGTGGACTTCAGACGATGAAGAAGAGGATGGCGGCATCAACTTCGGCAAACAAGGACCAGGTGAGTAGATGTATATCTACGGGGGAAGTCAGGTGGATGGCGTATAGAACCCACGCAAACATAGAATAAGGATATTACGTACTATTATTAGGAAGTTGGACATGACCTTAGATTCTTTGCGAGTAGGGTACTATTGAAGATCTTAAGTTGGATTAGACTGATTTAGCAAGACTTAACCAGAGGATGATTTCCTTGGAGGGAATTCGTAGGTTTCATGTAGACACACACACGCACGCACGCACGCATAAACCTGACTTGGTGTGTGTGTGTGTGTGTGTGTAGGAATGTGTGTAGGTATATATATATATATATATATATGTACATGTATATATAGCATACACACGTGATATGAGGGTATTATATGATACTTGGGGATGAGTCGATATGATCGGGCATGATGCCATGAGATATTGGATATATGATCGAGATATGATATGAAATGTGTTACGATATTAGCGGATAGATGGGTAATGAGGAAATATATGAACGATGATATGTGTAGATGGTATTGAAATGAATGAGACTCTAGGATACAACCCAGATCGTATTATGTGACTTAATCACGATATGATATATGACATGATATTTTAGTGGATCATTTAACGATGTATATTTACACAGACGATGATATATGTTTGATGATATTGGAATGTATGCGATTATAGTACAGTACCCTTGGTCATGATATTGTTTGATGATGATACTATACGAATGATGATGTATATATGTGATGGTTGACCCGTACCCTGATTTTGGGAAGCCGTACGATGGATTTTACTGTACGAGGCATAAATGTGATGATTGATCCGCACTCGTGACTCGAGGAAGTCGTACTATGTACGTGACGCTATTAAGGCTGGATCGTCGACTACTAGAGATATCGACTCAGACTTTAGGAGGATTATTCTTACCTTTCGACTAGTGTCTTTAGTTAGTTCCTTAGTTGGTTAGGTAGATCTTAGTTTAGGCTCGAGTCATACTTATTTTCAAAACTAACGAATCGTGCGCATTTTTAAAGACAGTCTGAGGGATACTATGGATTTTTCAAAGGATTTATCTTTTCTTTAAAAACCCCGTAGCCCCTAATTTTCTAAAAACAATGATTCGTGCTTTTTCAAACAATAAACTGTATGACTCATAATTAGTATGTATTCTCTAGTTATGCGTTTACTACACATTCATCGTTATATTCATGTTATATTCATCGCATTGCATGTTCATACATATGTTTCTTTAGCTAATATGAAACTCTGTCTGTTAGGACACCAGCACCATTACCGATGATACACATGTTCCACGTATACTTATTTGCCGGCTCACACACATCATCATCAGTAATTGCCATGTCACGTACACTTTAGAACATATTGTCTTTTTATTGATATAATCAGCTAAATACTAGTCCAATATAATATTGTGTGATTACTCTCATGTGCTAGTTTAAACATTGCATTTATTATTTAGACAATTCATGCATTTACATATTCATATTATCATGCAGTATTGTGGGGCTTACGCCAATACTCATTATTTACTTACTCATGATTTTGGGGTTTTGGATTTCTATGAGATTTCTGGATTTTGGGGGAAAACCGCAAGAATTTAATAAAAGCTTATTATTATCATTTTTAAAATGTAAGTTGCGGTTTTCTTGTGATTTATGGGTCGTCCACCATGAGTTTTCATATTTTCTGTTGGATTTCGAGACCCGATTCGAGGAGTGGTGGAACCGTTACAGGTACATGGTGGGCTCGGTACGATACCCCGGGACGAGAGTGTTTTTGTGGGGATGACGATGAGCCTGGCTGGGGAAGACTATCTACCGGTGATGTCTGGCACGGCGGATATCCGGAGGATACCGACCGTTGTCGTGAGATTTGATGATTTGGGCCGATCCGGACTGACGGAGCCTAAGATATTGAGACTATGAGATATTGAGATTATGAGACTATAAGCTATTGAGACTTGAGATTTACATGTTTTGTGTCGATACTTGACACGGATTTCCATGGATTTCATTGATGATGTTTCAGATTACCATACAAATTTTACTATGATAAAAGTTAAGATTTTCTTATACAGATATGTCCAGATTTCATGATTGATTGTTTTACATTCATGGTGCATGCATACTCATACACATGACATGTTACTACTTGAGGCACTAACACGAGCACTGAGCATTGCACTTACGCATAGATTATTACCCTGCCACTACTAGATGACTAGTGTTATATTAAGTATATTATTGTGACCTAGGAATCATCGTGCATACGATTTCTACTCACAGATGTCTTCTACTCACGAGTTGGCAACTCACCCCCGTTGTGCCAAATTTTCTTACAGGTTTCGATGTACAGGTTTCCTTGGCAGCTTGTTGGCACATCATTTCATTCAGGGTGATTTGCTTGGTAGGTTGGTTCACTTGTATCAGGATCGCCGTTGTACTTTTATTATTTTATTTGTATCTAGTAAGCTCCATCAACCAGACTTGTATTACTTG
Organism: Agapanthus africanus; assembly: GCA_030015575.1. NCBI lineage: Eukaryota > Viridiplantae > Streptophyta > Magnoliopsida > Asparagales > Amaryllidaceae > Agapanthus > Agapanthus africanus. Next base: position 160,514,135 of record CM057343.1, read on the forward strand.
ATAGATTTAGAAGACCAGTTGTTTTTATTTCAACCTTAGAGTCACGCTTGTATTATTATGGCTTTTGGTGGATTTGGTTTTCTTTTGAGTTTTGAGACTCGCCCTTCGGCGTTATATATTATATTGCTTACGTGGTTGTGACCGCCAATTGGCGAAGAGCTAGCTCCCGCTTGGGGATACCATTTTATTATTGCATATGTATATATTCTTACTTGTACCCGTTTGGGGCCAGTTTTTAAAAAGGAGACTCTGCCGAAATTTTTGAGAAATTTGATTTTGCTTTTAAACTTGTTTTTATACACTTCTTCTTTTAAATAATTTAGATTTCTGGGCTTCGGCTTACTTAGATTACGTTGCACCTCTAGACGCTTCGTAATTTAAGTGTCGATCACGTTCCGTACCTTCGGGTCGTGACACTACCCTAATCCAATCGCATCACATGCTTAAGCAGATAAGTACTAGTCAGCTACCACACACTACGCCTTGACAAAGGCCAACAAATGCGGCACAAATACTAAATAGTCTTTATCTTAAATGACGGAGGGCTACGACAGGTTTTTATGAAAACCTTTTGTGTAATGAACTCGATATCGTTGTAGAAACAAGTGATTTTAAAAAGGAGTGTTTTTGAGGTTTTTACTAGTTTCGCTAAAGAGTTCACTCCTGGTGAAGGGATCTAGGCTCTTTCCTTATCGAATAAGGTGTTGGATATTCTATAAGGAATACCGCTATGCAAAGCAAAAACTATAGAAGCAATAAAAAAACCGGGTGAGTTGTAGCATCTGCTAGTTTTGCTAAAGAGGTCACTCTCGGTGAAGGGATCTCGGCTCTTTCTTTATCGAATAAGGTGCTCGATATTCTACAAGGAATACCGTTATGCAAAGCAAAAACTAGAGCTACCCTTTTTATAAATTTGATCTACAACATCTTTTAGGTTTCTTTTTCTTTCATTAATCTCATTAACGAAGTCCCATCATTTATGCTTCCTAAGCATCACAGAAGAAACGAAAATACAACGTACCCTTATGCCATCCGCATTCGCCTCAGTGTCCCGTTATGCACCGTTGGGTTACTTAACTAACGGCATACCGGGACGGGACTAGCGCGGGTGCAAAACATAAGCAACATTTATTATATCATATATACAATAATAAAGCATTCGTCTCACGCATATAAAATGATCACATCACAATATATCAGCAGCAGAAGATAACATATGAAATATTGGATATACTAGGAAGTCCATGTTTTATTTTGAGCCTGTACAAAACACGAATTCCACGGTTGCGATGAATAGCCAAACCCTCATCCCTAGACCCCTACGAGAGCGGCATGCAACCCAACCAATTCTAGGGTTAGGAGACCCGGTCTCGACTCTTCGAGATGGCCTCCCACTGGACCCTAGAACCCGGTTACTTGTGCTCCCTATCTTGGGTCTATCCTAATGCGGAAAAGTAAATAATATACAATGGTGAAATCATCCTCAACCCGGAAATACCCCAATAAAAGAATATTACATACGATGAATTCTACATGAATGAAAATAAAAACCCTCATCTCATATAAAACCCGCAGCTATTCAAAACACGACAATCCAATATAACATCACAGCAACACATAATATCACTTGTCATCAACGTAAGTAAATATGCGTATCCCAATTGTCATTGATGTATAGCAATGAAACCGGCGATACACCACATATTACACTTACGGTTGCAAAAAAGAAAGTGAAAAACTACAACATTTGGAATCCATAATCACCTTAGACATCATAAACCCGAAATATCACATATTACGGATTTCATGCCTAACTATATGAATTCCACATATTGTATCACATTTCAGAAAACTAGACAATGTTAAACTTTTCGATCGAATAAACAAACACCCAAAATTTCCCAATTGAGCTCAACACTTGAGCGAAGTTCAAAAAGTCCCAGAACATGCCACAGCTCCTATGAACGAGCCGTAGAAGGGTCAACCAATGCCTCACATGTGGCACCGCTAAACTACAACAAACCGTAGGGTTTAGTGGTGGTTTTGACGGTCACATAATCGACTTAAGGTTTCATTCTTCTAGAGGGTTCACAGAATCGCTTGCATGATTTTCTGAAAGTTTTAAACTAAGGAAAAATCCAACACTTGAAAATATTTCGGAAAGGGTTAAAGTGGGTATTTGATATCCGATCGAACTTTTTAACACCGTCTAAATTAACCCGAAAACAAACTAGAAATACGAATACGAAACACCCCGAATTGCCTCTTTAAAAAGATAACATCATATGCAAATTTAGCAAAAACAAACAACACCTAAAATACCAAACCCCAGAGACTGGAACACAGTGCAAATTTCAACCCGTATCTCCCCAGAAAAACTGAGCAGGCCGGTTTCTGAGCTTGTCTGGCCGGTCCAAAAAAGGTGGGATGGGGTGAATTTTGCACAGAGTTCATATTGTATCTCATACAACATTCTGCACCTGTTTGAAAAAAATTTTGACACCTGAAATAATTCGACAGAAACTAGGGTTTTGTAACGGGTGTTTCGGAGTTGTTTCGGTTTCGTAATCCTACACTTATCCGTCTAATTCTCTAGCTAGGCTCTGATACCACGGTTGGGTTATTAATCACGACAGCAAGGTTTCGGGGGGCATCATCCATGCCAATTTAAAATTTTGTCATGTTTAAACAACCCAAACCCAAGATCTTTAACTAGAGAATCAAACTAAAACTTAAAGCAAACAACTTTACTACTAAGTGTTAGGGATTACAACCTTTGTAGTCCGTTCCTTCACTTCATAAGCTCCTTGTTGTGGTCCCTTCGCTGCGATCATCAAGTTCCCGGGCTCTTGAGAGGCTCCATGAGGTGAATGATGTATCTTGCTTGAAGTCTTCGAAATCCAAGACGATCTACCTTGAGGAAACACAAACCCAAGCTATCATTTCACTAATTAGAGATTAGTGAAGCTAACACACTAATCTATATGGCTAGTATAGAAGAGGATGATGAAGTAGGAATTTTGCTCTCTTTTATTTTCTATTTCTCATAATCTTTCATCACAAATCAAAAGGCTAGAAAGCTTTTGTGAGGAGGAAGAAGAAGATGAAGTGTGATGAATGAATTATTGTTGTGAGCTTAGAAATGCAACCATGGGTTAAGAATGTGTCATGGCTAACTCATGTAGAGAATAAACCATAGGCTAGGGTTAAAATTAGGTTAACAAATATCTAAGAAAATATCAACAAGGTGGACAAAGTCAACTAAGCAAAATATCTTAGCATAAATCCACAAAATTGAATTATCCAAAATAAAAATGTAAACCCTAATCTTAACCCTAATCATGGTTTAACTCTCATAAACCCTAGTTGCATTTATAACCTAGCATGTTACAATTATACATATCACATATATATAATTATGTAACAAAAGAAAAGAATACATTTAACATATATCACATATACATCAATGTATCCTAAGTGAGAAAAAAGAATCATTTAAGTGGGCTTATATTAGTTAATGTAATGTAATATATCATATATATAATTATACATTAAATTATTAAATCTGTAAGTGCACGGCGGCGCCCCGGCCGTCGATCCGACGGCCAAATGCGGAAGCGGTGATAAACTTTAAATTTTTCTTGAACTGGCAAACCGCCGCGCACTAATACCCGGATCAAACCACTAACTAGTCCTAGCTAACTACAAGAAAGGGAATAGAGATATACCGACGATCCAAGTCCTCCGGTCTTCTCGTCATGGTCCCGATCTCCTGCGGAAAAGTCCCGTCTCCTCCTCGTCGCCGGAAGTGCACCACATCGCCTACTTTGTTTACGGGATCCCACCTCAATGCCGAGGCAACTCGGGCACGAAGCCGGCTACTCGACGTGCCCAAGGTTTGCTGTAGAATGTAGTGTAGAGATCCATGTCTCATTTTGGGGTTAAGGAGGTGCCATTTGGTGGAGGGATGAAACAAGAACAAAATGTGGAGGAGCTTGGGGTATTTTGGAGCATCAAATGAACAACATTTCCCCACCCCCAATTTTGGACAGCCCCCCCTCAAAGAGAATGGCCGGCCAATGCTAGGTGAAGGGAGAGAATGAGAGAGTGGGAGAGTAAATCAAATGGGAGCCATTCTCATCTAATACCCAAGAGAGAGAGAGAGGAAAGCTATCATGCAAAAGAAATGATAGTAAGGAAAACTCAACACTCAACACCACCATCATCACCTCACAAAGTCCAACCATCATGAACCATGATGACTCAAAAAGTCATGCCATCATGAAGAAATCAAGTCAAAGGATGGTGCACATCATGAAAGCCATCATGATGCAACAAGATGCAAAGAACCCCCTCCACTAATGCCTATTTGCAACAATGCAAATAAACCCTCCTCCACCAATCTTCGGCCAATGAACGGAACAATGGAAATCGGCCGAAACGGAAAGCAAACTGGCAACTCCAGAAAACTGGTCCCGTAATAAATTACAGGAAAACCCCGATACTGTGCATACACACCCGCATCTGTATTTCGACCGAAATATAAATGCAATGAGACAAAGTCTACACTGTACTATACTAGGATCCGGCCTAAACCAAAGCCGGCTAGTAATATCTGCTCGATCCTGATCCGTGCAATACCGCACGTATCTGATCGAACCCTGCCATATTTCCATACGGCCTATAGTACAAACTGTCCGATCCTGATCCGTGCAATACCGCACGTATCTGATCGGACCTTGCCATATCTCCATACGGCCTCTACAACCTTTCGCCCGAAAGCTGAGTAACTGAATGTGGGGGACTCTAAAGACTCGTCAACACCTCGGTTGTGGATTTAACCACTAGCACGTCAGAGGTATAAGCCAATACGTAACGGGCTACCAAGTATTGACTAAAAGGGACGTCTGTGAGTGAACTCAGCCTGACAACCCTACTGAGCCTGTCAGTGACAATATCCGTGCAGTCCGGTCCGTTCGTCTATGAGTATCGCATGGCGGGCCTAGGGGGTTGGTAAAAGTCAGACCCCCAAAAGCGGTACAAGTCGTGTCGGAGTGTAGCCCAGAACATCCTGAGATACTACTGGAATACCTACCAGTAAATCTCCTTGCCTTGGCCAAGGACTTTGTGTAATGGCTCTCCTAGACACAGCACGACCTCACCCCCAATACTGGGAGAGACGAACCCCTGAAGATACGCTCACTGCCTCCATGTGGCTCGGGACTGTACCCAACTAAAACCGGTTTGCACGACTCCTTTGAGCCGTGGTAGGGTAGTAATCAAAGTACAGTGGGAACTCACACGAGACAAATGACGATCCCCAGGTCGATGAACTAACCTGCACACATGTCACCAGGGAACTGCCATCTGACGTCTGGTATATTACCAACTAGCATGTTCCCGGCGAGTCCTGTCCGGTGTACTCATAACCCAATGAGCACCTGTATACATCTTAGGTGATCCAACTGACACCAGTGGCTTGTGAGACTGGCCACCGCCCCTCGTCGGGGTCTCGACTGTATACACTAGTCTACTAATGGAGTATCGATGCCCAGTCTCGAAACTCCTACGACTAGGGACCTTTTAAGGATAAGCTTATAGACCCCAGCTCCCACTTATATGATCGCCCTCATACTGCTGGTGGTCAAGCAAGAATCCTAGGGGCTCTATCAACGTGTAATAGCGACGTGTCAGGTCACTTAAAACAGTACACGATGATAAAGGTAAACCAGATAGCATACTATCATCTCGAGTAAGACTGTCCTACCAGGATAGGTCCTCCCTCAATCATTGCAATCACGTACCTGTGATCCAATAATTGACTCTGAGGGCACTATCTCCAACAATCTCCCACTTGCACTCAAGGCTAATTATTGCGATGTCGCATACTCACAGCCCGTGTGATACCGAACACCCAACTCCTCTACTAGTCAGTCTCACAAAGCTCGTTTGCGAAACTATTGCGTTCGAGGAATAGCCTCAGTGAGTGGGTCCGCATAGTTGTTTCATTCCATGTCTCTCTATTTCTCAAGTTCGCGGAGAAACCCATCTCCCGAAATGAGCAATACCTGTCTCAGAATATGTCTGGATGTCTGATGGGACCTAGCTCATAAATGAACTCCAAATCCAAACTTCTTAGACTGTATCGTCAACTGAACTTAATCAGTATCCTGCGCGCCATGCCTCCCTCAGTATTGCCTTGGACCACCTGTCCAAAATACTGCCCCTCATCAGAAGGAAAACTATAACTCTGACAACCTCCTTGTCGTCCATGTCACCTTGGAAGCCTGGAATGATAACTGTCTCCTGAATGAGGCTGTCGTTATCATCTCCCTAGAACATCCACTTATGTTCTAAAACTGCTTCCGACTGTTTCTCCAGGATTGGATTAATGTCAACTTATTGCATCTAGTGCAAGAACAACATCTGGTGTGGTACTTGATATCTCACGATTGACTCAATTGCCTGAGCAAGTGATCTGCCAATCATGCCCGTCCCTCTCCCCTTTAGTCTGTAAGACACCTTTGGAGAGGGTGACTCCATTACCTGCAGGTACACTACCGTGCCAGGAGTCGTCCATCCTAAATACTCTTAGAATGCTGTCAAGTACCCTGATTGGGAAACCACCCAAATCTAGATCATAGATCTAGTAACCAGTATGTCTGATATAAAATCCATTTCCTTTGTGGAGAAACAACTGTGTGACGACCAAAGTATAACCGATCGTAGTGTAGGAGTTTCTTTTCCTACTCTGTGTATATCATCCAAATATCAGGATATCACACCCTACTACCTTCTCAACAGATCCATCCCCTATTCTGATGAAGTCAAACCCATGACTGTCACGTCAGAAATAGATGATCTATCTCCGCTACATCTGCTCTAGTCTATAAATAGACATAAGTAACCTGTCTACCAATGCTTCCGCTGCTCCCACTGACTACGACAACCCTCTGGCAGAGTCATATAGACGTACACTTCTAAAACCGGTTTAGAACGACGCTATACTCATCCTCCCGCCGGGTCTCGTAACCTGGAACAACAGCAATGGCAATTGTGGGTAAACAAGAACTTCCCTGTCACCGTCCTTGAGGCTACCGTAGTACCTCTTGGGTGCCTGAAGTTACCCACCTTATCTGCGGAGTGGCCAATGGAATGTCAATCCAGATTGAATCTTTAGGTTCCTTATCAAATCTTCAGTAATCGTTTGTGGTTCTGGAATCACTTCCAGTTCTACCATACTCCCACTACTGTTTTCTGAAAAAATCCATTTTTATTAAAACTGTGGCGAGTCTAGAACAATATTGCTATTGTTCATCCAGATGGTAGAAAGTCAACCCGCGTCATAGCCTGGGTCAACCCACAAACAGCCATTACAGAAACGTGCCTTGAGTTGTCCAGTGTCTGGTTTTAAGCATAAGCCGGACAACTCCCCGTACCTTAACATCGTTAAGATACGAACTGTTCTATATCCCATATAGGACCAGAGGCACTGATTTAACTGAACCAGATCCAAATCATGCAACTGTCTCCAGTGCATGTCAACTAAATGGAAGAAGGTCGATCAGCGTTACTCAACTTAGGAATGCTTCCAATTATGAGTAACCTGAAAGAGAAGCAAGATCTCTTTATCATTACTATCAACTGAATACCATACACAAGTATCTACATCTTCGATCTCTTTGAAGAATCCCGATACTTGCTTTACCTGGTTCTCTACTCTATTCAAATACCTATAACTTCTCCAAATTCGGACCCTGTGTTTCCTACGAAACACCTGTCTAAAAACTAGAGAAGTCATACGTAAGCCGAATATAGTACGAGGACCAACCCCTCTGTCCTGATGGACCCTGGACAACATACAATACTCTGTATAAGTCCCTTGAGTCTGATAACTCATTCACTGTGTGTCGTAGGCTGAAAACTGTACTTATGGTTAAGAAGAATTACACCGCTGTTTAATGCTCCTTACCTAACCATCCACTGATATAGGTAAATGTCGTAGACATAATTTCAGAAAGGTATATCTCACTCTATGAAAATAGACGTATAGATATATCAATTTGAAATTGGTGCATAACTGCGGATATTCAAAACCAAATATTTGCCAACCGGCAAACAGCCCAGGTGATTTCCTCAAATATCACCGATTACAACGAATCCCGATATAATGAGGATAATCACCCAATTCCCAATAACTTACTCCCACTCATCATCTGCAAAGCCATACAGATGTGAGAATCGTTCCTGGTAAATACATACCCTGGAGTAAGTATCTAATCGGGAAATCAGTTTTCCTTTAACAGTACACAGTGAGACTGAAACATCGAAATGTTTCGATGGGGTATCCTGGTATTCCTAGTAATGCCTCTTCCAGATTCACGATTGTAACCGTATAATTCTTTGCCACCTCTCCAAATCCCTTCATATGTCTTTAGTCTTTACCTTCTGTACACCCCTTTAGGCCAAATGGTTTTCTTCATTCCCTACCGTTCGGCACCAGCCTATGGTTTGGAAGAAGACTATCCAATAAGCATAATGGGTGTAATGTCCCAATCCTAGGAACACTCGCAATGCGAGAGAAGGTGAAGATAAAAGACACCTGAATAAATCTTATTCCTATTTCTCCTGAACCAGAATCCATCCCCGAACTGGAACAAGTTCCTTTCGAGTTCGTATATAACCATACGATGGAGTATCCAAATAAACTGTGGATCTTCGTAGTGATACGGAGTGTCCTGGAGAAATACAAAGGTGATGTGGGAGTGGTAACGAAATACCTGGTTTGGTCGTGAATATCTGTTGCAATTTACTTTGCCCTCTTACTAATCCCTTGCTTTGTCTTAACTTAATACCTTCTGCACACCATCGTTATGCTAATTGGTTTTCTTCATTCCCCACCGGTCAGCACCAGCCTAAGGTTTGGAAGAAGACAATCCAATTTGCGTAATAGGTGTACTACCCCAAAACCAAGGAGTACTCGTAACCTGAGAGAGGGTAAAAGGAAAAGACAACTGAATAATCCTATCCGTTTTCTCCAGAACCGGAAACCATCCTCGAATAAATTCTTTCGAGTTCGTATCTAACCATACGATGGTTTTGTCCAATGGAAGTGGACGTTCGTAGTAATACGGGGTGTCCTGGAGAAAAGGGTAAAAGTAGGAGTGGCAATGAGGTTTGCAACTCTGACAATCCAAAAGCCGGTGTTTAAGAAGGTTCGGTCAACTTGGTCACTGAGTCAAAGTCTTAGGGTCGGGTCAAATGGTCGCTGCCAGAGAGAGAGAGAAAAGAAACACTCAGCGTGCACTCTAACCTAGATCAGAATGGTTACCAATTTATCTAATCTGGAATCCTCCCACTGTACCTCAAATTCTCCTCCAAACCTGAAAGAAGAATTAGTCGGGGTCACCCGAGGAGTAAACTAACTCATCAGTGGGAATCGGGATCCAACTATCATCGCATGATAACGTGACGGAATCCGCTCACGGTATCACACTCCAGAAGGTATGCGCATATCTGGCAAGTTTCAGTTCTTTTGAAACTCCCGATGTGATTTCTGCCCCATGCTCTTATGACCTTGGCGTGAGGTCAAAATATCATAAGTCACATGTCAAGTTCTGCCCGTCATTATCCAGGTTAATTTGAACCCACCCGTACATACCCTTGACGTAGGCCAAAATAGTAGTACGACTGTCCCAAACCAACGCATCTATCTATGCAACAGATAAATAACCGGCAGCTACCAAACACTATGCCTTGGCGTGAGGTCAAAATACATAGCTTGAATACTACCGAATATTTAACTGAAATGACGGAGGGCTACGAATGGTTTCTGGCGAAAACCTTTAACGTAATGAACTTGATATCGTCGAAGGAACGGATAGCTTTTAAAAATATAGTGACGAAAACCGTTGCTAAAGAGGTCACTCCTTGTGAAGGGATCTCGGCTCTTTCCCCGTAGAATGGGGTGCAGGATATTCCAAATGAATACCGCGATGCAAAGCAAAAGTAATCGGCTATAGTGAAGTTAATGCCCTGACGCAAACTTCTGTCCAAGGGGTCACTCCCGGTGAAGGGATCTCGGCCCTTGCCTCGTCGACTGAGGAGCAGGATATTCCAATGAATACCACGATGCAAAACAAAAGTAAACGTCCTTGCAATAACAGCTTTTTGAAAAGTGTTCCAACAACATCAGATTAGGTTTGTTTTAACTTGCATTGATCCGAATCAATGCAGTCCCATCAATTGATCACACCAAAAAGAACGAAAATATACTGATGTACGTATATGCCATCCGCATTCGCCACTGGGTCCCGTCATTACCCGTTAGGTTAGCTAACTAACGACAGAGCGGGGACTGGACTAGCGCGGATGCAAAACATATACAACATCTACTAATATATATACCAATATATTATATTTCGCTCAAGGCGTGAAAGAAATGCAACATCACAGAGAATGAACAGCATCACAGAAACAATACAGATATCTGGGATCCCCGGGTTTCACAGAGCCACTACTGAAACCCGACGTTCCCCTGGTCGTGTGGATAGCCTGTGCAATGAAATCCTAGACCCCTACGGGCGCGGCAAGTCACCCGCCAAAACCTGAAGCGAGGCAGCCCCCTTCAGCGCCGTGAATGGACCACCCAGCACTTCACGGAATCCGGCAACTTGGGCACCCCTCCTGGGTCAACCTGGGCACCCCTCCTGGGTCAACCTGTACCCCCTACGAGTGCGGCGAATAGCCCGCCAATCCTAGATTGAAGCCCCCTCCGTCTCAATGCCATGAGATGCGGGCTTGTTGCCTTCTAGAATCCGGCTATCCGTGCACCCCTCCGCGGGGTAATCCTAGTATAGAAAATAAAATATACATACACCGGGTACATCGACCGCAACCAGGTCGTGCCCCAAAATAATAATACAATCAGGCAGTGACGGCAGTCCACATGTCGGACGCTCGCCCCGCAATATCAAATGTACATAATACAACAAAACTGTACTAGCATTGCATCCAGGCTATCCCCCACGACCGATCCGCAACATCCCAGCAAAAACAAAACATCAACGTGAAAGTCACGTTCGCAAATCCGTCTAACCGGGCTATAGCAGTTAGACCGGATTTACCGATCAAGTGACATTCACGGTCGCAGATATAATGTAAATACTGTGAAAAATGTGTTTAAAATATCCGATCGATCAAAAATTAACAAGTGGGCCCCCAATCAAAACTGTAGCACTCACAGAAAACCTGGGCCCAATTTTAATATTCCAAAACCCATATTTTAAGCCCAGAAGGCCTCTGTAAAAAATTGGTGAAGTGATCTCCACAGTGTGCGGCGGAAGGGCGGCGGGAAGGGGGTTTTCGCGGCGGTTCCGCGCTCCCACTGTGGAGTTACTTCGTCGAATTTTTACAGAGCTCTTAGATTTTCCAGTACATCAATATTTTACAACCTGAAAAATTTTTCGACACCAAAAATTTCCAACAGAAAACTGTCGTGAGCAAATACGGGTTTTTGGACATTTCGATCGATCGGAACTCAAAAAAACACATTACACAAAGCTAGACTAAGTTAATGGGGAGGCTCTGATACCACTGTAAGTGCACGGCGGCGTCCCGGCCGTCGATCCGACGGCCAAATGCGGAAGCGGTGATAAACTTTAAATTTTTCTTGAACTGGCAAACCGCCGCGCACTAATACCCGGATCGAACCACTAACTAGTCCTAGCTAACTACAAGAAAGGGAATAGAGATATACCGACGATCCAAGTCCTCCGGTCTTCTCGTCATGGTCCCGATCTCCTGCGGAAAAGTCCCGTCTCCTCCTCGTCGCCCGAAGTGCACCACATCGCCTACTTTGTTTACGGGCTCCCACCTCAATGCCGAGGCAACTCGGGCACGAAGCCGGCTACTCGACGTGCCCAAGGTTTGCTGTAGAATGTAGTGTAGAGATCCATGTCTCATTTTGGGGTTAAGGAGGTGCCATTTGGTGGAGGGATGAAACAAGAACAAAATGTGGAGGAGCTTGGGGTATTTTGGAGCATCAAATGAACAACATTTCCCCACCCCCAATTTTGGACAGCCTCCCCTCAAAGAGAATGGCCGGCCAATGCTAGGTGAAGGGAGAGAATGAGAGAGTGGGAGAGTAAATCAAATGGGAGCCATTCTCATCTAATACCCAAGAGAGAGAGAGAGGAAAGCTATCATGCAAAAGAAATGATAGTAAGGAAAACTCAACACTCAACACCACCATCATCACCTCACAAAGTCCAACCATCATGAACCATGATGACTCAAAAAGTCATGCCATCATGAAGAAATCAAGTCAAAGGATGGTGCACATCATGAAAGCCATCATGATGCAACAAGATGCAAAGAACCCCCTCCACTAATGCCTATTTGCAACAATGCAAATAAACCCTCCTCCACCAATCTTCGGCCAATGAACGGAACAATGGAAATCGGCCGAAACGGAAAGCAAACTGGCAACTCCAGAAAACTGGTCCCGTAATAAATTACAGGAAAACCCCGATACTGTGCATACACACCCGCATCTGTATTTCGACCGAAATACAAATGCAATGAGACAAAGTCTACACTGTACTATACTAGGATCCGGCCTAAACCAAAGCCGGCTAGTAATATCTGCTCGATCCTGATCCGTGCAATACCGCACGTATCTGATCGAACCCTGCCATATTTCCATACGGCCTATAGTACAAACTGTCCGATCCTGATCCGTGCAATACCGCACGTATCTGATCGGACCTTGCCATATCTCCATACGGCCTCTACAACCTTTCGCCCGAAAGCTGAGTAACTGAATGTGGGGGACTCTAAAGACTCGTCAACACCTCGGTTGTGGATTTAACCACTAGCACGTCAGAGGTATAAGCCAATACGTAACGGGCTACCAAGTATTGACTAAAAGGGACGTCTGTGAGTGAACTCAGCCTGACAACCCTACTGAGCCTGTCAGTGACAATATCCGTGCAGTCCGGTCCGTTCGTCTATGAGTATCGCATGGCGGGCCTAGGGGGTTGGTAAAAGTCAGACCCCCAAAAGCGGTACAAGTCGTGTCGGAGTGTAGCCCAGAACACCCTGAGATACTACTGGAATACCTACCAGTAAATCTCCTTGCCTTGGCCAAGGACTTTGTGTAATGGCTCTCCTAGACACAGCACGACCTCACCCCCAATACCGGGAGAGACGAACCCCTGAAGATACGCTCACTGCCTCCATGTGGCTCGGGACTGTACCCAACTAAAACCGGTTTGCACGACTCCTTTGAGCCGTGGTAGGGTAGTAATCAAAGTACAGTGGGAACTCACACGAGACAAATGACGATCCCCAGGTCGATGAACTAACCTGCACACATGTCACCAGGGAACTGCCATCTGACGTCTGGTATATTACCAACTAGCATGTTCCCGGCGAGTCCTGTCCGGTGTACTCATAACCCAATGAGCACCTGTATACATCTTAGGTGATCCAACTGACACCAGTGGCTTGTGAGACCAGCCACCGCCCCTCGTCGGGGTCTCGACTGTATACACTAGTCTACTAATGGAGTATCGATGCCCAGTCTCGAAACTCCTACGACTAGGGACCTTTTAAGGATAAGCTTATAGACCCCAGCTCCCACTTATATGATCGCCCTCATACTGCTGGTGGTCAAGCAAGAATCCTAGGGGCTCTATCAACGTGTAATAGCGACGTGTCAGGTCACTTAAAACAGTACACGATGATAAAGGTAAACCAGATAGCATACTATCATCTCGAGTAAGACTGTCCTACCAGGATAGGTCCTCCCTCAATCATTGCAATCACGTACCTGTGATCCAATAATTGACTCTGAGGGAACTATCTCCAACAAAATCAACACTTGATTTAATAATCCGGCTATGTTACAAATAACCGTCTAATATAATATGTATCAATTCATCGAATCAACACTTGATCCGATGACCCGGCTATATCACATATACCCGGCCGATATCACATATCACGAGAATCGAATACGGTATCACATACATATATTATTCTCGGTCCCGCACATATCGCATATGTTCTCCTACTCTGTTTCGCCTGAGCCAGGAAACCTCTGTGTAGGACTCTGAAGACTCGTCAATACGCCGGCAGTAGGTGATGATCATATCAAACACCGACAAGCTGCAAGCGGTCAGCTAAACATAACAGCCACTCGGGTATTGAGCGATCAGAAGATCAACAAGCAATCTTGTACACACTCCTGTGAATCCAATCAGTAACACTACCGTACAGTCCGGTCTCTTCGTCTAATATGTCGCATATCCAGTCTAGGGGTGGTAAACGTCAGACCCCAGTAACCGATAAGTCGTGTCGATGTGAGGCTCATAACGAGTCGAGAAACTACTGATAACTCTTACCAGCAGATCTCCATATCAGCCCTGACCAGGGACTTCCAGTTATAGCCAATCGAATACAGCGCAATATCAACCCCCAATACCGGGAGAGACGAAACCCCTCCTATCTCTCATTGCTTCTATGTGATTCGAGACTGTACCCAAAATCCACCATTTTGCACGTTCTCATGAACGAGGTAAGGTGGAAATCAAAGCACAGTAGGAATCACATAAGACACTCGATCTCGGGTCTACATACTAACATGTACCAGTGTCACTAGAGAACTGCTATCTGACGATAGGTATAATACCATCTAGGAGTTCTCGGCGAGTCCGTTCAGTGTACCCAGTCACCACTGAGCACCCTTACACCATCTTTGATGTCAAACACCAATGGATGCGGGATCATCCATCGCCCATCATATGGGTCAATAAGCGTATACGCTAGTCTACTTTGGAGTATCGATGCCCTATCTCAATACACTTTCGACTAGGAACAATTATAGGATGTACTTTTGGACTACCCTGGCCCTACTAGTATAATCTACATCATAGTCCTAGTAGTCAAGTGCATATCCTAAGGGCTTTATCAACATGTGAGAGCAAGACAGTAATACAATACAAATCAACATGTTAAGATAAAGAGTAACCAGATGGCATACTATCATATCGAGCAAGGAAGTCCTCTATATATATATCCAAGCATCCACTATAATATACATCATATGTACAACAATGGCCTCTAGGACATATACATAACTAACAATCTCCAACTTGCACTAAGGCCAGCTATTGTGGTATCTCATACCCAACATCCCGAAGAGTCTCTCAAATTGTATTTGGGTTATGGCCTTCGTGAGTGGATCCGCAGTGTTGTCCTTCGTGTCAACTCTCCTGACCTCGATCTCACGGCGATTAACTATCTCCCAGATCAGGTGATACCGCCTCGGAATATGCCTGGATCTCTGATGGGACCTGGGTTCCTTGGCCAAAGCCACAGCTCCATTGTTATCACAATACAAAGGTATTGGATGCTCAATGGACGGAACCACTCCAAGTTCAGTTATGAACTTCCTTATCCTGACAGCCTCTTTGGCAGCATCGTTGGCAGCGATGTATTCAGCCTCCATCGTCGAGTCTGCCACGGTTTCCTGTTTGGAACTCTTCCAACAAACCGCCCCTCCATTGACGGTAAAGATAAAGCCCGAGTGCGACTTAGAGTCGTCCTTATCACTTTGGAAGCTCGAATCGGTAAAGGACTCTACCTGGAGTTCTCCGTTACCATACACCAAGAACATCTCCTTTGTCCTTCTCAAGTACTTGAGAATGTTCTTCACAGCTATCCAGTGATTCTCTCCAGTATCTACTTGATACCTACTCATTACACTTAGTGAGTATACTACATCGGGTCTGGTACATAGCATCGCATACATGATTGAGCCTACTGCCGAAGCATAGGGTATCCCTTGCATGCAAGCTCTCTCCAAATCAGTCTTAGGAGACATCTCTTTAGAGAGAGTGTGTGCAGAGATCGTAGGTAAATACCCTGTCACGACACGAAATTTTGCACGTGACGGCCCAAATACTACGCAACGTCTACAGGCGTAACGTAGTAAAAGAAAGCCAAAACACAGCAATCTAAACCATCAAAAGTAGCAAGAAAGTGATAATAGAATTTTCAAAACCTTTGAAATCACAACCCAAATTCTTTAAAGTCTCACTTTTATTCTCTAAAATTTTGGCAGCACCCCCTTTGTAAAACAAGCCCCCAAAATGGGTACAACATAATATAAGTAAAAGCATCCCAAACGGGAGCAAAATCCACGCCCAATGGCGGAAAACAATCACCACAACAGATATACGACGCCGTAGCGAAGAAAGAGACGATATACATAAAACTGCATAAAAACCTCCAAGTCACAAAATAATATACAATATCGTCCTCTCATCAAGTCTCTAAGTCATACAAGATAATGGTAGATGGAGAGTACAGGATACAACGAATATACAACAAGCAACATCGGATAACCGCAAAACCTAGCTAAGCAAAACTGCACACTGTCAGGCGAAGTGGTATCCGCAGCAAAATATGATACGACGGATGAACATATCTCTGCCTCTGACTATCCTGAGGAACACCTGCAAAACACTGTGGCACAACGGGATAAGTTGCCAACTCGTGAATAGTAAATAACATATGCTGGTAATCACGAGTATGCACGTACAACGCGAATCTCACATAAGCATTTAATAGTAATGAAAGGTCATATGTAATGCATTAGTCATGAAAGGTACGCTAGCAGGTACTACTAATACATGAAGCAATAATATGACAATCGGTATGTAATAATCATGTAAGGTACTCTATCAGGTACAATAATACATGAAACAATGCATATAATAGTATGTAAATGCAACAGTCATGGAAAGTACTCTATCAGGTACAAATAATACATGAAGCAGTGCATAAACAATAAATGTGGAGTATGTAATACAACATGTCATTTCCACGGAAATCCTAACCTCGTGGTAGGACCAAAATCCAACATGACAATCCAATTCCCAATTTCCACAAATCAGCCCCCAAATTGGCTCTCATATCATGTAAATCTCATATATCCTGAATGTCCAACATCAAGTAGATTTCACATATCACGTATGTACAATATCAGTATATCCCACATATCCTGTGTGTACAATATCAGTATATCCCACATATCATATGTGTACAATATCAGTATATCCCACATATCCTATGTGTACAATATCAGTATCAAGTAAGTTTCATAGAAGGTGAGTGTCTAACATCGACACCCAAAATATCATGAAACAAATGTTAAGCATCGACACAGAAATATTGATCTATCAGGTGCTGTCACCACGACTGGCCCCCTGATAGGTACGTATCATACGGTACATCGAACAACCCGAGTGCCTAGCTCTTGTAGGGTTCCTAGGCACGCTAATGAAGTCTTACAAGGCATCAACCATGCCAATTTCATTTTTTACGGGTGCCGAGAAACCCTAATACGGATCGTTGACTAGAAGTTTAGGCGATATATGAATCTAGTTAACAACTTAACTAAAGATAAGAAGCTACAACCTTTGTAGATCCGGATATCCACTTCCTTGGCTCCACGTAGGCGTCCTCTCACGGTCCATCTCGAATCCCGGAC
The DNA here is from genome assembly GCA_030015575.1 of Agapanthus africanus. Lineage (NCBI taxonomy): Eukaryota > Viridiplantae > Streptophyta > Magnoliopsida > Asparagales > Amaryllidaceae > Agapanthus > Agapanthus africanus. The sequence goes on from CM057343.1 coordinate 160,531,695, forward strand.
TCAATCGTCGGCTTGATCGGAGAAATGGGCGGACTAGGTCGTCGGCTTCATGCCGAAGATGATCTACGTCGAGGCATCACAAGTTCAAGCTCCGACTTCACAAAGTTGTGAAACTTGTGAAGAAAACACTCAAAACAACTTGGCAAGAGGTAGAGGGTGAAGAAATAGGAGGTGGGTTCACTTTAGAATTAGATTTCTCTCACTTTAGCTCAAGTTGCCATTGATGGACCTTAAGCTTTTCTTGAAGAAGAAGATGATGAAGAAGAAGAAAGAATATGATAAGTGTTGAATTAAAATGAAAATAAATCAATACTTATCATAAGCTAACTAAGGTTAAGTGTAGAGAATAGACCATGGTTACTTGGATGGGTTAGGGTTAAGCATGAAGACAAGAATGGTTAAGAAGTCAAAGCTTCATGAAGCTTCAACTAAAAACAAATAAAGCCATCATTCTTATCTAAATCATTTCCAAATAAATAAATGAACAAATAAATAAATAAATGAATATGCAAAACCCTAATTATCAAATTAACCATGGTTTAATTCTATACACTTAACTATATGATCAAGTATCATCAAACATGATACAAATATGTGCACAAAAGTATATCACATATACTTCTTGCACATCAAGTGAGAAAATCCATTTAAAATGAACCAATACTAGTTAATGCAAAATAATATATCAAATATATAATTATACATTAAATCATTAAATCAACACTTGATTTAACGATCCGGTCATATCGCATATAACCGACTAGTATCCTATGTATCGGCTTATCGAATCAATCCTTGATTCGATATCTAGGTTATATCGAATATAACCAATCGATACATCCATCGCGAGAATGAAATACGGTATCACATACACGCATTATTCTCGGTCCTGCACATATCTCATATGCGCTCCTATTTCGTTTCGCTTGAGCCAGGAAACCTCTGTGTAGGACTCTAAAGACTCGTCAATACGCCGGTAGTAGATGATGATCATATCAAGCACCCACAAGCCGCAAGCGGTCTGCTAAACGTAACGGCCATCCGGGTATTGATCGATCAGAAGATCGACGAGCTAGCCTGCTCACACTCCTGTGAATCCAACCAGTAACACTTACCGTACAGTCCGGTCTGTTCGTCTGATATGTCGCATATCAAATCTAGGGGTGGTAAACGTCAGACCCCAATAACCGATAAGTCGTGCTGATGTGAGGCTCATAACGGGTCGAGAAACTACTGGTAACACTTACCAGCAAATCTCTGATCAGTCCTGGCCAGGGACTTCCCTGTTACGGCCAATCGAGCACTGCGCAACATCAACCCCCAATACCGGGAGAGACGAAACCCCTCCTATCGCTCATTGCCTCCATGTGACTCGGGACTGTACCCAAAGACCACCGTTTTGCACGCCCTCATGGACGTGGTAAGGTGGAGATCAAAGCACAGTGGGAATCACACAAGACTCTATGACGATCTCGGGTCTACAGACTAACCTGTACAAGTGTCACCTGAGAACTGCCATCTGACGTGAGGTATAATACCATCTGGGAGTTCTCGGCGAGTCCGTCCAGTGTACCCAGTCTCCACTGAGCACCCGTATACCATCTCTGATGTCAAACACCAATGGATATGGGATCATCCATCGCCCATCTCATGGGTCGAGAAGCGTATACGCTAGTCTACACTGGTATATCGATGCCCTGTCTCGATACACCCACGACTAGGGACCTTGAAGGATGTACTTATGGACTACCCTGTCCCCACTAGTATGATCTGCATCATAGTCCAGGTAGTCAAGTACACATCCTAAGGGCTTTATCAACATGTAACTATAAGGCAGTTTAAAGAGACAAGTGTACATGTTAAGATAAAGAGTAACCAAATAGCATACTATCATATCGAGCAAGAAAGTCATCTCTATATATGTCCAAGCATCCAATATAATATACATCATCTGTACAATACTGGCCTCTAGGGCATACATACAACTAACAGCTCTGACTCTCGTCTCTCGACGTATCCATACGTACATGACTCCCATCGGTATCCCCACGATAACCGCCGAGTCATAGGTACTGTCACCGGAAAGTATGATTCCCCCACTAACTCATCTCCTCACTGATATTCTTGCCTCGGGGTACCTCCGGGCCCCACCATGTACCCGCACACGGACCCCTCCTTTCCTCGCGTGGGGTATATATATATCAGAACCAATAAATCTCATGGTGGCTGCAGAAATATCATATCAAGAGAAACCGGGTTTTTCAAATAATACATAAATTTCATGAAACAGCCACGGTCCTCAAATCCAGAAAACATCAAGTAGTGAATACGTATGAATGCATGAATCAATACACACATATTAGCGTCCCATTCCACTAATATATGTGTATAGGCATATATAACAGCGTCCCATTCCACTGTTATATATACATAGTAGTAAAAATATCAGAGAACATCATATGACATCAATGAATGTAGTATATGCAACATGAAACAGTAATATGAGCATATAAAGGAAAACAACTATTTAACTGCAACAAGTTACTAAAAATATATATCATGCGGTTCCTGATTTCTCCGAAATCAGATGCAACATCATGAACAGGTGAACATGTAGCTATAACAAGGTATGCGTAACCGTGTCGGTATAGCAAAATATGTATGATGTAAAAGTATAGGTAGCAAGATATGTCTCTATGCTTATCCATAATACCTTCCAGGTATATGTATGTATGCCAGATGTATATGTAGCTATGTCTCATATGTGTATATACCTATCACTAATGGTACACTACCCTATAGGTATATGGTTAACTAGCATGTAAACATGCCAGGGCATATGTGTAAGCATGTAGATATACAGGTATGTTATAAGTCATATGCATAAAGAAATATGAATCAATATCTCAATGTCCCTAACCAAACAATATCATTTCTATATATGGGTTGTGCGTGATATGGCAATTATTGACGGTGTGTATGGCGTACAATCAGTGCTCGTGCAACATGAGCCGTCAATAATAGTTTAGTGTCTTAAGGATACTAGTCCAAGCACAACAATTAACTAAGCAGTAGGGTAAATGCGCAATTCTAAATATGACATAGAATATGCGACAAGTTAAGTCATTTCTAGCCCAGACGAATAACGTCATGCGAGCGATTCCCCTGTAGATGTTAAATCTACTCACCAACACTCCTGGCTAAGTAAAACCAACCACTTGTTTTCCCCTGGTAGCAGTGTCCGAAGTCCCCGCCTGCGAACCTAAAACAACACAACGATAACACAAGTATATATATTAATAATCGACCAAAAACACGCACAAACTACATTTAACCGACGCAATAAAACAAAACATACTCTCAAGTGTTCGTATTGTGGCTAACGTGCGTATCGACACGATGGAAACAACCTAAGAGCAAAAACACATAAAGTGCACGACCCGTGTCGTATAACGTATCGCGCGGACAAAAAACACTAGATTATAGGAAAATGATCCCAGATTTTTCATACAGTAAATACTAAAAAAGTAAACAGTACCAAACACCCCTAACCAACAGCAGACAATTACCCACAAAATCCAAACCCCATCACCTCCCCCCATAGCCGGCATCGCCGGAATTTGCCAAAGGGTCGCCGGCCCGTGCCGGTGGGGTGGGTCTCATGTTTCAGGTGGTGCTCCAAGGTCACTAGTACATCACTAAAATTTTGTTTGATTTTTCTGTACGAGTTCCAGGTCATAGCAGTTCACAGAGGTTCAAAAAGGACACTAAAAACACGATATTACACTAATCGATATTTAAAGTGTTCTACGCTACAACCAACGAGCTACACAATATAAAAACTCCTAATTAACAGATTAGAGAATATACCTATCAAAGCTAGCTCCCAAGATCCAAGCTTTCCTAGCTCCAAGTGATCAAGAAGCAAAAACCAAGACTTGTTGTATTTTTGTGATATATTTAGGAATTTTTGGAGAATTATTGATTTGGAATAGTTGAAAATGGAAAAGAAAAGGTCAAGAGTAGAATGAAGGAGGAGGGATTCGGCCAAGGGGAGGAGGTGAGGAAATTGTGTAGGGTTTTCTAGGAAATTCCTTGCAATAAATGCAATTTAATGCAAATGCATGCACATGCCACCTCTTTCCTTTACTCTTTTTTTTTCTTTTCTTTTAACACTTAAATCCCTTAGTCAACACAAAGAATCTAGATATTATGTGGGGTTTTGGTTAACATCAAGCATGATAAAATTTTAGGAGAAATTTTTCTAACCTAGAAAGTAAATACCACATTAAAATAATATTAAAATAGGGAAAAATTCTTTTTGAACCAAAACGTCCCATATACCCCCAAAGCTTGCGCACTAGCTTTATTTTAGCTAAACTAGATACCGGCAAGTCTATATGGCCGTTTGATCACAGTCGGGTTAAAACAGAAAATACCGACAAATTTACCCTAAAAACGGAAAAATTAGCATAACGATTTCTAAAACGTTTCAATCCCCCTTTATAAAAATTCGTCCCCGAATTTAAAACTCTCACTAAGCGTACCTTCAAAGAGATGAGTACAAAACTCCCAAATCTCGCTCGCAGCCTCCTAAGTGATCACCTCACTATACGGCTACGTTCTAGAAAACCTCCCACAGATGGCAAGACCCTTGACCGAAGTTTCTCCACCTGCTAAGCTATTAACACAATTGGCTGCTGGTGAACGAAAAGATCGAGTCCAAACTATATGGTCTGATGCAGAATCATGTGAGAAAGTCATGAAGGTATTTGCAAAGTAAAGACACAAGGAATACGGGGTGAAAACTCAATAATCTGGGCAGAAGTGCCAAGTTATAGGCAACGAAACTAACTCGCTAAAAGGATCTCAAAAGGACCTACAATCCTGGGATAAGCTCCCCAAAACTCAACACATCATTCATCGGAAAAATCCGTAGGAATACATGATTTCCCAATGCAAACTCGAGCCTGCGACCACCATGGTCGGCATAAGACCTCTGTCCGCACAGGACTGTCATCATCCTGACCTAAAACAACTGGATCATTTCCGAAGTCTCTAGACTAGCTGGGGTCCAAAAATCCTATTTACGCAGAGTCAGAAAAACAGAATGGCGATCGACACGACTTAACAACTAAACCTAAAGATTGCCGATTGGAGTGTTTCCTAATAACAGCTATCGAAGGAGAACTCTAACAATGGCAAGTGACGATCCCAACTGCTGACAACAACAAGTACGTACGCAAAAGCATAACAAAGAACAACTGAGCAAACTGAGAATAACCGGACAAAAAACACCCGAATGGAGTCACACCCTGTCTAGACCTGGGTAGACACCCCAACGAAAATCATGGAGATCTGCTCCCATTCCCACTCCGGAACGGTTAAAGGTTGCAACTCTCCAGCCGGTTTCAGATGCTCAACCTAAACTCACAACAAGACAGACACCTTGAAACGAAATCCAAAACTTCACTCTTCATCCCTGTCCACTCGTAACTATCTCACAAGTCACGTCAAATGTTGGTGGAACTCGAACGAACACTGAAAATTGATTGATGTGCCTGCCCTAGGATTTTGCGTCTCTGCCCATCAGCAACTGGTACACAAATGCGTCCCTAAACGTAGTACATCCTGATCACAAATCAAGGACTCCGAATCATTACCCATCCGAGTATGCTCAAGAATCTCTGACGAACGAGCGTCGGCGGGCAGTGCCTCGCGAAAGCGATTAAGGAAAAGTGGTCGGGCACGGACATGAGCAAGCTGTCCCCTCAGTAGAGGCGAACTTAAGCTGTACTCAACGATCACACAAGAACTGTAAATCTGCAGAAGACTATCTCAGAACTGCGCATAACTGGAACAAGCTAATCCCGGGCCTACGATTCAAGCATCAGCTACCACAATCGCCTTGCCACGGTTAATAAAGGATCTCACAAACACAATCCTCCACAAGCTCCATCCAACGACGTTGTCTCAACAATCACAACTCGCTGCAGGAAGATGTACATTAAGCTCTGGTGGTCCGTGAAAATCTGACACGACTCTCCGAACAAGTAGTGTCCTCAGATCTTCAACGCACGACCACCACGGCCATCTCAAGATTATGAGTGGAATATCCTGCTCATGCTTCCTCCAACTGTCGGGAAGTAAAAGCGATAACTCTATAGTGTCATCTCAGTACACAATCGAGCCCCACTCGCGAAACATCACAGTTAAACAACAAAGTCGCCCGAACCAGAAAGCAAAGAAGAACTGGTGCAGTTGTCAACCGAATCTCCAACTGCTGAAAACTCCGCACGCATGCTTCAGTCCAAAGAGAAAGAACCTCCTTCCTGGTCAGTTCAGCCTACGGTGCAGCGATACACAAGAAATCCTGCACGAAACGGCGGTAAAAACCTGCTAAGCCCAAAAATCTGCGGACCTCCGTCCGTACATAATTCTGGGCCAAGCTGTACGGTCTCGATCTTCCTCGGGACCATAAGAAAACCGTCTTACGTAACTACAAGACCTAGGAGTCAACATAAGCAAGCCTGATGGAACACTCCGAGAATCTAGCAAACGGCTGACACTCTCCCAATGTCTGCAAAACAAATCCTCAAGTGCTACTCATGTTCCTCACGACACCTTAGAATAGACCAGAATGTCATCAATAACACAATAATAACTGGTCAAGGAACGTCCTGAAGAAATCTGGTTCATCACCTCTACGAATGCTGCTAGGGCATTGGTGAGTCCATGACGCCACCAAAACACACAAGGCCCGTAGCACGCACAAGGCAGTCTTCGGAATGACATCACTCTGAACCCGCAACAATGATGACCTGATCCCAAACAAACTTAGAAAATGTCTCGCACTCGGGATCCGATCGAAGAAATCGTCAACGCGAGGTAAAGGGTACCTATCCGCACCGTAAGCCGGTTCCATTGATGATCAATCAATACACAACCTCAACTGCCGTCCTTTTCCTTGACGAAAAGAAATAGGAGCTCCCCAATGCGAAACACTCAGACTCACAATCCCCCAACAAACAACTCTGCAGCTGATCCTTAAGCTCCCTAAGCTTCGCCGGCTCATCTGGTGTAAGTGCACGGCGGCGCCCCGGCCGTCAATCCGACGCCGGAATGCGGAAACGAAAATTTTACGAAGCTTGTAAACCGGCACCACCGCGCACTTTAAACCCGGATCGGGCCATTAACCTAACTCTAGCAAACTAGAAAATGAGTAGAGAAGCTATACCGAGCGATCCGTGTCCTTCGGTCTTCGGCCTCCGTCCCGATCTCCTCGCGGAATCTCCGGTCTTTATCTCCTCGTCGGAATGGGCACCACATCGCCGGGTTCTATTACGGGCTCCCCCCTCTGGACCAAGGCAACTCGGGCACGAAGTTGGCGAGTTGACATGTCCAAGAAATGTTGTAGGCTAGTGTAGAACAGTTTGTCTCTATTGGGGTTGAAGTTGCCATGTATGATGGAGGAATGAACTTTAAAATGAACTTGGGATTTTTGGTGTGAACCAAGAATGATATGAAGAATTTCCCCACACCAAAAATGAATTCCCCTCATCCCCCAAAGATGCGGCCGGCCATAATCAAGAGGCGGAAAATATACAAAGGAGGTGAGTGTAGGAAAGGAAATGGTGACCACACCCAAAAGCAAGCCTCACATCATAATCCAATCTCATTTAATGCAAAAGAGTTGATTTAAAAAGAATCAAATGATGCTAGTCATATCATAATCTCTCCTTTCACAAGAAACCCCCTCCACAATACTAATTTGCACAATTGCAAATTAGCCCCTCCCATCATAAAAGTCCGGCCGTGAAGGAACAAAGGAAAACTGGCCGAAACGGAATGCAAACTGGAAACTTCAAAAACTGATCCCGTAATAAATTACAGGAAAACCCCGCGACTGTATATACATACCCGCATTTGTATTCCCACTGAATACAAATGCAATGAGACAAAATCTACACTGTACAATACTAGGATCCGGCCTAAACCAAAGCCCGCTAGTATTATCCGTCCGATCATGATCCGTGCAATACCGCACGTATAAGATCGAACCCTGCCATATCTCCATACGGCCTCTACAGCGTTTCGCCCGAAACATAAGAAACTGGTCTGTGGGGGACTCTAAAGACTCGTCAACACCTTGGTTATGGATTCAACTACTAGCACGTCAGAGGTATTAATCATACGTAACGGGCTACCAGGTATTGACCAAAAAGGACGTCGATGAGCGAACTCATCCTGACACCCTACTGAGCCTGTCATTGACAATATCCGTACAGTCCGGTCCGTTCGTCTATGAGCATCGCATGGCGGGCCTAGGGGGTTGGTAAAAGTCAAACCCCCAAAAGCGGTACAAGTCGTGTCGGAGAGTAGCCTAGAACACCCTAAGATACTACTGGAATACCTAGCAGTAAATCTCCTGCCTTGGCCAAGGACTTCGTGTAATGGCTCTCCTAGACACTGCGCGACCTCACCCCCAATACCGGAAGAGACGAACCCCTGCAGATCCTCTCACTGCCTCCATGTGGCTCGGGACTGTACCCAACTAAAACCTGTTTGCACGACTCCTTTGAGCCATGGTAGGGTAGTAATCAAAGTACAGTGGGAACTCACACGAGACAAATGATGATCTCAAGCCGATGAACTAACCTGTACACATGTCACCAGGGAACTACTATCTGACGTCAGGTATAAGACCAACTAGTATGTTCCCGGCGAGTCCTGTCCGGTGTACTCATAACCCAATGAGCACCTGTATACATCTTAGCAGTACCAACTGACACCAGTGGCTTGTGAGACCGGCCACCGCCCCTCGTCGGGGTCTCGACTGTATACACTAGTCTACTCTGGAGTATCGATGCCCTATCTCGAAACTCCCACGACTAGGGACCTTTTAAGGATGTGCTTATAGACCCTAGCTCCCACGTATATGATCGCTCTCTTACTGCTGGCAGTCAAGCAAGAATCCTAGGGGCTCTATCAACGTGCAATAGTGATCAGTAATGTCACCTAAAGCAGTACACGATGATAAAGATAAACCAGATAGCATACTATCATCTTGAATAAGACTGTCCTACCGGTATAGGTCCTCCCTCAATCATTGCAATCACGTGCCTGTGATCCAATAATTGACTCTGAGGGCACTATCTCCAACATCTGGAACAACGTCGGAAACTCTCGCACGATAGGAATCCGGTCCAACAAACCTACGATGGCTCCGGTATCACGAATGAACGCCAAGAATCCTCGACATCCTCTCCTCAAAAGCCGACTAGCGAAAAAGGCTGAATTCAAGCTGTGAGAGGCGGCACCACTGTCCCTCTACACAACAAGAACTGACTCGCCGGAAAAACACACATGACGGTTTTCTCGCGGCAGTCTACAGACGCCTAGCACGTAGCTAACCAGTCCGTGCCCAGGAGAACATCAAATCCAACATCTCTAGAAGGTTCACAAGGACGGACGAATCTTTATCTCCTATCCAATTGGCACACGACCGAAAAACATGTCGCGCAACAAAAGAATCGCTGACAGAAGTTAGCGCAACAAAAGAATCGCTGACAGAAGTTAACACAACAAACGGCTGATCTAGCATACACAACTCTCAGCCCAACCAAGGCACAAAGTGTGTATAACAACAAGTGCATAGATCCCGAACAAAACCAACCTATGAATCGAAAGAACATACACCACAGAAAACTCGAAAACTCTGCATTGGATGCCCGCGCGTCCCGATGAGTAGAAGCAAACTCTCGTGTCTGCCTCCTACACGAAACTAGCTGAACTCCTCCTTCGCCAAACTGTCCCCTCAGTGCGAACCCTCCGCGCCCATGACCTCTCTGAAATCGACCTTGACGCGGTGTTAGGGAACAACTCCTGATGTGGTGAAGAAGGCTCCCGCATCGAAAACATCCATACGATGGTTGCTGACCCTTCTGGGGATGAGAGCTGAACGACTGTCCTCGTCCCAAGCCTCTGCTACTCCCGCGACGGTCACGAACTCTATCTCGACGCCTACGCCTCAGTCTCTGGGCTGGTACACCTGTACGAGCCCTCCTCTGTTTTAGAACTCCCAAAGTCTTGGAAAGACGCTCCTCGTCAAAACGGGCTGCGTCCACTGGTGCTGTATACGTAACACAAGGCTGAGTGCTGACTGCAAGGAACAATTGGGTAACAGGGGTGACCACCTCCTGTCACCACACTCTATTGGCCTCAACCAAAGACCTCATCGTCTTGCGCAAATCCTGCATCTCTGCCACAAGCCTATCAATATGATCTATCGAAGGCGGATCCATCTGGTCTGCTACAACGAGCGTGCCGTCCTGGTCAGTCCTCGTACCACGCGAGTCAACTCTAACCTCGGCCCTCGCTGCATCACTCTGAGTCCTCATAGTCATCGGCGGTAAAGGCTATAAATGGAAGAAGGATTTGATATAAACACGGAAATCGAATCACAAGGATATGTATTATTAAGGAAGGAATTTCAAGCAATTTGTAATTAGGTCGCTTTAGGTGGAGTACCGCGTCGTGAGTATGCCGCGGACATACACACACTACGTTACTCTGCTTTAAGACACCTACTCCATCATACCAAGGTCATCCTACACTCCGAAAGGTAAAACCTAGCGCTCTGATACCAACTTTATCACGACCCGAAATTTTGCACGTGACGGCCCTAATACTACGCAACGTCTACAGGCGTAACGTAGTAAAAGAAAGCCAAAACCCAGAAATCTAAACCATCAAAAGTAGCAAGAAAGTGATAATAGTATTTTCAAAACCTTTGAAATCACAACCCAAATTCTTTAAAGTCTCACTTTTATTCTTTAAAATTTTGGCAGCACCCCCTTTGTAAAAAAAGCCCCCAAAATGGGTACAACATAATATAAGTAAAAGCATCCCAAACGGGAGCAAAATCCACGCCCAACGGCGGAAAACAATCACCACAACAGATATACGATGCCGTAGCGAAGAAAGAGACGATATACATAAAACTGCATAAAAACCTCCAAGTCACAAAATAATATACAATATCGTCCTCTCATCAAGTCTCTAAGTCATACAAGATAATGGTAGATGGAGAGTACAGGATACAACGAATATACAACAAGCAACATCGGATAACCGCAAAACCTAGCTAAGCAAAACTGCACACTGTCAGGCGAGCGGTATCCGCAGCAAAAGATGATACGACGGATGAACATAGCTCTGCCTCTGACTATCCTGAAGAACACCTGCAAAACACTGTGGCACAACGGGGTGAGTTGCCAACTCGTGAATATTAAATAACATATGCAGGTAATCGCGAGTATGCATGTACAACGCGAATCTCACATAAGCATTTAATAGTAATGAAAGGTCATATGTAATGCATCAGTCATGAAAGGTATGCTAGCAGGTACTACTAATACATGAAGCAATAATATGACAATCAGTATGTAATAATCATGTAAGGTACTCTATCAGGTACAATAATACATAAAACAATGCATATAATAGTATATAAATACAACAGTCATGGAAAGTACTCTATCAGGTATAAATAATACATGAAGCAGTGCATAAACAATAAATGTGGATTATGGAATACAACATGTCATTTCCACGGAAATCCTAACCTCGTGGTAGGACCAAAATCCAAAAAGACAATCTAATTCCCAATTTCCACAAATCAGCCCCCAAATTGGCTCTCATATCATGTAAATCTCATATATCCTGAATGTCCAATATCAAGTAGATTTCACATATCACGTATGTACAATATCAGTATATCCCACATATCCTGTATGTACAATATCAGTATATCCCACATATCCTGTGTGTACAATATCAGTATCAAGTAAGTTTCATAGAAGGTGAGTGTCTAACATCAACACCCAAAATATCATGAAACAAGTGTCAAGCATCGACACAGAAATACTGATCTATCAGGTGCTGTCACCACGACTGGCCCCCTGATAGGTACGTATCATACGGTATATCGAACAGCCCGAGTGCCTAGCTCTGACCCTCGTCTCTCGACGTATCCATACGAACATGACTCCCGTCGGTATCTCCACGATAACCGCCGAGTCATAGGTACTGTCACCGGAAAGTATGATTCCCCCACTAACTCATCTCCTCACTGGGATTCTTGCCCTGGGGTACCTCCGGGCCCCACCATGTACCCGCACACGGACCCCTCCTTTCCTCGCGTGGGGTATATATATATCAGAACCGATAAATCTCATGGTGGCTGCAAAAATATCATATCGAGAGAAACCGGGTTTTTCAAATAATGCATAAATTTCATGAAACAACCACGGTCTTCAAATCCAGAAAACATTAAGTAGTGAATACGTATGAATGCATGAATCAATACACACATATTAGCGTCCCATTCCACTAATATATGTGTATAGGCATATATAACTGCGTCCCATTCCACTGTTATATATACATAGTAGTAAAAATATCAGAGAACATCATATGACATCTATGAATGTAGTATATGCAACATGAAACAGTAATATGAGCATATAAAGGAAAATAACTATTTAACTGCAACAAGTTACTAAAAATATATATCATGCGGTTCCTGATTTCTCCGAAATCATATGCAACATCATGAACAGGTGAACATGTAGCTATAACAAGGTATGCGTAACCGTGTCGGTATAGCAAAATATGTATGATGTAAAAGTATATGTAGCAAGATATGTCTCTATGCTTATCCATAATACCCTCCAGGTATATGTATGTATGCCAGATGTATATGTAGCTATGTCTCATATGTGTATATACCTATCACTAATGGTACACTACCCTATAGGTATATGGTTAACTAGCATGTAAACATGCCAGGGCTTATGTGTAAGCATGTAGCTATACAGGTATGCTATAAGTCATATGCATAAAGAAATATGAATCAATGTCTCAATGTCCCTAACCAAACAATATCATAGCAGTTCACTGAGGTTCAAAAAGGACACTAAAAATACGATATTGCACTAATCGATATTTAAAGTGTTCTACGCTACAACCAACGAGCCACACAACATAAAAACTCCTAATTAACAGGTTAGGGAATATACCTATCAAAGCTAGCTCCCAAGATCCAAGCTTTCCTAGCTCCAAGTGATCAAGAAGCAAAAACCAAGACTTGTTGTATTTTTGTGATATATTTAGGAATTTTTGGAGAATTATTTATTTGGAATAGTTGAAAATGGAAAAGAAAAGGTCAAGAGTAGAATGAAGGAGGAGGGATTCGGTCAAGGGGAGGAGGTGAGGAAATTGTGTAGGGTTTTCTAGGAAATTCCTTACAATAAATGCAATTTAATGCAAATGCATGCACATGCCACCTCTTTCCTTTACTCTTTTTTTTCCTTTTCTTTTAACACTTAAATCCCTTAGTCAACACAAAGAATCTAGATATTATATGGGGTTTTGGTTAACATCAAGCATGATAAAATTTTAGGAGAAATTTTTCTAACCCAAAAAGTAAATACCACATTAAAATAATATTAAAATAGGGAAAAATTCTTTTTGAACCAAAACATCCCATATACCTCTAAAGCTTGCACACTAGCTTTATTTTAGCTTAACTAGGTGCTGGCAAATCTATATGGCCGTTTGATCACAGTCGGGTTAAAACGGAAAATACCGACAAATTTACCCTAAAACGGAAAAATTAGCATAACGATTTCTAAAACGTTACATACCCACGCTTGGATTCTTCCATACTAAACCTCTTTAGTATGGTATCAATGTACCTGGATTGGGACAATCCCAGTATCCGCTTAGATCTATCTCTATAGATCTTAATTCCCAAAATACAGGAGGCATCACCTAGATCTTTCATTAAGAATCTATGTGATAAGAAGAGCTTGACCGAGTGCAGCATAGGAACATCATTTCCTATCAAGAGTATGTCATCCACGTACAATACGAGGAAGACAACCTTACTCTCTGCCACTTTCTTGTATATACAAGGTTCATCTACGTTTTTGATAAAGTCAAACTCTTTGACTACCGCATCAAAACAGATGTTCCAACTCCACGATATCTACTTTAACCTGTAGATGGATTTAAGCATGTTGCACACCTTCCTGCTGCTCCCACTATCTACGAAGCCCTCTGGCTGAGTCATGTACACACACTCCTCTAAATCACCATTTAGAAAGGCGGTCTTAACATCCATTTGCCAGATTTCGTAGTCATGGTATGCAGCAATGGCAAGTAGGAACCGGATAGACTTAAGCATAGCCACTGGAGAAAAGGTTTCATCATAATCCACACCTGGTCGTTGATGAAAACCCTTTGCAATAAGTCTAGTTTTGAAAGTCTCAACTTTTCCATTTACACCAAGTTTCTTCTTAAAGATCCATTTGCTCCCAATGGGTTTTACCCTTTCAGGAGCAACTTACAAAGTCCATACTTTGTTGGTGTACATTGATTCCATCTCAAATCGCATTGCATCCAGCCATTTCATAGAGTCACCACTCGTAATGGCCTACTCGAAGCTAGTTGGGTCATCATCTTCCATGATGTAATCCTCGCTCCCACCATCGATGAGAAAACTGTAGTATCTCTCAGGTGGATGAGGAACCCTACTAGATTGGCGGAGCGGCTGAAGTTCGTCGGAAACTACTGAATCCTCTGGTTCCACTAAATCTTCGGTTGCAGTTTGTGCTGCTGGAACTTCTTCCAGCTCTACCTCTTCGCCACTAATTTCTTTTGCAAGAAATTCCTTTTCTAAAAAGGTGGAGTGTTGAGCAACAAACACCTTTTGCTCCTCACTGTGGTAGAAAAAATATCCATAAGAATTCTTTGGATATCCCACAAACTTGCAGAGAACTGATCATGCCTCGAGTTTGTACGGATTTTGTCTTTTGACATAGGCCGGACAACCCCATATCTTAACTCGTTTAAAATATGGTCTCTTCCCACTCCATATCTCATATAGTGTGGTAGGTACAGATTTAGATGGAACTTGATTCAATAGGTATGCTGTTGTCTCAAGCGCATAACCCCAAAAAGAAATAAGTAACTCAGCAATGCTCATCATAGAGCACACCATATCTAATAGGGTGCAATTCCTCCGTTCCGATACACCGTTGTGCTGTGGTGTATACGGAGGAGTAAGCTGAGAGAGAATCCTATTCTCTTTTAGATAGTCCAGAAACTCATTGCTCAAGTATTCTTCTCCTTGATCAGATCGAAGGATCTTAATACTTTTACCCATTTGGTTCTCGACTTCTTGCTTATATTCTTTGAATTTCTCAAAAGCTTCAGACTTGTGTTTCAACAAGAACACATGTCCATACCTTGAGAGATCGTCAGTGAATGTAATGAAGTACGAGGAACCATTTCTGGCATGTATAGACATGGGACCACATACATCACTATGTATATGTCCCAAGAGTTCTGTAACTCTTTCTCCGTGTCCACTAAATGGAGTTTTGGTCATCTTGCCTTTGAGACATGACTGGCAAGTGTTATAAGATGAAAATTCGAACGGATTCAAATATCCATCCTTATGTAACTTAGCTAGTCGTGTCGCATTGATATGACCTAGTCTATAATACCACAAGAAGGATTCGTTCATTTCTGAACTCTTCCTCTTGTGTGTGTTTTGTACATTAAGGACTGTGGTTTGATTCAGAACGTATATGCCATTATTTAACGAGCCTGATCCAATCAACTTTTGATTCAGGAAGATGTTCATAACATTATCCTGTACTAAAAAATTATATCCTTCTTTACTTAATAAAGAAATTGATATAAGATTGCATATCAGGGTCGGAATGTAATAGCATTCATTCAGAATCAATGTATTACCATTTGGTAATACAAGGTGATATTCGCCAACTGCTTTGGCTGCAACATTTGCACCATTCCCTACTCTTACGGAATGATCACCCTCTCCCAGTTCTCTACCTTTCTTTAACCCATGTAACATATTACATATGTGGGATCCCGATCTGGTATCTAATACCCAGGACGTAGAGTGAACTGAGAAACAGTTCTCGATAACAAACACACCCGAAAAAGATGCATCAACATACTTATTCTTCGTTTGGGCGGCGTGAGAATCCGGATATGTCTCTATTCCCTGCTCAGTCTTATAACGTTTATAAGAAATAACGGGACCAACGTTTCCCTGCTCAGTATAACAAGCGGGTTCAGTCAATACATCTATATTATTATCTTGATTAAGGCCTAACTTGGTCGCTACCTGGAGAGAGAGAAGAAAACACTTTAGCGTATACTCTTACAAGATTAGATTGGTTATTATCTTATCTAATCAGGATGGCTCCCACTGTTTTCATCAAATCTTCCTTCAAACCCGAAAAGGTAAGACTAGCCAGGATTAATTACACCTTATAAGTTCGCCAATCTTTCAGCCAGGCCAGTGTTGGCACTTTGAGGGAGGTTTCTCGTTCTTTCGCACGGACCTAATTAGAATAAATCTCGTTTTCCCAAAGGCATAACCCCATTAACACCTTTCTTGACACCTACTTGATCGGCTAATTGTCATGTGTAAAACTCTCCCAGGAGTAACTCTTACTCGCAGTGGGTATCAGGATCCAACTATCTCATAGAAGTTATGCAATCTCATTGCAAATTTCAACACTTGAAATTCCCGTTAATGCTTTTGCCCCTAACCCCCTATGACCTTGACAAAAGCCAACAAACCTGTTAGTTATATGTATGCCCTAGAGGCCATTACTGTACATACGATGTATATTGTAATGGATGCTTGGACATATATAGGGAGGACTTTCTTGCTCGACATGATAGTATGCTATCTGGTTATACTTTATCTTAACATGTACTCTGATTGTCTCTATGTTACATGTTGATAAAGCCCTTAGGATATGTACTCGACTACTGGGACTATGATGAGATCATACTAGTGGGGACACGGTAGTCGACGAGTACATCCTATAACTGTTCCTAGTCGAGGGTGTATCGAGACAGGGCATCGATACACCAGAGTAGACTAGCGTATACGCATCTTGACCAATATGATGGGCAATGGATGATCCCATATCCATTGGTGTTTGACATCAAGGATGGTGTACGGGTGCTCAGTGGAGACTGGGTACACTGGACGGACTCGCCGAGAACTCCCAGATGGTATTATACTTCACGTCAGATGGCAGTTCTCCGGTGACACTGGTACAGAGTAGTCTGTTGACCCGAGATCGTCATAGAGTCTTGTGTGATTCCCACTGTGCTTTGATTTCCATCATACCACATCCAAGTGGGCGTGCAAAAAGGTGTCTTTTGGGTACAGTCCCGAATCATATGGAGGCAATGAGCGATAGGAGGAGATTCGTCTCTCCCGGTATAGGGAGTTGATGTTGTGCTGTGTTCGATTGGCTATAACCGGAAATCCCTGGCCAGGGTTGCTGAGATTTACTGGTAAGTGTTATCAGTAGTTTCTCGAACTGTTATAGACCTCATATCGACACGACTTATCGAGCTACTGGGGTCTGACGTTTACCACCCCTAGACGAGATATGCGACATATCAGACGATGAGACCGGACTGTACGGGAGTGTTACTGATTGGATTCACAGGAGAATGTACAGGCTTGCTTGTTGATCTTCTGAGCGATCAATACCTGGGTGGCTGTTTTTGCTGACCGCTTGCAGCTTGTGGGTGTTTGATATGATCATCACCTACTGCCGGCGTATTGACGATTCTTTAGAGTCCTACACAGAAGTTTCTTGACTCAGGCATGTTAGTTATATGTATGCCCTAGAGGCCATTACTATACATAGGATGTATATTGTAGTGGATGCTTGGACATATATAGGGAGGACTTTCTTGCTCGACATGATAGTATGCTATCTGGTTAATCTTTACCTTAACGTGTACACTGATTGTCTCTCTGTTACATGTTGGTAAAGCCCTTAGGATGTGTACTTGACTACCTGGACTATGATGCGGATCATACTAGTGGGGACATGGTAGTCCATAAGTACATCCTTCAAAGTCCCTAGTCGTGGGTATATCGAGACGAGGCATCGATATACCAGCGTAGACTAGCGTATACCTTCTCGACCCATAAAGATGGGCGATGGATGATCCCATATCCATTGGTGTTTGACATCAGAGATGATATACAGGTGCTCAGTGGAGACTGGGTACACTGGACGGACTCGCCGAGAACTCCCATATGGTATTATACCTTACGTCAGATGGCAGTTCTCTGGTGACACTGGTACAGAGTAGTCTGTTGACCCGAGATCGTCATAGAGTCTTGTGTGGTTCCCACTGTGCTTTGATTTCCATCTTACCACGTCCAAGAGGGCGTGCAAAACGGTGGTTTTTGGGTACAGTCCCGAATCACATGGAGGCAATGAGCGATAGGAGGGGATTCGTCTCTCCCGGTATAGGGAGTTGATGTTGCGCTGTGTTCGATTGGCTATGACCGGAAATCCCTGGCCAGGGTTGCTGAGATTTACTGGTAAGTGTTACCAGTAGTTTCTCGAACTGTTATAGACCTCATATCGACACGACTTATCAAGCTATTGGGGTCTGACGTTTACCACCCCTAGGCGAGATATGCGACATATCAGACGATGAGACCAGACTGTACGGTAAGTGTTACTGGTTGGATTCACAGGAGTGTGAGCGGGCTTGCTCGTCGATCTTCTGATCGCTCAATACCCGGGTGGCCGTTACGTTTAGCAGACCGCTTGCGGCTTATGGGTGTTTGATATGATCATCATCTACTGCCGGCGTATTGACGAGTCTTTAGAGTCCTACACAGAGGTTTCCTGGCTCAAGCGAAACGAAATAGGAGCGCATATGAGATATGTGCGGGACCGAGAATAATGCGTGTATGTGATACCGTATTCTATTCTCGTGATAAATGTATGGAAAGGTTGTATGCGATATAACCTAGTTATCGAATCAAGGATTGATTCGGTAAGCCGATACATAGGATACTAGTCGGTTATATGCGATATGACCGGATCGTTAAATCAAGTGTTGATTTAATGATTTAATGTATAATTATATATTTGATACATTACTTTGCATTAACTAGTATTGGTTCACTTTAAATGGATTTTCTCACTTGAATTGTGCAAGTTGTATATGTGATATACTTTTGTGCACATGATTGTATCATGTTTGATGATACATGCTTATTTGGTTAAGTGTAAAGAACTAAACCATGGTTAAATTGATGATTAGGGTTTTGCTTATTTATTCATTTATTTATTTGTTTATTCATTTTGGAAAAGATTAGAAAAGAATGGTGACTTTATTTGTAGTTTTGTTGAAGCTTCATGAAGCTTTGACCTAGTCCACCATTCTTATCTCTTGCTTAACCCTAACCATCATTTCTAACCATGGTCTATTCTCTACACTTAACTAAGGTTAGAATATGATAAGAATCAATTCTTTTCAATTATTTTAAGAACACTTTATCATATTCTTTCTTCTTCTTCTTCTTCACAAGAAAGAAAAGCTTGCCTCTTCAATGGCAAGTGATGGAATCAAGTGAGAAATCCAATTCTAAAGTCTACCCACTTCCTATTTCTTCATCCTCTACCTCTTGCCAAGTAGTAGAGTGTGTTTTCTTCACAAGTTTCATGACTTGGTGAAGTGGGAGCTTGATCTTGTGATGCCTCGACGTAGATCATCTTCGGCACGAAGCCGACGACCTTGCCCGCCCATTTCTCCGATGAAGCCGACGCTAGAGCCCGGGTTTCTATTTGGACAGCGAGGAGACTTCATTGCGGAGCTATGGAGGTGGAGAACTGGATCTACAAAGGTTGTATTTCCGTTCTTTTAGTTAAATTGTTAACTAGTTGCATGTGTTCGCCTATATATCTAGTTAACGATCCGTATTAGGGTTTCTCGGCACTTGTAATTTTTGAAATTGGCATGGTTGATGCCTTGTGAGACCTCATTAGTGTGCCTAGGAACCCTACAGTGGTATCAGAGCCTAGCTAGAGCCTTAGGCGATGCGTAGACGGAGTTAGAAGTCCGATTAAACCGAAACCCTAACACAAATTTGCTCTCTGGACTTTTTCCAAAAATTGGGTTTTTTCCAGATTAAAAATATGCAGAAAATTCAGCAGGAAATTCTAAGAATTACGGTGCAAAAATTACCTAATGATCTGTCTAAAGTGCGGCGGAACCGCGGCATTAGCGTGCTAATGCGGCTGTTCCGCGGCCATTTTGTCTCTTCTCCCATTGAATTTTGCACAGTAATTCCTATTTTGCAGTGCTGGTTTTCCTGGGATATTTTTTTCTGAACTCAAGAGTTGAGTTTTCTGGGTTGTATTGGGGACTCGGTGTTTCGATCGGATTGTCTAATTTTGTCTATGTGGCTTTCCGGATATTTTAGAATATGTTGAAAAGTTCGACCGGATATAAATACCCAACTTTTCCCCTGTCGGGAAATTTCCAAGTGTTGGATCTTTCCGTAATTTAATGACGTTCTAAGTAGTGCAAGTAACGCGATGGTCCCTCTAGAAGACAACAAACCTTAACTCGATTATGTGACCGTCTTGAACTGCCCTTTGAACCTTAGGGTTTGGGGCAGTACGACGTGCCACATGTGTGGCGTTGGCTTGACCCTTCTACGGCTGGACCGTTGGTACTGAGGCACGAACTGAATGTTTTTAGACTTGTTTCATGTGTTGATCTGTATCGGGAAAACTTGGGTGTTTGAATGTTCGATCGGAAAGTTTAATATTTTCTAATTATCTGGAATGTGATACAATAATTGGAATTCACAATAAGTTATGAGATAACTGAATGAATGTTATAAACATAGCAGTTTAGTCTCACTTGATCGGTTGCCACAGAATTTTGATGTGATCAAAAGTCCGTCGCAATCACGTAGCGTACGCGGATACTCGCCGGGTAAACTTAATAGACAGTCTCGCTCCATAGCCCCGACCAAGTGACTGTAGGAGAACCCCGTCGCCGAAAGCATCCGTACGGGTGCTCGCGGCAGCGGTGTTCCGCCTTGGTGCACTTCGTCGACGGCGTCAGGGGGTGTGGCCGCCTATTAAAGTTTGCGACGAGCATTCGATCAGGATGTCGGGAATCTTGTTGAATTGCCCGACTTGATATTGAAAAGTGTTTTCGATTTTGAGACTAAAATGCGGGGTTTATGATTGTTAGGCATGCGATGTCTAAGGAATTCATTTGATTAGGCATGTGATGTCTAAAGAGATTGCGGATTCCAACTGTTGTAGTTTTACACTTTCTTTTCTGTGACCGTAAGTGTAATATATGATATCACCGGTTTCGTTGCTATATGTCAACGACAATTGGGATGCGCATATTTACTTACGTTGATGACATGTGATGTTATGTGTTGCTGGATATGTTATATTGGATCATCGTGTTTGAATAGCCGGGGTTTTTTTTGTGAGATGAGTGTTTTTCATTTTCATTCATGTAAAAACTTGTATGTAATATTCTTTTATTGGGGCACTTCCAGGTTGCGGAAGATGTCACCCTTTGTATATTATTTACTTTTCCGCACTAAGATAGACCCAAGGAGTGGAGCACAAGTAACCGGGTTCTAGGGTCCAGTGGGAGACCAACTCGAGGAGTCGAGTCCGGGTCTCCTAACTCTAGAATTGGTAGGGTTGCTTGCCGCTCTCGTAGGGGTCTAGGGGTGTGGGTTTGGCTATTCATCACGACCGTGGAATCCGTATTTTATACTGGCTCGTATTGAAAACACGGACGTCCTAGTATATCCAATATTTCATATGTTTCTTCTGCTGCGATATCTGTGATGTGATCATGTGATGTTCTGTGATGGATACAGTATATAGTATATATGATATATTATATAGGCGTTACTTATGTTTTACACCCGCGCTAGCCCTGCCCCGCTCTGCCGTTAGTTACCTAACCTAACGGTGCACGAGGGGACATCGAGGCGAATGCGGATGGCATAAGTGTACGTCGTATTTATCTGTAATGTTTAGGTACTTAAATGATGGGACTTCATTAATGTGATTAATGAAATAAAAGAAACCTAAAGATGTTGTAGAATCGAATTTCAAAATAAAACAGGCAGCTACAGTTCTTGCTTTGCACAGCGGTATATATGATATATCCTGCACCTTATTCGATAAGGAAAGGACCGAGATCCCTTCATCGGGAGTGACTCCTTTAGCAATAACTGGCAGATGCTACACACTCGGTTTGTCTTTTGATTTCTTTTAAGAGTTTTTGCTTTGCACAGTGATATATATGATATATCCCGCACCTCATTCGACGAGGAAAGGACCGACGATCCCTTCACCGGGAGTGACTCCTTTAGCAAAACTAGAAAAGCCTCAAAAACACTCCATTTTAAAATCATTTGATTCTACAACGATATCAAGTTCATTACGCAATAGGTTTTCAGAAAAACCTGTCGTAGCCCTCCGTCATTTCAGATAAGTACTAGTTAGTATTCGTGCTGCGGTAGTTTGGCCTCCGTCAAGGCGTAGTGTACGGTAGCTAACTAGTGCTTATCTGCTAGCATATGATGCGATTGGATTAGGGTATTCGTACGGCGTTGTTTGGCCTCCGTCAAGGGTCGTGCGGGTGGGTTAAATTCAATCAGGAAATGACGGGTTGAACTTGACTAGCGGACTATGGGTAGTTTGGCCTCCGTCAAGGTCATAGGACGCTAGGGGCAAAATTATCGGGAATTTCAAGTGTTGAAATTTGCAATGAGATTGTATACCTTCTATGAGATAGTTGGATCCCGATACCCGCTGCGAGTAATTGTTACTCCGGGGGGAGTTTTACACATTACAATTAGCCGATCAAGTAGGTGTCTAGAAAGGTGTCAACGAGGTTACGCCTCTGGAAAAACGAGGTTTACATTAATTAGGTTCGTGCGAAAGCACGGGGGACCTCCCTCAAAGTACCGACACTGGCCTGGCTGAAAGATTGGCGAACTTGTAGTGTGTAATTAATCCCGGCTAGTCTTTCCTTTTTGGGTTTGAAGGAAGATTTGATAAAAAGCAGTGGGAGTCATCCTGATTAGATAAAATTATAACCAATCTATTCTTGCAAGAGCGCACGCTGAGTGTTTTCTTCTCTTTCTCTCTAGGTAGCGACCATATCACGCCTTAATCAAGATAATAATACGGAATATTGACCGAACCCGCTTGTTATACTGAGCTGGGGAACGTTGGTCCCGCTCCAACTTATAATTGTTATAAGACAGAGCAGGAAATTGGGGATTACCAGAATTCCCGTGCCGCCCAAACGAAGAGAGTGCATGCTGATGCATCATCTTCGGGTGTGTTCATTACAAAGAACTGTTTCTCAGTATCCTCCGCATCCTGGGTATATGATACCGGATCAGGATCCCAGATATGTAATAAGTTACATAGGGCTGCAAAAATGTAGAAAAACTGAGAACGGGTGATAAGTTTCATGAGGCAGAAAACGGGGCAAGTGTTGCAGCCAAGTCTGTTGGTCACTGTCACCCTGTATTCCAAATACATTGATTCTGAACGAATGTTATTAGATACCGAACCTGACATACAAAATCATATCAGTCTCTTTATAAGTAAAGAAATGATAAAATTTTGTATTGATGGATTATGTTTTGAACATTTCCTATATCAAAAGTTGATCGGTTCACGCACGTTATCTAAAAGCATTGAAGTTCTAAATCAAACTACAGTTCTTTAGTATACGGAACACACACAAGAGGAAGAGTTCAGAAATGGACGAATCCTTCTATAGGCATTGTAGACTAGGTCATATCAATGCGATCCGACTGGCTGAAGTTACATTTTAGATGCATATTTAAATCAGTTTGAATTTACATCTTGTGAAACTTGCCAGTCATGTCACAGAGATAAGATGACCATAGCTCCGTTTACTGGAAACAGAGAAAGAGTTAGTGAACTCTTGGGATGATACATGTTGATGTATGTAAGGTCCCCTGTCTACACATGCCAAGACCGGTTCTTTGTACTTTATTACATTCTCTGATGATCTCTTTAGATTCAGACATATGTTCCTGTTGAAACACAAGTCCGAACCTTTTGAGATATTCACAGAATATAAGTTAGAAGTAGAGAACCAATACGGGTATAAGTATTATGTCCTTTGATGAGATCAAGGAGGAGAATACTTGAGCATGGAATTCCTGGACTTTTCTAAAGGAGAATGAGATTCTCTCTCAGCATTACTCCTCCGTATACACCATAGCACGATGGTATATCGGGGTGGAGCAATCACACCCTATGTGATAAGGTGTGCTCTATAATGAGTAATACTGAGTTACCTGTTTCCTTTTTGGGAGTTGTGCGCTTGAGAAGCTGCATACCTATTGGATAGGGTTCAAATCAAATCAGTTGCCTACCACTTCATATGTGATATGGAAAGGGAAGAGCTCATCTCTTAAGTTAGTTAAGATTTGGAGTTGTCCAGCCTATGTCTGAAAAGCAAAAACCGGACAAGCTCGAGGCAAGGTCTGTAATGTAGAACTGGAAAGGTTCCAGCTATACAAACTACAGCAGATGATTTGATAAAACCAAAGGATTCAATAGTTACCAACGAACCTCAGCCTCTCCGCCGATCTAGTAGGGTTTCTCACCGACCTGAGAGATACTTCTGTTTCTCTATGACAGTGGGAGCGAGGATTGCATCATGAGATGATGACCCAACTAGTTTCGAGCTGGCTATCAGGAGTGGGACTCTGTAAGAATGGCTGGATGCTTAGTGATCTGAGATGGAATCCTTATACACCAACAAAGTATGGACTTTAGTTGCTTTATCTGAAGGGTTAAATCCCCATCAGGAGCAAGTATATCTTGAGAAGATTACTTGGTGTAGATGGAAAAGTTGAGACTTTCAAAGCTAGACTTGTTAAAGCTTTTCGTCATCGACCAGGCGTGGATAATGATGAAACCTTTTCAAGTGGCTATGCTTAAGTCCATCCAGATCCTACTTGCCACGGCTACATACCATGACTACGATATCTGGCGGTTGGGTGCCATGACTGCTTTTCTAAACGATGTTTTAGAAGAGAACGTCTATAAGTACACAGCCAGAGGGCTTCGTAAATAGTGGGAGCAGCGGAAACGTGTACAAGATACTTTATAGGATAAAGCAGGTATCGCGGAGTTGGAACATCTGTTTTGATGTGTTAGTCAAACAGTTTGACATAATCAAAATGGTAGATGAACCTTGTATATACAAAAAAGTAGTAGGGAGTATAGTGACGATCCTCGTAGAGTACGTGGATGACATGCTCTTGATAGGGAAACAGTTTCCTATGCTACGCTCGGTCAATCTCCGCTTATCACAATGATTCTCCATATAGGATCAAAGTGATACCTCCTAAATCCTGGGTTTTGGGTCTGTGAGATAGATCTAATTGGATGTTAGGATTCTCACTAATTGTAGTGAGATGGTATCAACCGATCCTGGGGAGAATCACTGGAAGGGTTCCAGGATGATAAGGATGACTGAAAGTCAGTCACAGGCATTGTCTTTACCCTCAGTAAAGGGACGGTATGTTGGAAGAGTTCCAAGCTAGATACCGTGGCATACTAGACGATAAAGGCTCGATACATCGCTACTTAAGATGCTACCAAAGAGGCAGTCTGGATGTATATTTGTTCATGAGATGAACTTAGTTCCTCCCATTGTGTGACAATGGAGTTGTGGCTTATGCCAAGGAACATCCGTCCCATCAGTGATCCAGACATATTCTAAGGCAGTGTCACCTGATCATGGAGATAGTTGATCTCCAGGGTGATCGAGGTTAGGAGAGTAGACTCAGAGGACAACACGGCGGATCCACTCACAAAGGCCTTTTCCCAGAGAAAGACTTTTATGGGATGGTTGAGTATGAGATACTACAACCACTGCTGTCAGATGGCCCTAGTGCAAGTGGGAGATTGTTAGTTATATGTATGCCCTAGAGGCCATTACTATACATAGGATGTATATTGTAGTGGATGCTTGGACATATATAGGGAGGACTTTCTTGCTCGACATGATAGTATGCTATCTGGTTAATCTTTACCTTAACGTGTACACTGATTGTCTCTCTGTTACATGTTGGTAAAGCCCTTAGGATGTGTACTTGACTACCTGGACTATGATGCGGATCATACTAGTGGGGACATGGTAGTCCATAAGTACATCCTTCAAAGTCCCTAGTCGTGGGTATATCGAGACGGGGCATCGATATACCAGAGTAGACTAGCGTATACCTTCTCGACCCATAAAGATGGGCGATGGATGATACCATATCCATTGGTGTTTGACATCAGAGATGATATACGGGTGCTCAGTGGAGACTGGGTACACTGGACGGACTCGCCAAAAACTCCCATATGGTATTATACCTTACGTCAGATGGCAGTTCTCTGGTGACACTGGTACAGAGTAGTCTGTTGACCCGAGATAGTCATAGAGTCTTGTGTGGTTCCCACTGTGCTTTGATTTCCATCTTACCACGTCCAAGAGGGCGTGCAAAACGGTGGTTTTTGGGTACAGTCCTGAATCACATGGAGGCAATGAGCGATAGGAGGGGATTCGTCTCTCCCGGTATAGGGAGTTGATGTTGCGCTGTGTTCGATTGGCTATGACCGGAAATCCCTGGCCAGGGTTGCTGAGATTTACTGGTAAGTGTTACCAGTAGTTTCTCGAACTGTTATAGACCTCATATCGACACGACTTATCAAGCTATTGGGGTCTGACGTTTACCACCCCTAGGAGAGATATGCGACATATCAGACGACGAGACCGGACTGTACGGTAAGTGTTACTGGTTGGATTCACAGGAGTGTGAGCGGGCTTGCTCGTCGATCTTCTGATCGCTCAATACCCGGGTGGCCGTTACGTTTAGCAGACCGCTTGCGGCTTTTGGGTGTTTGATATGATCATCATCTACTGCCGGCGTATTGACGAGTCTTTAGAGTCCTACACAGAGGTTTCCTGGCTCAAGCGAAACAAAATAGGAGCGCATATGAGATATGTGCGGGACCGACAATAATGCGTGTATGTGATACCGTATTCTATTCTCGCGATAAATGTATCGAAAGGTTGTATGCGATATAACCTAGTTATCGAATCAAAGATTGATTCGGTAAGCCGATACATAGGATACTAGTCGGTTATATGCGATATGACCGGATCGTTAAATCAAGTGTTGATTTAATGATTTAATGTATAATTATATATTTGATATATTACTTTGCACTAACTAGTATTGGTTCACTTTAAATGGATTTTCTCACTTGAATTGTGCAAGTTGTATATGTGATATACTTTTGTGCACATAATTGTATCATGTTTGATGATACATGCTTATTTGGTTAAGTGTAAAGAACTAAACCATGGTTAAATTGATGATTAGGGTTTTGCTTTTTTATTCATTTATTTATTTATTTATTCATTTTGGAAAAGATTAGAATAGAATGGTGGCTTTATTTGTAGTTTTGTTGAAGCTTCATGAAGCTTTGACCTAGTCCACCATTCTTATCTCTTGCTTAACCCTAACCATCATTTCTAACCATGGTCTATTCTCTACACTTAACTAAGGTTAGAATATGATAAGAATCAATTCTTTTCAATTATTTTAAGAACACTTTATCATATTCTTTCTTCTTCTTCTTCTTCTTCACAAGAAAGAAAAGCTTGCCTCTTCAATGGAAAGTGATGGAATCAAGTGAGAAATCCAATTCTAAAGTCTACCCACTTCCTATTTCTTCATCCTCTACCTCTTGCCAAGTAGTAGAGTGTGTTTTCTTCACAAGTTTCATGACTTGGTGAAGTGGGAGCTTGATCTTGTGATGCCTCGACGTAGATCATCTTCGGCACGAAGCCGACGACCTTGCCCGCCCATTTCTCCGATGAAGCCGACGCTAGAGCCCGGGTTTCTATTTGGACAGTGAGGAGACTTCATTGCGGAGCTATGGAGGTGGAGAACCGGATCTACAAAGGTTTTATTTCCGTTCTTTTAGTTAAATTGTTAACTAGTTGCATGTGTTCGCCTATATATCTAGTTAACGATCCGTATTAGGGTTTCTCGGCACTTGTAATTTTTGAAATTGGCATGGTTGATGCCTTGTGAGACCTCATTAGTGTTTCTAGGAACCCTACAGTGGTATCAGAGCCTAGCTAGAGCCTTAGGCGATGCGTAGACATAGTTAGAAGTCCGATTAAACCGAAACCCTAACACAAATTTGCTCTCTGGACTTTTTCCAAAAATTGGGTTTTTTCCAGATTAAAAATATGCAGAAAATTCAGCAGGAAATTCTAAGAATTACGGTGCAAAAATTACCTAATGATCTGTCTAAAGTGCGGCGGAACCGCGGCATTAGCGTGCTAATGCGGCTGTTCCGCGGCCATTTTGTCTCTTCTCCCATTGAATTTTGCGTGCTAATGAACCTTGTATATACAAAAAGGTAGTAGGGAGTATGGTGGTGATCCTCGTAGAGTATGTGGATGACATACTCTTGATAGGGAAAGAGTTTCCTATGCTACGCTTGGTCAATCTCCGCTTATCACAAGGATTCTCCATATAAGATCAAGGTAATACCTCCTAAATCCTGAGTTTTAGATCTATGAGATAGATCTAATTGGATGTTAGGATACTCACTAGTTGTAGTGAGATGGTATCAATCGATCCTGGGGAGAATCACTGGAAAGGTTCCAGGGTGATAAGGACGACTGAATGTCAGTCGCAGGCATTGTCTTTACCCTCAGTGGAGGGATGGTATGTTGGAAGAGTTCCAAGTTAGATACCGTGACATACTAGACGATTGAAGGCAAGATACATCGTTACCAAGGATGCTACCAAAGTGGCAGTCTGGATATATATAAGTTCATGAGATGAACTTTGTTCCTACCATTGTGTGACAATGGAGTTGTGGCTTTAGCCAAGAAACTACCGTCCCATCAGAAATCAAGATATAATTCTTAGGCAGTATCACCTGATCATGGAGATGGTTGATCTCCAAGGAGATCGAGATTAGGAGAGTAGACACAGAGGACAACAGCACGGATCCACTCACAAAGGCCTTTTTCCCAGTAGAGACTTTTATGGGATAGTTGAGTATGAGATACTTCAACCACAGCTAATTGTTGGGTATGTGATACCACAACAGATGGCCCTAGTGCAAGTGGGAGATTGTTAGTTATATGTATGCCCTAGAGGCCATTACTGTACATACGATGTATATTGTAATGGATGCTTGGACATATATAGGGAGGACTTTCTTGCTCGACATGATAGTACGCTATCTGGTTGTACTTTTTCTTAACATGTACTCTGATTGTCTCTATGTTACATGTTGATAAAGCCCTTAGGATATGTACTCGACTACTGGGACTATGATGAGATCATACTAGTGGGGCCACGGTAGTCGACGAGTACATCCTATAACTGTTCCTTGTCGAGGGTGAATCGAGACAGGGCATCGATACACCAGAGTAGACTAGCGTATACGCATCTTGACCCATATGATGGGCGATGGATGATCCCATATCCATTGGTGTTTGACATCAAGGATGGTGTACGGGTGCTCAGTGGAGACTGGGTACACTGGACAGACTCGCCGAGAACTCCCAGATGGTATTATACTTCACGTCAGATGGCAGTTCTCCGGTGACACTGGTACAGAGTGTTGGATATATGTATTCCCTAGAGGCCATTATGTGATAGTGGATGTATCTATACATGTATATATATTAAGTTTGCATTCTTGCTCGACATGATAGTATGCTATCTGGTTCTTCTTTATCTGACATGTTGATTTGATCATGCTTTTATTCATTCATACATGCTGATAAAGCCCTGAGGATATCGGCTTGACTACTCTGATTATGATGGAGATCATACTAGTGGGACATCTGTAGTCTATAAGCATATCCTGGAACGTCCCTAGTCGTAGGTATATCGAGACGGGACATTGATATACCAGAGTAGACTAGCGTATATGATACTAGACCCATACGATGGGCGATGGATGTTCCCACATTCATCGATGTTTGACATCAAGATCACATACGGGTGCTCAGTGGTGACTGAGTACACTGGACGGACTCACCGAGAACTCCTATATGGAATTATATCTATCGTCGGATAGCATTTCTCAGGTGACACTAGTACAGGTTAGTCTGTAGACCCGAGATCGTCATGGAGTCTTGTGTGTTCTCCCACTGTACTTTGATTGCCACCCTACCACGGCTCTACTGAGTCGTGCAAACAGGTGGCCGTTGGGTACAGTCCCGAGACACACGAAGACGATGAGCGATAGGAGGGGTTTCGTCTCTCCTGGTATTGGGAGTTGATGCTGTGCTGTACCCGACTGGTTATAACAGCAAGTCCCTGGCCAGGGCTGCTGAGATTTGCTGATAAGTGTTATCAGTAGTTTCTCGATCTGTTATAGACCATTCACCGGCACGACTTATTAAGTTATTGGGGTCGACATGACCATCCCTAGGCTCGATATGCAGCATATCTGACGAAGAGACCGGACTGTACGGTAGTGTTGCCGGATGGCTCGACGGGAGTTGTAGCAGGTTCGCTTGTTGTCTTCTGATCGCTCAATACCCGGGTGACCGTTACGTTTAGCTGACCGCTTGCGGCTTGAGGGTACTTGATATGATCATCACCCTCTGCCGGCGTATTGACGAGTCTTAGAGTCCCACAAAGGAGTTACCCAGTCCAGGCGAAACGTTGTGGTGCGCGTATGCGATATGCGCATGCACCCGATTGAAATGTGCGTATATGATACCGAACATTGATCGGGTGAACTGCTTTTGGTGGGGTCATATGAGATATGACCGGATTGATAAATCAAGTGTTGATTTATCATTTAACCATTTGTTTTCTCACTTAAAACCTTTTCTTGGATGATGGATGTGTGCATGCATGTGTGCTTTTCTTTCTTTCATGCTAGTTTCATGCACATGTGGATGTGCATACATGCACACATACATACACTCATCCATCATGGTTGTTAGCATATGGAAATGGTGGCAATATAAGACTCACACCATGGATTCTATAATGGATTATTATTTGATTTTGGATTTAAAAGAAAATGAAAAGGAAAGGATAATCATTCTTGCTTCTACATTCTTCCTTTGATCTAACCATGCTCAACTACCACTAACCTAGGGTTATCCTTCTCTTTATCATTTAAAACTCAAGTTAAATAATGTCTCCATCACTTTAACCATGGTTCATAGTGAGAAGAAATAAAATATATATTGATATATTTCTTTTTCTTCTCATGAGTTATCTTTTTACCTCTTGTTAAAAATTGCCACCATCTTCTTCCTCTTTCTCTTTTGCTCTCTAGTTTTTTCTAGTGAGTAAATACCACTTAAAGATAGGTTTTTGAAGTGAGAAACTTAACCACAACTTCATTCTACACAAGCTTAGCCGTTTTGTTTAGAGTGTTCTCTTCGGTTTTACGAAGTTGCGAGCTTGGACGGAGATCTCCGTGGTGGATCGTCGTGGACACAAGAGGACTTCAAGAGGACCTCCGTTCAACACCCTAGAGACCAAGGAGTCCAGCGAAAGGGAGCTACAAAGGTTGTAGTCTCAAAACCCTAGATTAGTTCGTTTTATATTTCGAAACCCTAATTTTCTAGGATCGATTCCTTTGCATGTTCGTTTAGCACCATAAAAATTTAAACTTTGGGTCATGTGATGCTTCAAAACTCTTCATAGGGTACTACACAAACCTTACATTGGTATCAGAGCCGACCTAGAACATTAGGCGACCTTTTTACGAAGTTAAAACTCCGATCGAACCGAAATACGACTTTTTAGGGTGCTCTCTGGAAATTTTCTAAAAATTGACTTTTTTCAGAATTAAAAATATGTAAAAAATACAGCAGGAAAAAATAAGGGTTACGGTACAAAAATTATTCCATGAACAGTGATTCTCGCCGTGGAAACGCGGCCTAAGCTTGCTTAGGGCGCGGTTCCGCGGCCGTATATATGAATTGATGAATACTTTTTGTACAGTAATTCATGAATCTTCTTGTATAAATTTTTGGATATTTTTAATCTGTATTTGGTTTTGAAAAATTCTGTAGATGGTTTTGGACTCGTCATTTCGATCGGGATTTTTATTTCGTAGCTTTTCCGGGTAAATTAGAAAGTATTGAAGTGTTTGAACGAGTATCATTTATTCACTATTCACGGGGTTTAAATACTTTGGAGATACGTGCAAGTCTTTTTGCGGTAGTCCCTCTAGAAGACAACAAACCTTAACTCGATTATGTGACCGTCTCGAACTGCCCTTTGAACCCCAGAGTTTGGGGCAGTACGGCGTGCCACATGTGAGGCGTTGGCTTGACCCTTCTACGGCTGGACCGCTACTACTGTGTCACACTCCGGATTTTTGAACCCTGCTCAAGTGTTGAGCTTTAGTGAATCTTGGGTGCTTGATCGTTCGTTCGAAAACTTTAATACTGTCTGTTTGTCTGGAATGTGATACAATATGTGGAATTCATATAGTTTAGGCATGAAATACGAAATATGTGATATTTCGCATTTATGATGTCTAAAGAGAATCTGGATTCCAAATATTGTAGTTTTACACTTTCTTTTCTGTGACCGTAAGTGTAGTATGTACGATATCGCCGGTTTCGTTGATATACATCAACGACAATCGGGGTACGCATACTTACTTACGTTGATGATATGTGATATTATGTGTTGCTGAGATATGATGTGCAGGATTGTCGCGATCGAATAGCCGGGGGGTTTTTGTGAGATGAGAGTTTTATATTTTCATTCATGTAAATACAAATGTAATGTAATATTCTTTTATTTGGGGCACTTCCAGGTTGAGGTTGTGTCACCAGTGTTGTATATTATTTACTTTTCCGCATTAGGATGGACCCAAGGAGGGGAGCACAGGTGACCGGGTTCTGGGGTTTCAGTGGGAGGCCATCTCGAGGAGTCGAGACCGGGTCTCCTAAACTCCAGGATTGGTAGGGTCACTTGCCGCTCTCGTAGGGGTCCAGGGTGTGGGCTTGGCTATTCACCGCGACTGTGGAATCCGTATTTTCTATTCTGGCTAAATACTAAATACGGACGTCCTAGGATATCCCACGTTATATCTATGTTTCTGCTGCCTGTGTTCTGTGATAGCTGAGACGAATGACATATTATATATATGATATATAGTAGACGTTGCTTATGTTTTACACCCGCGCTAGTCCCGTCCCGGTATGCCGTTAGTTAAGTAACCTAACGGTGCATAACGGAACATTGCGGCGAATGCGGATGGCATAAGCGTACGTGTTATTTTCGTTTCTTTTCTGTGATTGGCTTAAGGACTTAAATGATGGGATTACATTAATGTGATTAATGTAAAGAAAATAAACCTAAAAAGATGTTGTAGAATCGGATTTAAAAACTACTCGGCTATTTATGAAAAAGCTACATTTCAAAACTGCGGAGCTTAAGCCACTCCTTTTGAAAACTGTTTGATTCTACAACGATATCAAGTTCAAAGCGTTAAAGATTTTCTCAAAAATCATTCGCAACCCTCCGTCATTTTAGGAAGTAGAGTACTTAGTATTCGTGCTACGTTTGTTGACTTTAGTTAAGGCGTAGTGTACGGTAGCTAAGTGATGTCTTCCTACACTGCATATGATGCAGATTAATTAGGACATTCATGCGACTTTGTTGACCATAGTTAAAGGTCATATGGGTGGGTCTAATTGATCAAGAAATGACGGGTAGAACTTGACTGGTACTTATGATTTGTTGACTATAGTTAAGGTCATAAGTACTAGGGGTAAAAATTACATCGGGAATTTCAAGTGTTGAAATTTGCAATGAGATTGCATACCTTCCATGTGATGGTTGGATCCCGATCCCACTGTGGGCAATAGTTGCTCCTAGGAGAGTTTTACAGTTTACAATTAGCTAACTCATTAGGTGTCTAGAAAGGTGTTAACGGGGCTCCGCCTCTGGGAAAACGAGGTTTACTCTAATTAGGTCCGTGCGAAAGCACGAGGAACCTCCCTCAAAGTACCGACACTGGCCTGGCTGAACGGTTAGCGAAGTTGTAGACTGTAATTAATCCTGGCTAGTTTTTCTTTTTAAGGTTTGAAAGAAAAACTTGATAAAAAGCAGTGGGAAACATCGATTAGACAAGATAATAAACCAATCTAATCTGTGCAAGAGCTTTCGCTGAGTGTATTCTTTTCTCTCTCTTAATGGCAGATACCAATGACTGGACTTAAGCTTCTACTAGATAAAAACAAACTGAATTGGACCAACTATAAAGACTGGCTGAGGAATCTGAAGATCGCCTTGACTTATGATAAAGTATCATATGTCCTCATGGCTTCAGCCTCGCCCGTCCCAGGTCCAAAATCCTCAGTTGCGGACATTGAAGTCCGCAAGACATGGGACGCTGACTGTGCCACGGCCACATGCCTCGCGCTTGCATCGATGGATAACACACATCAAAAGCAGCACGAGGACATGGACATTCACGGTATATTGCTCCATACAAAGGAGTTGTATGGAGAGCAATCCCGCGTATTACGATACGAAGCATCAAAGAAATTGTTTCAGATGCCAATGGCCCCTGGCACACCAGTAGGAGACCATGTTCTGAAGATGATAGCTCTTATAGAAGAGCTTGAGGACCTTGGATGGACGATGGACGATGGACAATGAACAATATATAGATATTATTCTGCAGTCCCTCCCCTCCACCTTTGCTCAGTTCATAGTGAACTTCAACATGCATGGCATGGAGAAGGACCTCCCTGAACTCCTTAATATGTTAAGGAGTGCAGAGAGCACTATGAAGTTAGCAAAAACTCCCGTTATGACTATTGGACAGTCTTCTTCTTCTCGCCCGAAAGCTAAGGCCAAGGGAAAGAAAAAGAAGAAACCCACTAATCCTAAGGGCGGAGTTAAAAAGGTGAAGGGAAAGGGAAAGTCCAAGGCTGGAGACTCGGGGAAGGGCGAATGTTTTCATTGCCACAAGACAGGACATTGGAAGCGCAATTGCACGGAGTACTTAAGTCTCAAGAAGAAGCATGGTGATGCTTCTGCTTCAGGTGCGTTTGTGACTGAAAACTGTTTTTCTATAAACTCTGCTTCCTGGGTATTGGATACCGGTTCAGGTTCTCACATTTGCAATTCTATTCAGGGGCTGAGAAATAGCAAGGTTTTGAAGACAGGTGACTATACTCTCCGCGTTGGAAATGGTTCCAATGTACATACAGTCGCAGTGGGAGAGTATCACTTGGGGTTGCCGTCTGGATGTATTTTGATTTTGAATCCATGTTATTTTGTACCAAGTATGCTATGTAATATAATATCCGTTTCTTTGTTGGACAATGAAGGATATAATTTTGTGTTGCAGAACAATGTTATGAACATTCACCTGAATCAAATGTTGGTTGGGTATGGTACGCTTAATAACGGAATATATGTCCTAAATCAACACACAGTTTTCAGTATACAACACACTAATAAAAGAAAACTTTCAGAATTAAATGAAGCTTTTCTTTGGCATTGTAGACTTGGTCATATTAACGAAACAAGACTAAACAGGTTACACAAAGATGGATATTTAAACTCTTTTGAATATAAATCTTATGCGACTTGCCAATCTTGTATCAAGGGTAAAATGACCAAAACTCCATTTACCGGACACGGAGAAAGAGCTACTCAGCTCCTTGGCCTCATACATAGTGATGTATGTGGGCCAATGTCTACACAGGCTAGAGGCGGTTTTTCATACTTCATTACATTCACCGACGATTTCTCAAGATTCGGTCATGTATTTTTATTAAAGCACAAGTCCGACGCTTTCGAGAAATTCGTTGAATATAAACAAGAAGTAGAAAAACAAACCGGCTTGAGTATTAAGATGCTTCGATCAGATCGAGGTGGAGAGTATCTCAGTACAGAATTTGCAAACTTCCTAAAAGAGAATGGGATTCTCTCTCAGCTCACTCCTCCTTACACACCACAGCACAACGGTGTGTCAGAACGACGGAATAGGACCCTATTAGATATGGTCCGGTCCATGATGAGTGAAGCTGAGTTAACAGTCTCGTTTTGGGGGCATGCACTGGAGACTGCAGCGTTTCTGCTAAACAGGGTTCCAACCAAAGCCGTGTCTACCACGCCATATGAGATATGGAATGGGAAGAGACCGTCTCTTAAGAGAATTAAGATTTGGGGTTGCCCGGCCTATGTTAAAAAGCAGAATCCGGACAAACTCGAGACACGGTCAGTCATGTGTAACTTTGTGGGATATCTAAAGAATTCTTATGGATATCTGTTCTACCACAAAGAGGAACAAAAAGTGTTTGTTTCTCAGTATGCCACATTCTTGGAAAAAGAGTTTTTCACAGAAAAAGATGAAGGCAAGGTGGTAAATCTAGAAGAGGTTCTGGAGACACAAACTACAAATGACGATTTGGTTGAACCGGCTGTTGCAACAGAAACTGAAGAACCTCGGCCACTCCGTAGGTCTGGTAGGACTTCTCACCCACCGGAGAGGTACTACGGTTTCCTCATTGATGGTAACGGAGAAGATTGCATCATGGATGATGATTATCCTACCAGTTTTCAGCAAGCTATCATGAGTGGTGACTCTGTGAAGTGGCTGGATGCCATGAGATCCGAAATGGAGTCTATGTACACCAACAAAGTATGGACTTTGGACGTTGTACCCCCTGGGGTAAAACCTGTAGGGTGCAAATGGATCTTTAAAAGAAAGATTGGTGTGGATGGGCAGGTAGAGACCTATAAGGCAAGACTTGTGGCGAAAGGTTTTCGTCAAAGACCAGGTTTGGACTATGACGAAACTTTTTCGCCCGTAGCCATGCTTAAATCCATTCGGATCCTACTTGCTATTGCTGCTCACTACGACTATGAAATCTGGCAGATGGACGTTAAAACAGCATTTCTAAATGGAGATTTAGAAGAATGCGTTTATATGGATCAGCCAGAGGGCTTCATTGACAGTGGGAGCAGCGAGAAAGCATGTAGATTGCTTAAATCCATATATGGGTTAAAGCAGGCATCTCGGAGTTGGAACATCTGTTTCGATGATGTTATCAAAGAGTTTGATTTCATCAAAAATCCAGATGAACCTTGTGTTTATAAGAAGGCTGTAGGAAGAGCTGTCACATTCCTCGTATTGCACGTGGATGACATTCTTCTGATAGGAAATGATATTCCTATGCTACAGTCGGTCAAATCATTCTTATCACTAAGGTTCTCCATGAAGGACCTGGATGTTGCCACATACATCCTGGGCATAAGGATCTATAGGGATAGATCCAAAAAGTTATTGGGATTGTCCCAAACCAGGTACATTAACACCATCCTAAAGAGGTTTAGTATGGAAGACTCCAAGCGGGGCGCCTTACCCGCTTGCCATGGAGTCACTCTCTCCAAGGATTCTTGTCCAAAGACCGATGAAGAGAGAGCTCGCATGAGCATTATACCTTATGCTTCGGCAGTAGGGTCTATAATGTATGCGATGTTATGTACACGCCCAGATGTAGCTTATGCACTTAGTGTTGTAAGCAGGTATCAATCCAACCCAGGGGAGAACCACTGGACAGCTGTGAAGAACATTCTTAAGTACTTGCGAAGGACTAAAGAATTGTTCTTGGTGTATGGTAATACAGATCTCCAAATGGAGGCCTTTACCGATTCGAGCTTCCAGAGTGATAAGGATGACAGCAAATCTATCTCAGGATTTGTATTTACCCTCAATGGAGGGGCGGTAAGTTGGAAGAGTTCCAAACAAGATACCGTTGCAGACTCTACGATGGAAGCTGAGTACATTGCTACAAATGATGCCGCCAAGGAAACCGTCTGGATGAAGAAGTTCATCTCGGAGCTAGGAGTAGTTCCAACCATTATTGATCCAATACCTTTGTATTGTGACAATAATAGGGCGATGGCGTTAGCCAAGGAGCCCAGATCCCATCAGCGGTCCAGACATATCCTGAGGCGCTTTCATTTGATCCGGGAGATTGTAGATCGCC
The DNA here is from genome assembly GCA_030015575.1 of Agapanthus africanus. Taxonomy (NCBI): domain Eukaryota; kingdom Viridiplantae; phylum Streptophyta; class Magnoliopsida; order Asparagales; family Amaryllidaceae; genus Agapanthus; species Agapanthus africanus. The sequence goes on from CM057343.1 coordinate 160,569,717, forward strand.
GCGAGATCGAGATTAAGAGAGTAGATACAAAGAACAACGCCGCGGATCCACTCACCAAGGCCCTCCCTCAGCCACAGCATGAGCGACTTTTTGAGATGTTGGGTATGAGATACGCCAATAACTGGCCTCAGTGCAAGTGGGAGATTGTTGGATATATGTATGCCCTAGAGGCCATTATGTGATAGTGGATGTATCTATACATGCATATATATTAAGTTTGCATTCTTGCTCGACATGATAGTATGCTATATGGTTCTTCTTTATCTGACATGTTGATTTGATCATGCTTTTATTCATTCATACATGTTGATAAAGCCCTGAGGATATCGGCTTGACTATTCTGATTATGATGGAGATGATACTAGTGGGACATCTGTAGTCTATAAGCATATCCTGGAATGTCCCTAGTCGTAGGTATATAGAGACGGGGCATTGATATACCAGAGTAGACTAGCATATATGATACTAGACCCATACGATGGGCGATGGATGTTCCCACATTCATCGATGTTTGACATCAAGATCACATATGGGTGCTCAGTGGTGACTGAGTACACTGGACGGACTCACCGAGAACTCCTATATGGAATTATATCTATCGTCGGATAGCAGTTCTCAGGTGACACTAGTACAGGTTAGTCTGTAGACCCGAGATCGTCATGGAGTCTTGTGTGTTCTCCCACTGTACTTTGATTGCCACCCTACCACGGCTCTACTGAGTCGTGCAAACAGGTGGCCGTTGGGTACAGTCCCGAGACACACGAAGACGATGAGCGATAGGAGGGGTTTCGTCTCTCCCGGTATTGGGAGTTGATGCTGTGCTGTGCCCGACTGGTTATAACAGCAAGTCCCTGGCCAGGGCTGCTGAGATTTGCTGATAAGTGTTATCAGTAGTTTCTCGATCTGTTATAGACCATTCACCGGCACGACTTATTGAGTTATTGGGGTCGACGTGACCATCCCTAGGCTCGATATGCAGCAAATCTGACGAAGAGACCGGACTGTACGGTAGTGTTGCCGGATGGCTCGACGGGAGTTGTAGCAGGTTCGCTTGTTGTCTTCTGATCGCTCAATACCCGGGTGGCCGTTACGTTTAGCTGACCGCTTGCGGCTTGAGGGTACTTGATATGATCATCACCCTCTGCCGGCGTATTGACGAGTCTTAGAGTCCCACAAAGGAGTTACCCAGTCCAGGCGAAACGTTGTGGTGCGCGTATGCGATATGCGCATGCACCCGATTGAAATGTGCGTATATGATACCGAACATTGATCGGGTGAACTGCTTTTGGTGGGGTCATATGAGATATGACCGGATTGATAAATCAAGTGTTGATTTATCATTTAACCATTTGTTTTCTCACTTAAAACCTTTTCTTGGATGATGGATGTGTGCATGCATGTGTGCTTTTCTTTCTTTCATGCTAGTTTCATGCACATGTGGATGTGCATACATGCACACATACATACACTCATCCATCATGGTTGTTAGCATATAGAAATGGTGGCAATATAAGACTCACACCATGGATTATATAATGGATTATTATTTGATTTTGGATTTAAAAGAAAATGAAAAGGAAAGGATAATCATTCTTGCTTCTACATTCTTCCTTTGACCTAACCATGCTCAACTACCACTAACCTAGGGTTATCCTTCTCTTTATCATTTAAAACTCAAGTTAAATAATGTCTCCATCACTTTAACCATGGTTCATAGTGAGAAGAAATAAAATATATATTGATATATTTCTTTTTCTTCTCATGAGTTATCTTTTTACCTCTTGTTAAAAATTGCCACCATCTTCTTCCTCTTTCTCTTTTGCTCTCTAGTTTTTTCTAGTGAGTAAATACCATTTAAAGACAGGTTTTTGAAGTGAGAAACTTAACCATAACTTCATTCTACACAAGCTTAGCCATTTTGTTTAGAGTGTTCTCTTCGGTTTTGCGAAGTTGCGAGCTTGGACGGAGATCTCCGTGGTAGATCGTCGTGGACACAAGAGGACTTCAAGAGGACCTCCGTTCAACACCCTAGAGACCAAGGAGTCCAGCGAAAGGGAGCTACAAAGGTTGTAGTCTCGAAACCCTAGATTAGTCCGCTTTATATTTCGAAACCCTAATTTTCTAGGATCGATTCCTTTGCATGTTCGTTTAGCACCATAAAAATTTAAACTTTGGGTCATGTGATTCTTCAAAACTCTTCATAGGGTGCTACACAAACCTTACACAGAGTAGTCTGTTGACCCGAGATCGTCATAGAGTCTTGTGTGATTCCCACTGTGCTTTGATTTCCATCATACCACGTCCAAGAGGGCGTGCAAAAAGGTGGCTTTTGGGTACAATCCCGAATCACATGAAGGCAATGAGCGATAGGAGGGGATTCGTCTCTCCCGGTATAGGGAGTTAATGTTGTGCTGTGTTCGATTGGCTATAACCGGAACTCCCTGGCCAGGGTTGCTGAGATTTACTGGTAAGTGTTATCAGTAGTTTCTCGAACTGTTATAGACCTCATATCGACACGACTTATCGAGCTACTGGGGTCTGACGTTTACCACCCCTAGGTGAGATATGCGACATATCAGACGACGAGACCGGACTGTACGAGAGTGTTACTGATTGGATTCACAGGAGAATGTACAGGCTTGCTTGTTGATCTTCTGAGCGCTCAATACCTGGGTGGCTGTTACGTTTAGCTGACCGCTTGCAGCTTGTGGGTGTTTGATATGATCATCACCTACTGCCGGTGTATTGACGATTCTTTAGAGTCATACACAGAGGTTTCTTGACTCAGGCAAAACGGAGTAGAAGCACATATGTGATATGTGCGGGACCGAGGATAATGCGGTATGTGATACCGTATTGGATTCTCGCGATATGAGATATCGGCCGGGTATATGTGATATAGCCGGGTCATCGTATTAGTCGGTTATATGCGATATAGCCGGATTGTCGGATCAAGTGTTGATTCGATAATTTAATGTATAATAATATATATGATATATTAAATTACATTAACTAATATTAGCTCACTAAAAGATTCTTTTTCTCACTCGGATAATACATTGATATATATGCGATATATGTTAATTGTATTATTTTATTTTGTTACGATAAATATTATATATGTGATATATAATATTGTAACATGATATGATAACTAATGCAACATGTTTAGTGGAGTTTAAACATGATTAGGGTTTGGATTGGGGTTAAGACTTCTAGTTGATTCTAGAAGCTTTTCTTTTGTTTTGTGAAAGATATTTTGTTATGACTCATGCTTTAACCTAACCCAAACCCTAACCCTAGTTAATTCTTTACATGGGTTTAGTTGACCATGGTTGCATTAATCATCATATTTATCCTTTCATTATTCATCACAAAAGGTTTCATGTTGATTGTTCATCTTCTTCCTTCTTTCTTTTCATGAAAAAGCTTTCTAGCTTTTTCTAAGTGATGAAAAATGAGTGAGAATAAGAAAAAAAAATGAGAGCAAAAATCCTACTTCATCATCCTCATCTATCCTTGCCATTTAGATGAGGGTGTTCACATCATTTCATGAGTGATAGCTTGTATTAACGAAACTTCAAGGTAGATCATCTATGTTATCGAAGATCGGAAGCAAGACTGCATCTTTCTCTTCGTGAAGCCTCTCGAGAGTCCGGAACACGATGATCGCAGCGAAGGGACCTCAACACGGAGCTTAAGAAGTGAAGGACCGGATCTACAAAGGTTGTAATCCCTCTCACTTAGTGTAAAAGAGTTTAACATGCTTGTTTTCGCCTAAACTCTAGTTTAAAGATCCGGCTTTGGGTTGTTCGGCACAGCTAAAATTTTAATCGGGCATGGTTGATACCTCGTAGACCCTTGTGGCAGTGCATAGCAACCCTACAAAACCATAGGATGCTAGTCAAGTTCAACCCATCATTTCCCGATTGAATTAAACCCACCCGTACGACCCTTGACAAAGGCCAACAAGGTCGTATGACTACCCTAATCCAATCGCCGTTGGATATATGTATGCCCTAGAGGCCATTATGTGATAGTGGATGTATTTATACATGTATATATATATATTCAATGTACATTCTTGCTCGTCATGATAGTATGCTATCTGGTTCTTCTTTATCTGACATGTTGATTTGATCATGCTTTTATTCATTCATACATGTTGATAAAGCCCTGAGGATATAGGCTTGACTACTGTGATTATGATGTAGATCATACTAGTGGGACATCTGTAGTTTATAAGAATATCCTAAATTGTCCCTAGTCATAGGTATATCGAGACGGGGCATCGATATACCAGAGTAGACTAGCGTATATGATACTGGACCCATATGATGGGCGATGGATGTTCCCACATTCATCGATGTTTGACATCGAGATCGTATACGGGTGCTCAGTGGTGACTGGGTACACTGGACGGACTCACCGAGAACTCCTATATGGAATTATATCTATCGTCGGATAGCAGTTCTCAGGTGACACTGGTGCAGGTTAGTCTGTAGACCCGAGATCGTCATAGAGTCTTATGTGTTCTCCCACTGTACTTTGATTACCACCCTACCACGGCTCTACTGAGTCATGCAAACAGGTGGCCATTGGGTATAGTCCCGAGACACACGAAGGCGATTAGCAATAGGAGGGGTTTCTTCTCTCCCGGGATTGGGAGTTGATGCGGTGCTGTGCCCGAATGGCTATATCAGTAAGTCCCTGGCCAGGCCTGTTGAGATTTACTGATAAGTGTTATCAGTAGTTTCTCGATCTGTTATAGACCATTCATCGGCATGACTTATTGAGTTATTGGGGTCGACGTCACCATCCCTAGACTTGATATGCAGCATATCTGACGAAGAGACCGAACTGTACGGTAGTGTTGCCGGTTGGCTCGACAGGAGTTGTAGCAGGTTCGCTTGTTTTCTTCTGATCGCTCAATACCCGGGTAGCCGTTACGTTTAGCTGACCGCTTGCAGCTTGGGGGTGCTTGATATGATCATCACCCACTACCGGCGTATTGACGAGTCTTAGAGTCTCACAATGGAGTTACCTAGTCCAGGCGAAAAGTTGTGGTGCGCATATGCGATATGCGCGTGGGCCCGGTTAAAATGCGAGTATGAGATACCGTATATTAATCGGGCGGCTTTCTTTTGGTCGGGTCGTATGCGATACGACCGGGTTGCTAACTCAAGTGTTGATTTATCATTAACCATTAGTTTCTCACTTGAAATCCTTTCTTATCTTTATGTTGTATGCATGCATATATGCACTCATTCTCATTCATTCTCATCCATGCACATACATGCATACATAAAGATTATCATGGTTGTTGATATAGTATATGGTGGCAATATAAGACTCACACCATATAAAATATATGGATATTATTTACTTGGAAAAGGGAAAATGGAAATTGAAATTGTTTCATGGTTTAATTCTTTGTTCTTGCACTAACCCTTTGACTAACCATAATTCAATTTCTATGGTCATTTCTTTTCCAAACAAAAATATCTAGATATTTTATAAGATATTTTATAACCCTAGTTAAGAATGAGAGAGTGAAAATATATATATATATTTTCATTTTCTCATTTTATATTTCAAGCTTATCATTATCTTGAGCTTAGAAAGCCATCATCTTCTTCCTCCTTTCTCTCTTGCTCTCTAGTTCTTTTAAGCAAGCAAAAGAGTAATCAAGTTAGGATTTTATAGTGAGAAAACCAACCACAACACCATTCTACACTAGTCTTGCCAATTAGTGAAGAGTGTTAGCTTCCATTTCTTCTCTTGATCTTGTGAAGTTTCTAGCTTGGACAAAGACGACTCCGGGTGGATCATCGTGGACCAAGAAGGATCTCGAGCGGACCTTTTCCAACCCTCAAGTAGCCAAGAAGTCTAGCGTAGGGAGCTACAAAGGTTGTACTCTCAAAACCCTAGTTTTTCCTACTTGTGATGTTGTTAATGTTTAGAAACCCTAATTTTCTAGTGATGATTCTTTGTATGTTCACTTAGCATCTTAAAAAATTTAATTTTGAGACATGTGATGCTTCCAAACCCTTCATTAGGTGCTAGGTAAACCTAACATTGGTATCAGAGCCGACCGAGAACTTTAGGCGACATTTTAACGAAGTTAAAACTCCGATCGAACCAAAATACGGACTTTTAGAAAACCCTCTCTGGACATTTTTTCAAACCTATGTTTTTCCAGAATTAAAAATATGTAAAAAATTCAGCAGGGAAATCTACACACCACTGTGAAAAACGAAGCAATGAACAGTACTTTCCACCGCAGAACCGCAGCCATAGCTTGCTTGGGCCGCGGCTCCGTGGCCGTACAGAGGTATCATTGGCTCGTGTTTATACAGTAGTGTTCCTACCTGCTTCTATACTTTTTTGGGTATTTTTAATCCGGTTTCAGTGATATATGTTCTGGAGATTGTTTTAGATTCGGTAATTCGATCGGAATTTTAATTTTTTTCGGATAATTTAGAAAGTATTAAAAAGTTCGAACGGATATCATTAACTCACTTTTTCCCGGAACAAAAATTTTCAAGTGTTGAATCTTTTATCGAGTTTAAATCTTTCGGAAATACGTGCAAGTTTTGTGGTGGACCCTCTAGAAGACAACAAACCTTAACTCGATTATGTGACCGTCTTGAACTGCCTTTTGAACCTTAGGGTTTGAGGCAGTACGGTGTGCCACATGTGAGGCGTTGACTTGACCCTTCTACGGCTGGACCGCTACTACTGTGACACATTCTGGGTTTTTTGAACTCCACTCAAGTGTTGAGCTTTAGGAAATTTTGGGTATTTGATTATTCGATCGAAATGTTTAATACTGTCTATTTATCTGGAATGTGATACAATATGTGGAATTCATATAGTTAGGCATGAAATGCGAAGTATGTGATATTTCGAATTTACGATGTCTAAAGAGAATGTGGATTCCAAATATTGAAGTTTTACACTTTCTTTTCTGTGACCGTAAGTGTAGTATGTCGATATCACCGGTTTCGTTGCTATACATCAACGACAATCGGGGTACGCATACTTACTTACGTTGATGATATATGATATTATGTGTTGCTGAGATATGATGTGCAAGATTGTCGCGATTGAATAACCAGGGGGTTTTATGTGAGATGAGAGTTTTATTTTTCATTCTTGTAAAATTCAAATGTAATGTAATATTCTTTTATTTGGGGCACTTCCGGGTTGAGGTTGATGTCACCAGTGTTGTATATTATTTACTTTTCCGCATTAGGATAGACCCAAGGAGGGGAGCACAAGTGACCGGGTTCTGGGGTTCAGTGGGAGGCCATCTCGAGGAGTCGAGACCGGGTCTCCTAAACTCCAGGATTGGTAGGGTCGCTTGCCGCTCTCGTAAGGGTCTAGGGGTGTGGGCTTGGCTATTCATCGCGGCTGTGGAATCCGTATTTTCTATTATTGGCTAAATACTAAATACGGACGTCCTAGTATATCCCACATTATATATATGTTTCTGCTGCCTGTGTTCGGTGATATCTGAGACGAATGATATATTATATATGAGATATATAGTAGACGTTGCTTATGTTTTACACCCGCGCTAGTCCCGACCCGGTATGCCGTTAGTTAAGTAACTTAACGGTGCATAACGGAACATTGCGGCGAATGCGAATGGCATAAGCGTACGTTGTATTTTCGTTTCTTTTCTGTAATTGGCTTAAGGACTTAAATGATGGGACTACATTAATATGATTAATATAAAGAAAATAAACCTAAAAAGATGTTGTAGAATCGGATTTGAAAACCACTCGGCTCTTTATGAAAAAAGCAATATTTCAAAACTGCGGAGCACAAGCCACTCCTTTTTGAAAACCATTTGTTTCTACGACGATATCAAGTTCAAAGCGTTAAAGATTTTCTTAAAAATCATCCGCAACCCTCCGTCATTTTAGGATGTAGAGTACTTAGTATTCGTGCTACATTTGTTGACTTTAGTTAAGGCGTAGTGTACGGTAGCTAAGTGATGTCTTCCTACACTGCATATGATGCAGATTAATTAGGACATTCATGCGATTTTGTTGACCATAGTTAAGGGTCATATGGGTGGGTCTAATTAATCAAGAAATGACGGGTAGAACTTGACTGGTGCTTATGATTTGTTGACCATAGTTAAGGTCTATAGTACTAGGGGTAAAAACCGCATCGGGAATTTCAAGTGTTGAGATTTGCAATGAGATTGCATACCTTCCATATGATGGTTGGATCCCGATCCCACTGTGGGCAATAGTTGCTCCTAGGAGAGTTTTGCAGTTTACAATTAACTAACTCATTAGGTGTCTAGAAAGGTGTTAACGGGGCTACGCCTCTGGGAAAACGAGGTTTACTTTAATTAGGTCCGTACGAAAGCACGGGGAACCTCCCTCAAGTACCGACACTGGCCTGGCTGAACGGTTAGCGAAGTTGTAGACTGTAATTAATCCTGGCTAGTTTTCTTTTTAAGGTTTGAAAGAAAAACTTGATTAAAGCAGTGGGAAATATCGATTAGACAAGATAATAACCAATCTGATCTTTGCAAGAGCTTTCGCTGAGTGTATTCTTTTCTCTCTCTTAATGGTAGTTACCAATGACTAGACTCAAGCTTCTACTAAATAAAAATAAACTGAATGGGACCAATTATAAAGACTGGCTGAGGAATCTGAAAATTGCCTTGACTTATGATAAAGTATCATATGTCCTCACGGCTTCATCCCCGCCCGTCCCAGGTCCAAAATCCCCAGTTGCGGATATTGAAGTCCGCAAGACATGGGACGCTGACTGTGCCACAGCCAAATGCCCCGCGCTTGCATCGATGGACAACACACATCAAAAGCAGCACGAGAATATGGACATTCAAGCCATATTTCTCCATACAAAGGAGTTGTATAGAGAGAAATCCCGCGTATTACGATACGAAGCATCAAAGAAATTGTTTCAGATGCGAATGGCCCCTGGCACACCGGTAGGAGACCATGTTCTGAAGATGATAGCTCTCATAGAAGAGCTTGAGGACCTTGGATGGACAATGGACAATGAACAATATACAGATATTATTCTGCAGTCCCTCCCCTCCACCTTTGCTCAATTCATAGTTAACTTCAACATGCACAACATGGAGAGAGAACTACCTGAACTCCTTAATATGTTAAGGAGTGCAGAGAGCACACTAAAATCAGTGAAAACTCCCGTTATAACTGTTGGACAATCTTCCTCTTCTCGCCCAAAGGCTAAGGCCAAGGGAAAGAAAAAGAAGAAGCCCACCAATCCTAAGGGGGGAGTTAAAAAGGTTAAGGGGAAGGAAAAGTCCAAAGCTGGAGAATCGGGGAAAGGTGAATGTTTTCATTGCCACAAAACAGGACATTGGAAGCGCAACTGTACGGAGTACTTAAATCTCAAGAAGAAGTATGGGGATGCTTCCGCTTCAGGTGTGTTTGTGACAGAAAACTGTTTTTCAATAAACTCTGCTTCCTGGGTATTAGATACCGGTTCAGGTTCTCACATTTGCAATTCTATGCAGGGGCTGAGAAATAGCAAGGTTTTGAAGACAGGTGACCATACTCTCCGCGTTGGAAATGGTTCCAATGTACATACAGTCGCAGTGGGAGAGTATCACTTGGGGTTGCCATCTGGATGTATATTGGTTTTGAACCCATGTTATTTTGTACCAAGTATGCTTTGTAATATAATATATGTTTCTTTGTTAGACAATGAAGGATATAATTTTGTATTGCAGAACAATGTTATGAACATTCACCTGAATCAAATGTTGGTTGGGTATGGTACGCTTAATAACGGGATATACATCCTAAATCAACACACAGTTTTCAGCATACAACACACTAATAAAAGAAAACTTTCAGAATTAAATGAAGCTTTTCTTTGGCACTGTAGACTTAGTCATATTAACGAAACAAGACTAAACAAGTTACACAAAGATGGATATTTAAACCCTTTTGAATATAAATCTTATGCGACTTGCCAGTCTTGTATCAAGGGTAAAATGACCAAAACTCCGTTTACCGGACACGGAGAAAGAGCTACCGAGCTCCTAGGACTCATACATGGTGATGTATGTGGGCTAATGTCTACACAGGCTAGAGGCGGTTTTTCTTACTTCATTACTTTCACTGACGATTTCTCAAGATTCGGTCATGTATTTTTATTAAAGCACAAATCCGAAGCTTTCGAGAAATTCACTGAATATAAACAAGAAGTAGAAAAACAAACCGTCTTGAGTATCAAAATGCTTCGATCAGATCGAGGTGGGGAGTACCTCAGTATAGAATTTGCAAACTTCCTAAAAGAGAATGGGATTCTCTCTCAGCTCACTCCTCCTTACACACCACAGCACAACGGTGTGTCTGAACGACGGAATAGGACCCTATTAGATATGGTCCGTTCCATGATGAGTGATGCTGAGTTACCTGTCTCATTTTGGGGGCATGCATTGGAGACTGCAGCGTTTCTTTTGAACAGGGTTCTAACCAAAACCGTGTCTACCACGCCATATGAGATATGGCATGGGAAGAGACCATCTCTTAAGAGAATTAAGATTTGGGGTTGCCCGGCCTATGTTAAAAAGAAGAATCCGGACAAACTCGAGACACGGTCAGTCATGTGTAACTTTGTGGGATATCCAAGGAACTCTTATGGATATCTATTCTACCACAAGGAGGAACAAAAGGTGTTTGTTTCTCAGTATGCCGCATTCTTAGAAAAAGAGTTTTTCACAGATAAAGATGATGGCAATGTGGTGGATCTAGAAGAGGTTCTAGAGACACAAACTACAAATGACGACTTGGTTGAACCGGCTGTTGCAATAGAAACTGAGGAACCTCGGCCACTCCGTAGGTCTGGTAGGACTTCTCGCCCACCGGAGAGGTACTACAGTTTCCTCATTGATGGTGACAGAGAAGACTGCATCATGGAGGAGGAGGATCCTACCAGTTTTCAGCAAGCTATCACGAGTGGAGACTCTGTGGAGTGGCTGGATGCCATGAGATCCGAAATGGAGTCTATGTACACCAACAAAGTTTAGACTTTGGACGTTGTGTAAGTCCATGCTACCTCTCCCGGTACTTTCGGGCATGCGGAATTTGGTGAAAAACAATTTTCTTAGAGGTGGTAACATGGACTCAAAACCGGATCTTTGTTAAACATCTAACTAACAACCTAATTACGAGTTGCTAACTACTCGGTTAGGGGGTTATACCTTTCATTTTCTCGAACTCCTTCGTCTTCAAGCTTCGATGGTCGTCCGAATCGGCTTCTTCCCGTCGTCTCCTTGCGCCGAAGATAGATCCACCTGAAAGCTTCAACCTTTGGCTCCTTCTTCGAACTTTGAGGAAACTAGTTCACTCGGTTTGCTAAACCTTGTGAACTAGAGTGAGTAGAGAAGAGTTTGTATGGGATTTTATCTATGGTTCTTGGTTCTCAACTCATGAGACAAGTGAACCATAGAGTCAAGAGAGGGAGAGCAAGAGGAGGAGATGAGAGCTCAAGAACAAGAGAGAGAATGAGCATGAAAGAATGAGAGAAGACTTTTCTCATTTGGCTCTCATAATCCAAAACCATCATCACAAAAATAATAATCAAGTATTGTGTAAAATGGTTCAAGTCAAAATGGCTAAATCATTTCATGCACTCATTTCTCACAAAAGAAACAAGCAAGTAAAAAGTCTTTGCCATGAAATGATAGCCATTGTCATCATGATGGTCAACTAGTCCAACCTAGTCAACCGGTCAACAAAGTCAACAAGTCAACAAAGTCAACCCCTCAACAACCATGTCACCACAATACTTAATTAATATTATTGTTAATCACATATCATATTCTCATTAGGGTTGAGCAAAAAGTCAATAGTCAACTGTCAACGGTCAACAACCCTAATGAGAATCCTCTGCCTCTGTCTCTCCGTCAACTGTGCATACACACCCGCATCCGCGTTCCGAGGAACACGAATGCATACTGGATAAATCCAATCCCAAAAGGTACACTAGGATCTGGCTAAAACCAAAGCCCGCTAGTGTAAACTGTCCGGACACTGTACGTGCACAAGTGCACGGATGTGACCGAACCCTGTCGCAAAACCATGCGACCTGTCCCAAAACCATGCGACCTGTCGCAAAACCATGCGACCTCTACTCTTTTGCCTAAAGGCGAATAGCTTTCTGTGTGGGAATCTAAAGACTCGACACTACGCTGGCAGTAGGTTTAACCACAAACCGCAAGCGGCACTAGCTGTGCGTAACGGTCCCCAGGTAGATGCCGACAAGAAGACTGACGAGACGAAACCCATCTGAACTCCTACTGAGCCTGAATGTGACATTCTCCGTACAGTCCGGTCTGTTCTTCTGATACATCGCATGGCGGGCCTAGGGGCGGTAAATGTCAGTCCCCCAATAGCGGTACAAGTCATGTCGGAGTGAAGCCCAAAACACCCTGAGATAACACTGGAAGCCTACCAGTATAACTCATTTGCCCTGGCCAGGGACTACTCGTGTAATGGCTCTCCTAGACACAGTGCGATGTCAACCCCCAATACCGGGAGAGACGAATCATGTCTAACCGTCACTGCCTCCAAGTGCTTTGGGACTGCACCCAACTACCACCTGTTTGCACGACTCCTTTGAGCCGTGGTAGGGTAGTAATCAAAGTACAGTGGGAACACACTCGAGGCGAAGTGACAGTGTCAAGTCAGCGGACTAAGCTGTACTCATGTCACCTGGGAACTGATAACTGACGATAGGCATAATACCAACTAGTCAGTTCCCGACGAGTCCTGTCCAGTGTACTCGTAACCCAACGAGCACCCGCATACTATCTCAAGTACGACGTACCGACAGCTGTGGGACAGACCGTCTCCCCCACTGGGATGAGAAGCGCATGCGCTAGTCTACTCCGGAGTATCGATGCCCTGTCTCGATAGTCCTGTGACCAGGGACCTGCATAAGGATGTGCTTATAGATTACCCAGCCCTACTAGTGTGACTGCCATCACAACGCTGGTAATCAAGCAAAGATCCTAAGGGCTCCACTAATGTGTATAGGCGATATACTAAAATAAACACATATACACGTTGAAGTAGAAACAAACCAAGTAGCATACTACTATTTTGAGCAAGATTGTATATACAAGGTGAATATCCCAAGCTTCCATTAAGTAATATACAAACTAGTATGATACAGTAATGGCCTCTAGGTCATATACACTAACAATCTCCCACTTGCACTAAGGCCATGTACTGGCGTATCGAAGACCTATCATCTCGATCAGCCGCTCGAACTGAGTCTGGGGCAAGGCCTTGGTGAATGGATCTGCAGTGTTATCTTCTGAAGCCACTCTCCGAACCTCGATCTCCTGGCGATCCACGATCTCCCTGATCAGGTGATACCGCTTTAAGATGTGTCTGGATCTCTGATGGGACCTGGGTTCCTTCGCTAAAGCTATAGCCCCGTTGTTGTCGCAATACAGAGGTATTGGATCAACAATGGACGGAACCACCTGAAGTTCTTTCAAGAACTTCCTCATCCAGACAGCTTCTTTTGCGGCATCAGATGCAGCGATGTATTTCGCTTCCATCGTCGAGTCGGAAACGGTTTCCTGTTTGGAACTCCTCCAACACACCGCCCCTCCATTGAGGGTAAAGACAAAACCCGACATGGACTTGGAATCATCCTTGTCACTCTGGAAGCTGGAGTCAGCAAAGGCCTCGATCTGGAGGTCTTGTCCGCCATACACCAAGAACATCTCCTTAGTCCTTCTCAGGTACTTGAGAATGTTCTTTACCGCTATCCAGTATTTCTCCCCAGGGTTTGACTGATACCGGCTTACCACACTCAGTGCATAAGCTACATCCGGTCTGGTACACAACATCGCATACATTATAGAGCCTACCGCAGAAGCGTAGGGTATAATAGACATGCGATCCCTCTCCAAATCAGTCTTGGGAGACATCTCTTTAGAGAGGGTGATCCCGTGACAAGCCGGTAGGTTACCGCACTTGGAATCTTCCATACTGAATCTCTTCAGTATGGTGTCGATGTACCTGGACTGTGAAAGTCCTAATATCCTCTTGGATCTATCACGATGGATCTGGATCCCCAGGATGTATGAGGCATCACCCAGGTCTTTCATGGAGAACCTGTGCGACAAGAACCCCTTGACAGATTGTAGCATAGGAATGTCATTTCCTATTAAGAGAATGTCATCCACGTATAAAACGAGGAATACTACAGTTCTCGCTACAAATCTACTATAGATGCATGGTTCATCTGGATTTTTGATAAAGCCAAATTCCTTGACCGTCTCATCAAAACAGATGTTCCAACTCCGCGATGCCTGCTTTAGTCCATAGATGGACTTAAGCAACTTGCACACCTTTCCGCTGCTCCCACTCTGAATGAAACCCTCTGGTTGGTCCATATAGACACACTCTTCTAAATTTCCATTTAGAAAAGCGGTCTTTACGTCCATTTGCCAGATCTCATAATCGTGGAAGGCAGCAATGGCAAGAAGGATCCGAATGGATTTCAGCATAGCCACTGGAGAAAAGGTTTCATCATAGTCCAAGCCAGGTCTTTGACGGAAACCCTTTGCAACAAGTCTAGCTTTATAGGTCTCAACCTGTCCATCTACACCAATCTTCCTTTTGAAGATCCACTTGCATCCTACGGGTTTTACCCCGTCTGGAGCAATGTCCAACGTCCATACTTTGTTAGTGTACATGGACTCCATTTCGGTCCGCATTGCATCCAGCCATTTTACTGAGTCAACGCTCTGAACGGCCTGCTGGAAGCTAGTAGGCTCATCATAATCTATGATGCAATCCTCTCTATCCCCGTCTATGAGAAAACCGTAGTATCTCTCGGGCGGATGAGACTGCCTACTACTCCTGCGGAGTGGCGTAGGAATGTCCTGTTCTTTTGAACCCTCTAGTTCCACTAAGCTTTCAGTAATAGCTCGAGGTTCTGGAATTTCTTCCAGTTCTACTGTGCTCCCACTTATCTGGGTTTCTAAAAACTCGGTTTCCAAGAAGTAGGCATGACGAGAAACAAGAACTTTTTGTTCCTCTTCGCAGTAGAAGAAATATCCCTTGGAGTTCTTTGGATATCCCACGAACTTACACTGTACTGAGCGTGCCTCGAGCTTGTCCGCATGCTGCTTTTTAACAAAAGATGGACATCCCCATGTCTTAATGTGCTTAAGATAGGGTCTCTTCCCACACCACATCTCATATGGTGTAGTAGGCACAGTCTTAGTTGGAACTCGGTTCAAAAGGTATGCAGCTGATTCTAGCGCATATCCCCAGAATGATCGCGGTAACTCAGCGTTACTCATCATGGACCGTACCATATCCAATAGGGTTTGGTTCCGTCTCTCCGATACACCGTTATGTTGTGGAGTGTATGGAGGAGTAAGCTGAGAGAGAATTACATTCTCTTTTAAATAGTCCAGGAACTCGGCACTCAAGTATTCACCACCTCGATCCGATCTTAGAATCTTGATACTTTTGCCGGTCTGTTTTTCTACTTCATTCTTATATTCCTGGAACTTTCCAAAGGCTTCGGACTTATGTTTCATTAAGAAGACATAATCATACCTTGAAAGTCATCCGTAAAAGTAATGAAGTAAGAATAACCGCTTCGCGCATGTGAAGACATTGGACCGCACACGTCGCTGTGTACGAGTCCCAAGAGCTCGCTCGCTCTTACTCCGTGTCCAGTGAACGGAGTCTTTGTCATCTTTCCTTTGAGACAGGATTGACAAGTGGCATACGATTGATATTCGAACGCATTCAAATATCCTTCTGTATGTAACTTTGTCAACCTTCTCTCATTGATGTGACCCAGTCTACAATGCCACAAGAAAGTCTGATTTACTTCCGGAGACTTTCTTTTGTGTGTATTCTGGACATTGAAAATCTGTGGTTTGTTTAATACGTATATACCATTGCTCAATGTACCTGACCCAATCAGAACTTGATTAAGGTGAATGTTTACAACATTGCTTACAAACGCAAATTCATAACCTTCTTTAGAAACCAAAGATACAGAAATGATATTACAAGTTGCGTTGGGTACAAAAAAGCAATTACGCAAAACCAAAACATGTCCATCTGACATTCCCAGGTGATAGTCCCCCACGGCTTTAGCATCCATGCTAGCTCCGTTCTCAACTCTGAGGGTCATGTCACCTGCTTTCAAAACCCTACGGTTTCTCAACGCCTGCAAAGAATTACAGATATGAGATCCTGATCCGGTATCCAATACCCAGGAAGTAGAGTTTATTGAAAGACAGTTTTCAATAACATACACACCTGAAGCTGAAGCTGCAACCTACTTCAATTCCTGTGTTCTGGCCTTCCAGGCCCTGCAATCATTCTTCCAGTGTCCTTTCTTATGACAATAGAAGCATTCTTCCTTATCCACAAGCTTCCCCGCTTTCTTTGTTGCTTTAGCTTTTCCCTTCGTATCCACTTTACTAACACCGCCCCTTGGTTTGGTGGGGGTTTTCTTCTTCTTTCCCTTGGCTTTCGCCTTGGACCTAGAAGAAGATGATCCTCCTACAAACAAAGTGGATGTTTCCCTACCTTTCTGTAGGGTGCCCTCTGCGCTCCTCAGCATGTTGAGGAGCTCTGAAAGTTCAACTTCTTTTTCTTGTAAGTTGAAGTTCAGTATAAACTGGGCGTAAGTGGAAGGAAAGGACTGGAGAACTAAGTCCGTATAGAGCTCACTCTCCAATGTGGTCCCTAGGTCCGCGAGCTCCTCAATGTAGCCGATCATCTTAAGCATGTGTTCTGCTACTGATGATCCGACGGCCATCCTTGCCGAAAATAACTTTTTCGACGCTTCGTATCTTGCGATACGAGATTGCTCTCCATACAGTTCTTTTGTATGAAGAAATATGGATTCCAAGTCCATATTCTCATGCCTCCTCTGATGTTCATTGTCCATAGAGGCAAGTACGAGGCACTTGGCCTTCGCGCTATCAATCTCCCAAGTCTTACGGATTTCCTTATCCGCGACGCTGGAAGTGGGACCAGGGACAGAGGGAGCTTTGGTGGTAAGAAGATACCCCAGCTTGTCGAATGGTCGCTGCAATTAGGAGAGAGAGAAGAAACGCTCAGCATGATGCTCTTGCAAGTTTAGAATGGTTTTTAGTTTGTCTAAACAGGATGGCCCCCACTGTTTCTCGAATCCCTCCTCAAACCAAAAAGGAAGAATTAGTCAGGATCAATCTCACCGTACAATACTTGCTTAACCGTTCAGCCAGGCCAGTGTTGGTACTTCGAGGGAGGTTTTCCAACGCTTTCGCAAAGTTCCTTAATTAAATAACCTCTTTTCCCTGGGGGCGTAGCCCCGCTAACACCTTTCTAGACACCTACTTGGTTTACAGCATTGATCATTAAGTGAGAAATTTCCCGAGGAGTAGCATATACTCACGGTAGGATCGGGATCCAAATATCATCGCGTGACGAAACTGAAGGAATCCTACCAGAATCATCACACTCCAAATGGTATGCAACACTAGCAAGTTTCAGTTCTTTTGAAACTCCCGATGTGGATTTTTGCCCCATGCTCTTATGACCTTGACTTTGGCCAACAAATCATAAGTCACATGTCAAGTTCTACCCGTCGTTCTCCAGGTTAATTTGAATCCACCCGTACCTACTCTTGACTTTGGCCAACAAGGTAGTACGACTGTTCCAAACCAACGCATCTATCTATGCTGCACATGAATACCCAATAGCTACCAATCACTATGCCTTGACTTTGGCCAACAAACACAGTTTGAATACTATTGACTATTCATGTGAAACGACGGAGGGCTACGAATGGTTTTGGCGAAACCGTGAACGTAGAGAACTTGATATAATCGATGGAACGAGATAGCTTTTAAAAGGAGTGGCTCAAACTCTGCATTTTAAAAGTTTGTTTTGAAAAGAACCGAGTGGTTTTTCGAAAGTGTTCCAACGACTTTAACTTGGTTTATTTTCTTGCATTAGTTCTTTTAATGCGTGATATTCTTGCATTAGTTCTTTTAATGCGTCCCATCATTTAATCCTACCATTACAGAAAACAACCAAAATATGACGTACGCTTATGCCATTCGCATTCGCCACGGGGCCCCGTCATTACCCGTTAGGTTACTTAACTAACGACAGAGCGGGGGCTGGGCTAGCGCGGCTGTAAAACATAAGCAACGCCTAAATAATATCATATATAGATATACTGCAATGATAGCCATTTCAGATCACAGATGAACACATTGGATATACTAGGAATCCGCAATTCGTACGAGCCTGTAACGAAAAGCAGATTACACGGTCGCGGTGAATAGCCAATACCCCACCCAAGACCCCTACGGGTGCGGCAAACTACCCGCCAAGTACCCGAAGCGAAGCAACCTCCCTCAACCCCGTGAGTAGGCCACTAGGCACTTCGGCATACCCGGTAGTTTGTGCACCCCCTCCATGGGTCTATCCTAGGAGCAAAAACAGTAAAAAGAAATTATACAATGACAGCTACAACCCCGACCCGGTTGTGCGGCCATACAAATAATTATTACATCAATTTACAAATTTACATGAATTGAAAGAAAAGAAAACTCTCATCTCACAACCCCCGGCTATTCACCCGCGACAATCCAATGAATTCATATACACATTCCAATAACATTACAGATCACAGATTTGTATAACCCCACTAATCGACATATAGCGATTAGCAGACGTTCAATACAAATATCACATCACAGAAAAACCCGTCAGCTAAAGTCTTTTAGAAGTTCGATCAAAAATACGGATTTTCAGGATCCCAAAAATAAAATTTTCGTTCTGGAAAATCCGGGCAGAAAATATATATTCCAAAAATCCCAAAACACCCCTATGAGCAAACTGCAAAGAAGAAACCCCATGACCGAGTCAACTCGGCCGCGGTTCTGCGGCGGACTCCCGCCACGGAACCGCGGCGCTTTGATCGAGTTAGGGGGTCAAATTTTTGCAGTTTCTTCAGAAAACCCTGAGTCGATTTTTGGTGTATCTCAAAAAAAAATTCCAGCACTTCTAAAATCGACAGAAAGTTTAAAAAACGGGGTTCGTTTTGCGACTTTTTCTTTGATCGATCTTCTAGCTACTTTGCTAACATGTTAGATAGAGTTTAACTAGGCTCTGATACCACTGTAAGTCCATGCTACCTCTCCCGGTACTTTCGGGCATGCGGAATTTGGTGAAAAACAATTTTCTTAGAGGTGGTAACATGGACTCAAAACCGGATCTTTGTTAAACATCTAACTAACAACCTAACTACGAGTTGCTAACTACTCGGTTAGGGGGTTATACCTTTCTTTTTCTTGAACTCCTTCATCTTCAAGCTTCGATGGTCGTCCGAATCGGCTTCTCCCCGTCGTCTCCTTGCGCCGAAGATAGATCCACCTGAAAGCTTCAACCTTTGGCTCCTTCTTCGAACTTTGAAGAAACCAGTTCACTCGGTTTGCTAAACCTTGTGAACTAGAGTGAGTAGAGAAGAGTTTGTATGGGATTTTATCTATGGTTCTTGGTTCTCAACTCATGAGACAAGTGAACCATAGAGTCAAGAGAGGGAGAGCAAGAGGAGGAGATGAGAGCTCAAGAACAAGAGAGAGAATGAGCATGAAAGAATGAGAGAAGACTTTTCTCATTTGGCTCTCATAATCCAAAACCATCATCACAAAAATAATAATCAAGTATTGTGTAAAATGGTTCAAGTCAAAATGGCTAAATCATTTCATGCACTCATTTCTCACAAAAGAAACAAGCAAGTAAAAAGTCTTTGCCATGAAATGATAGCCATTGTCATCATGATGGTCAACTAGTCCAACCTAGTCAACCGGTCAACAAAGTCAACAAGTCAACAAAGTCAACCCCTCAACAACCATGTCACCACAATACTTAATTAATATTATTATTAATCACATATCATATTCTCATTAGGGTTGAGCAAAAAGTCAATAGTCAACTGTCAACGGTCAACAACCCTAATGAGAATCCTCTGCCTCTGTCTCTCCGTCAACTGTGCATACACACCCGCATCCGCGTTCCGAGGAACACGAATGCATACTGGATAAATCCAATCCCAAAAAGTACACTAGGATCTGGCTTAAACCAAAGCCCGCTGGTGTAAACTGTCCGGACACTGTACGTGCACAAGTGCACGGATGTGACCGAACCCTGTCGCAAAACCATGCGACCTGTCGCAAAACCATGCGACCTCTACTCTTTTGCCTAAAGGCGAATAGTTTTCTGTGTGGGACTCTAAAGACTCGACACTACGCTGGCAGTGGGTTTAACCACAGACCGCAAGCGGCACTAGCTGTGCGTAACGGTCCCCAGGTAGATGCCGACAAGAAGACTGACGGGACGAAACCCATCTGAACTCCTACTGAGCCTGAATGTGACATTCTCCGTACAGTCCGGTCTGTTCATCTGATACATCGCATGGCGGGCCTAGGGGGTGGTAAATGTCAGTCCCCCAATAGCGGTACAAGTCGTGTCGGAGTGAAGCCCAAAACACCCTGAGATAACACTGGAAGCCTACCAGTATATCTCGTTTGCCCTGGCCAGGGACTACTCGTGTAATGGCTCTCCTAGACACAGCGCGATGTCAACCCCCAATACCGGGAGAGACGAATCCTGTCTAACCGTCACTGCCTCCAAGTGCTTCGGGACTGCACCCAACTACCACCTGTTTGCACGACTCCTTTGAGCCGTGGTAGGGTAGTAATCAAAGTACAGTGGGAACACACTCGAGGCGAAGTGAAAGTGTCAAGTCAGCGGACTAAGCTGTACTCATGTCACCTGGGAACTGATAACTGACGATAGGCATGATACCAACTAGTCAGTTCCCGACGAGTCCTGTCCAGTGTACTCGTAACCCAACGAGCACCCGCATACTATCTCAAGTACGACGTACCGACGGCTATGGGACAGACCGTCTCCCATACTGGGATGAGAAGCGCATGCGCTAGTCTACTCCGGAGTATCGATGCCCTGTCTCGATAATCCTGCGACCAGGGACCTACATAAGGATGTGCTTATAGATTATCCAGCCCCACTAGTGTGACTGCCATCACAACGCTGGTAATCAAGCAAAGATCATAAGGGCTCCACTAATGTGTATAGGCGATATACTAAAATAAACACATGTACACATTGAAGTAGAAACAAACCAAGTAGCATATTACTATTTTGAGCAAGATTGTATATACAAGGTGAATATCCCAAGCTTCCATTAAGATATACAAACTAGTATGATACAGTAATGGCCTCTAGGGCATATACACTAACACGTTGTACCCCCTGGGGTAAAACCTGTGGGATGCAAATGGA
Organism: Agapanthus africanus; assembly: GCA_030015575.1. Taxonomy (NCBI): domain Eukaryota; kingdom Viridiplantae; phylum Streptophyta; class Magnoliopsida; order Asparagales; family Amaryllidaceae; genus Agapanthus; species Agapanthus africanus. Next base: position 160,591,103 of record CM057343.1, read on the forward strand.
TCATTAAAAGAAAGATTGGTGTAGATGGGCAGGTAGAGACCTACAAGGAAAGACTTGTGGCGAAGGGTTTTCGTCAAAGACCAGGTTTGGACTATGACGAGACTTTTTCGCCCGTAGCCATGCTTAAATCCATTCGGATCCTACTTGCTATTGCTGCTCACTATGACTATGAAATCTGGCAGATGGACGTTAAAACGGCATTTCTAAATGGGGATTTAGAAGAATGCGTTTATATGGATCAGCCGGAGGGTTTCATTGACAGTGGGAGCAGCGGCAAAGCATGTAGATTGCTTAAATCCATATATGTGTTAAAGCAGGCTTCACGGAGTTGGAACATCTGTTTCGATAATGTTATAAAAGAGTTTGATTTCATCAAAAATCTAGATGAATCTTGTGTTTATAAGAAGGCTGTAGGGAGAGCTGTCACATTCCTCGTATTGTTCGTGGATGACATTCTTCTGATAGGAAATTATATTCCTATGCTACAGTCGGTCAAATCTTTCTTATCACTAAGGTTCTCCATGAAGGACCTAGGTGATGCCACATACATTCTGGGTATTAGGATCTATAGGGATAGATCCAAGAGGTTATTAGGATTGTCCCAAACCAGGTACATCAACACCATCCTAAAAAGTTTTAGTATGGAAGACTCCAAGCGGGGTGCCTTACCCGCTTGCCATGGGGTCACTCTCTCCAAGGATTCTTGCCCAAAGACCGATGAAGAGAGAGCTCGCATGAGCATTATACCCTATGCTTCGGTAGTAGGATCTATAATGTATGCGATGTTATGTACACGCCCAGATGTAGCTTATGCACTTAGTGTTGTAAGCAGGTATCAATCCAACCCAGGGGAGAATCACTGGATAGCTGTGAAAAACATTCTTAAGTACTTGCGAAGGACTAAAGAATTGTTCTTGGTGTATGGTAATGGAGATCTCCAAATGGAGGCCTTTACCGATTCGAGCTTCCAGAGCGATAAGGACGACAGCAAATCTATCTTTGTATTTACCCTCAATGGAGGGGTGGTAAGTTGGAAGAGTTCCAAACAGGATACCGTTGCAGACTCTACGATAGAAACTGAGTACATTGCTGCGAATGATGCCGCCAAGGAAGCCGTCTGAATGAGGAAGTTCGTCTCGGAGCTAGGAGTAGTTCCAACCATTATTGATCCAATACCATTGTATTGTGATAATAATGGGGCTATGGCGTTAGCCAAGGAGCCTAGGTCCCATCAACGGTCCAGACATATCCTGAGGCGCTTTCATTTGATCCGAGAGATTGTAGATCGCCGCGAGATCGAGATTAAGAGAGTAGACACAAAGAATAACGCCGCGGATCCACTCACCAAGGCCCTCCCTCAGCCGCAGCATGAGCGACTTTTTGAGATGTTGGGTATGAGATATGCCAATAACTGGCCATAGTGCAAGTGGGAGATTGTTGGATATATGTATGCCCTAGAGGCCATTATGTGATAGTGGATGTATTTATACATGTATATATATATATATATATATATTCAGTGTATATTCTTGCTCGTCATGATAGTATGCTATCTGGTTCTTCTTTATCTGACATGTTGATTTGATCATTCTTTTATTCATTTATACATGTTGATAAAGCCCTGAGGATATAGGCTTGACTACTGTGATTATGATGTAGATCATACTAGTGGGACATCTGTAGTTTATAAGCATATCCTAAATTGTCCCTAGTCGTAGGTATATCGAGACGGGGCATCGATATACCAGAGTAGACTAGCGTATATGATACTGGACCCATATGATGGGCGATGGATGTTCCCACATTCATCGATGTTTGACATCGAGATCGTATACGGGTGCTCAGTGGTGACTGGGTACACTGGACGGACTCACTAAGAACTCCTATATGGAATTATATCTATCGTCGGATAGCAGTTCTCAGGTGACACTGGTGCAGGTTAGTCTGTAGACCCGAGATCGTCATAGAGTCTTGTGTGTTCTCCCACTGTACTTTGATTACCACCCTACCACGGCTCTACTGAGTCGTGCAAACAGGTGGCCGTTGGGTACAGTCCCGAGACACACGAAGGCGATGAGCGATAGGAGGGGTTTCGTCTCTTCCGGTATTGGGAGTTGATGCCGTACTGTGCCCGAATGGCTATATCAGTAAGTCCCTAGCCAGGGCTGTTGAGATTTACTGATAAGTGTTATCAGTAGTTTCTCGATCTGTTATAGACCATTCATCAGCACGACTTATTGAGTTATTGGGGTCGACGTTACCATCCCTAGACTTGATATGCAGCATATCTGACGAAGAGACCGGACTATATGGTAGTGTTGCCGGTTGGCTCGACGAGAGTTGTAGCAGGTTCGCTTGTTTTCTTCTGATCGCTCAATACCCGGATGGCCGTTACGTTTAGCTGACCGCTTGCGTCTTGGGGGTGCTTGATATGATCATCACCCACTACCGGCGTATTGACGAGTCTTAGAGTCCCACAATGGAGTTACCTAGTCCAGGCGAAAAGTTATGGTGCGCATATGCGATATGCGCGTGGACCCGGTTAAAATGCGAGTATGAGATACCGTATATTAATCGGGCGGCTTGCTTTTGGTGGGGTCGTATGCGATACGACCGGGTTGCTAAATCAAGTGTTGATTTATCATCAACCATTAGTTTCTCACTTGAAATCCTTTCTTATCTTTATGTTGTATGCATGCATGTATGCACTCATTCTCATTCATTCTCATTCATGCACATAGGATGTGCATGCACACATACATGCATACATAAAGATTATCATGGTTGTTGATATAGTAGATGGTGGCAATATAAGACTCACACCATATAAAATATATGGATATTATTTATTTGGAAAAAGGAAAATGGAAATTGAAATTGTTTCATGGTTTAATTCTTTGTTCTTGCACTAACCCTTTGACTAACCATGATTCAATTTCTATGGTCATTTCTTTTCCAAACAAAAATATCTAGATATTTTATAACCCTAGTTAAGAATGAGAGAGTGAAAATATATATATATTTTCATTTTCTCATTTTCTATTTCAAGCTTATCATTATCTTGAGCTTAGAAAGCCATCATCTTCTTCCTCCTTTCTCTCTTGCTCTCTAGTTCTTTCAAGCAAGCAAAAGAGTAATCAAGTTAGGATTTTGTAATGAGAAAACCAACCACAACACCATTCTACACTAGTCTTGCCAATTAGTGAAGAGTGTTAGTTTCCATTTCTTCTCTTGATCTTGTGAAGTTTCTAGCTTGGACAAAGACGACTCCGGGTGGATCATCGTGGACCAAGAAGGATCTCGAGCGGACCTTTTCCAACCCTCAAGTAGCCAAGAAGTCTAGCGTAGGGAGCTACAAAGGTTGTACTCTCAAAACCCTAGTTTTTCCTACTTGTGATGTTGTCAATGTTTAGAAACCCTAATTTTCTAATGATGATTCTTTGTATGTTCACTTACCACCTTAAAAGATTTAATTTTGAGACATGTGATGCTTCCAAACCCTTCATTAGGTGCTAGGTAAACCTAACAATCGCATCACATGCTTAAGCAGATAAGTACTAGTCAGCTACCGCACACTACGCCTTGACAAAGGCTAACAAACGCAGCACGAATACTAAATAGTCTTTATCTGAAATGACGAAGGGCTACGACAGGTTTTTATGAAAACCTTTTGCGTAATGAACTCAATATCATTGTAGAAACAAGTGATTTTAAAAATGAGTGTTTTTTAGGTTTTTACTAGTTTCGCTAAAGAGATCACTCCCTGTGAAGGGATCTCGACTCTTTCCTTATCGAATAAGGTGCTGGATATTCTACAAGGAATACCGCTATGTAAAGAAAAATGTATAGAAGCAATCAAAAACAAAACCGAGTGAGTTGTAGCATCTGCTAGTTTTGCTAAAGAGATCACTCCCGGTGAAGGGATCTCGGCTCTTTCCTTATCGAATAAGGTGCTGGATATTCTACAAGGAATACCGGTATGCAAAGCAAAAACTAGAGCTGCCCTTTTAATAAATTTGATTCTACAACAACTTTTAGGTTTCTTTTTCTTTCATTAATCTCATTAAAGAAGTCCCATCATTTATGCTTCCTAAGCATCACAGAAGAAACGAAAATACAACGTACGCTTATGCCATCTGTATTCGCCTCAGTGTCCCATTATGCACCTTTGGGTTACTTAACTAACGGCATACCGGGACGGGACTAGCGCGGGTGCAAAACATAAGCAACATTTATTATATATCATATATACAATAATAAAGTATTCGTCTCACGCATATAAAATGATCACATCACAATATATCAGCAGCAGAAGATAACATATGAAATATTGGTTATACTAGGAAGTCCGTGTTTTATTTTGAGCCTGTACAAAACACGGATTCCACGGTCGCGATGAATAGCCAAACCCTCATCCCTAGACCCCTACGAGAGCGGCAAGCAACCCTACCAATTCTAAGGTTAGGAGACCTGGTCTCGACTCCTCGAGATGGCCTCCCACTGGACCCTAGAACCCGGTTACCTATGCTCCCCACCTTGGGTCTATCCTAATGCGGAAAAGTAAATAATATACAATGGTGACATCATCCTCAACCCGGAAATGCCCCAATAAAGGAATATTACATACAATAAATTTTACATGAATGAAAATAAAAACCCTCATCTTATATAAAACCCCCGGCTATTCAAAACACGACGATCCAATATAACATATCACAGCAACACATAACATCACATGTCATCAACGTAAGTAAATATGCGTATCTCAATTGTCGTTGATGTATAGCAACAAACCTGGAATACACCACATATTACACTTACGGTCGCAAAAAAGAAAGTGAAAAACTACAACATTTGGAATCCACAATCACGTTAGACATCATAAACCCGAAATATCACATATTACGGATTTCATGCCTAACTATATGAATTCCACATATTGTATCACATTTCAGAAAACTGGACAATGTTAAACTTTCCGATCGAATAAACAAACACCCAAAATTTCCTAATTGAGCTCAACACTTGAGCGAAGTTCAAAATGTCCCAGAACATGCCACAGCTCCTATGAACCAGCCGTAGAAGGGTCAACCAATGCCTTACATGTGGCACCGCTAAACTACCACAAACCGTAAGGTTTAGTGGCGGTTTTGACGGTCACATAATCGAGTTAAGGTTTCGTTCTTCTAGAGGGTTCACAGAATCGCTTGCATGATTTTCTGAAAGTTTTAAACTAAGGAAAAATCCAACACTTGAAAATATTTCGGAAAGGGTTAAAGTGGGTATTTGATATCTGATCGAACTTTTTAACACCGTCTAAATTAACCCAAAAACAAACTAGAAATACGAATACGAAACACCCCGAATTGCCTCTTTAAAAAGATAACATCATATGCAAATTTAGCAAAAACAAACAACACCTGAAATACCAAACCCCACAGACTGGAACACAGTGCAAATTTCAACCCGTATCTCCCCAGAAAAACCGAGCAGGCCGGTTTCTGAGCTTGTCTGGCCGGTCCAAAAAAGGTGGAATGGGGTGAATTTTGCACAGTGTTCATATTGTATCTCATACAACATTCTGTAGCTGTTTGAAAAAAATTTTGACACATGAAATAATTCGACAGAAACTAGAGTTTTGTAACGGGTGTTTCGAAGTTGTTTCGGTTTCGTAATGCTACACTTATCCGTCTAATTATCTAGCTAGGCTCTGATACCACTGTTGGGTTATTAGTCATGATAGCAAGGTTTCGGGGGCATCATCCATGCCAATTTAAAATTTTGTCATGTTTAAACAACCTAAACCCTAGATCTTTAACTAGAGAATCAACCTACAACTTAAAGCAAACAACTTTACTACTAAGTGTTAGGGATTACAACCTTTATACTACATTCCTTCGCTTCATAAGCTCCTTGTTGTGGTCCCTTCGCTGCGACCATCAAGTTTCTGGACTCTCGAGAGGCTCTATGAGGTGAATGATCCATCTTTCTTGAAGTCTTCGAAATCCAAGACGATCTACCTTGAGAAAACACAAACCCAATCTATCACTTCACTAATTAAAGATTAGTGAAGCTAACACACTAATCTATATGGCTAGTATAGAAGAGGATGATGAAGTAGGAATTTTGCTCACTTTTATTTTCTATTTCTCACAATCATTCATCACAAATCAAAAAGCTAGAAAGCTTTTGTGAGGAGGAAGACGAAGATGAAGTGTGATGAATGAATTATTGTTGTGAGGTTAGAAATGCAACCATGGGTTAAGAATATGTCATGGCTAACTCATGTAGAAAATAAACCATAGGCTAGGTTTAAAATTAGGTTAACAAATATCTAGGAAAATATCAACAAGGTGGACAAAGTTAACTAAGCAAAATATCTTAGCATAAAACCACAAAATTGAATTATCCAAAATAAAAATGTAAACCCTAATCTTAACCTTAATCATGGTTTAACTCTCATTAACTCTAGTTGCATTTATAACTGTCACGACCCAAAGTTCGGCCTGTGACCGGCACTTAAGCACGTAACGTCTACAGACGTAACGCGACTAAGTAAGCCGAAACCCAGAAATCAAAATCATTAAAAGTAATGAGTGTTAAAACATTTAATAGAAACATTTGTTAAAACGTTTAGAAAACCTTAAGTAATTTAGTAAAATTCATTTAAGTTCAAGTTATTTGTTAGTGTATATGCCCTAGGGGCCATTATTGTATCATACTAGTTTGTATATTACTTAATGGAAGCTTGGGATATTCACATGTATATAACAGTCTTGCTAAACATGGTAGTATGCTACTTGGTTTTTCTATCTTAATATGTGAGTATACGTATTGATAGAGCTCTTAGGATCTTGCTTGACTACCAGCATTGTGATGGCAGTCACACTAGTGAGGGCTGGGTAGTCTACAAGCACATCCTTTTTCAGGTCCCTAGTCGTAGAATTATCGAGACAGGGCATCGATACTCCGGAGTAGACTAGTGTGTACGCTTCTCATCCCAGTTGGGGAGATGGTCTGTCCCACAGCCGTCAGTACGTCGTACTAGAGATACTATACAGGTGCCCGTTGGGTTACGCGTACACCGGACAGGACTCGCAGGGAACTGTTGGTTGGTTTTATACCAGTCGTCAGTTAACAGTTCCCAGGTGACATGAGTACAGCATAGTCCGCAGACTTAACACTGCTACTTCGCCTCGAGTGTGTCCCACTGTTCTTAGATTGCTACCCTACCACGGCTTAAAGGAGTCGTGCAAACAGGTAGCAATTGGGTGCAGTCCCGAGCACTTGGAGGCAGTGGCGGTTAGACAGGATTCGTCTCTCCCGGTATTGGGAGTTGATATCGCGCTGTGTCAGAAAGCCATTACGCAAAGTCCCTGGCCAGAGCAAGCGAGATTTACTGGTAGGTTCCAGTAGTTTCTCAGGGTGTAATGGGCTTCACTCCGACACGACTTATACCGCTATTAGGGGACTGACGCTTGCCGCCCCATAGGTCCGATATGCGATAGTCTTAGACGAACAGACCGGACTGTATGGAGATTGTCACATCAGGCTCAGTAGGAGTTCGGATGGGTTTCCTCATCGGCCTTCTTATCGACATCTACCTGGGGACCGTTACGTACAGCTAGTGCCGCTTGCGGTCTGTGGTTAAACCCACTGCCAGCGTAGTAGTCGAGTCTTTAGAGTCCCACACAGAGAGTTTCCCTGCTCCAGGCGAAACGATATAGAGGTCGTATGGTTTTACGACAAGGGTTCGGACGCATACGTGTGTTTACGCACGTACGACATTCGGACAGTTTTTACTAGCCGGCTTTGGTTTAAGCCAGATTCTAGTATAGGGTTATTGGATTTATACAGTCTAAAGTTTTTCCGTGTTTTCACGGATAGGAGGGGCGTTCTCGTAATTTCATGAGAAGCTTCTAGAAGGATGGTGACTTGGGGGTTTAGGTGGCATAAGCATTAAATGAGATTAGTGACTCATTTGTGTGATTCATCCTTGTCATTAATGCATCATAAATGGTTAATGACTCATGTAGATGAATCACTCATATGTATTTATGAAGCATGGTTGTTAAATCATTTATTTATTTGATAAATAATAATGCTTCATATATATCATGAGAGATCATTATCTCCTCTCATTCTCATGCTCACCTTCTCTCTCCTCAAGCTCTCTCTCTTTCTTCAAACCCTAATCCTCCCCTCTCATGTGTTGAGATCAAGGATTAGATAGACTAATTAATCCATAATCTCACTCTATATCACCTAGGTACCTTTGATTAGCAACTAAAGAAACCTAGTTACCTCAAGTTTAGAGGTGAAGCTTGGATTAGAAGCTCTCGGGTGGATCGTCTATTACATAGAGGAGGCCGAGGAGGAGGTGGATAACGTAAAGACGAAGGACACGGTTCATTAGATATAATCACTTCACATAGTAGTTAACAACTTCTATGTTTCTTGTTAGTTATAGTTTAGCAAAGATTCTCGGTTAGTCGATGTTTATGCAAAGAACAAGATCGTTTTTCATTTTTCCGCCTCCCCGCAAGCAGTGGGGTGTTGTACATCGACTTACATTATTTTCTTAAAAACTTTGGCAGCATTTCCTTTGTAAAAGCTAGCCCCGAAATCGGGTACAAGACAAGATCTGAGTAAAATGACATGCAATAAGAATAAAGCATCCCAAACGGGAGAAATCACGCTCCAACGGAGGAAACAATCACCACGATAAAAATATATAACGCCGTAGCGAAGAATGAGCAAAATAAGTGAAAGCAAGTATCATGAAAGATAAACTGCATGAATAAATTCGGCTCACAACGAGCTCGACACCAGAGTACAAAATAATATACATCGTTCTCACAACTGGTCTCTAAGTCAATACATAAGTAGTAGATGGAGAGTAGTAGATACAACAGTGTATACAACTGGAAAATAAACAGATACCGCACAAAAACCCATCTATCAGCAAAAGGGCTCACGCGCCAACTGCAGTGGTATCTGTATCAAAAGATGCAAGGAAGCAGCCTGCCGCGACTACTCTGAGGGGCAACCTGCAAGCACTGTGGCACAATGGGGGTGAGTTGCCAACTCGTGAATAGTAGATAACATATAAAGATAATCGCGAGTATGCACGTACTGCGATACTCTAACAGATGCCAACAGATAATATCTATATGATGAACTGGATACGCAATAGTCATGCTAAAGTACACTATCAGGTACTATAACTACAGGATGAGATGCAAAATAATGAATGCTGAGTATGGGATAAAATAACATCTACACGGAATATCAACATGGAAAAAAATAACCGGTGTCCATCAATGCACCCAAATCCCAATAAAACTCAGGCGCCGTCACCCTCGTCGGCCCTCAAATCCTGTAAATCTCATAGAATCATGAGTGCCCAACATCGGCACTCGAAATATCATAAAATAATCGTGTCCAGCATCGACACGCAAATCCTCATGTATCGGGCTTCGTCAGTCCGGATCGGCCTACGGGCTCCGTCTGCGGAATCGGCCTTCGGCCCCGGCAGTACGGGTCGTCTCGTATCCATCTTTCGACTATGGTCAGTATCCTCCGGATAACCGCCAGGTCCAACCAATCACCGGTAGGTAGTAGTCCCTCTGCCAGGCTCACCGTCTGTATACACAGCATCCCTTTCTTGCCCCGGGGTACCATACCGGGTCCACCATGTACCCGCAATCGGCCTCGTCCAGCTCCTCGATTCGGGTTCACATGTCACACGTCTCAGAACCGAGAAAATGCATGGTGGACGCACTGAAATATCATATCAAGAGAAACTGGGTTTTTAAAATAGTGCGTATTTTCTTAAAATAATACCCCGGTTCTCAAATCCAGAAATCACATAAATCCAAACTGAATGCATAAATCCATGCAATGTGTCGTATGACATTAAGAGTAAAAAGGGAAAACCGCTCTTTTAAAAAGATCCAGTTTTGAAAATATCTCATGCGGTCCCTTAGTTTTTAAATCATGCCAATATCATCCATGTATGTAACATGTGTATGTATATAGGTATGGATGTGCAATGGATATACACGCGCATATGAGTGTAGCAATGTAAATGTGCACTAACATGGATATATAAGGTATGTGTGCACAAGTGTAGATATATCAATATGAATGTAAATATATGCCAATATATGACAAGTCATGTCTAATCATCAATATATGATTCGTAGCAATCCTATGGTGCGAGTGTCATGACAATCACTAACGGTGTGAGTGTAACATGCAAATAGTGCTCATGCAGCTTGAACCGTTAGTGACAATGCAGTGTTATATTCTACCATTTCTATATGCAACAAAAGAAGGTATGCTACAATAGTACATATAAATATCTACGACTCAAATATCCTATCACGCCCTGACGCTTAACGCCATACGGGCGATTTTCCCGTAGATGTTAAATCTACTCACCTGATCTCGTGCTAAGTGTAGCCGACTATCTGCTTCCCCTTCTTTGCGGCGTCCGACATACCCGCCTGCGAACCTAGAAATTACACAAGGAATACACATAAGCCAGAATCCTGCAAAAACGTGATATCAAAACCAAACGAGAAACTCGCATCGCGAACAAACGCATGTGTATACGTAACGTGTGTGCATACGCCAAAAACCCAACGCAACACGCTATGACACACAGCAAACCAACTCAACACACATCGTACGTGTCGCGCAAGTCCCGCTATGCAAAATATAGGTAAACGGTCCCAGATTTAATCTGGAGCAAAAACAAGAAAATCAAACAAGACCAAACATCTTAAAATACCTACAGACAGCTACCTACAAAAAATCCAATATAATTCCTCAAAATTGGGACCATAGGGTTCATATCGGCCAAAAAGGAGTGAAATGGGTCCAGATTTCTACACTATGATCCTAGCACAATTCATAGCCTAGTGTATATGTTTGCTTACTAAAATTATTACCCTAGATACAGCAAATTTTACGTATCCTAAAGTTTAGTTTAAAAACATTTCAAAACACTAAATTTGCAATAATAAGGTGCACAAGTGATATAGGTGAAATTACTAGATTTGAGTGACACCACTAGCACAAAATAGAGCAAATCTAACTATAATCACTCTGAATCATCCTATTTTTCAATTAAACTATAAGCTTAGCAATAAAACTCACCAAAAACACTAAACTTAGCTAAACAAACCCAGATTTCAACCTGTAAATAAATAGAGAAAATAAATAACACTAAACCCAGACAATTACCCACAGACACCCCCCAACACAAAGCACCAATACCCAGAGCAACAGGGGGCCGGCGACGCCGGAATTTGGGGGAATGTCGCCGGATTTTTAGGAAGGGAGTGGGCTCGAATTTCAACACACTGGCCTAAAAAGCCTGCACATTAATCTGAAGTTGTTTGCTAAGCTAGAAAATGAGCAAAATTGCAGCAGATCTCAAATGTCCTATAATTTGCTTCAAAGCCGTATTTTAAATTTTCATGTTTGCGACTTTAAGGCGATTTAGCTAAATCTAGCGACACTACTAGGTTCAAACAGCAATATTAACACTTAATTAGGTTCATTAAGTTATAAAAACCCTAACTTAACTTAAACCTCACTTAAATCACAAAACTAGCTCTAAACTCACACTAATCACTAACCGAAGCTAAAATAACCACATGCAAGCAAAGAAAGGAGTTGAGTTTAAAGATTATACCCCCACTAGATCCTAGGATGCAGGAAGAAGGAGGAGAAGAATATGATGTGTATGCTGTTGTTGTTGCATGGTGCTGCTGTTGCTTGCTACTGCTGTTGCTGCTGCTGCTTTGCTGTTGTCTGGAGCTTCTGCTGTTGGTGTTGCTGTTGTTGCTGTGTTGCTGCTGCTGCTGCTGAAGATGATGCTGTTGTTGTTGCTGAAGCTGGTGCTGCTGCTATTGCTTCAGCTGCTACTGTTGTTATGTTGTTGCTGTTGGTGTTGCTGCTGCTATTGCTTCAGCTGCTGCTGCTGTTGCTTCTGCTGCTGCTGCAGCTGTGTGTGTGTAAGTGAGAGGGAGAGATGTGAGGAATGAGTGCTTTTGAAAAAGAAATGAGGGAATAAGAGAGTCAAGCCATCATGCCCACTCTCTCTCTCTCTCTCTCTCTCTCTCTCTCTCTCTCTAAGTCAACCCAAAATAATAATTCATTTTCCTTTAAGAAAAAAAAATATCCTTAATTAAAATCAAATTAGCTTAATAAGAATGGGTTAGTCCACCATGGTTGTTAAATATGGTTTAACGCAAACTTAACCCTAGTTTACAAGCACATGTGTGTGCAAGCCTAAATAAAATCTAATGAAATATCCATTAATTTTGATAAAATATTTAAAAATCATTTTGGTAAACTTTTTACTAAAAACCATACAATAAAGTATAATTAGCCACTAATCACATTCTAAGGTGTTACAATAACCTAGCATGTTACAATTATACATATCACATATATATAATTATGTAACAAAAGAAAAGAATACATTTAACATATATCACATATACATTAATGTATCCTAAGTGAGAAAAAAGAATCATTTAAGTGAGCTTATATTAGTTAATGTAATATAATATATCACATATATAATTATACATTAAATTATTAAATCAACACTTGATTTAATAATCCGGCTATGTTACAAATAACTGACTAATATAATATGTATCAATTCATCGAATCAACACTTGATCCGATGACCCGGCTATATCACATATACCCGGCCGATATCACATATCGCGAGAATTGAATACGGTATCACATACACGTATTATTCTCGGTCCCGCACATATCGCATATGTGCTCCTACTCCATTTCGCCTGAGCCAGAAAACCTCTGTGTAGGACTCTAAAGACTCGTCAATACGCCGGCAGTAGGTGATGATCATATCAAACACCTACAAGCTGCAAGCGGTCAGCTAAACGTAACAGCCACTCGGGTATTGAGCGATCAGAAGATTAACAAGCAAACATGTACACACTCCTGTGGATCCAATCAGTAACACTACCGTACAGTCCGGTCTCTTCGTCTAATATGTCGCATATCCAGTCTGGGGGTGGTAAACGTCAGACCCCAGTAACCGATAAGTTGTGTCGATGTGAGGCTCATAACGGGTCGAGAAACTACCGATAACTCTTACCAGCAGATCTCCATATCAGCCCTGGACAGGGACATCCAGATATAGCCAATCGAACATAGCGCAACATCAACCCCCAATACCGGGAGAGACGAAACCCCTCCTATCGCTCATTGCCTCCATGTGATTCGGGACTATACCCAAAAGCCACCATTTTGCACGTTCTCATAAAAGTGGTAAGGTGGAAATCAAAGCACAGTGGGAATCACATAAGACTCTATGACGATCTCGGGTGTACAGACTAACCTGTACCAGTGTCACCAGAGAACTGCTATCTGACGATAGGTATAATACCATCTAGAAGTTCTCGGCGAGTCCGTTCAGTGTACCCAGTCACCACTGAGCACCCATACACCATCTTTGATGTCAAACACCAATGGATGCGGGATCATCCATCGCCCATCATATAGGTCAAGAAGCGTATACGCTAGTCTACTCTGGAGTATCGATGCCCTGTCTCGATACACCCTCGACTAGGAACAATTATAGGATGTACTTTTGGACTACCCTAGCCCCACTAGTATGATCTACATCATAGTCCTAGTAGTCAAGTACATATCCTAAGGGCTTTATCAACATATGAGAGCAAGACAGTAATACAATACAAATCAACATGTTAAGACAAAGAATAACCGGATAGCATACTATCAAATCGAGCAAGAAAGTCCTCTCTATATATATCCAAGCATCCACTATAATATACATCATATGTTCAACAATGGCTTCTAGGGCATATACATAACTAACATGTTGTTAGTTATATGTATGCCCTAGAGGCCATTACTGTACATAGGATGTATATTGTAATGGATGCTGGGACATATATAGGTAGGACTTTCTTGCTCGACATGATAGTACGCTATCTGGTTGCTCTTTATCTTAACATGTATACTTTCTGTCTCTCTGTTACGTGTTGATAAAGCCCTTAGGATGTGTGCTCGACTTCCAAGACTATGATGCAGATCATACTAGTGGGGCTTGGGTAGTCAATGAGTACATCCTTCATTGTTTCTAGTCGTGGGAATATCGAGACGGGGCATCAATATTCCAGAGTAGACTAGCGTATATCTTCTCGACCCATGTGATGGGCGATGGATGATCCAAAATCCATTGGTGTTTGACATCGGAGATGGTATGCGGGTGCTCAGTAGAGACTGGGTACACTGAACGTACTCGCCGAGAACTCTCAGATGGTATTATACCTTACATCAGATGGCAGTTCTCTGGTGACACTGGTACAGCTTAGTCTGTTGACCCGAGATCGTCATAGAGTCTTGTGTGTCTCCCACTGTGCTTTGATTTCCATCCTACCACGGCTCTACTGAGTCGTGCAAACAGGTGGTTTCTGGGTACAGTCCCGATTCACATGGAGGCAATGAGCGATAGGAGGGGATTCGTCTCTCCCGGTATTGGGGGTTGATGTTGCGCTATGCTCGACTGGCCATAACTGGAAATCCCTGGCCAGGGTTGCAGTGATATACTGGTAAGAGTTATCAGTAGTTTCACGCTTTGTTATGGACCTTACATCGGCATGACTTATCAAGCTACTGGGGTCTGACGTTTACCACCCCTAGGCGAGATATGCGACATATCAGACGAACAGACCGAACTGTACGGTAAGTGTTGCTGGTTGGATTCACAGGAATATGAGCGGGCTTGCTCGTTGATCTTCTGATCGCTCAATACCCGGGTGGCCGTTACGTTTAGCAGACCGCTTGCGACTTGTGGGTGTTGTTAGTGTTTATGCCCTAGAAGGCTATTACTGTATCATACTAGTTTGTATATTACTTAATGGAAGCTTGGGATATTCACATGTATATAACAGTCTTGCTAAACATGGTAGTATGCTACTTGGTTTTTCTATCTTAATATGTGAGTGTACGTATTGATAGAGCTCATAGGATCTTGCTTGTCTACCAGCGTTGTGATGGCAGTCACACTAGTGGGGGCTGGGTAGTCTACAAGCACATCCTTAATCAGGTCCCTGGTCGTTGGATTATCGAGACAGAGCATTGATATCCGGAGTAGACTAGTGTGTACGCTTCTCATCCCAGTTGGGGAGATGGTCTGTCCCACAGCCGTCAGTACGTCGTACTGGAGATAGTATGCAGGTGCTCGTTAGGTTACGGGTACACCGGACAGGACTCACGGGGAACTGTTGGTTGGTTTGATACCAGTCGTCAGTGAGCAGTTCCCAGGTGACATGAGTACAGCGTAGTCCGCAGACTTGACACTGCTACTTCGCCTCGAGTGTGTCCCACTGTTCTTAGATTGCTACCCTACCACGGCTCAAAGGAGTCATGCAAACAGGTAGCAGTTGGGTGCAGTCCCGAGAACTTGGAGGCAGTGGCGGTTAGACAGGATTCGTCCCTCCCGGTATTGGGAGTAGATATCGTGCTGTGTCAGAGAGCCATTACGCAAAGTCCCTGGCCAGGGCAAGCGAGATTTACTGGTAGGTTCCAGTAGTTTCTCAGGGTGTAATGGGCTTCCCTCCGACACGACTTATACCGCTATTAGGGGACTGACGCTTGCCGCCCCCTAGGCCCGATATGCGATAGTCTTGGACGAACGGACAGGACTGTATGGAGATTGTCACATCTGACTCAGTAGGAGTTCGGATGGGTTTCCTCATCGGCCTTCTTATCGACAACTACCTGGGGACCGTTACGTACAGCTAGTGCCGCTTGCGGTCTGTGGTTAAACCCACTGCCAGCGTAGTAGTCGAGTCTCTAGAGTCCCACACAGAGAGTTTCCTACTCCAGGCGAAACGATATAGAGGTCGCATGGTTTTACGACAAAGGGTTCGGACGCATACGTGCGTTTACGCACGTACGACTTTCGGACAGTTTTTACCAGTCGGCTTTGGTTTAAGCCAGTTACTGGTATCCGGTTATTGGATTTTACAGTCTAAAAGTTTTTCCGTATTTTTGCGGATTGGAGGGGCGTTCTCGTAATTATACGAGAAGCTTCTAGAAGATGTGACTAAGGAGGTTAAGGTGACATAAGCTTTGGATAAGATTAGTGAGTCATGAGGGTAATTCATCATGGTCATTAATGCACCATAAATGCTTAATGACTCATGTTAATGAATCACCTCTTTTCATTTATGAAGCATGCTTATTCATTTCTATTATTCATTATTCTAAAATAAGAATGCTTCATAATATATTATGATACACTCTCTCTCATCTCATTATCTTATCTCACATTCTCTCTCCTCAAGCTCTCATCTTCAAGAGACTAATCCTTAGTCCTCATGTGTTGAGATCAAAGGATTAGTTAGACTTAAACATCCATTACCTTCACTCTATATCATCCTTTCTTCTTTGATTAGCAATCAAAGTAGATTAGTTGCCTCAAGTTAGAGGTGTAGCTTGGAGTTTTGCTCTCGGGTGGATCGTCTACTACCTAGAGAAGGCCGAGGAGAACAAGGAGATCGTAAAGACGAAGGACTAGTTTCATTTGGTATAATCCCTAAACACAATAGTTAAGAAACACTTTGTGTACAGTTATTTATAGTTTAGCTTCGATTCAAGCGGTTAGTCGATGTTCGTTCTTTAAACTTGATCGTTTTTGAAAATTCCGCCTCCCCACAAGTACTGGGGTGTACTACATCGACTTACAGTGGTATCAGAGCCTCGCTAAACAATAAATAACTTGATTGCAAATTTGTACGAATTTCGAACGGAAAAACGAAGCCGGAAAACCCTAAATCTGTTCAGTTTCTGTCGAACTTAAAATGATGTCCAAAAATTTTTCAGGTAAGTTCAGAGAGCTTGAAAAGACACCAGAAGAACACCCAAGAAAAACAGTCGCCTGAATCGTCTAACTCGCCGCGGAACCGCGGCCTCAGCCTACTGAGTCGCCGCGCTTCCGCCGCCGAGTTGGCGAGTCAGGAGCCGATTTTTCTTCTGTTGCTTCTGTGTATTATTTGGGGTTTTCTGGAATATTTAATATTTGCTCAGGTTACAGTTTAACAGAGCAGATTTTGGAGCAATATTAATGATGTTTAGTCGATCGAAATTGTACAGTATTTGCATGTTGGATTATATCTGTGATTGTTTAATGTGTTCGTAAACCTCCCCTAACTGCTAGTATGTCGGTTGGCAGGGGGTTGCACATTTCTGTAATGGTTATATCTGTTTGTGCATATAAACTGTATTGGACTGTTGTGGTGTATAGCCGGGGTTCAGCAATGGGTTATTGTTTAATTCATTTGTTGTAAATGTAATTTGTTGTAATATTTTTTTTGCGGGGCACTTCCAGGTTGCGGTTGTAGCCACCGTTGTATTATTTCATTTTACTGTTTTTGCTCCTAGGACTGACCCAAGGTGGGGTACACAAACTGCCGGGCGGGTAGTTTGCCGTACCCGTAAGGGTCGAGGGTGGGGTATCGGCTATTCACCACAACTGTGTAATCTGTCTTTTCTTGCAGGCTCAAAAGAAATACAGATTGCTTGCAAATCCAATATTGTTTATCTGTGTTCTGGAATGTATATCATTGCGTCAGACGAATGTAAAATATCTATATTTATGATAGCTATTTAGACGTCATTTATGTTTTACACCCGCGCTAGCCCAGCCCCCGCTCTGTCGTTAGTTAAGTAACCTAACGGGTGATGACGGGACCCAGTGGCGAATGCGGATGGCATAAGAGTGTTGGAGATAGTGCCCTCAGAGTCAATTATTAGGTCACAGGTACGTGATTGTAATGATTGAGGGAGGACCTATCCCGGTAGGACAGTCTTACTCGAGATGATAGTATGCTATCTGGTTTTACCTTTATCATCGTGTACTGCTTCAGGTGACATGACACGTCGCTATTACACGTTGATAGAGCCCCTAGGATTCTTGCTTGACCACCAGCAGTATGAGGGCGATCATATAAGTGGGAGCTGGGGGTCTACAAGCATATCCTTAAAAGGTCCCTAGTCGTGGGAGTTTCGAGACCGGGCATCGATACTCCATTAGTAGACTAGTGTATACAGTCGAGACCCCGACGAGGGGCGGTGGCCGGTCTCACAAGCCACTGGTGTCAGTTGGATCACCTAAGATGTATACAGGTGCTCATTGGGTTATGAGTACACCGGACAGGACTCGCCGGGAACATGCTAGTTGGTCATATACCAGACGTCAGATGGCAGTTCCCTGGTGACATGTGTGCAGGTTAGTTCATCGACCTGGAGATCGTCATTTGTCTCGTGTGAGTTCCCACTGTACTTTGATTGCTACCCTACCACGGCTCAAAGGAGTCGTGCAAACAGGTTTTAGTTGGGTACAGTCCCGAGCCACATGGAGGCAGTGAGCGTATCTTCAGGGGTTCGTCTCTCCCGGTATTGGGGGTGAGGTCGTGCTGTGTCTAGGAGAGCCATTACACGAAGCCCTCGGCCGAGGCAAGGAGATTTACTGGTAGGTATTCCAGTAGTATCTCAGGGTGTTCTGGGCTACACTCCGACACGACTTGTACCGCTTTTGGGGGTCTGACTTTTACCAACCCCCTAGGCCCGCCATGCGATACTCATAGACGAACGGACCGGACTGCACGGATATTGTCACTGACAGGCTCAGTTGGGTGTCGGGGTGAGCTTCCTCATCGACGTCCCATTTGGTCAGTACCTGGTAGCCCGTCACGTATTGGCTTATACCTCTGACGTGCTAGTGGTTAAATCCACAACCAAGGTGTTGACGAGTCTTTAGAGTCCCCCACACTTCAGTTACTCAGCTTTCGGGCGAAAGGTTGTAGAGGCCGTATGGAGATATGGCAAGGTCCGATCAGATACGTGCGGTATTGCACGGATCACGATCGGACAGTTTGTACTATAGGCCGTATGGTTATATGGCAGGGTTCGATCACATACGTGCGGTATTGCACGGATCAGGATCGAATGGATATTACTGGCCGGCTTTGGTATAAGCCGGATCCTAGTATAGTACAGTGTAGATTTTGTCTCATTGCATTTGTATTTCGGTCGAAATACAGATGCGGGTGTGTATGCACAGTATCGGGGTTTTCCCGTAATTTATTACGGGACCAGTTTTCTGGAGTTGCCAGTTTGCTTTCCGTTTCGGCCAATTTCCATTGTTCCGTTCATTGGCCGAAGATTGGTGGAGGAGGGCTTATTTGCATTGTTGCAAATAGGCATTTGTGGAGGGGGTCTTTGCATCTTTGTTTTATCATGATAGCCTCTCATTGACCTTGACTTATATCTTCATGATGGCTTGACTTTATGTAACCATCATGGTTGTTGATGATGGTGGTGTTGGAGTGAGGGTTTTCTTGTGATCATTGGTTTTTCTTTCATCATCTCTTGCTTGCATCATTGCTATCCAACCACCCTCTTGACCTTGTTTTACTCTCTCCAATCAATCTTGAGAAAGGGGGGGCCGGCCAATTTCCAAGACGGGGAATGGGATTCATTTTCTAGTGGTGGGGGAAAAATTGGGATTCTCATTCTCTTTGTATGCTACATTTTTCCCCACCTCTCTCCAAGCTCTCTTCTCCTCCACAAATGGCAACTCCACAACCCCAAAAATGAGACTTCTTCTACTACACATTCTACAGCGATTCTTGGGCACGTCGAGTAGCCGGCTTCGTGCCCGAGTTGCCTCGGCATTGAGGTGGGAGCCCGTAAACAAAGTTGGCGATGTGGTGCACTTCCGGCGACGAGGAGGAGACGGGACTTTTCCGCAGGAGATCGGGAGCATGACGAGAAGACCGGAGGACTTGGATCGTCGGTATATCTCTATTCCCATTCTTGTAGATAGCCTAGACTAGTTAATGGTTCGATCCGGAGTTTAGTGCGCGGTGGTGCCGGTTTGCAAAGTCCGCAAAATTTTAGTTATTCACCGCTTCCGCATTCCGGCGTCGGATTGACGGCCGGGGCGCCGCCGTGCACTTACAGTGGTATCAGAGCCTCGCCATTAACTTCGTCTAGCTTTCGTTTGATGTGTTTTGCATTTCCGATCGACCAAAATTCCAAAATCTATGTTTTAGTGCACATCAGTTTTCTGTTAAGATTTTTTGGTGTCTAAAAATTTTTCTGGTGATCTCAGAATTATGTGCAGGCGATTATAAGACTACTGGAAAAATTCGATGCGTTCAGTCAATGTTTGGAGCGCGGAACCGCGGCCAAAACCCCCCTCGGGCCGCGGTTCCGCCGCACATTGAACTCTCCAATGCATCAAATTTTCTCTGTAGTCTTATGGGCTATTTCTAGGGCTTTTGGAATATTAAAATTGGGCCCAGGTTTTCTGTGAGTGCTACAGTTTTGATTGGGGGCCCACTTGTTAATTTTTGGTCAATCGGAAAATTTTAAACACATTTTTCACAGTATTTACATTATATATGCGACCGTGAATGTCACTCGATCGGTAAATCCGGTCTAACTGCTATAGCCCGGTTAGACGGATTTGCGAACGTGACTTTCACGTTGATGTTCTTTGTTTATGCTGTGATGTTGCGGATCGGTCGTGGGGGATAGCCTGGATGCAATGCTAGTACTGTGATGTTGTATTATGTACATTTGATATTGCGGGGCGAGCGTCCGACATGTGGACTGCCGTCACTGCCAGTTTGTATTATTATTTTGGGGCACGACCTGGTTGCGGTCGTTGTACCCGTTGTATATATATTTTACTTTCTGTACTAGGATTGCCCCGCGGAGGGGTGCACGGATAGCCGGGTTCTAGAAGGCAACAAGCCCGCATCTCATGGCATTGGGACGGAGGGGGCTTCACTCCAGGATTGACGGGCTATTCGCCGCACTCGTAGGGGGTACAGGTTCACCCAGGAGGGGTGCCCAAGTTGCCGGATTCCGTGAAGTGCTGGGTGGTCCATTCACGGCGCTGAAGGGGGCTGCCTCGCTTCAGGTTTTGGCGGGTAACTTGCCACGCCCGTAGGGGTCTAGGATTTCATTGCACAGGCTATCCACACGACCAGGGGAACGTCGGGTTTCAGCGGCTCTGTGAAACCCGGGGATCCCAGATATCTGTATTGTTCTGTGATGCTGTACATTTCTGTGATGTTGCATTTCTTTTCACGCCTTGAGCGAAATATAATATATTGGTATATATATTAGTAGATGTTGTATATGTTTTTCATCCGCGCTAGTCCAGTCCCCGCTCTGTCGTTAGTAAGCTAACCTAACGGGTAATGACGGGACCCAGTGGCGAATGCGGATGGCATATACGTACATCAGTATATTTTCGTTCTTTTTGGTGTGATCAATTGATGGGACTGCATTGATTCGGATCAGTGCAAGTTAAAACAAACCTAATCTGATGTTGTTGGAACACTTTTCAAAAAGATGTTATTGCAAGGACGTTTACTTTTGTTTTGCATCGTGGTGTTCATTGGAATATCCTGCACCCCATTCTACGGGAAAGAGCCGAGATCCCTTCACCGGGAGTGACCCCTTGGACAGAAGTTTGCGTCAGGGCATTAACTTCATTATAGCCGATTACTTTTGCTTTGCATCGCGGTATTCATTTGGAATATCCTGCACCCCATTCTACGGGAAAGAGCCGAGATCCCTTCACCGGGAGTGACCTCTTTAGCGAAGGTTTTCGTCACTATATTTTTAAAAGCTATCCGTTCCTTCGACGATATCAAGTTCATTACGTTAAAGGTTTTCGCCAGAAACCATTCGTAGCCCTCCGTCATTTCAGTTAAATATTCGGTAGTATTCAAGCTATGTATTTTGACCTCACGCCAAGGCATAGTGATTGGTAGCTGCCGGGTATTTATCTGTTGCATAGATAGATGCGTTGGTTTGGGACAGTCGTACTACTATTTTGGCCTACGTCAAGGGTATGTACGGGTGGATTCAAATTAACCTGGATAATGACGGGTAGAACTTGACATGTGACTTATGATATTTTGACCTCACGCCAAGGTCATAAGAGCATGGGGCAGAAATCACATCGGGAGTTTCAAAAGTACTGAAACTTGCCAGATATGCGCATACCTTCTGGAGTGTGATACCGTGAGCGGATTTCGTCACGTTATCATGCGATGAGAGTTGGATCCCGATTCCCACTGATGAGTTAGTATACTCCTCGGGTGACCCCGACTAATTCTTCTTTCAGGTTTGGAGGAGAATTTGAGGTACAGTGGGAGGATTCCAGATTAGATAAATTGGTAACCATTCTGATCTAGGTTAGAGTGCACGCTGAGTGTTTCTTTTCTCTCTCTCTTTGGCAGCGACCATTGACCCGACCCTAAGACTTTGACTCAGTGACCAAGTTGACCGAACCTTCTTTAACACCGGCTTTTGGATTGTCAGAGTTGCAGACCTCATTGCCACTCCTACTTTTACCCTTTTCTCCAGGACACCCCGTTTTACTACGAACGTCCACTTCCATTGGACAAAACCATCGTATGGTTAGATACGAACTCGAAAGAATTTATTCGAGGATGGTTTCCGGTTCTGGAGAAAACGGATAGGATTATTCAGTTGTCTTTTCCTTTTACCATCTCTCAGGTTACGAGTACTCCTTGGTTTAGGGGTAGCACACCTATTACGCAAATTGGATCGTCTTCTTCCAAACCATAGGCAGGTGCCGACCGGTAGAGAATGAAGAAAACCAATTAGCATAACGATGGTGTGCAGAAGGTATTAAGTTCAGACAAAGCAAGGGATTAGTAGGAGGGCAAAGTAAATTGCAACAGATATTCACGACCAAACCAAGTATCTCTTCGCCAATCCTAACATCACCTTTGTATTTCTCCAGGACACTCCGTATCACTACGAAGATCCACAGTTTATTTGGATATTCCATCGTATGGTTATATACGAACTCGAAAGGAACTTGTTCCAGTTCGGGGATGGATCCTGGTTCAGGAGAAATAGGAATAAAGTACATTCAGGTGTCTTTTATCTTCACCTTCTCTCGTGTTGCGAGTGTTCCTAGGATTGGGACAGTACACCCAATATGCTTATTGGATAGTCTTCTTCCAAACCATAGGCTGGTGCCGAACGGTAGGGAAGGAAGAAAACCATTTGGCCTAAAGGGGTGTGCAGAAGGTAAAGACTAAAGACATATGAAGGGATTTGGAGAGGTGACAAAGAACTATACGGTTACAGTCGTGAATCTGGAAGAGGCATTACTAGGAATACCAGGATACCCCATCGGAACATTTCAATGTTTCAGTTTCACTGTGTAATGTTAAAGGAAAACTGATTTCCCGATTAGATACTTACTCCAGGGTATGTATTTACCAGGTACGATTCTCACATCTGTATGGTTTTACAGATGATGAGTGGGAGTAAGTTATTGGGAATTGGGTGATTATCCTCATTATATCGGGATTCGTTGTAATCGGTGATATTTGAGGAAATTACCTGGGCTGTTTGCCGGTCGTCAAATATTTGGTTTTGAATATCCGCTGTTATGCACCAATTTCAAATTGATATATCTGTACGTCTATTTTCATAGAGTGAGATATACCTTTCTGAAATTATGTCTACGACATTTACCTATATCAGTGGATGGTTAGGTAAGGAGCATTAAACAGCGGTGTAATTCTTCTTGACCATAAGTACAGTTTTCAACCTACGACACACAGTGAATGAGTTATCAGACTCAAGGGACTTATACAGAGTATTGTATGTTGTCCAGGGTCCATCAGGACAGAGGGGTTGGTCCTCGCACTACATTCAGTTTACTTATGACTTCTCTAGTTTTTAGACAGGTGTTTCATGGAAACACAGGGTCCGAATTTGGAGAAGTTATTGGTATTTGAATAGAGTAGAGAACCAGGTATAGCAAGTATCGGGATTCTTCAAAGAGATCGAAGATGTAGATACTTGTGTATGGTATTCAGTTGATAGTGATGATAAAGAGAACTTGCTTCTCTTTCAGGTTATTCATAATTGGAAGCATTCCTAAGTTGAGTAACGCTGATTGGCCTCCTTCCATTTAGTTGACATGCACTGGGGACAGCTGCATGATTTGAATCTGGTTCAATTAAATCAGTGCCTCTGTTTCTATAAGGGATATAGAACAGTTCATATCTTAACGGTGTTAAGGTACGGGGAGTTGTCCGGTTTATGATTAAAACCAGACACTGGACAACTCAAGGCACGTTTCTGTAATGGCTGTTTGTGGGTTGACCCAGGCTATGACGAGGGTTGATTTTCTACCATCTGGATGAACAATAGCAATATTGTTCTAGACTCGCCACGGTTTTAAATTAAAAATGGATTTTTTCAAAACAGTAGTGGGAGTATGGTAGAACTGGAAATGATTCCAGAACCACAAACGATTACTGAAGATTTGATAAGGAACCTAAAGATTCAATCTGGATTGACATTCCATTGGCCACTCCGCAGATAAGGTGGGTAATTTCAGGCACCCGAGAGGTGCTCCGGTAGCCTCAAGGACGGTGACAGGGAAGTTCTTGTTTACCCACAATTATCATTGCTGTTGTTCCAGGCTGCGAGACCCGGCGGGAGGATGAGTATAGCGTCGTTCTAAACTAGTTTTAGAAGTGCACGTGTATATGACTCTGCCAGAGGGTTGTCGTAGTCAGTGGGAGCAGCGGAAGCATTGGTGGACAGGTAGCTTATGTCTATTTATAGACTAAAGCAGATATAGCGGAGATAGATCATCTATTTCTGATGTGACAGTCATGGGTTTGACTTCATCAGAATAGGGGATGGATCTGTTGAGAAGGTAGTAGGGTGTGATATCCTGGTATTTGGATGATATACACAGAGTAGGAAAAGAAACTCCTACACTACAATCGGTTATACTTTGGTTGTCACACAGTGGTTTCTCCACAAAGGAAATGGATTTTATATCAGACATACTGGTTACTAGATCTATGGTTTTAGATCTAGATTTGGGTGGTTTCCCAATCAGGGTACTTAACAGCATTCTAAGAGTATTTAGGATGGACGACTCCTGGCACGGTAGTGTACCTGCAGGTAATGGAGTCACCCTCTCCAAAGGTGTCTTACAGACTAAAGGGGAGAGGGACGTGCATGATTGGCAGATCACTTGCTCAGGCAATTGAGTCAATCGTGAGATGTCAAGTACCACACCAGATGTTGTTCTTGCACTAGATGCAATAAGTTGACATTAATCCAATCCTGGAGAAACAGTCGGAAGCAGTTTTAGAACATAAGTGGATGTTCTAGGGATATGATAACGACAGCCTCATTCAGGAGACAGTTATCATTCCAGGCTTCCAAGGTGACATGGACGACAAGGAAGTTGTCAGAGTTATAGTTTTTCCTTCTGACGAGGGGCAGTATTTTGGACAGGTGGTCTAAGGCAATACTGAGGGAGGCATGGCGCAGGATACTGATTAAGTTCAGTTGACGATACAGTCTAAGAAGTTTGGATTTGGAGTTCATTTATGAGCTATGTCCCATCAGACATCCAGACATATTCTGAGACAGGTATTGCTCTTTTCGGGAGATGGTTTTCTCCGCGAACTTGAGATATAGAGAGACATAGAAAGAAACAGCTAAGCGGATCCACTCACTGAGGCTATTCCTCGAACGCAATAGTTCCGCAAACGAGCTTTGTGAGACTGACTAGTAGAGGAGTTGGGTGTTCGGTATCACACGGGCTGTGAGTATGCGACATCGCAATAATTAGCCTTGAGTGCAAGTGGGAGATTGTTGGAGATAGTGCCCTCAGAGTCAATTATTAGGTCACAGGTACGTGATTGTAATGATTGAGGGAGGACCTATCCCGGTAGGACAGTCTTACTCGAGATGATAGTATGCTATCTGGTTTTACCTTTATCATCGTGTACTGCTTCAGGTGACATGACACGTCGCTATTACACGTTGATAGAGCCCCTAGGATTCTTGCTTGACCACCAGCAGTATGAGGGCGATCATATAAGTGGGAGCTGGGGGTCTACAAGCATATCCTTAAAAGGTCCCTAGTCGTGGGAGTTTCGAGACCGGGCATCGATACTCCATTAGTAGACTAGTGTATACAGTCGAGACCCCGACGAGGGGCGGTGGCCGGTCTCACAAGCCACTGGTGTCAGTTGGATCACCTAAGATGTATACAGGTGCTCATTGGGTTATGAGTACACCGGACAGGACTCGCCGGGAACATGCTAGTTGGTCATATACCAGACGTCAGATGGCAGTTCCCTGGTGACATGTGTGCAGGTTAGTTCATCGACCTGGAGATCATCATTTGTCTCGTGTGAGTTCCCACTGTACTTTGATTACTACCCTACCACGGCTCAAAGGAGTCGTGCAAACAGGTTTTAGTTGGGTACAGTCCCGAGCCACATGGAGGCAGTGAGCGTATCTTCAGGGGTTCGTCTCTCCCGGTATTGGGGGTGAGGTCGTGCTGTGTCTAGGAGAGCCATTACACGAAGCCCTCGGCCGAGGCAAGGAGATTTACTGGTAGGTATTCCAGTAGTATCTCAGGGTGTTCTGGGCTACACTCCGACACGACTTGTACCGCTTTTGGGGGTCTGACTTTTACCAACCCCCTAGGCCCGCCATGCGATACTCATAGACGAACGGACCGGACTGCACGGATATTGTCACTGACAGGCTCAGTTGGGTGTCGGGGTGAGCTTCCTCATCGACGTCCCATTTGGTCAGTACCTGGTAGCCCGTCACGTATTGGCTTATACCTCTGACGTGCTAGTGGTTAAATCCACAACCAAGGTGTTGACGAGTCTTTAGAGTCCCCCACACTTCAGTTACTCAGCTTTCGGGCGAAAGGTTGTAGAGGCCGTATGGAGATATGGCAAGGTCCGATCAGATACGTGCGGTATTGCACGGATCACGATCGGACAGTTTGTACTATAGGCCGTATGGTTATATGGCAGGGTTCGATCACATACGTGCGGTATTGCACGGATCAGGATCGAACGGATATTACTGGCCGGCTTTGGTATAAGCCGGATCCTAGTATAGTACAGTGTAGATTTTGTCTCATTGCATTTGTATTTCGGTCGAAATACAGATGCGGGTGTGTATGCACAGTATCGGGGTTTTCCCATAATTTATTACGGGACCAGTTTTCTGGAGTTGCCAGTTTGCTTTCCGTTTCGGCCAATTTCCATTGTTCCGTTCATTGGCCGAAGATTGGTGGAGGAGGGCTTATTTGCATTGTTGCAAATTGGCATTTGTGGAGGGGGTCTTTGCATCTTTGTTTTATCATGATAGCCTCTCATTGACCTTGACTTATATCTTCATGATGGCTTGACTTTATGTAACCATCATGGTTGTTGATGATGGTGGTGTTGGAGTGAGGGTTTTCTTGTGATCATTGGTTTTTCTTTCATCATCTCTTGCTTGCATCATTGCTATCCAACCACCCTCTTGACCTTGTTTTACTCTCTCCAATCAATCTTGAGAAAGGGGGGGCCGGCCAATTTCCAAGAGGGGGAATGGGATTCATTTTCTAGTGGTGGGGGAAAAATTGGGATTCTCATTCTCTTTGTATGCTACATTTTTCCCCACCTCTCTCCAAGCTCTCTTCTCCTCCACAAATGGCAACTCCACAACCCCAAAAATGAGACTTCTTCTACTACACATTCTACAGCGATTCTTGGGCACGTCGAGTAGCCGGCTTCGTGCCCGAGTTGCCTCGGCATTGAGGTGGGAGCCCGTAAACAAAGTTGGCGATGTGGTGCACTTCCGGCGATGAGGAGGAGACGGGACTTTTCCGCAGGAGATCGGGAGCATGACGAGAAGACCGGAGGACTTGGATCGTCGGTATATCTCTATTCCCATTCTTGTAGATAGCCTAGACTAGTTAATGGTTCGATCCGGAGTTTAGTGCGCGGTGGTGCCGGTTTGCAAAGTCCGCAAAATTTTAGTTATTCACCGCTTCCGCATTCCGGCGTCGGATTGACGGCCGGGGCGCCGCCGTGCACTTACAAAGAGGACGTTGTATTTTCGTTGTTTTCTGCAATGATAGGTTAATGATGGGACGCATTATCTGTAATGCAAAGAAAATAAACCAAGTTTAAATCGTTGGAACAATTTAAAAGAAACCACTCGGTTATTTTTAAAACAGATATTTTTAAATGCGGAGATTTAACCACTCCTTTTAAAAGCTATCAGGTTCCTTCGGTTATATCAAGTTCACTACGTTCACGGTTTCGCCAAAACCATTCGTAGCCCTCCGTCATTTCATTTGGGTATTCAGTAGTATTCAAGCTATGCATTTTGGCCAAAGTCAAGGCATAGTGTTTGGTAGCTGCTGGGTTTTCATTTGTTGCATAAGATAGATGAGTTGGTTTGGGACAGTCGTATTACCATTTGACCAAAGTCAGGGGTATATACGGATGGGTTCAAATTGACAAGATAATGACGGGTAGAACTTGACATGTGACTTATGACATTTTGACCAAAGCCAAGGTCATAAGAGCATGGGGCAAAAACTTATATCGGGAATTTCTAAAGAAACTGAAATTTGCAAAGAGATGCATACCATTTGGAGTTTGATGAATGTTGGTAGGATTCCTTCAACATTATCATACGATGATATTTGGATCCCGATCCTACTGTGAGTATATGCTACTTATCAGGATATTCGTCACTTAACGATCAATGCTATAAACCTAGTAGGTGTCCAGAAAGGAGTCAGCGGGGTTACGCCCCCAGAGAAAAGAGGTTATTTAATTAAGGAACTTCGCGAAAGCGTTGGAAAACCTCCCTCGAAGGATCGACACTGGCCTGGCTGAACGGTTAAGCAAGTATTGTACGGTGAGAATAGTCCTGGCTAATTCTTCTTTTATGGTTTGAGGAAGGATTCGAGAAACAGTGGGAGCCATCCAGTTTAGATAAACTTAAAACCACTCTAAACTTGCAAGAGCATCATGCTAAAGAGTTTTCTTCTCTCTCTCCTAATTGCAGCGACCCTGAAAATGACTGGACTTAAGTTACTTTTAGAAAAAAATATACTGACGGGGCCAAACTATAAAGATTGGCTGCGGAATGTCAAGATGGCCTTGACCTATGACAAATTGGGGTACGTCCTCACCGCTACGGCACCTGCTGTCCCTGGTCCCAAATCCAGCAATGCGGATAAGGAAATCCGCAAAACCTGGGATTTAGATTGCGCGAGAGCCAAGTGCGTCGTGCTTGCCTCTATGGACAATGAACATCAGAGGAGGCACGAGGATATGTCCCTGGATGGCATATTTCTCCATACAAAGGAACTTTATGGAGAGCAATCTCGTATAGCAAGATACGAGACCTCTAAGAACTTGTTTCGAGCGAGGTTGGCTGTCGGGTCATCGGTAGGTGAACATGTCCTACAAATGATCGGCTATATTGAAGAGCTCGCAGACCTTGGGACGACTTTGGATAATGAGCTGTATACAGACCTTATTCTCCAGTCCCTTCCTCCCACCTACGCCCAGTTTATCCTCAACTTCAATCTTCAAGGAAAAGAAGTTGAACTTGCGGAACTCCTAAACATGTTAAGGAGTGCAGAGGGCACCTTGAAGAAAGCAAGGGAAACACCCGCTATGTTTGTTGGCGGTGCATCTTCTTCCGGGTCCAAGGCTAGGGCCAAAGGAAGGAAGAAGAAGGCCGCACCCAAACCTAGAGGAGGTGTTAGTAAGGTGGGAAAGAAGGGAAAGAAAAAGATAGCAGTACCGCTAGTTGGCCAGGATGAGTGCTTCCATTGTCACAGGAAAGGGCACTGGAAGAAGGATTGCAAGGCGTGGAACGCCAAGAACCAGGAACCGAAGCAAGCTGTGGCTTCGACTTCAGGTGTGTTTGTAATTGAGAATTGTCTGTCAATCAACTCTACTTCCTGGGTATTGGATACCGGATCAGGATCTCATATTTGCAATTCATTGCAGGCACTGAGAAACCGTAGAGTGCTAAAGGAAGGTGATATGATCCTCAGGGTTGCTAACGGAGCTAGCGTGGGAGCTGCGTCCGTCGGGGATTATCACCTAGGATTGACGAGTGGACACATTTTGGTTTTACATAACTGTTATTTTGTACCAAGCTTAACGTGTAATATCATATCAGTTTCCTTGTTATCAAATAAAGGTTATGATTTCATGTTTGTAAGAGATGTTGTCAACATCCACCTTAATCATGGTTTGATTGGGTCCGGTACTTTAAATAACGGCATATATGTGTTAAACCAACTCCAAATTTTCAATGTCCAGAACACACTAAAAAGAAAGTCTCCAGATTTAAATAAGGCTTTCTTATGGCATTGTAGACTGGGTCACATCAATGAGAGAAGGTTGACTAAGTTGCATAGAGAAGGATATTTGGACACGTTCGAATATCAATCTTATGACACTTGTCAATCCTGTCTCAAAGGAAAGATGACAAAGACTCCATTTACTGGACAAGGAGTAAGAGCGAGCGAGCTCTTAGGACTCATACACAGCGATGTATGCGGTCCAATGTCTACACATGTGAGAGGTGGTTTTTCCTATTTCATTACTTTCACGGATGATTACTCAAGATACGGATTCATTTATCTGATGAAACATAAATCCGAGGCTTTTGAGAAATTCCAAGAGTATAGGAATGAAGTAGAAAACCAAACAGGCAAAAGTATTAAAACACTGAGATCTGATCGAGGTGGAGAATACTTAAGTGCCGAGTTCCTAGGTTACCTAAAAGAGAAAGGAATTCTCTCTCAGCTTACTCCTCCATACACTCCACAGCATAACGGTGTATCGGAGAGACGGAATCGAACCCTATTGGATATGGTACGATCCATGATGAGTAATGCTGAGTTACCGCGATCTTTCTGGGGTTATGCGCTAGAATCAGCGGCATATCTTCTGAACAGGGCTCCTACCAAGACTGTGCCTACCACTCCATATCAGATGTGGACTGGGAAGAAACCCCATCTTCAGCATATGAAGATTTGGGGATGTCCAGCTTTTGTTAAAAAGCAGCATGTGGACAAGCTCGAGGCACGATCAGTAAAATGTATGTTTGTGGGATATCCAAAGAACTCCAAGGGATATTATTTCTATTACGCAGAGGAACAAAAGGTTTTTGTTTCTCGTAATGCCCATTTTCTGGAAAATCAGTTTTTAGAAAAGGAAATAAGTGGGAGCGAAATAGAACTGGAAGAAATTCCAGAACCACAAACTGCTACTGAAAGTTTGGTAGAACCAGGAGTTCAAGAAGAACAAGACATTCCCGCACCCCTCCGCAGGAGTAGTAGGCCGTCTCATCCGCCTGAGAGATACTACGATTTTCTCATAGATGGGGATAGAGAGGATTGCATCATAGATGATGATGAACCTACTGACTTCCGGCAGGCCATCCAGAGCGGCGACTCGGTACGATGGCTAGATGCAATGCGGACCGAAATGGAGTCCATGTACACCAACAAAGTATGGACTTTGGACTTTGCTCCAGATGGGGTAAAACCCATAGGATGCAAATGGATCTTCAAGAAAAAGATTGGTGTAGATGGACAGGTAGAAACCTATAAGGCTAGACTTGTTGCAAAGGGTTTTCGTCAAAGACCTGATTTGGACTATGACGAAACTTTTTCTCCAGTGGCTATGCTCAAATCCATTCGGGTCCTTCTTGCTATTGCTGCCTTCCATGATTATGAAATCTGGCAGATGGACGTAAAGACGGCTTTTCTGAATGGAAATTTAGAAGAGAGCGTCTATATGGATCAGCCAGAGGGTTTCAATCAGAGTGGGAGCAGCGGGAAAGTATGCAAGCTGCTTAAGTCTATTTATGGACTAAAGCAGGCATCGCGGAGTTGGAACATCTGTTTTGATGAGACAGTCAAAGAGTATGACTTTATCAAAAATCCAGATGAACCGTGCATATATAGTAAAGTTGTGGCCAGAAGTGTCGTATTCCTCGTCTTGTACGTGGATGACATTCTATTGATAGGAAATGACGTTCCTATGCTACAATCTGTCAAAGGATTCTTGTCACACAGGTTCTCCATGAAAGACCTGGGTGATGCCTCGTACATTCTGGGGATCCGGATCTATCGTGATAGATCCAAGAGGATGTTGGGACTTTCGCAGTCCAGGTATATCGACACCATACTGAAAAGATTCAGTATGGAAGATTCTAAGCGCGGTAATTTACCGGCTTGTCACGGAATCACCCTCTCCAAAGAGATGTCTCCCAAGACTGATTTGGAAAGGGAACGCATGTCTATTATACCCTACGCTTCTGCGGTAGGCTCTATAATGTATGCGATGTTGTGCACCAGACCAGATGTAGCTTATGCACTGAGCGTGGTAAGCCGGTATCAGTCAGACCCAGGGGAGAAACACTGGATAGCAGTAAAGAACATTCTCAAGTACCTGAGGAGGACTAAGGAGATGTTCTTAGTTTACGGCGGAAAAGACCTCAGGTTGGAGGCCTTTGCTGATTCCGGCTTCCAGAGTGATAAGGACGATTCCAAGTCCATGTCGGGTTATGTCTTTACCCTCAATGGAGGGGCGGTGTGCTGGAAGAGCTCCAAGCAGGACACCGTTGCTGACTCAACGATGGAAGCGGAGTATATAGCTGCTTGCGATGCCGCAAAAGAAGCAGTCTGGATGAAGAAGTTCCTAACAGAACTTCAGGTTGTTCCTACCATTGTTGATCCAATACATCTGTATTGCGACAACAACGGAGCTATAGCTTTAGCGAAGGAACCAAGGTCCCATCAGAAGTCCAGACACATCTTGAGGCGGTATCACCTGATCAGGGAGATCATTGATCGTCAGGAGATCGAGGTTCGGAGAGTTGCTTCTGAAGAGAACATTGCTGATCCATTCACGAAGGCCCTTCCTCAGATTCAGTTCGAGAGGCTACTCGAGATCATTGGTCTACGATATGCCAGTACATGGCCCTAGTGCAAGTGGGAGATTGTTAGTGTTTATGCCCTGGAAGGCCATTACTGTATCATACTAGTTTGTATATTATTTAATGGAAGCTTGGGATATTCACATGTATATAACAGTCTTGCTAAACATGGTAGTATGCTACTTGGTTTTTCTATCTTAATATGTGAGTGTACGTATTGATAGAGCTCATAGGATCTTGCTTGTCTACCAGCGTTGTGATGGCAGTCACACTAGTGGGGGCTGGGTAGTCTACAAGCACATCCTTAATCAGGTCCCTGGTCGTTGGATTATCGAGACAGAGCATCGATATCCGGAGTAGACTAGTGTGTACGCTTCTCATCCCAGTTGGGGAGATGGTCTGTCCCACAGCCGTCAGTACGTCGTACTGGAGATAGTATGCAGGTGCTCGTTAGGTTACGGGTACACCGGACAGGACTCACGGGGAACTGTTGGTTGGTTTGATACCAGTCGTCAGTGAGCAGTTCCCAGGTGACATGAGTACAGCGTAGTCCGCAGACTTGACACTGCTACTTCGCCTCGAGTGTGTCCCACTGTTCTTAGATTGCTACCCTACCACGGCTCAAAGGAGTCATGCAAACAGGTAGCAGTTGGGTGCAGTCCCGAGCACTTGGAGGCAGTGGCGGTTAGACAGGATTCGTCCCTCCCGGTATTGGGAGTAGATATCGTGCTGTGTCAGAGAGCCATTACGCAAAGTCCCTGGCCAGGGCAAGCGAGATTTACTGGTAGGTTCCAGTAGTTTCTCAGGGTGTAATGGGCTTCCCTCCGACACGACTTATACCGCTATTAGGGGACTGACGCTTGCCGCCCCCCTAGGCCCGATATGCGATAGTCTTGGACGAACGGACAGGACTGTATGGAGATTGTCACATCTGACTCAGTAGGAGTTCAGATGGGTTTCCTCATCGGCCTTCTTATCGACAACTACCTGGGGACCGTTACGTACAGCTAGTGCCGCTTGCGGTCTGTGGTTAAACCCACTGCCAGCGTAGTAGTCGAGTCTCTAGAGTCCCACACAGAGAGTTTCCTACTCCAGGCGAAACGATATAGAGGTCGCATGGTTTTGCGACAAAGGGTTCGGACGCATACGTGCGTTTACGCACGTACGACTTTCGGACAGTTTTTACCAGTCGGCTTTGGTTTAAGCCAGTTACTGGTATCCGGTTATTGGATTTTACAGTCTAAAAGTTTTTCCGTATTTTTGCGGATTGGAGGGGCGTTCTCGTAATTATACGAGAAGCTTCTAGAAGATGTGACTAAGGAGGTTAAGGTGACATAAGCTTTGGATAAGATTAGTGAGTCATGAGGGTGATTCATCATGGTCATTAATGCACCATAAATGCTTAATGACTCATGTTAATGAATCACCTCTTTTCATTTATGAAGCATGCTTATTCATTTCTATTATTCATTATTCTAAAATAAGAATGCTTCATAATATATTATGATACACTCTCTCTCATCTCATTATCTTATCTCACATTCTCTCTCCTCAAGCTCTCATCTTCAAGAGACTAATCCTTAGTCCTCATGTGTTGAGATCAAAGGATTAGTTAGACTTAAACATCCATTACCTTCACTCTATATCATCCTTTCTTCTTTGATTAGCAATCAAAGTAGATTAGTTGCCTCAAGTTAGAGGTGTAGCTTGGAGTTTTGCTCTCGGGTGGATCGTCTACTACCTAGAGAAGGCCGAGGAGAACAAGGAGATCGTAAAGACGAAGGACTAGTTTCATTTGGTATAATCCCTAAACACAATAGTTAAGAAACACTTTGTGTACGGTTATTTATAGTTTAGCTTCGATTCAAGCGGTTAGTCGATGTTCGTTCTTTAAACTTGATCGTTTTTGAAATTTCCGCCTCCCCACAAGTACTGGGGTGTACTACATCGACTTACAGGTGTTTGATATGATCATCATCTACTGCCGGCGTATTGACGAGTCTTTAGAGTCCTACACAGAGGTTTCCTGGCTCAAGCAAAACGAAATAGGAGCGCATATGAGATATGTGCGGGACCGAGAATGATGCGTGTATGTGATACCGTATTATATTCTCACGATGAATGTATCGATTGGTTGTATGCGATATAACCTAGTTATCGAATCAAGGATTGATTCGATAAGTCGATACATTGGATATTAGTCGGTCATATGCGATATGACCGGATCGTTAAATCAAGTGTTGATTTAATGATTTAATGTATAATTATATATTTGATATATTACATTGCATTAACTAGTATTGGTTCACTTAAGATAGATTTTCTCACTTGATGTGCACATTGTATATATGATATAGTTTTGTGCACTAGTTTGTATCATGTTTGATGATACATGCAAACTTGGGTGTGTGTTTATTTTAAACCATGTTTAGGTTAATGGTTAGGTTTTATATTTGTTTTATTTATTTTCTTTAATTTATTTTTGGAAAGATAAATGAAATGGTGGCTTGCTTTGTTGTTTTGTTGAAGCTTCATGAAGCTTTGAATAAGTAACCATTTTGTTTTATCTTTAAACCTAACCATTACCTAAACTAGGGTTTGCTCTCTACATGAGTTAAACTAACCCAAGGTTGCATTATGATAAGATCAATTGATTTTATTTATTATCATGATATTCTTTTTCTTCTTCTTCTTCTTCAAGAAGAAGAAACCTTGCTACCTCCAATGGTGCCATGATCAAAAGAGTGAGAAATCAAAATCCAAAGTGAACCCACTTCCTATTTCTTCATCCTCTACCACTTGCCATATAGTAGAGTGTGTTATCTTCAAAAGTTTTATGACCAAGTGAAGATGGAGCTTGATCTTGAGTTGCCTCGACGTAGATCATCTTCGGCATCGAAGTCGACGACCTATCCCGATCACTTCTTCGACGAAACCATCGCTAGAGTCTGAGATCCAATGATCACAGCGGAGGGACATCATCATGGAGCTAAGGAAGTGGAGGACCGGATCTACAAAGGTTGTAGTCACTTTCACTTTATAGCAAAGTAGTTTGCTTGTTGTAGTTTCGCCTTTACCTCTAGTAACGATCTAGTTTAGGGTTCTTTGGCACATAGAAAAATTTTAATTTGGCATGGTTGATCAGTTGTAGAACCTCATGGGTGTGCCTAGGAACCCTACAGTGGTATCAGAGCCTAGCTAGAGCTTTAGGCGAAGTATAGACGATGTTAGAAGTCCGATCGAACCCGAAACCCTAATCCTATACCACTCTTTGTACATTTTTAAAAACTGTGGAATTTTGTGAATTAAAAATATGCAGAAAAATCAGCAGGCTTTTCTAGGAGTTACTGTGAAAAACGAGAGCCTAAGTCAATCAAACCGCCGCAGAACCGCGGCACGAGCATGGCTCGTGCGGCGGTTCCGCGGCCGTACGGCAGCATCTTTCATCGAATTTTGCACAGTAATGTCATTTTGAGTTTCCTCTGTTTTCTGGGTATTTTTTTTAATTTGCACTCAAGAGTTGAGTTTTCTGGGTTGTATTGGGAGTTCGTAGATTCGATCGGATTGTCAAACTTTGTCTATGTGTTTTTCCGGGTAATTTTAGAATATGTTAAAAGGTTCGACCGGATATAAATACCCACTTTTTCCCCTGCCGGGAAATTTCCAATTGTTGGATTTTTCCGTAGTTTAATGACGTTCTAAGTAGTGCAAGTAACGCGATGGTCCCTCTAGAAGACAACAAACCTTAACTCGATTATGTGACCGTCTTGAACTGCCCTTTGAACCTTAGGGTTTGAGGCAGTACGGCGTGCCACATGTGAGGCGTTGGCTTGACCCTTCTACGGCTGGACCGTTGCTACTGTGGCATGAAGTGGATGTTTTTAAACTTATTTCATGTGTTGAGCTGTTTCGGGAAAACTTGGGTGTTTGATTGTTCGATCGGAAAGTTTAACATTTTCTATTTATCGGGAATGTGATACAGTATTTGGAATTCACAAGTAGTTATAAGATAACTAATATGAATGTTATAAACATAGCACTTTAGTCTCACATGATCGGTTGCCACGGAATTTTAATGCGATCAAAAGTCCGTCGCAATTACGTAGCGTATGCGGATATTCGCCGGGTAAACTTAATAAACAGCCACGCCCCATAGCCCCGACCAAGTGACTGTAGGAGAACCCCATCGCCGAAAGCATCCGTTCGGGTGCTCACGGCAGCGGTGTTCCGCCTTGGTGCACTTCGTCGACGGCATCGGGGGTGCGGCCGCCTACTAAAGTTTGCGACGAGCATTCGATCAAAATGTCGGGAATCTTGTTGAATTGCCCGACTTGATATTGAAAAGAGTTTTCGATAATGAGACTAAAATGCGGGGTTTATAATTGTTAGGCATGCGATGTCTAAGGAATTCATTTGTTTAGGCATGCGATGTCTAAAGAGTTTGCGGATTCCAACTGTTGTAGTTTTACACTTTCTTTTCTGTGACCGTAAGTGTAATATGTGATATCGCCGGTTTCGTTGCTATATGTCAACGACAATTGGGATACGCATGTTTACTTACGTTGATGACATGTGATGTTATGTGTTGCTGGATATGTTATATTGGATCGTCGTGTTTGAATAGCCCGGGGGGTTTTTATGTGAGACGAGTGTTTTTCATTTTCATTCATGTAAAAACTTGTATGTAATATTCTTTTATTAGGGCACTTCCAGGTTGCGGATGATGTCACCGTTGATGTATATTATTTACTTTTCCGCATTAGGATAGACCCAAGGAGGGGAGCATATGTAACCGGGTTCTGGGGTCCAGTGGGAGACCATCTCGAGGAGTCGAGTCCGGGTCTCCTAACCCTAGAATTGGTAGGGTTGCTTGCCGCTCTCGTAGGGGTCTGGGGGTGTAGGATTGGCTATTCATCACGACTGTGGAATCCGTGTTTTATTCAGGCTCAAAATAAAACACGGACGTCCTAGTATGTCCGATATTTCATATGATATTTTTCTGCTGCGTTATCTGTGATGTGATCATGTGATTTGTTCAGATAGATATAGTATATAGTATATATGATATATTATATAGACGTTGCTTATGTTTTACACCCGCGCTAGCCCTGCCTCGCTCTGGCGTTAGTTACCTAACCTAACGGTGCAGACGGGACATCGAGGCGAATGCGGATGGCATAAGCGTACGTTATATTTATCTGTGATGTTTAGGTGGACTTAAATGATGGGACATTCATTAATGAGATTAATGAAAGAAAATAAACCTAAAAGATGTTGTGGAATCGAATTTTAAAATAAAACAGGTAGCTACAGTTCTTGCTTTGCATCGCGGTGTTCCTTGTAGAACATCTTGCACCTTATTCGATAGGGAAAGGACCGAGATCCATTCACCGGGAGCGACTCCTTTAGCAATAACTGGAAGATGCTACAACCCTCGGTTTGTCATTTGATTGCTTCTATAGTTTCTGCTTTGCACAGCGATATATATGATATATCCTGCACCTTATTCGATAAGGAAAGGGCCGACGATCCCTTCACCGGGAGTGACCCCTTTAGCAAAACTAGAAAAGCTTCAAAAACACTCCATTTAAAAACCATTTGATTCCGCTACGAGATCAAGTTCAAAGCGTTAAAGGTTTTATTAAAAACCAGCCGCAACCCTCCGTCATTTTAGGAAGTAGAGTACTTAGTATTTGTGCTGTGTTTGTTGACCATAGTCAAGGCACAGTGTGCGGTAGCTAAGTGATGTCTTCCTACACCGCATATGATGCGATTAGTTAGGACAGTCACGTGACTTTGTTGACTTTAGTTAAGGGTCATGTGGGTGGGTCTAATTAATCAAGAAATGACGGGTAGAACTTGACTAGTACTTATTATTTGTTGACCATAGTTAAGGTCATAAGTGCTAGGGGTAAAAACCTTTATCGGGAGTTTCAAGTGTTGAAATTTGCAATGAGATTTCATACCTTTTATATGATAGTTGGATCCCGAT
Source organism: Agapanthus africanus (assembly GCA_030015575.1). NCBI lineage: Eukaryota > Viridiplantae > Streptophyta > Magnoliopsida > Asparagales > Amaryllidaceae > Agapanthus > Agapanthus africanus. The sequence continues at coordinate 160,630,002 of CM057343.1, forward strand.
ACCCACTGCGAGTAATTGTTACTCCTAGGAGAGTTTTGCACTTTGCAATTAACCGATCAAGTAGGTGTCTAGAAAGGTGTCAACGGGGTTACGCCTCTGGGAAAACGAGGTTTACTTTAATTAGGTCCGTGCGAAAGCACGGGGAACCTCCCTCAAAGTACCGACACTGGCCTGGCTGAAAGATTGGCGAACTTGTAGAGTGTAATTAATCCCGGCTAGTCTTTCCTTTTAGGGTTTGAAGGAAGATTTGATAAAAACAGTGGGAGCCATCCTGATTAGATAAAATATATAACCAATCTAATCTTGCAAGAGCGCACGCAGAGTGTTTTATTCTCTCTCTCTCTCCAGGTAGCGACCATATCACGCCTTAATCAAGATAATAATATGGATGAATTGACTGAACCCGCTTGTTATACTGAGCTGGGGAACGATTGGTCCCGCTCCAACTTATAATTGTTATAAGACAGAGCAGGAAATAGGGGAATACCAGAATTCCTATGCCACCCAAACGAAGAAAGTGCATATGATGCATCTTCTTCGGGTGTATAAAGAACTGTTTCTCACTGTCCTCTACGTCCTAGGTATTAGATACCGGATCAGGATCCCGCATATGTAATCAGTTACATAGGGCTACAGAAAGGTAGAGAACTGAGAACGGGTGATAAGTTTCATGAGACAAAAAACGGGGCAAGTGTTGCAGCCAAGTCTGTTGGTCACTGTCACCATGTATTACCAATACATTGATTCTGAACAAATGCTATTAGATACCGAACCTGATATACAAAATCATATCAGTCTCTTTATTAGTAAAGAAATGATAAAATTTTGTATTGTTGGATAATGTTTTAAACATTTCCTATATCAAGAGTTGATCGGTTCAGGCACGTTATCTAAAAGCATTGACGTTCTAAATCAAACTACAGTTCCTAGTATACAGAACACACACAAGAGGAAGAGTTCAGAAATGAACGAATCCTTCTTGGGGTATTGTAGACTAGGTTATATCAATGCGACCCGACTGGCTGAAGTTACATTTAGATGCATATTTAAATCAGTTTGAATTTACATCTTGTGAAACTTGCCAGTCATGTCACAAAGATTAGATGACCATAGCTCTGTTTATTGGAAACAGAGAAAGAGTTAGTAAACTCTTGGGACTGATACATGATGATGTATGTAAGGTCCCTTGTCTATACATGCCAGGACCGGTTCTTTGTACTTCATTACATTCTCTGATGATCTCTCAAGATTCAGCCATATGTTCCTGTTGAAACATAAGTCCGAAGCTTTTGAGATATTCACAGAATATAGGTTAGAAGTAGAGAACCAAAAACCGGGTATAAGTATTATGTCCTATGATAAGATCAGGGAAGAGAATACTTGTGCATGGAATTCTTGGACTATTCTAAAGGAAAATGAGATTCACTCTCAGTATTACTCCTCTGAATACACCACAGCACAACGGTGTATCAGGGCGGAGCAATCGCACCGTATTAGATATGGTGTGCTCTATGATGAGAACTACTGAGTTACCTATTTCCTTTTGGGGTTGTGCACTTGAGAAGCTGCATACCTATTGAATTAGGTTCGAATCAAATCAGTGCCTACCACTCCATATAAGATATGGTATGGGAAGAGCCTATCTCTTAAGTAAGTTAAGATTTGGGATTGTCCGGCCTATGTCGAAAGCAAAATCCGGACAAGATCGAGGCAAGGTCAGTTCTGTAGAACTGGAAAGGTTCCAGCTATACAAACTACAGCTAATGATTTGACAGAACCAGAGGATTCAATAGTCCCCGACGAACCTCAGCCTCTCCGCCGATCTGGTAGGGTTCCTCATCCGCCAGAGAGATACTTCGGTTTCTCGATGACAGTGGGAGCGAGGAATGCATCATGAGATGATGACCCAACTAGTTTCGAGTAGGCCATCGAGAGTAGCGACTCTGTAGGAGGCTGGATGCTTAGCGATCTGAGATGGAATCCATGTACACCAACAAAGTATGGACTTTGGTTGCTATATCTGAAGGGTTAAATCCCCATCAAGAGCAAGTATATCTTGAGAAGATTACTTGGTGTAGATGGAAAAGTTGAGACTTTCAAAGCTAGACTTGTTAAAGGTTTTCGTCATCGACCAGGCGTGGAAAATTGATGAAACCTTTTCCAGTGGCTATGCTTAAGTCCATCCGGATCCTACTTGACATTGCTACATACCATGACTACGATATCTGGTGGTTGGGTGCCATGACTGCTTTTCTAAATAATGATTTAGAAGAGAACGTCTATAAGTACACAGCCAGAGGGCTTCGTAAACAGTGGGAGCAGCGGAAACGTGTGCAAGTTGCTTTACAGAATAAAGAAAGCATCGCGGAGTTGGAACGTCTGTTTTGATGCGATAGTCAAAGAGTTTGACTTCATCAAAATGGTAGACGAACCTTGTAAAAAAAGGTGGTAGAGAGTAAGGTGGTCATCCTCGTATTGTACGTGGACAACATACTCTTGATAAGAAAAGAGTTTCCTATGCTACGCACGGTCAATCTCCTCTTATCACATGGATTCTCCATATAGGATCAAAGTGATACCTTCTAAATCCTGGGATTTGGGTCTATGAGATAGATCTAAATGGATGTTAGGATTCTCACTAGCTGTAGTAAGATAGTATCAATCGATCCTGGGGAGAATCACTGGAAAGGTTCCAGGGTGATAAGGACGACTGAATGTCAGTCGCAGGCATTATCTTTACCCTCGGTAGAGGGACGGTATGTTGGAAGAGTTCCAAGCTAGATACCGTGGCAGACTAGACGATAAAGGCTGGTAACATCGCTATTAAAGATACTACAAAAGAGGCAGTTTGGGTGTATATTGGTTCATGAGATGAATTAGGTTCCTACCATTGTGTGACAATGGAAGTGTGGCTTTGGCCAATGAACCCTGGTCCCATCAGTGACCCAGACATATTCTGAGGCAGCATCACCTGATCATGGAGATAGTTGATCTCCAGGGTGATCGAGGTTAGGAGAGTAGACTTAGAGGACAACACGGCGGATCCACTCACAAAGGCTTTTTCCCAAAGAGAGACTTATATGGGATGGTTGAGTATGTGATACTACAACCACTGCTACAGATGGCCCTAGTGCAAGTGGGAGATTGTTAGTTATATGTATGCCCTAGAGGCCATTACTGTACATAGGATGTATATTGTAGTGGATGCTGGGACATATATAAGTAGGACTTTCTTGCTCGACATTATAGTACGCTATCTGGTTGCACTTTATCTTAACATGTATACTTTCTGTCTCTCTGTTACGTGTTGATAAAGCCCTTAGGATGTGTGCTCGACTTCCAGGACTATGATGCAAATCATACTAGTGCGGCCTGGGTAATCAATGAGTACATCCTTCATTGTTCCGAGTCGTGGGAATATCGAGACGGGGCATCGATATTCCAGAGTAGACTAGCGTATATCTTCTCGACCCATGTGATGGGCGATGGATGATCCCATATCCATAGGTGTTTGACATCGGAGATGGTATGCGGGTGCTCAGTGGAGACTGGGTACACTGAACGGACTCACCGAGAACTCCCAGATGGTATTATACCTTACGTCAGATGGCAGTTCTCTGGTGACACTGGTACAGCTTAGTCTGTTGACCCGAGATCGTCATAGAGTCTTGTGTGTCTCCCACTGTGCTTTGATTTCCACCCTACCACGGCTCTACTGAGTCATGCAAACAGGTGGTTTTTGGGTACAGTCCCGATTCACATGGAGGCAATGAGCGATAGGAGGGGATTCGTCTCTCCCGGTATTGGGGGTTGATGTTGCGCTATGCTCGACTGGACATAACTGGAAATCCCTGGCCAGGGTTGCAGTGATATACTGGTAAGAGTTATCATTAGTTTCACGCTTTGTTATGGACCTTACATCGGCATGACTTATCAAGCTACTGGGGTCTGACGTTTACCACCGCTAGGCGAGATATGCGACATATCAGACGAACAGACCGGACTGTACGGTAAGTGTTGCTGGTTGGATTCACAGGAGTGTGAGCGGGCTTGCTCGTTGATCTTCTGATCGCTCAATACCCGGGTGGCCATTACGTTTAGCAGACCGCTTGCGACTTGTGGGTGTTTGATATGATCATCACCTGCTGCCGGCGTATTGACGAGTCTTTAGAGTTCTACACAGAGGTTTCCTGACTCAAGCAAAACGAAATAGGAGCGCATATGAGATATGTGCGGGACCGAGAATGATGCGTGTATGTGATACCGTATTCTATTCTCGCGATGAATGTATCGATTAGTTGTATGCGATATAACCTAGTTATCGAATCGAGGATTGATTCGATAAGTCGATACATTGGATATTAGTCGGTCATATACGATATGACCGGATCGTTAAATCAAGTGTTGATTTAATGATTTAATGTATAATTATATATTTGATATATTACTTTGCATTAACTAGTATTGGTTCACTTAAGATAGATTTTCTCACTTGATGTGCACATTGTATATATGATATAGTTTTGTGCACTAGTTTGTATCATGTTTGATGATACATGCAAACTTGGGTGTGTGTTTATTTTAAACCATGTTTAGGTTAATGGTTAGGTTTTATATTTGTTTTATTTATTTTCTTTAATTCATTTTTGGAAAGATAAATGAAATGGTGGATTGCTTTGTTGTTTTGTTGAAGCTTCATGAAGCTTTGAATAAGTAACCATTTTGTTTTATCTTTAAACCTAACCATTACCTAAACTAGGGTTTGCTCTCTACATGAGTTAAACTAACCCATGGTTGCATTATGATAAGATTGTTGGATGTATATGCCCTAGAGGCCTACATTGTATAGGATGCTTGGGATATGTATATACATGACAGTCTTGCTTGATATGATAGTACGCTATTTGGTTTGACTTTGTCTTAACGTATGATATATTTTACTTGGTATTTATATATATATATATATGTTGATAAAGCCCATAGGGTGTTTGTCTGACTACCGGTGTTGTGATGGCAGTCATACTAGTGGGAGCTGGATAGTCAATAGGCACACCCTTAGAAGTCCCTGGTCGCAGGAGTATCGAGATTGGGCATCGATACTCCGGAGTAGACTAGTGTATACATATCTAGACCCTGTCGAGGGGCGATGGATTGGTCCCGCAACCATTGGTGGTGTTCACCTAAGATTGTATACAGATGCTCACTGGGTGTGAGTACACCGGACAGGACTCGCCGAGAACTGACTGGATGGTATTATACCTAACGTCAGATAGCAGTTCTCAGGTGACATGTGTGCAGATAGTCCGTTGACTTAAGGTTATCATTTGTCTCGTGTGAGTTCCCACTGTGCTTTGATTATTACCCTACCACGGCTCAAAGGAGTCGTGCAAACAGGTTTCAGTTGGGCACAGTCCCGAGCCACGTGGAGGCAGTGAGCGACTGTTAGGGATTCGTCTCTCCCGGTATAGAGAGTTGATATCGCACTGTGGTCGGTTGGTCATTACCATAAGTCCCTGGCCAGGGCTGATTGAGAATTACTGATGGAATGATCAGTAGATTCTCGGGTGGTCTTGAACCATACCGACACGACTTGTACGGTTATTAGGGGTCTGACGTCCACCACCTCCCTAGACCATACATGCGATACTCTTAGACGAACAGAACGGACTGCGCGGATATTGTCACAGACAGGCTCAGTAGGATTTCAGATGGGTTACCTCATCAGCTTTCTTATCGACAACTACCTGGGGACCGTTATGTACAGCTAGTGCCGCTTGCGGTCTGTGGTTAAACCCACTGCCAGCGTAGTAGTTGAGTCTTTAGAGTCCCACACAGAGATTTTCCAAACCCAGGCGAAAAGATATAGAGGTCGTATGGTTTTACGACAAAGGTTCGGACGCATACGTGTTTGAACGCACGTACGACATTCGGACAGTTTTTACTAGCCGGCTTTGGTTTAAGCCAGATTCTAGTATCAGGTTATTGGATTTATACAGTCTAAAGTTTTTCCGTGTTTTCACGGATGAGAGGGACGTTCTCGTAATTTTCCGAGAAGCTTCTAGAAGGATGTGACATGGAGGGAGAGGTTGCATTTTCATTTAATGATTTAGTGACTCATTGTGAGTGATTCATCATGTCATTAATGCATTATTAAATGCTTAATGACTCACATAATGAATCACCCACTTGCATTAATGAAACATGATGAATAATCTCATATTATTCATTTCTTTTTATTCATTATGTTTCATATATCAAGTGAGAAGCTATTTCATTATTATTATTATTATCATTATCATCTTCTCACTCTCTCTCTTCAAGCTCTCTCTCCTTCACCAAAGCCTAATCCTACCCCTCATGAGTTGAGAACAAGGATTAGGAAAGACTAATTACTCCATAACCTATCTCTACATCACCTTAGCTACTCTATTTAGAAACTAGAGAAACTAAGTAACCTCAAGTTTAGAGGTTATAGCTTGGATTAGGGTTCTCGGGTGGATCGTCTATCACGGAAGAAAGCCGAAGAGGACGTGGAGATCCAAAGAGGCCGTAGATAACATTAAGATGAAGGACTAGAACCGTTTGGTATAATCTCTTAACATAGTAGTTTAGAACTCTATAGCTTTTGTTAAAACTTGTTTAGCAAACGATTCATACGGTTATTCGATGTTTAATCAAAGAACAAGATTGTTATTCATATTTCCGCCTCCCCATAAGTATTGGGGTGTTGAACATCGACTTACAGTGGTATCAAAGCCTAGCTAAACAGTATTTAACACACTTGCAAATTTGTATGAATTTCGAACGGAAAAACAAACCGGAAAAACCCCGATATCATGTACTTTCTGTCGAATTTTAAATGAGGTCCAAAAATTTTTCAGGGACCTTCAGAATGACCTAAATGAATGTATTAGAACACCCAAGAAAATTGGGCTCATGAATCGGCCATAGCGCCGCGGAACCGCGGCCTATCCTACCGATCCGCCGCGATTCCGCCGCGCTTTGGACGATTCATCATCCCAAGTTTCTTGTGTTGTTTCTCTGTGATATTTGGTGTTTTCTGGTAATTTTTATTTTTGCTCAGGTTTCAGATTTACAGAGAAGTATCGGAGCAAAATTAAATGTGTTTAATCGATCGAAATTATACGGTATTTGCTTGTTTGATTATATCTGTGAAATGGTTTATGTGTTCGTAAACCTCCCCTAACTGCTAGTATGTCGGTTGGCAGGGGGTTGCACATATCTGTGATGTTATATATAACTGTTTGTGTATATAAACTGTATTGGACTGTTGTGGTGTTTGGCCAGGTTTTGTGATGGGTTTTTGTATTAATTCATTTGATGTAAATGTAATAAGTTGTAATATTATTTTGCGGGGCACATCCAGGTTGCGGTTGTAGCCACCGTTGTATTATTTCTTTTTACTGTTTTTTCTCCTAGGATAAACCCAAGGTGGGGTGCACAAACTACCGGGTATTTTGAAGTGTTGGGGCAGACCGCTTCACTTCTGGTATTTGGCGGGTAGTTTGCCGTACCCGTAGGGGTCTGGAGTGGGAAAATGGCTATTCATCACAACTGTGTAATCCGTCTTTCATTGCAGGCTCAAAAGAAATGCGGATTGCTTGCAAATCCAATATTGTTTATCTGTGATCTGGAATGCCTATTATTGCATCTGACGAATGTACAATATCTATATATGGTAGCTATTTAGACGTCGCTTATGTTTTACACCCGCGCTAGCCCAGCCCCCGCTCTGTCGTTAGTTAAGTAACCTAACGGGTGATGACGGGACCCCGTGGCGAATGCAGATGGCATAAGAGGACGTTGTATTTTCATTGTTATCTGTAATGATAGGTTAAAGATGGGGCGCATTATTATTAATGCAAAGAAAGTAAAACCTAAACTGAATCGTTGGAACAATTTCTAAAAACCACTCGGTTTTCTTGAAAAAGCAAATTTTAAATGCGGAGCTTAAACCACTCCTTTTAATAAAAGCTATCTTAGTTCCTTCGATCAAATCAAGTCCACTACGTTAACGGTTTTTTGCCAAAAACCAGCCGTAACCCTCCGTCGTTTCAGATAGACAGCACATCGTATTCATGCTATGCTTGTTGGCCTACGTCAAGGCATAGTGTATGGTAGCAGTGTGTCTGCCTATTTGTTGCATAGATAGATGCATTAATTTAATACAGATGTACACCTTGTTGGCCTACGTCAAGGGCTTGTACGATGTATTTAAATTGATCAGGACAACGACGGGTAGAACTTGACTTGCGTCTTATGACTTGTTGGCCTACGTCAAGGTCTATAAGAGCTTGGGGTAAAAATCACATCGGGAGTTTCAAACATAAAGGAAACTTGCAGATTTAGCTTACCTTCTGGAGTGTGGTGACTAGAGTGGCTTCCATCTAGGGCATCATGCAATGATAGTTGGATCCCGATCTCAGTGATGGTAGGATTACTCTCGGGAATTTCTCTCACTTAACAATCAATGCTATAAACTAAGTAGGTGCCTAGAAAGGTGTTAGAGGGGCTACGCCTCCAGGGAAAAGAGGTTCTTTAATTAAGGAACTTCGCGAAAGCGTTGGAAAACCTCCCTCGAAGTACCAACACCAGCCTGGCTGAAAGGTTAAGCAAGAATTGTGACGTGTGATTAAATCCTGACTAGTTCTTCTTTTAGGTTTTGAAGAAGGATTTGAGGAAACAGTGGGAGCCATCCTGTTTAGATAAATTAATAACCAATCTAAACTTGCAAGAGCGTATGCTAAGTGTTTCTTTTCTCTCTCTCTGGCAGCTACCATGACTGGACTTAAACTATTACTTGAAAAGAATATACTGACCGGGCAGAACTATAAAGATTGGCTAAGGAACGTCAATATTGCGCTGACTTATGACAAAGTTGCATATGTTACCACCGCTGTTCCTCCCCTTATCCCAGGACCAGATTCCTCAGTTGCGGACAAGGAAGTTCGCAAAACCTGGGATCTAGACTGTGAGCGAGCTAAGTGTATCGTGCTGGCGTCCATGAACAATGAACTCCAGAAACAGCACGAGAGTATGGATATTATATCCATATTCCTCCATTGCAAGGAATTGTATGGTGAACACTCCCGTATCGCGAGGTACGAAACCTCAAGGAAACTCTTCCAGATGAGGCTAGCTCCAGGATCGCCTGTTGGAGAGCACGTCCTCAAAATGATCACCCTCATTGAGGAACTCGCAAACCTGGGATGCGTGCTAGAGAATGATTTGTATATCGACTTGATTTTGCAGTCCCTTCCCCACACCTTCTCTCAGTTCGTGCTGAACTTCAACATGCATGAAATGGAAGCGGATCTTCCAAAACTCCTCAATATGTTGAGGGTAGCAGAGACCTCCTTGAAAAAGGAGAAGACCCCCGTTCTGTATGTTGGCCAATCATCTTCTTCTAAATCTAAAGCGAAAGCTAAAGGGAAGAAGAAGATGAAAGCCACCAAACCGAAGGGTGGGGTCAAGAAGGTGCAGGGAACGAACAAGGCAGGAAGGGTGAAGGCAGAAAAGAACGAATGCTTCTATTGTCACAAGCAAGGGCACTGGAAGAAGGATTGTCAGGCCTTCAAAGCTAAGGACATGAAGCAAGCTGTTGCTTCTGCTTCAGGTGTGTTCGTAATCGAAAATTGTCTTTCAGTAAACTCTACTTCATGGGTACTTGATACCGGTTCTGGTTCTCACATCTGTAATTCTTTGCAGGATCTGAGAAATAGTAGAGTACTGGGGGCAGGTGATATGACTCTCCGGATGGGCAATGGAATGCATGTAGATGCAGTTGCAATAGGGGAATATCACCTAGGGTTGAATAGTGGACACATTTTGGTATTGTACAACTGTTTTTGTATTCCCAGTATGTTGTGTAATATTATATCAGTATCTTTGTTGTCTAATAAAGGATATAATTTTGCGCTTGAAAGAAATGTCATGAACATTCTCCTAAATCAAGAACTGATTGAGTTTGGCACACTGAAAAACGGCATATACATACTTAATCAACCTCAAATTTTCAATATTCAAAACACGCGTAAACGAAAGGCTCCAGATTCGAATCAAGCCTTCCTATGGCATTGTAGACTTGGTCATATAAATGAAACAAGGTTGACTAAGTTACATAAAGATGGATATCTAGATCCGTTTGAATATTCATCATATGCAACTTGTCAATCATGTATCAAAGGAAAAATGACCAAATCTCCGTTCACCGGACACGGAGAAAGAGCCACTGAACTCTTGGGACTAGTACACAGTGATGTATGTGGTCCGATGTCTACGCATGCACGAAGCGGTCACTCCTACTTCATAACTTTTACTGATGACTTCTCTAGGTATGGACATATATTCTTAATTAAACATAAATCCAAGGCCTTTGAGAAGTTTAAGGAGTATAAAAGTGAAGTAGAGAAACAGACTGGTAAAAGCATCAAAACACTTCGATCTGATCGAGGTGGAGAATACTTAAGTACCAGTTTCCTTGAATACTTAAATGAGAATAGAATTCTCTCTCAGCTTACTCCGCCTTATACACCTCAGCATAATGGTGTATCAGAAAGGAAGAATCGCACGCTATTAGATATGGTGCGTTCAATGATGAGTAGTGCTGAGTTGCCACTTTCCTTCTGGGGATTTGCTCTAGAATCAGCCGCATACCTATTGAATAGAGTTCCAACTAAGTCTGTACCTACCACTCCATATGAAATGTGGTGTGGGAAGAGACCATATCTCAAGTATATCAAGATATGGGGGTGTCCGGTATATGTTAAGAAGCATAATCCGGACAAGCTCGAGGCACGATCGGTTTTGTGCAAGTTTGTAGGATACCCCAAGCATTCAAGGGGGTATATGGTCTACCACACTGAAGAACAAAAGGTGTTTGTCACTCGCCACATTGTCTTCTTAGAAAGCGAATTTCTTGCAAAAGAAATTAGTGGGAGTGCGGTAGAACTGGAAGAAATTCCAGAACCTCAAACTGCAACCGAGGACTTAGAAGAATCTCAGATTTCAATAGAACATGACGAACCAACGCCACTCCGCAGATCTAGTAGGCTTTCTCATCCTCCTGAAAGATACTATGGTTTTCTTCTTGATGGGGATCGAGAGGATTGCATCATCGATGATGATGAGCCTACTAGTTTTCAGCAGGCTATCACGAGTAGCGACTCAGTGAAGTGGCTGGATGCTATGAGATCCGAAATGGAATCCATGTACACCAATAAAGTATGGACTTTAGAAGTTGCTCCTCCTGGGGTAAAACCAGTTGGGTGCAAATGGATCTTCAAAAAGAAGATTGGTACATTTGGACAAGTGGAAACCTACAAAGCTAGACTAGTAGCAAAAGGTTTTCATGAAAGACCAGGATTGGACTATGATGAAACTTTTTCACCAGTAGCTATGCTTAAATCCATTCGGATCATTCTTGCCATTGCTGCCTTCCATGACTATGAAATCTGGCAAATGGATGTAAAAACAGCTTTTCTAAATGGACATCTAGAAGAGAGTGTTTACATGGATCAACCAGAAGGTTTCTTAGACAGTGGGAGCAGCGGAAGAGTGTGCAAATTGCTTAAATCCATTTATGGGTTAAAGCAAGCATCGCGGAGTTGGAACATCTGCTTTGATGACGGTCAAGGAATTTGACTTTATCAAAAATGTAGATGAACCATGTATTTATAGGAAGATTGTAGAAGGAGCAGTAGTCTTCCTCGTTTTATACGTCGACGACATACTACTGATAAGGAATGATATCCCTATACTACAATCAGTAAAGCTCTTCTTAGCACAAAAATTCTCCATGAAAGACTTGGGAGATGCATCATACATTCTGGGCATTAAGATCTATCGTGATAGATCTAATAGAACATTGGGACTTTCACAGTCCAGGTATATAGACACTATACTAAAGAGATTTAGTATGGAAGATTCCAAGCGCGGCAATATGCCCGCTTGTCACGGAATCACCCTCTCCAAAGAGATGTCTCCAAAGACTGATGAAGAGAGGGCTCGTATGGGCATTATACCCTACGCTTCGGCGATAGGATCAATAATGTATGCGATGTTATGTACCAGACCGGATGTAGCTTACGCACTTAGTGTGGTAAGCAGGTATCAGTCTGACCCAGGTGAGAAACATTGGAGAGCGGTGAAGAACATTCTCAAGTACCTAAGAAGGACTAAGGAGATGTTCTTGATTTACGGTAATGGGGACCTCCAGGTAGAGGCTTTTACCGACTCCGGCTTCCAAAGTGACAAGGATGATTCTAAATCCATTTTGGGTTTTGTGTTTACCCTCAATGGAGGGGCGGTATGTTGGAAGAGTTCCAAACAAGATACCGTCGCAGACTCAACTATGGAGGCTGAGTATATAGCTGCTAGTGAAGCCGCAAAAGAGGCTGTCTGGATGAGGAAGTTCATTTCTGAACTTCAGGTGGTTCCGTCTATTGCCAATCCAATACCTTTGTATTGCGATAACAATGGCGCTGTAGCTTTAGCGAAGGAACTAAGGTCCCATCAGAAATCCAGGCATATCTTAAGGCGGTTTCACCTGATCAGAGAGATCGTGGATCGTCGGGAGATCGAGATACGGAGAGTGGACACAAAAGACAACACGGCAGATCCATTCACCAAGGCCATTCCTCAAGTACAGTTCGAGAGGTTATTTAAGATGTTGGGCATGCGGTACGCCAGAAACTGGATCTGGTAGAGACAGTGGGTACTCATTGCAGCAATTATAGGCCTTAGTGCAAGTGGGAGATTGTTGGATGTATATGCCCTAGAGGCCTATATTGTATAGGATGCTTGGGATATGTATATACATGACAGTCTTGCTTGATATGATAGTATGCTATTTGGTTTGACTTTGTCTTAACATATGATATATTTTACTTGGTATTTATATATATATATATATATATATATATATATATATATATATATGTTGATAAAGCCCATAGGGTGTTTGTCTGACTACCGGCGTTGTGATGGCAGTCATACTAGTGGGAGCTGGATAGTCAATAGGCACACCCTTAGAAGTCCCTGGTCGCAGGAGTATCGAGATTGGGCATCGATACTCTGGAGTAGACTAGTGTATACATATCTAGACCCTGACGAGGGGCGATGGATTGGTCCCGCAACCATTGGTGGTGTTCACCTAAGATTGTATACAGATGCTCACTGGGTGTGAGTACACCGGACAGGACTCGCCGAGAACTGACTGGATGGTATTATACCTAACGTCAGATAGCAGTTCTCAGGTGACATGTGTGCAGATAGTCCGTTGACTTAAGGTCATCATTTGTCTCGTGTGAGTTCCCACTGTGCTTTGATTATTACCCTACCACGGCTCAAAGGAGTCATGCAAACAGGTTTCAGTTGGGCACAGTCCCGAGCCACGTGGAGGCAATGAGCGACTGTTAGGGATTCGTCTCTCCCGGTATAGGGAGTTGATATCGCACTGTGGTCGGTTGGTCATTACCATAAGTCCCTGACCAGGGCTGATTGAGAATTACTGATGGAATGATCAGTAGATTCTCGGGTGGTCTTGAACCATACCGACATGACTTGTACGGTTATTAGGGGTCTGACGTCCACCACCTCCCTAGACCATACATGCGATACTCTTAGACGAACAGACCGGACTGCGCGGATATTGTCACAGACAGGCTCAGTAGGATTTCAGATTGGTTACCTCATCAGCTTTCTTATCGACAACTACCTGGGGACCGTTACGTACAGCTAGTGCCGCTTGCGGTCTGTGGTTAAACCCACTGCCAGCGTAGTAGTTGAGTCTTTAGAGTCCCACACAGAGATTTCCCAAACCCAGGCGAAAAGATATAGAGGTCGTATGGTTTTACGACAAAGGTTCGGACGCATACGTGTTTGAACGCACGTACGACATTCGGACAGTTTTTACTAGCCGGCTTTGGTTTAAGCCAGATTCTAGTATCAGGTTATTGGATTTATACAGTCTAAAGTTTTTCCGTGTTTTCACGGATGAGAAGGACGTTCTCGTAATTTTCCGAGAAGCTTCTAGAAGGATGTGACATGGAGGGAGAGGTGGCATTTTCATTTAATGATTTAGTGACTCATTGTGAGTGATTCATCATGTCATTAATGCATTATTAAATGCTTAATGACTCACATAATGAATCACCCACTTGCATTAATGAAACATGATGAATAATCTCATATTATTCATTTCTTTTTATTCATTATGTTTCATATATCAAGTGAGAAGCTATTTCATTATTATTATTATTATCATTATCATCTTCTCACTCTCTCTCTTCAAGCTCTCTCTCCTTCACCAAAGCCTAATCCTACCCCTCATGAGTTGAGAACAAGGATTAGGAAAGACTAATTACTCCATAACCTATCTCTACATCACCTTAGCTACTCTATTTAGCAACTAGAGAAACTAAGTAACCTCAAGTTTAGAGGTTATAGCTTGGATTAGGGTTCTCGGGTGGATCGTCTATCACGGAAGAAAGCCGAAGAGGACGTGGAGATCCAAAGAGGCCGTAGATAACATTAAGACGAAGGACTAGAACCGTTTGGTATAATCTCTTAACATAGTAGTTTAGAACTCTATAGCTTTTGTTAAAACTTGTTTAGCAAACGATTCATACGGTTATTCGATGTTTAATCAAAGAACAAGATTGTTATTCATATTTCCGCCTCCCCATAAGTATTGGGGTGTTGAACATCGACTTACAAAGATCAATTGATTTTATTTATTATCATGATATTCTTTTTCTTCTTCTTCTTCTTCTTCAAGAAGAAGAAACCTTGCTACCTCCAATGGTACCATGATCAAAAGAGTGAGAAATCAAAATCCAAAGTGAACCCACTTCCTATTTCTTCATCCTCTACCACTTGCCATGTAGTAGAGTGTGTTATCTTCACAAGTTTTATGATCAAGTGAAGATGGAGCTTGATCTTGAGTTGCCTCGACGTAGATCATCTTCGGCATCGAAGTCGACGACCTAGCCCGATCATTTCTTCGACGAAACCATCGCTAGAGTCTGGGATCCGATGATCGCAGCAGAGGGACATTATCATGGAGCTAAGGAAGTGGAGGATCGGATCTACAAAGGTTGTAGTCACTTTCACTTTATAGCAAAGTAGTTTGCTTGTTGTAGTTTCGCCTTTACCTCTAGTAACGATCTAGTTTAGGGTTCTTTGGCACATAGAAAAATTTTAATTTGGCATGGTTGATCAGTTGTAGAACCTCATGGGTGTGCCTAGGAACCCTACACATGTACACCAACAAAGTATAGACTTTAGATGTTTTACCTTCTGGGGTAAAGCCCGTAGGGTGCAAATGGATCTTTAAGAGAAAGATCGGTGTAGATGGGCAGGTGGAGACCTATAAGGCAAGGCTTGTGGCGAAAGGGTTTCGGCAAAGACCAGGACTGGACTATGACGAAACCTTTTCTCTTGTAGCCATGCTTAAATCCATTCGGATCCTACTTACTATTGTTGCTCACTACGACTATGAAATCTGGCAGATGGATGTTAAAACTGCTTTTCTAAATGGTGATTTAGAAGAATGTGTTTATATGGATCAGCCAGAGGGCTTCATTGATAGTGGGAGCAGCGGGAAAGCATGTAGGTTGCTTAAATCCATTTATGGATTAAAGCCAGAATCACGGAGTTGGAACATATGTTTTGATGATGTTATCAAAGAGTTTGATTTCGTCAAAAATCCAGATGAACCTTGTGTTTATAAGAAGATTGTAGGAAGTACTGTCACATTCTTTGTATTGTACGTGGATGACATTCTTCTGATAGGAAACGATGTTCCTATGCTACAATCGGTCAAATTGTTCTTATCACAAAGGTTCTCCATGAAAGACCTGGGTGATGCCTCGTACATATTGGGCATGAAGATCTATAGGGATAGATCTAAAAGGTTGTTAGAATTGTCCCAAACCAGGTACATTAACACCATCCTAAAAAGGTTTAGTATGGAAGACTCTAAGCTGGGTGCCTTACCCGCTAGTCATGGAGTCACCCTCTTCAAGGACTTTTGCCCAAAGACTGATGAAGAGAGAGCTCGCATTAGCATTATACCCTACGCTTCTGCTGTAGGATCTATAATGTATGCGATATTATGTACACGCCCTGATGTGGCTTATGCACTGGGTGTAGTAAGCAGGTATCAATCCAACCTAGGGGACAATCACTGGACAGCTGTGAAGAACATTCTTAAGTATTTGCGAAGGACTAAAGAAATGTTCTTGGTGTATGGTAACGGAGATCTCCAAATGGAGGCCTTTACCGATTCGAGCGTCCAGAGTGATAAGGATGACAGCAAATCTATCTCAGGGTTTGTCTTTACCCTCAATGGAGGGACGGTGTGTTGGAAGAG
Source organism: Agapanthus africanus (assembly GCA_030015575.1). NCBI lineage: Eukaryota > Viridiplantae > Streptophyta > Magnoliopsida > Asparagales > Amaryllidaceae > Agapanthus > Agapanthus africanus. The sequence goes on from CM057343.1 coordinate 160,646,398, forward strand.
TTCCAAAAAGGATACCATTGCAGACTCCACGATGGAAGCTGGGTATATTGCTGCAAATGATGCTGCCAAGGAAGTCGTCTGGATGAGGAAGTTCATCTCGGAGCTAGGAGTAGTTCCGACCATTATTGATCCAATACCATTGTATTATGATAATAATGGGGCAAAGGCGTTGGTCAAAGAGCCCAGGTCCCATCAGCGATCCAGACACATCTTCAGGCGATATCATCTGATCCAGGAGATAGTTGATCGCCGCGAGATCGAGATTCGGAGAGTAGATACAAAAGATAAAACCACGGATCCACTCACCAAGGCCCTCCCTCTGCCATAGCATGAGCGACTTTTTGAGATGTTGGGTATGAGATACGCCAATAATTGGCCTTAGTGCAAGTGGGAGATTGTTGGATATATGTATGCCCTAGAAGCCATTATATGATAGTGTATGTACCGGTATGTGTGTGTGTGTGTATTAAGGGGACATTCTTGCTCGACATGATAGTATGCTATCTGGTTGTACTTTATCATGACATGTTCATTTGATCATGCTTTCACTCATTTGGTACATGTTGATAATGTTAGTTATATGTATGCCCTAGTGGTCATTACTGTACATGGGATATATATTGTAGTGGATGCTTGGACATATATAGGGAGGGTTTTCTTGCTCGATATGATAGTATGCTATCTGGTTACTCTTTGTCTTAACATGTTGACTTGTAGACGTGATACTGTCTTGCTCTCACATGTTGAAAAAGCCCTTAGGATGTGTACTTGACTACCAGGACTATGATGGAGATCATACTAGTGGGGCCAAGGGTAGTCCACATGTACACCCTATAATAGTTCCTAGTCGTGGGAGTATCGAGGCAGGGTATCGATACACCAGAGTAGACTAGCGTATACGCTTATCGACCTATATGATGGGTGATGGATGATCCCATATCCATTGGTGTTTGACATAAGAAAAGGTATACGGGTGCTCGGTGAAGACTGGGTACACTAGACGAACTCGCCGAGAACTCTTAGATGGTATTATACCTATCGTTGGATAGCAGTTCTCTGGTGACACTGTTACAGGTTAGTCTGTAGACCCGAGATCGTCATAGAGTCTTGTTTGATTCCCACTGTGCTTTGATTTCCACCATACTACGGTCAAGAGATCGTGCAAAAAGGTGGTTTTTGGGTACAGTCCCGAGTCACGTGGAGGTAATGAGCGATAGGAGGGGTTTCGTCTCTCCCGGTATTAGGAGTTGATGTTGCGCTATGCTCGATTGGCCATAACAGAAAATCTCTGGCCAGTGTTGCTGAGATTTACTGGTAAGTGTTACTAGTAGTTTCTCAAACTGTTATGGACCTTGCATCGGCATGACTTATCAAGCTATTGGGGTCTGACGTTATACCAACCCCAGGCTGTTGATATGCGACATATCAGACGAAGAGACCGGACTGTACGGTAGTGTTACGGGTTGAATTCGCAGGAGTACGAGCAGGCTTGCTTGTTGATCTTCTGATCGCTCAATATCTGGGTGGCCGTTACTTTTAGCAGACCGCTTGCGGCTTATGGGTGTTTGATATGATCATCACCTACTGCCGGTGTATTGACGAGTCTTTAGAGTCCTACACAGAGGTTTCCTGGTTCATGCGAAATGGAGTAGGAGCACATATGTGATATGTGCGGGACCGAGATTAATGCAATATGTGATATCGTATTCTATTCTCGCAATATATGACATTCGGTGGTTATATGTGATATAGCCAAGTTATCGGATCAAGTGTTGATTCGATAAGTTGTTACATTTGACATTAGTCAGTTGTATGTGATATAGCCATATTATTAAATCAAGTGTTGATTTGATAATTTAATGTATAATTATATATTTGATATATTAACTTACATTAACTAATATTTGCTTACTAAACATTTCTTTTCTCACTTGTGTGCATTAGGTATATATGTGATATATATTAGTGTATATTTTTTGTGCCATGCTTGATGATACACACTACATGGGTGTATGAGACTTACACCATAACCATGATAATTGAGGGTATTTATTTATTTAAGGTAAAACAAATTAGTTGGATATTTTCTCATGGTTGTAGCTTGGAGAAGCTTGTAGAACCAAAGACATAGTCCACTTGTTTTGTTTTGCCTAAACATATTTATTAACCCAACCATTATCATTTAACCTATGGTCAATTCTCTACATGGGTTAGTGTATGACACTAACTCACCCATGGTTTATTTTCTCACCTCATGAATTCATTCTCTCTTGATCAGTTCATCTTCTTCTTCATGAGAAAAGCTTGCTAGCTTTTTCAAAAGTGAGAAAATATTGTGCGAAAAATAGAACTAAAGTGGGCCCACTTCCTACTTCATCATCCTCTACTATTAGCCACTTAGTTTAGGGTGTTTGCTTCACTAATTTCACCATCAGTGAAGAGGTAGCATGAGCTCGAGTCTTCTCGACGTAGATCATCTTCGGCCTCGAAGACATTGAGCAAGCTTGTTCGTTTCTTCATGTGAACCCTTACTAGAGTCCGGGTCTTCACAACTTGCAGCGAAGGGACTAGGACATGGAGCTTTAGAAGTGAAGGACCGGTCTGCAAAGGTTGTATTCTCTCATTCACTTAGATGTAAAGTGTTTACATTATGTATCGTCGGATTTTCTAGTAGCGATTCTAGTGTTAGGGTTAGCTAATACGGCAATTTTTAAAAAATGGCATGGACGATGCCTCCCGAAACCTTGCTGCCATGATAAAAATCCTACAGATAAAGCCCTTAGGATATTTGCTTGACTACTGAGATTATGATGTGGATCATACTTATGGGACATATGTAGTTTATGAGCATATCCTTAAGATGTTCCTAGTCGTGGGTTTATCGAGACTGGGCATCGATATTACCAGATTAGACTAGTGTAAACGTTACTTGTCCTATATGATAGGCGATGGATGATCCCATATCCGTTGGTGTGGTGACACCAAAAACCATATACAGGTGCTCAGTGAGACTGGGTACACTGAACGGACTCGCCGAGAACTCCTATGTGGTATTATATCTATCGTCAGATAGCAACTCTTAGGTGACACTGGTACAGGTTAGTCTGTAGACCCGAGATCGTTATAGAGTCTTGTGTGCCTCCCACTGTACTTTGATCTCCACCCTACCACGGCTCAACTGAGTCGTACAAACAGGTGGATTTTGGGTATAGTCCCGAGGCACATGGAGGCAATGAGTGATAGGAGGGGTTTCGTCTCTCCTGGTATTGGGGGCTGATGTTGCACTATGTACGATGGCTATAACAGGAAGTCCCTTGCCATGGCTGCTGAGATTTACTGATAAGTACTATCAGTAGTTTCTCGATCTGTTATGAGCCATATACCGGCATAACTTATTGGGTTAATGGGGTCGATGATACCACCCTTAGACTTGATATGCAGCATATCTGACAAAGAGACCGGACTGTACGGTAAGTGTTGCTAGTTGGCTCGACGGGAGTTTTAGCAGGTTTGCTTGTGTTTCTTCTTATCGCTCAATACCTGGGAGCCATTACGTACAGCTTGTGCCACTGACGGTTTGTGGTCATGTGATGTGATCACTGCATATTGCTAGTATATTGACGAGTCTTAGAGTCCCACAAAGGGGTCTCCTAGCTCAGGCAAAACGATGTGGGGTGCATATGTGATATGCGCGGGAGCTCAATTAAATGCGTGTATTGGATACCGTATTTTAATCGGGCGTTTACTATTGGACGGGTCGTATGTGATATGACCGGGTTATTAAATCAAGTGTTGATTTAATATTTAGTCCATTAGCTCATTTATTAAAACCTATTTTTTTATGATGCATCCATGAGTGTATGTATATGTTGATATACATGCACACACGCAAGCATACATGTGTCATGGTTGATGATACATTGGTGGTGGCAATGCAAGACTCACATGGTAACAAATATATGTATATTTTGATTATTTGAGAAAAGCAAATGGCAATAAAATCATGGTTGACTATTCAACTCTCCACTCTCTTGTGTTGACCAAAGTCAATACTATGGTTTCATTGCCCATGGTTTTAGCCCATAGTGTAAGTCAATGTCACTCACCCCGCTAGTTAACGGGGAGGCGGAATAGGTAAAAATCAAAATTTTCTTACAAGGTAACATTGACTATGCATAAGGATCTTTGCTAAACCCTAACCAACAAACTAACTAGGAGTTGTTAACTACTATGTTAGAAGATTATACCTCAAGCTACAAGTCCTTCTTCTCCTCTTTGATGTGAACTCGTTGGAGTGGTGGTGGATGCGCCTCCTCGTCGGCTTCTCGAAGTCAAAAAAGATCCACCCGAGAGTTCTAACCTTGAGCTAAACCTCCTAATTGAGGTAACTAGATCACTTGGGTTGCTAAGAAAAGTAAACTGGAGTGAGTATAGAGTGATTTTGGTGGCTAAGTCTCACTAACCCTTGATTCTCAACTCATGAGACACTAGGGTTATGAGAGGGAAGAAGGAGAGAAAATGTGTAGAGAATAATGAAGAGAATGAGCTTGAGGAAAGAGAAAACCAACCTTTTATTTTGATAATTGAGATGGCTACATTGATATGACCATAATCTTGTCACAATTAATGCTAAGCAAAAATATCTAGTGCTCAACAAAAATTCTAAGTCAACAAAAGTCAACCAAGTCAAATGGTCAAACCAATTAGCCATGACACAATTATCATTAATAAAAAATTAGTAAACAATTTCCTCCACCTCATAATGGTTTTAATCAAGTCAATGGTCAAAACCCCTAATGAGGTGTCTCCTTCTATGTCCCTCCGATCCGTATATACATACCCGTATCCGCGTTCCGAGAAACACGAACACAATCAGACTAAACCAACCCAACAATCTAATACTAGGATCCGGCTTAAACCAAAGCCCACTAGTATCAACCGTCCAAACATCATATGTGCACAAGTACGCGTATGTGAACGAATCCTGTCGTAAAACCATACGACCTCTACATCGTTTCGCCCGAAGTTGGGAAACCCTCTATGTGGGACTCTAAAGACTTGACACTACGCTGGCAGTGGGTTTAACCACAAGCCGCAAGCGGTACTAGCTGTACGTAACGGTCCCTAGGTAGATGTCGATAAGAAGGCCGATGAGGAAAAACCCATCTGAACTCCTACTGAACCTGAATGTGACAATCTCCGTACAGTCCGGTTTGTTCGTCTAAGAGTATCGCATATCGGGCCTAGGGGGCGGTATGTATAAGTCGTATCAGAGTACAATCCAAAACACCCTGATAAACTACTGGAGTACCTACCAGTAAATCTCACTTGCCCTTGCCAAAGACTTTGTGTAATGGCGTTCCGAACACGGCGCGATATGAACCCCCAATAGCGGGAGAGACGAATCCTATCTAACCGCCACTACCTCCAAGTGCTTCGGGACTGCACCCAACTACTACCTGTTTGCACGACTCAATAGAGCCGTAGTAGGGTAGTAATCTAAGAACAGTGGGAACACACTTGAGGCGAAGCAGCAGTGTCAAGTCAACGGACTAAGCTGTACTCATGTCACCTGGGAACTGCTAACTGACGATAGGTATGATACCAACCAACAGTTCCCAACGAGTCCTGTCCAGTGTATTCATAACCTAATGAGCACCTGCACACTATCTCCAGTACGGCGTACTAATGGCTGTGGGACAGACCATCTCCCCTGCTAGGATGAGAAGCATATACACTAGTCTACTCTGGAGTATCGATACCCTGTCTCGATAATCATATGACTAGGAACCTGTATAAGGGTGTGCTTGTAGACTACCCAGCCCCCATAAGTGTGACTGCCATCACAACGCTGGTAGTCAAGCAAAGATCCTAAGGGCTCTATCAATATGTATTAGCGATACGTTAAAAGAAACATATACACATATTAAGATAGATACAAACCAAGTAGCATACTACCATATTAAGCAAGACTGTTATATATTCGTGTATATATCCCAAGCTTCCAAAATGTAATATACAAACTAGTACTATACAATAATGGAATCTATGGCATATTACACTAACAATTTCCCACTTGCACTAAGGCCATGTGCTGGCATATCGCAGACCTATAATCTCGAATAGCCTCTCGAACTGGGTCTGAAGGATGGCCTTTATGAATGGATCTGCAATGTTGTCCTCAGTAGCGACTCTCTGAACCTCGATCTCCCGGCGATCCACGATCTCCCTGATCAGGTGATACCGCCTCAAGATGTGTCTGGACTTCTGATGGGACCTGGGTTCCTTCGCTAAACCTATAGCCCCGTTGTTGTCACAATACAGAGGTATTGGATCAACAATAGACGGAACCACCTGAAGTTCCGTTAAGAACTTCCTCATCCAGACTACTTCTTTTGCGGCATCAGAAGCTGTGATATACTACGCTTCCATTGTCGAGTCAGCAACGGTTTCCTGTTTGGAACTCTTCCAACAGACCGCCCCTCCATTGAGGGTAAAGACATAACCTGACATGGATTTGGAGTCATCCTTGTCACTCTGGAAGCTAGAGTCAGCAAAGGCCTCAATCTGGAGGTCTTTTCCGCCGTAAACCAAGAACATTTCCTTAGTCCTTCTCAGGTACTTGAGAATGTTCTTTACTGCTATCCAGTGCTTCTCCCTAGGGTTTGACTGATACCGGCTTACCACGCTCAGTGTATAAGCTACATCTGGTCTGGTACACAACATCGCATACATTATAGAGCCTACTGCAGAAGCGTAAGGTATAATAGACATGTGATCCCTTTCCAAATAAGTCTTAGGAGACATCTCTTTGGAGAGGGTGATTCCGTGACAAGCCGGTAAATTACCGCGCTTTGAATCTTCCATACTGAACCTTTTCAGTATGGTGTCGATGTACCTGGACTGCGAAAGTCCCAACATCCTTTTAGATCTATCACGATAGATCTGGATCCCCAGAATGAAATAGGCATCACCCAGGTCTTTCATGGAGAACCTGTGTGACAAGAACCCTTTGACAGATTGTAGCATAGGAATGTCATTTCCTATCAAGAGAATGTCATCCACGTACAAGATGAGGAATACAACAGTTCGCGCTACAATCTTACTATAAATACATGGCTCATCTGGATTTTTGATAAAGTCAAATTCTTTGACCTTCTCATCAAAACAGATGTTCCAACTCCATGATGCCTGCTTTAGTCCATAAATGGACTTAAACAACTTGCACACTTTCCCGCTGCTCCCACTCTGAATGAAACCCTCTGGCTGGTCCATATAGATGCACTCTTCTAAATGTCCATTTAGAAAAGCGGTCTTTACGTCCATCTACCAAATCTCATAATTGTGGAAGGCAGCAATGGCAAGAAGGATCCAAATGGATTTGAGCATAGCCACTGGAGAAAAGGTTTCATCATAGTCCAAACCAGGTCTTTGACGAAATCCTTTTGCAACAAGTCTAGCCTTATAGGTTTCAACCTGTCCATCTACACCAATCTTCTTTCTGAAGATCCATTTGCAGCCTGCGGGTTTTACCCCTTCTGGAGCAATGTCCAAAGTCCATACTTTGTTGGTGTACATGGACTCCATCTCGGTCCACATTGCATCCAGCCATTTTACCGAGTCAGTGCTCTGAATGGCTTGCTGGAAGTTAGTCGGATCATCATTATCAATGATGCAATCCTCTCTATCCCCGTCTACGAGAAAACTGTAGTATCTTTCAGGTGGATGAGAAAGCCTACTACTCCTACGGAGCGGTGCGGGAATGTCCTGTTCTTTTGAAACTTCTGGTTCCACCAAGCTTTCAGTAATAGCTTGTGGTTCTGGAATTTCTTCCAGTTCTATTGTGCTCGCACTTATTTCTTTTTCTAAAAATTGATGTTCTAGAAAGTGGGCATGACGAGAAACAAAAACCTTCTGTTCCTCTGCGTAATAGAAAAGATACCCCCTGAAGTTCTTTGGGTATCCCAAAAACTTACACAGTACTGAGCGTGCCTCGAGCTTGTCCACATGCTGCTTTTTAACAAAATCTGGACATCCCCATATCTTCAGATATTGAAGATAAGGTTTCTTCCCACTCCACGTCTGATATGGTGTGGTAGGCACAGTCTTGGTAGGAATCTTGTTCAAAAGATATGCAGCTGATTCTAGTGCATAGCCCCAGAATGATCGCGGTAACTCAGCATTACTTATCATGGAACGTACCATATCCAATAGGATTCGATTCCGTCTCTCCGATACACCATTGTGTTGTGGTGTGTATGGAGGAGTAAGCTGAGAGAGAATTCCATTCTCTTTTAGGTATGTTGGAGATAGTGCCCTCAGAGTCAATTATTAGGTCACAGGTACGTGATTGTAATGATTGAGGGAGGACCTATCCCGGTAGGACAGTCTTACTCGAGATGATAGTATGCTATCTGGTTTACCTTTATCATCGTGTACTGCTTTAGGTGACCTGACACGTCGCTATTACACGTTGATAGAGCCCCTAGGATTCTTGCTTGACCACCAGCAGTATGAGGGCGATCATATAAGTGGGAGCTGGGGGTCTATAAGCTTATCCTTAAAAGGTCCCTAGTCGTGGGAGTTTCGAGACTGGGCATCGATACTCCATTAGTAGACTAGTGTATACAGTCGAGACCCCGACGAGGGGCGGTGGCCGGTCTCACAAGCCACTGGTGTCAGTTGGATCACCTAAGATGTATACAGGTGCTCGTTGGGTTATGAGTACACCGGACAGGACTCGCCGGGAACATGCTAGTTGGTCATATACCAGACGTCAGATGGCAGTTCCCTGGTGACATGTGTGCAGGTTAGTTCATCGACCTGGGGATCGTCATTTGTCTCGTGTGAGTTCCCACTGTACTTTGATTACTACCCTACCACGGCTCAAAGGAGTCGTGCAAACAGGTTTTAGTTGGGTACAGTCCCGAGCCACATGGAGGCAGTGAGCGTATCTTCAGGGGTTCGTCTCTCCCGGTATTGGGGGTGAGGTCGTGCTGTGTCTAGGAGAGCCATTACACAAAGTCCTTGGCCAAGGCAAGGAGATTTACTGGTAGGTATTCCAGTAGTATCTCAGGGTGTTCTGGGCTACACTCCGACACGACTTGTACCGCTTTTGGGGGTCTGACTTTTACCAACCCCTTAGGCCCGCCATGCGATACTTATAGACGAACGGACCGGACTGCACGGATATTGTCACTGACAGGCTCAGTAGGGTTGTCAGGCTGAGTTCACTCACAGACGTTCCTTTTAGTCAATACTTGGTAGCCCGTTACGTATTGGCTTATACCTCTGACGTGCTAGTGGTTAAATCCACAACTAAGGTGTTGATGAGTCTTTAGAGTCCCCCACATTCAGTTACTCAGCTTTCGGGGGAAAGGTTGTAGAGGCCGTATGGAGATATGGCAAGGTCCGATCAGATACGTGCGGTATTGCACGGATTAGGATCGGACAGTTTGTACTATAGGCCGTATGGTTATATGGCAGGGTTCGATCAGATACGTGCGGTATTGCACGGATCAGGATCGAACAGACATTACTGGCCGGTTTTGGTATAAGCCGGATCCTGGTATAGTACAGTGTAGACTTTGTCTCATTGTATTTGTATTTCGGTCGGAATACAAATGCGGGTGTGTATGCACAGTATCGGGGTTTTCCTGTAATTTATTACGGGACCAGTTTTTGGAGTTGCCAGTTTGCTTTTCGTTTCGGCCGATTTCCATTGTTCCGTTCATTGGCCGAAGATTGGTGGAGGAGGGTTTATTTGCATTGTTGCAAATAGGCATTTGTGGAGGGGGTTCTTTGCATCTTTTGGCATCATGATGGTTTTCATGATGTGCACCATCATTGACTTCTCCTTCTCATGATGGATTGACTTTTAGTGGGCATGATGGTTGATGATGATGAGGGGTGAGGTTGGTTGAGTGTGGGTTTATTGTTGTGATCATTCCCTTTTGCATCATAACCATTCCTCTCTCTCTCTCTTGCATGATATGAGTTTTTGGCTCCCATTTTTTTTGAGACACTCTCATTCTCTTCTCTCCACTATGAGGAAAGGGGGTCTTTTTCTTTTGGTGAGGGGAAAAATGTTATTCTCATTCTTGGCATGCTACATTTTTCCCACCTCTCTCCAAGTTCCTTTTTCCTCCACCATTTGGCAACTCCTTCAACCCCAATAGAGACAATAGCTCACTACACATTCTACAGCGAATCTTGGGCACGTCGAGTAGCCGGCTTCGTGCCCGAGTTGCCTCGGCATTGAGGTGGGAGCCCGTAAACAAAGTTGGCGATGTGGTGCACTTCCGGCGACGAGGAGGAGACGGGACTTTTCCGCAGGAGATCGGGACGATGGCGAGAAGACCGGAGGACTTGGATCGTCGGTATATCTCTAACCCATCTTCTAGTTAGCTTAGACTTGTTAATGGTTACGATCCGGGTGTTTAGTGCGCGGGGGTGCCGGTTTGCTAAGTCCGCAAAATTTAAAGTTTTTCACCGCTTCCGCTTTTGGCCGTCGGATCGACGGCCGGGGCGCCGCCGTGCACTTACAGTGGTATCAGAGCCTCCCCATTAACTTAGTCTAGCTTTGTGTTATGTGTTTTTCAGTTCCGATCGATCGAAATGTTCAAAAACCCGTATTTGCCCACATCAGTTTCTGTTGAAATTTTTCAGTCTCGAAAAATTTTTCAGGTTCTAAAATATTGATGTACTAAAAATTATAAGACCACTGTTCAAATTCGAGACAATGATCTTCCAACCAGAGCGCGGAAGGGCGGCCAAAACCCACTTCTGGCCGCGCTTCCGCCGCAGTATGGAAGAATCATTGGGTTGGATTTTTACAGTGGGCTTCTGGGGAGAAAATAGGGTTTTTTGAATATTAAATTTGGGCCCAGAATTTCTTTAACTGCTACAGTTTTGATTGGGGCCCACTTGTTAATTTTTGGTCAATCGGAAAATTTTAAACACATTTTTCACAGTATTTACATTATATCTGCGACCGTGAATGTCACTCGATCGGTAAATCCTGTCTAACTGCTATAGCCCGGTTAGACGGATTTGCGAACGTGACTTTCACGTTGATGTTCTATGTATTTGCTGTGTTGTTGCGGATCGGTCGTAGGGATAGCCTGGATGCAATGCTAGTACAGTTGTGGTGGTATTATGTACATTTGATATTGCGGGGCGAGCGTCCGACATGTGGACTGCCGTCACTGCCTGTTTGTATTATTATTTTGGGGCACGGCCAGGTTGCGGTCGTTGTACCCGTTGTATGTATATTTTACTTTCTGTACTAGGCTTGCCCCGCGGAGGGGTGCACGGATAGCCGGATTCTAGAGGGCAACAAGCCCGCATCTCATGGCATTGAGACGGAGGGGGCTTCACTCTGGGATTGGCGGGCTATTCGCCGCACTCGTAGGGGGTACAGGTTGACCCAGGAGGGGTGCCCAGGTTACCGGATTCCGTGAAGTGCTGGGTGGTCCATTCACGGAGCTGAAGGGGGCTGCCTCGCTTCAGGTTATAGCGGGTGACTTGCCGCGCCCGTAGGGGTCTAGGTTTTCATTGCACAGGCTATCCACACGACCAGGGGAACGTCGGGTTTCAGCGGCTCTGTGAAACCCGGGGATCCCAGATATCTGTATTGTTTCTGTGATGCTGTTCATTCTCTATGATGTTGCATTTTATTCACGCCTTGAGCGAATATAATATATTGGTATATATATTATTAGATATTGTATATGTTTTGCATCCGCGCTAGTCCAGTCCCCGCTCTGTCGTTAGTTAGCTAACCTAACGGGTAATGACGGGACCCAGTGGCGAATGCGGATGGCATATACGTACGTCAGTATATTTTCGTTCTTTGTGGTGTGATCAATTGATGGGACTGCATTGATTCGGATCAATGCAAGTTAAAACAAACCTAATCTGATGTTGTTGAAACACCTTTTAAAAAGCTGTTGTTACAAGAACGTTTACTTTTGTTTTGCATCGTGGTATTCATTGGAATATCCTGCTCCTCAGTCGACGAGGCAAGGGCCGAGATCCCTTCACCGGGAGTGACCCCTTGGACAGAAGTTTGCGTCAGGGCAATGACTTCTCTATAGCCGATTACTTTTGCTTTGCACCGTGGTATTCAGTTGGAATATCCTGCACCCCATTCTACGGGGAAAGAGCCGAGATCCCTTCACCGGGAGTGACCTCTTTAGCAACGGTTTTCGTCACTATATTTTTAAAAAGCTATCAGTTCCTTCAACGATATCAAGTTCTTTACGTTAAAGGTTTTCGCCAGAAGCCATTCGTAGCCCTCCGTCGTTTCAGACGGGTAGCACGTAGTATTCATGCTGTGTTTGTTGACCTTCGTCAAGGCATAGTGTATGGTAGCTGCTTGTTACCTTTCTGCTGCATAGATAGATGCGTTGGTTTGGGACAGTCGTATAGCCTTGTTGACCTTCGTCAAGGGCTTGTACGGGTGGATTCAAATTAACCTGGATAATGACGGGTAGAACTTGACATGTGACTTATGATTTGTTGACCTTCGCCAAGGTCATAAGAGCATGGGGCAGAAATCACATCGGGAGTTTCAAAAGAACTGAAACTTGCCAGATATGCGCATACCTTCTGGAGTGTGATAGCGTGAGCGGATTCCGTCACGTTATCATGCGATGAGAGTTGGATCCCGATTCCCACTGATGAGTTAGTTTACTCCTCGGGTAACCCCGACTAATTCTTCTTTCAGGTTTGGAGGAGAATTTGAGGTACAGTGGGAGGTTTCCAGATTAGATAAATTGGTGACCATTCTGATCTAGGTTAGAGTGCACGCTGAGTGTTTTCTTTTCTCTCTCTCTTTGGCAGCGACCATTGACCCGACCCTAAGACTTTGACTCAGTGACCAAGTTGACCGAACCTTCTTAAACACCGGTTTTTGGATTGTCAGAGTTGCAGACCTCATTGCCACTCCTACTTTTACCCTTTTCTCCAGGACACCCCGTATTACTACGAACGTCCACTTCCATTGGACAAAACCATCGTATGGTTAGATACGAACTCGAAAGAATTTATTCGAGGATGGTTTCAGGTTCTGGAGAAAACGGATAGGATTATTCAGTTGTCTTTTCCTTTTACCCTCTCTCAGGTTACGAGTACTCCTTGGTTTAGGGGTAGTACACCTATTACGCAAATTGGATTGTCTTCTTCCAAACCTTAGGCTGGTGCCGACCGGTAGGGAATGAAGAAAACCAATTAGCATAACGATGGTGTGCAGAAGGTATTAAGTTCAGACAAAGCAAGGGATTAGTAAGAGGGCAAAGTAAATTGCAACAGATTTTCACGACCAAACCAAATATTTCGTTACCACTCCCACATCACCTTTGTATTTCTCCAGGACACTCCGTATCACTACGAAGATCCACAGTTTATTTGGATACTCCATCGTATGGTTATATACGAACTCGAATGGAACTTGTTCCAGTTCGGGGATGGATTCTGGTTCAGGAGAAATAGGAATAAGATTTATTCGGTTGTCTTTTATCTTCACCCTCTCTCATTGCGAGTGTTCCTAGGATTGGGACAGTACACCCATTATGCTTATTGGATAGTCTTCTTCCAAACCATAGGCTGGTGCCGAACGGTAAGGAAGGAAGAAAACCATTTGGCCTAAAAGGGTGGGCAGAAGGTAAAGACTAAAGACATATGAAGGGATTTGGAGAGGTGGCAAAGAATTATACGGTTACAGTCGTGAATCTGGAAGAGGCATTACTAGGAATACCAGGATACCCCATCGAAACATTTCAATGTTTCAGTTTCACTGTGTAATGTTAAAGGAAAACTGATTTCCCGATTAGACACTTGCTCCAGGGTATGTATTTACCAGGTATGATTCTCACATCTGTATGGTTTTACAGATGATGAGTGGGAGTAAGTTATTGGGAATTGGGTGATTATCCTCATTATATCGGGATTCGTTGTAATCAGTGATATTTGAGGAAATCACCTGGGCTGTTTGCCGGTCGGCAAATATTTGGTTTTGAATATCCGCTGTTATGCACCAATTTCAAATTGATATATCTGTACGTCTATTTTCATAGAGTGAGATATACCTTTCTGAAATTATATCTACGACATTTACCTATATCAGTGGATGGTTAGGTAAGGAGCATTAAACAGCGGTGTAATTCTTCTTAACCATAAGTACAGTTTTCAACCTACGACACACAGTGAATGAGTTATTAGACTCAAGGGACTTATACAAAGGATTGTATGTTGTCCAGGGTCCATCAGGACAAAGGGGTTGGTCCTCATACTATATTCTGTTTACTTTTAACTTCTCTAGTTCTTAGACATGTGTTTCGTAGAAACACAGGGTCTAAGTTTTGAGGAGTTATAGGTATTTGAATAGAGTAGAGAACCAGGTGTAGCAAGTATCGGGATTCTTCAAAGTGATCGAAGATGTAGATACTTGTGTATGGTATTCAGTTGATAGTAATGATAAAGAGATCTTGCTTCTCTTTCAGGTTACTCATAATTGGAAGTATTCCTAAGTTGAGTAACGCTGATCGGCCTCCTTCCATTTAGTTGACATGCGCTGGGGACAGCTGCATGATTTGAATCTGGTTCAATTAAATCAGTGCCTCTGTTTCTATATTGGATATAGAACAGTTCATATCTTAACGATGTTAAGGTACGGGGAGTTGTCCGGTTTATGATTAAAACCAGACACTGGACAACTCAAGGCACGTTTCTGTAATGGCTGTTTGTGGGTTGACCCAGGCTATGACGAGGGTTGATTTTCTACCATCTGGATGAACAATAGCGATATTGTTCTAGACTCGCCACAGTTTTATTAAAAATGGATTTTTTCAGAAAAACAGTAGTGGGAGTATGGTAGAACTGGAAGTGATTCCAGAACCACAAACGATTACTGAAGATTTGATAAGGAACCTAAAGATTCAATCTGAATTGACATTCCATTGGCCACTCCGCAGATAAGGTGGGTAACTTCAGGCACCCGAGAGGTACTACGGTAGCCTCAAGGACGGTGACAGGGAAGTTCTTGTTTACCCACAATTGCCATTGCTGTTGTTCCAGGTTACGTGACCCGGCGGGAGGATGAGTATAGCGTCGTTCTAAACTAGTTTTAGAAGTGTACGTCTATATGACTCTGCCAGAGGGTTGTCGTAGTCAGTGGGAGCAGCGGAAGCATTGGTGGACAGGTTGCTTATGTCTATTTATAGACTAGAGCAGATGTAGCGGAGATAGATCATCTATTTCTGACGTGACAGTCATGGGTTTGACTTCATCAGAATAGGGGATGGATCTGTTGAGAAGGTAGTAGGGTGTGATATCCTGGTATTTGGATGATATACACAGAGTAGGAAAGGAAACTCCTACACTACGATCGGTTATACTTTGGTCGTCACACAGTTGTTTCTCCACAAAGGAAATGGATTTTATATCAGACATACTGGTTACTAGATCTATGGTTTTAGATCTAGATTTGGGTGGTTTCCCAATCAGGGTACTTGACAACATTCTAAGAGTATTTAGGATGGACGACTCCTGGCACGGTAGTGTACCTGCAGGTAATGGAGTCACCCTCTTCAAAGGTGTCTTACAGACTAAAGGGGAGAGGGACGGGCATGATTGGCAGATCACTTGCTCAGGCAATTGAGTCAATCGTGAGATGTCAAGTACCACACCAAATGTTGTTCTTGCACTAGATGCAATAAGTTGACATTAATCCAATCCTGGAGAAACAGTCGGAAGCAGTTTTAGAACATAAGTGGATGTTCTAGGGAGATGATAACGACAGCCTCATTCAGGAGACAGTTATCATTCCAGGCTTCCAAGGTGACATGGACGACAAGGAGGTTGTCAGAGTTATAGTTTTCCTTCTGATGAGGGGCAGTATTTTGGACAGGTGGTCCAAGGCAATGCTGAGGGTGGCATGGCGCAGGATACTGATTAAGTTCAGTTGACGATACAGTCTAAGAAGTTTGGATTTGGAGTTCATTTATGAGCTAAGTCCCATCAGACATCCAAACATATTCTAAGACAGGTATTGCTCATTTCGGGAGATGGTTTTCTCCGCGAACTTGAGATATAGAGAGACATAGAAAGAAACAACTAAGCGGATCCACTCACTGAGGCTATTCCTCGAACGCAATAGTTCCGCAAACGAGCTTTGTGATACTGACTAGTAGAGGAGTTGGATGTTCGGTATCACACGGGCTGTGAGTATGCGACATCGCAATAATTAGCCTTGAGTGCAAGTGGGAGATTGTTGGAGATAGTGCCCTCAGAGTCAATTATTAGGTCACAGGTACGTGATTGTAATGATTGAGGGAGGACCTATCCCGGTAGGACAGTCTTACTCGAGATGATAGTATGCTATCTGGTTTACCTTTATCATCGTGTACTGCTTTAGGTGACCTGACACGTCGCTATTACACGTTGATAGAGCCCCTAGGATTCTTGCTTGACCACCAGCAGTATGAGGGCGATCATATAAGTGGGAGCTGGGGGTCTATAAGCTTATCCTTAAAAGGTCCCTAGTCGTGGGAGTTTCGAGACTGGGCATCGATACTCCATTAGTAGACTAGTGTATACAGTCGAGACCCCGACGAGGGGCGGTGGCCGGTCTCACAAGCCACTGGTGTCAGTTGGATCACCTAAGATGTATACAGGTGCTCGTTGGGTTATGAGTACACCGGACAGGACTCGCCGGGAACATGCTAGTTGGTCATATACCAGACGTCAGATGGCAGTTCCCTGGTGACATGTGTGCAGGTTAGTTCATCGACCTGGGGATCGTCATTTGTCTCGTGTGAGTTCCCACTGTACTTTGATTACTACCCTACCACGGCTCAAAGGAGTCGTGCAAACAGGTTTTAGTTGGGTACAGTCCCGAGCCACATGGAGGCAGTGAGCGTATCTTCAGGGGTTCGTCTCTCCCGGTATTGGGGGTGAGGTCGTGCTGTGTCTAGGAGAGCCATTACACAAAGTCCTTGGCCAAGGCAAGGAGATTTACTGGTAGGTATTCCAGTAGTATCTCAGGGTGTTCTGGGCTACACTCCGACACGACTTGTACCGCTTTTGGGGGTCTGACTTTTACCAACCCCTTAGGCCCGCCATGCGATACTCATAGACGAACGGACCGGACTGCACGGATATTGTCACTGACAGGCTCAGTAGGGTTGTCAGGCTGAGTTCACTCACAGACGTCCCTTTTAGTCAATACTTGGTAGCCCGTTACGTATTGGCTTATACCTCTGACGTGCTAGTGGTTAAATCCACAACCAAGGTGTTGATGAGTCTTTAGAGTCCCCCACATTCAGTTACTCAGCTTTCGGGCGAAAGGTTGTAGAGGCCGTATGGAGATATGGCAAGGTCCGATCAGATACGTGCGGTATTGCACGGATCAGGATCGGAAAGTTTGTACTATAGGCCGTATGGTTATATGGCAGGGTTCGATCAGATACGTGCGGTATTGCACGGATCAGGATCGAACAGACATTACTGGCCGGTTTTGGTATAAGCCGGATCCTGGTATAGTACAGTGTAGACTTTGTCTCATTGCATTTGTATTTCGGTCGGAATACAAATGCGGGTGTGTATGCACAGTATCGGGGTTTTCCTGTAATTTATTACGGGACCAGTTTTTGGAGTTGCCAGTTTGCTTTTCGTTTCGGCCGATTTCCATTGTTCCGTTCATTGGCCGAAGATTGGTGGAGGAGGGTTTATTTGCATTGTTGCAAATAGGCATTTGTGGAGGGGGTTCTTTGCATCTTTTGGCATCATGATGGTTTTCATGATGTGCACCATCATTGACTTCTCCTTCTCATGATGGATTGACTTTTAGTGGGCATGATGGTTGATGATGATGAGGGGTGAGGTTGGTTGAGTGTGGGTTTATTGTTGTGATCATTCCCTTTTGCATCATAACCATTCCTCTCTCTCTCTCTTGCATGATATGAGTTTTTGGCTCCCATTTTTTTTGAGACACTCTCATTCTCTTCTCTCCACTATGAGGAAAGGGGGTCTTTTTCTTTTGGTGAGGGGGAAAATGTTATTCTCATTCTTGGCATGCTACATTTTTCCCACCTCTCTCCAAGTTCCTTTTTCCTCCACCATTTGGCAACTCCTTCAACCCCAATAGAGACAATAGCTCACTACACATTCTACAGCGAATCTTGGGCACGTCGAGTAGCCGGCTTCGTGCCCGAGTTGCCTCGGCATTGAGGTGGGAGCCCGTAAACAAAGTTGGCGATGTGGTGCACTTCCGGCGACGAGGAGGAGACGGGACTTTTCCGCAGGAGATCGGGACGATGGCGAGAAGACCGGAGGACTTGGATCGTCGGTATATCTCTAACCCATCTTCTAGTTAGCTTAGACTTGTTAATGGTTACGATCCGGGTGTTTAGTGCGCGGGGGTGCCGGTTTGCTAAGTCCGCAAAATTTAAAGTTTTTCACCGCTTCCGCTTTTGGCCGTCGGATCGACGGCCGGGGCGCCGCCGTGCACTTACAAGGTAATCCAGGAACTCGGCACTCAAGTATTCACCACCTCAATCAGATTTCATAGTCTTGATACTTTTTCCAGTTTATTTTTCCACTTCATTCTTATATTCTCGGAATTTCTCAAAGGCCTCGGATTTATGTTTCATCAAGAAAATATGTCCATGCCTAGAGAAATCATCCATGAAAGTAATGAAATAGGAATAACCACTTCTTGCATGTGTAGACATTGGACCACACACATCGCTGTGTATGAGTCCCAAGAGCTCACTCGCTCTTACTCCGTGTCCAATGAACGAAGTTTTTGTCATCTTTCCTTTGAAACATGATTGACAAGTTGCATAAGATTGATATTCGAACGGATCTAAATATCCTTCTTTATGTAACTTGGTTAACCTTGTCTCATTGATGTAACCTGGTCTACAATGCCACAAGAAAGCTTGATTTAATTCTGGAGTCTTTCTTTTATGTGTGTTCTGGACATTGAAAACTTATAGTTGGTTTAATACGTATATACCGTTGTTTAGAGTGCCTGACCCAATCAGACCATGATTAAGGTGGATGTTTACGACATCGCTTACAAATGTAAAACCATTACCTTCTTTAGATAACAAAGATATTGAAATGATATTACAAGTCAAACTAGGTACATAAAAACAGTTGCGCAAAACCAAAATATGTCCACTCGTCAATCCAAGGTGATATTTCCTTACGGACACAGCATCCACGCTCGCTCTGTTAGCAACCCTGAGGGTCATATCACCAGTCTCAAAACTCTACGGCCTCTCAGTGCCTGCAAAGAATTGCATATATGAGATCCTGATCCGGTATCCAATACCTAGGAAGTAGAGTTGATTGACAGACAGTTTTCAATTACAAACACACCTGAAGCGAAGCCACAACTTTCTTCGGGTCCTGGTTCTTGGCCTTCCAAGCCCTGCAATCTTTCTTACAATGGCCCTTCTTATGACAGTAGAAGCACTCTTCCTTTCCTACTGTCGGCACTGCCATCTTTGGCTTTCCCTTTGCTTCCACCTTACTAACACCGCCTCTCGGCTTGGTGAGGGCATTCTTCTTCTTTCCTTTGGTTTTCGCTTTGGACCTAGAAGAAGAAGCTCCACCAACAAACAGAGCGGGTGTTTCCCTGGCTTTCTGCAGGGTGCCCTCTGCACTCCTCAACATGTTGAGGAGTTCCGGAAGTTCAACTTCTTTACCTTGAATATTAAAATTCAAGATAAACTGGGCGTAGGTGGAAGGAAGGGACTGGAGAATCAAGTCTGTATACAGCTCATTCTCTAACGTGGTCCTAAGGTCCACGAGCTCTTCAATATAGCCAATCATCTTAAGGACGTGTTCCCCTACAGATGATCCGACGGCCAACCTCGCTTGAAATAGCTTCTTCGAGGTCTCGTTTGCGATACGAGATTGCTCTCCATATAAATCCTTGGTATGGAGGAATATGGATTCAAGATCCATATTCTCATGCTGCCTCTGATGTTCATTGTCTATAGAGGCAAGCACGAGGCACTTGGCCTTCGCGCAGTCAATCTCCCAAGTCTTGCGGATTTCCTTATCCGCGACACTGGATTCTGGACCTGGGATGGCGGGGGCTTTAATAGTAAGGACATATCCTAATTTGTCATAAGTGATTGCCATCTTAACATTCCTGAACCAATCTTTATAATTTGGCCCTGTCAATATATTTTTATCATGCTAAAGTGTTTCTTCTCTCTCTCCTAATTGCAGCGTGGTTTTTAGTTTATCTAAACAGGATGGATCCCACTGTTTCTCGAATCCTTCCCAAACCATAAAAGAAGAATTAGTCAGGATTAATCTCACCGTACAATACTTGCTTAATCGTTCAGCCAGGCCAGTGTCGGTACTTCGAGGGAGGTTTTACGACGCTTTCGTGAAGTTCCTTAATTAAATAACCTTTTTTCCCTGGGGGCGTAGCCCCGCTAACACCTTTCTAGTCACCTACTTGGTTTATAGTATTGATCGTTAAGTGAAAAAAATATCCCGAGAAGTAGCATATACTCACAGTAGGATCGGGATCCAAATATCATCGTATGATAAAGTTGAAAGAATCCTACCAAAATTATCACACGCCAAATGGTATGCAACGCTAGCAACTTTCAGTTTCTTTAGAAACTCCCGATGTTGATTTTTTCCCCATACTCTTATGACCTTGACGATGGCCAACATATCATAAGTCACATGTCAAGTTCTACCCGTTATTATCCAGGTTAATTTGAACCCACCCGTACATACCCTTGACGAAGGCCAAAATGGTAGTACGACTGTCCCAAACCAACGCATCTATCTATACTACAGATAAATATTCAGCAGCTACCAATCACTATGCCTTGGTGAAGGTCAAAATACATAACTTGAATACTACTGAATATCTAACTGAAATGACGGAGGGCTACGAATGGTTTTGGCAAAACCGTGAACGCAGTGAACTTGATATAATCGAAGGAACCTGATAGCTTTTAAAAGGAGCGGTTTAAGCTCCGCATTTTAAAAGTTTTGCTATTTTGAAAAAATCGAGTGGTTTTGAAATTGTTCCAACGATTCAACTTTGGTTTGTTTTCTTTGCATTAATATAATGCATCCCATCTACCATTGCAGAAAACAACGAAAATATAACGTACGCTTATGCCATCCGCATTCGCCATGGAGCCCCGTCATTACCCGTTAGGTTACTTAACTAACGACAGAGCGGGGGCTGGACTAGCGCGGATGCAAAACATAAGCAACGTCTACTAGATATCATACATATATATACATTCGTCAGACGCAATGACAGGTATTCCATATCACAGATGAACACACTGGATATACTAGGAATCCGCATTTCGTTTGAGCCTGTAACGAAAGACGGATTTCACGGTCGTGATGAATCGCCAAACCCCACCGTAGACCCCTACGAGTGCGGCAAACTACCCGCCAAATACCCGAAGTGAAGCAACCTCCCTCAACAAAGTGAGTAGGCCACTCGGCACTTCAAAGTACCCGGTGATTTGTGCACCCCACCTTGGGTCTATCCTAGGAGCAGAAAACAGTAAAAGGAATAATATAAAATGGTGGCTACAACCTCAACCTGAATGTGCGACCATAAAATAATATTACATCAATTTACAATTTACATCAAATGAAAGATAAAACGCTCATCCCACATCCTTGGCTATTCATCCACGACAATCCAACAAGTTCATATATACAAACCAGTATCACAGATCACTGATATGTGCAACCCCCACTAATCGACGTATAGCGATTAGACAACGTTCAGCACATATAACACATCACAGATATAATCCGATTAGCCAAAGTTCATAGAATTTCGATCAATAACCACATTTGAATCTACTCCCAGTACAAAACTGTACACAAAAATTCCTGAGCAGAAACAAAATATTCCAGAAAACACAACACAACCTCAGAGACCGCCAGAAAAAATTTGGGCCAACTCGGAGTCGACTCGGCCGTGGAACGGAGGCAGAACTCTTGGTTCTGTCGCGGTTCCGCGGTGGTCTAACCGAGTTAGGCGCCCAAATTTCTTCAGTGATCTATAAAAAGCCTGCACGTATTTTTCAGGTCTCTGAAATAATTTTTAGGCCAGATCTGAAAATCAACAGAAAGTGCATAAATTGTATCGTGTTTTCGGGATTTTTCCGTGATCGAAGTTCTAAAGGCTTTGCTAACATGTTAGTTATGGTTTAGCCTGGCTCTGATATCACTGTAAGTCAATATCACTCACCCCGCTAGTTAACGGGGAGGCAGAATAGGTAAAAATCAAATTTTTATTACAAGGTAACATTGACTATGCATAAGGATCTTTGCTAAACCCTAACCAACAAACTAACTAGGAGTTGTTAATTACTATGTTAGAAGATTATACCTCAAGCTACAAGTCCTTCTTCTCCTCTTTGATGTGAGCTCCTTAGAGTGGTGGTGGATGCGTCTCCTCGTCGGCTTCTCGAAATCAAAGAAGATCCACCCGAGAGTTCCAACCTTGAGCTAAACCTCCTAATTGAGGTAACTAGATCACTTGGTTTGCTAAGCAAAGTAACCTAGAGTGAGTATAAAGTGATTTTTGCGGTTAAGTCTCACTAGCCCTTGATTCTCAACTCATGAAATACTAGGGTTATGAGAGGGAAGAAGAAGAGAAAATGAGTATAGAGAATAATGAAGAGAATGAGCTTGAGGAAAGAGAAAACCAACCTTTTATTTTGATAATTGAGATGGCTACATTGATATGACCATAAGCTTGTCACAATTAATGCTAAGCCAAAATATCTAGTGCTCAACAAAAATATCTAAGTCAACAAAAGTCAACCAAGTCAAATGGTCAAACCAATTAGCCATGACACAATTATCATTAATAAAAAATTAGTAAACAATTTCCTCCACCTCATAATGGTTTTAATCAAGTCAATGGTCAAAAACCCTAGTGAGGTGTCTGTAGGGTCCCGGCAGCACCCCGGCCGTCGAAACGCGGCCAAAATGCGGAACAATTTTTCTAAAACCGGTGCTACCGCTACCCGAATCCCGGATCGACCTTAAACCCTAAACTAGCAAACTAAACTAAGAGTTAGAATCTTTATACGGAGATGATCCAAGTCCTTCGGTCTTCATTCCAAGCTCCTAGCGATCCTTTGATGATGTTTGGTTGCCGGTCTTCCTTCGTCTCCGATGATCCATCCGAGAGAAACGGCGCAAGCTCTAACCTCGACAAACGAGGTAACCGACACTCCAAAGTCGCTAGCTATGGAGAGTGGGGGTGTATGAAAGTGTCACTACCATTTTCTCTCTTTTCATGTGCTCAATGGAGCAACCATAGAAGAAGAATGAGGTGATGAAGTCTTGGCATGATGAACTATGAAAATGGCTAACTCTTTTGTGTGAATGAGAGTGAGAGTGTGTAGGAAACAAATGAAATGAATCCTCCACTAAAAGTGGCCGGCCCCCCTTCTCTCCTCCACACAAAAAATGAAATCTTTTCCAAAGTCCAATTACAATAAACAAATGCCAACCATACTCAAAACCCATGTTTTGACCATGCCATGTCATTGTTCATGCCACCTCACACCCTCCACCTCATTATAAAACAAATGAATTTCCTAAAAAGGAAAATCAATAATGAGGTGGCAAATCTTCTAGAAGCTATTCCGTATAAAATACGGAATACTTCCCGGCACATGTATCGAAATACATATACGCATATTCGTACCAAAATACGAATAGCCGAGAGAGAAAACGAATAGTGAACAATAATACTAGAATACGTATATACAAATACATATATAAATTATTAAATCAAAACCCGATTTAATAATCCGGCTTAATCCTAAGCCGCTAGTATTATCAACCGTCCGATTAAAGTCTGCGCAGTAAAAGTACATATTTAATCGAACACCCGTATGTATCAACATACAACATGTACACCATATCGCCTGAACCGTGAAAACCCTCTGTGTGGGACTCTAAAGACTCGTCAATACGCTGGCAGTGGGTTTAACCACAAGCACGTCAGCGGTACTAGCTGTACGTAACAGCTACCCAGGTATTGAGCGAAAGGGAGGCCGACGAGCAAACTCATCCTGAACCCCTACTGAGCCTATCAGTGACAATATCCGTACGGTCCGGTCTGTTCGTCTAAGAGTATCACATATCGAGTCTAGCGGGTTGGATAAAGTCAGACCCCCAACAATGCGATATTTAGTGTCGGCATGTAACCCATCACCTCCTGAGAAACTATCGATCCTGGATCGGTAATCCTCGTCTACCATGGCCATGGATTTGTGGTGATGGCCATCCATACACAACGCGACATCAACCCCCAATACCGGGAGAGACGAATCCCCGACGATCCGATCACTGCCTCCATATGGCTCGGGACTGTACCCAACTAAAACCTGTTTCCACGACTCATTTTAGCCGTGGTAGAGTAGTAATCAAAGCACAGTGGGAACTCACACGAGAAAAATGACAATCTCAGATCGACAGACTAACCTGTACACATGTCACCTGGGAGCTGCTATCTGGCAATATGTATAATACCAACTAGCAAGTTCCTGGCGAGTCCATCCAGTGTACTCATAACCCAATGAGCACCTGTATACTATCTTAGGTAAACAAACTAACACCAATGGCTTGTGAGACCTGGCCACCGCCCCTCGTCGGGGTCTCGATCAGTATACACTAGTCTACACTGGAGTATCGATGCCCGGTCTCGATACTCTTACGACTAGGGACATTTAAGGATGTGCTTATTGATCAGTCGAAAATACTGCATTTCTAACACGGCAATTTCCCTACCTTTTGCATTCATGTATAGGTATCCGGTATTCATATCGCACATATTAGCAAAACACATGTAAAATACTGGATTACTTGTACTGTATACTAAAACCGGCACTTTTAAGGAAATTGTGTGTTTTTCATGGCATTGCATCACCCTTGTATTGCGCAACTCTTGTCTTGGGGTCTAATGCAGGAAATTCAAGAAGTAACGCCCAAAATTTGGAAAAGAGCTGATAAAAGATACGCCAACTCCAAGATACAAGATCTGGTAGTGATACAAAAGGCCAAATAAAATTTAACATATCAGAAACAGGCCCAAAACTCAGCCCAAGACCACACCAGAAGAATCAAGCCCAGAGGCTTCCAAACCGCCGCGGTTCCGCGGCGGGAGCTGGCTTAAGCCGCGGAACTGCGGCGTTATGACGTCATCAGCTCCTCAAATTTCCTCACATGCTCTAAAATAACGGCCCAAGCTTCCAGAACATTGTAGAAACTCCACGTGGCTCATCTAGAAGGCTCGGCTTAACAAACTATTTCTAGAAGGCTCTCTTAACAAACTTTTGGAGGGAAATTCAAATCTTTTGCTAACTAACTTGTGGAGGGAAAATTCAAATTTCAATCCTAGATCTAGAATTTTGAGATCTATAGAAAGGAGCCTAGATCTAGGGTTCAAGAATCACCATCATCTTCAACCCACAAGTTGAGTGACACAGCTTATGCCTCAAAAATCCAATTCAAAATCAAGATCAAGATCCCGAGAGCAATTCAAGCAAGAGAGCCTTCAACCTTGAGAAGCGACGCCGGATTCCAACGGAGCAAGAGATCCACGCCGATCCGCGACTCAAGGAGCCGAGCGAAGCCGAAATCGACGATCTAGTTCCTTCCTTTTGTAAATTCAAGAGAGTTGTAACGAAATTTGTCGATAAATAAAGGTGAATTTTCTATATTCTTGCTTATCTTTTAATTCAAGCATAATGATTAGATCTCAATTTGTGATTGTGTTTGTGATCATGATGTTTGAGTAATCTCCGCTCGTGTAGGAGTTGTGACGATCTTTAGATGATGATGATTTAGATATTTTTACAATTCTTAAATCCTATAATGTTTGGAAATTCTTGTGAATCAAATGATCGATGACCTAGTTTCGGGATGATCCTTTCTTGATCGTGTTCACTCGAAACTAGGGAACAACTATTGACCATTTGATTAACTAGAAGCTAGAATTTGAATGCGATCCATCGAAAGGACAAAGGATGAGTTGCGAAATCCCTAATTTCCTCGCACGATCCTTAAACCTCGATGAATTTGCATCGATCTAGTATCAATTCGTTAATGGATAAGAATGAGTAATCATTAGATCTCATCACATCTATAGATCCGATCTACTCCTACGAGCCATACTTCTAATCTTGATTGTTGGTTGGAAATTATCACACATCTCAATTCTTGTTTTTAATGTTTTTTCTAGATCTAGATTTTTTCTTATTTTTTGATCTTCAAATGCAAATCATGAATTGTTTTCTTTTCTTTTCCTTAAAGTTTCGACTCATCTAATTCGGAAATTGAACGGATCTCACTTTCCCTGTGGACGATCCGCACTTACTAACGCGCTACATCCGACACCGTTATTGATTGCGGTCAAAATATTTTTGGTTGTGATTTCTAAATACAATTTTCTAAAAACCATACACATCCTAAAAATCGTATTCAATCAAATGGCGCCGTTGCCGGGGATCGTGTGCTATTTGTTCATTTTTTTGAAATTTGAGTTAAAAAGTTTATTCCATCAACATTTTTTTTAGATCGAAACTCGTGCAAAACACTAAACAAGTTGTTATGGTTAATTGCAAGGAAATCTGGAGCTTGCTGTGCATTTGGAAAATTATTTGAAGAATTCCAGAGGACTAAGGAAGTGTTCAGGAGTGCTCTGGTAAAGTTTTGTGCAGAGAGGAGCTCAAGGTGCGGCGGAACCGCGGCAAAGGGCGACTTGTGCGGCTGAATCGCGGCTTTGTAGGAGCTTCTCTGTACCAAATATTCTCAGGTCCTTCCTTCCTTTCTTATCTCCTTCCTCATCTTCTCCAATTAACAATTTGTTGCAGGCTTCTTTGCAAAAATCGCAGCGCCGCAAAAAAGCAAAATAAATTGTGCTTGTTTTTGATTTTGTGGTTGTTTGCATAATTAATACGGACATTAAGGGGCACGGCCAAATTCAGATTAGGTGGGGAGTTCATTACCCTTCCTAGGCCCCAAAAATCACAAACCTGCATCCGCATTACCCTCATTAACTAAAAAATATCTAGAGATGATTCTAAGGACCGTCGCGCTCACTTAGGACAGAAGAAGGCCGTGGGTAATTCATTGCTTATCCGCGTTTCTTTTTGTGGTGTCTAAGGCAAGTGTGTCGAAGGCTAGTGGTTACTTAATTAGGCCCACTACTTACGTAGTGGAGAACCTCCCACTTACCTGGCACTAACCTGGCCACAGGAAAAACAAAGAGGCAGTGGAGGATTTTATCCTGCGACTTGTCTTTTGGAAGTTAGGAGCGGTCTAGAGCTTTGACCTAGGTGACCGTAGATTTTAGGGTTGCTTGTTGCATTTGTTGTGATCGCATCATATTTTCAAAATCCGTATCATTTTTCAAAACAAACACCGCATTCACTTCATTTCCCCTAATTATAAATCACGCTGCCACTTGTACTAACCCCTTTTAATGCAAGATAGGCTGGACACGGGATTCTAGTGCCCGACTTGTCCGCGTCCCCTCGATCGACTCCGAAGTCGGTATTTCTCCATTTATCTTTCTTTTACCCACCACCACACCCACACCGATGGATCCGCCTCCATCAAACCTCTTTACCGCTGCTCTGCCGCCGTCCGTTGGTGCGCAGAATCCTTCCCGCATCTCTCTCCAAGAGAGGTGCTACCCTTTGCGAGGTCATCTCTCGACCTACTTATCCATTCCACCAGCCAACGGGGATAAATTTGAGATTAAGCCCCAGTACATCAACCTTCTACCCAAATTCCACGGTCTCGAAACTGAAGACGCATACGTTTTTATCACCAAATTTGAAAACGTATGCGCAATGATGGGTACATCACAACTTTCTGTGGATGCCATGCGTCTACGACTTCTTCCATTTACCTTGTGCGATATAGCCGAGAAGTGGCTGTATAACACCACCGCACATTCCATCACGAATTGGGAAGAATTCGTTGCGGCATTCCTTAAGAAATTCTACCCTATGCAAAAGACAGCTCGAATCCGTAGCGAACTATATCAATTCTCCCAACTTCCATCTGAACCATTCTCTAAATGCTTTGAACGATTCAAAGATCTTTTGGTTCAATGCCCACATCACGGCATCCCGAGATGGGACCTTTGCCGAATCATATATGAGGGCAGTAACCCTACCAGTAAACAAAACCTTGAAAACATGTGTCAAGGCACCTTTATGACCAAGGATGATGGGGAAGCATGGAAATTTTTAGAAGAGTTCGCTGAAAAGTCCTTGCAGTAGGAGACTGGAACCCAGCCATCGAGTAAGGGTGGCGTACACCAAATAGACGTGTCCATAGGTGTTCGAGCTGAGATGGCAGCAATGCAAAAGAAGCTCGACGCTATGGAACACAAATTCTTAGCAGCCTCCCTAAACCCAATGTCGCTCCCCAAAACTGTTTGTGGGTGTTGTTCTGATCCTTCTCACTTGACGGAAGAATGTCCATTAAACTCTCAGTTTCGAGGTCTCGAGCATACCAATGCCGCATTTCAAAGACCTGGAAACGACCCTTTTTCTTCCACATATAATCAGGGTTAGAGGAATCACCCGAATTTTGCTTGGAACCAATCCCAAAACACGGTTCCAAACCCTAATCAATTTCAAAGAGTCCTTCCACCACAACAGCAACCGCTTCAACTCACTCAGCACCCCTACCAGTCACAAAATTTCCAAAACCAGGTCAACACTCCTGCACCGTCTAATCCTATGCAGTCGACCTGTTCTCTCAAGTTGCTCAAACCATGAAATCACTCCTGTCAAATTTCATGGAAGTGTCGGCCGAGGTTAGGTCTTCCGTTGGTGAGATAAAGAAAAACTCAGCATCCCAAGCTGAGAGTATCAAAACGATGGAAGCTGAGATTGCACGACTTAAGGCCGAAATGAGTGCAAGAGAGAAAGGGAAACTCCCAGCTCAACCTTTGCCCAATCCTGGCAATTCACATCATGTGAATGCAATCACCACGTTGAGATCTAGGAGAGTGCTGGATAACCATGTTGGGGAAGAAGTTGATGATATTGAAAATCCTATCAACACCCCGGCTGAGACCTTTCCTCACACACACACTTCTGCTTCTGATTCTTGTTCTTCTACCCCATCGCCTTCTCGCGAGCCTATTCTCCATTTCCCTCTAGGCTCGACACCTTAGCCCACCTCTTCTATCCCTCCATAGACGATCCCCACTCCTCTTTCGAGATCACATCTACCCTCACTTCCTTCTCCTATGATGGACCCAGCGCTCATTGCTAAAGCACCTTACCCGAACCGGTTAAGGGCTAACAAATCGAGTCCACATATGGAGAAAATTATGGAAATGTTCAAACAGGTTAACATCAACATCCATCTCCTAGATGCGATTCAACAAGTCCCCGCTTATGCGAAAATTCTTAAGGACTTGTGCACTAGGAAGAGGAAGACTCAAGTGCCAAAGAAAGTCTTCATGTCCAATAACATTAGCACTGCTTTTATCCCTCAGCTACCAAAGAAACGTACGGACCCAGGATGTCCTACGATATCGATTTCTATTGGGGATAAACACATCAACCGTGCTCTTTTAGACCTTGGCGCAAGTGTTAACCTGCTTCCTTTCTCAGTCTATGAGCAACTAGGGATCGGAGAGTTGAAACCAGCCCATTGCACTCTCCAGATGGCTGACCGATCAATCACCAAACCTAGGGGTGAACTGGAGGATGTGTTAATAAAAATCGGGGAATTCGTATTCCCTGTGGATTTTATTGTACATGATACACAGCCTGTAGCGAACCCACGGAATTAAATTCCGGTGATTTTAGGTCGCCCCTTTTTGGCCACTTCCAACGCTATCATCAACTGTCGTAATGGCTCTATGACCCTATCCTTCGGGAATAGGTCAATAGAGCTGAACATTTACAAGTTGGAAAGTGTACCCTCCGAACCTACTGCTCATGTCTGTTCTGTCGACTTAATGGATGTCGACAGCAGCGAATTTGATGATCCTCCTGATACCGATCTTGACTCTTTTCATACGTTGTTGTTTGACCCAACTATGTATCATACACATACGGACTCTTCCACCGAGATATCCGGGTCAACAACTAACATCGATTCTGAACTGCTTTTAGAGTCTGAAGATCACCCCGCACTTTGTGATGACATTATTCTTCGGGGTATTGATGAAACTTTTGAGGAAATCTTCGCTGATGAACTCGCATTTCTGAATAACACGGGTGTTGAGATGAATCATGTCCCAATCATTGAAATTGAACCTCCACCCTTTCTTCTGAATTGTAAAAAGAATGCGAGTAATCCATCACATTCACTGCATCGTCTCTCCAAAATGAGACGCACATACATTCTGTTCCACCACTTACCCTTTCCCCACTTCTTCTTCCACCAACCTGAGCACTGCATTGATAAAATTTTCGAATGGTTGGTGTTGACATTCGGTCTTTGCAAAACTTGGCATCGACCAATGGTTCTTGACCCCCTCATGTGATTTTCAAAGCTTAACATTGCATAACTTAAGTTTGGGGGGGACAATTTTTCTGGCTCTTGGAAAGAAAAATTTTACAAAAATTTTGAGCCAAGAATAAGTTTCGGGGAGGGTCTTCACTTATATATTTTGCCCCCACTAATAAATTCCTCCCAGGCTTACAGGTTTTGTAGATATAGCGGTTGGCAACAGTGAGGACGCTGTTGAAAACAAGTTTGGGGGAGGGGTTTGTGCTTAGTTTTGCATCATGTGCATATCATTTGCATAAGCACAAAACATTTCTTTAAAAACCATAAAAATTTAAAAAATTTCAAAACCCATAAAAATTCTGTGTACATATTTTTGGCTCATCATTTTTTGTAAATAGTTTTTCAAAACCCATAAAAACCTATAGAAATTTAAAAATTTTCAAAATCCATAAAAATTCAAAAATTTTCAAAACTCATAAAAAATTTTAAAAATTTTCAAAATATAAAAATATTTAATATTTATGATAATAAAAGATTATATAGTGAACAATTACATCCATGAGATTAGAAAAATTTAAGAGAACCAAGAAAATTAGAAGTTTTCTTATACGAACTAGTAGTAAGTAGTTATGAGCCGTTGTCCCAAGGGTTAGTAAGATGGAGGAAGTCACTAATCTGAGGATAAAAATAAGTCTGAAAAATAATTTCTATTCTGGAAAGACAAGCATTTTGAACGTTGATACCCTGCTATTCGCACTGACACACGTTTTAAAGCCCGGGATAGTAGAGAATACCTTGAAATGCTCTTGTCTTAAAGCCAATGTATAAAGGAAATAAAAAAATGAATAAAATATAAAGTGGTGAGAAAAATGGACACTGGTCTTTGTTATCACCAAGGGCAATAAAAAATGTATAGCGAGGGTGCATCTTCACCTAGTGCCCTAAGGCCAACTGGTCTGGGAGTCACTGCTATGCCTAAGGTGGTGCAAGACGAGGAAAATACACCAAATAAGCAAACACATGAGTAATCGGTCGGTTAGTACCTCAAGAAGTATTAACGGTCGCATGAAAGTGTGTGAGCAAATTCGTCTAAATATTCATTAATCAAAAAGTACTGAGGCTGATGGACAAGAGTATGATAGCTTGAATTGAATTCTCCGGGTGTAGGGATGTCCTTTACACACACGCAGGGTGATATGATCGATGTTTGGAAGAAAGATAGGAATGAAGAATAAGACGATGTTTTATTGAGGGAGGACGTGATTTCTGACATCTTTTCATGACCATTAAGATAGGGCTCATGACAACCGAAAAGCTAGCTTAGTTGGAAATCCTAATTTTCAAGGCTTTTCTTTTATGATTCTTGTCTTTAAATGTAATATTCATGATCTTCCTTTTATTATTGGATTTTGTGGGTGCAATCCGCTGAAAACCCTCAGGAGACAACACTCCTCCTACTAGGGACGCCTAGAGGTTTAAAGGCTTGTTGCACGTGCTCAGTGCAATCGTGTTGCCTACGAAAGTGTGCTTTCCTCTTTCTTTATTTTCTCCTTCTCTTTTTAATAAAACAGTTCGATCGAGACGATCGAAAATAAGTTTGGGAGAATTTGATCAGTCGAAAATACTGCATTTCTAACACGGCAATTTCCCTACCTTTTGCATTCATGTATAGGTATCCGGTATTCATATCGCACATATTAGCAAAACACATGTAAAATACTGGATTACTTGTACTGTATACTAAAACCGGCACTTTTAAGGAAATTGTGTGTTTTTCATGGCATTGCATCACCCTTGTATTGCGCAACTCTTGTCTTGGGGTCTAATGCAGGAAATTCAAGAAGCAAGGCCCAAAATTTGGAAAAGAGCTGATAAAAGATACGCCAACTCCAAGATACAAGATCTGGTAGTGATACAAAAGGCCAAATAAAATTTAACATATCAGAAACAGGCCCAAAACTCAGCCCAAGACCACACCAGAAGAATCAAGCCCAGAGGCTTCCAAACCGCCGCGGTTCCGCGGCGGGAGCTGGCTTAAGCCGCGGAACCGCGGCGTTATGACGTCATCAGCTCCTCAAATTTCCTCACATGCTCTAAAATAACGGCCCAAGCTTCCAGAACATTGTAGAAACTCCACGTGGCTCATCTAGAAGGCTCGGCTTAACAAACTATTTCTAGAAGGCTCTCTTAACAAACTTTTGGAGGGAAATTCAAATCTTTTGCTAACTAACTTGTGGAGGGAAAATTCAAATTTCAATCCTAGATCTAGAATTTTGAGATCTATAAAAAGGAGCCTAGATCTAGGGTTCAAATGGGTTCAAGAATCACCATCATCTTCAACCCACAAGTTGAGTGACACAACTTGTGCCTCAAAAATCCAATTCAAAATAAAGATCAAGATCCCGAGAGCAATTCAAGCAAGAGAGCCTTCAACCTTGAGAAGCGACGCCGGATTCCAACGGAGCAAGAGATCCACGCCGATCCGTGACTCAAGGAGCCGAGCGAAGCCGAAATCGACGATCTAGTTCCTTCCTTTTGTAAATTCAAGAGAGTTGTAACGAAATTTGTCGATAAATAAAGGTGAATTTTCTATATTCTTGCTTATCTTTTAATTCAAGCATAATGATTAGATCTCAATTTGTGATTGTGTTTGTGATCATGATGTTTGAGTAATCTCCGCTCGTGTAGGAGTTATGACGATCTTTAGATGATGATGATTTAGATATTTTTACAATTCTTAAATCCTATAATGTTTGGAAATTCTTGTGAATCAAATGATCGATGACCTAGTTTCGGGATGATCCTTTCTTGATCGTGTTCACTCGAAACTAGGGAACAACTATTGACCATTTGATTAACTAGAAGTTAGAATTTGAATGCGATCCATCGAAAGGACAAAGGATGAGTTGCGAAATCCCTAATTTCCTCGCACGATCCTTAAACCTCGATGAATTTGCATCGATCTAGTATCAATTCGTTAATGGATAAGAATGAGTAATCATTAGATCTCATCACATCTATAGATCCGATCTACTCTTACGAGCCATACTTCTAATCTTGATTGTTGGTTGGAAATTATCACACATCTCAATTCTTGTTTTTAATGTTTTTTCTAGATCTAGATTTTTTCTTATTTTTTGATCTTCAAATGCAAATCATGAATTGTTTTCTTTTCTTTTCCTTAAAGTTTCGACTCATCTAATTCGGAAATTGAACGGATCTCACTTTCCCTGTGGATGATCCGCACTTACTAACGCGCTACATCCGACACCGTTATTGATTGCGGTCAAAATATTTTTGGTTGTGATTTCTAAATACAATTTTCTAAAAACCATACACATCCTAAAAATCGTATTCAATCACTTATAGACCCCAGCTCCCACATATATGATCGCCATCATAATGCTGGCAGTCAAGCAAGAATCCTATGGGCTTTATCAACATGTATATGATGATAAAGACAAACCAGATAGCATACTATCATCTTGAGTAAGACTGCTTTATCGATATAGGTCCTCACTCAATCATTATAATCACAAGTCCGCGACTATGATAATTGCCTTGAGGGCACTATAGCCAACAATCTCCCACTTGCACTTAAGGCCAATTATTGCGATGTCGCATACTCACAGCCCGTGTGATACCAAACACCCAACTTCTCTACTAATCAGTTTCGCAAAGCCTGTTTGCGAAAATGATTGCATTCGAGAAATAGCCTCAGTGAGTGGATCCGCTCCAATGTTTCTTTCTATATCTCTCTTAATCTCAACTTCGTGGAGAAAACTATCTCCCGAAATGAGTAATACTTGTCTTAGAATTTGTCTAGATGTCTGATGGGACCCAGTTCATAAATGAACTCCAAATCCAGCAAACTACTTAGACTACACTGAATTTAATCAGTATCCTGTGCCATGCCTTTCCTCAGTATCCGCTTGGACCACCTGTCCAACAAACTGTCCCTCAAAAGAGGGAAAAACTATAACTCTGACAGTCATTCTGTCATCTAGGTCACCTTGGAAACCTGATATGATAACCGTCTCCAGAAGGAGGCTGCCGTAATCATTTCCCAAGAACATTCACTTATGTTCAATAACTGCTTCCCAATGTTTCTCCAGGACTGGATTAATATATCTGCTTATTGCATCTAGTGCAAAAGCAATATCTGGTGTGGTACTCGACATTTCATGATTAACTCAATTGCCTAAGCAAGTGATATGCTAATCATGCAGATCCCTCTCCCATTTAGTCTGTAAGACACCTTTAGAGAGGGTGACTCCATCACCTGC
Source organism: Agapanthus africanus (assembly GCA_030015575.1). Classification (NCBI taxonomy): domain Eukaryota; kingdom Viridiplantae; phylum Streptophyta; class Magnoliopsida; order Asparagales; family Amaryllidaceae; genus Agapanthus; species Agapanthus africanus. The sequence continues at coordinate 160,681,215 of CM057343.1, forward strand.
AGGTACACCACCATGCCAGGAGTCATCCATTTAACGTCAAAGTACCCAGATTGGGATACTTCCCAAATCTAGATCTAAAACCATAGATCTAGTTACCAGAAAACCTGATATTATATCCATATCCTATGTGGAGAAACAACTTTGTGACAACCACGGTATAACCGATCGTAGTATAGGAATATCTCTTCCTATTAAGTGCATGTCATCCCAATACCTGGACATCTCTCTCTACTACCTTCTTACCAGATCCATCTCCCATTCTGATGAAGTCAAGACCTATGACTGTCACATCAAAATTAGATGATCTATTTCCGCTTTACCTGCTTTAGTCTATAAATAGACATAAGCTACTTGCCCACTATGCTTCCGCTGCTCCCACTGACTAAAACAACCCTCTGGAAGAGTCATATACACGTGCACTTCTAAAGCTAGTTTAGAACGACGCTATACTCATCCTCCTGCTGGGTCTTATAGTCTAGAACAGCAGCAATGGCAAGTCTGGGTAAACAAGAACCTCCCTGTCACCGTTATGGAGAAGAACAAAGTACCTCTCGGGTGCCTGAGGTTACCCACCAAATCTGCGGAGTGGCCAATGGAATGTCCAAACCAAATAAATCCTCAGGTTCTATTAAATCTTCAGTAATCGTTTGTGGTTCTGGAATAACTTCCAGTTCTACCATACTCCCACTTGTGTTTTCTGAAAAAGTCCATTTTACTAAAACTGTGGCGTGTCAAGAACAATATAAATATTGATCTTCCTGATGGTAGAAAGTTAACCCTCGTCAAAGCCCGGGATAACCCACAAACTGCCATTACTGAAACGTGCCTTGAGTTTATCCGAATTCTGGTTTTAAGCATCAGCCGGACATCTCCCTATACCTTAACTTCATTAAGATATAAATTGATTCTATATATTCCTAATATAGAAACAAAAGCACTAATCTAATTTGACCCAGATTCAAAATCATGCAGCTGTCTCCAGTGCATATCAACCAAATGGAAAAAGGACAATCGGCATTACTCATCTAGGAGTGCATCCACATATGAGTAACCCGAAAGAGAAGCAAGTTCTCAAAACCATTACTATCAGCAGAATACCAAACACAAGTATCTACATCTTTGACTTCATCAAAGAATCCTGATACTTCCAACAAATGGTTCTCTGCTTCATTCTTATACCTATAACTTCTCAATATCTGGACTTTGCATTTCAACGAAATACTTGTCCAGAACTGGAGAAGTCACAAGTAAACAGAATATAGCACGAGTACCAACCCCATTGTCCTAACGGACACTGGACAACATACAATGCTTTGTATAAGTCCCCTGAGTTCAATAACTCAAACCATGTGCGTTGTAGGTTGAAAAACTGTACTATGGTTAAGAAAAATTACACCACTGTTGAATGCACCTTACCTAATCACCGACTGATATAGGTAAATGTCATAGACACAATATCAAAAAGTTATATCTCACTTTATAAAATAAATGTACAGATATACCAGTTTGAAATTGGTGCATAACAATGGATATTCAAAATCAAATATTTCCCATCCGGAAAAGTCCAGATGATTTCCTCAAATATCACCAATTACAACGAATTCCGATATAATGAGGATGTAATCACCCAATTCCCAATATCTTACTCCCACTCACCATCTGTAATAACATATAAATGTGAGAAACTGATCTGGTAAATACATACCCTGGAGTTAGATTCCAATTGGGAAAACAGTTATCAATTAATATCGCACAGTAAAACTGAAACATGGAAATGTTTCAAAAAGGGTTAACTGGTATTCCTAGTAATGCCTCTTCCATTATCCTGATTCACGACAGTAACCATATACTTGCCTGCCCTCTCTGCAATCCTTTTATTATGTCTTTACTTATTACCTTCTGTACACCTCTTTTACGCTAATTGGTTTTCTTCATTCCCTACCCTTCGGCACCAGCCTAAGGTTTGGAAGAAGACTATCCAATAAGTGTAATAGGTGTACTCTCCTAATCCTAGAAGCCCTTGCAACCTGAGAGAAGGTAAAGAGAAAAGACATCTAAATAATCATATCCAATTTCTCTTGAACCGGAGACCATCCCCGAATCTGGAACAAATTCCTTCGAGTTCGTATGTAACTATACGATGGCATATCCAATGGAAGTGGATATCCGTAGTGATACGGAGTGTTCTAGAGAAAAGCAAAGTGAATGTAGGAGTGGCAGGGGTATACCTGGTTTTTGTCGTGTAAGTTGGTGGTCGCATTTTCCTTTGCCATTATTCTAATCCCTTTATATGTCTTTACTTATTACCTTCTGTACACCACACTTAAGCTTAATTGGTTTTCTTCCTTCCCTACCGTTCGGCACCTGCCTATGGTTTGGAAGAAGACTATCCAATAAGCTCAATAGGTGTACGCTCTCCTAATCCTAGGAGCCCTCACAACCGGAGAGAAGGTAAAGGGAAAAGACAACCGAATAATCCTATTCAATCACTCCAGAACCGGAATCCATCCTCGAAAAAGTTCCTTCGAGTTCGTATATAACCATACGATGGATTTATCCAATGGAAGTTGGATGTTCGTAGTGATACAAGGTGCTCTGGAGAAAAGCAAAGGTGATAAAGAAGTGGCAATGATGTATGCGATACCGTGACATTCCAAAAGCCAAAGTGTTTTAAGAAGTTTCGGTCAACTTGGTTTCATGAGTTTTAGTCAAAGGTCGGGTCATAGTCACAGCCAGAGAGAGAGAAGAAAAACACTCAGCGTGCACTCTAACCTAGATCAGAATAGTTAATCATTTTATCTAATCTGGATGGCTCCCACTGTATCCTCGAATTCTCCTCCAAACCTAAAAGGAGAATTAGTCGGAATCACCCGAGGAGTAATCCTACTCATCAGTGGGAATCGGGATCCAACTATCATCGCATGATAACTTGATGGAAGCCACTCAAGTCACCACACTCCAGAAGGTATGCGCAAGCCTGGCAAGTTTCCTGTATGTTTGAAACTCCCGATATGATTTTTACCCCTAGGACCCAAGTGACCTTGACTAAAGATCAAAATGTCAAAAGGTCCTAGTCAAGTTCTACCCGTCATTATCTTGACTGCATTAGACCCACCCATACGAGCCTTGACTAAAGATCAAAATGATTGTACGACTGTCCTAACCAATCGCATTATCTCTGCAACAGAAAAGCATTACATAGCTACCGAACTTTACGCCTCGGCTAATGCACGACATACGCAGCACGAATACTAAGCAATACTAGTCTGAAATGATGGAGGGCTACGGCTGGTTTTTGGCGAAAAACCTTTAACGTAATGAACTTGATATCGTTGATGGAATCCAAGTGGTTTTATAAAAATATAGTGGCGAAAACTTTTTCTAAAGAGGTCACTCCCGGTGAAGGGATCTCGGCTCTTTCCCCGTCGAATGGGGTGCAGGATATCTCAAACTGAATACCATGATGCAAAGCAAAAGTAATCGACTATAGTGAAGTTATTACGTTGACGCAAACTTTTACTCAAGAGGTCACTCCCGATGAAGGGATCTCGGCCCTTGCCTCGTCGAATGAGGTGCAGGATATTCCAAATAAATACCACGATGCAAAGCAAAAGAGAACGTCTGTAATGTTAGTTTTTAAAAACTTGGTTCCAACAACATCATATATAGGTTTGTTTTATCTTTGCATTGATAAGAATCTATGCAGTCCCATCAATTAATCACACCAGAAAAGAACGAAAATAAAATGTACGTATATGCCATCCGCATTCGCCACTGGATCCCGCCATCACCCGTTAGGTTACTTAACTAACGACAGAGTGGGGACTGGGCTAGCGCGGGTGCAAAACATATACAACATCTACTAGTATATATAAATATATATATAACATTCGTCCCAGGAAAGATATAAAGCAACATCACAGAAACATCACAGAAGCAACACGGAATGGTGGATAATCTAGAGCCCCTGGTTTCACTTGAGCCGCAAGTGAGACCCGACGTTCCCTGTCGTGTGGATAGCATGTGCAATGAAACCTATACCCCCTACGAGTGCGGCGAATAGCCTGCCAATTCTAGAGTAAGGTCCCCTCCATCCCAACGCCATGAGATGCGGACCAGTTGCCCTCTAGAATCCGGCTATTCGTGCACCCCACCGCGGGGTAATCCTAGTACAGAAAAGAAAATAATAATACAAGGGTGACATCGACCTCAGCCCGGTCATGCCCCAAAAGAATAATATACAAACTGGTAGTGACGGCAGTCCACATGTCGGACGCTCGCCCCGCAATATCAAATGTACAAATGAAATTAAACTGTACTAACATTGCACCATAGCTATCCACCACGACGATCCAACCAACATCACAGCACATCACAGAACATCAACGTGAATGTCACGTTCGCAAACCCGTCTAAAAGACATATAGCAATTAGACGAGTTTACCGATCAAATGACATTCACGGTCGCAGAATATAATGTATGTACTGATAAACGCCTACTTAAAATATCGATCGACTAAGTTCTAAATTGGCTCCAATAGCAAAACAACACTTCACTGAAAAATGGGCCAAAACAGAATATCATAAAAATCACAATTTCACATCAGGAGGCTACAGGAAAACTTTGGAAGCCCGTCTCCACTAAATGGCCGCGGATCCGCCGCCAATGTGGGGTTAGTGCGGTGGATACGCGGCGCATTAGAGGCTTCAGGAGCCCAAAATTTTCCAGTACCCTTATAATTGCCTGCACGGATTTTTAAGATGTGTGAAATAATTTTTTGACCACATTTGAAAATCGACAGCAAACTGAAGAATGAAATCGTGATTTCGGTAAAATCCGTCGATCGATCTTTTAAACATGTCTAAACAAGCTAGCAAGGGGTTTAAAGGGTGTCTCTGATACCATGTAGGGTCCCGGCAGCGCCCCGGCCGTCGAAACGCGGCCAAAATGCGGAACAAATTTTTCTAAAACCGGCGCTACCGCTACCCGAATCCCGGATCGACCTTAAACCCTAAACTAGCAACTAAACTAAGAGTTAGAATCTTTATACCGAGATGATCCAAGTCCTTCGGTCTTCATTCCAAGCTCCTAGCGATCCTTTGATGATGTTTGGTTGCCGGTCTTTCTTCATCTCCGATGATCCACCCGAGGGAAACGGCGCAAGCTCCAATCTCGACAAACGAGGTAACCGACGCTCCAAAGTCGCTAGCTATGGAGAGTGGGGGTGTATGAAAGTGTCACTACCATTTTCTCTCTTTTCATGTGCTCAATGGAGCAACCATAGAAGAAGAATGAGGTGATGAAGTCTTGGCATGATGAACTATGAAAATGGCTAACTCTTTTGTGTGAATGAGAGTGAGAGTGTGTAGGAAACAAATGAAATGAATCCTCCACTAAAAGTGGCCGACCCCCTTCTCTCCTCCACACAAAAAATGAAATCTTTTCCAAAGTCTAATTACAATAAACAAATGCCAACCATACTCAAAACCCATGCTTTGACCATGCCATGTCATTGTTCATGCCACCTCACACCCTCCACCTCATTATAAAACAAATGAATTCCCTAAAACGGAAAATCAAAAATGAGGTGGCAAATCTTCTAGAAGCTATTCTGTATAAAATACGGAATACTTCCCGGCACATGTATCGAAATACATATACGCATATTCGTACCAAAATACGAATAGCCGAGAGAGAAAACGAATAGTGAACAATAATACTAGAATACGTATATACAAATACATATATAAATTATTAAATCAAAACCCGATTTAATAATACGGCTTAATCCTAAGCCGCTAGTATTATCAACCGTCCGATTAAAGTCTGCGCAGTAAAAGCACATATTTAATCGGACACCCGTATGTATCAACATACAACATGTACACCATATCGCCTGAACCGTGAAAACCCTCTGTGTGGGACTCTAAAGACTCGTCAATACGCTGGCAGTGGGTTTAATCACAAGCACGTCAGCGGCACTAGCTGTACGTAACGGCTACCCAGGTATTGAGCGAAAGGGAGGCCGACAAGCAAACTCATCCCGAACCCCTACTGAGCCTGTCAGTGACAATATCCGTACAGTCCGGTCTGTTCGTCTCAGAGTATCGCATATCGAGTCTAGGAGGGTGGATAAAGTCAGACCCCCAACAACGCGATATTTAGTGTCGGTATGAAATCCATCACCGCCTGAGAAACTATCGATCCTGGATCGATAGTTCTCGTCCACCGTGGCCACAGATTTATGGTGATGGCCATCCATACACAACGCGACATCAACCCCCAATACCGGGAGAGACGAATCCCCAACGATCCGATCACTGCTTCCATGTGGCTCAGGACTGTACCTAACTAAAACCTGTTTGCACGACTCCTTTGAGCCGTGGTAGGGTAGTAATCAAAGCACAGTGGGAACTCACACGAGATAAATGACGATCTCAGGTCGACAGACTAACCTGTACACATGTCATCTGGGAGCTGCTATCTGACAATAGGCATAATACCAACTAGCAAGTTCTCGGCGAGTCCGTTCAGTGTACTCATAACCCAATGAGCACCTGTATACTATCTTAGGTAAACAAACTAACACCAATGGCTTGTGAGACCTGGCCACCGCCCCTCGTCGGGGTCTCGATCAATATACACTAGTCTACACTGGAGTATCGATGCCCGGTCTCGATACTCCTACGACTAGGGGCATTTAAGGATGTGCTTATAGACCCTAGCTCCCACATATATGATCTCCATCATAATGCTGGCGGTAAAGCAAGAATCCTATGGGCTTTATCAACATGTATATGATGATAAAGACAAACCAGATAGCATACTATCATCTTGAGTAAGACTGCTTTATCGGTATAGGTCCTCACTCAATCATTATAATCACAAGTCCGTGACTATGATAATTGCCTTAAGGGCACTATAGCCAACAGTGTCTCCTTCTATGTCCTTCCCATCCGTATATACATACCCGCATCCGCGTTCCGAGAAACACGAACACAATGAGACTAAACTAACCCAACAATCTAATACTAGGATCCGGTTTAAACCAGAGCCCACTAGCATCAACCGTCCGAACATCATACGTGCACAAGTACGCGTATGTGAATGAACCCTGTCGTAAAACCATACGACCTCTACATCGTTTCGCCCGAAGTTGGGAAACCCTCTGTGTAGGACTCTAAAGACTCGACACTACGCTGGCAGTGGGTTTAACGACAGACCGCAAGCGGTACTAGCTGTACGTAACGGTTCCCAGGTACATGTCGATAAGAAGGCCGATGAGGAAAAACCCATCTGAACTCCTACTGAGCCTGAATGTGACAATCTCCATACAGTCCTGTCTGTTCGTCTAAGAGTGTCGCATATCGGGCCTAGGGGCGGTAAACGTCAGACCCTTAAGAGCTGTATAAGTCGTGTCGGAGTACAATCCAAAACACCCTGAGAAACTACTGGAGTACCTACCAGTAAATCTCACTTGCCATGGCCAGGGACTTTATGTAATGGCGTTCCGAACACGGCGCGATATCAACCCCCAATACCGGGAGAGACGAATCCTATCAAACTGCCACTACCTCCAAGTGCTTTGGAACTGCACCTAACTACTACCTGTTTGCACGACTCAATAGAGCCATGGTAGGGTAGTAATCTAAGAACAGTGGGAACACACTTGAGGCGAAGCAGCAGTGTCAAGTCAACGGACTAAGCTGTACCCATGTCACCTGGGAACTGCTCACTGGCGATAGGTATGATACCAACCAACAGTTCCTGATGAGTCCTGTTCAGTGTACTCATAACCTAATGAGCACCTGCACACTATCTCCAGTACAGCGTACTAATGGCTGCGGGACAGACCATCTCCCCTACTGGGATGAGAAGCGTATACACTAGTCTACTCTGGAGTATCGATGCCCTGTCTCGATAAACCTACGACTAGGGACCTGTATAAGGATGTGCTTGTAGACTACCCAGCCCCCACAAGTGTGCCTGCTATCACAACGCTGGTAGTCAAGCAAAGATCCTAAGGGCTCTATCAATATGTATTAGCGATACGTTAAAAGAAACATATACACATATTCAGATAGATACAAATCAAGTAGCATACTACCATATTGAGCAAGACTGTTATAAATCAGTGTATATATCCCAAGCTTCCAAAATGTAATATACAAACTAGTACTATACAATAATGGAATCTAGGGCATATTACACTAACACATAGTTTTGCTTAAACTCAAGTCACAAAATATCTAGATATTTTGTAACCATAGTTAAGCATGGTATAATTTCATTCACTTGGGATTATGGGATTATGTTTGATATTATCTTTTACTAGAGTCAAGTTTGAGCCATCTCCTTCTTCCTCTCTCCTTCAAGCTCTCTAGGGTTTCAAAAGTGCTGGAAGAACTTAAAAAGAAAAGGTTTTTGAGTGAGATCCAAACCTACATCACTAATCTATACTAGTCTAGCCCATTAGTGTAGGTTGTTTGCTCCACTTCTTCAAAGATCAAGTGAAGCTAGGAGCTTGAGCAAAGGGACTTCGTGGTGGATCATCATGGACGCGAAAGGATTCAAGCAAACCGGTTCAAACCCTACTCATGCCAAGGAGTCACTCAAGGAGGTCTACAAAGGTTGTATTTCTCCCCACTTAGTGTTAGACACTAGTTAGTATGCGATACTATATGTTGTTACTCTATTTTTCTAGTTCGATTCATGGTTGGAATTGTTTAGCACCCCCTAAATTTTTGTTATAGCATGTATGATGCAACCCTAAGTGCTAAAGAATCCCTATAAATACGAGTATGTGATACTGTATTCTAATCTGGGGTTATTTGTTATCGGTTAGGTTATATGTGATATAACCAGATTATTGAATCAAGTGTTGATTTGATAATCAACCCCCAATACCGGGAGCGACGAATCCTATCTAACCGCCACTGCCTCCAAGTGCTTCGGGACTGCACCCAACTACTACCTTTTTACACGACTCCTTGAGCCATGGTAGGGTAGTAATCAAAGTACAGTAGGAACACACTCGAGGCGAAGTAGCAGTGTCAAGTCGACGAACTAAGATGTAATCATGTCATCTGGGAACTGCTACCCGACGATAGGTATAATACCCACCAACAGTTCCCGACGAGTCATGTCCAGTGTACTCATAACCCAATGAGCACCTGCATACTATTTCCAGTACGACGTACTAATGGTTGTGGGACAGAACATCTCCCCTGCTGGGATGAGAAGCGTATACACTAGTCTACTCCGGAGTATCGATGCCCCGTCTCGATAATCTTACGACTGGGGACCTATATAAGGATGTGCTTGTAGACTACCCAGCCCCCACTAGTGTGACTGCCATCATAACGCTGGTAATCAAGCAAAGATCCTAAGGGCTCTACCAATATGTATAAGCGATATGCTAAAAGAAACACATGCACATATTGAGGTAGAAACAAACCAGGTAGCATACTACCATTTTGAGCAAGACTGTCAATACAACTATGAATATCCCAAACTTCCATTAAGTAATATACAAACTAGTATGATACAATAATGGCCTCTAGGGCATATATCACTAACACGATTGGCTATAACAGTAAGTCCCTGGTCAGGGCTGATGAGATTTACTGGTAAATGTTATCAGTAGTTTCTCAAACCGTTATGAGCCATACATCGACATGACTTATCACATTACTGGGGTCTGACGTTACCACCCCTAGACTCAATATGCAACATATCAGATGTTGGATATAGTGCCCTCAGAGTCAATTATTGGATCACAGGCACGTTATTGCAATGATTGAGGGAGGACCTATGCCGGTAAGACAGTCTTATTCAAGATGATAGTATGCTATCCGGTTTATCTTTATCATCGTGTACTGCTTTAGGTGACCTTACAGGTCACTATTGCGCGTTGATAGAGCCCTTAGGATTCTTTCTTGACAGCCAACAGTATGATGGCGATCATATACGTGGGAGCTGTAAGTCCATGCTACCTCTCTCGGTATTTTCGGGCATGCGGAATTTGATGAAAACAATTTTCTAGAGGCGGTAACATGGACTCAAAACCGGATCTTTGTTAAACATCTAACTAACAACCTAACTAGGAGTTGTTAACTACTCGGTTAGGGGGTTATACCTTTCTTTCTTGAACTCCTTCGTCTTTAAACCTTGATGGTGTACGGATCGGCTTCACCCCGTCGTCTCCTTGCGCCGAAGATCGATCCACCTGAAAGCTTCTACCTTTGGCTTCTTCTTCAAACTTTGAAGAAACTAGTTCACTCAGTTTGCCAAACCTTGTGAACTAGAGTGAGTAGAGGAGAGTGTGTTGGGATTTTTCTCTATAGTTCTTGGTTCTCAACACATGAGACAAGTGAACCATAAACTAAAGAGAGGGAGAGCAAGAGGAAGAAGATGAGAGCTCAAGAACACAAGAGAGAGAAAAGAAATGAAAGAATGAGCAAGACTTTTCTCTCTTGGTTCTCATAATCCAAAACCATCATAACCAATAATATCAATCAAGTATTAGTGATGGTTTAAGCTACAATAGCCATATCATTTCATGCACTCATTTTGCACAAGAGAACAAGCAAGCAAAAGTCTTTGCCATGAAATGATAGCCATTGTCATCATGATGGTCAACTAGTCCAACCTAGTCAACCGGTCAACAAAGTCAACAAGTCAACAAAGTCAACCCCTCAACAACCATGTCACTATAATACTTAATTAATATTATTGTTAATTACATATCATATTCTCATTAGGGTTGAGCAAAAAGTCAATAGTCAACAGTCAACGGTCAACAACCCTAATGAGAATCCTCTACCTCTGTCTCTCCGTCAACTGTGCATACACACCCGCATCCGCGTTCCGAGGAACACGAATACATACTGGATAAAACCAATCCCAAAACGTACACTAGGATCTGGCTGAAACCAAAGCCCGCTAGTGTTAACTGTCCGGACACTGTACGTGCACAAGTGCACGGATGTGACCGGACCCTGTCGCAAAACCATGCGACCTGTCGCAAAACCATGCGACCTCTACTCTTCTGCCTAAAGGCGAATAGCTTTCTGTGTGGGACTCTAAAGACTCGACACTACGCTGGCAGTGGGTTTAACCACAGACCGCAAGCGGCACTAGCTGTGCGTAACGGTCCCCAGGTAGATGCCGACAAGAAGACTGACGAGGTGAAACCCATCTGAACTCCTACTGAGCCTGAATGTGACAGTCTCCGTACAGTCCGGTCTATTCGTCTGATACATCGCATGGCGGGCCTAGGGGGCGGTAAACGTCAGTCCCCTAATAGCGGTACAAGTCGTGTCGGAGTGAAGCCCAAAACACCTTGAGATAACACTGAAAGCCTACCAGTATATCTCGCTTGCCCTGGCCAGGGACTACTCGTGTAATGGCTCTCCTAGACACAGCGCGATGTCAACCCCCAATACCGGGAGAGACGAATCCTGTCTAACCGTCACTGCCTCCAAGTGCTTCGGGACTGCACCCAACTACTACCTGTTTGCACGACTCCTTTGAGCCGTGGTAGGGTAGTAATCTAAGTACAGTAGGAACACACTCGAGGCGAAGTAACAGTGTCAAGTCAGCGGACTAAGCTGTACTCATGTCACCTGGGAACTGATAACTGACGATAGGTATAATACCAACCGGTCAGTTCCCGACGAGTCCTGTCCAGTGTACTCGTAACCTAACGAGCACCCGCATACTATCTCCAGTACGACGTACTGATGGCTGTGGGACAGACCATCTCCCACTCTGGGATGAGAAGCGCATGCGCTAGTCTACTCCGGAGTATTGATGCCCTGTCTCGATAGTCCTGCGACTAGGGACCTGCATAAGGATGTGCTTATAGATTACCCAGCCCCCACTAGTGTGACTGCCATCACAACGCTGGTAATCAAGCAAAGATCCTAAGGGCTCCACTAATGCGTATAGGTGATATAATAAAATAAACACATATACACATTGAAGTAGAAATAAACCAAGTAGCATACTATTATCTTGAGCAAGATTGTTTATGCAAGGTGAATATCCCAAGCTTCCATTAAGTAATATACAAACTAGTATGATACAGTAATGGCCTCTAGGGCATACACACTAACAATCTCCCACTTGCACTAAGGCCATGTACTGGCGTATCGAAGACCTATCATCTCGATCAGCTGCTCGAACTGAGTCTGGGGCAAGGCCTTGGTGAATGGATCTGCAGTGTTATCTTCTGAAGCAACCCTCCGAACCTCGATCTCCTGGCGATCCACGATCTCCCTGATCAGGTGATACCGCCTCAAGATGTGTCTGGATCTCTGATGGGACCTGGGTTCCTTCGCTAAAGCTATAGCCCCGTTGTTGTCGCAATACAGAGGTATTGGATCAACAATGGACGGAACCACCTGAAGTTCTTTCAAGAACTTCCTCATCCAGACAGCTTCTTTTGCGGCATCAGATGCAGCGATGTATTCCGCTTCCATCGTCGAGTCTGCAACGGTTTCCTGTTTGGAACTCTTCCAACACACCACCCCTCCATTGAGGGTAAAGACAAAACCCGACATGGACTTGGAATCATCCTTGTCACTCTGGAAGCTGGAGTCAGCAAAGGCCTCGATCTGGAGGTCTTTTCCGCCATACACCAAGAACATCTCCTTAGTCCTTCTCAGGTACTTGAGAATGTTCTTTACCGCTATCCAGTGTTTCTCCCCAGGGTTTGACTGATACCGGCTTACTACACTCAGTGCATAAGCTACATCCGGTCTGGTACACAACATCGCATACATTATAGAGCCTACCGCAGAAGCGTAGGGTATAATAGACATGCGATCCCTTTCCAAATCAGTCTTGGGAGACATCTCTTTAGAGAGGGTGATCCCGTGACAAGCCGGTAGGTTACCGCGCTTGGAATCTTCCATACTTAATCTTTTCAGTATGGTGTCGATGTACCTGGACTGTGGAAGTCCTAATATCCTCTTGGATCTATCACGATGGATCCAGATCCCCAGGATGTATGGGGCATCACCCAGGTCTTTCATGGAGAACCTGTGTGACAAGAACCCCTTGACAGATTGTAGCATAGGAATGTCATTTCCTATTAAGAGAATGTCATCCACGTATAAAACGAGGAATACTACAGTTCTCGCTAAAAATCTACTATAGATGCATGGTTCATCTGGATTTTTGATAAAGCCAAATTCCTTGACCGTCTCATCAAAACAGATGTTCCAACTCCGCGATGCCTGCTTTAGTCCATAGATGGACTTAAGCAACTTGCACACCTTTCCGCCGCTCCCACTCTGAATGAAACCCTCTGGCTGGTCCATATAGACACACTCCTCTAAATTTCCATTTAGAAAAGCGGTCTTTACATCCATCTGCCAAATCTCATAATCGTAGAAGGCAGCAATGGCAAGAAGGATCCGAATGGATTTCAGCATAGCTACTGAAGAAAAGGTCTCGTCATAGTCCAAACCAGGTCTTTGACGAAAACCCTTTGCAACCAATCTAGCTTTATAGGTCTCAACCTGTCCATCTACACCAATCTTCCTTTTGAAGATCCACTTGCATCCTATGGGTTTTACCCCGTCTGGAGCAATGTCCAATGTCCATACTTTTTTGGTGTACATGGACTCCATTTCGGTCCGCATTGCATCCAGCCATTTTACCGAGTCAACGCTCTGAACGGCCTGCTGGAAGCTAGTTGGCTCATCATAATCTATGATGCAATCCTCTCTATCCCCGTCTATGAGAAAACCGTAGTATCTCTCGGGCGGATGAGACTGCCTACTACTCCTGCGGAGCGGCGTAGGAATGTCCTATTCTTTTGAACCCTCTGGTTCCACTAATCTTTCAGTAATAGCTCGTGGTTCTGGAATTTCTTCCAGTTCTACTGTGCTCCCACTTATCTGGTTTTCCAAAAACTCAGTTTCCAAGAAGTAGGCATGACGAGAAACAAAAACCTTTTGTTCCTCATTGCAGTAGAAGAAATATCCCTTGGAGTTCTTTGGATATCCCACGAACTTGCACTGTAATGAGCGTGCCTCGAGCTTGTCCGCATGCTGCTTTTTAACAAAAGCTGGACATCCCCATGTCTTAATGTGCTTAAGATAGGGTTTCTTCCCACACCACATCTCATATGGTGTGGTAGGCACAGTCTTAGTGGGAACTCGGTTCAAAAGGTATGCAGCTGATTCTAGCGCATACCCCCAGAATGATCGCGGTAACTCAGCGTTACTCATCATGGACCGTACCATATCCAATAGGGTTCGGTTCCGTCTCTCCGATACACCGTTATGTTGCGGAGTGTATGGAGGAGTAAGCTGAGAGAGAATTCCGTTCTCTTTTAAATAGTCCAGGAACTCGGCACTCAAGTATTCACCACCTCGATCCGATCTTAGAATCTCGATACTTTTGCCGGTTTGTTTTTCTACTTCATTCTTATATTCCTGGAATTTTCCAAAGGCTTCGGACTTATGTTTCATTAAGAAGACATAACCGTACCTTGAAAAGTCATCCGTAAAAGTAATGAAGTAAGAATAACCGCTTCATGCATGTGTAGACATTGGACCGCACACGTCGCTGTGTACGAGTCCCAAGAGCTCGCTCGCTCTTACTCCGTGTCCAGTGAACGGAGTCTTTGTCATCTTTCCTTTGAGACAGGATTGACAGGTGGCATACGATTGATATTCGAACGAATCCAAATATCCTTCTGTATGTAACTTCATTAACCTTCTCTCATTGATGTGACCCAGTCTACAATGCCACAAGAAAGTCTGATTGATTTCTGGAGACTTTCTTTTGTGTGTATTCTGGACATTGAAAATCTGTGGTTGGTTTAATACGTATATACCATTGCTCAATGTACCTGACCCAATCATAACTTGGTTAAGGTGAATGTTTACAACATTGCTTACAAACGCAAATTCATAACCTTCTTTAGAAACCAAAGATACAGAAATGATATTACAAGTTGCGTTGGGTACAAAAAATCAATTACGCAAAACCAAAACATGTCCATCTGACATTCCCAGGTGATAGTCCCCCACGGCCTTAGCATCCATGCTAGCTCCGTTTGCAACTTTGAGGGTCATGTCACCTGCCTTCAAAAACCTATGGTTTCTCAACACCTGCAAAGAATTACAGATATGAGATCCTGATCCGGTATCCAATACCCAGGAAGTAGAGTTTATTGAAAGACAGTTATCAATAACATACACACCTGAAGCTGAAGCCGCAACCTACTTCAGTTCCTGTGTTCTGGCTTTCCAAGCCCTGCAATCATTCTTCCAGTGTCCCTTCTTATGACAATAGAAGCATTCTTCTTTATCCACAAGCTTCCCCACTTTCTTTGTTGCTTTTGTCTTTCCCTTCGTATCCACCTTACTAACACCGCCCCTTGGTTTGGCGGAGGCTTTCTTCTTCTTTCCCTTGGCTTTCGCCTTGGACCTAGAAGAAGAAGATCCTCCTACAAACAAAGTGGATGTTTCCCTAATTTTCTGTAGGGTGCCCTCTGCGCTCCTCAGCATGTTGAGGAGTTCTGAAAGTTCAACTTCCTTTTCTTGTAAGTTGAAGTTCAGGATAAACTGGGCGTAAGTGGAAGGAAGGGACTAGAGAATCAAGTCCGTATAGAGCTCATTCTCCAACGTGGTCCCAAGGTCCGTGAGCTCTTCTATGTAGCCAATCATATTAAGCACGTGTTCCGCTACCGATGATCCGACGGCCAACCTTGCCGAAAATAACTTCTTCGACACTTCGTATCTTGCGATACGAGACTGCTCTCCATACAGTTCTTTTGTATGGAGAAATATGGACTCGAGGTCCATATTCTCGTGCCTCCTCTGATGTTCGTTGTCCATAGAGGCAAGCATGAGGCACTTGGCCTTCACTCTGTCGATTTCCCAGGTCTTACGGATTTCCTTATCCGCGACGCTGGTTTTGGGACCTAGGACAGGGGGAGCTTTGGTGGTAAGAAGATACCCCAGCTTGTCATAAGTGATTGCCATCTTGACATTCCTGAGCCAATCTTTGTAGTTTGGCCCTATCAGTATGTTTTTATCTAGAAGTAACTTAAGTCCAGTCATGTCGATTGGTCGCTACAATTAGGAGAGAGAGAAGAAATACAGCATGATGCTCTTGCAAGTTTAGAATGGTTTTTAGTTTGTCTAAACAGGATGGCTTCCACTGTCTCTCGAATCCCTCCTCAAACCAAAAAGGAAGAATTAGTCGGGATCAATCTCACCGTACAATTCTTGCTTAACCATTCAGCCAGGCCAGTGTCGGTACTTCGAGGGAGGTTTTCCAACGCTTTCGCGAAGTTCCTTAATTAAATAACCTCTTTTCCCTGGGGGCGTAACCCCGCTAACACCTTTCTAGACACCTACTAGGTTTATAGCATTGATCGTTTAGTGAGAAATTTCCCGAGGAGTAGCATATACTCACAGTAGGATCGGGATCCAAATATCATCGCGTGACGAAACTGAAGGAATCCTACCAGAATCATCACACTCCAAATGGTATGCAACACTAGCAAGTTTCAGTTCTTTTGAAACTCCCGATGTGGATTTTTGCCCCATGCTCTTATGACCTTGACTTTGGCCAACAAATCATAAGTCACATGTCAAGTTCTACCCGTCGTTCTCCAGGTTAATTTGAATCCACCCGCACCTACCCTTGACTTTGGCCAGCAAGGCAGTACGACTGTTCCAAACCAACGCATCTATCTATGCTGCACATGAATACCCAATAGCTACCAATCACTATGCCTTGACTTTGGCCAACAAACATAGCTTGAATACTATTGACTATTCATGTGAAACGACGGAGGGCTATGAATGGTTTTGGAGAAACCGTGAACGTAGTGAACATGATATAATCGATGGAACGAGATAGCTTTTAAAAGGAGTGGCTCAAGCTCCGCATTTAAAAGTTGGTTTTGAAAAGAACCGAGTGGTTTTTCGAAAGTGTTCCAACGACTTTTACTTGGTTTATTTTTCTTGCATTAGTTCTTTTAATGCGTGATATTCTTGCATTAGTTCTTTTAATGCGTCCCATCATTTAATCCTACCATTGCAGAAAACAACCAAAATATGACGTACGCTTATACCATTCGTATTCGCCACGGAGCCCCGTCATTACCCGTTAGGTTACTTAACTAACGACAGAGCGGGGGCTGGGCTAGCGCGGCTGTAAAACATAAGCAACGCCTAAATAATATCATATATAGATATATTGCAATGATAGCCATTTCAGATCACAGATGAACACATTGGATATACTAGGAACCCGCAATTCGTACGAGCCTGTAACGAAAAGCAGATTACACGGTCGCGGTGAATAGCCAATACCCCCACCCAAGACCCCTACGGGTGTGGCAAACTACCCGCCAAGTACCCGAAGCGAAGCAACCTCCCTCAACTCCGTGAGTAGGCCACTCGGCACTTCGGCATACCCGGTAGTTTGTGCACCCCCTCCATGGGTCTATCCTAGGAGCAAAAACAGTAAAAAGAAATTATACAATGACGGCTACAACCCCGATCCGGTTGTGCGGCCATACAAATAATTATTACATCAATTTACAAATTTTCATGAATTGAAAGAAAAGAAAACTCTCGTCTCACAACCCCCGGCTATTCACCCGCGACAATCCAATGAATTCATATACACATTCCAAAGACATTACAGATCACAGATTTGTATAACCCCCACTAATCGACATATAGCGATTAGCAGACGTTCAATACAAATATCACATCACAGATAAAAACCCGTCAGCTTAAGTCTTTAGAAACTCGATCGAAATACGGTTTTTAAAGCCCCAAAAACAAAATTTTCTTTCTGGAAAATCTGGGCTGAAAACACATATACCAAAAATCCTAAAATAACCCACTGAGTATACTGTAGCAAAGACGATCCAGAGAAGAGCCAAGAAGGCCGCGGAACCGCGGCAATAGCAAGCTATTGCCGCGTTTCCGCGGTGGTTTGATGGAATCTCTGCATCGTTTTTCTACAGTATCTTTAAAAAACCCTGAGTCGATTTTTAAAGCATGATTTATTATTTTTACAGACTTAAAAAAATCGACAGCAAGCATGAATTTCGGGTTCATTTCGGGACTTTTTCTCCGATCGAATTTCTAGCTACTATGCTAACATGTTAGATAGAATTTAACAAGGCTCTGATACCACTGTAAGTCTATGCTACCTCTCCCGGTACTTTCGGGCATGCGGAATTTGATGAAAAACAATTTTCTAGAGGCGGTAACATGGACTCGAAACCGGATCTTTGTTAAACATCTAACTAACAACCTAACTAGGAGTTGTTAACTACTCGGTTAGGGGGTTATACCTTTCTTTCTTGAACTCCTTCGTCTTTAAACCTCGATGGTGTACGGATCGGCTTCACCCCGTCGTCTCCTTGCACCGAAGATCGATCCACCTGAAAGCTTCTACCTTTGGCTTCTTCTTCGAACTTTGAAGAAACTAGTTCACTCGGTTTGCCAAACCTTGTGAACTAGAGTGAGTAGAGGAGAGTGTGTTGGGATTTTTCTCTATGGTTCTTGGTTCTCAACACATGAGACAAGTGAACCATAAACTAAAGAGAGGGAGAGCAAGAGGAAGAAGATGAGAGCTCAAGAACACAAGAGAGAGAAAAGAAATGAAAGAATGAGCAAGACTTTTCTCTCTTGGTTCTCATAATCCAAAACCATCATAACCAATAATATCAATCAAGTATTAGTGATGGTTTAAGCTACAATAGCCATATCATTTCATGCACTCATTTTGCACAAGAGAACAAGCAAGCAAAAGTCTTTGCCAAGAAATGATAGCCATTGTCATCATGATGGTCAACTAGTCCAACCTAGTCAACCGGTCAACAAAGTCAACAAGTCAACAAAGTCAACCCCTCAACAACCATGTCACTATAATACTTAATTCATATTATTGTTAATTACATATCATATTCTCATTAGGGTTGAGCAAAAAGTCAATAGTCAACAGTCAACGGTCAACAACCCTAATGAGAATCCTCTGCCTTTGTCTCTCCGTCAACTGTGCATACACACCCGCATCCGTGTTCCAAGGAACACGAATACATACTGGATAAAACCAATCCTAAAACGTACACTAGGATCTGGCTTAAACCAAAGCCCGCTAGTGTTAACTGTCCGGACACTGTACGTGCACAAGTGCACGGATGTGACAGGACCCTGTCGCAAAACCATGCGACCTGTCGCAAAACCATGCGACCTCTACTCTTTTGCCTAAAGGCGAATAGCTTTCTGTGTGGGACTCTAAAGACTCGACACTACGCTGGCAGTGGGTTTAACCACAGACCGCAAGCGGCACTAGCTGTGCGTAACAGTCCCCAGGTAGATGCCGACAAGAAGACTGACGAGGTGAAACCCATCTGAACTCCTACTGAGCCTGAATGTGACAGTCTCCGTACAGTCCGGTCTGTTCGTCTGATACATCGCATGGCGGGCCTAGGGGGACGGTAAACGTCAGTCCCCTAATAGCGGTACAAGTCGTGTCAGAGTGAAGCCCAAAACACCCTGAGATAACACTGAAAGCCTACCAGTATATCTCGCTTGCCCTGGCCAGGGACTACTCGTGTAATGGCTCTCCTAGACACAGCGCGATGTCAACCCCCAATACCGGGAGAGACGAATCCTGTCTAACCGTCACTGCCTCCAAGTGCTTCGGGACTGCACCCAACTACTACCTGTTTGCACGACTCCTTTGAGCCGTGGTAGGGTAGTAATCTAAGTACAGTGGGAACACACTCGAGGCGAAGTGACAGTGTCAAGTTAGCGGGCTAAGCTGTACTCATGTCACCTGGGAACTGATAACTGACGATAGGTATAATACCAACCGGTCAGTTCCCGACGAGTCCTGTCCAGTGTACTCGTAACCTAACGAGCACCCGCATACTATCTCCAGTACGACGTACTGATGGCTGTGGGACAGACCATCTCCCACTCTGGGATGAGAAGCGCATGCGCTAGTCTACTCCGGAGTATCGATGCCCTGTCTCGATAGTCCTGTGACTAAGGACCTGCATAAGGATGTGCTTATAGATTACCCAGCCCCCACTAATGTGACTGCCATCACAACGCTGGTAATCAAGCAAAGATCCTAAGGGCTCCACTAATGCGTATAGGTGATATAATAAAATAAACACATGTACACATTGAAGTAGAAACAAACCAAGTAGCATACTACTATCTTGAGCAAGATTGTTTATACAAGGTGAATATCCCAAGCTTCCACTAAGTAATATACAAACTAGTATGATACAGTAATGGCCTCTAGGGCATATACACTAACAGGAGCTGGGGTTTATAAGCACATCCTTAAAAGGTCCCTAGTCGTGGGAGTTTTCGAGACAGAGCATCGATACTCCAGAGTAGACTAGTGTATACAGTCGAGACCCCGACGAGGGGCGGTGGCCGGTCTCATAAGCCACTGGTGTCAGTTGGTTCACCTAAGATGTATACAGGTGCTCATTGGGTTATGAGTACACCGGACAGGACTCGCCGGGAACATGCTAGTTGGTCTTATACCTGACGTCAGATAGCAGTTCCCTGGTGACATGTGTACAGGTTAGTTCATCGACCTGAGATCGTCATTTGTCTCGTGTGGGTTCCCACTGTACTTTGATTACTACCCTACCACGGCTCAAAGGAGTCGTGCAAACAGGTTTTAGTTGGGTACAGTCCCGAGCCACATGGAGGCAGTGAGCGGATCTGCAGGGGTTCGTCTCTCCCGGTATTGGGGGTGAGGTCGCGCGGTGTCTAGGAGAGCCATTACATGAAGCCCTCGGCCGAGGCAGGAGATTTACTGGTAGGTATTCCAGTAGGATCTCAGGGTGTTCTGGGATACACTCCGACACGACTTGTACCGCTTTTGGGGGTCTGACTTTTACCAACCCCCTAGGCCCGCCATGCGATACTCATAAACGAACGGACCGGACTGTACGGATATTGTCACTGACAGGCTCAGTAGGGTGTTAGGATGAGTTCGCTCATCGACGTCCCTTTTGGTCAATACCTGGTAGCCCGTTACGTATGGCTAATACCTCTGACGTGCTAGTGGTTAAATCCACAGCCAAAGTGTTGACGAGTCTTTAGAGTCCACCACAGACAATTTCCCAAGTTTCGGGCGAAACGCTGTAGAGGCCGTATGGAGATATGGCAGGGTTCGATCATATACGTGCGGTATTGCACGGATCATGATCGGACGGATAATACTAGCGGACTTTGGTTTAAGACGGATCCTAGTATTGTACAGTGTGGATTTGGTCTCATTGCATTTGTATTCAGTGGGAATACAAATGCGGGTATGTATATACGGTCGCGGGGTTTTCCTGTAATTTATTACGGGATCAGTTTTTTTAGTTGACAGTTTGCATTTTGTTTCGTCCATATTTCCTTTGTTCCTTCATGGCCGGATTTTTCCGATGGAAGGGGGTTATTTGCAAGTATGCAAATTAGGTTTGTGGAGGGGATTTCTTGTAAATGGAGAGATTATGATAATTCAAAGTATTTTTGCTTTTTTCTTTCATGATGGCTTGCATTAATGAGATGAGAATTGATTTGGATTTGATTTAGAAATTGATGTGATATAATTTCCTTGTTATGATCCATTTCTTTATGGTTACCTTCCTATTCTCTTGTGCTCACCCTCCTTTGATTATCTCTCCCATTTTTGATAAGGGGTCGGACACACTTCTTTGAGGGAGGGAGAGGTTCATTTTTGGTGTGGGGAAATTGCTCATCTCACATTATTTTGCTTACACCAAAATTCCCAAGTGCATCTCCATTATTCATTCTACCTCCATCATTATGGCAACTTCATACCCGCTAGAGACAAAACATTCCACACTTATCCTACAGCATTCTTGGGCACGTCGGCTCGCCAACTTCGTGCTCGAGTTGCCTCGGTCCAGAGGTGGGAGCCCGTAAAGAACCCGGCGATGTGGTGCCTGTTCCGATGAGGAGATGAAGATCGGAGATTCCGCGAGGAGATCGAAGTGGAGGCTGGAGACTGAAGGAACCGGATCGCTCGGTATAGCACTCTCTGCCCCATCTCTAGTTTGCTAGCATTAGGTTAATGGTTACGATCCGGGTTTTAGGATGCGGTAGTGCCGGTTTCAAGTCAAGAAAAATTTTCGTTTCCGCATTTTGGCCGAAGAAAGACGGCCGGGGCGCTACCGTGGTCCTACATGGTATTAGAGCCACGCCATTAACCTAGTCTAGCTTGCTCTAACGTGTTTAAAAGTTCGATCGAACGGATTTTCCGAAAACCCGATTTCTAAAGTACAGTTTCTATCGAATTTTTCGAGTGCTCTAAAAATTATTTGGTACATTGTAAAATTACGAGCAGGGTTTTTTGAGCATTCTGTGAAAATTTGGTCGCGTGACGTCACTGTTCCACCGCGGAACCGCGGCCAAACCCACGCATTGGCCGCGGTTCCACCGCCTCTTTAACTCTTCACAGCACCAAATTTTTACAGTGGGCTTCTGTGTTGGAAATAGGGTTTTTGGTATGTTCTGTTTGGGCCCAGATTTTCTTTGAGTACTACAGTAGTGCTTGGGGCCCACTCCGGAAAATTTAGTCGATCGAAAATTTTAAACATGTTAGTTCACAGTATTTACATTATATCTGCGACCGTGAATGTCATTTGATCGGTAAATCCTGTCTAACTGCTATAGCCCTTTTAGACGGATTTGCGAACGTGAAATTCACGTTGATGTTCTGTGTTGTGCTGTGATGTTGTAGATTTGTCGTGGTGGATAGCCTGGATGCAATGTTAGTTCAGTTTGGTTGTATATTTACATTTGATATTGCGGGGCGAGTGTCCGACATATGGACTGCCGTCACTGCCTGTTTTATTCTTTTGGGGCACGACGATGTACCCGTTGTATATTTTACTTTCTGTACTAGGATTACCCCAAGGTGGGGGGCACGGATAGCCGGGTTCTAGAGGGCAACGGGCCCGCATCTCATGGTGTTGAGACAGAGGGGGCTTCACTCTAGAATTGGCGGGCTATTCGCCGCACTCGTAGGGGGTACAGATTGACCCAAGGAGGGGTGCCCAAGTTACCGGATCCCGTGAAGTGCTGGGTGGTCCATTCACGTTGCTGAAGGGGGCTGCCTCACTTCAGGTTTTGGTGGGTAACTTGCCGTGCCCGTAGGGGTCTAGGATTTCATTGCACAGGCTATCCACACGACCAGGGGAACGTCGGGTTTCAGCAGCGGCTCTGTGAAACCCGGGGATCCCAGATATCTGTATTGTTCTGTGATGCTTATTACATTTCTGTGATGTTGCATTTTATCACGCCTTGAGCGATTATTATATATTGATATATATACTAGTAGATGTTGTATATGTTTTGCATCCGCGCTAGTCCAGTCCCCGCTCTGTCGTTAGTTAAGTAACCTAACGGGTGATGACGGGACCCAGTGGCGAATGCGGATGGCATATACGTACATCGTATTTTCGTTCTTTTGTGGTGTGATCAATTGATGGGACTGCGTTGATTCGGATCAATGCAAGCTAAACAAACCTATTCTGATGTTGTTGGAACAATTTTTCAAAAAGCTGTTATTGCAAGGACGTTCTCTTTAGTTTTGCACAGTGGTATTCGGTTATGAATATCCAGCACCTCAGTCGATGAGGCAAGGGCCGAGATCCCTTCACCGGGAGTGACCCCTTGGACAGAAGTTTACGTCAGGGAAATAACTTCACTATAGTCGATTACTTTTGCTTTGCATCGTGGTATTCAGTTGGAATATCCTGCACCTCATTCTACGGGGAAAGAGCCGAGATCTCTTCACCGGGAGTGACCTCTTTAGCAAAAGTTTTTGTCACTATATTTTTTATAAAAAGGCTATGCAGTTCCTTCAACAATATCAAGTTCATTACGTTAAAAGTTTTTCGCCAAAAACCAGCCGTAGCCCTCCGTCATTTCTTAGGGGTATTATTTAGTATTCGTGCTGCGTTTGTTGACTCCGTCAA
Source organism: Agapanthus africanus (assembly GCA_030015575.1). Taxonomy (NCBI): domain Eukaryota; kingdom Viridiplantae; phylum Streptophyta; class Magnoliopsida; order Asparagales; family Amaryllidaceae; genus Agapanthus; species Agapanthus africanus. The sequence continues at coordinate 160,705,238 of CM057343.1, forward strand.
GGCGTAGTGTACGGTAGCTAAGTGGTGCTTGTTTGTAGCATGGATATGGGATTGGTTAGGACAGTCGTGCAGCCTTGTTGACTCCGTCAAGAGCACGTACGAGTGGTTTAATGCAATCCAGATAATGACGGGTTGAACTTGACTAGGACTCTTTGATTTGTTGACTCCGTCAAGGTCACTTGGGTCCTAGGGGTAAAAACACACATCGGGAGTTTCTAAAGAAATTGAAACTTGCCAGGCATGCGCATACCTTCTGGAGTGTGATAACGTTAGTGGATTCCGTCACATTATCATGCGATGATAGTTGGATCCCGATTCCCACTGATGAGTTGGTTTACTCCTCGGGTGATCCCGACTAATTCTTCTTTCAGGTTTGGAGGAGAATTTAACGGTACAGTAGGAGGTTTCCTGATTAGATAAATTAATAACCATTCTGATCTAGGTTAGAGTGCACGCTGAGTGTTTCTTTTCTCTCTCTCTTTGGCAGCGACCATGGCCCGACCCTTGACTATGACTCGGTGACCAAGTTGACCAAACCTTCTTTAAACACTGGCTTTTAGATTGTCAGAGTTGCATACCTCATTGCCACTCCTACTTTTACCCTTTTCTCCAGGACACCCCGTATTACTACGAACGTCCACTTCCATTGGATAAAACCATCGTATGGTTATATACGAACTCGAACGAATTTATTCGAGGATGGTTTCCAGTTCTGGAGAAAACGAATAGGACTATTCAGTTGTCTTTTCCTTTTACCTTCTCTCAGGTTGCGAGTACTCCTTGGTTTAGGAGATAGTACACCCGTTACGCCTATCGGATAGTCTTCTTCCAAACCTTAGGCAGGTGCCGAACGGTGGGGAATGAGGAAAACCAATTAGCCTAACGATGATGTACAGAAGGTATTAAGTAAAGACAAATAAAGGGATTAGAAGGAGGGCAGAGTAAATTGCGACTGCTATTCACGACCAAAACCAAGTATTTCATTACCACTCCCACTTCACCTTTGTATTTCTCCAGAACACTCCGTATCACTACGAAGATCCACAGTTATTTGGATACTCCATCGTATGGTTATATACGAACTCGAAAGGAACTTGTTCCAGTTCGGGGATGGATTCTGGTTCAGGAGAAATATGAATAAGGTTTTATTCAGGTGTCTTTTATCTTTACCTTCTCTCATGTTGCGAGTTCTCCTAGGATTAGGACAGTACACCCATTATGCTTATTGGATAGTCTTCTTCCAAACCATAGGCTGGTGCCGAACGGTAGGGAAGGAAGAAAACCATTTGACCTAAAAGGGTGTGCAGAAGGTAACGACTAAAGACATATAAAGGGATTTGGAGAGGTGGCAAAGAAATATATGGTTACAGCTGTGAATCTAAATAATGGAAGAGGAATTACTAGGAATACCCGGATACCCCTATGAAACATTTCAATGTTTCAGTTTCACTGTGTACTGTTAAAAGAAAACTGATTTCCCAATTAGTCCTTACTCCAGGGTATGTATTTACCAGGTATGATTCTCACATCTGTATGGTTTTACAGATGATGAGTGGGAGTAAGTTATTGGGAATTAGGTGATCATCCTCATTATATCGGAATTCGTTGTAATTGGTGATGTTTGAGGAAATCGCCCGGGTTGTTTGCCGGACGGCAAATATTTGGTTTTGAATATCCGTTGTTGTGCACCAATTTCAAATTGATATATCTGTACGTCTATTTTTATAGAGTGAGATATAACTTTTTGAAATTATGTCCATGACATTTACCTATATCAGTGGATGGTTAGGTAAGGAGCATTAAACAACAGTGTAATTCTTCTTAACCATAAGTACAGTTTTCAACCTACGACACACAGGGATTGAGTTGTTAGACTCGGGGGACTTATACAAACTATTGTATGTTGTCCAGTGTCCATTAGGACAGAGGGGTTGGTCCTCGTACTATATTCGGTTTACTTGTGACTTCTCTAGTTCTTAGACATGTGTTTCGTACAAATGCAAGGTCCAAGTTTTGAGAAGTTATAGGTATATGAATAAAGTAGAGAACCAAGTATTGCAAGTATCAGGATTCTTCAAGGTGATCGTGTAGGGTTCCTAGGCATCCTATAGAAGTCTCACAAGGCATCGAACATGCCAAATTTAAAAATTATGGTGCCGAGAAACCCTAGTTAACGGATCGTTGCTAGATGTCTAGGCGAAACAACAAACTAGTTAACACTTTAACTAAAGTTGAGATGCTACAACCTTTGTAGATCCGGATTTCCGCCTCCTTAGCTCCACGTGGTCATGCCCTCGCTGTCCATCATGAATCCTCGACTCGATCATCGGCTTCATCGGGAAAACAAGCGGAATAGGTCGTCGGCTTTGTGTCAAAGACGATCTACCTCGAGGCTTCGCAAGTTCAAGCTCCGACTTCACAAACTTGTGAAACTTGTGAAGTAAACACCCAAAACAACTTGGCAAGAGGTAGAGGGTGAATAAATAGGAGGTGGGTTCACTTTAGATTTGGATTTCTCTCACTAAATCTCAAGTAGCCATTGATGTAGCAAGCTTGAAGAAGAAGAAGAAGATGAGCTAGTTATGATAAGTTCTATTAAAAAAGAAATAGAAAATCAAATACTTATCATAACTTAAACTAGGGTTAAGTGTAGAGAATTAACCATGGTCACTTGGATGGGTTAGGGTTAAGCATGAAGATAAGGATGGTTAGCAAAGTCAAAGCTTCATGAAGCTTCAATATAAAACAAATAAAGCCACCATTCTTATCTTAATCCATTTCAAATAAATAAATAAACAAATAAATAAATAAATGAATATGCAAAACCCTAATTATCAAATTAACCATGGATTAATTCTATACACTTAACTAAATGATCAAGTATCATCAAACATGATACAAAAAAGTGCACGAAAGCATATCACATATACAATGTGCAATCCAAGTGAGAAAAATCCGTTTAAAGTGAACCAATACTAGTTAATGCAAAGTAATATATCAAATATATATAATTATACATTAAATCATTAAATCAACACTTGATTCAATGATCCGGTTATATCGCATACAACCGACTAGTATCTAATGTATCGATTTATCGAATCAATGATTCGATAACTAGGTCATATCGAATATAACCAATCGAAACATATATCGCGAGAATGAAATGCGGTATCACATACACGCATTATTCTCGGTCCCGCACATATCTCATATGCGCTCCTATTTCGTTTCGCTTGAGCCAGGAAACCTCTGTGTAGGACTCTAAAGACTCGTCAATACGCCGGTAGCAGATGATGATCATATCAAGCACCCACAAGCCGCAAGCGGTCTGCTAAACGTAACGGCCACCCGGGTATTGAGCGATCAGAAGATCGACGAGCTAGCCCGCTCACACTCCTGCGAATCCGACCAGTAACACTTACCATACAGTCCGGTCTCTTCGTCTGATACGTCGCATATCAAGTCTAGGGGTGGTAAACGTCAGACCCCAATAACCCGATAAGTCGTGCCGATGTGAGGCTCGTAACGGGTCGAGAAACTACTGGTAACACTTACCAGCAAATCTCTGATCAGCCCTGGCCAGGGACTTCCCTGTTACGGCCAATCGAGCACAGCGCAACATCAACCCCCAATACCGGGAGAGACGAAACCCCTCCTATCGCTCATTGCCTCCATGTGACTCGGGACTGTGCCCAAAGACCACCGTTTTGCACGTCCTCATGGACGTGGTAAGGTGGAGATCAAAGCACAGTGGGAATCACACAAGACTCTATGACGATCTCGGGTCTACAGACTAACCTGCACAAGTGTCACCAGAGAACTGCCATCTGACGTGAGGTATAATACCATCTGGGAGTTCTCGGCGAGTCCGTCCAGTGTACCCAGTCTACACTGAGCACCCGTATACCATCTCTGATGTCAAACACCAATGGATATGGGATCATCCATCGCCCATCACATGGGTCGAGAAGCGTATACGCTAGTCTACTCTGGTATATCGATGCCCCGTCTCGATACACCCACGACTAGGGACCTTGAAGGATGTACTTATGGACTACCATGTCCCCACTAGTATGATCTGCATCATAGTCCAGGTAGTCAAGTACAAATCCTAAGGGCTTTACCAACATGTAACTATAAGACAGTATAAAGAGACTAGTGTACATGTTAAGATAAAGAGCAACCAGATAGCATACTATCATGTCGAGCAAGAAAGTCATCTCTATATATGTCCAAGCATCCAATATAATATACATAATCTGTACAATACTGGCCTCTAGGGCATACATACAACTAACAGATCGAAGATGTAGATACTTGTGTATGGTATTCAGTTAATAGTAATGATTAAGAGAACTTGCTTCTCTTTCAGGTTACTCATAATTGGAAGCATTCCTAAGTTGAGTAACGATGATCGGCCTTCTTCCATTTAGTTGACATGCACTGTTGCATGATTTGAATCTGGTTCCAATTAAATCAGTGCCTCTGTTTCTATATTGGATATAGAATAGTTCATATCTTAACAATGTTAAGGTACGGGGAGTTGTCCGGCTTATGCTTAAAACCAGACTCTGGATAACTCAAGGCACGTTTCTGTAATGGTAGTTTGTGGGTTGACCCGGGCTATGACGAGGGTTAACTTTCTACCATCTGGAAGATCAATAGTGATATTGTTCTTAACTCGCCACGGTTTTTATAAAAATGGATTTTTCAGAAAACAGTAGTGGGAGTATGGTAGAACTGGAAGTGATTCCAGAACCGCAAACGATTACTGAAAATTTGATAGGAACCTAAAGATTCAATCTGTATTGACAGTCCATTAGCCACTCCGCAGATATGGTGGGTAACCTCAGGCACCCGAGAGGTACTCCGGTAGCCTCAAGGACGGTGACAGGGAGGTTCTTGTTTACCCATACTTGCCATTGCTGTTGTTCCAGACTGTGAGACCCGGCAGGAGGATGAGTATAGCGTCGTTCTAAACTATCTTTAGAAGTGCACGTGTATATGACTATGCCAGAGGGTTGTCGTAGTCAGTGGGAGCAGCGGAAGCATTGGTGGACAAGTAGCTTATGTCTATTTATAGGCTAAAGCAGATATAGCGGAGATAGATCATCTATTTCTGATATGACAGTCATAGGTTTGACTTCATCAGAATAGGGGATGGATCTAATAAAAGAAGGTAGTAAGGTGTGATGTCCTGGTATTAGGATGACATACACAGAGTAGGAAGTGAAATTTCTATACTACGATCGGTTATACTTTAGTTGTCACACAGTGGTTTCTCCACATAGGATATAGATGTTGTTTTTGCACTAGATGCAATAAGGTGATATTGATCCAATCCTGGAGAAACGTTCGGAAGCAGTTTTAGAACATAAGTTGATGTTCTAGGGATATGATGACGGCATCCTCCTTCGGGAGACAGTTATCATTCCAGGCTTCCAAGGTGACCTGGATGACAGAGTGACTGTTAAAGTTATAGTTTTCCCTCTGACGAGGGACAGTAGTTTGGACAGGTGGTCCAAGCGGATACTGAGGGAGGCATGGCGCAGGATACTGATTATTTTCAGTTGACGATACAGTCTAAGAAGTTTGGATTTGGAGTTCATTTATGAACTAGGTCCCATCAGATATCCAGACATATTCTAAGACAGGTATTGCTCATTTCGGGAGATGGTTTTCTCCATGAACTTGAGATAAAGAGAGTTATAGAAAGAAACATCAAAGCGGATCCACTCACTGAGGCTATTCCTCGGACGCATTAGTTTCGCAAACGGGTTTTGTGAAACTGATTAGTAGAGGAGTTGGGTGTTCAGTATCATACGGGCTGTGAGTATGAGACATCACAATAATTAGCCTTGAGTGCAAGTGGGAGATTGTTGGATATAGTGCCCTCAGAGTCAATTATTGGATCACAGGCACGTGATTGCAATGATTGAGGGAGGACCTATGCCGGTAAGACAGTCTTACTCAAGATGATAGTATACTATCCGGTTTATCTTTATCATCGTGTACTGCTTTAGGTGACCTTACAGGTCACTATTGCGCGTTGATAGAGCCCTTAGGATTCTAGCTTGACAGCCAGCAGTATGATGGCGATCATATACGTGGGAGCTGGGGTCTATAAGCACATCCTTAAAAGGTCCCTAGTCGTGGGAGTTTTCAAGACAGGGCATTGATACTCTAGAGTAGACTTGTGTATACAGTCGAGACCCCGACGAGGGGCGGTGGCCGGTCTCACAAGCCACTGGTGTCAGTTGGTTCACCTAAGATGTATACAGGTGCTCATTGGGTTATGAGTACACCGGACAGGACTCGCCGGGAACATGCTAGTTGGTCTTATACCTGACATCAGATAGCAGTTCCCTGGTGACATGTGTACAGGTTAGTTCATCGACCTGAGATCGTCATTTGTCTCGTGTGAGTTCCCACTGTACTTTGATTACTACCCTACCACGGCTCAAAGGAGTCGTGCAAACAGGTTTTAGTTGGGTACAGTCCCGAGCCACATGGAGGCAGTGAGCGGATCTGCAGGGGTTCGTCTCTCCCGGTATTGGGGGTGAGGTCGCACTGTGTCTAGGAGAGCCATTACACGAAGCCCTCGGCCGAGACAGGAGATTTACTGGTAGGTATTCCAGTAGGATCTCAGGGTGTTCTGGGCTACACTCCGACACGACTTGTACCACTTTTGGGGATCTGACTTTTACCAACCTCCTAGGCCCGCCATGCGATACTCATAAACGAACGGACCGGACTGTACGGATATTGTCACTGACAGGCTCAGTAGGGTGTCAGGATGAGTTCGCTCATCGACGTCCCTTTTGGTCAATACCTGGTAGCCCGTTACGTATGGCTAATACCTCTGACGTGCTAGTGGTTAAATCCACAGCCAAAGTGTTGACGAGTCTTTAGAGTCCACCACAGACAGTTTCTCAAGTTTCGGGCGAAACGCTGTAGAGGCCGTATGGAGATATGGCAGGGTTCGATCATATACGTGCGATATTGCACGGATCATGATCGAACGGATAATACTAGCGGGCTTTGGTTTAAGCCGGATCCTAGTATTGTACAGTGTGGATTTTGTCTCATTGCATTTGTATTCAGTGGGAACACAAATGCGGGTATGTATATACGGTCGCAGGGTTTTCCTGTAATTTATTACGGGATCAGTTTTTTGAAGTTGCCAGTTTGCATTTTGTTTCGCCCATATTTCCTTTGTTCCTTCATGGCCGGATTTTTCCGATGGAGGGGGGTTATTTGCAAGTACGCAAATTAGCTTTGTGGAAAGGGTTTCTTGTAAATGGAGAGATTGTGATAATTCAAAGCATCTTTGCTTTTTTCTTTCATGATGGCTTTCATTAATGAGATGAGAATTGATTTGGATTTGATTTAGAAATTGATGTGATCTAATTTCCTTGTTATCATCCATTTCTTTATGGTTACCTTCCTATTCTCTTGTGCTCACCCCCCTTTGATTATCTCTCCCATTTTTGATAAGGGGCCGGACACACTTCTTTGAGGGAGAGAGAGGTTCATTTTTGGTGTGGGGAAATTGCTCATCTCACATTATTTTGCTTACACCAAAATTCCCAAGTTCATCTCCATTATTCATTCTACCTCCATCATTATGGCAACTTCATACCCGCTAGAGACAAAACATTCCACACTTATCCTATAGCATCCTTGGGCACGTCGGCTCGCCAACTTCGTGCTCGAGTTGCCTCGGTCCAGAGGTGGGAGCCCGTAAAAGAACCCGGCGATGTGGTGCCCGTTCCGACGAGGAGATGAAGATCGGAGATTCCGCGGGGAGATCGGAGTGGAGGCCGGAGACCGAAGGACACGGATCACTCGGCATAGCACTCTCTACCCCATCTCTAGTTTGCTAGCATTAGGTTAATGGTTACAATCCGGGTTTTAGGATGCGGTAGTGCCGGTTTCAAGTCAAGAAAAATTTTCGTTTCCGCATTTTGGCCGAGGAAAGACGGCCGGGGCGCTACCGTGGTCCTACATCAGACGAAAAGACCAGACTGTACGGTAAGTGTTACCTATAGGCTTCATTGGAGTTTGGAAAAGCTTGCTTGTTGATCTTCTAATCGCTCAATACCTGGGTAGCCGTTACGTCCAGCTAGTACTGCTGACGGCTTGTGGGTGATTGATGTGATCATCACCTTCTGCTGGCGTATTGACGAGTCTTTAGAGTCCCACATAGAAGTTTCCTGGTTCAAGTGAAACGAAATAGGACATATATGCTGATATGTGCCGGGGGCCAGATTAAATACGAGTATATCATGTTGTATTCTAATCTGGCGGTTATTTGTTATCGGTTAGGTTATATGTGATATAGCCGGATTATTGAATCAAGTGTTGATTTGATAATGTGATATACAGATAAATGATATTAGTCGGTTATATGTGATATAACCGGATTATTAAATCAAGTGTTGATTTGATAATTTGATATATGTATATTATATTTGATATAATTATATATTAACTAATATCATTAGCTCACTAATTATTCATCATAATATATATATATATATATATTAATATTTATATGATATATATATATATATATTAAAATGAAGCATGGCATGGATTTTCTATTTTTAGAAAATAGAAAATGAAAAGAAAAATGGGGAGACTTTTAAGAGCATGGTTCAAGGCATGGGTTTTTTATATTTGTTTATGCATTTGTTTGCACTATTGAAGCATGGTGCATTATTTGTATTGCATTTTATTCCATGCTTCAATAATGTATGAGCTTGGGGTTGCCATTCTACATTCATTCTTGAGTTGAGCTCATTTGCCTTAGCCATTTTCTTGAGCTCTTGCTCTTTAGCTCTCTCCATTTTTCCTCACCTCACCTCCAAGCTCAATCCCTCATATGAATTGTGAACCCTTGAGCTTGTAAGAACCCTAGTGAGCAAACTACACCCCTACTTCACCATCCTAGTTTGAATTAGCAATTTAAACTAGAGTGTTTCCTTCACTAAAGAGTTTAGTGAAGAGGTAGTTTGGACTAGTGGACTTCAGGTGGATCATCTTCGGCACGAAGATCACGGAGGAGGCTCGTTCCAACTTCAAGAGGAGTCTAGTGGAGTCGCGTGGACTACAACCCGGAGCATTTGAAGAGAAGGAAACGATCTACAAAGGTTGTAGTTTCGTTCTCTTCTTATATTTTAGTCGGTATCTAGCTTAAACCATAATCATCTAGTTAAAGATATTGGTTAGTGTTAATTAGCACCCCAAAATTTTTTAAAATGGCATGCTTGATGCTAGTAAAACCCAGTAGTGATGCTAACAAACACTTTTACAAGCAACCCTGCCAATTCTAAAGTTAGGAGACCCGGTCTCGACTTCTCGAGATGGTTTCCTACTGGACTCTAGAACCCGGTTACTTGTGCTCCCCGTCTTGGGTCTATCCTAATGCGGAAAAGTAAATAATATACATCAATGGTGACATCATCCTCAACCCGGAAGTGTCCTAATAAAAGAATATTACATACAATTTTACATGAATGAAAATTAAAAAGCTTTCATCTCACACAAAAAACCCGGCTATTCAATCACGACGATCGAATATAACATATCACAGCAACACATAATATCACGTGTCATCAACGTAAGTAAATATGCGTATCTCGAATTCCGTTGGCATATAGCAATGAGATCGGGGATACCCCACATATTACACTTACGGTCGTAGAAAAGAAATGAAAAACTATAATATTTAGAATCCGCAAATCTCTTAGATATCATAAACCCGGAATATCTCATATTCCGAATTTCATGCCTAACCTTATAAACCTTACATTTTAGTCTCAAACTGAAAACTCTTTTCAATAAGCAGACGGATAATTCAACAAAATTCCCGACTGTCGTGTTCGTGTACAATACGCGGTTGCGACGGAGTTTTGATCCGAATCGAAACTCCGTGGCAATCGATGAATCGAGACTAAAACACTAGATTTATAAAATACTAACTAGTTTTCACAAAACTAATTATTGTGGATTCCAAATATTGTATCACATATCATATTAATCTAGACGGCGTTAAACATTTCGATCGACTTATCAAACACCCACAAATTCCAGAGACCTCAACAACTTGAGCATCACTAAAAACATCTAGAAAGTGCCAAATATGTCAATGGAGCAGCACAAGAAGAAAGAACCCTTAACACTACAAACATGCGGCGGAACCATGGCCAAAACGGGGTTTAGGCCGCGGTTCCGCGGCGCTTTGAAGGTGTTGTCGTCTTGAACTTCTTGTGGCTCCATTAAATACCCTGCACAATTTTCTGCATATTTTTAATTTGAAAAATTCCAACTTTTGAAAATCTGGACAGAATCTATGGAAATACGGGTTTCAAAACTTCGATCGAACACTTTAACATCGTAAAGACTTACCCTAATGTTCTAGCTTGGCTCTGATACCATGAAAGTGTGCCCTAGCACCACCATGAGGTTAAAATGGATATCGATCATGCAATTTTCAAAAAATCTTGGTACTAAGCTATACTATCCAAAGATCTAACTATATAATTAGGGTTTACATGATATCTAAAGAACTTTACACTGAGTGAAGAATGCTACAACCTTTGTAGACCAAGTCCTTCTCTTCTCAAGCTCCGGATAGTAGTCCCTATGACTCCACTAGGCTCCACTTGAACAAGGATCGAGCTTCCTACGTGACCTTCGTGTTGAAGATGATCCACCCGAGGCTTCACTAATCCAAGCTACCTCTTCACTAATCTCCTATAAGTGAAGGAAACAACATAAGCTCAAGTGTAGGATGATGAAGTAGGGGTGTTAAGCTCACTTAGTATTTAACCAAAACCCTATGGTTCACATCACATGTGAGGGTTAGGGCTTAGAGGAGGAGGAGGAGGAGGATGGAGAGAGTTAGAGAGTGAAATGAGCTAGCATGAGAAAATGAGCAAGTGAAGAATCTCAAGTGAAGAATGGCTTAACAAATACCTCACTTATTGAAGTATGGAATAAACCCCAAAATTTTATCCCAACCATACTCAATAGTGAGACCAAATGAATAAATAAATGATCAAAGACATGCTTCACCCATTCCTCAAAAGTCTCCCATTTTCCACCTCTTTTTCTATTTTCTAAAAATAGAAAATCCGACCATGCTTCATAATATATATATATATATATATATATATATTAAGAAAATAATTAGTGAGCAATAATATTAGTTAATATATAATTATATCAAATATAAATATATATCATATTATTAAATCAACACTTGATTCAATAATCCGGTTATATCACATATAACCGACTAATATCATTTATCTGTATATCAAATTATCAAATCAACACTTGATTCAATAATTCGGTTATATCACATATAACCTGACCGATAACAAATGTCACCAGATTAGAATACGGTATCTTATACTCGTATTTAATTAGGCCCCCACACATATCAACATATGTGCCCGATTTCGTTTCGCTTGAACTAGGAAACCTCTATGTGGGACTCTAAAGACTCATCAATACGCCAGCAGTAGATAATGATCACATCAGTTACCCATAAACCGTCAGCGGTACTAGCTGGACGTAACGGTTACCCATATACTGAACGAATAGAAGATCTACAAGCAAGCTTGTCCAAACTGTTGGGATTCCTTAGCACCTTTCCTAGGGCTTGCCAGCAACACACATGCTACAATAAAATTTTTAGGGTGCTAAGTAATCTTTAACCTAGGATCAAACTAGAAGTTTAGGGTAACAATATAGTATCACATACTAAAACAAGTGTCTAACACTAAGTGAAAGTAAATACAACCTTTGTAGACCTTCTTGCTAGACTCCTTGGATCAACTTGAATTTGCACCGGCTTGCTTGAGATCTTCCAAGTCCACGATGATCCACCCGGGGTCCCTTTTCTCAAGCTACAAGCTTCACTTAATCTAGGATGAAGATGAAGCAAACACTCTAATCTAGTGGGCTATACTAAAGTAGAATGGTGATGTGGGTTTGGATCTCACTTTAAAACCTTTCCTTTTTATCTCCTTCACCCACTTTAGAAAAGGTAGTAAGCTTTGAGGAAGAAGAAGGAGGAAATGGAAATGTTAGAGCTCTTTTTATTTTGATAAAAAACTAAATGAAAATGAGAGAAGATAATATATATGAGAGTCTCTCTCTCATCTAACCATGGTAAACAAATATCTAGATATTTTATCATTGAGTTAAGAAGCCAAATGAGAATTGATCCAAAGTTAATAATTAGGTGAAGTGTGGTCAAGTCTAAACAAATATCAATCATGAATTAATCCATTTTTCTTTTCTCAAATAATAAAATATATGGATATTTTATACCATGTGAGTCATGCATTCCTATCTCCAATGTATCAACAACCATGATAAGTATGTATGCATGTATGTGTGCATACACATCAACATGTGCACATACACCCATTCATGCATGCATGCAAATAGAAAAGGTTTTAAATGAAAAGGCTAATGGTCATTATTAAACCAACACTTGATTTAATAACCCGGTCATATCACATACGACCCGACCAATAGAAAACGCCAGATTACAATGCGGTATCACATACACGCATTTAATCAAGCATCCGCACATATCCCCATATGCCCCCACATCGTTTCGCCTGAGCTAGGTAACCCCATTGTGGGACTCTAAGACTCGTCAATACGCTAGCAGTAGGCAGTGATCATATCATATACCCATAAACCGTCAATGGCACCAGCAGTGCGTAACGGCTCCTAGGTGTTAAGCGATCAGAAGAAAAACAAGCGAACCTGTAAAACTCTTGTTGAGCCAACCGATAACACTTACCGCACAGTCCGGTCTCTTCGTCAGATATGCTGCATATCAAGTCTAGGGATGGCAACGTCTACCCCAATAACTCAATAAGTCGTGCCGATGAATGGTCTATAACAGATCGAGAAACTACTGATATCACATATCAGTAAATCTCAACAGCCCTAGCCAGGGACTTACTGATATAGCCAATCGAGCACAGTGCAACATCAACCCCCAATATCGGGAGAGATGAAACCCCTCCTATCGCTCATTGCCTCCACATGTCTCGGGACTGTACCCAAAAGCCACCTGTTTGCACGAATCAGTAGAGCCGTAGTAGGGTGGAAATCAAAGCACGGTGGGAGAACACATGAGACTCTATAACGATCTCGGGTCTACAGACTAACCTGTACCAGTGTCACCTGAGAACTGCTATCCGACGATAGATATAATACCATATAGGAATTCTCAGTGAGTCCGTCCAGTGTACCCAGTCTCCACTGAGCACCCGCATACGATCTCGATGTTAAACATCGATGGATATGGGAACATCCATAGCCCATCACATGGGTCTAGTATCATATACGCTAGTCTACTCTGGAATATCGATGCCCCTTCTCGATACACCCATGACTAGGGACATTTCAGGATATGCTTATAAACTACACATGTCCCACTAGTATGATCTACATCATAATCACAGCAGTCAAGCAAATATCCTCAGAGCTTTATCAACATGTACAAATGAATAAAGCATGATCAAGTGAACATGTCAGATAAAGAGCAACCAGATAGCATACTATCATGTCGAGCAAGAATGTCCTCTGTATATGTATACATGTATAAATACATCCACTTTCATATAATGGCCTCTAGGGCATACATATATCCAACAATCTCCCACTTGCACTAAGACCAGTTATTGGCGTATCTCATACCCAACATCTCAAAAAGTCGCTCATGCTGGTTCTGAGGGAGCGCCTTGGTGAGTAGATCCTCGGTGTTATTCTTTGTGTCTACTTTCCTAATCTCGATCTCGCGGCGATCAACTATCTCCCGGATCAGATGAAAACGCCTCAGGATGTGTCTGGGCCACTGATGGGACCTGGGCTCCTTGGCTAACTCCATAGCCCCATTATTATCACAATACAATGGTATTGGATCAATAATGATTAGAACTACTCCTAGCTCCGATACGAACTTCCTCACCCAGACGACTTTCTTGGCGGCATCATTTGCAGCAATGTACTCAGCTTCCATCGTAGAATCTGCAACGGTATCCTGTTTGGAACTCTTCCAACTCACCGCCCCTCTATTGAGGGTGAATACAAACCCAGAGATAGATTTGTTGTCGTCCTTATCAGTCTGGAAACTCAAATCAGTAAAGGCCTCCATTTGGAGATCTCCGTTACCATACACCAAGAACAATTCTTTAGTCCTTCGTAAGTACTTAAGAATGTTCTTCACAGCTGCCCAGTGATTCTCCCATGGGTTAGACTGATACCTGCTTACTATACCAAATGCATAAGCTACATCAGGGCGTGTACACAACATCGCATACATTATAGATCCTACGGCTAAAGCATAGGGTATAATGCTCATGCGAGCTCTCTCTTCATCGGTCTTTGGGCAAAAGTCCTTGGAGAGGGTGACTCCATGGCAAGCGGGTAAGGCACCCCGCTTGGAGTCTTCCATACTAAACCTCTTTAGGATGGTGTTGATGTACCTGGTTTGGGAAAATCCTAATAACCTTTTGGATCTATCCCTATAGGTCCGAATGCCCAATATGTACGTGGCATCACCCAAGTCCTTCATGGAGAACCTTTGAGATAAGAATGATTTGACCGACTGTAGCATAGGAATATCATTTCCTATCAGAAGAATGTCATCCTCGTACAATACGAAGAATGTGACAGCTCTCCCTACATCCTTCTTATAAATACAAGGTTCGTCTGAATTTTTGATGAAATCAAACTCTTTGATAACATCATCAAAATAGATGTTCCAACTCCGTGATACCTGCTTTAATCCATAAATGGATTTAAGCAATCTACATGCTTTCCCGCTTCTCCCACTGTCAATGAAGCCCTCTGGCTGATCCATATAAACGCATTCTTCTAAATCACCATTTAGAAATGCAGTTTTAACGTCCATCTGCCATATTTCATAGTCGTAGTGAGCAGCAATAGCAAGTAGGATCCGAATGGATTTAAGCATGGCTACGGGAGAAAAAGTTTCGTCATACTCCAGACCTGGTCTTTGACGAAATCCTTTCGCCATAAGTCTTACCTTATAGGTCTCCACATGCCCATATACACCATTCTTTCTTTTAAAGATCCATTTGCACCCTACGGGTTTTACCCCAGAGGGTACAACGTCCAAAGTCCATACTTTGTTGGTGTACATAGACTCCATTTCAGATCTCATGGCATCTAGCCACTTCATAGAGTCTCCACTCGTGATGGCATGTTGAAAACTGGTAGGATCATCATCATCCATGATGCAATCTTCTCTATCACCATCAATGAGAAAACCGTAGTATCTCTCCGGTGGGCAAGAAGTCCTACAAGATCTACGGAGTGGCTGGGGTTCATTAGTTTCTGTTGCAACAGCCAGTTCAACCAAGTCGTTATTTGTAACTTGTGTCTCTAGAACCTCTTCTAGATCTACCACATTGCCATCAGTATTTGTAAAAAACTCATTTTCTAAAAATGTGGCATTCCGAGAAACAAACACCTTTTGTTCCTCCTTGTGGTAGAAAAGATATCCATAAGAATTCTTTGGATATCCCACAAACTTACATATGACTGACCGTGTCTCGAGTTTGTCCAGATTCTGCTTTTTGACATAGGCCGGACAACCCCAAATCTTAAATCGCTTAAGAGATGGTCTCTTCCCATACCATATCTCATATGTTGTGGTAGACACAGTTTTGGTTGGAACCCTATTCAATAGAAACGCTGCAGTCTCCAATGCATGCCCCCAAAATGAGACAGGTAACTCAGCATCACTCATCATGGAATGCACCATATCTAATAGGGTCTGATTCCGTCGTTTTGACACACCGTTGTGCTGTGGTGTGTAAGGAGGAGTGAGCTGAGAGAGAATCTCATTCTCTTTTAGAAAGTCTGCAAACTCTGTACTGAGATATTCCCCACCTCGATCTGATCGAAGCATCTTGATACTCAATCCGGTTTGTTTTTCTACTTCAAGTTTGTACTCAGTGAATTTCTCGAAAGCTTCAGACTTATGCTTTAGTAAAAACACATGACCAAACCTTGAGAAATCATCAGTAAAGGTTATGAAGTAAGAGAAACCGCCTCTAACCTGTATAGATATTGGCCCGCATACATCACTATGTATGAGGGCTAAGAGCTGAGTAGCTCTTTCTCCGTGTCCTGTAAACGGAGTTTGGTCATTTTATCCTTGATACAAGACTGGTAGGTCGCATAAGATTTATATTCAAAGGGGTTTAAATATCCATCTTTATGTAGCTTGTTTAGTCTTGTTTCGTTAATATGACCAAGTCTACAGTGCCAAAGAAAAGCTTCATTTATATCTGAAAATTTTCTTTTATTAGTGTGTTGTATGCTGAAAACTGTGTGTTGATTTAGGACGTATATCCCGTTATTAAGTGTACCATACCCAACCAACATTTGATTAAGGTTAATGTTCATAAATTATTCTGCAATACAAAATTATATCCTTCATTGTCTAACAAAGAAATGGATATTATATTACAAAGCATACTAGGTGCATAATAACATGGGTTCAAAACCAATATACACCATGATGGCAACCCCAAGTGATACTCTCCCACTGAAACCGTATGTACATTGGAACCATTTTCAACCCGGAGAGTATGGTCACCTGTCTTCAAAACTTTGTTATTTCTCAGCCCCTGCATAGAATTGCAAATGTGAGAACCTGAACCGGTATCTAATACCCAGGAAGCAGAGTTTATAGAAAAACAGTTTTCTGTCACAAACACACCTGAAGAGGAAGCATCACCATGCTTCTTCTTCTTGAGATCCAAGTACTCAGTACAGTTGCGCTTCTAGTGTCCCTCTTTGTGGCAGTAATAACATTCCCCTTTACCCGATTCCCCAGCCGTGAACTTGTCTTTCCCCTTAGCCTTTTTAACTCCACCTCTAAATTTGGTGGGTTTCTTCTTCATCTTTCCCTTGGCCTTGGCCTTCGGGCGAGAGGAGGAAGATGGCCCAGCAATCAAAGCGGGAATCTTCATTGCTCTGAGCGTGCTCTCTGCACTTCTTAACATATTGAGAAGTTCAGGTAGTGACTTCTCCATGTTATGCATGTTGAAGTTAACTACAAATTGAGCAAAGGCAGGGGGGAGAGACTGTAAAACAATATCAACATATTGTTCGTTCTCCATTGTCCATCCCAGGTCCTCAAGCTCTTCTATAAGAGCTATCATCTTCAGAATATGGTCACCTACTGGTGTGCCAGGAGCCATCCGCATCTGAAACAACTATCTAGATGTTTCGTATCGAAGGACACGAGATTGCTCCCCATACAACTCTTTTGTATGGAGAAAGATGGATTGAACATCCATCTGCACGTGCTGCTTTTGATGTGTGTTATCCATCGATGCAAGCGCGAGGCATTTGGCCGTGGCACAGTCAGCGTCCCATATCTTACGGATTTTCTTATCCGCAACCAAAGATTTAGGACCTGGGATGGGCGGGGCTGGGGCCGTGAGGACATATGATACCTTATCATAAGTCAAGGCAATGTTAATGTTTCTCAATCAGTCTTTATAATTGGTCCCATTCAGTTTATTTTTATCTAGTAGAAGCTTAAGCCCTATCATTGGTATCTGCCATTAAGAGAGAGAAAAGAATACACTCAGCGAAAGCTCTTGCAAAGATCAGATTGGTTATTTATCTTATCTAATCTATGTCTCCCACTGCTTTTATCAAATTTCCCTTCAAACCTTAAAAGGAAAACTAGCCAGGATTAATTACATTCTACAACTTCGCTAACCGTTCAGCCAGGCCAGTAGCGGTACTTGAAAGAGGTTCCCTGTGCTTTCACATGGACATAATTAATGTAAACCTCATTTTCCCAGAGGCGTATCCCCGTTGACACCTTTCTAGACACCTAATAGGTTAGCTAATTGTAAAGTGCAAAACTCTCCTGGGAGCAACTCTTGCTCATAGTGGGATCGGGATCCAACCATCATATGGAAGGTATGCAATCTCATTGCAAATTTTAACTCTTGAAACTCCCGATATGGTTTTTACCCCTAGCACTCATGACCTTGACTATAATCAACATATCATAAGCACTAGTCAAGTTCTACCCATCATTTCTTAATTAATTAGACCCACCCATATGACCCTTGACTATAATCAACATAATCACATGAATGTCTTAATTAATCACATCATATGCTTTGTAGGAAGACATCACTTAGCTACCGTACACTACGCCTTGACTATAATCAACATACGTAGCACGAATACTAAGCACTCTACTTCCTAAAATGACGGAGGGTTGCGGATGGTTTTTAAGAAAACCTTTAATGCTTTGAACTTGATATCGTTGTAGAATCAAATGGTTTTCAAAAGGAGTGGCTTAAGCTCCGCAATTTTGAAATGTAACTTTTTCGTAAAACGCCGAGTGGGTTTCAAATTCAATTCTACAACATCTTTTTAGGTTTATTTTCCTTTACATTAATCACATTAATGTAGTCCCATCATTTAAGTCCTTAAGCCATCACAGAAAAGAAACGAAAATAGAACATACACTTATGCCATTTGCATTCGCCATGATGTCTCGTTATGTACCGTTAGGTTACTTAACTAATGGCATAGCGGGACGGGACTAGCGCGGATGTAAAACATAAGTAACGCTTATTATATATCATATATATAATAATACCATTCGTCTCATTATATAAAACGATCTCATCACAGAATATAAATAGCAGAAGCACATATATGAACATATAGGATATACTAGGATTTCCATATTTTGTATTTAGCCAATGATAGAAAATACGGATTCCACGGTCGTGATGAATAGCCAATCCCACACCCTAGACCCCTACGAGAGCGGCAAGCGACCCTACCAATTCTAGAGTTAGGAGACCCGGTCCCGACTCCTCGAGATGGTCTCCCACTGGACTCTAGAACCCGGTCACTTATTCTCCCCACCTTGGGTCTATCCTAATGCGGAAAAGTAAATAATATATATCAATGGTGACATCACCCTCAACCCGGATGTGCCCCAAATGAAAGAATATTACATACAAATGAATTTTACATGAATGAAAAAAAACTCTCATCTCACATAAACCCCCCGGCCATTCAATCACGATGATCCAATACATCATATCATAGCAACACATAACATCACATGTCATCAACGTAAGCAAGTATGCGTACCCCAATTGCCGTTGACATATAGCAACGAAACCAGCGATAAACATACTACACTTACAGTCGCAGAATAAGTATCATATAATAAGACGATGTTAAACGTTTTGATCGAATCAACAAACACCAACAAATTATCCCGAAAGAGCTCAACACTTGAGCAAAGTTAAAAATACCCAAAAGTGTGCCACAGTGTCTATGGACCAGTCGTAGAAGGGTCAACCCTTGCCTCACTTATGGCGCCACAGGACTACGGCAAACCCTAAGGTTTAGCCGCAATTCCATGGTCATAAAATCGAGTTAGGGTTTTGTTCGTCTAGAGGGTCAATAGGAATACTTGCACATCTATTTGAATATTTTTAACTAGGAAAATTCCAACACTTGGAAAATTTCAACCAGAGTAATGAGGTGGTGTGTGAAATTCGTTTGAACGTTTAAACGTCGTCAAGTTACCAATACAGTGTTCAAATTACGACTACGAAGAACTCCGAATTAGTCCCACAGCAAATTAACATCTCATGAAATTTATGGACCAAACAAACAATACTAGAAACCCCAAAATATACATAGTAGAGCACAGTGTGAAAACGAGGCAGAGGGGAGACAACTTGGCCGAGCTCGCCGGCCATAGTGCTCATGTGCTCGAGTCAGATCCGAGCTGGGGGCCCCGTGTTCACACTGCATTCTAGTTACATCATTTGCAAGCTTCTGCAATTGTTTAAATAATTTTTAAACGACTTTTTAAAAAATTTACAGAGAGCAAATTAGGGTTTCATGATATCGTATTTTTCGGAGTTGATTTCATTTTCGTAATTGTTTTAACATCGTAACTAAAATTCTAGCTTGGCTCTGATACCATGTTGGGATTCCATAGCATCTTTCCTAGGGTTTGTTAGCAACACACATGCCACAATAAAAATTTTAGGGTGCTAAGTAATCTTTAACCTAGGATCAAACTAGAAGTTTAGGGTAACAATATAGTATCACATACTAAAACAAGTGTCTAACACTAAGTGAAAGTAAATACAACCTTTGTAGACCTCCTTGCTAGACTCCTTGGATCAACTTGAGTTTGCACCGGCTTGCTTGAGATCTTCCAAGTCTACGATGATCCACCCGGGGTCCCTTTTCTCAAGCTACAAGCTTCACTTAATCTAGGATGAAGATGAAGCAAACACTCTAATCTAGTGGGCTATACTAAAGTAGAATGGTGATGTGGGTTTGGATCTCACTTAAAAACCTTTCCTATTTATCTCCTTCACTCACTTTAGAAAAGGTAGTAAGCTTTGAGGAAGAAGAAGGAGGAAATGGAAATGCTAGTGCTCTTTTTCTTTTGATAAAAAACTAAATGAAAATGAAAGAAGATAATATATATGAGAGTCTCTCTCTCATCCAACCATGGTAAACAAATATCTAGATATTTTATCATTGAGTTAAGAAGCCAAATGAGAATTGATCTATGGTTAATAATTAGGTGAAGTGTGGTCAAGTCTAAACAAATATCAATCATGAATTAATCCATTTTTCTTTTCTCAAATAATAAAATATATGGATATTTTATACCATGTGAGTCTTGTATTCCCATCTCCAATGTATCAACAACCATGATAAGTATGTATGCATGTATGTGTGCATACACATCAACATGTGCACATACACCCATTCATGCATGCATGCAAATAGAAAAGGTTTTAAATGAAAAAGCTAATGGTCATTATTAAACCAACACTTGATTTAATAACCCGGTCATATCACATACGACCCGACCAATAGAAAACGCCAGATTACAATGCGGTATCACATACACGCATTTAATCAAGCATCCGCGCATATCCCCATATGCACCCCACATCGTTTCGCCTGAGCTAGGTAACCCCATTGTGGGACTCTAAGACTCGTCAATACGCTAGCAGTAGGCAGTGATCATATCACATACCCACAAACCGTCAGCGGCATCAGCAGTGCGTAACGGCTCCTAGGTATTGAGCGATCAGAAGAAAAACAAGAGAACCTGTAAAAACTCCTGTCGAGCCAACCGGTAACACTTACCACACAGTCCGATCTCTTCATCAGATATGCTGCATATCGAGTCTAGGGATGGCAACATCGACCCCAATAACTCAATAAGTCATGCCGATGAATGGTCTATAACAGATCGAGAAATGACTGATAACACTTATCAGTAAATCTCAACAGCCTTGGCCAGGGACTTACTGATATAACCAATCGAGCACAGCGCAACATCAACCCCCAATACCGGGAGAGACGAAACCCCTCTTATCGCTCATTGCCTCCACATGTCTCAGGATTGTACCCAAAAGCCCCCTGTTTGCACGACTCAGTAGAGCCATGGTATGGTGGAAATCAAACCACAGTGGGAGAACAGTTGAGACTCTATGACGATCTCGGGTCTACAGACTAACCTGTACCAGTGTCACCTGAGAACTGCTATCCGACGATAGATATAACACCATATAGTAGTTCTCGGTGAGTCCGTCCAGTATACCCAGTCTCCACTGAGCACCCGCATACGATCTCGATGTCAAACATCAATGGATATGGGAACATCCATCGCCCATCACATGGGTCTAGTATCATATACGCTAGTCTACTCTGGAATATCGATGCCCCGTCTCGATACACCCACGACTAGGGACATTTTAGGATATGCTTATAAACTACACATGTCCCACTAGTATGATCTACATCATAATCACAGCAGTCAAGCAAATATCCTCAGGGCTTTATCAACATGTACAAATGAATAAAAGCATGATCAAGTGAACATGTCAGATAAAGAGCAACCAGATAGCATACTATCATGTCGAGCAAGAATGTCCTCTGTATATATATACATGTATAAATACATCCACTATCATATAATGGTCTCTAGGGCATACATATATCCAACACAAACTCCCATGAAGCCTATAAGTAACACATACCATACAGTCTGGTCTCCTCGTCTGATATGTCGCATATAGAGTCTAATGGTGGAATCGTTAAACCCCAGTAACTTGATAAGTCTGTAAGTCCACGGTAGCGCCCCAGCCGTCAAACAGATGCCAAATGCGGAACAAAAACTTTTACAACTGGCGCTATCGCGTACTATAACCCGGATCTTCCATTAAAGCTAAACTAACAAACTACAAAGTGGGTAGAAATGTTATACCGAACGATCCGAGTCCTTCGGTCTTCAAACATCATCCCACGCTTTATTGCGGCTGCTCCGATCTCCTGAATCTCCAGTCTTCTCGTCCGGGTGGCACCACGTCGACGGATCTTTAAACGGGCTCCCGCCTCTGAACCGAGACAACTCGGTCGTCAAGTTTGCTAAAAGAGACGACCAAGATGATGTAGAGACGACCAAGATGATGTAGAGAATGAGTAGAACACTTTGTCTTGTTCCGTCCAAAGCTATGGACGAACGGTTAATGAAGTTGCCTTTTGGATCGATATGAAATGAGAAATGGAGTATACTAATTTCCATGAACCATAATCTTTTTTTCTCTAAAATGAACAACCATATCCCCTCCATCATAATGGCCGGCCAATATATAGAGAGGAGTGAGTGAGTGTAGGAGCAAGAGAGTGACCATAACATTAATGAAGAGGATGAGTCACATAACACCTTGTATGAACACATTTAATGAAACAATGAATCACTAACCTTGTCATCTAAAACATTAAATGAACATTTAAAGCACTAATGACTCACTAGCCTTATCATCACTTCTAGAACCTTCTAGAAGCATGACTCACCCTCATGACTCACCCAAGAAGAAAAGATAAATCCGCATTTAACCGAATGTTAAATACGGCTGATAGAAAACTGGAAACTGGCAACTTCCAAAAGTGATCCTGAAACGAATTTCAGGATAACCCCGTAACAGTATAAACATACCCGCATTTGTATTATGACCGAATACAAATGCAACTGAGACAAAGATATTATATCTATACAGTATAATACTCGGATCCGGCTTAAACCAAAGTCGACCAGTATTATCTGCCCGAAAAATGACACGTGCGAAAACGCACGTGCATTTTCCGAACCCTGCCATAAAATCATACGGCCTCTACAACGTTTCGCCCGAACTTGGGAAACGGTATGTGGGGGACTCTAATGACTCATCAACACATTGGCACTGGGTATAACCACTAACACGCCAGAGGTACAAGCTGTACATAACGGTTGCCTATGTATTGATTGGAAGGGAAGCTGACGAGCGAACTCATCCATAAACCCTACTGAGCCTGACAGTGACAATATCCGTACAATCCGGTCCGTTCGTCTAAAGAGTATCGCATATCGAGTCTAGGGGTGTGGATAAAGTTAGACCCCTAATAACGCGATAAATCGTGTCGGCAAAAAGCCCATCACCAACTGAGAAATTACTGATCCAAATCAGTAATTCTCCACTACCTCAGCCGAGGATTTCTAGTGATGGCCATCCGTGCACTACGCGACATCAACCCCCAATACCGGGAGAGACGAATTCCCGACGATCCGCTCACTGCCTCCATATGGCTCGGGACTGTACTCAAAAAATACCTCTTTGCACGTCTCCTTTGAGCGTGGTAGGGTAGAAATCAAAGCACGGTGGGAACTCACACGAGACAAATGACGATCTCAAGTCGACAAACTAACCTGTACACATGTCACCAGGGAACTGCTATCTGACGATATATATAATACCAATTAGCATGTTCCCGGTGAGTCCTGTTCGGTGTACTCATAACCCAATGAGCACCTGTATACATCTTAGGTGATCCAACTTACACCAATAGCTTGTGAGACCGGCCACCGCCCCTTGTCGGGGTCTCGACTGTATACACTAGTCTACTTTGGAGTATCGATGCCCTGTCTCGAAACTCCCACGACTAGGGACACTTTAAGGATGTGCTTATAGACCCCAGCTTCCACGTATATGATCGCCATCATACTGCTGGTAGTCAAGCAAGAATCCTATGGGCTCTATCATCATGCAATAGTGAACTAAAGCATGTATACGATGATAAAGACAAACCAGATAGCATACTATCATCTCGAGCAAGACTGTCATATCGGTATAGGTCCTTCCTCAATCATTGCAATCACATACCTGCGATCCAATAATTGACTTTGAGGGCACTATATCCAACAATCTCCCACTTGCACTTAAAGCTAATTATTGCGATGTCGCATACTCACAGCCCGTGTGATACCGAACACCCAACTCCTCTACTAATCAGTTTCACAAAGCTAGTTTGTAAAAACTCTTGTGTTCGAGAAATAGCCTCAGTGAGTGGATCCGCCCGATGTTTCATTCTATGTCTCTCTTAATCTCAAGTTCGCGGAGAAAGCCATCTCCCGAATCGAGTAATACCTGTCTTAGAATATGTCTGAATATCTGATGGGACTTAGTTCATAAATGAACTCCAAATCCAAACTTCTTAGACTTTATTGATAACTGAACCTAATCAGTATCC
Organism: Agapanthus africanus; assembly: GCA_030015575.1. Classification (NCBI taxonomy): domain Eukaryota; kingdom Viridiplantae; phylum Streptophyta; class Magnoliopsida; order Asparagales; family Amaryllidaceae; genus Agapanthus; species Agapanthus africanus. The sequence continues at coordinate 160,729,916 of CM057343.1, forward strand.
AGCACCATGCCTCCCACAGTATCCTCTTGGACCACATGTCCATAACTGTCTCTCGTCAGAGGGAAAAATATTACTCTAACAATCACTCTGTCATCCATGTCACCTTTGAAGCCTGGAATGATAACCGTCTCCCGAAGGAGGCTGCCGTCATCAAATCCATAGAACATTCACTTATGTTCAAAAACTGCTTCCTTATGTTTCTTCAGGATTGGATTAATATAAACTTATCGCATCTAGTGCAAATACAACATCTGGTGTGGTACTTGACATCTCACGATTGACTCAATTGCCTAAGCAAGTGATCTGCCAATGATGCACATCCCTCTCTCCTTTAGTCTGTAAGACACCTTTAGAGAGGGTTACTCCATCACCTACAGGTACACCACCATGCCAGGAGTCATCTATTCTAAAATACTATTAGAATATTGTCAAAGTACCCATATTGGGAAACTACCCAAATCTAGATCTAAAACCATAGATCTAGTAACCAGAATGTCAGATATTATATCCATATCCTTTGTAGAGAAACAACTGTGTGACGACCACAGTGTAAGTGCACGGCGGCGCCCCGGCCGTCAATCCGACGCCGGAATGCGGAAACGAAAAACTTTTCAAACTAGAAAACCGGCACCACCGCGCACTAAAATCCCGGATCGGGCCATTAACCTACTCCTAGCTAACTAGAGAATGGGAAGGAAGCTATACCGAGCGATCCGTGTCCTTCGATCTTCGGCCACCACTCCGATCTCCTCGCGGAATTTCCGGTCTTCATCTCCTCGTCGGAACGGGCACCACATCGCCGGGTTCTTTTACGGGCTCCCACCTCTGGACCGAGGCAACTCGAGCATGAAGTTGGCGAGTCGACGTGCCCAAGGATGCTGTAGATGAAGTGTAGAAACCATTGTCTCGTTGGGGTTGTGAAGTTGCCTTTGATGATAGAGGAGAGAATGAACTTTGGAGAATGATTTTTGGTGTAAGCTAAAATGATATGAGATGAACATTTTGCCAACCACAACAAAAATGAACTCTCTCCCTCACACAAAAGTGGCCGGCCCTCTAGCAAGAATGAGGAGGAAAAAATGTATCAAAGGGAGGTGAGCACAAGATGGTGGAATGGGTGAGCATAAGCCAAATCAAGCCTCACATCAATTTCAAATACAAATCCAATCTCATTAATGCAAAACAAGTGATGCAAAAAGAATCTCATGATGCTATATCTATCATAAAGCCATATATACAAATAACTCCCTCTACAAAGGTAATTTGCACACTTGCAAAAAAAACCTCCATCGAAAAAATCCGGCCGTGAAGGAACAAAGGAAAACTGGTCGAAATGGAATGCAAACTGGCAACTTCAGAAAACTGATCCTGTAATAAATTACAGGAAAACCCCGCGACTGCATATACATGTCCGCATTTGTATTCCCACTGAATACAAATGCAAAGAGACAAAATCTACACTGTACAATACTAGGATCCGGCTTAAACCAAAGCCCGCTAGTATTATCCGTCCGATCATGATCCGTGCAATACCGCATGTATCTGATCGAACCTTGCCATATCTCCATACGGCCTCTACAGCTTTTCGCCCGAAACTTGAGAAGACGGTCTGTGGGGGACTCTAAAGACTCGTCAATACTTTGGCTGTGGATTTAACCACTAGCATGTCAGAGGTATTAGCCATACGTGACGAGCTACCAGGTATTGACCAAAAGGGACGTCGATGAGCGAACTCATCCTGACACCCTACTGAGCCTGTCAGTGACAATATCTCTTAGGTTTACATAGCACCCTATGAGAGGTTTGGAAGCATCACATGTCACAAAGATTAAGTTTTTAGAGTGCTAAGTGAACACACAAAGAATCAATCCTAGAAAATTAGGGTTTCATAACTTTACAAGTAACAAAGACTAGGGTTTTGAGAGTACAACCTTTGTAGCTCCCTACGCTAGACTCCTTGGCCACTTGAGGGTTGGAGAAAGATTTGCTTGAGGTCTTCTAATGTCCACGACGATCCACCCAAAGCTCCTTTGTCCAAGCTTGCAACTTCACTTTATCAAGAGAATGAAATGAAGCTAACACTCTAAACAAGTGGGCAAGACTTGTGTAGAATGGTGTTGTGGTTCTTTTTCTCACTTCAAAATCCTATCTTGTTGAGTATTTTGCTCACTTGAAAGATCTAGAGAGCAAAAGAGCAAGGTTGAAGAAGATGATGGCTTTTTAAGAAGAAGAGAAAAGATAATCTCTTAAAAGAAAAAGGAAAATATATGTATATATATTTTTCTCTTCTCATCTCAAACCATGGTTAAATGATAAAGATATTATTTAATTTGAGTTAAAACATAAAGGGAAAGTTTAATCCATGGTTAAAAGTAGGTGAGCATGGTTAGATCAAAGAAGAGTGTAGAAACAAACCATGAATTATCTTTTCCTTTTTAAATTTGTTTTAACACAAATAGAAATAATTATCCATATAAATAACCAAGGTGTGAGTCTTATATTGCCACCATTTTCTATGTATAAACAACCATGATAGAATGATGTATGTATGCATGTGTGCATGCACATCCATATGTGCATGAACAAGAATGAATGCATACATGCATGCATACATCCAAAAAGGACAAGAAAGGATTTCTAGTGAGAAGCTAATGGTTAAATGATAAATCAACACTTGATTTATCAACCCGGTCATATCACATATGACCCGACCAAAAGCAAGCCGCCCGATTAATATACGGTATCTCATACGCGCATTTTAACCGGGTCCATGCGCATATCGCATACGCGCACCACAACGTTTCGCCTGGACTAGGTAACTCCTTTGTAGGACTCTAAGACTTGTCAATACGCTGGCAGTGGGTGATGATCATATCAAGCACCCCCAAGCCGCAAGCGATCAGCTAAACGTAACGGCCACCCAGGTATTGAGCGATCAGAAGAAAACAAGCGAACCTGCTATAACTCCTGTCGAGCCAACCGGCAACACTACCGTACAGTCCGGTCTCTTCGTCAGATATGCGGCATATCGAGTCTAGGGATGGTAACGTCGACCCCAATAACTTAATAAGTCGTGCTGGTGAATGGTCTATAACAGATCGAGAAACTACTGATAACACTTATCAGTAAATCTCAGCAGCCCTAGCCAGGGACGTACTGATATAACCAGTCGAGCACAGCACAGCATCATCTCCCAATACCGGGAGAGACGAAACCCCTCCTATCGCTCATCGCCTTCGTGTGTCTCGGGACTGTACCCAACGGCCACCTGTTTGCACGACTCAGTAAAGCCGTGGTAGGGTGGCAATCAAAGTACAGTGGGAGAACACACAAGACTCCATGACGATCTCGGGTCTACAGACTAACCTGTACCAGTGTCACCTGAGAACTGCTATCCGACGATAGATATAATTCCATATAAGAGTTCTCGGTGAGTCCGTCCAGTGTACCCAGTCACCACTGAGCACCCGTATATGATCTTGATGTCAAACATCGATGAATGTGGGAACATCCATCACCCATCACATGGGTCTAGTATCATATACGCTAGTCTACTCTGGTTTATCGATGCCCCGTCTCGATACACCTACGACTAGGGACATTTCAGGATATGCTTATAAACTACAGATGTCCCACTAGTATGATCTCTATCATAATCACTGTAGTCAAGCCAATATCCTCAGGGCTTTATCAACATGTATGAATGAGTAAAAGCATGATCAAATCAACATGTCAGATAAAGAAGAACCAGATAGCATACTATCATGTCGAGCAAGAATATACACTGAATATATATATATATATACATGTATAAATACATCCACTATCATATAATGGCCTCTAGGGCATACATATATCCAACAATCTCCCACCTGCACTAAGGCCAGTTACTGGCGTATCTCATACCCAACATCTCAAAAAGTCGCTCATGCTGTGGCTGAGGGAGGGCCTTGGTGAGTGGATCTGCGGCGTTATTCTTTGTGTCTACTCTCTTAATTTCGATCTCGCGGCGATCTACAATCTCCCGGATCAAATGAAAATGCCTCAGGATGTGTCTGGATCGCTGATGGGACCTGGGCTCCTTGGCTAACGCCATAGCCCCATTATTATCACAATACAGTGGTATTGGATCAATAATGGTTGGAACTACTCCTAGCTCCGAGACGAACTTCCTCATCCAGACGGCTTCCTTGGCAGAATCATTTGCAGCAATGTACTCAGCCTCCATCGTAGAGTCTGCAACGGTATCCTGTTTGGAACTCTTCCAATTTACCGCCCCTCCATTGAGGGTAAATACAAACCCTGAGATAGATTTGCTGTCGTCCTTATCGCTCTGGAAGCTCGAATCGGTAAAGGCCTCCATTTGGAGATCTCCATTACCATACACCAAGAACAATTCTTTAGTCCTTCGTAAGTACTTAAGAATGTTCTTCACAGCTGTCCAGTGATTCTCCCCTGGGTTGGATTGATACATGCTTACAACACTAAGCGCATAAGCTACATCTGGGCGTGTACATAACATCGCATACATTATAGATCCTACTGCCGAAGCATAGGGTATAACGCTCATGCGAGCTCTCTCTTCATCAGTCTTCGGACAAGAATCCTTGGAAAGAGTGACCCCATGGCAAGCGGGTATGGCACCCCGCTTGGAGTCTTCCATACTAAACCTTTTTAGGATGGTGTTGATGTACCTGGTTTGGGACAATCCCAATAACTTTTTGGATCTATCCCTATAGATCCTTATGCCCAGGATGTATGTGGCATCACCCAGGTCCTTCATGGAGAACCTTAGTGATAAGAAAGATTTGACCGACTGTAGCATAGGAATATCATTTCCTATCAGAAGAATGTCATCCACGTACAATACGAGGAATGTGACAGCTCTTCCTACAGCCTTTTTATAAACACAAGGTTCATCTGGATTTTTGATGAAATCAAACTCTTTGATAACATCATCGAAACAGATGTTCCAACTCCGAGATTCCTGCTTTAACCCATATATGGATTTAAGCAATCCACATGCCTTCCCGTTGCTCCCACTATCAATGAAGCCCTCTGGCTGAACCATATAAACTCATTCTTCTAAATCTCCATTTAGAAATGCTGTTTTAATGTCCATCTGCCAGATTTCATAGTCGTAGTGAGCAGCAATAGCAAGTAGGATCTGAATGGATTTAAGCATGGCTACGGGCGAAAAAGTTTCGTCATAGTCCAAACCTGGTCTTTGACGAAAACCCTTCGCCACAAGTCTTGCTTTATAGGTCTCTACCTGTCCATCTACACCAATCTTTCTTTTAAAGATCTATTTGCATCCCACAGGTTTTACCCCAGGGGGTACAACGTCCAAAGTCCATACTTTGTTGGTGTACATAGACTCCATTTCGGATCTCATGGCATCCAGCCACTTCACAGAGTCTCCACTCGTGATAGCTTGCTGAAAACTGGTAGGATCATCATCATCCATGATGCAGTCTTCTCCGTCACCATCAATGAGGAAACCGTAGTACCTCTCCGGTGGGCGAGAAGTCCTACCAGACCATCGGAGTGGCCGAGGTTCCTTAGTTTCTATTGCAACAGCCGGTTCAACTAAATCGTCATTTGTAGTTTGTGTCTCTAGAACCTCTTCTAGATCCACCACCTTGCCATCATCTTTATCTGTGAAAAACTCTTTTTCCAAGAATGTGGCATACTGAGAAACAAACACCTTTTGTTCCTCTTTGTGGTAGAATAGATATCCATAAGAATTCTTTGGATACCCCACAAAATTACACATGACTGACCGTGTCTCGAGTTTGTCCGGATTCTGCTTTTTAACATAGGCCGGGTAACCCCAAATCTTAATTCTCTTAAGAGATGGTCTCTTCCCATGCTATATCACATATGGCGTGGTAGACACGGCTTTGGTTGGAACCCTGTTCAGTAGAAATGCTGCTGTCTCCAATGCATGCCCCCAAAATGAGACGGGTAACTCAGCATCACTAATCATGGATCGGACCATATCTAATAGGGTCCTATTCCGTCGTTAAGACACACCGTTGTGCTGTGGTGTGTAAGGAGGAGTGAGCTGAGAGAGAATCCCATTCTCTTTTAGGAAGTTTGCAAATTCTGTACTAAGGTATTCCCCACCTCGATCTGATCGAAGTATCTTGATACTCAAGCCGGTTTGTTTTTCTACTTCTTGTTTATATTCAATGAATATCTCGAAAGCTTCGGACTTGTACTTTAATAAAAAATACATGACCGAATCTTGAGAAATCGTCAGTGAACGTAATGAAGTATGAAAAACCGCCTCTAGCCTGTGTAGACGTTGGCCCACATACATCACTATGTATGAGTCCTAGGAGCTCGGTAGCTCTTTCTCCGTGTCCGGTAAATGGAGTTTTGGTCATTTTACCCTTGATACAAGACTGGCAAGTCGCATAAGATTTATATTCAAAAGAATTTAAATATCCATCTTTGTGTAACTTGTTTAGTCTTGTTTCGTTAATATGACCAAGTCTACAGTGCCAAAAAAAAGCTTCATTTAATTCTGAAAGTTTTCTTTTATTAGTGTGTTGTATACTGAAAACTGTGTGTTGATTTAGGACGTATATCCCGTTATTAAGTGTACCATACCCAACCAACATTTGATTCGGGTGAATGTTCATAACATTGTTCTGCAATACAAAATTATATCCTTCATCGTCTAACAAAGAAACAGATATTATATTACATAGCATACTTGGTACAAAATAACATGGGTTCAAAACCAATATACACCCAGATGGCAACCTCAAGTGATACTCTCCCACTGCGACTGTATGTACATTGGAACCATTTCCAACGCGGAGAGTATGGTCACCTGTCTTCAAATCTTTTCTATTTCTCAGCCCCTGCATAGAATTGCAAATGTGAGAACCTGAACTGGTATCTAATACCCAGGAAGCAGAGTTTATTGAAAAACAGTTTTCTGTCATAAACACACCTGAAGCGGAAGCATCCCCATGCTTCTTCTGGAGGTTCAAGTACTCCGTACAGTTGCGCTTCCAATATCCTGTCTTGTGGCAATGAAAACATTCACCTTTCCCCGAGTCTCCAGCTTTGGACTTTTCCTTTCCCTTCACCTTTTTAACTCCGCCCTTAGGATTGGTGGGCTTCTTCTTTTTCTTTCCCTTGGCCTTAGCCTTTGGGCGAGAGGAGGAAGATTGTCCAATAGTCATAACGGGAGTTTTCACTGATTTCATAGTGCTATCTGCACTCCTTAACATATTAAGGAGTTCAGGTAGCTCCTTCTCCATACCGTGCATATTGAAGTTAACTATGAACTGAGCAAAGGTGGAAGGGAGGGACTGCAGAATAATATCTGTATATTGTTCATTATCCATTGTCCATCCTAGGTCCTCAAGCTCTTTTATAAGAGCTATCATCTTCATAACATGGTCTCCTACCAGTGTGCCAGGGGCCATTCGCATCTGAAACAATTTCTTTGATACTTCGTATCGTAATACGCGGGATTGCTCTCCATACAACTCCTTTGTATGGAGGAATATGGTTTGAATGTCCATATTCTCATGCTTCTTTTGATGTGTATTGTCCATCGATGCAAGCGCGAGGCATTTGGCCATGGCACAGTCAGCATCCAATGTCTTGCGGACTTCAATATCCGCAACTGAGGATTTTGGGCCTGGGACGGGCGGGGCTGGAGCCGTGAGGACATATGATACTTTATCATAACAGATTCTTCAGCCAGTCTTTATAATTGGTCCCATTCAGTTTGTTTTTATCTAGTAGAAGCTTGAGTCCAGTCATTGGTATCTGCCATTAAGAGAGAGAAAAGAATACACTCAGTGAAAGCTCTTTCATAGATCAGATTGGTTATTATCTTGTCTAATCGATGTCTCCCACTGCTTTAATCAAGTTTTTCTTTCAAACCTTAAAAAGAAAACTAGCCAGGATTAATTACAGTCTACAACTTCGCTAACCGTTCAGCCAGGCCAGTGTCGGTACTTGAGGGAGGTTCCCCGTGCTTTCGCACAGACCTAATTAAAGTAAACCTCGTTTTCCCAGAGGTGTAGCCCCGTTAACACCTTTCTAGACACCTAATGAGTTAGCTAATTGTAAACTGCAAAACTCTCCTAGGAGCAACTATTGCCCACATGGGATCGGGATCCAACCATCATATGGAAAGTATGCAATCTCATTGCAAATCTCAACACTTGAAATTCCCGATATGATTTTTACCCCTAGTACTTATGACCTTAACTATGGTCAACAAATCATAAGTACCAGTCAAGTTCTACCCGTCATTTCTTGATCAATTAGACCCATCCATATGACCCTTAACTATGGTCAACAAAGTCGCATGAATGTCCTAATTAATCTGCATCATATGCAGTGTAGGAAGACATCACTTAGTTACCGTACACTACGCCTTAACTAAAGTCAACAAACGTAGCACGAATACTAAGTACTCTACTTCCTAAAATGATGGAGGGTTGGGGATGATTTTTAAGAAAATCTTTAACGCTTTGAACTTGATATCGTCGTAGAATCAAATGGTTTTCAAAAGGAGTGGCTTGTGCTCCGCAGTTTTTGAAATATAGCTTTTTCATAAAGAGCCGAGTGGTTTTCAAATCTGATTCTACAATATCTATTTAGGTTTATTTTCTTTACATTAATCATATTAATGTAATCCCATCATTTAAGTCCTTAAGCCAATCACAGAAAGGAAACGAAAATAACACGTACGCTTATGCCATCCGCATTCGCCGCAATGTTCCGTTATGCACCGTTAGGTTACTTAACTAACGGCATACCGGGACGGGTCTAGCGCGGGTGCAAAACATAAGCAACGTCTACTATATATCTCATATATAATATATCATTCGTCTCAGATATCACAGAACACAGGCAGCAGAAACATATATATAATGTGGGATATACTAAGACGTCCGTATTTAGTATTTAGCCAACAATAGAAAATACAGATTCCACAGTCGCGATGAGTAGCCAAGCCCACACCCCTAGACCCCTATGGGAGCGGCAAGCGACCCTGCCAATCCTGGAGTTTAGGAGACCCGGTCTCGACTCCTCGAGATGGCCTCCCACTGAACCCCAGAACCCGGTCACTTATGCTCCCCTCCTTGGGTCTATCCTAATGCAGAAAAGTAAATAATATACAACACTGGTGACATCAACCTCAACTCGGAAGTGCTCCAAATAAAAGAATATTACATTACAATTGAATTTACATGAATGAAAATATAAAACTCTCATCTCACATAAAAAACCCCGGCTATTCAATCGCGACAATCCTGCACATCATATCTCAGCAACACATAATATCATATATCATCGACGTAAGTAAGTATGCGTACCCTGATTGTCGTTGATGTATAGCAACGAAACCGGCGATATCGAACATACAACACTTACGGTCACAGAAAAGAAAGTGTAAAACTACAATATTTGGAATCCACATTCTCTTTAGACATCATAAATGCGAAATATCACATACTTCGTATTTCATGCCTAACTATCTGAATTCTATATATTGTATCACATTCCAGATAAATAGACAGTATTAAAGTTTTCGAACGAATGATCAAATACCCAAAATTCCCTAAAGCTCAACACTTGAGCGGAGTTCAAAAACCCGGAGTGTGACACAGTAGTAGCGGTCCAGCTGTAGAAGGGTCAAGCCAACGCCTCACATGCGGCATGCCGTACTGCCCCAAACCCTAAGGTTCAAAGGGCAGTTCAAGACGGTCACATAATCGAGTTAAGGTTTGTTGTCTTCTAGAGGGTCCACCACAAAACTTGCACGTATCTCCGAAAGATTTAAAAGAAAAGTGAGCAAATGATACTCGTTCGAACAATTCAATACTTTCTAATTTACCCGGAAAAGACTCGAAATGAAAATTCCGATCGAATCATTGAACTCAAAACCATCCCCAGAATATTCAGCACAAGAATCAGATTAAATATACCTAAAACAATATTCAAGCAGGTATAGGAATTACTGTGCAAATAATAAGCCATGAAGCCACTGTACGGCCGCGGATCCGCGACCGAAACAAGGATTGGCCGCGGTTCCGGGGCGGCTTGAACGGCTCATGGCTTCGTATTTCACAGTATTTCTTAGATTTTCCTGCTGTATTTTTTAAGTATTTTTAATTCTGAAAATGACCAGGTTTGAAAAAATGTCCAGAGAGGGTCCCGAAAATCCGTATTTTGGTTCGATCGGAGTTTTTACTTCGTTAAAGTGTCGCCTAATGTTCTAGGTTGGCTCTGATACCAATGTTAGGTTTACATAGCACCCTATGAGAGGTTTGTAAGCATCACATGTCACAAAGATTAAGTTTTTAGAGTGCTAAGTGAACACACAAAGAATCAATCCTAGAAAATTAGGGTTTCATAACTTTACAAGTAACAAAGACTAGGGTTTTGAGAGTACAACCTTTGTAGCTCCCTATGCTAGACTCCTTGGCCACTTGAGGGTTGGAGAAAGGTTTGCTTGAGGTCTTCTAATGTCCACGACGATCTGCCCGAAGCTCCTTTGTCCAAGCTTGCAACTTCACTCTATCAAGAGAATGAAATGAAGCTAACACTCTAAACAAGTGGGCAAGACTTGTGTAGAATGGTGTTGTGGTTCTTTTTCTCACTTCAAAATCCTATCTTGTTGAGTATTTTGCTCACTTGAAAGATCTAGAGAGCAAAAGAGCAAGGTTGAAGAAGATGATGGATTTTTAAGAAGAAGAGAAAAGATAATCTCTTAAAAGAAAAAGGAAAATATATGTATATATATTTTTCTCTTCTCATCTCAAACCATGGTTAAATGATAAAGATATTATTTAATTTGAGTTAAAACATAAAGGGAAAGTTTAATCCATGGTTAAAAGTAGGTGAGCATGGTTAGATCAAAGAAGAGTGTAGAAACAAACCATGAATTATCTTTTCCTTTTTAAATTTGTTTTAACACAAATAGAAATAATTATCCATATAAATAACCAAGGTGTGAGTCTTATATTGCCACCATTTTCTATGTATAAACAACCATGATAGAATGATGTATGTATGCATGTGTGCATGCACATCCATATGTGCATGAACAAGAATGAATGCATACATGCATGCATACATCCAAAAAGGACAAGAAAGGATTTCTAGTGAGAAGCTAATGGTTAAATGATAAATCAACACTTGATTTATCAACCCAGTCATATCACATACGACCCGACCAAAAGCAAGCCGCCCGATTAATATACGGTATCTCATACGCGCATTTTAACCGGGTCCATGCGCATATCGCATACGCGCACCACAACGTTTCGCCTGGACTAGGTAACTCCTTTGTAGGACTCTAAGACTCGTCAATACGCTGACAGTGGGTGATGATCATATCAAGCACCCCCAAGCCGCAAGCGGTCAGCTAAACGTAACGGCCACCCGGGTATTGAGCGATCAGAAGAAAACAAGCGAACCTGCTACAACTCCTGTCGAGCCAACCGGCAACACTACCGTACAGTCCGGTCTCTTCGTCAGATATGCGGCATATCGAGTCTAGGGATGGTAACGTCGACCCCAATAACTTAATAAGTCGTGCCGGTGAATGGTCTATAACAGATCGAGAAACTACTGATAACACTTATCAGTAAATCTCAGCAGCCCTGGCCAGGGACTTACTGATATAACCAGTCGAGCACAGCACAGCATCAACTCCCAATACCGGAAGAGACAAAACCCCTCCTATCGCTCATCGCCTTCGTGTGTCTCGGGACTGTACCCAACGGCCACCTGTTTGCACGACTCAGTAGAGCCGTGGTAGGGTGGTAATCAAAGTACAGTGGGAGAGCACACAAGACTCTATGACGATCTCGGGTTTACAGACCAATCTGTACCAGTGTCACCTGAGAACTGCTATCCGACGATAGATATAATTCCATATAGGAGTTCTCAGTGAGTCCGTCCAGTGTACCCAGTCACCACTGAGCACCCGTATATGATCTTGATGTCAAACATCGATGAATGTGGGAACATCCATCGCCCATCACAAGGGTCTAGTATCATATACGCTAGTCTACTCTGGTATATCGATGCCCCGTCTCGATACACCTACGACTAGGGACATTTCAGGATATGCTTATAAACTACAGATGTCCCACTAGTATGATCTCTATCATAATCACTGTAGTCAAGCCAATATCCTCAGGGCTTTATCAACATGTATGAAAAAGTAAAAGCATGATCAAATCAACATGTCAGATAAAGAAGAACTAGATAGCATACTATCATGTTGAGCAAGAATGTACACTGAATATATATATATATATATACATGTATAAATACATCCACTATCACAGAATGGCCTCTAGGGCATACATATATCCAACAATATCCGTACAGTCCGGTCCGTTCGTCTATGAGCATCGCATGGCGGGCCTAGGGGTTTTGTAAAAGTCAGACCCCCAAAAGCGGTACAAGTCGTGTCGGAGTGTAGCCCAGAACACCCTGAGATACTACTGGAATACCTACCAGTAAATCTCCTGTCTTGGCCAAGGACTTCGTGTAATGGCTCTCCTAGACACAGCGCGACCTCACACCCAATACCGGGAGAGACGAACCCCTGCAGATCCGCTCACTGCCTCCATGTGGCTCGGGACTGTACCCAACTAAAACCTGTTTGCACGTCTCCTTTGAGCGTGGTAGGGTAGTAATCAAAGTACAGTGGGAACTCACACGAGACAAATGACGATCTCAGGTCAATGAACTAACCTGTACATATGTCACTAGGGAACTGCTATCTGACGTCAGGTATAAGACCAACTAGTATATTCCCGGCGAGTCCTGTCCGGTGTACTCATAACCCAATGAGCACCTGTATACATCTTAGGTGAACCAACTGACACCAGTGGCTTGTGAGACCGGCCACCGCCCCTCGTCGGGGTCTCGACTGTATACACTAGTCTACTCTGGAGTATCGATGCCCTGTCTCGAAACTCCCACGACTAGGGACCTTTTAAGGATGTGCTTATAGACCCCAGCTCCCACGTATATGATCGCCCTCATACTGCTGGCAGTCAAGCAAGAATCCTAGGGGCTCTATCAACGTGTAATAGTGACCTGTAAGGTCACCTGAAGCAGTACACGGTGATAAAGGTAAACCAGATAGCATACTATCATCTTGAGTAAGACTGTCCTACCGGTATTGGTCCTCCCACAATCATTGCAATCACGTGCCTGTGATCCAATAATTGACTCTGAGGGCACTATCTCCAACAATCTCCCACTTGCACTCAAGGCTAATTATTGCGATGTCGCATACTCACAGCTCGTGTGATACCGAACACCCAACTCCTCTACTAATCAGTCTCACAAAACCCGTTTGCGAAACTATTGCATTCGAGGAATAGCCTCAGTGAGTGGATCCGCCTTGATGTTTCTTTCTATGTCTCTCTATATCTCAAGTTCGCGGAGAAAGCCATCTCCCGAAATGAGCAATACCTGTCTTAGAATGTGTTTGGATGTCTGATGGGACCTAGCTCATAAATGAACTCCAAATCCAGACTTCTTAGACTGTATCGTCAACTGAACTTAATCAGTATCCTGCGTCATGCCTCCCTCAGTATCCCCTTGGACCACCTGTCCAAAATACTGCCCCTCATCAGAAGGAAAACTATAACTCTGACAACCTCTCTATCATCCATGTCACCTTGGAAGCCTGGAGTGATAACTGTCTCCTAAAAGAGACTGTTGTTATCATATCCCTAAAACATCCACTTATGTTCTAAAACTGCTTCCGTTCGTTTCTCGAGGATTGGATCAATATCAATTTATTGCATCCACTGCAAAAACAACATCTGGTGTGGTACTTGACATCTCATGATTGACTCAATTGCCTAAGCAAGTGATCTGCCAATCATGCACATCCCTCTCCCCTTTAGTCTGTAAGACTCCTTTAGAGAGGGTGACTCCATCACCTGCAGGCATACTACCGTGCCAGGAGTCGTCCATTCTAAAAACTCTTGGAATGCTGTCTGAGTACCCTGATTGGGAAACCACCCAAATCTAGATCTATAGATCTAGTAACCAGAATGTCTTGATATTATATCCAAGTCCCATGTGGAGAAACCACTGTGTGACAACCAAAGTATAACCGACCGTAGTATAGGAATTTCACTTCCTACTCTGTGTATGTCATCCAAGTACCAGGACATCACACCCTACTACCTTCTTAACAGATCCATCCCCTATTCTGATGAAGTCAAACCTATGACTGTCACATCAGAAATAGATGATCTATCTCCGCTATATCTGCTTTAGTCTATAAATAGACATAAGCCACTTGTCCACTATGCTTCCGCTGCTCCCACTGACTACGACAACCCTCTGGCAGAGTCATATAGACGTACACTTCTAAAGCTAGTTCAGAACGACGCTATACTCATCCTCCTGCCGGGTCTTACAGCCTGGAACAACAGTAATAGCAAGTCTGGGTAAACAAGAACCTCCCTGTCACTGTCCTTGAGGCTACCGGAGTACCTCTCGGGTGCCTGAGGTTACCCACCAAATCTGCGGAATGGCCAATGGAATGTCAATCAGATTGAATCTTTAGGTTCTTATCAAATTTTCAGTAATCATTTGCGGTTCTGGAATCACTTCCAGTTCTACCATACTCCCACTTCTGTTTTCTGAAGAAAAAAATCCATTTTACTTAAAACTGTGGCGAGTCTAGAACAATATCACTATTGATCTTCCAGATGGTAGAATGTCAACCCTCGTCATAGCCTGGGTCAACCCACAAACAGCCATTACAGAAACGTGCCTTGAGTTATCCAGAGTCTGGTTTTAATCATAAGCCAGACAACTCCCCGTACCTTAACAATGTAAGATATGAACTGTTCTATATCTAATACAGAAACAGAGGCACTGATTTAATTGAACCAGATTCAAATCATGCAACTGTCTCCAGTGCATGTCAACTAAATGGAAGGAGGCCGATAAGCGTTACTCAACTTAGGAATGCATCCAAATATGAGTAACCTGAAAGAGAAGCAAGTTCTCTTAATCATTACTATCAACTGAATACCATACACAAGTATCTACATTTTCGATCACCTTGAAGAATCCCGATACTTGCAACACCTGGTTCTCTACTTTATTCATATACCTATAACTTCTCAAAACTCAGACCTTGTGTTTCTACGAAACACATGTTTAAGAACCAGAGAAGTCACAAGTAAACAGAATATAGTACGATGACCAACCCCTCTGTCCACTGGATAATATACAATACTTTGTATAAGTCCCTTGAGTCTAATAACTCATTCCCTGTGTGTCGTAGGTAGAAAATTGTACTTATGGTTATGAAGAATTACACCGCTGTTTAATACTCCTTACCTAACCATCCACTGATATAGGTGAATATCATAGACATAATTTCAAAAAGGTATATCTCACTCTATGAAAATAGACGTACAGATATATCAATTTGAAATTGATGCATAACGACGGATATTCAAAACCAAATATTTGTCGTCCGGCAAACAGCCCAGGCGATTTCCTCAAATATCACCAATTACAACGAATTCCGATATAATGAGGATGATCACCTAATTCCCAATAACTTACTCCCACTCATCATCTGTAAAACCATACAGATGTGAGAATCATACTTGGTAAATACATACCCTGGAGCAAGTGTCTAATTGGGAAATCAGTTTTCTATTAACAATGCACAGGGAAACTGAAACATGAAATGTTTCGTAGGGGTATCCTGGTATTCCTAGTAATGTCTCTTCTATTATCATATTCACAACTGTAACCGTATATTTCTTTGCCATCTCTCCACATCCCTTCATATGCCTTTAGTCATTACCTTCTGCACACCCTTTTAGGCCAAATGGTTTTCTTCCTTCCCTACCGTTCGGCACCAGCCTATGGTTTGGAAGAAGACTATCCAATAAGCGTAATGGGTGTACTGTCCCAATCCTAGGGGCACTCGCAACGCGAGACAAGGTGAAGATAAAAGACACCTGAATAAACCTTATTCCTATTTCTCCTGAACCAGAATCCATCCCCGAACTGGAACAAGTTCCTTTCGAGTTCGTGTATAACCATATGATGGAGTATCCAATAAACTGTGGATCTTCATAGTGATACGGAGTGTCTTGGAGAAATACAAAGGTGAAGTGGGAGTGGTAATGAAATACTTGGTTTGGTCGTGAATAGCAGTCGCAATTTACTTTGCCCTCCTTCTAATCCCTTTCTTTGTCTTTACATAATACCTTCTGTACACCATCGTTAGGCTAATTGGTTTTCTTCATTCCCTACCGGTCGGCACCTGCCTATGGTTTGGAAGAAGACTATACAATTTGCGTAATAGGTGTACTATCCCCTAATCTAAGGAGCACCCATAACCTGAGAGAAGGTAAAAGGAAAAGACAACTGAATAGTCCTATTCGTTTTCTCCAGAACCGGAAACCATTCTCGAATCTGGAACAAGTTCCTTCGAGTTCGTATATAACCATACGATGGTTTTATCCAATGGAAGTGGACGTTCGTAGTAATACGGGGTGTCCTAGAGAAAAGGGTAAAAGTAGGAGTGGCAATGAGGTTTGCAACTCTGACAATCCAAAAGCCAGTGTTTAAGAAGGTTCGGTCAACTTGGTCACTGAGTCATAGTCTAGGGTCGGGTCATGGTCGCTGCCAAAAAGAGAGAGAAAAGAAACACTCAGCGTGCACTCTAACCTAGATCAGAATGGTTTTCACTTTATCTAATCAGGAAACATCCCACTGTACCGTCAAATTCTCCTCCAAACCTGAAAGAAGAATTAGTCGGGATCACCCGAGGAGTAAACCAACTCATCGGTGGGAATCGGGATCCAACTATCATCGCATGATAACGTGATGGAATCCGCTCACGTTATCACACTCCAGAAGGTATGCGCATATCTGGCAAGTTTCAGTTTCTTTAGAAACTCCCGATGTGATTTTTGCCCCATGCTCTTATGACCTTAACTTTGGCCAACAAATCATAAGTCACATGTCAAGTTCTACCCGTCATTATCCAGATTAATTTGAACCCACCCGTACAAGCCCTTGACTTTGGCTAACAAGGCTATACGACTGTCCCAAACCAACGCATCCATCTATGCTGCATATGAATATCCAACAGCTACCAAACACTGTGCCTTAACTTTGGCCAACAAACACAGCTTGAATACTATTGACTATCCATATGAAATGACGGAGGGCTACGAATGGTTTTTGGCGAAAAACCTTTAACGTAATGAACTTGATATCGTTGAAGGAACTGGATAGCTTTTTAGAAAAATATAGTAACGAAAACCTTTGCTAAAGAGGTCACTCCCGGTGAAGGGATCTCGGCTCTTTCCCCGTGGAATGAGGTGCGGGATATTCCAACTGAATACCACGATGCAAAGCAAAAGTAAATGACTATAGTGAAGTTATTGCCCTGACGCAAACTTCTGTCCAAGGGGTCACTCCCGGTGAAGGGATCTCGGCCCTTGCCTCGTCGACTGAGGTGCTGGATATTCATAACCGAATACCACTGTGCAAAACAAAAGAGAACGCCCTTGCAATAACAGCTTTTTGAAAAATTGTTCCAACAACATCAGAATAGGTTTGTTTAGCTTGCATTGATCCGAATCAACGCAGTCCCATCAATTGATCACACCACAAAAGAACGAAAATAATGATGTACGTATATACCATCCGCATTCGCCACTGGGTCCCGTCATCACCCGTTAGGTTACTTAACTAATGACAGAGCGGGGACTGGACTAGCGCGGATGCAAAACATATACAACATCTACTAGTATATATATCAATATATAATATTCGCTCAAGGCGTGATAAAATGCAACATCACAGAAATGTAACCAGCATCACAGAACAATACAGATATCTGGGATCCCCGGGTTTCATAGAGCCGCTACTGAAACCCGACGTTCCCCTGGTCATGTGGATAGCCTGTGCAATGAAATCCTAGACCCCTACGGGCGCGGCAAGTTACCCGCCAAAACCTGAAGCGAGGCAGCCCCCTTCAACAACGTGAATGGACCACCTAGAACTTCACGGAATCTGGTAACTTGAGCACCCCTCCTAGGTCAACCTATACCCCCTACGAGTGCGACGAATAGCCCGCCAATTCTAGAGTGAAGCCCCCTCCGTCTCAACGCCATGAGATGCGGGCCCGTTGCCCTCTAGAACCCGGCTATCCGTGCACCCCTCCGCGGGGTAATCCTAGTACAGAAAGTAAAATATACATACAACGGGTATATCGACCTCAGCCCGGTCGTGCCCCAAAAGAATAATATACAAACAGGCAGTAACGGCAGTCCACATGTCGGATGCTCGCCCCGCAATATCAAATGTACATATAAAACAAAACTGTACTAACATTGCATCCAGGCTATCCCCCACGACCAATCCGCAATATCACAGCACAACACAGAACATCATCGTGAATATCACGTTCGCAAATCCGTCTAAAAGGGCTATAGCAGTTAGACTGGATTTACCGATCAAGTGACATTCACGGTCGCAGATATAATGTAAATACTATGAACTAACATATTTAAAATTTTCGATCGATCAAATTTACCGAAGTGGGCCCCAAGCACTACTGTAGCACTCAAAGAAAATCTGGGCCCAAAAAGAATATTCCAAAAACCCTATTTCCATGTCCAAGACACACTGCAGAAATTTGGTGCAGCGCGGCTACTGTTCGGCGGCGGAACTGCGGCCAAAGGGCGTTATAGCTGCGGTTCCACGGCGCTACAGTGCCTTCAAGCCACCAATTTTCTGCAGTATTCTTTAAAAACCCTGCTTGTATTTTTACAATGTACCAAATAATTTTTTAAGCACTGCAAAAATTCAACAGAAACTGTAATTTAGAAATCGAGTTTTCAGAAAATCCGTTCGATCGAACTTGTAAACACGTTAGAGCAAGCTAGACAAGGTTAATGGCGTGGCTCTGATACCAGTGTAAGTGCACGGCGGCGCCCCGGCCGTCAATTCGACGCCGGAATGCGGAAACGAAAAACTTTTCAAACTAGAAAACCGGCACCACCGCGCACTAAAATCCCCGATCGGGCCATTAACCTACTCCTAGCTAACTAGAGAATGGGAAGGAAGCTATACCGAGCGATCTGTGTCCTTCGGTCTTCGGCCTCCACTCCGATCTCCTCGCGGAATCTCCGGTCTTCATCTCCTCGTCGGAACGGGCACCACATCGCCGGGTTCTTTTACGGGCTCCCACCTCTGGACTGAGGCAACTGTTAGTTATATGTATGCCCTAGAGGCCATTACTATACATAAGATGTATATTGTAGTGGATACTTGGACATATATAGGGAGGACTTTCTTGCTCGACATGATAGTATGCTATCTGGTTGATCTTTACCTTAACGTGTACACTGATTGTCTCTCTGTTACATGTTGGTAAAGCCCTTAGGATGTGTACTTGACTACCTGGACTATGATGCGGATTATACTAGTGGGGACATGGTAGTCTATAAGTACATCCTTCAAGGTCCCTAGTTGTGGGTGTATCGAGACGGGGCATCGATATACCAGAGTAGACTAGCGTATACCTTCTCGACCCATACAGATGGGCGATGGATGATCCCATATCCATTGGTGTTTGACATCAGAGATGATATACGGGTGCTCAGTGCAGACTGGGTAGACTGGACGGACTCGCCGAGAACTCCCAGATGGTATTATACCTTACGTCAGATGGCAGTTCTCTGGTGACACTGGTACAGAGTAGTCTGTTGACCCGAGATCGTCATAGAGTCTTGTGTGATTTTCACCTTACCACGTCCAAGAGGGCGTGCAAAATGGTGGTTTTTGGGTACAGTCCCGAATCACATGGAGGCAATGAGCGATAGGAGGGGATTTGTCTCTCCCAGTATAGGGAGTTGATGTTGTGCTGTGTTCGATTGGCTATAACCGGAAATCCCTGGCCAGGGTTGCTGAGATTTACTGGTAAGTGTTACCAGTAATTTCTCGAACTGTTATAGACCTCATATCGACACGACTTATCGAGTTATTGGGGTCTGACGTTTACCACCCCTAGGCAAGATATGCGATATATCAGACGACGAGACCGGACTGTACGGTAAGTGTTACTGGTTGGATTCACAGGAGTGTGAGCGGGCTTGCTCGTCGATCTTCTGATCGCTCAATACCCGGGTGGCCGTTACGTTTAGCAGACCGCTTGCGGCTTGTGGGTGTTTGATATGATCATCACCTGCTGCCGGCGTATTGACGAGTCTTTAGAGTCCTACATAGAGGTTTCCTGGCTCAAGCGAAACGAAATAGGAGCACATATGAGATATTTGCGGGACCGAGAATAATACCAGTATGTGATACTGTATTCCATTCTCGCGATTTGTATCATTGGACGGTTATATATGATATAGCCGGGTTACCGGATCAAGTGTTGATTCGATACATTGATACACTTGATATTAGTCGGTTATATGCAGTATGACCGGATCATTAAATCAAGTGTTGATTTAATGATTTAATGTATAATTATATATTTGATATATTACTTTACATTAACTAGTATTGGTTCACTTAAGATTATTTTCTCACTTGAATGTGCACATTGTATATATGATATAGTTTTGTGCACTAGTTTGTATCATGTTTGATGATACATGCAAACTTGGGTGTGTTTGCTTTATACCATCTTTAGGTTAATGGTTGGGTTTTTCATTTGTTTTTATTTATTTTCCTTATTCTTTTTGGCAAGAAATGAAATGGTGGCTTTCTTTGGATTTTGTTGAAGCTTCATGAAGCTTTGAAAGCTTGACCATTTTGTTTCTTTCCTTAACCCTAACCATTTACCTAAACCCTAGTTCATTCTCTACATGAGTTAGCCTCATCCATGGTTGCATTATGATAACCATCACTTCATTTTTCTTTTTGGAATTAATTCATAATTCATTCTTTTTCTTTCTTCTTCTTCTTCTTCAAGAAGAAAGAAAAACCCTTTCTTGAAAATTGTCAAGTGATGAATCCAAGTGAGAAATCCAATTCTAAAGTGAACCCACTTCCTATTTCTTCATCCTCTACCACTTTCCATGTAGTATAGGGTGTTTTCTTCACAAGTTTCATGACTTGGTGAAGTTGGAGCTTGATCTTGAGTTGCCTCGACGTAGATCATCTTCGGCATCGAAGTCGACGACCTAGCCCGATCTTTTCTCCGATGAAACCACCGCGAGAGTCTAGGATTCCGATGGGTACAGCGGAGGGACGTCATCACGGAGCCAAGGAAGTGGAGGACCGGATCTACAAAGGTTGTAGTCACTTTCCTTTAGCAATAAAGTTGTTTACTTGCATTTGTTTTCGCCTAAACTCTAGTTAACGATCTTTGCTTAGGGTTTCTCGGCACCTAAAATTTGAATTTGGCATGGTTAATGCCTTGTGGAACCTCATGGGTGTGCCTAGGAACCCTACAGTGGTATCAGAGCCTAGCTAGAGCCTTAGGCAAAGTGTAGACGATGTTAGAAGTCCGATCGAACCCGAAACCCTAGTTTAAAACCCTTCTCTGTACATTTTTTCAAAACTGGGTTTTTTCCAAATTAAAAATATGCAGAAAATTCAGCAGGCTTTTTCAGGGATTACTGTGCAGCACGTGATCATGATTCGACTAAAGCGCGGTGGAACCGCGGCACGAGCATGGCTCATGCGGCGGTTCCACGGCCAAGTAGTCACATCAGCTTTTGAATTTTGCACAGTAATTCCTATCTTTTAGTGCTGTATTTTCTGGGAATTTTTAACTTCTACTCAAGAGTTGAGTTTTCTGGGTTGTATTGGGGACTCGGTGTTTCGATCGGGAAGTTTAACTTCGTCTGTGTTTTTCCGGATAATTTTAGAAAATGTTGAAAAGTTCGACCGGAAATAAATACCCACTTTTTCCCTGTCGGGAAATTTCCAAATGTTGGAACTTTCCGTAGTTTAAGAACGTTCAAAGTAGTGCAAGTAACGCGATGGACCCTCTAGAAGACAACAAACCTTAACTCGATTATGTGACCGTCTTGAACTGCCCTTTGAACCTTAGGGTTTGGGGCAGTACGGCGTGCCACATGTGAGGCGTTGGCTTGACCCTTCTAGGGCTGGACCGTTGGTACTGTGGCATGAACTGAATGTTTTTAAACTTATTTCATGTATTTAGCTGTTTCGGGAAAACTTGGGTGTTTGACTGTTCGATCGGAAAGTTTAACATTTTCTGTTTATCTGGAATGTGATACAACATTTGGAATTCACAAGTAGTTATGAGATAACTGAATGAATGTTATAAACATAGCAGTTTAGTCTCACTTGATCGGTTGCCACGGAATTTTGATGCGATCAAAAGTCCGTCGCAATCACGTAGCGTACGCGGATACTCGCCGGGTAAACTTGATAGGCAGCTATGCCCCATATCCCGACCAAGTGACTGTAGGAGAACCCCGTCGCCGAAAGCATCCGTTCGGGTGCTCGCGGCAGCGGTGTTCCGCCTTAGTGCACTTCGTCGACGGTATCAGGGGTGCGGCCGCCTACTAAAGTTTGCGACGAGCATTCGATCAGTTTTTCGGGAATCCTGTTGATTTGCCCAACTAGATATTGAAAAGAGTTTTCGATAATGAGACTGAAATGCAGGGTTTATAATTGTTAGGCATGCGATGTCTAAAGAATTCATTTGATTAGGCATGTGATGTCTAAGGAGGTTGCGGATTCTAACTGTTGTAGTTTTACACTTTCTTTTCTGCGACCGTAAGTGTAATATGTGATATCGCCGGTTTCGTTGCTATATGTCAACGACAATTGGGATGGGCATATTTACTTACGTTGATGACATGTGATATTATGTGTTGCTGGATATGTTATATTGGATCGTCGTGTTTGAATAGCCGGGGGTTTTTTATGTGAGATGAGTGTTTTTCATTTTCATTCATGTAAAAACTTGTATGTAATATTCTTTTATTGGGGCACTTCCAGGTTGCGGAAGATGTCACCCATTGTATATTATTTACTTTTCCGCACTAGGATAGACCCAAGGAGGAGGGCACAAGTAACCGGGTTCTAGGGTCCAGTGGGAGACCATCTCGAGGAGTCGAGTCCGGGTCTCCTAACTCTAGAATTGGTAGGGTTGCTTGCCGCTCTCGTAGGGGTCTAGGGGTGTGGGTTTGGCTATTCATCGCGACCGTGGAATCCGTGTTTTATACTGGCTCGTATTGAAAACACGAACGTCCTAGTATATCCAATATTTCATATGATTCTTCTGCTGCGATATCTGTGATGTGATCATTTGATGTTCTGTGATAAATACTATATATAGTATATACGATATATTGTATAGACGTTACTTATGTTTTACACCCGCGCTAGCCCTGCCCTGCTCTGCCGTTAGTTACCTAACTTAACGGTGCACGAGGGGACATCGAGGCGAATGCGGATGGCATAAGTGTACGTCGTATTTATCTGTGATGTTTAGGTGTTTAAATGATGGGACTTCATTAATATGATTAATAAAAGAAAAGAAACCTAAAGATGTTGTGGAATCGAATTTCAAAAATAAAACAGGTAGCTACAGTTCTTGCTTTGCATCGCGGTGTTCCTTGCAGAACATCCTGCACCTTATTCGATGAGGAAAGGGCCGAGATCCCTTCACCGGGAGTGACCCCTTTAGCAATAACTGGCTGATGCTACACACTCGGTTTGTCTTTTGATTGCTTCTATAGTTTCTGCTTTGCACAGTGATATATATGATATATCCCGCACCTTATTCGACGAAGAAAGGGCTGACGATCCCTTCACCGGGAATGACCCCTTTAGCAAAACTAGAAAAGCCTAAAAAACACTCCATTTTAAAATCATTTGATTCTACAACGATATCAAATTCATTACGCAATAGGTTTTCAGAAAAACCTGTCGTAGCCCTCTGTCATTTCAGATAAGTAGTAGTTAGTATTCGTGCTGCGTTTGTTGGCCTTTGTCAAGGCGTAGTGTGCGGTAGCTGACTGGTGCTTATCTGCTTATGCATATGATGCAGATTGGGTTAGGGTAGTCGTGCGACCTTGTTGGCCTTTGTCAAGGGTCGTGCGGGTGGGTTTAATTCAATCAGGAAATGACGGGTTGAACTTGACTAGCATCCTATGGTTTGTTGGCCTTTGTCAAGGTCATAGGAGGTTAGGGGCAAAATTATCGGGAATTTCAAGTGTTGAAATTTGCAATGAGATTGCATACCTTCTATGAGATAGTTGGATCCTGATACCCGCTGCAAGTAAGAGTTACTCCTGGGAGAGTTTTACACATTACAATTAGCCGATCAAGTAGGTGTCTAGAAAGATGTTAACGAGGTTACGCCTCTGGGAAAACGAGGTTTACATTAATTAGGTTCGTGCGAAAGCACAGGGGACTTCCCTCAAAGTACCGACACTGGCCTGGCTGAAAGATTGGCGAACTTGTAGGGTGTAATTAATCCCGGCTAGTCTTTCCTTTTAGGGTTTGAAGGAAGATTTGATAAAAACAGTGGGAGCCATCCTGATTAGATAAAATAATAACCAATCTGATCTTGCAAGAGCGCACGCTGACTGTTTTCTTCTCTCTCTCTCCAGGTAGCGACCATATCACGCCTTAATCAAGATAATAATACGGATGTATTGACTGAACCCGCTTGTTATACTGAGCTGGGGAACGTTGGACCCGCTCCAACTTATAACTGTTATAAGACAGAGCAGGAAATTGGGGAATACCAGATTTCCCGTGCCGCCCAAACGAAGAGAGTGCATACCGATGCATCATCTTCGGGTGTGTTCATTATACAGAACTGTTTCTCAGTATCCTTTACGTCCTGAGTATGTGATACCGGATCAGGATCCCGCATATGTAATCTGTTACATGGGCTACAGAAAGGTAGAGAACTGAGAACGGGTGATAAGTTTCATGAGGCAGAAAACGGTGCAAGTGTTGCAGCCAAGTCTGTTGGTCACTGTCACCCTGTATTACTAGAATACATTGATTCTGAACGAATGTTATTAGATACCGAACCTGATATACAAAATCATATCAGTCTCTATATTAGTAAAGAAGGATATAATTTTGTATTGTTGGATAATGTTTTGAACATTTTCTATATCAAAAGTTGATCGGTTCAGGCACGTTATCTAAAAGCATTGATGTTCTAAATCAAACTATAGTTCTTAGTATACGGAACACACACAAGAGGAAGAGTTCAGAAATGAACGGGTCCTTCTTGAGGTATTGTAGACTAGGTCATATCAATGCGACCCGACTAGCTAAGTTGCACATAGATGCATATTTAAATCTGTTTGAATTTACATCTTGTGAAAACTTACCGGTCATGTCACAAAGATAAGATGACCACAGCTCTGTTTATTAGAAGCAGAGAAAGAGTTAGTGA
This sequence comes from Agapanthus africanus, assembly GCA_030015575.1. Classification (NCBI taxonomy): domain Eukaryota; kingdom Viridiplantae; phylum Streptophyta; class Magnoliopsida; order Asparagales; family Amaryllidaceae; genus Agapanthus; species Agapanthus africanus. The sequence continues at coordinate 160,755,345 of CM057343.1, forward strand.
ACTCTTGGGATGATACATGTTGATGTATGTAGGTCCCCTGTCTACACATGCCAGGACCGGTTCTTTGTACTTCATTACATTCTCTGATGATCTCTCAAGATTCAGTCATATGTTCCTGTTGAAACACAAGTCCGAACCTTTTGAGATATTCACAGAATATAAGTTAGAAGTAGAGAACCAATACGGGTATAAGTATTATGTCCTTTGATGTGATCAAGGAGGAGAATACTTGAGCACGGAATTCTTGGACTTTTCTAAAGGAGAATGAGATTCTCTCTCAGCATTACTCCTCCGTATACACCATAGTACGATGGTATATCGGGGCGAAGCAATTGCACCCTATTTGATATGGTGCGCTCTATGATGAGTACTACTGAGTTACCTGTTTCCTTTTAGGGGTTATGCACTTGAGAAGCTGCATACTTATTGAAATTAGGTTCGAATCAGATCACAGCCTACCACTCCATATGAGATATGGTATGGGAAGAGCCCATGTCTTAAGCTAGTTAAGATTAGGGGTTGACCGGCCTATGTCTAAAAGCAAAATCCGGACAAGCTCGAGGCAAGGTCTGTAATGTAGAACTGGAAAGGTTCCAGCTATACAAACTACAGCAGATGATTTGATAAAACCAAAGGATTCAAAGTTACAAACGAACCTCAGCCTCTCCGCCGATCTAGTAGGGTTCCTCACCCACCTGAGAGATACTTCGGTTTCTTTATGACACTGGGAGCCAGGATTGCATCATGAGATGATGACCCAACTAGTTTCGAGCTGGCCATCAGGAGTGGGACTCTGTAAGAATGGCCGGATGCTTAGCAATCTGAGATGGAATCCTTATACACCAACAAAGTATGGACTTTGGTTGCTATATCTGAAGGGTTAAATCCCCATCAGGAGCAAGTATATCTTGAGAAGATTACTTGGTATACATGGAAAAGTTGAGACTTTCAAAGCTAGACTTGTTAAAGGTTTGCATCATTGACCAGGTATGGATTATGTTGAAACCTTTTCTAAGGATCTATGTTTAAGTCCATCCAGATCCTACTTGCCACGGTTACATACCATGACTACGATATCTGGTGGTTGGGTGTCATGACTGCTTTTCTAAATGATGTTTTGGAAGAGAGCGTCTATAAGTACACAGCCAGAGGGCCTCGTATACAGTGGGAGCAGCGGAAACGTGTGCAAGATGCTTTATGTGATAAAACAGGTATCGCGGAGTTGGAACATCTGTTTTGATGCGGTAGTCAAATAGTTTGACTTCATCAAAATGGTAGATGAACCTTGTATAAACAAAAAGGTAGTAGGGAGTATGAAAGTGATCCTCGTAGAGTACGTGGATGACATACTCTTGATAAGAAAGGAGTTTCCTATGCTACGCTCGGTCAATCTCCGCTTATCACAAAGATTCTCCATATAGGATCAAAGTGATACCTACTAAATCCTGGGTTTTGGATCTATGAGATAGATCTAATTGGATATTAGGATACTCACTAGTTGTAGTGAAATGGTATCAATTGATCCTGGGGAAAATCACTGGAAAGGTTCCAGGGTGATAAGGTCGACTGAATGTCAGTCACAGGCATTGTCTTTACCCTTAGTAAAGGGATGGTATGTTGGAAGAGTTCCAAGCTAGATACCGTGGCATACTAGACAATAAAGGCAGGATACATCGCTACTTAAGATGCTACCAAAGAGGCTGTCTGGGTGTATATTAGTTCATGAGATGAACTTTGTTCCTCCCATTGTGTGACAATGGAGTTGTGGCTTATGCCAAGGAACGTCCGTCCCATCAGTGATCCAGACATATTCTAAGGCAGTATCACCTGATCGTGGTGATGGTTGATCTCCAGGGTGATCGAGGTTAGGAGAACAGACTCGGAGGACAACACGGCGAATCCACTCACAAAGGCCTTTTCCCAGAGAGAGACTTTTATGGGATGGTTGAGTATGAGATACTACAACCACTACTGTTAGATGGCCCTAGTGCAAGTGGGAGATTGTTAGTTATATGTATTCCCTAGAGGCCATTACTATACATAAGATGTATATTGTAGTGGATGCTTGGACATATATAGGGAGGACTTTCTTGCTCGACATGATAGTATGCTATCTGGTTGATCTTTACCTTAACGTGTACACTGATTGTCTCTCTGTTACATGTTGGTAAAGCCTTTAGGATGTGTACTTGACTACCTGGACTATGATGCGGATCATACTGGTGGGACATGGTAGTCTATAAGTACATCCTTCAAGGTCCCTAGTCGTGGGTGTATCGAGACGGGGCATCAATATACCAGAGTAGACTAGCGTATACCTTCTCGACCCATACAGATGGGCGATGGATGATCCCATATCCATTGGTATTTGACATCAGAGATGATATACGGGTGCTCAGTGCAGACTGGGTACACTGGACGGACTCACCGAGAACTCCCAGATGGTATTATACCTTACTTCAGATAGCAGTTCTCTGGTGACACTGGTACAGAGTTGACACGAGATCGTCATAGAGTCTTGTATGATTCACACTGTGCTTTAATTTCCACCTTACCACGTCCAAGAGGGCGTGCAAAACGGTGGTTTTTGGGTACAGTCCCGAATCACATGGAGGCAATGAGCGATAGGAGGGGATTCGTCTCTCCTGGTATAAGGAGTTGATGTTGTGCTGTGTTCGATTGGCTATAACCGGAAATCCCTGGCCAGGGTTGCTGAGATTTACTGGTAAGTGTTACCGGTAGTTTCTCGAACTGTTATAGACCTCATATCGACACGACTTATCGAGCTATTGGGGTCTGACGTTTACCACCCCTAGGCAAGATATGCGACATATCAGACGACGAGACTGGACTGTACGGTAAGTGTTACTGGTTGGATTCACAGGAGTGTGAGCGGGCTTGCTCGTCGATCTTCTGATCGCTCAATACCCGGATGGCCGTTACGTTTAGCAGACCGCTTGCGGCTTGTGGGTGTTTGATATGATCATCACCTGCTGCCGGCGTATTGACGAGTCTTTAGAGTCCTACATAGAGGTTTCCTGGCTCAAGCGAAACGAAATAGGAGCAAATATGAGATATGTGCGGGACCAAGAATAATACCAGTATGTGATACTGTATTCCATTCTCGCGATTTGTATCATTGGACGGTTATATATGATATAGCCGGGTTACCGGATTAAGTGTTGATTCGATACATTGATACACTTGATATTAGTCGGTTATATGCAGTATGACCGGATCATTAAATCAAGTGTTGATTTAATGATTTAATGTATAATTATATATTTGATATATTACTTTACATTAACTAGTATTGGTTCACTTAAGATTATTTTCTCACTTGAATGTGCACATTGTATATATGATATAGTTTTGTGCACTAGTTTGTATCATGTTTGATGATACATGCAAACTTGGGTGTGTTTTCTTTATACCATCTTTAGGTTAATGGTTGGGTTTTTCATTTGTTTTTATTTATTTTCCTTATTCTTTTTGGCAAGAAATGAAATGGTGGCTTTCTTTGGATTTTGTTGAAGCTTCATGAAGCTTTGAAAGCTTGACCATTTTGTTTCTTTCCTTAACCCTAACCATTTACCTAAACCCTAGTTCATTCTCTACATGAGTTAGCCTCACCCATGGTTGCATTATGATAACCATCACTTCATTTTTCTTTTTGGAATTAATTCATAATTCATTCTTTTTCTTTCTTCTTCTTCTTCTTCAAGAAGAAAGAAAAACCCTTTCTTGAAAATTGTCAAGTGATGAATCCAAGTGAGAAATCCAATTCTAAAGTGAACCCACTTCCTATTTCTTCATCCTCTACCACTTGCCATGTAGTATAGGTGTTTTCTTCACAAGTTTCATGACTTGGTGAAGTTGGAGCTTGATCTTGAGTTGCCTCGACGTAGATCATCTTCGGCATCGAAGTCGACGACCTAGCCCGATCTTTTCTCCGATGAAACCACCGCGAGAGTCTAGGATTCCGATGGGTACAGCGGAGGGACGTCATCACGGAGCCAAGGAAGTGGAGGACCGGATCTACAAAGGTTGTAGTCACTTTCCTTTAGCAATAAAGTTGTTTACTTGCATTTGTTTTCGCCTAAACTCTAGTTAACGATCTTTGCTTAGGGTTTCTCGGCACCTAAAATTTGAATTTGGCATGGTTGATGCCTTGTGGAACCTCATGGGTGTGCCTAGGAACCCTACAGCAACTCGGGCACGAAGTTGGTGAGTCGACGTGCCCAAGGATGCTGTAGATGAAGTGTAGAAATCATTGTCTCGTTGGGGTTGTGAAGTTGCCTTTGATGATGGAGGAGAGAATGAACTTTGGAGAATGATTTTTGGTGTAAGCTAAAATGATATGAGATGAACATTTTGCCAACCACAACAAAAATGAACTCTCTCCCTCACACAAAAGTGGCCGGCCCTCTAGCAAGAATGAGGAGGAAAAAATGTATCAAAGGGAGGTGAGCACAAGATGCAGGGTAACTAGGCACACTCAAGAGGTTCCACAAGGCATCAACCATGCCAAATTAAAATTTTCCGGTGCCGAGAAACCCTAATGAAGATCGTTAACTAGAGATTAGGCGAAAAGAAAAGCTAGCAAACTACTTTGCTACTAAGTGGATGGAAATACAACTTTTGTAGATCCGGTCCTCCGCTTCTTTAGCTCCGTGTTGACGTCCCTCCGCTGCGATCATCAGGATCCCGGACTCTAGCAATAGTTTCATCGGAGAAATGAGCGGGCTAGGTCGTTGACTTCGAGGCCGAAGATGATCTACGTCGGGGAGACTCAAACTCAAGCTATTCCTTCACTTGGTCAAAAACTTTATGAAGAGAACACCCTATACTACATGGCAAGTGGTAGAAGATGAGGAAATAGAAAGTGGGTTCACTTTAGAATTGGATTTCTCACTCGTTTTCTCATGGCACCATTGGAGCTCTCAAGCTTTTGTGAGCTTGATGAAGATGAAGAAGAAGAATAGAATCATATGAAATTAAAAGAATAATATGAATACTTATCCTTTTAATCATGGCACCATGGTTGAGTTAAACCCTCATACTTAACTCATGTAGAGAATTAACCATACCATAAGGTTAAGGGTTGGGTTAGCTAATATCTTAAACAAATGACAAAGAGAGTTGACTTTGTCAATGTTCATCAAGCTTCATGAAGCTTGATAACTTTGACCAAAGTCACACTCTTTTGTTATATGCTTAAGAAAATAGTAAACCCTAATATAACCTTGATTTGGTTCAAGTCTCATACACACAACTTGTTTGTATCATCAAGCATGATACAAACATGTACACTTGCATATATCACATATAAACAATGTGCACATTCAAGTGAGAAAATCAATCTTAAGTGAACCAATACTAGTTAATGTAAAGTAATATATCAAATATATAATTATACATTAAATCATTAAATCAACACTTGATTTAACGATCCGGTCATATCGTATATAACCGACTAATATCAATAGTAACAACTTATCGAATCAACACTTGATCCGATAACCCGGCTATATCGCATACAACCGATCAATGTCATAAATCGCGAGAATAGAATACAGTATCACATGCTGGTATTATTCTCGGTCCCGCACATATCTCATATGCGCTCCTATTTCGTTTCGCTTGAGCCAGGAAACCCCTGTGTAGGACTCTAAAGACTCGTCAATACGCCGGCAGCAGGTGATGATCATATCAAACACCCACAAGCCGCAAGCGGTCTGCTAAACGTAACGGCCACCCGGGTATTGAGCGATCAGAAGATCAACGAGCAAGCCCGCTCATACTCCTGTGAATCCAACGAGTAATACTACCGTACAGTCCGGTCTATTCGTCTGATATGTCGCATATCTTGTCTAGGGGTGGTAAACGTCAGACCCCAATAACTCGATAAGTCGTGTCGATATGAGGCTCATAACGGTCGAGAAACTACTGGTAACACTTACCAGTAATCCCTAAAGCAGCCTTGGCCAAGGACTTCCTGTTATAGCCAATCGAGCACTGCGCAACATCAACTCCCTATACCGGGAGAGACGAAACCCCTCCTATCGCTCATTGCCTTCATGTGACTCGGGACTGTACCCAAAAACCACCGTTTTGCACGCCCTCTTGGACGTGGTAAGGTGGAAATCAAAGCACAGTGGGAATCACACAAGGCTCTATGACGATCTCGGGTCTACAGACTAACCTGCACCAGTGTCACCAGAGAACTGCCATCTGACGTAAGGTATAATACCATCTGGGAGTTCTCGGCGAGTCCGTCCAGTGTACCCAGTCTCCATTGAGCACCCGTATATCATCTCTGATGTCAAACACCAATGGATATGGGATCATCCATCGCCCATCTATATGGGTCGAGAAGGTACACGCTAGTCTACTCTAGTATATCGATGCCCCGTCTCGATACACCCACGACTAGGGACTTTGAAGGATGTACTTATGGACTACCACATCCCCACTAGTATGATCTGCATCATAGTTCAGGTAGTCAAGTACACATCCTAAGGGCTTTACCAACATGTAACAGAGAGACAATCAGTGTGCACGTTAAGGTAAAGAGTAACCAAATAACATACTATCATATCGAGCAAGAAAGTCATCCCTATATATGTCCAAGCATCCACTACAATATACATCCTATGTATAGTAATGGCCTCTAGGGCATACATATAACTAACACAAGATGGTGGAATGGGTGAGCATAAGCCAATCAAGCCTCACATCAATTTCAAATACAAATCCAATCTCATTAATGCAAAATAAGTGATGCAAAAAGAATCTCATGATGCTATATCTATCATAAATCGACATATACAAATAACTCCCTCCACAAAGTTAATTTGTACACTTGCAAAAAAAAAACCTCCATCGGAAAAATCCGGCCGTGAAGGAACAAAGGAAAACTGGCCGAAACGGAATGCAAACTGGCAACTTCAGAAAACTGATCCCGTAATAAATTACAGGAAAACTCCGCGACTGCATATACATGCCCGCATTTGTATTCCCACTGAATACAAATGCAAAGAGACAAAATCTACACTGTACAATACTAGGATCCGGCTTAAACCAAAGCCCGCTAGTATTATCCGTCCGATCATGATCCGTGCAATACCGCACGTATCTGATCGAACCCTGCCATATCTCCATAAGGCCTCTACAGCATTTCGCCTGAAACTTGAGAAAACGGTCTGTGGGGGACTCTAAAGACTCGTCAATACTTTGGCTGTGGATTTAACCACTAGCATGCCAGAGGTATTAGCCATACGGGACGAGCTACCAGGTATTGACCAAAAGGGACGTCGATGAACGAACTCATCCTGACACCCTACTGAGCCTGTCAGTGACAATATCCGTACAGTCCGGTCCGTTCGTCTATGAGCATCGCATGGCGGGCCTAGGGGGTTGGTAAAAGTCAGACCCCCAAAAGCGGTACAAGTCGTGTCGGAGTGTAGCCCAGAACACCCTGAGATACTACTGGAATACCTACCAGTAAATCTCCTGCCTTGGCCAAGGACTTTGTGTAATGGCTCTCCTAGACACAGCGCGACCTCACCCCCAATACCGGGAGAGACGAACCCCTGCAGATCCGCTCACTGCCTCCATGTGGCTCGGGACTGTACCCAACTAAAACCTGTTTGCACGTCTTCTTTGAGCGTGGTAGGGTAGTAATCAAAGTACAGTGGGAACTCACACGAGACAAATGACGATCTCAGGTCGATGAACTAACCTGTACACATGTCACCAAGGAACTGCTATCTGACGTCAGGTATAAGACCAACTAGCATGTTCCCGGCGAGTCATGTCCGGTGTACTCATAACCCAATGAGCACCTGTATACATCTTAGGTGAACCAACTGACACCAGTGGCTTGTGAGACCGGCCACCGCCCCTCGTCGGGGTCTCGACTGTATACACTAGTCTACTCTGGAGTATCGATGCCCTGTCTCGAAACTCCCACGACTAGGGACCTTTTAAGGATATGCTTATGGACCCCAGCTCCCACGTATATGATCGCCCTCATACTGCTGACAATCAAGCAAGAATCCTAGGGGCTCTATCAACATGTAATAGTGACCTGTAAGGTCACTTGAAGCAGTATACGATGATAAAGGTAAACCAGATAGCATACTATCATCTTGAGTAAGACTGTCCTACCGGTATAGGTCCTCCGTCAATCATTGCAATCACGTGCCTGTGATCCAATAATTGACTCTGAGGGCACTATCTCCAACAAGTACAACCGATCGTAGCATAGGAATTTTACTTCCTACTCTGTGTGTGTCATCCAAATACCAGGACATCACACCCTACTACTTTCTCAACAGATCCATCCCCTATTCTGATGAAGTCAAAGCCATGACTGTTTTATCAAAATTAGATGATCTATCTCCGCTATAACTGCTGAAGTCTATAAATAGACATAAGCTACTTGCCCACTATTCTTCCGCTGCTCCCACTGACTACGATAACCCTCTGGCAGAATAATATATACGTGCACTTCTAAAACTAGTTTAGAACAACGCTATAAATATCCTCCTGCCGGGTCTCATAGTCTGGAACAACAGTAGTGTCAAGTCTGGGTAAACAAGAACCTCCCTGTCACCGTCCTTGAGGCTACCGGAGTACCTCTCGGGTGTCTGAGGTTACCCACCATATCTGCGGAACCTGATTGAATATATAGGTCCTATTAAAATTTCCATAATCGTTTGCGGTTCTGGAATCACTTCTAGTTCTACCATACTCCCACTATTGTTTTCTGGAAAAAAATTCCATTTTACTAAAACTGTGGCGAGTCAAGAACAATATCACTATTGATCTTCCAGATGGTAGAAAATCAACCCTCGTCAAAGCCAGGGTCAACCTACAAACTGCCATTACAGAAACGTGCCTTGAGTTATCCAGTGTCTGGTTTTAAGCATAAGCTGGACAACTCACTTTACCTTAACATCGTTAAGATATGAACCATTCTATATCCAATATAGAAACTTTGGCACTTATTTAATTGGAACCAGATTCAAATCATGCATCTGTCTCCAGTGCATATCAACTTAATGAAGAGAGGCTAATCAGCATTACTTAACTTAGGAATCCATCCAATTATGAGTAACCTGAAAGAGAAACAAGTTTCTCAAAACCATTACTATCGACTGAATACCTATCACAAGAATCTACATCTTCGATCTCTTTGAAGAATCCCGATACTTGCGATACCTGGTTCTCTACTTTATTCTTATACTCACAACTTCTCAAAACTTAGACATTGTATTTCTACGAAACACTTGTCTAAAAACTAGAGAAGTCACAAGTAAACAGAATATAATACGAGGACCTACCCCTTTGTCCAGACGGACACTGGACAACATACAATACTGTGTATAAGTCCGCTGAGTTTGAATAACTCAAAACCTGTGCATCGTAGGTTGAAAACTGTACCCAGACGATTTCCTCAAATATCACCAATTACTCCGATATAATGAGGATGATCACCTAATTCCCAATAATTTGCCCCCACTCATCATCTGTAAAACCATACAGATATGAGAATGAAACCTGGTAAATACATACCCTGGAGTAAGTATCTAATCGGGAAATCAGTTTTCCTTTAACAATGCACTGAAACATGAAAATGTTTCGTAGGGGTATCTTGGTATTCCTAGTAATGCCTCTTTCATAAACCAATTCATGACTATAACCGTATATTTCTTTTCTATCTCTCCAAATCCCTTTATTTGTCTTTATTCATTACCTTCTGTACACCATCGTTAGGCTAAGTGGTTTTCTTCCTTCCCTACCGTTCGGCACCAGCCTATGGTTTGGAAGAAGACTATCCAGTAAGCTTAATAGGTGTACCCTCCTAATCCTAGGAGTACTCGCAACTTGAGAGAAGGTGATGATAAAAGACAACTGAATAATACCTTATTCTATTAAAGGTGAAAATAGGAGTGGCGATGAAGTACTTGGTTTGGTCGTGAATGATAGCAGTCGCAATTTACTTTGCTCTCTTTCTAATCTCTTTATTTTGTCTTTACATATTACCTTCTGCACACCCTATTTAGGCTAATTGGTTTTCTTCATTCCCTATCTTTCGGCATCTGCCTATGGTTTGGAAGAAGACTATCCAATAAGCGTAATAGGTGTACTCTCCTAAACTAAGGAGCCCTCGCAACCTGAGAGAAGGTGATAATAAAAGACAACCGAATAAACCAATTCTTTTTCTGCTGAACCTGGATCCATCCTCGAAGAAGTTCCTTCGAGTTCGTATATAACCATACGATGGATCTATCCAATGGAAGTGGATGTCCATAGTAATACGGGGTGTTCTGAGAAATGCAAAGGGTAAAAGAAGGAGCGGCAAATGACTTATGCAACTAAGACAATCCAAAAGCCGGTAGTTTAAGAAGGTTCGGTCAACTTGGTCACTGAGTCATAGTCTAGGGTTGGTCAAAGGTCGCTGCCAAAGAAAGAGAGAGAGAGAGAAAAGAAACACTCTGCGTGCACTCTAACCTAGATCAGAATGGTTATCACTTTATCTAATCAGGAAACCTCCCACTGTTATCTCAAATTCTCCTCCAAACCTGAAAGAAGAAGTAGTCAGGATCACCCGAAGAGTAAACCAACTAATCAGTGAGAATCGGGATTCAATTATTATCGCATGATAACTTGATGGAACCCACTCAAGTTATCACACTCCAGAAGGTATGCGCATGCCTGGCAAGTTTGCTGTATGTTTGAAACTCCTGATGTAATTTTTGTCCCATGCTCTTATGACCTTGATGAAGGTCAATAAATCATAAGTCGCATGTCAAGTTCTACCCGTCATTGTCCAGGTCAATTTGAACCCACCCGTACAAGCCCTTGACGAAGGTCAACAAGGATATACGACTGTCCCAAACCAACACATCTATCTATGTAACAAATGAATACCCTAGCAGCTACCAAACACTATACCTTGACGAAGGTCAACAAACATAGCTTGAATACTACTAACCATCCATAAGAAATGACGAAGGGCTACGGCTGGTTTTTAGCGAAAAACCTTTAACGTAATGAACTTGATCTCGTTGAAGGAACCTGATAGCTTTTTATAAAAATATAGTGGCGAAAACCTTTTGCTAAAGAGGTCACTCCCGGTGAAGGGATCTCGGCTCTTTCCTCGTGGAATGAGGTGCGGGATATTCTAACTGAATACCGCGATGCAAAGCAACTTGTAATCGACTATAGTGAAGTTATTACCCTGACGTAAACTTCTGCCTAAGGGGTCATTCCCGATGAAGGGATCTCGGCCCTTGCCTCGTCGAATGAGGTGCAGGATATTCTAACTGAATACCGCAATGCAAAACAAAAGGAAATGTCTTTGTAATAACACCTTTTAAAATTTGTTCCAACAACATCAAATATAGGTTTGTTTTACTCTTGCATTGATCAGAATCAACGCAGTCCCATCAATCAATCACACTAGAAAAGAACGAAAAATAAAATGTACATATATGCCACCCGCATTTGCCACAGGGTCCCGTCATCACCCGTTAGGTTACTTAACTAACGACAGAGCGGGGACTGGACTAGCATGGGTGTAAAACATATACAACATCTAATAGTATATATACCAATATACAATAATCGCTCCAGGCGTGATAATATGCAACATTACAAAAAAGTAATAAGTATCACAGAACAATACAGATAATCTGGGATCCCCGGGTTTCACAGAGCCGCTACTGAAACCCGACGTTCCCTTGGTCATGTGGATAGCCTGTGCAATGAAACCTAGACTCCTACGGGTGCGGCAAGTTACCCGCCAAAACCTGAAGCGAGGCAGCCCCCTACAGCATAATGAATGGACCACCCGGTACTTCACGGAATCCGGTAACTTGAGCACCCCTCCTTGGGTCAACCTGTACCCCCTACGAGTGCGGTGAAGAGTCTGCCAATTCTTGAATGAGGCCCCTCTGCCTCTCAAAGCCATGAGATACGGACCCGTTGCCCTCCAGAACCCGGCTATCCGTGCACTCCGTCGCGAGGTAAACCTAGTACAGAAATTAAAATATGTACAACGGGTACACCGACCTCTGCCCGGTCGTATCCCAAAAGAATATTATACAAACTGGCAGTGACGGCAGTCCACATGTTGGACGCTCGCCCCGCAATATCAAATGTACAAATAAATCCAAACAGCACTATCATTGCACACTGCTATCCACCACGACATATCCGCAACATCACAGCACAACACAGAACATCAACGCGAATGTCACGTTCGCAAACCCGTCTAAAAGAACTGTAGCAATTAGACGCGGTTTACCGCTCAAATGACATTCCCGGTCGGAGATATAATGTAAATACTGCATACTAACAAATTTAAAATTTCGATCGACAAAACTTCCCGAAGTAGGCCCCACATACATCTGCTGTACAATAACAAAATCTGGGCCCAAAAGAAATATACCAAAACCACAATTTCCACTGAAGAAGCCACTGTACAAATTTAGACCACTGAACCCACAGACTGGCCGTGGATGCGCGGTCAAACCTTAGGTTTGACCGCGGATCCGCGGCGGTCTTGTAGGGTCACGTGACCAAATTTCTACAGTTAGCTTAAAAAACCCTGCTGAATTTTCTGGGATATGCAAAATAATTTTTAAACTTGATTTAAAATCGACAGAAAGTTTAGCACTAAAAATTATGATTTTCGAAATTCCTTTCGATCGATGTTTTAAACGTGTTAGCATAAGTTAGTATAGCTTAATGGTGAGGCTCTGATACCACTGTAAGTCCACGGTAGCGCCCTGGCCGTCAAACAGACGTCAAATGCAGAACAAAAACTTTTACAACTGGCGCTATCGCGTACTATAACCCGGATCTTCCATTAAAGCTAAACTAACAAACTACAAAGTGGGTAGAAATGTTATACCGAACGATCTGAGTCCTTCGGTCTTCAAACATCATCCCACGCTTTGTTGCGGCTACTCCGATCTCCTGAATCTCCAGTCTTCTCGTCCAGGTGGCACCACGTCGACGGATCTTTAAACGGGCTCCCGCCTCTGAACCGAGGCAACTCGGTCGTCAAGTTTGCTAAAAGAGATGACCAAGATGATGTAGAGAATGAGTAGAACACTTTGTCTCGTTACGTCCAAAGCTATGGATGAACGGTTAATGAAGTTGCCTTTTGGATCGATATGAAATGAGAAATGGAGTATACTAATTTCCATGAACCATAATCTTTTTTTCTCTCAAATGAACAACCATATCCCCTCCATCATAATGGCCGACCAATATATAGAGAGGAGAGAGTGAGTGTAGGAGCAAGAGAGTGACCATAACATTAATGAAGAGGATGAGTCACATAACACCTTGTATGAACACATTTAATGAAACAATGAATCACTAACCTTGTCATCTAAAATATTAAATGAACATTTAAAGCACTAATGACTCACTAGCCTTATCATCACTTCTAAAACCTTCTAGAAACATGACTCGCCCTCATGACTCACCCAAGAAGAAAAGATAAATCCGCATTTAACCGAATGTTAAATACGGCTGATAGAAAACTGGAAACTGGCAACTTCCAAAAGTGATCCTGAAACGAATTTCAGGATAACCCCGTAACAGTATAAACATACCCGCATTTGTATTACGACCGAATACAAATGCAACTGAGACAAAGATATTATATCTACACAGTATAATACTTGGATCCGGCTTAAACCAAAGCCGACCAGTATTATCTGCCTGAAAAATGACACGTGCGAAAACGCACGTGCATTTTCCGAACCTTGCCATAAAACCATACGGCCTCTACAACGTTTCGCCCGAACTTGAGAAACGGTATGTGGGGGACTCTAATGACTCATCAACACACTGGCATTGGATATAACCACTAGTACGTCAGAGGTACAAGCTGTACGTAACGGTTGCCTATGTATTGATTGGAAGGGAAGCTGACGAGCGAACTCATCCATAAACCCTATTGAGCCTGACAGTGACAATATCCATACAGTCCGGTCCGTTCGTCTAAAGAGTATCGCATATCGAGTCTAGGGGGTGGATAAAGTCAGACCCCTAATAACACGATAAATCGTGTCGGCATGAAGTCCATCACTAACTGAGAAACTACTGATCCAAATCAGTAATTCTCCACTACCTCGGCCGAGGATTTCTAGTGATGGCCATCCGTGCACTGCGTGACATCAACCCCCAATACCGGGAGAGACGAATCCCCGACGATCCGCTCACTGCCTCCATGTGGCTCGAGACTGTACCCAAAAAATACCTGTTTGCACGTCTCCTTTGAGCGTGGTAGGGTAGAAATCAAAGCACAGTGGGAACTCACACAAGACAAATGACGATCTCAGGTCGACAAACTAACCTGTACACATGTCACCAGGGAACTGCTATCTGACGATATGTATAATACCAACTAGTATGTTCCCGGTGAGTCCTGTCCGGTGTACTCATAACCCAATGAGCACCTGTATACATCTTAGGTGATCCAACTTACACCAATGGCTTGTGAGACCGGCCACCGCCCCTTGTCGGGGTCTCGACTGTATACACTAGTCTACTCTGGAGTATCGATGCCCTGTCTCGAAACTCCCATGACTAGGGACACTTTAAGGATGTACTTATAGACCCAGCTCCTACGTATATGATCGCCATCATACTGCTGGTAGTCAAGTAAGAATCCTATAGGCTCTATCATCATGCAATAGTGAACTAAAGTATGTATACGATGATAAAGACAAACCAGATAACATACTATCATCTCTAGCAAGACTGTCATATCGGTATAGGTCCTTCCTCAATCATTGCAATCACATACCTGCGATCCAATAATTGACTTTGAGGGCACTATATCCAACAAAGTCATGCCGATGTATGGCTCATAACGGTTCGAGAAACTACTGATAACACTTACCAGTAAATCTCATCAGCCCTGGCCAGGGACTTACTGTTATAGCCAACTGAATATAGCGCAACATCAACTCGTAATACCGGGAGAGACGAAACCCCTTCTATCGCTCACTGCCTCCATGTAACTCGGGATTGTACCCAAAATCCACCTATTTGCACGACTCCTTTGAGCCGTGGTAGGGAGGAAATCAAAGCACAGTGGGATCCACACAAGACTCTATAATGATCTCGGGTCTATAGACTAACCTGTACCAGTATCACCAGAGAACTGCTATCTGGCGATAGGTATGATATCATCTAGGAGTTCTCGGCGAGTTCTGTTCGGTGTACCCATTCTCTAATGAGCACCTGTGTACGATCTTTGATGTCAAACACCAATGGTTCTGGGATCAACCATCGCCCCCTACAGGGTCAAGAAACGTACACACTAGTATACTCTGAATATCGATGCCCTGTCTCGATACTCCTTTGACTAGGAACAGTTAAAGGATGTGCTTGTAGACTACACAAATCCCAGTAGTATGATCTACATCATAGTCCTGGTAGTCAAGCAAACATTCTAAGGGTTTTATCAACATATATCAGAGAGACGATATAATAATACAAGTATACATGTTAAGATAAAAAGAGCAACCAGATAGCATACTATCATGTCGAGCAAGAAAATCCTTTATATATATGTCCAAGTATCCACTATATCATACAATAATGGCCTCTAGGGCATACATATTCCTAACAAAAACAGCTCAATCGAGTATCTCTTAGAGATACCCAGAACCGTTTTAACAAGGAGCAAACATCTTTTATGATGAAATGTCCGCAATAGGAGATCCACATATGAGGAGATATCCGCGGATGAGAAAATTGGTATATTTTGGGGTTTAACACCATGATATGTTCAAAATTGTTGGAAAGGGCCTACTGTTTAAAATCTTTATAAAAACCCTATGTGGCCTTTATTCCCTAAATATTACAGACACCTGCTTAGTTATTATAAGCAATTTTTTAGATATTGCAGGCAACTAGTATAAAGTGGGTTTTAATTGGTCCTAGTTTTTTAACAAGAGCAAAAGTCCCAAGAGTTTTTACACAAGTTTGAAGTGGGTACGGGGCATTTTGACAATTTACCCTTATTTTTATTGCCAGGTTTAAAATTCATGGAAATCTGGCCGGCCCGGCCCCCTTTCATACTTTTGCGTAAATGATAAAACGATACTCTCAAAAACTTTAAGTGCGTTTGGAAGGAGATAATTTAGATGGTAATTCTAAATTACCAAATATTACCACGTTTGTTTATGTGTAAAATATATTCCCGGGAATATAGGATAAGCATGGTAATCAAATGATCCCGTTCATGGTAATCCTATTCCCCCAAAACATGTGTATATCCTATATTACCATGAAATATTCCCGTCTAATATGAAATGAGCCATGACCATCCGTCGCTGGCCTCTCTCGCCACCCGCCGGTCGGCCATCGTCGGTCATCCGCCAGCCTGCAGCTGGCGATCGGTCGTTTACCATTGGCCTATCGTCGGTCATCGTCGATTGTTCATCGGCTGATCCACCGTCGATTGGTCGTTCACCGCCGGTTGACCGTATTTCGTCGCCGGTCGGCCCTGCCATCCATTGTCAGCCGCTCGCCGGCCCGCCGCCAATCGGCTGTTCGTTGCCAGCCTTGTCATCATTCGCAGCCCTTCTACGACCTCGCCGGCAATAGACGGTTGCATATTGACGAATGTCGGATCACTCGTAATTAGTATGTATTTTCTAGTTGTGTGTTTACTACACATTCACTGTTATATTCATGTTGTGTTCATCGCATTGCATATTCATACATATGTTTCTTTAGCTAATATGAAACTCTGCCTGTTAGGACACCAGCACCATTACCGATGATGCACATGTTCCACGTACACTTATTTGCCGGCTCACACACATCATCATCGGTAATTACCATGTCACGTACACTTTAGAACATATTATCTTTTATTGATATAATCAGCTAAATGCTAGTCTAATATAATATTGTGTGATTACCCTCATGTGCTAGTTTAGACATTGCATTTATTACTTAGACACTTCATGCATTCACATATTCATATTATCATACAGTATTGTGGGGCTTATGCCGATACTCATTATTTACTTACTCATGATTTTGGGATTTTTGGATTTCTATGAGATTTCTGGATTTTGGGGGAAAACCGCAAGAATTTAATAAAAGCTTAGTATCATCAATTTTTTTTAAATACAAGTTACGGTTTTCTCGTGATGTATGTGTCGTCCACCATGAGATTTCATGTTTTCTGTTGGATTTCGAGACCCGATTCGAGGAGTGGATGAACCGTCTCGGGTACATGGTGGGCCCGGTATGGTACCCCGGGGCAAGAAGATCGAGTCGTAGACGATGAGCCTGGCAGGGGAAGACTATCTACCGGTGATGTCTGGCGCGGCGGATATCCGGAGGATACCGACCGTTGTCGTAAGATTTGATGATATGGGCCGATCCGGACTGACGGAGCCCGAGATATTGAGACTATGAGATATTGAGACTTTGAGATTTACATGTTTTGTGTCGATGCTTGACACGGATTTCCATGAATTTCATTGATAATATTTCGGATTGCCATACAAATTTTACTATGATAAAAGTTACAGATTTCTTATACAGATATATCCAGATTTCATGGTTGACTATTTTACTTTCATGGTGCATGCTTACTCATACACATGACATGTTACTACTTGAGGCACTGACACAAGCACTGAGCACTGCACTTACGCACATATTAATACCCTGCCACTATTAGATGACTAGTGTTATATTAAGTATATTATTATGACCTAGGAGATCGTCGTGCATGCGATTTCTACTCGCAGATGTCTTCTACTCACGAGTTGGCAACTCACCCGCGTTGTGCCAAATTTTCTTACAGGTTTCGATGTACAGGTTTTCTTGGCAGCTTGCTGGCACTTCATTTCATTCAGGGTGATTTGCTCGGTAGGTTGGTTCACTTGTATCAGGACCGCCGTTGTACTTTTATTATTTCATTTGTATCTAGTAAGCTCCATCAACCAAACTTGTATTACTTGATAGATTTAGAAGACCAGTTGTTTTTATTTCGACCTTAGAGTCGCGCTTGTATTATTATGGTTTTTGGTGGATTTGGTTTTCTTTTGAGTTTTGAGCCTCGCCCTTCGGCGTTGTATATTATATTGCTTGCATGGTTGTGACCGCCAATTGGCGAAGAGGTAGCTCCCGCTTGGGGATGCCTTTTTATTATTACTTATATATATATATATATATATATATATATATATTCTTATTTGTACCCGTTTGGGGCCAGTTTTTACAAAGGAGACTCTGCCGAAATTTTTAAGAAATTTGATGTTGCTTTTAAAACATGTTTTCCTATACTTGTTCTTTTAAATGGTTTAAATTTCTGGGCTTCGGCTTGCTTAGATTACGTTACGCCTCTAGACGTTTCGTAATTTAAGTGCCGGTCATGTTCCGTACCTTCGGGTCGTGACACAAGGCTCAGCGGGCGGAGCATCAGGTTCCTCTGTGGCGTCCCGGGTCCGCGCGCTGCGTCGGCGGGAGCGGGCTATTGCGGCTAGGGCCCGGTTGACGGAAATCTACTCTGAGTATCACCAAGAGTACTTCCTTGATCCCGTTCCACCTTTGTTGTAACTTTATCTTTTTCCGTAAGGCTGAGGAGCCCACAGTACCTTTTTGGATGAATAAGACTCTTTTTTTGTAATGTTCTAGCGTTCCCTTCTTGTTATTTAAATGGAAAGGACTTTTCCAAAGAATTTACATTGTCTTTGTGAGAGAAGAGGTACATACTCGTAGGTATCCATTTCACTGGTACAACTTGAGCTTCTCGGCGTTGTAAATCCGTGGAAACTTGCGTCCGTCCGCGTCTTGCAAGCGGTAGGCTCCGCCGGGAAGTACCTCGGAGACGAGGAAAGGACCGTCCCATTTCGTGGAAAACTTGTGCAGCCTGCCTTGATTGACAATTCGTTTCGCCTCAGGATGAGGTCCCCGGTCATGAAGAAACGACGCTTGACCTGTGCGTTGTAGTATCATGCGGTTTGCTGTTGATAAACGGCAGCTCTGATCTGAGCCCGGTCTCGTTTCTCCAACAAGATGTCTAGGTTGGTCCGTAGTGCCGTGGTGTTTACTTCGTCGTCTAAGTGTTCAACCCGGTGACTGGGTAGCCCGATCTCCGCTGGGACCATTGCCTCGGTCCCGTAGCAGAGGCTGAAGGGGGTTTCCCCGGTGGCGATCTTTTTTGACGTGCGCAGGGCCCATAAGACCCGGGGCAATTCCTCGACCCAACTGCCTTGGCGTCCTTCTAGGCGGGTCCTAAGACCTCGGAGGACGTCCCGGTTAGGAACTTCGGCCTGCCCGTTGCATTGGGGATGTGCGACCGCGGCAAACTTCATGAGAATATGATATTCATTGCAGAAATCCTTCACTTTCTCGTTTTCGAAGTTCGTCCTGTGGTCAGTGATGATACACCTCGGGATGCTGATTAATTTCAAAAATATCTATAACCGCAATCAAGAACGGCGTCGCTTGGTAGCTAGCCGGTGAGTACGGGTCGGTCCACAGGGATGTTGTGAATTTCCTAAATGTTCTTACGAGCTAATTCTAAAGGGTGTTGGATCTTTTAATTAAATCTAAAACTAAGTTGAGTTATACTAGGATTAGGAAACTTGCTAGAATTAGGTTTAGGTAAAGTTTGGTAAATAAAGATCTACACCTCTTTCTAATGCCTTAAATTAGATATCATATTAGGGGTTATGGTAATTATTAATAAAGGGGATTAGGATGATTGGGAAGATGTTTCTTCCTCTAGATCCTTGTCCTTCCTTTCTTAATCTTTACCCTAACCTCCATGGAAAACTTGCAGATCCGGTCTTTTATACTACGGTATCACCGTTACCTCGTGGGTAGAGTACCGTAGAGAGCGGAAGATGAAAGTATGCATGAAGTCCTAATGTTCATAAGAGATTGGCAAAGAAAAGAGATGAGAGATCTTCATCTCTCAAACCCTTCCCTATTCCTAACCCTAACAAGCGAGGAAACTACTCGCTCATTGAGAGATCTAAGAAAGACATAATTTTTATGATTTTGTTTTGAATTTAAGAGATGAAAGATCTACAAGTTAATAAAAATTCTAAACTATATTAAACTAGAGCAAGAAAGGAGATTACCTAGGGCAGAAATTAAAACTAAAACTAGGGCAGAAAAATAAACCTACTTACGATTGATACTCTCCAAACTTCAAGACAAATCTGAAATTTTATTGATGAATAGAGACATGAGAAAATACAATGAATTGGGTCTCTATTTATAGGACATAGAAACCCTAGGTTACAATTGACCCGCACGTCTGCATTTACCAAAATACCCCTACGTTGACTAGTCAAAGCCGCCACACAAATTATGGTAAAAATTAATTTCCCAACAGGCCTTATATGGCCGCGGATCCGCGGCCTCAGCATGGGTTGGGTCGCGGTTTCCGCGGCCCAATGAAGAGTTCATGTTCTGAAATTTAGTGTGCGGCTTGTGGGATTTCTGGGCTTGCTTCTTCTTTAGTTCTTTACTGAATTTGGCTTATCTGTTTCTTCCATATTTCCAGTGAACAATTACAGTGGACTTTACCCGTTTGCCTTGTAATCTTGGACCTTGCATTGCCTTGTACTTTGCGAACTAATCTTCATGTAGGCTTTATCAAGATCCTTCTATTTGTTGGTTGTAGTTCCACTTTTGCATCGTCTTTTATCTTTTCACTGTTTTAGATCCAAGAACCTGTAACCTGTAATATGTAGCAGACATGCGTCAAAAGCATCTGTTTATTTATAAAACGAATAAGAATGGGGAATATAATAATGCAATATTATAGTATGAACAAATACCCCCAAACTTATGTTTTGCTCGTCCTCGAGCAAACTTATTATTATTCTCTACAAAAACCTAACCACACTTTCGCATGGGAAACGCGATTGCACTGAGCTCGTGCAACAAGCCGTTATACCTCTAGGTGTCCCTAGTAGGAGGAGTGTTGTCTCCTGAGGGTTTTCAGCGGATACTACCCACAAAATCCTATCAATTTGGCTTTTCGACTTTTATTCTCCAATTAGGTTTTCTAACAAGGAATTCTATTATCATTGACTCATAAATCATCCACCCATATTCTTCACACTTTCTCATCATTTAACTTAAGATTATATATGTTCTGCAGACCTACTTAGTTTTCGACATTTCTTAAGTTTTCCTTCTAGGGTTCCATCTCCACTTAGGAATTTTTATCAACTTTACTAAAGATACAAGTTCTATTCTTCACTCCTTTCTCTCATCTAAACTCCAATCGCATACCCCTACGTGTGTGTAAATATCATCCCTACACTTGGAAATTCAAATCAAGCAATCACACTCTTGTCCGTTGTCCAAAGCACTTATTAATTGGTGAATTTTTAATTGAATTTTGCTTACACATCCTTCATGCGACCGTTAATACTTCTTGAGGTACCAACGACCGATTACAAGATGCGTTTGCACATTAAAGCGTAATTCCTAGTCTTGCAACACCCAAGGCTTTAGCAGTGACTCCCAAACCAGTTAGTCTAAGGCACTAGGTGATGAAGCACCCTTGCTAAATATTTTTCTATTTTTTAGCCTTAAGTAATCGCAAAAATCAGTGTTCATTTTTTTTCTTTATTCACACTTGTATTTTTTTTCATTTTCTTCGTACTAAGGACTTTAGACAAGAGCATTTCAAGGTCTCTTCTACTATTCCAAGCTTCAAGGTGCGTGATTGTGCAATTTGTAGTGTATACATTTTCAGAATCTAGACTTATGCTAAGAATTATTTTTCAAACTTATACTCTAATAAAATATCAATACTTTTCCTTTGTTTCGACTTAACCCAAGAAGTGAACTCAAAATTTGCCTATTTCTAAATAAACTACAAAGACATATAGTTTCTACCGTTAAATTTTAAAGAAGGTTATTTTTAGGGTTTTTAATTTACTAAGTCGAAGATCTAGTTGTTCGTAGCCAGTTAACCTATTTGTCAAACTCAAGTCTAATAAGACCAAAATTGAATACATTAATTTTTATAATTCTTCAAATTTTTTCAATTTTTTATGGGTTTTCAAATAAGTATGCAAATGCAAAAAATATGTACAAATGAATGCGAAGGAAGAAGACGAAACGAGCATAACCCCAAACTTAAACTTGACAGTGTCCTCACTGTCATGCTACACCAAAAGGGTCAAAATGTCGGCACTCCCCTGTTTATTTATTTATAATTTTTTTTTTGAATTTTTTATTGTTAAAAGAAAAACAAAAAAATATATATACAATAAGGTTCCCCCCAAACTTAAGCAAGGCCTTACATAAGCCAAAGGTTAGCACCAACCATTCAAAAATCTTATCGTGATAATGGTAGAGTTGGTGAAAGAATGAAGTGGAAAGAAGAGAAATGAGAAGCACACGGGACCGTGTGGAGATAGAAACGGTATACGGTCTCGGTGGAGGAGAAGAATGGCGGAAAAGAGAAATAAGTGTAGTATGACCTTGAGGGTGTAAATCGACTGAATAAATTAGCGCAATTTGTGATGACCAATGTGTTAAAAGTGATTGTGCTAATCTATCAACCCGTCGAGAAATGGGGTCAAATCCCTCAAGATTCGCAAGAAAACATGGGTCTGTCGAACTTGGTATTGGAGATGAAAGCGTAACGGTCTCTTGTAAGGTCGGAACGATAGGAAGGACGAAAGGGAGTGAATTAGGGATAGTCTCATTCTCACCGTAGTAAACTGTCTCGAATTGGAAAGATTCCATCAATGGTTTGAAATGACTGTAAGCAACTGAGTCTGATGGTTCAACTAACTCATCTGAAAATTCAAAGGACTCAAACTCGGACGGTGAGTCTGCAACATCGTCCGAAAAAGTGAAACACTCGTAAGTGTTATCGGCTGTGAGAACTATGTCAGATTCAAAGGGAAATTTTTCAAGCTCACAGTCTTCAAGCGTGATCTTGTGCGTGGTCGGAACGATGGAAAGGAGGGAGGGTGATATAACAGTTAAAGGTTCGGGAGGATGAATTGGAAAATCCGACACATCAAACAAAAATGGTTCAACCTCAATATTATCCTCAACTTTCTCCTCAATACTATCCTCATAATTCTCCTCAAAATTTAGCCTATCCATGCCATTATCATCAAAATTAAGACGCATATGAAGTTCGGGAGAAATATTTAATGACTCGGGATGATGAATTGGACATAAAATTTCGATCAAATCTACTGGTTCATCATCCAAAATATTCCCGGCGTCTATATCCTCAATCAAGTGAAAATTAATTTTTTTCTGACACCTCATCAAAAGCATGGATATTTATCGATTTAGGTTCTATAGTGGAGGTGTAAAGATCGAAAGGATTAAGTGTGGTTTCACTCGAAAGGGGTTCTTCACAATCTGGCAAATCAAGCACTACAAAATCACACAACTCGTTTTTATTTTTAACTGGTGAACTATTTGGGACAATCGATGGAAAACCGGAGTTGTGGGTTTCAACTGGGTATGGGTAGGTCTGACTTGGGAATGTGTAGAACTCACTCGCTCCTCTCGAATTCTCCCTCTGTCCAACCGCCTCCTCATACATTGAAAAATTTGGAACTAGTTGGAAACTAGCTGCCGGTTCACTAGGTTGCATAAGGGTGGCAATGGACGCATCCACATTCCTAACCATTTTGTTCGTTGCTGAAATATAAGCTTCCAACGACTGTTCCAAACTAGACATGGGTTGTGAAGGAGTTTCGGTAAAAGATTCGAAATTGTTTGGATACGTGAAACTCCCAAATGGCTGTGTAGAAACAGTGTCTAGCGAAGGTGGGAAAGTCGGGTAGGACTGGTAGGAAGTGGATAGTTGGACAGGAGTAGGATCAACATGTGGATAAAAAGGTGGATGGACTTGTTGATTCCTAGAACTAGATGAGTGGAGAGAGGTGAAAGATCATCTACGAGATTGAGCAATATGCTCAGAATGGACATCGGTTTAGGAGTTACAGCAGGACTTAGAAAAGTGGTGTCAACGTACGAAGGTGGTGAAGGTTGACAAGGTTGACACAAAGTGGGTTGTAAAGTCGAACTGTTTCTCCTAGATGCTTCTATTTGATCTTTCAAAGAAATTTTAGGCACGGAGGAATTTTCCTTAAATCGACCGAAACAATTGACATACGAGGCAAAGTTAGGTTCGGGATACCAAAGTTCGGAAAGTGATTTATGATGTGAGGTACCCATGATAGAAGAATGAGAAGAGAAAGAAGGTGGGTGTAAGTGGGGTGCAAGGATTTCTTAGCGACAAAATTTTGCAAGTTTTTATAAAAAATTTTCCTTTTTTTCTTTTTATTTGGAACTGTTTGTAAAAAAGATTTTCGAAAAAGGGCTTAAACACACCTTCAATCAACCAAAAATGCACAATCAGGCCTAGATCTAGGGTCACCTAGGTCAGCTAGACAGCTCCTAACTGTTCCAAAGGGCTAGAAATAGGACCTCAAACCGCCTCTTCACCGCCAATTGCGGCCAGGTAAGTACTAGATAAGTGGGAGGCTCCCCGCTACAAGTAGCGGTCTTAATTAAGTAACCACTTGCCTTAGACACACTTGCCTAGACACCGCAAAGTCAGGTTAGGATAAACGGACGATGCCTATAACTAGTCCTCTGTCCTATTGAGCGTGACGTCCTTAGGGCTGAGTCTAGTATATATATATTTTTTAATTAAAGGTTTGGTCAATGCAAATACCTTATGTGATTTCTGGGGTCCTGGGAAGGGTGATGAAATCCCCACCCAATCTGAATTGGTCAAAAACCCCTTAAAATCCGATTAAAGATATGCAAAACAGTAAATCACTTGCAATCAAATCTTTTTTATTTTATGCGCGGCGCAAAGAATCCTGCACAAGATTTGTTATTTGGAAGGGAAGATTTTTTTTTAAGCGCAAAGAATCCTGCAGAAGATTTGACAAAAGATATATGGGGATTGGCAGAAGAGGGAAAAGGGGAGCAAATAGTGCAAAACACACGTGCTGACGTGGAAAATGGACCGCGGAACCTCTGCGGGAGCGCGCTTGCACGGCGGAAGGGCGGCGGATTTGAAGCTTCAGATCTCTGAAAAAATTGTGCTGCTCTGATGTTCCAATCCCTTTCTGTTCTGATCTACCTTTTTCTGTTTCGCACTCTGGATTTTTCCAGATCCGTCGATCCTGCAAAGATTCGCAAAAAAATACCCTTTCCAAAAAATAACAGATGATATATTTTTATATTTTTTTTCCAGTTTTTATGATTTTTTTAATTAAGATTAACCCGAAATTGCAAAAAGGAAATAACACGCCATCCCCGGCAATGGCGCCACTTGATTAATCTCAAAAATATCTATAACCGCAATCAAGAACGGCGTCACTTGGTAGCTAGCCAGTGAGTACGGGTCGGTCCACAGGGATGTTGTGAATTTCCTAAATGTTCTTACAAGCTAATTCCAAAGAGTGTTGGATCTTTTAATTAAATCTAAAACGAAGTTGAGTTATACTAGGATTAGGAAACTTGCTAGAATTAGGTTTAGGTAAAGTTTGGTAAATAAAGATCTACACCTCTTTCCAATGCCTTAAATTAGATACATATTAGGGGTTATGGTAATTATTAATAAAGAGGATTAGGATGATTGGGAAGATGTTTCTTCCTCTAGATCCTTGTCCTTCCTTTCTTAATCTTTACCCTAACCTCCGTGGAAAACTTGCAGATCCGGTCTTTTATACTACGGTATCATCGTTACCTCGTGGGTAGAGTGCCGTAGGGAGCGGAAGATGAAAGTATGCATGGAGTCCTAATGTTCATAAGAGATTGGCAAAGAAAAGAGATAAGAGATCTTCATCTCTCAAACCCTTCCCTATTTCTAACCCTAACAAGCGAGGAAACTACTCATTCATTGAGGGATCTAAGAAAGACATACTTTTTATGATTTTGTTTTGATTTTAAGAGATGAAAGATCTACTACAAGTTAATAAAAATTCTAAACTATATTAAACTAGAGCAAGAAAGGAGATTACCTGGGGCAGAAATTAAAACTAAAACTACGGCAGAAAAATAAACCTACTTACGATTGATGCTCTCCAAACTTCAAGACAAATCTGAAATTTTATTGATGAATAGAGGTATGAGAAAATACAATGAATTGGGTCTCTATTTATAGGACATAGAAACCCTAGGTTACAATTGACCCGCACGTCTGCATTTACCAAAATACCCCTACGTTGACTAGTCAAAGCTGCCACACAAATTATGGTAAAAATTAATTTCCCAACAGGCCTTATATGGCCGTGGATCCGCGGCCTCAGCATGGGTTGGGCCGCGGTTCCGCGGCCCAATGAAGAGTTCATGTTCTGAAATTTAGTGTGCTGCTTGTGGGATTTCTGGGCTTGCTTCTTCTTTAGTTCTTTACTGAATTTGGCTTCTCTGTTTCTTCCAGATTTCCAGTGAACAATTGCAGTGGACTTTACCCGTTTGCCTTGTAATCTTGGATCTTGCATTGCCTTGTACTTTGCGAACTGATCTTCATATAGGCTTTATCAAGATCCTTCTATTTGTTGGTTGTAGTTCCACTTTTGCATCGTCTTTTATCTTTTTCACTGTTTTAGATCCAAGAACCTGTAACCTGTAATATGTATCAGACATGCGTCAAAAGCACCTGTTTATTTATAAAATGAATAAGAATGGGGAATATAATAATGCAATATTATGGTATGAACAGATGCCGAACCGGAGTATCACGTTGTTCTGCAGGAACTTGATAGTCGTGGCGACATCGGGTTTCCTGATGGGGACGGCCTCGATCCACTTCGTGAAGTAATCTACCGCGATGAGGACATACTTGTGTCCGCCCGCACCGGTAGGGAACTGGCCTATCATGTCCAATCCCTACTGGGCGAACGACCACGGGGCGGTTAGGGCGGTCAGCTCGGTAGCCAGAAGGCGAGGTATGCTTCCGTGGAGTTGGCAACTTTTGCATTTCCTGACGAGCTTCTGGGTGTCTTGGTGAATAGTTGGCCAGTAGTACCCCTGGAGCAATGCCTTCTGGATCAAAGTGCGGGCCCCTTGGTGTGTGCCACCGACCCCTTCGTGGTTTTCTCGGAGGACGTAGTAGGCTTCGTGGGGGTCGACGCACCGGAGCAGGGACTGAGTGAAGGAATTCTTATAAAGGTTCTCGTTGCTCCAGACGAAGTGACGGGCTTTGGCTCGGAGACGGCGGGATGCTCCTCAATCTTCCGGGAGCGTACCTTCCCTTAGGAATTCCACGAGAGGCTTCCTCCAATCTTGGCCCTCTTGCTGGGCTGTGTACACATGAAGTATTACCGTCCCGTCTTCCACACTGGGCCGTGGCAAGGTCTCGAAGAGGATAGATTGCTTGTTGTTGGCTGAGTAGGATGAAGCCAGCTTACTCAGGGTGTCGGCTTGGGCGTTGAGCTACCTGGGTATTTGCTCTACCTGGACTTCGTCGAAGTTCTTTCGAAGTTTTCTTACCTCGGCTATGTACTTCACCATTAGGGGTTCCCGAGCCTCGAAGTGGCCGGTCACTTGGCCAACGACTAGGGCTGAGTCACTGCGGATCCGAATTATTTTCAGCCCCAGCTCGGAGGTCATGCGCAGTCCAGCCAGCAGAGCCTCGTATTCTGCCGCGTTGTTTAAGGCCTTGAATCCGAGCTTTAGAGAGTACTCCATTTCTGCCTCGTTCGGGCCCCGAATGATGAGGCCGTCACCACAGCCTTCCTCGGTTGAAGACCCGTCGACGTAAATGACCCACTCAGGGACTGAGTCGGGTCTCCCCACGATTGGGTGTTGAGCTACGAGGGTCGGCGTGGACTCCGGTTCCTTACTGGGGATAGTGCATTCGGCGATAAAATCGACCAGGGCCTGTGCTTTGATGGCCTGCCTCGGGCGATATTTTATGTCAAATTGGGACAGCTCCCACCTCCACTTCTCTAACTGGCCCGAGGATTCGAGTGACGCGAGGATAGCCTCTAGCGGGTGCTCAGTAAGAACGAGGATGGTGTGCGCCTGGAAGTAGTGTCGTAGCTTCCTTGAGGCCATAATGAGCACCAAAACGATCTTCTCTATGGCTGGGTACCTTGTTTCTGCGTCTTTGAAGACGTGGCTCACGTAGTACACTGGCTTCTGCACTCCGTCGACCTCTCGAACGAGCACTGAGCCTGCTGCTTGGTCGGATACCGCCAGATACAGTGATAGCTCGTCTTCTTCAACTGGTCGGGTGAGCAGCGGTGGCGTCGCAAGGTGGCTCTTTAATTGGTCAAAGGCAGTCTGGCACTCTTCTGACCACTCAAACCTTGGGATTTTCCTTAGAGCTTTGAAGAATGGGAGGCACTTCTCCCCAGACCTCGATATGAAACGGCTCAGAGCGGCTACCCGCCCTATCAGTCTCATGATCTCGACGTTGGTCTTGAGCGCGGTCATGTTGATGATAGCGTCGATTTTTTCAGGGTTAGCCTCCATCCCACGGTGGGTGACCATGAAATTGAGGAACTTTCCCTCGGTGACCCCGAATGCGCACTTGGCGGGGTTCAGTTTCATCTTGAACTTGAGGAGTACCTCGAAGGCCTCGCCCAGGTCCTTGGCGTGGTCGGTCGACGAGACTGATTTGACGAGCATATCGTCGACATAAACTTCCATGTTCTTGCCGATCTGTGGCTTGAACATGCGGTTGACCAACCGTTGGTATGTAACTCCGGCGTTCTTGAGGCCGAAGGGCATCACCTTAAAGCAGTATACCCCCCGGTCCGTTGTGAATGCGGTAAGATCTTCGTCTGCCGGGTTCATACGAATCTGATTGTAGCCGGAGAAGGCATCCATGAAGCTCAATAGCTCATGGCTTGTGTCACGACCCGAAAGTACGGAACGTGACTGGCACTTAGATTACGAGACGTCTAAAGGCGTACCGTAACCTAAGTCAGCCAAAGCCCAGAAATCTAACCCAAAATCAAAAGAGAGTGAAGGAAAACCTTAAATGAAAACGGTTTTGAAATCAATTAAGTTGCATAGAATCCAAAAAAAGAACATCAAAAATTCCCGAAAATTTCGGCAGAGTCTCCCCTGTATTTTCTATCCCCCAAAATGGGTACAACAAGATAATAAACCTGTAATTATAAAAATGGCATCCCCAAGCGGGAGCTAGCTCTTCGCCCAAGGCGGATCACAACCACATGCAATATAATAGTAATATCAAGAAAAAGAGCATAAAAGAGACGCAAATACCAGAAAAACACACGCCGGCTCAAGTGAGCTCGACCCAAAAGAAACCACAAATATACAAATCTCTCAGTCTCATCATTAGGTCGCATATACAATACAAGTGGTAGATGGAGAATACTAGATACAATGATAAAGAAAAAAGAAATAAAGTATACTCGCAACCCACCTACGGGCGATGTCGCGAGTCTGAGCAAAAGGAACTGATGACAAGATAGCCCGCCGCTACAAGACTGACGGGTCCGACCTGCAAGACACTGTGGCACAACGGGGGTGAGTTGCCAGCTCGTGAGTAGAATATAACATCTAGTAAGGCAATCGTAAGAATGCACGCAATGCGGAACAACATGTATGTCCATATGTGATATAATAACTCTAGTATGCATGCACATGTATACAATATCTTTTCTAACTCTTTAAGTGTTTTAAATGTTAATGTTACTGCATTCTTAACTTTTAGAAAAATGAATGTCTGCATAATAGCTAAATATCATCAAGAAATCCTCTGAAAACCTGTGTCAAGCATCGACACCAAATAGGAATCACATCTGTCTCAATATCGGGCTCCGTCAGTCCGGATCGGCCCATATCATAAATCTCACGACAACGGTCGGAATCCTCCGGATATCCGCCGCGCCAGACATCACCGGTAGGTAGTCTTCCCCTGCCAGGCTCATCGTCTACAACTCGATCTTCTTGCCCCGGGGTACCATACCGGGCCCACCATGTACCCGAGACGGTTCATCCACTCCTCGAATCGGGTCTCGAAATTCAACAGAAAACATGAAAACTCATGGTGGACGACACATACATCACGAGAAAACCGCAACTTTTGTTTTGAAAATGATAAAGATAAGGTTTTGTTAAATTCTTGCGGTTTTCCCCAAAAATCCAGAAATCGCAGCAAAACTGAAATCCTCAAGAAAATCATAATGTCCACATGTTATATGTATGATAAATGTCTATGATATCAATGTGTATGATGTGAATTTTGGCTAGAGTTCTATGTAAATATGATGATGATGCGAGATATGTGCATGCGGTGCAGTTTCATATATCAAGTATGAATGCAGGTGATGATATTAAGATAAACAGGTTCTTTCGTGCACGTGGCATGTCAATTACCAAAGGCGTGTGTGTCACATGAATAGTGCGCGTGCAACAGATGCCAATGGTAATGGTGTTCATGTCCTACGAAGTGATATCGCATATATGAAGATGAATGTCCATGCAATCTAGCATACGGTTAGCTGTGAGGGTATGCAATGTACATAAAGGGGTAAGCTATCTAACAATATAAATCTTGCATAAAGTAGGGTAATCCTAACTAGGGGGGGCGCATCGCGCCATCCAGACGATTCCCCCATAGATGAATACATCTACTCACCTGAAATCCCCGCTAATCTGATCCGGCCACCGCTTTGCCTTTTCGCGCCGTATCCGAAGTTTCCCCGACCGATCCTAGAATTGCATAACACACAATATAAGGTTACAGATTTCTGAAATGATGCAACTCACACCATGAAAAGATCGACGCTCTCGAATTAATCACAACGTGCACTCGGTACGCGGAAAATACACGAAAATCGCTAAAACCTTAACTAAAATCGCCGTTTCGGGGCAATTGTCAAAACTAAAACCCGACTAAACAAAACTCCGCATTCACACACCCTAATAGTCGTATAAGATGCTAATTATATCACCTAAATAACACAATTAGATCACCTCCTAAAATTTTAGAAAAACTAGTAAGCAATTAGCATGCCGATTTCAAAGCAAACATCGCGAATTAACGATATCGCGATCGCAACATCGCACAAATATCCGACCTAATACACTAGATGGCCACAATACTAACCTAAACACACTTATTCAACTTCAAACCCTAACTATAACATCACCTCTTAAAAATATAGAAAAACTAGTAAGCATTGACGTAGAAATATCGATGCAATTGTCGCGGTTTAACGGTGTAGCGATCGCTACATCGCACAAACAACCATTCTAACCAACTAGATAACCACTACCCTAACTTAAACCCACTTATCCTATAACAAACCCTAATTAGGACATCAACACCTCTCTTGAATTTTCAAAAACCAACCATTACAATGAAATTAACACTTTAAAATACTAATTTAGCTTATTTAAACTACAAATTTAACAACTAGTTTAGGATTTATACCTTACAAGTGAACCCAAACTTGCACTTGACCTTGAAAGATGTCTCCTTTTACCTTGTTTTGAAGCAAATTAGGATTGGAAAGAGGTGGAATAGGATTATGGTTTGAATTTGTGAAGAAATGTGTTGATTTTGGTGGATTTTGATGATTTTTTCATGATTTTAGAAGCAAGAAAGAGAGAGGGAAATGGGGTTTGCTCAGGTTGAGCTCGACCTGAGGTAGAGGAGGGAGGTTGTGGGAGTTTTGAAGAAGTTTCTAGGTCAAACAAATATCATATGATATCATTTAATGCTTTTCATTTCAACTTTTTCCAAAAAAACCCCTTTTTCATCATTTTTTTCATAATTTTCCCACCATAAAACCAAAAGTTTGCAAGACATGGTATAATTTTATTAACACCATATTTTAGCTTATAAAGACTCCTAATTAAGAAATTTACCTAATTAAATTTGTATTTATCCCTAATTAAATGTATTTAAAAAGGCTTAAAATAATAAAAAAAAATTAATTAATTACGAATTTTTTTTTTATTTAACTAGAAAATTATAAGTGATATTTTAGTGACAAAATTATAGTAATATCTTACCTAAATTTTGTATAATTAGGTCTACAATGAAAAATATCAATTTTGACTTTTTACGGAAAAAGCCGAAAAATTTGCCGATTACCGAAAAACTGCCTAAACGATTTTCGAAGGGTTACAATCTTCCCCCCTTAAAGAAATTCGGTCCCCGAATTTAGAATTTAACTACGCGTACCTTCAAAAAGATGGGGATATCTCTTCCTCATCTCGACCTCGGTCTCCCAGGTGACCTCCTCACTGTTCGGGCCACGCCAAAGAACCTTGACAGACGGTATGACCTTCGACCTCAATTTCTTCACCTGCCGATCCAAGATGACAACCGGCTGCTCGGTGAAAGAAAGGTCACGCTCTAACTGGATCGTCTGGTGCTGAATCGCCTGGGAAGGATCATGAAGGTACTTGTGGAGCATCGAGACATGGAATACGGGGTGAACATCGGGGAAGCTGGGCGGAAGAGCTAACCGATAAGCGACTGGACCAACACGCTCTAGGATCTCGAAAGGACCAACATATCTAGGACTCAGTTTCCCTTTCCGCCCAAATCTCATCACACCCTTCATCGGAGAGACCTTCAGGAAAACATGATCGCCAATAGCGAACTCGAGTCGGCGACGGCGCCTGTCAGCATAAGATTTCTGCCTGCTCTGTGCCGCTCTCATCCTGTCCCGAATCAGCTGTATTTTCTCGGTCGTCTCCTGCACAATCTGCGGCCCTAAAATACTGCTCTCCCTGAGCTCTGTCCAACATACAGGCGATCGACATCTCCTCCCATATAAAGCCTCGAAAGGTGCCATCTGAATCGTCTCCTGGAAGCTATTATTGTAGGAAAACTCGATCAAAGGCAAATGACGATCCCAGCTACCACCGAAATCTAAAACACAAGCTCTGAGCATGTCCTCAAGAGTCTGAATCGTACGCTCCGACTGACCGTCAGTCTGAGGATGAAAGGCTGTGCTAAAACTCAATCGGGTGCCCAAAGCTTCCTGTAGTTTCTGCCACAATCGGCTGGTAAACTGGGTGCCACGGTCGGACACGATGCAAGTCGGAACACCATGCAGTCGCACTATCTCATCAATATAAACCTGGGCGTACTGAGAAAATCCAAAAGTGGTCCTCACTGGCAGGAAGTGAGCCGCTTTCGTCAGTCGATCCACAATCACCCAAATAGAGTCAAACCCTCGACTGGTCCTGGGTAGACCCACAACGAAGTCCATGGAGACCTGCTCCCACTTCCACTCAGGGATGGGCAAAGGCTGTAACTCACCGGCTGGCCTCTGGTGCTCAGCCTTGACTTGCTGACAAGTCAGGCATCTCGACACAAAGTCTGTAATATCCTTCTTCATCCCGTCCCACCAGTAAACCTCTCTCAAATCACGGTACATCTTGGTGGAACCTGGATGCACACTGTATACGGATCTATGTGCCTCCTCGAGAATATCACGCCTCAGTCCCTCTGAATCTGGCACACACAGTCGAGTCCCAAATCGAAGTATCCCCTGATCATCAATCACGAACTCAGAAACTTTACCCTGCCGAATCTGCTCAATAATCTCTAAGATACGGGCATCGCCGGACTGTGCCTCGCGAATACGGTCAAGTAACTGTGGGCGTGCTCTGAAATGGGCCAGCTGTCCCCCTGTAGGAGTAAACTCGAACTGCACTCTGCTATCACATAAAACCTGCCAATCCGCCGTCGACTGCATCTGTACTGCGCTCAAACAAGATAAGCTACCTCCGGGCCTCCTACTCAAAGCATCTGCCACCACATTCGCCTTGCCCGGATGGTATAGAATCTCGCAGTCATAATCCTTCACCAACTCCATCCAACGGCGCTGTCTCAGGTTCAGGTCTCGCTGCTGGAAGATATACTTCAAACTCTTGTGGTCAGTGAATATCTGGCACGACTCACCGTATAGGTAATGTCTCCAGATCTTAAGTGCAAATACCACTGCAGCCATCTCTAAATCATAGGTGGGGTAGTTCTGCTCGTGTTTCCTCAGCTGCCGAGAAGCATACGCGATAACTCTGTCGTGCTGCATCAATACACAGCCCAGCCCCACTCTAGAAGCATCACAATATACCACGAACCCGCCTGATCCTGAAGGCAATGCTAACACTGGAGCAGTAATCAGACGAGTCTTCAACTGCTGGAAGCTATCCTCACATGCCTGAGTCCAATCAAAAGGAACCCCCTTCCGGGTCAACCCGGTCAACGGTGCACAATGCGGGAGAAATCCTGGACAAAACGTCGATAATAGCCGGCCAGACCTAGAAAACTGCGAACCTCTATGACTGATACCGGTCTAGGCCAACGCTGAACTGCCTCGATCTTCTTTGGGTCCACACAAATACCATCTCTCGTCACCACATGACCCAAGAAGTCGACACTGTCTAGCCAAAATGCGCACTTGGAGAATTTGGCGAACAGCTGATGCTCCCTCAAAGTCTGCAATGTGATACGCAAGTGCTGCTCATGCTCCTCCCGGCTCCGAGAATAAACCAAGATGTCGTCAATGAACACAATGATGAACTGATCGAGATACGGCCTGAATACGCGGTTCATCAAATCCATAAAAGCTGCCGGGGTATTGGTGAGCCCGAACGACATCACCAAGAACTCGTAATGACCATAACGAGTACGGAAGGCGGTCTTCGGAATATCCTCCTTCCGAACCCGCAACTGGTGATAACCTGACCGTAAATCAACCTTCGAGAAAAACCCTGCACCCTGGAGCTGATCAAATAAGTCATCAATGCGGGGTAGGGGATACCTGTTCCGTACAGTAACCCGGTTCAGCTGACGATAATCAATGCATAAACGCATACTTCCGTCCTTCTTCTTAACAAACAGGACGGGAACACCCCAAGGTGACACACTCGGTCGGATAAGCCCTTTGTCCAGCAAGTCCTGTAACTGATCCTTTAGCTCTCTCAGCTCCGCCGGGGCCATCCGATAAGGAGGTATAGAAATAGGCCCCGTGCCAGGGATCAAGTCAATACAGAACTCAATCTCGCGCTCTGGTGGCAGACCAGGCAGCTCGTCAGGGAATACATCAGGAAACTCTCTCACAACAGGGACCTGGTCCAACGGAACCTCTGTGGAGCTAGTATCGCAAATATAGGCTAAGAATCCCTGACACCCTTTCCTTAAGAGCTGACCAGCGCGAAGAGATGAAATCAAGCTGGGAAGGGTAGCACTACGATCTCCCTGAATAATAAGAACCGGCTCACCAGGAAAACTGAATCTGATTGCCTTTTCACGGCAGTCCACAGATGCATAACAGGTGGCTAGCCAGTCCATACCAAGAAGAACGTCAAAGTCTAGCATATCGAGGAGAATCAAATCTACTGAAGAATCTCTCTCCCCAATACGAACGAAACACGATCGATACACAAAACGGGCAACAAAAGACTCGCCTACCGGGGTAATAACGACAAGCGGCTGATCTAACGGAGAAGACTCTCGGCCTAACCTCGGTGCAAAATACGTGGATACATAGGAATGTGTCGAGCCTGGATCAAATAATACCCGTGCATCAAAAGAACATACTAGCAGAGTACCTGTCACGACGGCATTGGATGCCTGTGCATCCTGAGGAGTCAATGCGAACACTCGGGCCTGTCCACCACTAATAGCTGGCTGTCCTCTGCCTCTACCTCGGCCTCTGCCTCTGCCTCTGTCGCCTCGTCCTCTCTGGACTGGACCGCCACGCCCACGGCCTCTAGAAGCATCTGACTGGCGTGGAGCATCATCAGGAGTAGGAAGTAAAGCTCTCTGAGAAGGTGGTGAGGGTGGTAAAGTCACATGCGGGACTGTCGTCGTGCCCTGGCGTCCCATGGTACAGTCTCTGACACGGTGGTACTGACTCCCACACCGAAAACATCCTGGAGACGACTGCTGGGTCTGTGGATATGAACCAAATAACTGACCTCGTCTCAATCCTCTGCCTCCGCCATCTCCCGGAAATAATCTATCACGATGTCTGCCCATCTGCCGCTGAGCTGGCGTATCAGTACGGATCCTCTTCGGCCCAGAAACGACCGGAGTCTCAGAAATACGCTCCTCCAAAAGTAAGGCTGCGTCCATCGCGGCTGCGTATCTATCAAAGTGCTGGGTGCCGATGGCAAGGAATAGCTGTGTATCAAGCCCTCGTACAAACCTCTTTATCCTCTTCTCTTCTGTGTCGACTAGGTACGGAGCATATCGAGACAACTGGGTAAACTGTATATCATACTCCGACACTGTCATCCCCGGAGTCTTGCGCAAAGACTCAAAACTACGGGCTCGAGCATCTCGAACACTCTCCGGAAGAAAACGGGCAAGAAATGCAGCTGTAAACTCATCCCAGGTCATAGAAGGCAGACCTGCAGCTCGGCCTCTCTCTACTGAGTCGTACCATGTCTGGGCAAGACCCTCCAGACGAAAACTCGCAAACTCCACCAATCTATCCTCAGAACACCTCAACGAACGGCCAATCCGTGCCATCCTATCGAGAAATGCCTGTGGGTCCTCTGTCGCATCTGTACCGGTAAAAGCTGGAGGTCTCAATCTCATGAACTCCTGTAGTGAAACAGGGATAGTCTCCGTAGTAGCAGCAGGAGTGACCATCTGTGCAGCAGGTACGATCGTGGTCTGTGCGGTGGAAGGAACGTCCTCGGATCTCTGTGCCCGACTGGACTCAACTAAAGATCCCATCATCTGCCGCAACTCTTGCATGCCTGCCTCTAATCTGGCAATACGGTCTGGATAAGGCGTATCAGTATGACCCTGAGGGGTAGGCGTATCCTCCAGCTCGATCCTCGCCTCAGACGAGCCCGCTCGAATCTCATCCCTAGCGGCAGCCCGCTGAGCTCTCGTAGTCTTTGACGGCATCGAAGCTGGAATAAGAAACAGGACTGATAAGATCATTGCAATTGAATCAAGGAATGCAAGGAATCAAGAAAGGAAATACAAGCAATTATGTCCTAAGGTCACTTAGGCGGAGTACCGTATCGTAAGTATGCCGCGGATCATACCCACGCTACGCCACTCTGCTTAAGTCACCTACTCCATCTACCAAGGTCGTCCTACACTCAGAAAGGTAAAACCTACGCTCTGATACCAACTTTGTCACGACCCGAAAGTACGGAACGTGACTGGCACTTAGATTACGAGACGTCTAAAGGCGTACCGTAACCTAAGTCAGCCAAAGCCCAGAAATCTAACCCAAAATCAAAAGAGAGTGAAGGAAAACCTTAAATGAAAACGGTTTTGAAATCAATTAAGTTGCATAGAATCCAAAAAAAGAACATCAAAAATTCCCGAAAATTTCGGCAGAGTCTCCCCTGTATTTTCTATCCCCCAAAATGGGTACAACAAGATAATAAACCTGTAATTATAAAAATGGCATCCCCAAGCGGGAGCTAGCTCTTCGCCCAAGGCGGATCACAACCACATGCAATATAATAGTAATATCAAGAAAAAGAGCATAAAAGAGACGCAAATACCAGAAAAACACACGCCGGCTCAAGTGAGCTCGACCCAAAAGAAACCACAAATATACAAATCTCTCAGTCTCATCATTAGGTCGCATATACAATACAAGTGGTAGATGGAGAATACTAGATACAATGATAAAGAAAAAAGAAATAAAGTATATTCGCAACCCACCTACGGGCGATGTCGCGAGTCTGAGCAAAAGGAACTGATGACAAGATAGCCCGCCGCTACAAGACTGACGGGTCCGACCTGCAAGACACTGTGGCACAACGGGGGTGAGTTGCCAGCTCGTGAGTAGAATATAACATCTAGTAAGGCAATCGTAAGAATGCACGCAATGCGGAACAACATGTATGTCCATATGTGATATAATAACTCTAGTATGCATGCACATGTATACAATATCTTTTCTAACTCTTTAAGTGTTTTAAATGTTAATGTTACTGCATTCTTAACTTTTAGAAAAATGAATGTCTGCATAATAGCTAAATATCATCAAGAAATCCTCTGAAAACCTGTGTCAAGCATCGACACCAAATAGGAATCACATCTGTCTCAATATCGGGCTCCGTCAGTCCGGATCGGCCCATATCATAAATCTCACGACAACGGTCGGAATCCTCCGGATATCCGCCGCGCCAGACATCACCGGTAGGTAGTCTTCCCCTGCCAGGCTCATCATCTACAACTCGATCTTCTTGCCCCGGGGTACCATACCGGGCCCACCATGTACCCGAGACGGTTCATCCACTCCTCGAATCGGGTCTCGAAATTCAACAGAAAACATGAAAACTCATGGTGGACGACACATACATCACGAGAAAACCGCAACTTTTGTTTTGAAAATGATAAAGATAAGGTTTTGTTAAATTCTTGCGGTTTTCCCCAAAAATCCAGAAATCGCAGCAAAACTGAAATCCTCAAGAAAATCATAATGTCCACATGTTATATGTATGATAAATGTCTATGATATCAATGTGTATGATGTGAATTTTGGCTAGAGTTCTATGTAAATATGATGATGATGCGAGATATGTGCATGCGGTGCAGTTTCATATATCAAGTATGAATGCAGGTGATGATATTAAGATAAACAGGTTCTTTCGTGCACGTGGCATGTCAATTACCAAAGGCGTGTGTGTCACATGAATAGTGCGCGTGCAACAGATGCCAATGGTAATGGTGTTCATGTCCTACGAAGTGATATCGCATATATGAAGATGAATGTCCATGCAATCTAGCATACGGTTAGCTGTGAGGGTATGCAATGTACATAAAGGGGTAAGCTATCTAACAATATAAATCTTGCATAAAGTAGGGTAATCCTAACTAGGGGGGCGCATCGCGCCATCCAGACGATTCCCCCATAGATGAATACATCTACTCACCTGAAATCCCCGCTAATCTGATCCGGCCACCGCTTTGCCTTTTCGCGCCGTATCCGAAGTTTCCCCGACCGATCCTAGAATTGCATAACACACAATATAAGGTTACAGATTTCTGAAATGATGCAACTCACACCATGAAAAGATCGACGCTCTCGAATTAATCACAACGTGCACTCGGTACGCGGAAAATACACGAAAATCGCTAAAACCTTAACTAAAATCGCCGTTTCGGGGCAATTGTCAAAACTAAAACCCGACTAAACAAAACTCCGCATTCACACACCCTAATAGTCGTATAAGATGCTAATTATATCACCTAAATAACACAATTAGATCACCTCCTAAAATTTTAGAAAAACTAGTAAGCAATTAGCATGCCGATTTCAAAGCAAACATCGCGAATTAACGATATCGCGATCGCAACATCGCACAAATATCCGACCTAATACACTAGATGGCCACAATACTAACCTAAACACACTTATTCAACTTCAAACCCTAACTATAACATCACCTCTTAAAAATATAGAAAAACTAGTAAGCATTGACGTAGAAATATCGATGCAATTGTCGCGGTTTAACGGTGTAGCGATCGCTACATCGCACAAACAACCATTCTAACCAACTAGATAACCACTACCCTAACTTAAACCCACTTATCCTATAACAAACCCTAATTAGGACATCAACACCTCTCTTGAATTTTCAAAAACCAACCATTACAATGAAATTAACACTTTAAAATACTAATTTAGCTTATTTAAACTACAAATTTAACAACTAGTTTAGGATTTATACCTTACAAGTGAACCCAAACTTGCACTTGACCTTGAAAGATGTCTCCTTTTACCTTGTTTTGAAGCAAATTAGGATTGGAAAGAGGTGGAATAGGATTATGGTTTGAATTTGTGAAGAAATGTGTTGATTTTGGTGGATTTTGATGATTTTTTCATGATTTTAGAAGCAAGAAAGAGAGAGGGAAATGGGGTTTGCTCAGGTTGAGCTCGACCTGAGGTAGAGGAGGGAGGTTGTGGGAGTTTTGAAGAAGTTTCTAGGTCAAACAAATATCATATGATATCATTTAATGCTTTTCATTTCAACTTTTTCCAAAAAAACCCCTTTTTCATCATTTTTTTCATAATTTTCCCACCATAAAACCAAAAGTTTGCAAGACATGGTATAATTTTATTAACACCATATTTTAGCTTATAAAGACTCCTAATTAAGAAATTTACCTAATTAAATTTGTATTTATCCCTAATTAAATGTATTTAGAAAGGCTTAAAATAATAAAAAAATTAATTAATTACGAATTTTTTTTTTATTTAACTAGAAAATTATAAGTGATATTTTAGTGACAAAATTATAGTAATATCTTACCTAAATTTTGTATAATTAGGTCTACAATGAAAAATATCAATTTTGACTTTTTACGGAAAAAGCCGAAAAATTTGCCGATTACCGAAAAACTGCCTAAACGATTTTCGAAGGGTTACAGCTTGCCGAGCTATCGACGAGCTGATCTATCCGAGATAGGGGATAGTTGTCCTTGGGGCAGGCCTTGTTGAGGTCGGTGAAATCGACGCACATGCGCCACTTCCCGCTTGACTTCTTGACCAGGACCATGTTCGCCAGCCACTCCGAATAAGGTATATTCCGAATGAAGTTGGCAGCGAGGAGCCGATCCACTTTGTCTTCGATAGCCTTCTGTTTGACCGGGGCGAAGCTTCGCTTTTTCTACCTGACGGGTCGGGCCGTAGGATCAACCCCGAACTTGTGAGATATGATTTTGGGGTCGATCCCAGGAATGTCGGTAGGCGCCTAGGCGAACACGTCGGAGTTGTTCCTGAGGAAATGAACCAGGTCGTCTTGCTGAGTTCCTATCAGAAGCGATCCGATCTGGATGATCTTTTCATCGTCTCCTTCTACCAGGGGGACCTCTGTCAGTGGTTCGACCGGGGTTCCTCGGACCTCTTTTTGCTCGTCTCGAGTGTCAAAAAAAACCCTGATGTCGCCTTCACCCTCGACATCGTCGGTCAGCTGCTCAGACGAAGATGTCGCGGTGAAGCATACCTTTGCAATCCGCTGGTCTCCATAGACCCGACCTATCCTGCCCTGATCGAGAGGGAACTTCATCGCCAGGTGGTAGGTCGATATCTGGGCCCGGAGGGTGTTCAACGTTGGGCGGCTGATGAGGATGTTGTAGGCCGATGGGATTCTTGCTACGATGAATTCCACAGGTACTGTTCGCGTGCGGCTGGCCTCCCCGACGTTAAACTGCAGAGTGACTACCCCTTTCGCCGGGATGGAGTGGTTGGTGAATCCTGAAAGGACGTGGGAGGTCGGCCTTAGGTCTGCTGGGGTGAGCCCCATGCGCAGAAAGTAGTCGTAGAAGAGAATGCTCGCTGAGCTACCCGAGTCGACCAGTATCCTGCGCATCTCTTATTGGTGGACCTGAGCCGTAATCACCAGAGGGTTGTTGTGGGGCAGGGATATGCCGTGGAAGTCTCCGTCATAAAAAATGATCGGCTCGGTCTCCCTAGCCTTCTTCCTCGGGCGGCTGTCGGCGTCCACGGCTGGCGCGGGGTGTTGAGTCTCGTAGGAGCTCGACGGACCCTCCGCTGACATGACCATGATTTTTGATGAGTCTCGGTTCCTTTCAGTGAGGTTCCTTATGCCTCCCGGCAAGGTCGTTTTTGAGCTGCCGTGGCGAGTCTCGCGTGCGCGACCCCGTCGAGGGAGGGGGTGCCGGTCATGCCTGCGAACAGGCGAGCTGACCGCCACCGCCTCGGGAGGGACAGGGGTGCGACGAGACTCAGGGTGAAGCTCTCTGGCGTAAGACCTTGGAGCCAAGCGAAGTGGTGCCTACCGGGTCATTGAATATGTCGGCCCGGAGGACTTGCGACTATTGGAAATAGCGGGGCGATGATCGGTCGTGCCTGCACGAGCGGAGCCTTCTCTCCCTTTGTAGGGGTCCCGGTCCCGCGGAAAGGGACTGGTGGTCTGGGGAGCTTGCCCCGCCGTTTGGACATGGACGAGCGCGTCCACGACGGACGCGAGTCGATCTATCCGGACGGCTAGGGCGTTGTAGACGCTCAGCGGAGGAGGGGATTCGTCCGCGTCTCCGTTGAGGGAGAGGCGGCTGGTGCTTGGATCGTCGTGGTGATCGTTAGCCATTAGGTTGAGATCGGAAGATGAACTTTTGTTTTAGTGGAATCAAGTGTTCCCACAGACGGCGCCAGCTGACGGATGTCGGATCACGTCAAGATGTTACCTTCCGTAGATCTGCCGTTGGCGATGATGGACGGCTGAGATTGGAATTGGAGGATGGCTCCTGAAGCGTGTGGATCTCAATGGGTTTGAGATTGTTTGGGCCGAGCTACCTGCAAGAAAGTCCCGGGGTGGTTGTACCACCGAGGACCCTCCGACGGTCAAGTTAGAGAGGAAATCCGAGCATAGTAACGGCTTAGTGAGTGGAAAAAGACTTACTTGAACCGTCTGAAAGAGGGGTTTAAATAGTGGTGGTAGTAGGTAGGCAGGAGCGAGAATCACGCCGGCCGTTACGCTCCCGACGTCACGCCCGCGTGATGGATGAGATCCCGCATTAATGGCGAGACAGGCTCGTTAATGGGGGATCGTGATGGCGTGGAACCCGGGACGTGGCCGGCGGATATCTCGCACATGGTGAGATTCACGGGGTGAGGCGGTTGCGCCTGCGAGTGGTGCCGTTGGTCGGTCGACGAGACCGAGAAAGATGAGCTCGGCGAGAGAGCTCGGGGACGAGCGGGAGGCCGAGCTATCTTGGTTCTGCTAGAGCGCGGAAGTGAGCTGAGAGGGCCGAGGAGGCCAGTTGTGCAGGAGGCTCGGAGACGAACCAAAGGTTGTCTGTAGGACGGGTATAGTAGCGGTCTGGTCGGCCACTGTGTGTCCTTTCTTGCAAGTTTTGGGATACATCATCTGCCACGTGTCATGATCCGGAAGATCACCGATATCGAGCATCATCACATATAAATATATTATCGAGAATAATTAAAATATACAACATATTAACATGAGATACCTTAAAATTAGATGTGAGGTAATCCCAATTCTAAGGAACGTGAGAATTTGTGGTAATACGCCGTTACATTAACCAAATGGAAACATATCGGATATGGTTTCTAAGGACATAGGCTGTTGCGGTGTTGCTTCTTGGATGCAAGAACCATTTTGGCTTTTATTTAAGAAAAGTAGAAAATGGAATAATGGAACGTCGCCGCGTGCACGACCACGGCTACATTTTAAACATACTTTCATCCTAGGATTCGATTCTGATCCATCCTCATCCTGAATCATCCTAAGATCAACAAATTAGGGTTTGCTCACTGCTCTCTTTCTTCTTCAAACCACAACATCTCGATCTCGATCCCAAGATCTAACGCCATCGAAGCAACAAACCCTATGATCATCATCATCGTCCCCATCTCCACCTCCTCGAATGGGTAACAGCTGCGCGGGCCCCACTCCTCCCCGCAACGGTTTCTTCCACTCCGTCCCCTTCCCCGTCCTCTGGCGCCCCCGCCGCTC
The DNA here is from genome assembly GCA_030015575.1 of Agapanthus africanus. Classification (NCBI taxonomy): domain Eukaryota; kingdom Viridiplantae; phylum Streptophyta; class Magnoliopsida; order Asparagales; family Amaryllidaceae; genus Agapanthus; species Agapanthus africanus. The sequence continues at coordinate 160,798,809 of CM057343.1, forward strand.
CCCGCCTTCCGCCGTCGACCACGATGACCCTGCTACCCCTCCGGCCCCCTCTGACGTCACCTCCGATGACGCTTCTGCCCTCACCGGCGATCAATCGCCGCCGCCGCGAAAGAAACCCCCTCCGGTGCAGCGAGTGGCCTCGGCCGGGCTCCAGACCGACTCGGTCCTCCGCTACAAGACCCCGAAGCTGAAAGACATCTATACCCTCGGCCGGAAGCTCGGGCAGGGCCAGTTCGGCACCACCTACCTCTGCATCGAGAGATCCACGGGAAAGGAGCTGGCTTGCAAGTCCATCGCTAAGCGCAAGCTCGTCAACCAAGAGGACGTCGAGGACGTGAGGCGGGAGATCCAGATCATGCACCACATCGTCGGGCACCCGAACGCCATCTCGATCTACGGGGCGTACGAGGACGCGGTGGCGGTTCATGTGGTGATGGATTTGTGCGCGGGCGGGGAGCTCTTCGATAGGATTATAGAGAAGGGGCATTATTCGGAGAAGAAGGCGGCCGAGCTCGCGAGGGTGATTGTCGGGGTTGTGGAGGCTTGCCATTCTTTAGGGGTGATGCATAGGGATCTTAAGCCGGAGAATTTCTTGTTTGTGAATCAGAGTGAGGATTCGCCGTTGAAGATGATCGATTTCGGGTTGTCGATGTTCTTCAAGCCAGGTATAATTTTGTTTTTTCTGGTGATTTGTTTAGTTGAAGTTAGAAAAAGCGTAAAGTTTGAAACTTAACTCTTACATTGATGAAGATAGGTGAAAATGATGAGCAACAATGGTCTTTGTCTGAAACAAGCATTGCAACTCGACCCTTTGTCAAACAAGTTTGGTTATTGAAAATTCCATGATGTTTACCTTACCGGTCTTAACCATAGAGCATTGGGAGACAACTAGAGCAACCACACCCTCTGTAATTAAAAGGTTTATTTGTTGAAGTATACCTAGTAAATAGCCTGATAAATGTAGCCTAATGCTACATTTTCTATGTACGATTACCATGATCTTCAGAAAATTTTTGCAATTATATAACTTTTACTCAACAGTTGTGAAAGAAGAATACATAATTTCACATTTACAAAATATGATCCTTTCTTGAAATTATTACTCTTTTCAAACTAACAGACACATCACTCTACATCTCTTTCCTTTAAACTTTGTTAAATACTCACACATTCCTTTCTCATTTTGGTTAAAGATAACCACTGTTCATCTCCTTATCCTTATATTTCATTCCCTTTTCAGCATGAAATCTCCATCCATAGTCAAATTCATAGTCGAGGACTATTTACCTGTAGTTTGATCACCTCTTGCTTGTAAAACATACAATGATAGAAGAACTTAAAAATATTTGAACTTTTGAAGGATATACACTGCTCTAGAACATCTGTCATCCGTTATATTATCATACATTTATATTGATGGATTTAGGGCTTAAATCATATAGAATTTGAAAAAAGAGAGGATATCGTTAGAAAGCAGTAGTTAGGTTTACAGATAACACATACAAAGTTTGCTGTTAAAAATATTAATCATATGATCGTGAGGGTTTAGTCTGCATAAGAAATGTATGAAATATGAAGAATAGAATTATTCTACAGCCCCATCATATAGATTTTGATATATGAGTAATCAAACAATAATGGCTACCTTGTATCTGGAGCATTAATTTGGATTAAGACCTTTACTTAAAGGTATGTACACGTCAAAAGTTTTCTTACTTACAGGCAATTGAATTACTTTTCGTTTAATAAGTGCCTTTGCCAACTATATAAGCGAAAAATGCAACATAAATAATTTCAAAAACCTAGGACATGTACTTCTGTACTATCAGAACCCAACTATAATGGGCTAATGTGTCCCATTTATTAGAAAAAGAAAAAAAATTGAAAAACAAGAATAGCTCTCTCTCTATACTTCATCTTTGGGGTGTCCACATCACCCAAGAAAAGACAAGTAAAAACGTTGTCATGTGACTGGCAAAACTACCTCTCCTCTCTCCACATAAAACAACATAACCGGCACTCCAAAAAACATGGACTCTCTCTCTCTCTCACACACACAACACAACATAACTTGCACTCTAAACTCTCCCCCCCCCTTCCCCTCACTCTCCCTAAACCTAAAGCAATGGATTTGGATTAGCACACCCACTATAATTTTTGAAATTTGGATATGGGTGCACTACCAAATTATTTAAGTAAATTGTGCCAAAATTAGTTCACTAAATAAAAAATATTTGTGTAAACTAAACCTTTATCAAATTTATTCCCTTTCCAAACACAATCTATTTATTCCCTTTCCATACACAATCTATTAATATATTAAGCCAGCATTCGATTGGTGCTATATTTATTATTTAGAGAAAAGAACTTAAAATTTCTGAAAAAATTATTAAAGAATCATGCAAATGTTAGTAAGTTAACCATGCATGCATTCTACATTTGTCCCTTATGCACAACTTCCAAAAATATACGTGTGCATCACACGTGCAAAATGCTAGTATGTACATAGTGAGAGTGAGGGGGAGGGAGGTTGTTAACATTCGGACATAGTAATACCCTAAAGAACTAGGATATAACATGCTAATTTGATTACATTATCTTCCATAATTTTATTAACAGATGAGACCAAGTGAATGATGATTTCAAGTATACAAAGGTAGAGAGAAGTTATGGAGAAAAGGATTTTGAAATAGCAAACCGAAAACAAAATAAATGGAATAAGTCAAAGGACACATTAAAACTATTGTGATAAATAAGGTTAATTATAGTTAGAAAATTCAAAAGAATGGCGTTTTTTCTACTTAGGATCTATTATTTAAATTATAAGCCTAGGAGCTTGTCTTTTATAAAAAATGAATCAAGGTGGTTACAACAAGTTCATAACCCCAAATCTGAAGAGAGTTTTCAAGTTAATTCCCAGCCAACATAGAATGGTAATACAA